>CM044005.1:55477182-56799682 GCA_024085815.1 Flaveria linearis
CAGGGACACATGAGCTAAAAAAGAGAGAGAGCATGATCTCATTAAGCCGTCGGATCATGCGTTCCACCTTCCCGTTTTGTTGGGAAGTGTGTGGACATGAAAAAAGAAATTATAGTCCGTGGGTGGTGGCGAAGGATTTAAAATTGAGGTTATCAAACTCACCACCTTTATCACATTGAAAGCTTTTAATGGGTAGGTTAAATTGGGTGTGTATGTATTTTTGAAATTGGGTGAACTTTCCAAAGGTTTCGGATTTGAATTTTAACGGGTATATCCACGTTTAGTGAGAAAAGTGATCAATTAAAATCATATAGTATTTGTATCCCCCTTTACTAGGGATTGGTGATGTTCACAAATCACAATGCATAATATCAAATGGTAAAATAGTAACCGAAGTAGATAAATCAAAAGGCAACCGTTTACGTTTTGCAATTTGCCAAGAGTGACAAAATGAAGTAATAGACTTTTTATTACAAGAAATCAAAGTACTAGAAGACAAAAAATTCATGACGGGTTGACCGGGATGACCAAGCCGAGGGTGCCAAAAACCAATAGAATACTCGGATGATGCCACAAACACGGTTGCTTTATTGAGAGAGGTGACGAGGTAGAGTTGACCGGTGCTATTGTGCCTGCTCAGGATCCTCCCATCCTGAAAATCCTTGATGGAAAAACCTTGTGGGTCAAATTCAACAGATACATTATTATCAATTGAAGATCTTTATCTCACAAGTTCCCCTTTTCGCATGTTCTCCCTTGTTGTGTGCATCCTCTTGATTATAATGGAAACCCTTTCTTGAGTCTCTGAGTGGGTCAGAAGATGTAGGAGGAGGGTTCCTAGCTCGGTATCTTCTGTAAATTTAAGGAACAGGATCCCTGGTCCGGTTCATTGCTCATGTGATGATCGGCCATCACTTGTAGCAAAATCTATAAGACAATCACAAACACATTCTTGACATTTCTAATTAGAACATTTCAATAAAACAAATAAACCCGTGTTTATCTGTTTATGAATACAAGCGAACCCGTGTTCGTTTGTGTGTGCAATTTCCCGTGAAATGCATGAAAATGATAAAATTGTAACAACATAATATGGAAGACCTAAAAGAATTTTGAAATGAAAATTTATTATATTTTATTATTATATATATATAATTTATTTTTTAATTTTGATTTTTTTTTGAAATTTTATATATCTATCAATTTTTTATAACCGAGAACTGAATCGATCATGAGATCACATCCTCAAAATATACATTAGCATAAAGATGAAATTAATCATCGACAAGCAATGAGATTATACTGATAACTGAATCTAATCACAGTCTTTCAAAGATTTTGAAATTCTCAAACAGATCAAAAACGATTGCTGATATGTTTGTCCACTTAAACCTATGCCCTATCTTTTTCAACAAGCATCAGATGATTTGTTAAGGTTCGATTAAGCACTTTAGAATGCTAGGACCCCACAATCATTTGGCAAAAACCATCACCCAACCTCAGGATTTCTTGAATTTTATTACGATCTTTATGGAACAAGGCTTGTGCATTAGTGTGCAAGTGATTATCAACAGAATATTGTATTCTGTGATGAATTCATCGTTAGATGATTTGACACAACTTAGATCAAAATGGTGAGAGCTCCAGGTCTATACTCACCTATAACAAAGGAGATGACCATTTAATCATATGCCGATGAGAGCTCCAGGTCAGTACTATCGTACAGCAAAGGAGATCATCACTCCAGGTCAGTACTTCCGTACAGCAGAGGAGATTAGCACAAACACAAGACACATAAATACACCAAACATGGCAAATAGATAAAGATATAGCTTATATGATTTGCATCATGGTGGGTGAAAGATCAATTCTCAATCCAATTTTTGTCGGGACTCAGTTTTCGTGCAGGCTAAAATGATTGCGTAAATCCAAACATCCTTAAGCATATATTTAATTTAAATCATCATGCTGCTATCTACTTTATTCTTCAGGCTGAGCCTACTAAGCATATCATTAAAGAATCTGTTTGTTTTTCTGTTATTTGTACTTAAAAATAAGATGTAAATCAGATAACAGTATCAGTTACTATCATTTGTCATTTTAAAAACGCAAGTCATGCAAAAACAAGCATTTCAAGAAGATATACAATTATTTCTCAATCATCTCAAATCAAGTTCTCAGTTCTCTTTTCATTTTTATTTACTTATACTCTCCCCCTAAATTTTTATTTTTGCAAACCTATTTTTGTTTTTTTTATTTTGTTAATATTTTTTTTTATTTTTTTATTTTTTAATATTTTTAAGATTGTACAAAAATAGAAATTTACCAAAGAAGGTCTTCCAAACTACATTGATATGAAGATAAGAAATGAATTCTTAAGAAATGTGCAGTGACTGTGAAGTGAGAACTGTGAGAATGCAGATAAAAATCCAGATTGTGGATATAATACCATGACCTTAACCTGTTTGTTCCGCCTCAAATTTGAATTAGGAACAAACCCTGTCAGTAAATCGGATTACTAACAGTCCTCCTGAATTGTTCCTGCACTCATAAACAGATTAGTTAGAAATAGGAACCCAGACCATCGCAGTCCTGGAAGTTCCTTTTTCATCAAGATAAGTAACAAGCTTCTGCACACAACCGTTCAAACAATCGGGGATTGCTGTATCCTTCCTTTTAATTTTCCAAATTTGTTTCGGTTCAATTAACTTGGATTTGAATGAATTAAATTTGGAAATCATTTTCTGTTTAAGACTAGAAGGAAAAGAATTTGGTTTTGAATCTTTGGTAATTTTCATCTTTGTATCATGTGAAACCGACTTCACATGAAAAGGTTTGGATGGAGGGTTTTTCATCCAACCATTCAAAGATGTGTGTTGTTTACCTCTTGATCCAGAGAAGCAACCCGTGTTGCCTTTACCGTCTGGAACATTCTTTTTAGACTTACATTTGGACAAGCAATTTGTTTTGCCTTTACCATCCTTAGCAAGTCTTTGAGGACATTTCTTTACCACATGACCTTCTTTTCCGCACTCAAAACAAGCCTTAAATGGCTTTTGATGCTTGATTGACCCGTGTGATGCAGATGGAGATGAGGATTGCTTTGAGCTTGTAGCAGATTCTTGCTTATTCTGAAGTTTCCCGTGCTGAAGGGGGAATGAGATCTTCACTGATTGACTGAGTTGTTTTGTAGTTGGAGAAGACATCCGTATTGGTCTTGATTCAGCTTTTGGAAGCTTTTGAGACTTGACAATATCAGGGGATATCTTGACCTGTGATGAACTAACACGCCCCTCTGTGTTTGATTCATCATCTGAGCTTATCCGGTCTCGTATACATAGATCTTTCTCCAACGGATCTTGATTGACACCTCCTTTTGTGTCAGCTTTGGTTATAGAATTTTGATTGCCTGACGATTCGACAACTGTTCCTTCTTTGACAAACCTGACAGGAACAAACGAAGGAATGTTACCTGTTTTGAATTTATTGAAGAAGGTTGGAGAAGCAACTGATATTGATTTTGGAGCATCAGAGGTGGAATCGTCATTAATCTTCTTATCAGACCCCTGCCAGAGAAATCCCAAACCTACAGGAGAATCCTGCACATCTTTAACCTCTTGAAAATTAACGCTGCTTAACCCTGCATTTAAACTATTAGTGTCTACAACTTCAATCAAATCATTAGATGGATGAGGTTGAGGCATAGGAGAGTAACAATGGGTGCTAGGGGGAGGATAGACGTGTGGTTTTTCACCACAACCCACTCCCGTTTTAATCCTAGCTCTCCTCTGTTTACACAGTAGCTCTTCCTGTTTCATTCCAGATATGGTCTATCTATCAAGCTTTATTTTAAGCTTGCTTGTTTCAAATTCAGACAAAGTGACTCTTTGGTTTAAAAGATTGATTTCAACATTTCTTTCAAGAAGAGTTCATTTTAAATGATCATTTTCTTTTAAAGCTTCATTTAATTTTATGAAATACTTGGCTTTATTCTTTTTAAGTTCTGCGTTTATGGTCGTTAACTCCTTTTGGTTATCTAAAAGTAACCTATTAGCTTTATACACACCAAATAAATGAATTTTACAAGCAGAAGAACACATATCCTGAACTATCTCGTATGGAAGATCCAAGATGACTCTTTCAGTAGTAAGAGCCTTCTCACAGTTGCAAACTCTGGTATGTCGCTTCCATTCCTCTTCCTTCTCAGCATCACAAACTTCAGCATTCAACTCAGCTCCATCTTTACCCATTGATGTCTGCTTAAGCTCCTCTTGTACCTCTTCAGTTCCAGGTTTTGGTAAACCGTCGAAATTGGTGCAAGAATCTGATCTCTCTTCTGGTTTCTCTTTGGAGTTTGAAGTGATCGTTGGAGTTAGATATGACGCTTCATAGTACTCACAACGTTTGATATCCAACTCAATTTGTTTCAGTTTGTTGACCACCTCCATCAGTTTGTAATCCTGAAAATTTCTATCTCGTTTAATCGATTTGCCATGTGAACTCCATTTTGGTGGGAAGGAATCAAGCAATCTCAGAACTTGTTCATGATTTCCCAATTGAGCATCAAACTTCTTCAGATTGCTTGCTACCAACAAAAAATGATCGATAAAACCAGACATCTTTTCATTCTTTAAAGCTGCAAAATTATCAAACTGACATTGTGCAGTTGTGAGATCATCAGATTCGAAGGATTTAAACAGTCCTGCAAAAGCCATTCTTTTAAATTTTTATTTAATTGTGAACAATTAAATGCCCCAAAAATATTTTTCCCAAAAAATTTAGAATAATTCTCCCCCGGAAAAAATAATTTTTTAAATGTCACTCTAGAAAATTTTAGCAACTGGGGTCAAAATTTCTTTTAAAATCTTTTAAAATCGATGAAAATTTCTTTATCGGGATGAACCCAATTTTAATTTCTCCAGACCTTAGTTTTAAAAATTCAGCCTAATTTTTAATCTTTACTAGCATATAATGGTAAAATTTTAACAATTATAAGTCCAATTGAAAACCCAAATCAACCCAATGATAATAAACCCAATTTATTTAAGAAAGCCCAATTTTAATCTTAAAATTAGCCCAACTATTATTAATCTTGTAATTAGCCTCAATTTTTAGCCCAATTACTTAAAAAAATTTTTTAATGAACGCAGCCCAAATTTGTTGATCCAAATTTAACCCATAGACACTCAAACCCTAACACATAACCCTTATACCAACAAAACACACACTTGAGATCTGATATTTAGCAACTACTCCCAAACACAATTTCAAAAGCCAAACACAAAGTACTCAAGCCTTAAAATCTCAATCTCTCGAACTCTCTGCCTCTCTCTCGAACTCACGATCTCTCCCTCTCGATCTCTTGAAGGTAGAAGTTGGGGGTTCAGTGACAGGTTATGGACAGTTGACTGGAGGTGTTGAAGGTGAGTTGGGTGGTTCAAGGATTTGAATTCAAAGGTCAACAGGTGATGATTTCAGGCGACCGAAGGTCGATTGATCGAAGATGATGGTTGCGGTTGATTATGATTGCGGCCGAAGGTAGTTGAAGATGGGATCGATTGGTGATTTCGGTCGATGGTGTGTTGATGGTAGTCGATGGTTGATTTTGATGGTTCGACCGAGGATGGTGGTTTTCGGTCGCTGGTCACGGGGAACAAGAGTTCGGTCGATGCTTCTACAGATGATGATAGTCAATGATTGCAACAGATGGTGGTGATGTTTATTGGTTTGCAGGTGACCAAGGGTTGTGTTGGATTCGGTGGTGATGGTTGATGGTAGTTGATCGAAGATGATTTGGGTTGTGTTCGGAGATGGTGAAGATGGAGGTTACAAAGGGATGGTGATGATGCTAGTTGTTGGCTGCGACTATGGTGCAAGTCGAAGGCGACGATGGGGTTCAGATGGGTGCGTGACGGCGGTGGGTCACGGTGGTTGTGATGTGGTTGCAGCCGTGGTTGGTGGTTCAAGTTGAGTCTTGGGTTGGTGATGTAGCAAGGTCGGTCAAGTCTGTAGATTTGATGGCTGGTTCATCGGTTTGTCTGGTTAAGTGGTCTCGTGAAGCGGTAGGGGAAGAACCTGAAACCGCGGTTCAACTTTATCAAGATATCAGAGAGATGGTGGTGGTGGTAGTGGAAGGTATGCAGGTTAAACTTGTAATTTCGCAACAAGTTTTTTTATTTAATTTCGCAGAATGATATTTATAGTTTTGCAGCTCCTTTTGTTTATAATTTCGCTGATTTTTCTTTAATTTCGCAGGTTAATTTCGCTGAAATGTAGTTTCGCAAGATTTTGACAGCAATTTCGCTGGTATTTTCGCTAGAAAATGTGAACTTTCGTTCAGAATGATTCTAAATTCGCAGCTTGATGATTTGAAGATTTGAAGATGCTCAAGAACACCAAGAACACCAAGAACACCAAGAACACACACACTAGTGTGTGTGAGAGAAAATCTCCGGATCTGAAAATTTTTTGTTGAATCTTGTATAGATTTAGAAGTAAATATGATTTCTAACTTGTAAATCTTCAAATTCCTTGTAAACCCTTGTAGATCTGATTATTTTGATGAAGATTTGAAGCTTTTAATTTTCAGATCTACTTTCTCTCTCTAGAAACCCTAACTTTCCCTCTCTACGAATCTGATAATAAACTTCAAAATCAGCAACTATTCTTCACAAAAACTGATTCAAATGGCTCTGATACCATATTATTGGTCCCAAGCAACACTTGAATCATGAATTTGATGAAGATTTTAGATCAAACACCACAAAATAAGATGAACAATGAAGAACATCTCAAGAACACATTCAAAACCCTTTGTTTGATCCAAAAATGTGAGTACAAAATAATTTGAATGTGGAAACCATAATCACTAGCTCCTCTAAGCTTAAAACCCTAATTGCCATACTTTACTATTTATAGTAAATGACAATTTACTAATGACACTTAGGACCCTAAACTATCACAATAAGAAATTACAATCAAAAACCCAAAATGTCTAAAAAACAAGATTAAATATATTTTGTTGACACAAAATATATTTATAAACAATAAACATCCTAGACAAATATATCTTCAACGTCTTGTCTCTAAACTTCGTCCCAAACGTGACGTTTGACTTTTCCGTTGACTTTGACCGTTGACGTTGACTTTGTTGACTTTAACTGTGTTGATAATATTAGAATATCTTTCAGACCCAACAAGTTGTGCCTTGAATCATTTGAAGGAATGACCTTCCTTCAATGGTGGCACCCCCTTCTTTATCCTTTTTCAGCTTTAACTCCTCTTCTGTTCTTGCCTTCTTTGTTAACTCAGCAAGATGAAGACCGCCTAGATGATTTCTAATCTGAGCGGATACTTGGGAGTTTAAAGGATTGGAGAATGGCTTCTCTTCTAACTGAGTCATGCCAAATCTGCTTGAGTGTAGCAGAGATGGTGTGTCAAGTCTATCGACTTCACCATTCTCTCTTTCCATAACAAAGTTGTAAGAAGAATCATCAAACCTCCACTGGACAATCTTCTTCCTAGTAGTGATAGGCTTATTTGGAAGTTTATCCCCTTTCCTTGTATCCAATAGAGACACCAGTCTTATTCTCAGATTCTTTCTTCTTCTTTGAGGGAATCAGAGTTTGTAGCCAAGAGTTGAAGAGCTTGGTCCAGCGTTCCTATGGGCAGAACAAGGAATGCATCTCCTATGAGGGAACAGGAAGAGCCATCAATGTATCTTAGTGTTATGGACTCTTCCTCACAAGAGATGTTGCTCAGGATTGTGTAGTTAATGAGCTTTCCTTTGATATTCTTAAATTCTTCTAAGGTCAGAGGCTTAGATGGTTTAGAGGATGGCTTAGGTAATGGTTGCGTCTTGGTTGTGTTTTAGGTTTTAGGATGAGTAGTGGTGGTGGTTGTTGAGTGGTAGTGGATGATGGTAGGATTAAGGCTGATGGTGTAGGTTCAGGGGTGTAGGTTCAGTAGTGAGTTTGGTATTGATGGAAAAGGGAAGAGGTGTGGGCTCAAGTTTTGTTGGTTGTGGTTTGGGTCTTGGCTTGGGTATCATCCTCTGTACACTCTGAGTTTGGTATACCTCTTTCCTTCTTCCTAACCGAATGCCAGCTTGGATGTCACTGACATGTCGTTATAGGGTCTTATCTGACATGGGTCTTACTTGCCTACCTATGAGCCGTGGGCCCTGAGATAAGCCTTCATCCAGGCTTTGTCTCCCACTTTCTTCGCAGCCACAAGTCTGGCCTCCTCTTCCTTCTTCTTCTTCTCTTTCACCTTCTCTCTTGCAGCCTTCATCCTCTCCTTTTTTGATCTGATCTTGTTCTTTGTAAAAGAGGAACAAGGTCATCTTATTTCAAGTACTGAAGACACAAGTACTGAAGTCTGAAGTACTAAATTTATAAGTACTGAAGACTTCAAAGTACTAAAGACTCAAGTACTGAAGTTCAACAGCTAAAGAACTGAAGTACTGAAGATCAACAACTGATGTACAAAGTCTGAAGACAAAGACTGAAGACATCAGCTGATGACAACTACTAAAGTCATCAGCTGATGAAACGTCTGAAGATCAAAGTCTGAAGACCAAGTGCTAAAGCTTCAGAGTTTGTCACAACAGCTGAAGAAGTAGTATTCAGTTGTTGTGATGGTTTTACATTTCAGTAGTTTGTATTTTTCCTTTCAGTAGTTTGTAAAATGACTGACGAGTTTGTTCTTCAGTCGTTGTAGTTCAGTAGTTGTAAATGACTGAAGAGTTTGTTCTTCAGTCGTTGTACCTTTCAGTAGTTTCCTTTTCAGTTCTTGTAATAAGTAGTAACACTTAGCTTTTGTAAGAAGATGTCAGTTGTTTGACATCTTCAGTAGTTAGTTTGTTTTTCAGTAGTTTGTTAATAACGGTTTGATGTCACTATCAAGTGACATCAGCTGACGTCATTCTTCCTATAAAAGGAAGATGACCTAATTGTAACCGTGCCGAAACGTGTGATTCAATAGAAAATAACTTTTTGGTAGAATTGTTCTCTCTCTCTATAGCTTTACTGTTACATGCAAAATCATTTGTGTTTTTGCTTGTTTGCTTAATTCTCGTGCTAAATCCGCTGCGAATACAACCTAATTGATCAAACTAGAGGCTGAGATCCTGTCAAATGGTATCAGAGCACGTTAATCATTGATCGATTTATCTATTGATCATTGAAACGGCTCTTTTGCTATCTACATTTGATCGAATTAGCAAATCTGCAAGGATTAGTTATAGAGATTGAGATTCTGCTGTTTCTGGCCTTCAAACTTGAGGTTCTCGTGGTTTTTGAGCTACATTTGTTTTTGTTTACCTTGAATTTGACTGAAATCTGAGATGGCGACACCAACAAACGATCCTCACAATACGGGTTCCTCAACCAAGCCTCCGATGCTTGTGAGGAATAAGTATAACATCTGGCAATGTCGTATGCTTCACCACTTGTCTATCAACAGTGCTGGTTGTTGGAAGTCAGTGGTGCATGGACCATACAAGCCGATGGTGAGTGTTCCTGAGTCTAATGAGAGGGTTGCGAAGACACCCGATCAATACTCGGATGAAGATCTCAATCTGTTCGAGATTGATGCAAAAGCCCATGGAATTCTGGCCATGGCACTGCCGAATGAAATCTATGCTGGGCTGATGCATCATGAGACTGCTCATGATCTCTGGGTTGCTCTGAAGGAACAATTCGAAGGAACCAATGAGGTATTAGCAAACACAAGGGAAATCCTCGCCCAACAATATGAGACATTTTCTCATAGGAAGGGTGAGACTCTGACTCAACAGTTCGAGCGATTCTCATGTTTGATCTCTGAGTTGAAGATGGTCAAACAAGAGTATTCAAATAGCCAGATGAACAACAGATTCCTCAGATCACTGCCTGAGAGATGGGACACTTATACCATTGTTCTACGCTTTAGTGCAAATCTGGATACTCTATCTCTCACCCAACTTCATGGGAAACTGCTCACATTTGAGAGAGAGATAGAGAAAAAGAGGAAGTTGTCCAACTCTGGCAAGCTCACTGATGACTTTGTCTCAGGCAATGCTGCCTTGATAGGTCAGGAGTCGGAATATGCTACATCAGAGAGTGCCTATGATGAACATATTGATTTCTCTACCAACTCTGAATATGCTTTTGTTGGTGTTGAGAGTAGTTCACGCGGTAGCAGTGATAACCTGTGTTTCCTGATGGAGGACTTGAAGGGCATTCCAGATGTTGATCAGGAGGAGATGGATATTTTGAGTCAAATGGCTATGATAAATATTCGATCTCAAAAGTTCTACAAGAGAACTGGCAGGAAATTTCCTGGCCTTTCTGGCAAAACCAAAGTTGGTTTTGAGAAGAGCAAGTTGAGGTGTCACAAGTGCCACAGGCTTGGACACTTTGCTAGAGAGTGTAGATCATCTGGATCTAATACCTCTGCACCCTTTGTGACTTTTCCCAGCAATAGCTCACAGAACAAAGGGCAACACTCCAGTTCCAGTCATCCATCACCAGCTCAGGCATCACCTGCATACTTTGTGCCTCAGGGTCATATGCCATACCCATACCCCTGCTACTACATGCCTCAGCCGAGTCAAGTTCAAGCACCTTCTGCTCAGCCACCACATGCTCTCCCTGAGCCTCAACCTTCCCAATCTCATCATCAAACCTAACCTCAACAACACAGCTTCTACACCCCAGGAATTATTGTCTGGAGTAGTTTACCAGATGATTTATCTGGTCAGGAACAACTATTCTAAGGTGTTGGTCAACATGGTGGTGATCATCCGTTTAGGAATCTTGCTCTAATGGCCTTTGAGTCTGCTGATGGGTCATCCTCCAATGCTTCATCACAGGTATCCTCTGAGGCTAAAGCCAAGCTTTGTACTGATTCATGCATAGCAGCATTTGCTTCTATTAGAGAAGCAAATGTAGCTCTAATTGATAAAAATCTTGTGCCAGAGCTAACCATTTCCAAAAAGAAAGCTGAATTTGAGGCTGTGCTTAATAGTAAAAATGATGAGATTTATAAGCTTAAATGCCAAATCAAAGATGATAAGGCTAGGGAAGAGGTACTTCTAGAGAAGTACAAAGACCTCAAGGAAACACTTGCAGCTACCCAGGTAGAGTGTGATAGATGGGTACAATCCTACAAGGGTTTTGAAATGCTTCTTAGTAAGCAATCTGCTTCCAATGTGAAGTTTGGTATTGGTTATAATCACACTGCTCCTCCTAAAGATTTCACTTTAAGAGCAGAAGTTGAATCTGATGGAGAGAGCAATAACCAATCCTTCTCATCATGTGACCTACTATCTGATACAGCATCATCAGAGGTAGAGGTCAGCATTAATTCCTCTCAAAATCAATCAGCTGATGCTAAAGTAGCTGATGGTTCAAATGCTGACTGTCACATGATCAACAAGTTGATTAACTCAGGTGTTATCACTAAGAGTACTGAAAGTACTGGAGAGCCAGTGATAACAACTGAAGTTCAAACCTCTACTACTCCATGTACTGAAGAGAAGAAAACTGCAAGTAGAAAGGGTTTGAAGACCCCTGAAGAATATATCAGGAAAGCAAGTACTGCAAAGAAGAAAACTGCAAGTACTGGTAGTAAACAACTAAAGAACAAGTCTTCCGTTGTTTCATCTTCTTCAGTTGATGATCAACATAAGATGAAGAAGAAGCCATGTGAAATATGTGGCTTGTTCAATCATCTTACAGATGATTGTTGGTACAAAAGGGGTTCCAAACTCAAACAAAAGGAGAAAATTAAAGAGAAAATGAATGAAATGAAAACTGAGTTTGAGACCAAATTTGTACCAGCAACATCAAACCCTGAAACCCCTAAGCCTAAAAGGAAATCCAAAAAGAAGGTATGGGTTACTCAGGCAACAGCTGAGGTTACTCAAAAGAAGATGGTGCAACACAGGAATCCATCACCAGCAAGCACTAATATGTCTGTAGAGCTGAAAGCTTTATCACAAAGTCAGACACAACTTGTGATGATGGTTCAACATCTAATGGGAAGAGTCAACCAATTAGATGCTCCTGTGTTGAAACCACAGAAAAGGAAATCCAAGCCAAAGGATTTCTCTTCTACACTATCTCCTTCACCTCAGGCTGTCACACATAACACACCAGTTAGTGTTGCACATGTTGTTGAGAACTGACCCAAAACCAAAAAGGTTTGGGTCTCTAAAACTAACTAACTTGCTGTGTTGATTGCAGGGTTCTTCAACATGCCAAAGAAGCATCTGGTATGTAGACAGTGGAGGATCCATGCACATGACAGGAAGCAGCTCTCTTCTTAATGACTACTCTCCAGGAAAGAAGGGATTTGTTTCCTTTGGCAATGATGCAAAAGGTTACATCATCGGTAAAGGCTTTGTTTCCAATGGGGAAATAAGGTTTGATGATGTTAATCATATGGAGAATCTCAAGTACAATCTCTTGAGTGTCAGTCAAATGTGTGATAAAGGTCATGTTACCCTTTTCACAAGCGAGAACTGTCGGATTCTGTCATCCAAAGTTCTGAGTTTGATTGACAAGGTGTTGGATGAATATACTCTCCTGAAGGCCAACAGGACAGGAAGAGTATATGCCTTAGATATTTCCAAGAAAATAGATCTAAAAGGCCATCCTTGCCTATTCTCTAAGGCCTCTCCTCAAGAATCTACTCTATGGCATAGAAGGCTGGGGCATGTTAATCTCAAAAATATGAATCAGCTGATAAGCCATGGATTAGTATGAAGACAACTGCACTGCTTGCTTAAAAGGAAAACAACACAGAGTTTCATTCCCTCCAATAGAAGAACCAAAGTCCACTGCCTGCTTGCAACTCTTGCACATGGATCTCTTTGGTCCTGTCAGGGTGATGAGCATGGCAAAGAAGAAATACTGTCTGGTAATTGTGGATGATTACTCTAGATTTGTATGGAATTTCTTCTTGCACTCCAAGGATGAAGCTGCCAAGGCTATTATGAACTTTGTGTTATTTGTGGAGAAGCAGTATTCCCTTCAGGTCATGTGTGTGAGGAGTTACAATGGAACAGAGTTTAGAAATCACACACTTGATGACTTCTACCTGTCTAAGGGAATTAAAAGGCAGTTTAGTATTCCAAGAACTCCTGAACAGAATGGAGTGGTTGAGAGAAAGAACAGGACTCTCATTGAAGCTGCAAGGTCAATGCTGGCTGACTCAGGATTGCTACTGACCTTTTGGGCTGAAGCTGTCAACACAGCTTGCTATGTGCAGAATAGAGCATTAGTGAATCAGAGGTTGATGAAGACTCCTTATGAAGTACTCCATCACTTGGCCCCTCTGATTTCCTTCTTTAGAGCCTTTGGGTGTCCTTGTTTCATTTTCAACAATAGCAATCCACTCTAGAAGTTTGCTAGTAAGGTGGATGCAGGGTATTTTGTTGGTTATTCATCAACTTGCAAGGCATACAGAGTTTTCAACTGTAGGACAAAGATGGTTGAAGAGACTCTGCATGTGAAGTTCAATGAATCTCCAAAGGACAAGATTCCACAAAACCCTGTGGAGTTGTTTGGTCTAGACATACTGCAATATGTTCCTTATCAACCTCCAGCTGTTGCTCCTATCAACAGTTCTCCACCTGGTGGTACTGATGATGATGTAGCCTGTACTCAGCTTTTCAGGTTTAGTGATCATCTGCCTGAGTCCACTAAACCTGATGCTCCTGTAGCTTCAGCAGTCACATCCACAACAAATGCTGATGAGATTTCTGCATGCTCTACTTCATTTGATTTGCCATCTCCTATATGGTTTCAAGAATCCTCATCACCATCTGTTGCTGCTGAAGGTCATACAAACACTTGCACTGATCTTATAGTCTATCAAGAGCTAAAGAATCACCCAATGTCTCAGATCATTGGTGATATCAATGCTGGGGTTTCAACCAGGAGTCAATTGTCTAACTTATGCTTCTATGCTCTCTTCATCAGTCAGCAAGAGCCAAAAAATTATCATGTTGCCTTAAGAGACAATGGATGGGTTGAAGCAATGTAGCTTGAGCTTCTTCAGTTCAGAAAACAGCAAGTGTGGGAGCTTGTTCCTTTACCCCAAGGTAAGTGTGCAATAGGCACTAAATGGGTGTTTAGGAACAAAACTGATGAAAAGGACCAAATTGTCAAGAACAAGGCCAGGCTGGTTGTCTAGGGGTTTGCACAAGAGGAAGGCATCGATTATGATGAAACCTTTGCCCCTATAGCCAGACTAGAGGCAATTAGATTGTTTTTACCCTATGCTGCCTTTTGTAACATCTCGTATTTTCCGTTAATTAAAAGTTAACGTCGTTTATTCTTGTAAGGGCCATTGTGGGCAATCATAAAACTTAAGAGTTGTTTATGCTTATTCTTAGCTTGTCTTTAATTCTTTAATTTGAAAGTAAATAATTTAATTATTAAATTGAACATAATAATAAATAATAATAACATTACTACTACTGCTAATAATAATAATAGTAAAATAACAATAATAATAATAATAATAATAATTATAATGGTAATAATAATAATAATAATAATAATATTAATAATGATAATAATAATTATAATAATAATAATAATAATAATAATAATAATAATAGTATTAGTAACAATAAGAGTAATAACTTATAAATAATTGATAAGTTATAAATAGTTAAATTTTTAAAGTTTGCTTAAGTTAAGGGGGCTTAGTTGTCAATTTAAAAACTTAAAAATTGAAGTTTTTAGCATAAAATATCAAAATATAAACCACAGGGACCAAAGGTGGATTTTCCGGCCAACCGCCGGCCACCCCGGCCGCGGCTCCGGCCACGATCCATTACCATTTTCAAACCGTTTTTCGATCCAAAACCGGTCCCAAACCCTTCTAGCATACGTTTCGAGCCTAAATCAACCTTTAATTCAAGTTTAATGCTGAAAATGGATGTCGATTTGGTTCGGTAACCGTCGACTACCATCCTTGAACCGTTCAAGCATCTAATGCTGATAATAATCCAATAAAGCGAACCCAAACAATCATTTAACTACACTTAATCGAATACAACTTGCAATTTTACTTGAAACACATCAAACAACTCAAACGAGTTCCCTATTCACCACGACCTGCTACTGTGGTGTTCATCATCATCCACTCAATATCAACTGAAATTGATTGAGGGCTTCAATTCTTGGCTATCTACTCAAGCTTCACAGGAATCTAATTCGGTTTCCATCATCGTTTACATATCAATCGGGTTTCGGCTACAGCCGCGGTTCCTCCTACATCTGTTCTTGTCGTTTCGATCATTGATATGGTAAGTAAACCTACATACACACTCGGTTTCATATGGGCAATCAAAGCCCTATGTTTGTTTCCATTAACAATAACGAATTGATGTTCAATTTGGCTGAAATCAAATTAGGGTTCTTATGAATTTGGGGAAAGCGCCTAAATTGAGTTTAAAACAATTTAAAACCAATGCAAACCAAGGCCGCGGCCCTGGTTCACAGGTTAAGACGTTGTGCATTGAGCCTGAGGTCCCGGGTTCAAACCCGGGCACCCTCATGCATTTTTTTTAAAAGCCTTCTTAGCTTAATTTTAATTTTAGAAAAAAATTTAATAAACATAAAAATAATTTTACAAACTTTTAATATTTTTAAAATCACCTAAATATTTTCTGTAAATTTATTTTTGTAAAATCTTTTATCATTTTATTATAAAATTTATTTACAAATGTTATAACTAAATATATTTATTTATAAAAAAATGATTTATAAACTTATTAGATTTTTAAGACATCATATTATTTGCTATAATTTATTTAAATAAAATATGTTAATATTTTTATTAAACGGTTTAGATAAATAATATATTTAGTTTATTTTCTTATAAAATGGATTTTTGATAGTGGTTTAAATCACTAAATTATTTGTTCAACAATATCTATATACATATATAAATGATGATTATTATTCCAACTTATAACTAAATTTTAACACAAATATTATTTCTTTTGTATTTCTATATACAAAAAATGTACACTTAGTATATTTTAGTTAATTTCTATTAAAACACATAAATGATAAATTTTGGTCTTAAAATATTTAATGTACTTATAAAAATCCCCAAATTCCACCTATAACCCTAATTCTCGTTAAATTGTTAAACTTATTATTAAACGTTAACCTTGTGATTATATATACATATATAGGTGCCTTGTGACTATTCACGTTGGAACGACACCTATTATTATTCTTATTAGTCGTCCTACTTATACTTATTTGCCAAGTGAGTTTCCTTGCCCCTTTTTATGCTATTTCACACCGTTTTGGGGTGAAACATGTTACATTATTCAACATACACTTATAAACGTTTAGATCTTATAAAAGCACATGCAATTCATACTTTTATTTTTGTCATGGTTATTTGTGTTATTGTAAGTCTTATAAGAGTTACATATATTGTTTACAATCATTAACTATTGCTAGCCTGGCGACGTCTTAGATCTTTGGGCCTGACAAGCCTATTTGGTGCTAAAGTCGATGTATTGCCGACTCCTAGGAGCCGTATGCTTGTGCACTAGGGAACCAAGTACACTTAGCCACTCATATAAACATATAATCTAGTCGAGGTTTGATTGTACTATATGTGCTTTATAAACTTGCTAACTCATAACCTATGACATGAATTGCTACTTGAAAACCCATGGGATATTATGTATATTAAACCCTTGGAAACTCACCAACTTTATAGTTGACCCGTTATTTTTAACATGTTTCAGGAAATGCCAAGTTTGAAGTCATCATTTGAAGTTTGCATAAATCTAGGATTTGGACCTAGATTAAAGAATGAAAAGCTTTGGATTACTTTTGTTTTATGTTTTGACTTATTTCATGTTGAAACTTATGATTGTAATTGCATTTGCAACTTATAATAATAATATTTACATTTAAGGTTAGCGTTATGTGGCTGTGAACGATCTTAACTCTCACACCTCGACGTTTCCGCCGTCAAGGTTGGGGTGTGACACCTTTCACAGTCTTAAAGTGTATCAAATGGATGTCAAAAGTGCCTTTTTATATGGCAAAATAAAGGAAGAAGTGTATGTGTGTCAACCACCAGGCTTTGAGGACAATAAACATCCTAATTGGGTGTATAAGCTTGATAAGGCTCTTTATGGGCTAAAACAAGCTCCTAGAGCCTGGTATGAGACATTATCAACTTTTCTTCTAGAGAATAAGTTCACTAGAGGCACCATTGATAAAACTTTATTCATAAAGACTGTAGGACAGCATAAGCTCCTTGTTCAAATTTTTGTAGAAGATATAATTTTTGCATCCTCTGATCCCCAGTTGTGTGATGAATTTACTAAGCTCATGAAGCAAAAGTTTGAAATGAGTGCTATGGGAGAATTAAAGTTCTTTCTAGGGTTGCAAATCAAAGAAAGGGCTGATGGAACCTTTATTCATCAGTCCAAATATACAAAGGATTTGTTGAATAAGTTTGATTTACAAAACTGTAAGCCCTGTTCTACTCCCATGAGCAGCACCACACAACTGGATGTTGATCAGAAAGCTAAAGCGGTTGATGAAACCCTTTACAGATGTATGATTGGGTCCTTGATGTACCTTACAGCTTCTAGACCAGACATCATGTTTGCAACATGTGCCTGTGTTAGATTTCAGGCTGCACCTAAAGAATCCCATTTGATTGCAGTCAAAAGGATCTTTAGATATTTGCAAGGTACCCAATCACTAGGTCTTTGGTATTCAACAGGGCATTCTTGCAAATTAGTTGCTTTCTCTGATAGTGACTATGCAGGATGCAAAGTCACCAGAAAATCCACTTCTGGTGGTTGCCAATTCCTAGGCAATTGTTTAGTTTCTTGGCAGAGTAAGAAACAAACATCAATTGCTACATCCACTACTGAAGCTGAGTACATTGCTGCTGCAAGTTGTACATCTCAGGTACTTTGGCTTCAGAATCAACTCTTGGATTATGGCATTACAGAGACTAAGACTCCATTATTAATGGACAGTGCTTCAGCTCTTTATATTATTAAAAATCCAGTCCAGGACTCTAGGACCAAACATATAGAGATCAGACATCATTTTATTAGGGATTGCTATGAAAAAGGTCTGATTGATCCTAAGTGTGTGCCTAGTGCTGATGAGCTTGCAGACATATTTACTAAGCCTCTAGATAGTGCCACATTTCAAAATTTGGTACTAAGGCTTGGTATGCTGCAGCTAGAATAATTTGACTAATACTAATGTTCTCAGCTCACAAGTACTGATGAGCATTAGTATGCAAAGGTCAAAAATAAGTACTGATGAGTTATTTAGTCTTCAGTCTTTTCATAACTACTGAAGACTAAAATACTTTAAAGTACTGAAGTACATGATTTGTTGAAAACAACTGATATAGTTACAACTACTGATGTGGTTATAACTACTGATGTATAGTTTCCAAACAAATAAGTACTGAAAAACAAATTTTGTTCACAAGTACTGATGTGTAATCTTACATATAAGTACTGAAGACAAAATTTGTTCACAAGCTCTGAAGAATATTTTATTTCATTAGCTCTTATGAACATCTGATCAAAGAGCTGAAGAATAAATATTCACAAGAGCTGACGGCCAATGAAACAGCTAAAAGTCATCCATAGAGCTGATGAGTAAATGTGGAGGTCAAGAATGAAACAACTGAATTGATGGCAACAGCTGATGAGTAACTTTACTCTTCAGCTGATACCAACATCTGCTGTTTCATCTCCAAACAACTGAAGGACAAAACCACGTCTTCAGTAGTTTAATAACTACTGATGACTAACACCAAGTCCTCAGTTGTTTATAACAACTGAAGCAAAACCATGTCTTCAGTAGTTCACAACTACTGATTTCAGTAGTTCACAACTACTGATTTCAGTAGTTCACAACTACTGATTTCAGTAGTTTACAACTACTGAGGATTAACACCAAGTCTTCAGTTGTTTACAACGTCTGAAGACATGTCTTCAGTAGTTTATAACTACTGATGACTCACAGGTCTTCAGTCGTTCACAACGTCTGAAGATGAAAACCATGTCTTCAGTAGTTTATAACTACTGATGACTAACAACAAGTTTTCAGCCGTTTACAACATCTGAAGGACAAAACCACGGTCTCAGTAGTTTCAACTACTGAAGACTAACACCAAGTCCTCAGATGTTACAACCTCTAAAGGTTAAAACCACATCATCAGTCGTTTAACACGAAAACCTTCAGTCGTTTTCTTTCAGCTGTTTCCCTACCCTATAAATACCCAACCCAACCTTTTGAGCTTTTCATTCTCACTTGACCTAAAATCTCAAAAACTCTAAAACCTCCCATACACCATTAATGGTATCCATGCAACTCAAGCCGCGACACAACTATGTCGCATACCTAACCAAATCGCCTTTCTGGACCAAATTTCACAATGCTATAGATCTGATGGTCGACTCACCCTACCAAACGACCTTCCTACTAAATCCTATCATTTACGCCGATTCCTTATCTCAGTTCTGGACGAATGTCACCATCCAAACTAGAGAGAATGACGCCGAGGTCTCTCTCCAGTCGTCCGTGAACAACAAACCGGTGGTCATCACTCCAGATCTCATCCGACAAACCCTAAAACTGGATGATGCCACCTTCCCAACCGACTACCCCAAAGGCACCCTTGATCTTTCTTTTTCTCATCATGACTATCAGGGTGACCTATCGGCCTCCACCCTGCTGAAGAAACATTTCAATGATCCAGAACGCCTTATCTTTCATATGGTAAATGTTTGCCTAGCCTCGAAGACATCATCATGGGATCAAATGTCCACAAGGTGGTAGCAGGTATTGTACTCTATCCTTGAGAAACAACCATTAAACTTTACTGAAATACTTTTCTTGGAACTCAAGGACATGGCCACAAAACCTTTTGCAAACCGTTGGATTTTATATCCACAGTTCTTAATAGCCATGATAGAGAGCCAGCTAAATGCTGAGGGACTAGTTGGCACTGGAGTCCCTGCCATGGCTGTATTAGCTGAGGTATACTCCAGGCACAACACAGACCAAACACTTAAAAAGGCTGCCAAGCTGCGAAAACCCACGCAGCTGGAACCCACAGCCTCCTCCTCAAAGTCCGAAGTCCCCACCAAACCCAAACCCAAAAAGAACACCAAAAAGGCTACTCAGGCAAATGAGTCCCCTGAGGATGCCCCTGCAACACAAATGCAGGAAGCGACTGCTGGCCAGATTCTCCCAGCAATCACCATGACTCCACCTACCACAACCGCATAGGCATCCTCTTTACAGGAGCCTGATGTAACTATTTTTGGGGCTGCCACACATCTGGAACCTTTCTCAATTGAGGAGGTTGCCATTGAAAAGCACACTCCTCCCCATGTGCATACTGTTTCAAGCCCATCTCCCACTGCAACTGCACCTAAAAGCCCAACTTTAATAATTGCAGAAGTGTTGACCCATCTTAACACTCCACCCTCTCCCCAGGAACCAATCACAACTGGGATATCTCCAACCATAGAGAGGGTGGAAACAAGTGTTGATAGGAGCCCATAACACAGAGAATCACATGTCATATCTCCAAGTGTGGCCACGGAGATAAGGCAATCTGGTGAGGCTGCCACTTCCCCTGCATCAGCATATGAGCAGGAAGAAGCTGGTACCATCTATAAGACCTCACCAAGGGCAACTGCCGATGATGGATCTAATCCGGAGGCTAGAAGTCCCCAGAACAAGAAAAAGGGGCACATGCAACTACTGAGCCACACTTAATGCATGTACATCCTGACCCAGTCAGGAGGTCAGGTGATTCAGTGCAAACTGATGATGACCTGAGCTTCTTCTATGACGTAGTTACTCAAAATACAATTCTTGAGGATGAGGTGAGCACACTCAAAGAGCTGCTCGCCAAAACGTCTCAAGAAGTAAGTCCATCTGCCACCATACACCCACAGATGGCACCTTCACCTGAAGGTCTCACAAACTCAGCCACTCCCACAAACTCAGCCACCTGCCCCTGCTTTTGGCACTAGTTCTCAGGAACAAAACCCTCCTGAGCAATTAGTTTCTATCCTTCAACAATCCCTGCCTCTCATCACACCCATGATCATAGACATTGTGATCAAAACCCTGGATGAGAGGCTTCCCTCCCAAATACAACCCTTAGTGGAGGCTGCTGTGGCCAAGTTGCTTTCTGATAGTCAAACCCTAACCAATGCAACCAAAAAGGGGGAGACATCAGTGAAAGCTAAGAGGAAGAGGGTAGAGGAGGTAATGAAGGAGAAAGAAGTGGAGGTAGAGGTGGAAAACAAGAGGGAGGTAGTTGAGGAGACTGAGAGGGTGAGGGAGAAGGAGGGAGCTGAAATGATTAAAGTGGCTGAAAGTCAAAAAGACTTTCATGTCACTTACAAGAAGAAAAAGGGAGAGAAGGAGAGGGAGACTGATCTAGTAGTCCTTGTCAAGGAGGCTGATGCTGAACATAGCCGATCAATGGACAACATCATTGATCAGCTGTTCAGGCAAGGCTTTGACACTGACACTGCCATGATAGATCAGCAGATAAGAAAATTGGAGGTGAAGGAGATTGAATACCGATGGACCAGTTATAGCCAAGAGGAAAGAGAGAGACTTGAGGCTATGACTAGGTTTATTTCGAAGTACTTGGGGAGACCAGTCCTAGATGTCAAGTCATGGACCAAGGATAGCATCTTGGCTATAACCACCAAGATCTGTTCAGCTAGGGAATTCACCAAGGGGCTGGTCATAGAAGCCCTTTCTGAAGCCGGTGCTGGGAACAGGACTCTACTAGCCAAACAAACCAAACCCTCACTCATATCCAGATTACTAGCACAGCCTGCCCAATCTCCCACACCAACACAAACCCAAACACAACCCACAAAACCAACCCCCTCACCATCAAAACCCATTGCCGATGATCCATCCTTGATGAAGAAGAGAAGGATGTTGAGGCTACAAGAAGAAGAAGAAGAGGATGATGAGGAAGAAGACAGGCTGCCTCTCTCTGCAGTCCTTACTTTACCAAAAGCCAAACCTATGCCCAGCACTCCCACCTCACAGATGGAAACTGTGAAGGTTAAGTTAGAAGAAGAACAGCAGCAGAAGCTTCATGATGATAAGATGCTGAAAAGCATAGACAAAGCTTATGCTGCTTCCTCATCGATCATGAATATGAGGAAAGAGGCTCTGAGACTATACACTCTCATGCATACCTTCCAATATCAAAGAGATAGAGTGAGAACTTGGCCTGATCCTAGGGTGGCTCACAGGATTATAAAGAAAGACATACCAGTGAGATACAAGGGCCAAGTAAAGAGGATCATAGATGAAGTGGTCACTGTGGCCATTGTAATAACCCCCTAGGAAATTGTTGAAGATTTCAAGAAGGCCTACGTAGCTAAACTGCCACCTCAAACATTGTTGGAGAATAGGGTGGTTAGGAAGGGGTTAGTCTACAAGAGGCTTGAGCACTTCAAGAAAGATGATCTCAATCTACTACTTGAAGGCAAACATCCAGATGAATTCGCCTATACACAAATTACAACAGTTGAGCTCAAGAATGGTAAACAGGCCAAGTTTGTCTCAGAGCTGTATGGCCATGAAGGATTGTTTGATGGTGATGCTGAGGAGCTTACAAAGGAAGAACAGATTGTTTTTGTTGAAGCATACACCAGAGAATCCTACAGGCTCATACATTGGAAGTAGATCTCATGGATGGGACAACAGCCCTGTGTCCAAGTTCCCCATGTCAGGGTTTCTATCCATTCTATGCCAATCAAATCTCAGAGACTTCTTCTCAGGCCAGTGCTTAATTGGGTCATCTTCTAAGCTGATCAAGAAGGAAAAAGACCAATCTTCCTGCTATTAATAAGTGGGACAATAAATTTCTTAGAGGTTTTGGCTGCATTGGTTCAGGGGGAGTTTGTTGGACCAAAAGAACCAATGAGCCAAGATCAGAAAAACCTCTAAGTCCCACAAGAGATGACAACAACTGCTGAAAGCTTCATTAGTAGTTTGACAAAGACTAAAGACTTCAACAACTGAAGATCAAAGAACTGAAGAACAACAGCTGAAGACCTCAAGTACTGAAGGCACAAGTACTGAAGTCTGAAGTACTGAAGTTATAAGTACTGAAGACTCAAGTACTGAAGTTCAACAGATGAAGAACTGGAGTACAGAAGATCAACAACTGATGTACAAAGTATGAAGACAAAGACTAAAGACATCAGCTGATGACAACTACTGAAGTCATCAGCTGATGAAACGTCTGAAGATCAAAGTCTGAAGACCAAGTGCTAAAGCTTCAGAGTTTGTCACAACAGCTGAAGAAGTAGTCTTCAGTTGTTGTGATGGTTTTACATTTCAGTAGTTTGTATTTTTCCTTTCAGTAGTTTGTAAAACGACTGAAGAGTTTGTTCTTCAGTCGTTGTAGTTCAGTAGTTGTAAACGACTGAAGAGTTTGTTCTTCAGTCATTGTAGTTCAGTAGTTGTAAACGACTGAAGAGTTTATTCTTCAGTCGTTGTACCTTTCAGTAGTTTCCTTTTCAGTTCTTGTAATAAGTAGTAACACTTAGCTTTTGTAAGAAGATGTCAGCTGTTTGACATCTTCAGTAGTTAGTTTGTTTTTCAGTAGTTTGTTAATAACGGTTTGATGTCACTATCAAGTGACATCAGCTGACGTCATTCTTCCTATAAAAGGAAGATGACCTAATTGTAACCGTGCCGAAACGTGTGATTCAATAGAAAATACCTTTTGGCAGAATTGTTCTCTCTCTTTCTCTATAGCTTTACTGTTACATGTAAAATCATTTGTGTTCTTGCTTGTTTGCTTAATTCTCGTGCTAAATCTGCTACGAATACAACCTAATTGATCAAACTAGAGGCTGAGATCCTGTCACTATCACCTCTATTCTTTGTTTATTATTGATAGACTCTTGAGCTACTGTTGCCTTGCTGTTTGCAGCCAGCAGCTTCCCGGTGTTGAGTCTGCCCTTTCTTTTTAGCTTTTTCAACCTTTCTTCTTCAAGAATCTCTTCTGTAGTCATCTTCCTTTTTCCTTTAGGATCTAAGGAAGATTCAGCCTTCGAAGATTCTTGCTTGGATGATTCAGGTTGGGGAGAGTGGGGTTGAACTTGTGGTGTTAAAGAGAGAGGGATCTTGGGGAAGTCTTCACTGTTTCCTCAGAGGCTACATCAAGAATAGCCTCTGTGATAAGCAGATCATCAAACAAATATGATAATTCAATAATCCCTTCCGTAGTTTGAACTTCTGCCTTTGAAGAGATTTGAATACCTATCCAGCTGATTCAGTTTCTGGGCCATGAGTCCCTATTTCCCTTCGAAGTCAATCTTAGTTTCCATAGGTATCTTTGGTTGACCAACTTGTTTCTTAATGGTAGGTGGTGTACTCAACCTTTGAAGCTCTTCAGCTCCAAAGTAGGATACTGCTACATTGGGTGAGGGTTGTTTTAGTGAGGGGCTTATAAGAAACTTGGTTAAGAATATATGAAGATCAATAAGCATCCTGGGATCCAGTTGAATTGCATCCTGGGCACATCATAAGGCTCGATACTTGATTTATCCCGGTGCCACGAAGATGTATCAGGATATGAAGAAAGATTATTGGTGGCCGGAAATGAAGCATGATGTAGTAGAGTACGTGAGCAAGTGCCTTACTTGTTTGCAAATGAAGGCGGAACATCAGAAGCCATATGGGAAGATCCAACCGTTAGATATACCTGAATGCAACGTGGAAGGGTAACAACCTACGCATCTCGATAGCTGAAAACGCACGAAGTCAATTATCCCACCCATGATTTGGAGTTTGAGGCTGTGGTCTTCGCGTTGAAGATTTGGAGGCACTACTTTATGGGACGAAGTGCACAATCTTCATGGACCACAAGAGCTTGAAGTATTTCTTCGAGCAAAAGGAGGTCAACATGAGACAGAGGAGATGGGTAGAGCTTATCTAGGATTATGATTGTGAGATCCATTACCATTCGGGAAAGGCCAACGTCATGGCCGATGCTTTAGCCGAAAAGAGAGACCCGAGCCGCTTCGGTTGAAAGCTTATCAGTTGGTCATGACTACTGATGTGATGACCCAAGTAAAAGAATTTCAAGAAGAGGCGTTGAAAGAAGATCGCCTAAATTCCGAGCGAATGAAGGGTCTAGTTGCAGAATTGGGTGAAAACACTCTCAGTGTTAAAACCCAAAATGGACGGATATGGATTCCCCGATACGGAGACCTATGGGGACGAATCATGGATGAAGCTCATAAGGCTCGATACTTGATTCATCCCGGTACCGCGAAGATGTATCAGGATATGAAGAAAGATTATTGGTGGCCAGAAATGAAGCATGATGTAGTAGAGTACGTGAGGAAGTGCCTTACTTGTTTGCAAATGAAGGCGGAACATCTGAAGCCATATGGGAAGATCCAACCGTTAGATATACCTGAATGGAAGTAGGAGCACATCACCATGGATTTTATTACTAAGCTACCTCGTATGGCGAGGGGGTGGGATACCATGTAACACCTGAATATTTTAAAAGTTGTAAAAAGAAGAATAAAAGGAGGAAATGCAAATTTAACCCAAGTACAGGGGTTAAAAGTGTGCAAAGTACAAAATATAATGTAATTTTGTACAAAAGCAACATGGCCGCCTATACCATGTTACTTTTCACCGTTTTTCATTCGGATTGTAGAGAGAGAGAGCTGAGTTTTTGGGTTTTGAATAAGAAGAACAAGGAAGTCGAATTCAAGCTAAGAATTTGATGTTTTAAGGTGTTCTTGACTAATTTCAGTTCGGGTTTATGCTTATGTATGTGTTTGGACGTTTGTATGTGGGTTATTGGTGGGTCTCTAGGTGTTTGAGCTCATAGGAAACGGATTTGAAGGAAGTCATACTCAAAGTTGCATAAGGTGAGTTTCTAGAACCCCATGGTTTACATGTTTTAACTGATTTTGGGGCTGGAAATGCATGTTTAAATGTTTTTATAAAAGTGGGTATGTTACCCGTATGTTCATGTGTATGTGTATAAGGGTGGGGTATGTCTTGGGCGTTTATAATGTTATGATGATGTTGTTGATGTGATTCTGTTGCTTAAATGTAAGAACTAATCTTAGAACATGTTAGAATTAGAATTGGGATAGAATTATAATGATGGTAGTTAAAGTTAGTTGTCATACGCCTAAGTCCCATGCGCCTGAAACTCATGCGCCTGAATAGAATTCATGCGCCTAGGATCGACTGGAATTTGGCAAAGTGTCCATGTGCCTAGATTGCCCATGTGCCTGCATAGTTCCCATGCGCCTAGATTTGCCTAAAATGACAGTGTTGGGTCATGCGCCCCAATAGTGCCCATGCACCCAGAACTTTTCCCATGCGCCTAAGTGTTCCCATGCGCCCAGAAGGCCATGCGCTTGCATAGTGCTCATGCGCTTATTTTCTAAATTTTGGGAAAAATGTAAAGTGTAGGCTTTGACTGGGGAGGTTCCCGGGGGTGATGTAAGTTGACTTTTGGTGATGGATGATGTGTGATATGTCATCTATGATGATGTATGATGATGTTATGCTTATGTATGATTTGTTCTTATGTTCCTTATGTTATGATACATTGATGTGTGACTTTACATGGTGTGTTTATAACCATAAACTTATAGTATTATCATTAATGAAAGAGATAAGATTAATGATAACGAAAGTGGAACATAAAGAACGAAAGAAAGTAAAGGCTTGCAAGCATAAAGAAAGAAAGATTTCAACTCTTTGTGAGTTGAAGCTCAACTGTGTGCTTTATAACATGCGTTTTTAACCCATGAGGGTTCACACACAGGGGGATCAGTCTAGGTGACTGAACCTATAGTACGAAACGGGATCCTTGTCATTCGACCCTGGGCTTTGTGCCAAGATATAAGACGACTTTGTGCCAGTTAGTAACGGGGGCTTTGTGCCTAGAATGGTGGCTTCGGGCCATGAGCTTCGTGCCAATTAGTAAAGGAGCTTCGTGCTTGGAATGGTGGTTTCAGACCGTGATGGGGGAAAAGCCTGACAAGATCTAGAATAAGTACAAAACGAGCGACATAATAAAGTTTGAAACGAGCAAAGTGATAAAGTACGAAATGAACGTTAATGAAAGATAATAATAAAGTACGAAACGGGATCCTTGTGATTCGACCTCAGAAATCATGGCTGCATGTCATGATGAGGGTAATGCTTGACAGTATCTAGAACTAGTGAAAGAAAAAGATAAAGTACGAAATGAACGATAAAGATAAAGTACGAAACGAATGAACATGTGAGATAATGAACGAAATGTACGATGTGTGATCATGTGCGATAGTAAAAAAATGTTTTAACAAACGGAAGGTAATATATCTTTTTTTTTCAAAACTAGAACCCACTCAGCAATGCTGACTTTTATGTATTTTCCAGCTCGTAGGTAAAAAGTTGCTGAGGATGGCACGGGGGCAGCTACTTGGATTATTTTGGATGGCATCCATTTTATGTAAAACAACGCTTTTGTGATGTACTGCAACGAATGATATTTTGTAATGATGTTGTATTATTTTGCAAAAGAAGTTATTAATATATAAAATGATTTTAGTTAAATGATTCTGCTGCAATGTTTTAAATAAATGTGCGATATATGTGCGATGAATGACAAACTGTAAGCGTCTCGCGAACGGGGCCTTACAAGTTGGTATCAGTGTCAAAGTTTAAGGGAATTGGGTAAATATTTTCAAAACCTAATCTTAAACTAAGAATGGAACGGAAAGGGAATGGATGCCAGACCAAGTAGCTATGTGCCATCAGGTATGTTTGTTAATGATAAGCGGTATTAAGTGCGCATGTTATGTGATTTATGTGCCTTTAGTAGATTTAAATACTGATGTAGTCAGGATAGGAAATACTTGGGGTATGAAGAGTAACGTAAGTGGCTTATCACAACTGGCCACTTTAATTAGGGACTTACTATACTTAGCATAATCTGAGCTATTCCTTGAATGACCGTGTTAGTGTTTAAATCTTATAGTGATTAGAGAATGATGGGAGATAGATCATCTAAGGCCTCTAGGGGTGGAGCACAGGGAGGATGTGGTGCTGAACCGCGTGTTACTAGGAACTAGGCTAAGACGACAGAGAGGGACCATGAAGAGCCCGAGATACATCACCAGGAATGTGGTGATGAGAGTGCGAATCTAAGAGCCTCGGTAAAAGAGGCAGTGGTAGAGGAGGTGCATCAAGTCATGCAGACGATACTGCCGTCTGTGGTGACCGAAATTAAGGCGGTGAGAGAGGATGAGAGGAAAGAGAGGAGAACGACCATAGGAAGGGAGGAGAGGGAATGATCGGAGACCGAGACGATTGTCTCAAGTGAGGAGGAAGAGGAAGAGGAAGAGGTAGTGCATGAAACTGCATGCGGTTGCAACTATGCTGCATTCCAGAGGTGCAAGCCCCTGACTTTCGACGAGAATGGCACTGCTGCTCACCGATGGGTGAGAGAAATGGAGGCGGTACTCAATAACAGTGAGTGTCAAGAGGACCAGAAGGTGAAGTTTGCTACCCATTCATTCGTGGACATGACCTTATATTAGTGGGACAATATTGTCCAGGTTGAGGGTAGCATGGCCATCAGCAGGATCAGGTGGTTGGAGTTGAAGAAGCTGGTGATTGAGGAATTTTGTCCTCATCGACAACTTAACAAGATAGAGAGGGAGTTCCAGCAGCTGGAGGCTGGTACCATGACACACCAGCAGTACACCACCAAGTTCAATGAGATGGCGAGATTCGTGCCGGATCAGGTGACACCGGTGTCAAGAAAGATCAAGAAGTACATACAAGGACTGCCAGCTGACGTACGCAGGAATTTAATCGTTGCCCGACCGGGTACCTTTCGATCGATGGTGGACCTGGCGGGTAGGTTGTATAATGAGAGGGAAGTGGTGGTAGTCAAGTTAAAGAAGATGGGTGATGGTGATAAGAGCTGGGGAAGGAAGAGATTTGGACATGGTGGTTTCACTCCAAACAACAAAAGGAGAAAAGTGGATGATCGAAGGATGGTGTCCTCAGGTTTGGGGATAAAGAAGTGTGGTAAGTGCGGGAGAGAGCACGTCAGTGAATGTAAGTGGGGTTTGAACATGTGCTTCAAATGTGGGAAGCCCGGTCATGTGGCGAAGGTGTGTGGACTTCTGCGGTGTTATAACTGCGGTGAGGAAGGCCATGTGAGCAGGGACTGCAAGAAGCCAAGGGTGAGAGTTCTGGGGTGAAGAAAAAGCTAGAGGAAGGAGGACAGAGGGCAACTGCTAGAGCCTTCACGATGACGCAAGAGGAGGCCAGAGATGATCCCGATGTCGTGTCAGGTTTGTTTCTAGTAAACCAAATTGTGCCTCTGTGTTATTTGATTCTGGTTCTAGTAGGAGTTTTATTTCTACTGCTTTAAGTATTAATGATCTATTTGATGTAGAAATTGCTATTGGTAAGTCCACTAGAATTACTAATATGATAGAGGGTTGTACCATAGAATTAGAAGGTCATAGGTTTGCTGCTAAGTTACATGTGACGCCCCTTGGTGGATTTGATGTAGTACTAGGGATGGATTGGTTAGCAACCTATGAGGCAAACATCGTATGTCGCAAGAAGATGATTCGATTAGTTGCACCCGATGGAAGTTCGATGATGGTTTACGGTGATCGCGTCACTACGGTTCCAAAGGTGATTTCGATGGCAGTGGCAACAAAGTGCATGAGACGTGGATGTAGTGCTTATCTTGCCTATTAAAGGATGTAGAAGCGTCAGTGCCGTAACTATCTGACGTACCAGTGGTATGTGACTATCCGGACGTGTTCCCGGAAGACTTACCAGGTATGCCACCGGATCGTGAGATTGAGTTTCAGATTGATATGATACCCGGTGCTCAACCTATTGCCAAAGCACCGTATCGATTAGCTCCGACTGAGATGAAGGAACTCATGGATCAACTACAGGAGTTAATCGATAAGGGATTCATTCGACCGAGTATCTCTCCATGGGGTGCTCCGGTCTTGTTTGTCAAGAAGAAAGATGGTAGTATGCAAATGTGCATCGACTACCGAGAGCTGAACAAGTTGAGGGTCAAGAATCGGTATCCATTACCGAGGATTGATGACTTGTTCGATTAGCTCTAGGGTGCCAGTTGGTTTTCGAGGATAGATCTTCGATCTGGCTACCACCAATTGAAGGTGAAGGAGGAAGACATTCCTAAGACAGCTTTTCGCACGTGTTATGGACACTACGAGTTCCTCGTTATGTCTTTTGGATTAACTAACGCACCAGCTGCCTTTATTGATTTGATGAACCGAGTGTGTCGGCCGATGTTAGATAAATCAGTGACCGTGTTTATTGATGATATCCTGATTTATTCTAAGAGTGAGGAAGAACATGTCTACCACATACGTGAGGTATTGGAGACACTTAGGAGAGAGAAGTTGTACGCTAAATTCTCTAAGTGTGTTTTTGGTAGCGCGTGGTGCAATTTCTGGGTCACATGGTAAATGCTGAAGATATCATGGTAGACCCGGCAAAGGTTGAGGTAGTGGCAATGGAAGTCTCCAAAGACGCCATCCAAGATTCGTTGCTTCTTGGGATTGGCGGGCTACTACAGAAGATTTATTCAAGACTTTTCTAAGATAGCCTCACCTTTGACCAAATTAACTCGCAAGGATGTGAAGTTCATGGGGGGGGTCGGGAACAGGAGGATGCTTTCGAGGAGTTAAAGGTGAGATTAACAGAAGCTCCTGTCTTGACATTAGCCGAAGGGAGTGAAGACTTAGTGGTATATTCGGATGCTTCTTATTCTGGGCTAGGTTGCGTGTTGATGCAACGTAGAAGGGTGATAGCCTATGCGCCCCGACAGCTAAAAACCCACGAAGTCAGCTATCCCACACATGATCTAGAGCTAGCTGTTGTGGTTTTCACATTGAAGATTTGGAGGCACTACTTATATGGGACAAAGTGCACAATCTTCACTGACCACAAGAGCTTGAAGTACTTTTTCGAGAAGAAAGATTTGAACATGAGGAAGAGGTGATGGTTGGAGCTCATAAAGGATTATGATTGTTAGATCCACTACCATCCGGGAAGGCCAACGTTATGTCCAATGCCCTTAGCTGAAAGGAAAGACCCGAGCCCATTCGGGTGAAGGCATATCAGTTGATTATGACCTCTGACATGATGACGCATGTCAAGGAGTTTTAAGATGAGGCTTTGAAAGAAGATCGTCTTAACTCTAAAAGATGAAATGTCTAGTCACAGAATTAGGTGAGAACACTCTCGGTGTTAGAACCCGATCTGGACGGATATGGATTCCTCGTTATGGGGATCTATGTGGAAAGTTCATGGATGAGGCTCATAAGACTCGATACTCCATTCATCCAGGTGCTACCAAGATGTACCATAATATGAAGAAGGATTATTGGTGGCCGGGTATGAAGCGTGACGTAGCGGAATATGTGAGTAAGTGCCTTACTTGTTTGCAAGTGAAGGTGGAGTATCAGAAGCCGTACGGGAAAATCCAACCTTTGGATATACCGAGTGGATGTGGGAGCATATTACCATGGACTTTATTACGAAGTTACCGCATGGGAACTATGCAGGCGCATGGGAACTGTTCAAGCGCATATTACCATGAGTAGGTGAAGATTGTGCACTTTGTCCCGTATAAGTAGTGCCTTTGTCCCGTATACGTAGTGCCTCCAAATCTTTCTGCTCAAAGAAGTACTTCAAGCTCAAAGAATTACTTCAAGCTCTTATGGTCAGTGCAGATTATGCACTTTGTCCCGTATAAGTAGCGCCTCCAAATCTTCAACGTGAAGACCACAGCAGCTAGCTTAAGTCATGAGTAGGGTAGTTGACTTCATGGGTTTTTAGCTGTCGGGATGCGTAGGCTATTACCCTTCCACGTTGCAGTAATACACAACCTAATCCCAAATAAGAAGCATCTAAAAATACCACTAAGTCCTCACTCCCTTCGGGTGACGTCAAAATAGGAGCTTGAGTCAATCTCGTCTTTAACTCCTCAAAAGCACACTTCTGTTCCCGACCCCACACAAACTTCACATCCTTACGAGTCAATTTAGTCAAAGGTGAGGCTACCTTGGAAAAGTCCTGGATGAACCTCCTGTAATAGCCCGCCAAACCAACGAAACTACGGATCTCGGATAGCTTCTTTGGAGACTTCCATTGCATCACTGCCTCTACCTTTGTCTGGTCCACCATGATTCCTTCAGCATTAACCACATGACCTAGAAACTGAACCTCACGCAACTAAAAAGCACACTTAGAGAACTTAGCATACAACTTCCCTCTTCTAAGTGTCTCCAACACCTTATGTGCATGTTCTTCCTTACTTCTCGAATAAATCAGGATATCATCAATAAACACAATAATTGATTTATCTGACATGGGCTGACACACTCGGTTCATTAAATCCATAAAGGTAGCTGGGGTGTTAGTTAGACCAAAAGACATGACGAGAAACTCGTAGTGTCCATAACGCATGCAGAAAGCTGTCTTAGGGATATCCTGCTCCTTCACCTTTAGTTGATGATAACCAGATTGAAGATCTATCCTTGAGAACCAACTAGCACTTTGCAGCTGATCAAACAAGTCGTCAACCCTCGGTAACGGATATCGATTCTTCACCGTCAGCTTATTCAACTCTCGGTAGTCGATGCACATCCGCATACTACCGTCCTTCTTTTTCACAATAGTACTGGAGCACCGCATGGAGAGATACTCGATTGAATGAACCCTTTGTCCATTAACTCTTGTAGTTGAACCATGAGTTCCTTCATCTCAGTCAGAGCTAATTGATACAGTGCTTTAGCAACGAGTTAAGAACCGGGTATCAGATTAATTTGGAACTCGATTTCGCGATCCGGTGGCACGCCTGGTAAATCTTCTGGAAACACGTCTGGGAAATCGCACACCACTGGTACATCGGACAACTATGGTACTGACGCGTCCACATCCTTTACTTAGGCCAGGTAGGCACTATATCCATGTCTCATGTACTTCCCCACAACCGCTATCGAAATTACTTTCAGAACCATAGTGACACGATTACCGTAGACCGTCACCGAACATCCATCGGCCACAACTAGTCGAATCATCTTCTTGTGACACACGATGTTCGCCTCATAGGTGGCTAACCAATCCATCCCTAGTACTACATCGAATCCACCTAGGGGCATCACATGTAAATTGGCAGAAAACCTATGGCCTTCTAGTTATACGTCACAGTCCTCTATCATATCAGTAATTCTAGTAGACTTTCGAATAGTCGTTTCTACATCGAATGGCTCATAATACTCCTACTACTAACAGACAATTTAGCATAGAAAGTAGTAGAGATGAAACTCCTGCTAGCACCAGAATCAAATAATATAGATGAACAGGTTTGGTTTACTAGAAATATATCTGACACGACATCGCGGGTCCTCTCTGGCCTCCTCCTGATTCATCGTGAAAGCTCTTGCACTTGCCCTCTGCCCTCCTTCTTCAGCCTTCTTCTTCGCCACAGAACTCTCGGCCCTTGGCTTCTTACAGTCCTTGCTCACGTGGCCCTCCTCGCCACAGCTATAATACCTCGGCACCCTGCATTTTCTAGCAATATGGCTAGGCTTCCCACACTTGAAGCATACATTCAATCCCAACCTACACATACCAGTATGCTCCTTCCACATTACCGCTCTTCCTCAGCCCCGATCTTGATGTCCCCCTACGATCATTCATCTTCATCTTTTTGTTGTTTGGAGCGAAACCACCACGTCCAAACCACTTCCAGTTTCAGTTCTTATCACCACCACCCGTCTTCTTCGCCTCCACCACAATCTCCTCTCGCTCATCATACAACCTACCGCTAGGTCTACAGCTGATTGAAAGTTACCCGGTCGGGTAACAATCAAATACCTGCGTATATTAGCCGGCATCCCCTGGACATATCTCTTAATCTTCCTTGATATCGGAGTAACCTGATCAGGCACCAGCCTTGCCATCTCGTTAAATTTGGTGGTGTATTGTTGGTGTGTCATAGTTCCCGCTTCCAGCTACAGGAACTCTCTCTCAATCTTGTCCAACTCCCTGTGAGGACAAAACTCTTCAATCACCAACTTCTTCAGTTCCGACCACCTTATCTTTCTAATAGCCCTGCTGCCCCCGGCCTAGAAAATATTGTCCCACCAGCATAAGGCTGAGTCCACCAATGAATGGGTGACAAACTTCATCTTCTGATCTTCACGACCCTCACTAATATCAAGCACCGCTTCCATCTCCCTTACCCACCAGTGAGCAGTAGCAGCATTGCCATTCCCATCAAAATTTGGGGGCTTCCATCTCTGAAATGCCCCATAGTTACATCCTCGTGCAGTTTCCTGCACCGCTTCCTCCTCCTCCTCCTTACTCGAGACAATCGTGTTGGTCTCCGATCGTTCCCTTTCCTCCCTTCCTGTGGTCCTTCTCTTCTCTTTCTTCTCATTCTCGATTATAACCTTGCTCACTTCAGTCACTACCAGATGGTAGAATCGTTTGCATGACTCAATGGACTTCCTCTACCACCGCCTCTTTCACCGAAGCCCTTAAGTTCGCACCCTCATCACCACCATCCTGGTGATGCACCTTGGGCTCTTCACGGGCCCTCTCAGTAGTCTTAGTCTTATTCCTCGTAACTCGTGGTTCGGCACCACCTACACCATGTGCTCCACCCCTAGAAACCTTAGAAGATGTACCTCCAGCCATCCTCTAACACTATAAGATTCAAACACTTACACGGTCATTCAAGGTAATAGCTTAGTTTATGTTAAGTATAGTAAGTCCCTAATTACAGTGTCTAGTTGTGATTAGTCACTTACTTTACTCTTGACACCCTAAGCATTTCCTATCCTGACTTCATTAGTATATAAATCTACTAAGAACACATAAGGAGTGTGCTTATTTACAACAATATTGGTTGATTCCTCAAATTGTTGATCCTTAGTGTTGTATACTTTATAAGCTTTAGAGCTTGATGAGTATCCAACAAAGATAGCATCATCTAACTTTTCAGCAATTTTCGCCAAATTGTCTTTTGTGTTAAGTATGGTACACCTGCTACCATAGGACCTTAGAAAGCCAATGAACGGTGGCCTCTTGCTCCATAGCTCATAAATGGTTTTTCCATAGGGCTTAACAACAAGAACTATGTTCTGCACATAACATGTAGTGCTAACTTCCTCTACCCAGAAAGTTAGAGGCAACATTGAATCAGCTAACATAGTTCTTAAAGCCTCAATAAGTGTCCTAATCCTCCTTTCAGCAACACCATTCTGTTGAGGAGTTCTAGGTGCACTGTATTGTCTGCTAATCCCTTTTGAGTGATAGAATGAGTCAAGAACTTGATTCTTAAACTCAGTCCCTTGATCAATTCTGATTGTTTTTACCTTGTGATCAATTTGATATTCTATTTTAAGAATAAAAGATTTTAATGTTTTAACGGTTTCATCCTTAGTCCTTAGAAAGAATACCCATATGAACCTTGTAAAATCATCAACTATCACAAGGCAATATGATTTCCTTCCAATGCTCATTATACTTGTTGGACCAAAAAGATCCATGTGCAATAAGTATAACAGAGTGGTGATGGAATTAGCTTCTTTGGATTTGTGGGTTGCCTTATGTTACTTTCCTTAAAGATAAGCAACAGAGTTGTCTTTACTAGAAAAACTCTTTTTAAGGCACTCCATGTATGAAGTTAATTTTAACCAGTTTATTCATGGTTTTAAAATTAACATGACACATTCTTTTATGCCAAAGAGTTAATTCGTCACCATTTGCTTTGGAAAGAAAGCATGAAACTTCTTCCAGTGGGGAAGCATTGTTCATGTCCAGCTTGTACATATCCCCTTTCCTAGGAGACCTAAGAAGCACCAATTCCTAAGGAATTGACATCCTAGGTTGAGGATAATGCACTCATGTTTAGTGAAAAGCATTTGATACTTTTAATCATAGAACTGAGAAACATTCAAGACATTCTGTTCAAGTTGTTTGACAAAATGTACTTTGTCAACTTTTAACTTACCATTGGATACATTACCTCTACCAGAAATGTATCCTCTAGCTTCACCACAAATTGAACAGGACCTCCATCAAAATATTGAATTATTAAAGAAGAGATCTGTTCCCTATTATGCACCTGGAGCATCCACTATCTAGAATCCAAATATTTCCATTCTTGTCATGTGGATGTCTCTACACATAAGGTGAAATAATTAGTTATTATTGGAAGCCTGGGCCTTATTGATCTTGGGCTCTTCTAATATTGATGACATAATTGAGCCAAATGTATGTATGGGGTTCAACTATGGTGTATGAAGATGAGGTTGGGCTATAACATCTTATTTGATCTTCCATTCCATCCTAGGATGATCAGTGTAGATGAGCCTGAAGAGGCTTGAGCAGCATGACCTTCTAAGGCTTCTTTATTCTCTAAAGAAATTATCACCACCTTTTCTTCTGAAGCAGTCTTCTTCTCAGAATATTTCAAAGGATTCCTTTTATTCCTTTGTTTGGTCTTGGGCTTTTCTTCAGAAGCTATTTTCCTTTTGGAAGAATGAGTTTTTTCTGAAAGCAACTTGGCTTCGGAAACAAGCTTTCTTTTCCTTAACATTCGAACCATGATAAGGTCTAAATGTGAAACCTTCCTTGACTCCTTCTATCTTAACATTATTGGCATAATGTGTGCTTATAGGATTGTAGTAACAATGTTTGGCCATATGATTGTGCAAGCCACATATTATGCATTCAATGTTAACTTTAGTGGGGCATGAGGGCTGCTATTTCTTGCGCTTCTTGTCTTCTTCAATAGCCTTATTCTTTAACTTATAATTTTTCAGCTAGACAGGAGTACTGGTACTACACTCCTTTCCTGAATTAGAGTTTCCAGCCACTTGGAACCCAGCTGAGATGAACACACCCTTTTGTCTAGGGTCTATTTTCATCTTGGACTCAGCCACCTTCTTAGCAGTTTTCTTAGCTGCTCTGATCTTATTCATTTTGTCTTTGGTGGTCAGAGGTTCATCCTCAGCTATATGGATGAGGTTTTCTACCTTTTACTTCACTATGGTGGTCACCATATTATATCATTCTTCTTCTCAAAGAGAAGTGGATCAACAGTTGGAACCACTTGCTTATCAGTTCCATACCTTGGTTATCTTATTAGTTCCCAATCCACTTTTTTTTGATAACACACCTTTGAGTTGGAGGATGATGCAAGATGGTGTTAAAGTTGTGCTATTGAATAACATATTTCTCTGTTTTAGCCTAAACTATTAGTAGCTAGGCTTGAGCCTCAGTGAACTTAGAAACAAAATCTATTACTTGAGTCCTTTAGTTTGAGTGTTCATGTTTTAAAGAGGATACAATTTTCTCTAACTAATTAATTTTAAGTTTATAGTCATATTCTACTCTCTTGAAATCAGATTTGAGTATATTTAAAGACTCAATATCAGACTTGATTTCCATGTTGTAGTCCGGATTCATTTTACCCTTAATTATACGAGCAGGAGTATAGAGATGTTTATATACCTTAACATCATTGGTTTCAGCCATGAGAGCTTGAGTAGGGGTTACATCTTGCACCATGAAGCTCCAATTAACTTCCTGAGCAACAGCTGCAGTTTGCTGCTCAGTTGCTTGGTTCAACCTTGGGGGTAGCATGATGTTGAGAGGCTTTGGCTACTCTAGGATTAGATCTAGGAGCTTTGCATTTCATTGCAAATTGACCAAGTTGGTTACAGTTGTACAGTTGGCTTTGACTTATCAAACCTAAACTTGCTGTTAGTTGGGTTCTGGGGAATTGCCTTCCAGTTCTCTTATAGAACTTCTTTGCCATGTAGGTTAAAAGAGCCATCTATTGTACAATGTCCATATATTCCACATCATCTGGATTGAAACACTCTAGATCATCAAAGCAGAACTGAATATCACTAGAGTGTTCATTTCCTAAACAAAAAGCACAACTATCCTGAAAAGGACTTTGTTGAGCTTCTTGAGTCCTAGGTGTCTCAGGAAATATGATGTAAGGCCTAGGGGAGTAAGATGGCTGTTGATTATTGTTCAAGTACATCTAGGGCTGGGGAGTTCTTGACCCTTGAGTTGCATGTAGGCATTGCTGACTGGAGGGTTTGAGCTTCTACTCATCTGATGGCCCTTTTGAGTCTCCATCTATATATGGTATCCATCAGGGATTCCATATATTTTAGATGGTGAGTGTGTTCAAGTTCTCAGTTCTCTTGATAGAGACACAATAGAAAGTCTACTCATGAGGAAGTGCACTCATGAATTTTCTTACTATGTCTCTCTTCTCAAGAGTCACTCCCATAGACTAAAGAGATGCAATTAAGTCCATGTATGTGAATTATTGTTGGCTTAAGGTCGCACCAATAATGTAAGTGAAGTTTTCCAACTTCTACTTCAGTACCCTTTTCTTGGACACTTTGGATTCTGAGGAACCAGAGTACATCATGTGAAAGAATCAAAGAGTTCTTTGGGTGTAGTGCAATGCTCAAGCCTACCATTATGGAATTTGGTATGGTAATGAGCAATACAGTCATTGCTTTGCTATCGATGTCTATCTTCTTGAAGTCTTGTAAGGCCCCATTCCCAGGTACCTCACAGTTGGTCATTCGTAGCACTAAACATATATAATAACAAAATTTCATAAAATGAGTAGCGTAATTTGGTTAACAAAACCCATTCATTTCATTTTTTACTTACTGTTGTTAAGCAATACATCGTGGTTCATTAGTTACAAAAAGATTGTTTAAATGCATTACAAAACAACAATATCATCAAAACATGAATGGATGACAATCTTGCCCCACCGAGTAGCTTTACCCTCACCCCATCCTTAGCAGCAATATTACCTGCCAACTGAAAATGTATAAAAGTCGGCGTTGCTGAGTGAGTTCTAGTTTTAAAAGTATGAAAATACCTTGTATAGATATATGAAAATATCCCTGTTTGTAAAATACCTCCTTTATTTTGGTATGTGACCACACATCATACATACATCAAGGTAATACTTTCTTTCATTCTTTACTGTACGCATTCGTTCATTTCGCACTTTTATCATTATCTTTCACTTTCTTCCGGACCAATATGCAATACCCTAAACATTGTACACGAAGCTGATGTTTGGCTTATGGTCTATTAAAAGACCATGAACATTGTTCACTAAGCTGACCCAGTCACCTAGGGTATGCTATAAGGGTCCCTGTCAGTCTCAATTACTGACCTTGTGTGCATCCTCCGGAGTTAGCTAAACCATATATAGTTGAGATAACGACAACATGGTCATGCACCTCCTTTCATTTGCTTGCAAGACTTTCATTCATTCTTTTATGTTCCACTTTTCTTTATCATTAATATTTCACTTTTACTAATGATAATCTTTACGTATACGATCATAAGCATACCATGTAAAGTCACACAATATAATATAATATAATATGGAACATAGGAACAGATCACAATCATACATAACATAGACAATTATAGCCCTAAAGTCAAACTAGGGTCAAACCCTAATTATTCTGTTCTTCCTAAATTTCAGAAAAATTTTCTAAGTGTTAGGCGCATGGGAACTATGCAGGCGCATGAGCCCTGTTTGAGTGCATCCACACTATTCGGGTGCTTGGCCCTACATTTAACTGTTTTCCACTAATTTTGGGCGCGTGAACTGTTCAGGCGCATGAGCCTATACTTAGGCGCCTGAATAAAAAGTTGGGTGCATGAGCATTATTGGGGCGCCTGAACAAGTTTTCTAGGCACCTGAACTACTATTCAGGCACATGGGTTATACTTAGTTATTCTAAGGCATAATTAGGGCGCATGGGGTACTATTTGGGAGCATTGGCCATACTTAATCTTCTCCAAGGCAAAATTTCAGGCACATGAGCCTTATATAGGCGCATGAGCAACCTGTTTAACATACTTCTCAATTATTTTAAATCCCAAACATCATTTCATCCTATACTAAGCTTCTTAATACCGTGCTAAGCATAAACATCACATAAACATCCATAAAATATCATCATACAACATAAAACATACGGGTACACAAGCTAAAAAATTATAAAATCATTTTAATACATTTTCAGCCCCCAGAAGTATTAAAACATGTAAAACTACGGGGTCTAGAACTCACCTAATGCAGCAAACAATCACAACTTTTCCAAACTTGTTTGTTCACGAGTTCAAGCACCTAAAACAACCCAAGCAACACCAAAACACACAAACCCGAACGCATAAGAACACATACTTTCGGTTTCATGGTCGAACCCAACAAAACCGAGTAATTTAAACATCAAAATACTTACCTAGCCAAGAACAACCTCTTTCTCTCTCTAGAACTGAAGAACTCAGCTTTCTTCTCTTCTTCTTCTCTTTTTGGTCGACAAAAAGCAGATGGAGTGGACATATATGGGCGGCCATGCCCATAATATATTAAAATATTAAACCTTCTACCTTTTTGCACTTTAATCCCCTCCACTTTGGCTTCTTCCTTTTCTTTTCCAGATACTTTTGTTTTCTTTTTCTAATTTCTTTTCTTTTATTCTAGACAAAATTTTCGGGTGTTACAAACTAAGTTGATGATAATATACTAAGTTAATGAACACAAGAAATGGTTTTTCAAGATACTTGTATATATTAATTCTCAACTCAGTGTTTACAAGACTCTTACAAAGCATGCATAATGAGTTACAATGAGAAACTATATATACTACTATCTACAGCCGGTTATACTTAGAAAACTAGCTGGAACTTACATCTAAACTAATACTACATTACTAGAAGTAAGGTATCTAAGATAAAATACTATCCTAGATTAGGTAGTCGTGATAGGTCCATGACTTACCTTTTGTTACCTACTAAAGTCGGTAACTGTAGTAGCTAATAAAAGGTGAAAAGTGAAATAAATTATAGTCAAGTACATGGGCGTGAGAAAACACCATGTAGCAAGTCAGACTTGTTAGTCAGACCATACGTATTTCCACTAGTCCATAGTTAGTTCTTCCAAGGGTAAAATGGCTTCGGAAGATTAAAGTCTTCCGAAACTATTTATGCTTCGGAAGAGATAACTTCTTCCGAGACTTCAGCAAGTCTTCATGACCTTTTTCCTTCGTAAGACTTTGTCTTGAATCTTCCAAGTGTTGTACTTCGGAAGGAGAACTACTTAGTCTTGGAAGAGTTAGTTCTTCCTTCGGAACTTCTTCAACCTTAAGCTTCGGAAGATCTTCAACTTTGCTTCGGAAGTGCATCTTTGTCTTCGGTAGCCTTTGCTCAGTTGTACTCAAAATCTTCTAAGTGTAGTTTTGGTTACACCAGCCTCATTGGATCCAACAGGGTGGGATAATATCATCTAAGCTGAGGGTAGTAGGGCCATCAGCAAGATGAGGTGGGTAGGGCTAATAAAGTTGGTAATCGAGGAATTTTGTCCTCACCGGGAGTTGGATAAGATTGAAAGGGAGTTCCCACAGTTGGAGGCGGGAACAATGACCCACTAGTAGTACACAACCAAGTTTAACGAGATGGTAAGGCTGGTGCCAGAGTAGGTGACACCCGTGTCATGAAAGATCAAAAAATGCATCCAAGGTCTGCTAGTAGATATCCGCAGACACATGAGTGCTAACCGACCAAGTATGTTTAGGTCGGTGGTTGATTTAGAAGGGAGGCTATACGATGAAGGAGGAATAGTGATAGTGGTGGTGATGAAGAAGAAGTTGAACAACTACAGGAATGGCAATGGGAAACAACATATCATTGGTGATTTTGCACCTATTGGTAAGAAGGTGAGAGTAGATGATCAGATAGCTCCAAGAAGAGGTATGACGGAAAGGGTCAGGAGGAAGTGTGGGAAGAATCATAACTTGGAATGTAAGTGGGGATCGAATATGTGCTTCAGATGTAGGAAGAATGGGCATATGGTGAAGGACTGTGCGGAGAAGGCCAAGTGTTTCAACTATGGAGGGATTGGCCATATGAGCCGAGATTGTAAGAGGCCAAGGGCAAAGTGTTTCAAGGAAAGGAGGGAAGCCGAAAGAGAGAAGGAAGGTAGAAAGCAAAGGCTAGGGCCTTCTCTATGACTAGAGAAGAGGCTAGAGTGGACCCTAATGTTCTGTCAGGTATATTTCTAGTAAACCAAACCTGTGCGTCTATACTCTTGATTCTGGTACTAGTAGGAGTTTTATTTCTACTGCCTTCTGAGAAAAGTTGCCTACTAAGAGTAGAAAGATTAATGATCACTTCAATGTAGAAACTGCCATTTGTAAGTCTACCAAGATTATAGTTGTGATAGATGATTATGAAATAGAATTGGATGGGCATAGGTTCACTAGTAAGCTATTTGTGATGACCTTTAGCGGATTTGATGTACTCATACGGATGGATTGGCTAGCTGCCTATGAGGCCAATATCATGTGCCGCAAGAAAATGACTTGACTGATCGCGCCTGATGGAAGTGTTGTTACGATTTATAGGGAGACAGTTCGTATGACCCCGAAGGTGATTCGATGATTACGGCTGAGAAGTGTATGAGGCGTAGATGTGATGCTTATCTATCCTATGTGAAGGATGTGGATGCGTTAGTACCATGATTGTCAAATATACCAGTCATGTGTGACTTCCCTGATGTATTCCATTCTTTCAGGTGTACTACCTGACCGTGAGATTGAGTTCTAGATTGATTTGCTACCTGGGGCTCAACCTATTGCTAAGGCGTCACATCGTCTAGCTCCTTTAGAGATAAAAGTGTTGATGACTTAGTTGCAATATCTACTGGATAAGGGTTTCATTTGACTGTGTATCTTTTCATGGGGTGCTCCGGTCTAGCTTGTGAAAAAGAAGGATGGTAGCATGAGGATGGGCATTGACAACCATGAGCTGAGCAAGTTGACTGTGAAGAACCAGGATACGTTACCAAGAATTGATGACTTGTTCGATCAGCTTTAAGGTGCCAGTTGGTTTTAGAGGATAGACCTTAGATCTGGTTACCATCTGCTGAATGTGAAAGAGTAGGATATCACTTAGATAGCTTTTCGCATGCGTTATGGACAGTACGAGTTTCTCATGATGTCTTTCAGTTTAACCAATGTGCCAGTTGCTTTTATCGATGTGATGAATCTTGTATGTCGTTCATTGTTAGAAATATCAATGACTGTTTTTATCGATGACATTCTGATCTACTCAAAGAGTGAAGAAGACCATGCCCGTTAGCTCAAAGAAGTACACGTGACACTTAGAAACGAGAGGTTACACGCTAAGTTCTCTAAGTTTACATTTTGGCTGTGAGAGGTTTAATTTCTTGGCCATATTATTAATCCCAAAGGAATCATCATGGATCCTGCAAAAGTCGAAGCAGTAATGCAATAGAAATCTTCAAGGACGCCATCCGAGACCATAGCTTCTTGGGGTTGGCGGGATATTACGGAAGATTTGTTGATACATATGTACCTAAATTCTGATCTCAATGTTATATCTTTGTAATGTCTTACATATATGTAATTGAAGATGATTAATAAATGCAAGTGATTGTGGTTGATTATAATGTTTAAATGTTTCATTAATGGGTTGTGCAATGAATGGTTGATAGATTATATAGGTAGATGGTTGTTTGAATTGGTATACTTAATGTTATGCTAATTAACACATTCAAACCTAACATTATGAAGTTATCATGCGAATGGGCCATGCTAATGGACCATACGCATGAATAACTTCATACGAATGGTTCAGTCGCACGATTGAACCAGGAGACCGGATCAGTCATAAGACTGAAGCATGAGATTGAACCAGTCGTACGACTGAAGGCTCAGTCGTGTGTATGGATCAAACGCATAGCTCAATCGCACGACTGAACCATGCGTATGGTTCAGTCGCACGAATGAGAAACCCTTACCTATAAATACCACCTAATTCGTGGAAAAACATAACACTTTGAATACTTGCAACCCTAGTCGACCCAAAGCGTCCAGTTCGTCCATTCCAAGTTCATAGAACGTCCAAGATCATTCCTAGTCCATTCTTAACGTTTTCTAATCATTAGGATTGATCTTGATTACGTTCTCCCTGATTTGATCACCAATCAAATAGGATTCCGCACTATTTGATCCGGTTTAATGAAGAATCAGTTAGTACTCCGTACGTACACGGTCCTAACAAGTGGTATCAGAGCCTGGGCTCTTGATTCTTCATTGATTCAATCGTTTTGGTGAAAAAGTCTATGTTTTTACGCGAAAAGATCCATTCTTTCTGCTAAAAATCAAGTCTTTACGTGTGCCTGTTCTGAAAAATCAATATTTTTCAACTTACAGCCGTCTAGGGTGTCAAAACTTGCGTTTTAGGTCAAAAGTTGCGAAAAACCTCGATTTCAGCAGTCTCAGTCGCACGATTATCTCAATCGTACGACTGAAGTCCAGTTGCTAGTTCATTCGCGCCGATTGAGTCAGTCGCCTTGTCAAATCACCTAATTGAGTCAGTCGCCCAGTTCAGTCGCCCAGTTGAGTCAGTCGCTTTGTCCAGTCGCCCTATTGAGTTCAATCGCACGATTGTGTATCAGTCGCCTGTTCAATCGCACGGTTGAGTTCAATCGCATACTGTTAGTGTCAATCGCATCCCAGTCGTACTCCCCAATCGCATTAACAGTCTGTTTTCAAGTTTAAGTCAACATTCATTATGGACTCCGAAAACTTCGCATTTTCAGCAGGGAAAGACTCAAGGATCCAGAACTTACTGCTACTAGAGAATGAGATTGGTAACCATAATAAGCCACCTAAGCTTCTGTCAATTGATGAGTTCCCGCAGTGGATACTAATCTTTGGAATTCTATTGAAACTGGGTACACCATGCCAGTTGGTGCTGATGGTTTGCCATTAACGTTGAGTGGAATGACTGATACTCAAAAGACTGCTTATAATGCTGAAAAGAAGGCTTACGCGATGCTCACCCAGTCTATTCCTAAAGAGATCTTCCATCAGTATTCTGATCAGAAACAAAGTAAGAAATTCTGGAAAGCTCTCGAGAAAAGATATGAAGGGAGCTCAACTCTGAAATCTTTGAAGGCCAAAGCACTCAAAAAGGAGTTTGACAATTTTTCTGCTATTGGAAACGAGAGCTTGGACGACATTATTGACCGCTTCTATCATCTAATGAGTGAACTTCACAATCATGGGGTAACCACGTCTAAAGAAGAAAAGGTCTCTAGTTTGGCTGAGGGTCTTCCAGAAAAATAGGATTCGTTTATTTCCACCTTGAGCCACATTCAGTTCTCGAGACTTTGGATATAAATGACTTTATTCTGAAACTGTGAGAGGAAGAGGTTAGACATAAGTATAAGGCAAAGAAGGGATCATATGCTCAGGATCCTACTCTCTACAATGTGACTCCAACTCCTATTGCAAAGTCTTCCAATGCTCCTCTGCAGACCGCTTTTGTTTCTAATACATCTACATCTGGTCAAAGCTCATCGTCTGTGGGTGAGTCAACTGTCTCTTCAGGGGTTCAACACAGTTTTACTGAAGCTCAATCGACGAAGTTAATAACTGAGAACCTGGGTAAAGTCACTGTGGAAGTGGCAAAGGAACACATGGACCTACTTGCTGCAGTGGTTCATTCCTATGATGGTTTGGTTGCAGGGAAGATAGGGAACTGCCACTTGGCTGATGAAGATTATGAGCAGGTGGACGAAAATGAGTTGGAGAGGATGGATATTATGTGGTCTCTCGCGAGTGCTGTGTGACGAGCAAAGAAGTTTGTGAAGAAAACATGTCAGAATTTGGTGGCTATAAAAGATACTACGTTTGGTTTCGACAAGTCTAAGGTCACCTGTTTCAACTGCGGGGAGAAAGGACACTTCAAGAGGGAATGTGTGAAGCCTAAAAAGACAGGGAACAGTAATCCATTCTCCTCGTTCAACAGGCAAGATAAAGATAAGAAGACAGTTCCAGCAGGGAGTGATTCCAAGGCTATGGTGGCACAAGGTGATGAAGGACAGGACTGGTCCTTCCGTTTCTTATCTGATGGTGAAGCTAACATTGCTTTTGTTGAGGACCTGAATGAAGACTCGGCGAGTGAGGGGGAGAACTCAGCTGAGCCTGACACTGCTAAATTGTATGATTACATAGCTGATGTTGATCAGCATGTGGAGAATGAACTGAATGCTGAATCTGAAGCATAATCTGAACCCTAAAATGCTTTCATGGCTGGAACATCTACATCAGCACAGGTAGAATCAAAGGATGAGTTATTTACTAAACATGCTTGTGTTGAATGTGAAAAATTTAGGGAAAGCATTGACCTGAAATTTGCTAGGTTATTAGATCATAATGATAACTTAGTAAATGACTTAAAATTATGCACTGAGGCAAACAGAATCTTCAAACAGAATGAAAACAGTTATAAAGAAAAGGTTGAAGCGTTAAATAAACAGTTAAAAGAAACTGAAGTTGTTGTATTTAACCAAGAAAATGATATCAAGTTTTATTTAAAAACAATAGAAGAAACTAAGAAGGAACGAGCGGTTTTACAAGTCGAAAACGAGTCTTTGAAACAAAAACTCCACAGTCTAACTAGTTCCTCATATGTTTTGAAAAACCTGGTTAAAGAACACAACAAAGGGGAGGGTTTGGGATACAGGTTTGTGCCACCACCACATGAGATCTTTTTGAACACCAAACAACGTCCAATTAATGATAACCCCATAAAGGATCATGTGGTGACAACTCCTCTAGTCAGTGATCCGGATACAGTAGTTAACTCTGCCCCTTCGGCTCCTGACCAGACATCTTCTGCATCAGGCACAACCAGCACACAAATCACTGGCAAACGAGTGGAAGAGAATGTTCAAGCATCTCTTAGGTTGGGTAAAAAATCAACTTCAACACAACCTAAGATTTCCAAGACCACCCAAGCTAAACCAGTGAAACAAGATAATCACCAGTTTCTAAGACAATACACTAATAATGTTAAACAAGTTAAATTTGTCAAAGGAAGTGAAAGTCTTAAAAGTGATAATAAAAAGAAAGAACCTGAAGCTTAATCACCGCCCCACAAGAGATCTCCTAGCCCTGATGAATGGAGGTCCTGCTATACTTGTGGACAGCGCGGTCATATTTCTTCTAATTGTCCTCGCTATCAGACTCCAAGAATTAAGGTTGAGCTAAACAACAAAGTTAATCTAGATTCAAAAGAACGATCTAAGACTCCGGTCAGATCGAAAACTCCTATTAGGTCTAAAACACCTTCTAGGTCGTTTTCGTCTCCTCCACGCCAAAGGCAACACAGACAAGTCCCTGACAAGTCTGTAAATCAGTCTAAGGTTTACCACAAACAATCTTTTCACAGGGATGGTTTGTGGAAAGCCAAAACGACTGATGTGTCGGAAAGCAAGGACAATCTGAAAATTGAGATTCCACCCACTGATAAAGGACAGTGGGTCGAATTCATGATGGTTGATTCTTCTGGGAAACCCAAGCCAGTCAAGGCTTGGGTCCCCCTCCTTAACTGATGATTTTCTCATATGTGCAGGTTGTCCGCTATAGTGCGTCTACAAATACATGGATCGTAGATAGCGGAGCTTCCAGGCACATGACGGGAAACAAGTATATCCTTTTAAATGTTAGACAAATTAAAGGGGGACACGTTTCATTTGCTGGAAACAAAGGAGGATATATTACCGCTCAGGGAGAAGTAGGTAATGAAAAGGTAAGGTTCAACAAAGTCAACTTTGTTCAGCAATTAGAAAACAATCTGCTTTCTGTGTCTCAGATTTGCGACAAGGGCTTCAAAGTCATGTTTGACAATCGCAAATGTTACATTCTGAAGAAAGAAATGGATATTCCAGAGGAGAAGGTATTAATGTCAGCATCTAGATATAATGACTTGTATGTTCTAGATATGTCTAATGCTTCTACTATTTCTTCTACTGTTCAATGTTTCTTATCTAAAGCTACAGAGAAGGACTCCATTTCGTGGCACAGAAGAATGGGACACATTAATCATCGGAAGATGAATCACCTGATTCATAACAACTTAGTTGATGGAGTTCCTGTCAAGAACTTCAAGCTTCCTGATTTCTGTGTCTCATGCAAGAAAGGAAAGCAAACTAGGAAATCTCACAAGACCAAGAATGTAAATTCTATCGAGATGCCCCTGGAGCTACTGCACATGGATTTATTCGGTCCAGTTGGTACGAAGAGTATCGCAGGAGACTGGTAGTGCTTCGTAGTCACCGATGACTACTCACGATTCTCGTGGGTGATGTTTCTGAAAGCAAAGTCAGAAACTTTTGAGTCATTCAAAGTGCTGGTCACCACTCTGGAATCACTTTACAAGCTCAAGGTGAGAAAGATTCGCTCAGATAATGGAACCGAGTTTAAGAATCAGTGGATGGATGCGTTCTATAAAGAAAAGGGAATTGTACATCAATTCACCTCTGCATACACACCACAGATGAATGGAGTTGCTGAGCGAAAGAACAGGAGTCTGATTGAGACTGCCAGGACTATGTTGGCAGACTCAAAACTGCCAGCGCAGTTCTGGAACGAAGCTGTAGCAAATGCCTGCTACACACTCAATCGTGTGTCAGTAGTGAAGCGGCACGGGAAGACTTGCTATGAGTTACTACAGAAGCGTAAGCCAAACCTGGAGTATCTGGAACCTTTCAGTGCTCCTTGTACGCTTCTGAAGAAAACTCCAGAAGGCAAGTTCAATGAAAAGGAAGATCAGGGGATCTTTATGGGATACAGTATACCAAACAAATGAGTTTACAACAACTCTACTGGTCAGGTAGAAGTATGGTGCAATGTTGATGTTCAACGTTTCACTATTCCCCCTACTGGAAAAGGTCCATCATCATTCTTTGACTACGATGCCTTTTTCAAATCATTCAATCTTCCTCTGATAGATTCAGATGATTATATTGCTACCCAGATGATACACGATGTTCTAAACTCACCGAATCTGGATACTAGCAATACAACTCCTGTGAGTGGTTCATCGGGATCTGCCTCAGTCGATCAGGATGATAGTGAGGACTCGTTAGAGGATGAAGAAGCTACTGAACCAGTACAGTCCCCTAATGTTGATCATGAAGGAAGCTCTTCAGCTGCTACACCCGCATCTGGAAATATAGATACTGAACCTCCAGTCACCACTATGGACTCTAAAGTTGTCGTTCCTACAACTCCCATGCCTAGGATCAGTACGAGTCATCCGCCCGATGCTATCATTGGTGATCTCCACTCCGGCGTGCAGACTAGAAGTCGATTGTACACTGCTGATTACGCTGAAGTAATGGAAAAGGGCTACGTGAATGATGGAGCTTACAGATGTTTTGTTTCTCAAATTGAACCCAAACACGTAAGTGATGCCCTTAAGGATGAAGCCTGGGTCAATGCTATGCAAGAGGAGTTGCTACAATTCAAGAAACATGGAGTGTGGACTCTTGTTGACCGACCCAAAGGAGTCAACGTAATTGGTACCAAATGGGTACTAAAGTGCAAGAAGGATGACCAGGGTGTTGTTATCAGAAACAAGGCCCGGTTGGTTGTTCAGGGCTTCAGAAAAGTCAAAGGAATCGACTACAATGAAGTCTTTGCTCCCGTAGCTAGAATGGAAGCTATTCGCATCTTTCTAGCCTACGCCTCTTACATGAAGATCAAAGTCTATCAACTAGATGTTAAGAGTGCTTTCTTGCATGGGGAAATTCGTGAAGAGGTATATGTCAGTCAACCCGATGGATTCGAAGATCCTTATCATCGGGACAGAGTCTACAAGTTAGACAAGGCTCTGTATGGGCTACATCAGGCTCCTCGAGCTTGGTATGAAAAGCTCTCCACCCATCTGTTGAAACACGTCTTTCGCAGGGGCGTAATTGACTGTACATTGTTCATCAAAGAGAAGGATGGTGATTTGCTTTTGGTTCACATCTATGTGGATGACATAATCTTCAGTTCACGAAACAAAGAGTTGTAAAGAATTTGAATCTGTGATGAAGGCTGAGTTTGAGATGAGTGCCATGGGAGAAATGAAGTTCTTCCTAGGATTACAGGTGGACCAAACACCTACCGGCATCTTTCTGCATCAAACTAAGTATGTCGGTGACATTCTTAGTCACTTTGATATGGAAAATGTCACTGCAGCCGGTACCCCTCTCGCCATAAATCATGATGTGGCTCCTGATGAGAATGGGGACTTGGTGGATGCCACCATGTATCGTAGGATGATCGGATCTCTTATGTACCTCACTGCCTCGCGTCCAGATATCATGTATGCCATATGTTTATGTTCCCGATATCAAGCAAAACCTAAAGTCAATCATCTGATTGGAGTCAAGAGAATTTTCGTTATCTGAAGGGTACTCCAACACTGGGGTTGTGGTATCCTCATGATGATGACTTTGAGCTAACGGCGTATAGTGACTCGGATTACGGAGGCTGCAAGATGAATTACAAGTCTACGTCAGCAGGATGCCAATTTTGCGGGAGAAGATTGGTAACTTGGCAGTGCAAAAAACAGACATCTGTTGCTCTGTCTACCTGTGAAGCTGAATATGTTGCCGCCGCCAGCTGCTGCTCTCAAATCATTTGGATACGACAGCAAATGCGTGACTACGGTTTGCAATTCACTTCTACTCCTATTTTTGTTGATAATTCTGCTGCAATTGCAGTAACTAAAAATCCGGTTCAACATCCTAAGACCAAACACATAGGCATAAAGTATCACTTCATACGCGATTGCTATGAAAAACACTTAATTGATGTGGTCAAAATTAACACGGATTTTCAACGCGCTGACCTCTACACCAAACCATTTGATAAACCCAGATTTTTCTATCTGCTAGAGGTCAACGGGGTTAAAAAGAAAAGTGATGTTATATTAGAAGAAACAGATACATAGTCCGACACCTGTTTTATTTATTTTAGTATTTCTTTTATTTTATTTTTTTAATTTCCTTGTCGTTATAAAAATCCAAAAACACAAAAAGATTTTCTGTTTTAGAATTTTAGGGGGAGATTAGGTTCAATTCAGTATTTATTTACTTAAAAAAAGGGGGGGGAGGTGAGTAAAGCTAAAAAGGCATAGACAACAAAACTGGAAATGTGACTCTATAAAACTTGGAAAATGATAGTACACATGCATCGAGTTACTTGGAACACCAAAATGATTTTCTGATTAAAACTGCTAATTAAATCACGGAAAATGTATAAATCAGAGAAGTCTAAGTCTAACAAAATGGGAAAATGATAGTACGTTTGATTGTTACTGTAATTACACGGAGAAAGTTGATCTAGGGAGGTGCTAGTTCACTATATGATGTGTCGGTAGATTCAACACAATAGACAAGTAGATGTCATTGGTAAACTTAATCTAAACTAATCGGTTCAATCAACTGTGGGTCTCCATCTTATCACTGGTTAACACAATCAGCTGTTTCCGATAAGGGATAACGAGCAAATAAATGCCACCAAAGGTGTGCAAATGACCACAAAAAGAGCAAAGCACGAAAAATTTGAATACAAGCGCAATCAAGCTAATAACTTATGTTGTTGGTGTGTTATGTGCAAAATAAAATATGAAATGCTCTAACAAGGAGATAGGTTGTGTGCCTCTCTGCTGTGCGATGACACTGACCTGAGGATAAGCATAACCTACATATTCTAGATTTCATTGTTGTTTACCGCCTCTCTGCTGTACGATGGCACTGACCTGAGGATTGGCTTCTCTTTGAAAGATCTAAGAATAGTCTCTTCTTGTAAAAAATACCTATAGACCGCTCGAAAGTCTTTTAAGGAATGTTGATTACCATATAAGCGTGGATACACAAATGTTGTTTGAAATAATATAACATAATTCATTACCAATGCGTGTCAAAAGTCTATGTATGAATTTAAGTGGACAAGTATACTGACAATCGTCGTGAATGCACCGACTGAAGTTGACGATCAAAGTGTGTTACGTATCATATCAAACATGATTCCCAGTTAGTACTTAGAAGTCTTAGATCAGAACAAACTGTGATATGTCATCATGAAAGGTGTAATTAGCTCAAAATGTTCCAAGTAATGGTGTATATGCCTGTCTGATTCCAAATGAGACTGTTCCTGATATAATGTCAATGCTAATAGGCTGCACAAACCTGCCCTAACAAAAATCACAAAAAGATGTTCATTTTGTTCGTAGTTTTAAAATTTTTTAATTTATTAGTATAAGTGTGTCAATGTCGGACTGTGTATATTGTTATCTGTTAATGTCACTAAACGAGCTTAACGTTTATTTGAACAAATTGTTTCTGAAGGATTAAAAGGATCACATCTGAGGTGATCGGGTGGATAAATGGATCACGTCTGAGGTGATCGGGTGGTTAAATGGATCACGTCTGAGGTGATCAATGGGTGTGTTAATTTAAAAGTGATCATGTCTGAGATGATCAATTGCACATAATGTTTCATAAATTGTTTAAGAAAAACTATGTGTCGGTAAATGAAATGACTAAAATGGCACAAGTATAGCCCAATCGTACAACTTCATGATGAGTATGATCAGTCATACGAATGGGCTATACGATTGAAGACAATCGTACGATTGGGCCATGCGAATGAGCCCAATCGGCCGATTGAAAGTGACCGACTAGGCCAAACGTACGAATGGAGGTAAACTATGCGATTGGAACTGGTCGAATGAGTGAATCGTGCGAATGGAGTTTGAGTCGGCCGAATAAGTGGAGCGAATGGGTTCAGTCGGGCGACTGAACTGAGTTTTAGTATAAATAAGACCCTCAGTCGATCGCAGACCCCATTCACCCTAAACTCAAAATCGCACCGTTACGCTGCCAAAATTTCATTTGATCTTAAACACCTACTATATTCGATTTATGGTACTTTGGCATTGTTATACAGGTATTGCGCGAATGATTGATGATGCTTACAGTCGAATGGGGTTTGAATCCGATCGTATTCGACCTAGTTCTTGAACCGACACCAACTTTGTACAATAAACTATCTTAATCACATACAATGTTAAAATCAATGGATTAGGTGGTTTAGATACATGATTGCGAGTCTAATGAACATGAACTTAATGTTTAATTTAAGCATTTGATAAATCTGAGTTTGAAATGGAACAGTTTTGTCTACCATGCGACTGGTCCCCCAGAATGAAATTCAATCGCCCGATTGAAAGGGACGACTCATTCAATCGGCCGAATGAATAATGCGAATGTGTTGAGTGTGTCATACGACTAGACTCCAGAATGAACTTTAATCGCACAATTGTAAGGGACGATTCATTCAATCGGCAGAATGAATCATGCGAATGAATTCATTCGGTCGACTAACCCAATCGCATGTTCATTCAATCAACTGAACTCAGTCTCATAGTTCAATCGCATGATTGAACTGAACTGTTTTTCTGATTTGGTCAAACTCTGTTTTTTTTGTGTTCTGACGTGCGTTTGCTATTTGTTACAGGAATATGGCTAACCGTTGGCCATTAATCCAAAGCACAACATTTGTGCTCACTTGGATTCCACCTCGAGGAATGGTGGTGAGTTTGAAGGGATCATCGACTTTTTGAGGAGGTCACGGATATACAGAGCCATATCTACACCCTGTACTCCCTACCAGTCCATTCACCAATCATTCTGGGAGGGAGCTTCGGTGGATCGATCTGTGGAACCCTACCGCATCCGAAGTACTATCTTTGGTAGGGAGATAGAGATCACTGTGGCAGATATCAGGAGAGTATTGGGATTTGGAGATGATGAGGATCATCCACTTAAGCTGCATCCTCTGACGGTTCATGGTTGCTTTATGAGGATCGGGTACTGCGGGGACATCAACTCGGGTGTGCTGAACAAGAGCAACCTGAGTCCCCAGTACAAGTACCTAGCACACGTCATACTGAAGTGCATAGCATCCAGGAGGGGTAGGTTTGATGATCTGTCGGACCAAATCCAGAATGCCTATGTTGCATTGGTCCTTAACCACCCTTCAGCTTCTCCAACATGATCTTCTCATATCTGATAGAGAATTTAGAGGCAAAGGGGAAGGAAGGATTCTGCATGTACCCCCGATTCCTATAGCTGATTTTTGATGAGAAGTTGCCTGACCTGCCTAAGGAAAAGAGTGATTCAGTGGCATTAGAGATCATGGATGACACCACTCTTAGGAGAATGAAGGTGTATAGAGGGAAGCAGGTGAAGCCAGTTATGAAGAGGTTGATAGGGCATCTGTCCCGGGCTGATTATGTTGCACCAAGGAGACGCAAAGGGCGTCATGATGACAGCAAATCTGACACTGAGGTGATTGCGATACCATCTGATGACTCAGATGACGATGATGGCCATGATGGCGATGGTGGGCCAGTTATTTCTAAGGGACCCTCCACTCACACAGCTCAGCCACCACCACATACAGACACTGCTGCTACCGGGTTTGTACCTGATTTCTGCCCGCAAGACGATGTTGAGGAAGAGAGTGAGGAAGAAGGTCTGACCACGAGAGTTGGCAGCAAAGTGGTTGCAACAGCGAGAGGACTAAAGGTTGTGGGTGGTCAGTCTGGCACATCAGGGGATCCACACACAGAGTCTGATCCGGCTTATGCCCCTGATGAACCCAGCACTAGAGTAGGAACCCCGGTGTCTACGGGGAAAGGAAGAAGACCATGGCGAGACCGCATGGTAAGAAGAGTAAACGAATACGATTCACCACCTCAGTCACTACCACAACCACCACATCCACTCCATCCCAAACACCTCAAGCCACCACCACTATCCCTACATCTCACACTCCCACATCCACCACCACCACCACTGTACCCTCTACCACATCATTCCCATCCTCTCCCATATTCACCACTGCCACCACAACCACCACTACTCATAACACCGGACCCTCATCTGCTCCAACTAGCTCATTCATACCATCTGTCTCAGTGGTAGAGCAGCTTGCAGCACTCAACAACATGGTGCTCCAGCTGCTAGCTTCTGATAAGGACAAGACTGCTCAGATTTAGTAGTTAACAGAGTAGTGTTCCTCCTAAACAGTTGAGATTCATCAGTTAAGGGAGCTGACTTCATCTCAAGCTCAGCTGATCGCTGCATAGACTGATCAGATCACTGGTCTATTAGAGCACGAGATTGAGACGGATAGGAAGTTGGAGGAGTTAAAGGCTGAAGACAAGTCTATCTTGCTAAAGCTGAAAGGAACTCAGGGGGAGCCCCTCAAGATTGGTGAAGGGGATGATGATGAGGAGGACGATGATGATGAGGATGAAGATGATGAGGATGATGAAAGTGAGGAAGGTGATGATAGTGCTGACAAGAAAGATGATGACGATGATGAAGGAGGAGAGGCTGCAGGAGAACAAAGTGATGAAGCAGCAGACGAGAGGCGTACTAAACAACGTCAAGACCGAGGAACCTCTACGTCTGCCCCACCTGAAGATACTCCTGAGATTCAAGACAAAAGTACTGATTAGTTATTTATGTTTCTATATTTAAAAGGCTTTTCTACTTGGAAAATTGTGTAACACTTATGTAATTAATGTCTGTATCTTTTGTCTTAATAGTGATTGTGTTTGATTACTTACTAACAAGTATTGTGTTGCATGTTTAAATCAAGCAGATCCAAACTTTCAAAGAGATGAATACGATGTCGAACCCCTACAACAGGTCAAGAGTCAGTTAACAATGATTCTTGATCTGCAGGGTATCGTAAGGAGATCGGTTGAGTATACCCCTGAAGAGGGAGAGATTATTCACAGCTTCACTAAGGAACAGTTAGAAGAAATGTTCAAACTCAACGCCGACGACATAGTGAAAGACGCTCCTGAAGTCCAAGTTGATAGTGATGAAGAACTGCACGACGTAGATGAGATTGAGATAGAGGATATAACAGACCAATGCTATCCAGAGTACACTGACACTGAAGGACATGTCATCCCAAATCTGGATGACAATCTGGTCAGCGAGACTTTTGCTACTCTGGATAAGATGGAAGAAGAGTCCGACAAACAAGAAGATACAACCAGAGCTACTGAGGAGGAAGTCAAACGAAGAAAGGCTGAATGGGCTGCTTGTTTTGCGGATCTTCGTGCCCAACGAAGTGCTCCAACGTCTGATGCCTACACCAAGCTCTACAGAGTGAAGAAACATCAAAAGGTGTCTAGCAAGATTATATCGTGGGCGTATTTTGATGACCTTAACGCTTATGCGGTTAAGAGGGAGAAAGGTATCGAGTATTTTAGATTCCCACACGATCTAAAAACTCTACCTGGTTTTGAGCTCAACCAACTGGCAAAGCTGAAACTACTTTATGCTGATCCCAGAAAGATGTCAGGTTGGCTCGAAGCTGCGTTAAAGAAAGAGTACCACACCCGGTGAGTAAACTTCAGGCCTCAACAACCTACGAGGTACATTCGAAGGTCTGAAGTGGATCCACGAACCAGGAAGCCAAAGATTGTGTTGAAGTGGCGTCCTCCACGTACTATGTCGAAGATCCCTCTTAGGGAAATGCCTCAGGACATCAGTCCACACTTCAAGTGGTGGTACTATGATTAGCGAACAGTAGAAGCAGTCATAGTTCTGAACAGAGATGGACAGATGGATGTCATCAGGGTATTTGACCCAATGTGGCTCACGAACTTGTCAGCGAATGATGTTTATACTCTCTACAAGTGGCCACTATTCTATGACTCACAAGATATTGTACAAGCCCTCCAATTCCAAAATGTGATCAGACTCTGCTTTGCATTTGAAATACATGCAGGAGTTACAAGAGAGGAAAAGTACAAGAAGTTTGAAGAGGTTATGGGTCAAGTAAGACATTAGATGAATCTAGGTCCAAGGGGGAGTTTGTTGATACATATGTACCTAGATTCTGATCTCAATGTTATATCTTTGTAATGTCTTACATATATGTAATTGAAAGATGATTAATGAAATGCAAGTGATTGTGGTTGATTATAATGTTTAAATGTTTCATTAATAGGTTGTGCAATGAATGGTTGATAGATTATATAGGTAGATGGTTGTTTGAATTGGTATACTTAATGTTATGCTAATTAACACATTCAACCTAACATTATGAAGTTATCATGTGAATGGTCCATGCTAATGGACCATACGCATGAATAACTTCATCCGAATGGCTCAGTCGCACGATTGAACCAGGAGACTGGATCAGTCGTAAGACTGAAGCATGAGATTAAACCAGTCATACGACTGAAGGCTCTGTAACACCGAAAGTTTGACTTTTTGGTAGGTTGTGCGACTGAGCCTCAGTCGCCTGGGATTTATGCGACTGGAGGTTCAACCGCATGCTATTCGGCCGATTGAAGCTCAACCGTACGATTAGAGTTCAACCGCCCGAATGAAGGATGAACCGCATGGAACACATGCGACTGGGGTCCAATCGCATGGTGTTCATGCGACTGAAGGTCCAGTCGCCCCTAGACCAGATGCGACTGAGCTGTGGGTATAAAAGAGGAGCAGCTCTCTTCTCCTTCCCAACACTTAGCATTTTTCAGTCGGGAAGAACAGAGAGAGCGAACGAGAGCAGAGAAAGAAAGAGGGAAAGTGCTGACCGAGCTCCAGATTTGTCGAGAAGCTAGCCAAATCGAAGCTCATCAACTCCTACCTATTATTGTGAGTTCTAGAACCCTTCATTTACACGCTTTCTAACGATTTTGGGGCTGGAATCACATAGAAACCCTATTTTTGAAATAGTGTAAGTTTGACCCATTTGGGTGAATCTTGAGTAATGTGTTTATAGTAAGAATTAGGACTTGTATATGCTTGTATGATGTCCTAGTATGAATCCCTGAGACTTGGGAGGGTCGATTTGGGCTGAAAATGGGTTTATGATGAGTTTGAGTGCGTTGGTTCGCGACTGCTGTTCATGAAGAACTCCAGTCGCTGCTCAGTTTGGGTTATGCGACTGAAGGGCCATTAGGCCGAATGAGGGATAGTTGATATCCAATCGCACGATTGAGGCTCAGACGCACGATTGAGCCTCAGTCGCACGATAGGCTGTGCGATTGAGGGTTTCGGTCGCATAGGTCCAATCGCAGGGTAGTTCAGTCGTACGGTTAAGAGTTAGTCGCATGTAGCCCAGTCGTATAGTGTCTATTCGTGCGGGAGGAAGTCCAGTCGCACGATTGTATGCCCATTCGCATGACAGCCCAATCGCACGGTCCAGTCGCATGGAGGGCATGCGACTGGGATAGATTCAGTCGCCTGAATAGGGCTGATGTGAATGAATAGAGAAGTGTATGTATGATGTATGTATGTTAAGTATGATGTGGCCATGATAGATAGTGAATGCTGATGATTTGTAAATACCTATGTTCCTTATGTAAATGTATGTTATCTTTTAATAACTTTACGTGAATGAATGAAAGAATGAAACGAATGTATTAAGAACGTAAAGTGAAAGATAATGAAAGAAGGAAACATGATGAATGAATGCATGCATTAACGAATGAATGAATGAATGTAAGAAAGGCTTGCAAGCGAATATAAGGAGGTGCACACCCCTAGCAGGTGTTAGCTCAACGGTGTGCGGGTTAGCTACCCCGAAGGATGCACATCGGGGTCAGTCTTTGTGATTGACCAGAAGTATGTATGGGATCCTTGCCGCTTACCCTAGGTGACCGGATCAGCATTAGTGCACAACGTTCGTGATTGATCATCACAGGTCCAGCACCCGCATTTGTGCACAACGTTCGGGGTATAGCATATGGCATTGATCCAGAAGTAAAGTGAAAAGATAAGTGGTGCATGTACCTACCCCAGGTGACTGGATCAGCATTTGTGCACAACGTTCGTGGTTGATTACCACAGGTCCAGCACCAGCAGTATGTATGATGTAAGGGGGTATTGTACATGTCACCGAATGTAAAGAATGTTCGAACCAATGTAATGAATGTAGGAATGAATGAAACAAACGTTCGAACAGAAGTAATGAATGAATGTAAAGTATGTATGTATGAAAGTGAACGAGAATGATGAATGGTACACGAATGAATGATTAATGAACGAATGATGGTGATAATAATAATATTATCTATGTGTACTTATGATGTGTGAACACATGTATAAAAGAACGGTTAATAAGAATGAAAGTACGTTTTATTATAAACTAGAACTCACTCAGCAACGCTGACTTTTTATGTGTTTTCCAGTTCGCAGGTAGTGTTGCTGAGGATGGCACGAGGCGGCTACTCAGCTCTTTTGGGATGGCATTCTCCATTTGATAATGCTACAACGTCATGTGTTGTGGGCCCATAATGCACGCAACACGTCATGTAGCATGCCATTACGAGATTTCTTGAGGATTCCCATAAAAGGGATTACTTAAGAAATCTCCTTTAAATTTGATAATGTTGCCACACACTGGAAATGCGTGTGCATAGTACATGCAACGAAGTATGTTGCATGAGAGTGTCAAGAGTGTTCCTTAAGGGTTCCGATGTACGGAATTACTTAAGGAATATTCTTTATGATGAAAATTTTTATTTTCTTTATATTAGAGGTCACCGCGTATGACCCTATGATTGCTGAGGATTCAAATAAACAAGATTACTTAGGTAATCTCAGGTTCATATGCTTCCACGACAATCATAGTAAAGTTAGGCAATGTAAAGAAAGCTTGTATTCTGTAATCAAGACAATGATGTAAAAGCTTTTATGAATGAATGAGAATGTATATTTTTATCAGTTCCGCTGCGTTTTTTATGATCATATACTATATGTATGTTACATGTGCAATGAAGAACCAACAGTAAGGTGCCCGGTGAGCGGGGCCTTACAAGTTGGTATCAGAGCAAAAGTTTAAGTAAAACGGGTAAATTTTCAAAATAACCTAAACTTAAACTGAGAATGGGATAGGGAGAAAGAGAATGCCATCTGAGTAGTTGCGTGCCATCAGGTATTTTTCTTAAAGATTAACTGGTATTATGTGCGCATGTAATGTGATTTATGTGTACTGTTAGACTGAGATACTAATGTAGTCAGGATAGGTAATGCTCGGGGTGCGAAGAGTAGAGTAAGTGGCTAATCACAACTGGCCACTGTAATTAGGGACTTACTACACTTGACATAAACTGAGCTATTTCCTTGAATGACCGTGTTGGTGTTTGAATCTTTCAGTGTGATAGAAGATGGTCGGTGGTAGATCATCTAAAGCTTCCCGTGGTGGTGGACGTGGTGATGAACCGCGTATCACGCGAGGAAGACCTAGGGCAGAGAAAGTAGTTCGTGAGGAGAACGAGATTCCTCATCAGGAGGAGGCAGACGAAAGTGCAAATTTGAGAGCCTCGGTAAAAGAGGCAGTGGTCGAGGAAGTACACCAGGTCATGCAGACGATCTTACCGTCTGTAGTGACCGAAGTGATAAAGGCAGTACGTGAAGATGAGAGACGAGGGAGGAATCGGTCCTCAGGTAGACAGCAACAGACAGAAGCAGAAACAGTATTATCCGATGATGAAGAGGAAGAGGAGGAAGAGCAGGTACGGAGACAGACCGGGGTTGTGACTACGGGGCATTTATGAGATGCAAGCCCCCGACTTTTGATGGTTCTGGTACGGCTGCGGACGCTCACCAATGGGTGAGAGAGATGGAGGCGGTCCTCGATATCAGTGACTGCCAGGAGGATAAAAAGGTGAAGTTTGCTACCCACTCGTTTACGGGGACGGCTTTGTGCTGGTGGGACAATATTGTCCAGGCCGAAGGTAGCAGGGCCATTGGGAAAATGAAGTGGTCTGAATTGAAGAGAATGGTGATCAAGGAGTTTAGCCCTCGCCGGGAGATGGACAGAGTTGAGAGAGAGTTCCTGCAGTTGGAGGCGGGGACGATGACCCACCAACAATACACAACCAAGTTTAACGACATGGCACGGTTGGTGCCAGAGCAAGTGACGCCGGTGTCTTGCAAGATTAACCGGTATATTCAGGGGTTGCCAGCCGAAATTCGTTGGCATTTGATTTCCGCTCGACCTAGTACTTTCAGGTCGACGGTGGATTTAGCTGGGAGGTTGTACGACGAACGAGCTGCATTGGTGAAAGCTGAGGGTAGTAAGAAGGGAAGTGATGAAAGGAAGTGGCAGGGAAGAGGTTTGGTCGAGGTGATACTTCGACAAGTAGTAAGAAGGCACGGGTTGATGATCACCGTGTGGTCATGTCAAGTGCAGGGATGAGAAAGTGTGGGAAGTGTGGGCGAGAGCACAGTGGCGAGTGCAGATGGGGGCTGAATGTTTGTTTTAAGTGTGGAAAGCCCGGTCATATGGCGAAAGAATGTAAGGGCTTGAGGTGTTTTAACTGTGGGGAAAGTGGTCATATGAATAAAGATTTCAAGAAGCCGAGGTCCGAGGGTTCCGGCGTGAAGAAGAAAGGGGGTGAAGGGTCGAAAGTAAGCGCCAGGGCATTCACGATGACGCAGTAGAGGCTAGGACGGACCCTGATGTAGTGTCCGTACGTTTCTGGTGAACCAAACTTTAGCCTCTGTATTATTTGATTCGGGTGCCAGTAGGAGTTTTATTTCTGCTGCTTTTTGTGCCAAATTGCCCGTTAGTAGTAGGCGTGTGGATGTGCCGTTTGATGTAGAGACTGCTATAGGTAAAACCACCAGGATTTCCGAGGTAATTGAGGGTTGAGATGTAGAATTGGGGGTCACAAATTACCAGTTAAACCATTTGCGATGACGTTAGGCGGTTCGATTTGGTGCTTGGAATGGATTGGTTGGCAGATTTCGAGGCGAACATTGTGTGTCGCAAGAAGATGATCAGTTTGACAGTGCCCGACGGTAGTCCAGTGACATTTATGGGGATCGGGTTACTATGATTTCGAAGGTGATCTCAATGGCAGTGGCGGGGAAATGTATGAGGCGTGGATGTAACGCCTTTTTATGTTATGTAAAGGATATAGAAAAGCCAACACCACAACTATCTGATGTTCCGGTTGTGTGTGAGTTCCCAGACATGTTCCCGGAAGACTTATCGGGATTGCCACCGGACAGAGAGATCGAGTTCCAGATTGATCTGATACCAGGCGCCCAACCTGTTGCCAAAGCACCATACCGATTGGCCCTGACGGAGATGAAAGAGTTGATGGAGCATTACAAGAGCTACTGGATAAGGGGTTTATTAGACCGAGTATCTCACCTTGGGGTGTTCCGGTCCTGTTTGTAAAGAAGAAGGATGGTAGTATGAGAATGTGCATCGACTACCGCGAGCTGAATAAGCTGACAGTAAAGAACAGATACCCCTTGGCGAGGATCGACGATTTGTTTGACCAACTTCAGGGTGCTAGTTGGTTTTCACGAATAGATCTTCGATTAGGCTACCATCAACTGAAGGTGAAGGAGCAGGATATCCCTAAAACAGCTTTTCGTACGCGCTACGGTCACTACGAGTCCTCGTCATGTCTTTTGGTTTGACCAACGCGCCACTGCTTTTATGGACCTGATGAATAGAGTGTGCCGCCGATGTTGGATAAATCGGTGATTGTATTCATTGATGACATCTTGTTATTCAAAGAACGAGACTGAGCATGCCGATCACATTCGCGAAGTTCTGGAGACGTTGAGAAGGGAGAAATTGTATGCAAAATTCTCCAAGTGCGCATTTGGTTGCGTGAGGTTCAATTCTTGGGTCATGTGGTAAATCCGGATGGGATTATGGTTGATCCGACGAAGGTGGAGGCAGTAATGTAATGGAAGTCTCCAAAATCCGAGATCCGTAGTTTCTTCTCCACTGACCAAGTTGACCCGGAAGGATGTGAAATTTGTATGGGGTCAAGCTCAGGAGAAGGCGTTCGAAGAACTGAAGACAAGATTGACCCAAGCTCCAGTATTGGCATTACCCGATGGGAGTGAAGACTTAGTGGTCTATTCCGATGCCTCCTACTCGGGGTTGGGGTGCGTATTAATGCAAAGGGGAAAGGTGATAGCCTATGCATCCCGATAGCTGAAAGTTCATGAGGTTAATTACCCTACTCATGACTTGGAGCTAGCAGCTGTGGTTTTCGCGTTGAAGATTCGGCGGCACTATTTGTACGGGACGAAGTGCACCATCTTCACGGACCACAAGAGCTTGAAGTACTTCTTCGAGCAGAAGGATCTGAATATGAGGCAGAGACGGTGGTTGGAGCTAATAAAAGACTACGATTGTGAAATCCATTACCACCCCGGGCAAAGCCAACGTGGTGGCTGATGCCCTTAGCCGAAAGGAGAGGCCCGAGCCAATTCGAGTGAAGGCGTACCAACTGATCATGACCTCAGACGTGATGAAACAAGTCAAAGAGTTCCAAGATGAAGCGCTGAAAGAGGATCATCTAAACTCTGAACGAATGAGAGGTCTGGTCGCAGAACTGGGTGAAAACACGTTTGGTGCCAAGACTCGACTTGGGCGAGTGTGGATTCCTCGATTCGGAGATCTACGTATGAAGATCATGGATGAAGCCCACAAGACTCGATACTTCATTCATCCCGGTGCTACCAAGATGTACCAAGATATGAAGAAAGATTATTGGTGGCCGGGTATGAACGTGATGTGGTGGAGTATGTGAGTAAATGCCTCACGTGTTTACAAGTAAAGGAAGGGCACCAGAAGCCGTATGGAAAGATTCAACCGTTGGACATACCGGAATGGAAGTGGGAGCACATCACCATGGATTTTATCACAAAGCTGCCACGTACCCCGAAAGGATATGATACGATTTGGGTGATTGTGGATCGATTGACGAAGAGTGCTCACTTCTTACCGATGCGCGAGACATATTCGTCCGAATGGGTGGCCGATCTTTTCATCAAAGAGATTGTGACTCGTCATGGTGTACCGGTGTCGATTGTGTCTGATCACGACACCCGGTTTACATCCAAATTCTGGAAGAAATTCCACGATGCTATGGGGACGAGGTTGCATATTAGCACGGCTTATCACCCTCAAACTGGTGGTCAGTCAGAAAGGACCATTCAGACTTTGGAGGACATGCTCCGGGCATGTGTTATTGACTTCGGGGGATGTTGGGATGACCACCTACCATTAGCTGAATTCTCATACAATAACAGCTATCATGCCAGTATTGGCATGCCACCCTATGAGATGCTATACGGTAGGAGATGCAGGACACCCGTCTGTTAGGGTGAAATTGGTCAGAAAGAATTGGGAAGCGTCGAAGTGGTCGAGGCTACGACTGAAAAGCTCGAAAGAATTAAAGCTTATATGAAGGCTGCCAAAGACCGACAGAAGTCGTATGCCGACAAACGACGCAGACCGATTGAGTTCCAGGTGGGAGACCGGGTCATGTTGAAGGTCTCACCTTGGAAAGGGATCATTCGATTCCGGAAGCGGGGTAAGTTGAGTCCGCGGTATATAGGCCCTTTCCGAATCATTGCTCGAGTAGGGGAGGTGTCCTATAAGTTGGATCTACCAGATGAGCTAAGTGGAATCCACCCGACTTTCACATGTCTCATCTGAGGAAGTGTTTGGCGGATGAGGACATGATCGTCCCACTAGGGGACATCGAGGTAGACGAACGGCTCAACTACGTAGAGCAACCAGTGGCGATCATCGATCGCAAAGAGAGGAGGTTAAGAAATAAAGTGGTTCCCCTGGTGCGTGTACAGTGGCGGCACAGGAAGGGATCCGAGTCAACATGGGAAACTGAAGAAGAAATGAGGCAGCATTACCCACGATTGTTCGAGGAATAACTGGTTTCGGGGACGAAACCTAAAATAAGGGGGGTGGACTTGTAACACCCGAAAGTTTGACTTTTTGGTAGGTTGTGCGACTGAGCCTCAGTCGCCTGGGATTTATGCGACTGGAGGTTCAACCGCATGCTATTCGGCCGATTGAAGCTCAACCGTACGATTAGAGTTCAACCGCCCAAATGAAGGATGAACCGCATGGAACACATGCGACTGGGGTCCAATCGCATGGTGTTCATGCGACTGAAGGTCCAGTCGCCCTTGGACCAGATGCGACTGAGCTGTGGGTATAAAAGAGGAGCAACTCTCTTCTCCTTCCCAACACTTAGCATTTTTTCAGTCGGGAAGAACAGAGAGAGCGAACGCGAGCAGAGAAAGAAAAGAGGGAAAGTGCTGACCGAGCTCCGGATTTGTCGAGAAGCTAGGCAAATCGAAGCTCATCAACTCATACCTGTTATTGTGAGTTCTAGAACTCCTCATTTACACGCTTTCTAACGATTTTGGGGCTGGAATGACATAGAAACCCTATTTTTGAAATAGTGTAAGTTTGACCCACTTGGGTGAATCTTGAGTAATGTGTTTATAGTAAGAATTAGGACTTGTATATGCTTGTATGATGTCCTAGTATGAATCCCTGAGACTTGGGAGGGTCGATTTGGGCTGAAAATAGGTTTATGATGAGTTTGAGTGCGTTGGTTCGCGACTGCTGTTCATGAAGAACTCCAGTCGCAGCCCAGTTAGTGTTATGCGACTGAAGGGCCATTCGGCCAAATGAGGGATAGTTGATATCCAATCGCACGATTGAGGCTCTGACGCACGATTGAGCCTCAGTCGCACGATAGGCTGTGCGATTGAGGGTTTCGGTCGCATAGGTCCAATCGCAGGGTAGTTCAGTCGTACGGTTAAGAGTTAGTCGCATGTAGCCCAGTCGTATAGTGTCTATTCGTGCGGGAGGAAGTCCAGTCGCACGATTGTATGCCCATTCGCATGACAACCCAATCGCACGGTCCAGTCGCATGGAGGGCATGTGACTGGGATAGATTCAGTCGCCCGAATAGGGCTGATGTGAATGAATAGAGAAGTGTATGTATGATGTATGTATGTTAAGTATGATGTTGCCATGATAGATGGTGAATGCTGATGATTTGTAAATACCTATGTTCCTTATGTAAATGTATGTTATCTTTTAATAACTTTACGTGAATGAATGAAAGAATGAAACGAATGTATTAAGAACGTAAAGTGAAAGATAATGAAAGAAGGAAACATGATGAATGAATGCATGCATTAACAAATGAATGAATGAATGTAAGAAAGGCTTGCAAGCGAATATAAGGAGGTGCACACCCCTAGCAGGTGTTAGCTCAACGGTGTGCGGGTTAGCTACCCCGAAGGATGCACATCGGGGTTAGTCTTTGTGATTGACAAGAAGTATGTATGGGATCCTTGCCGCTTACCCTAGGTGACCGGATCAACATTAGTGCACAACGTTCGTGATTGATCATCACAGGTCCAGCACCCGCATTTATGCACAACGTTCGGGGTATAGCATATGGCATTGATACAGAAGTAAAGTGAAAAGATAAGTGGTGCATGTATCTACCCCAGGTGACTGGATCAGCATTTGTGCACAACGTTCGTGGTTGATTACCACAGGTACAGCACCAGCAGTATGTATGATGTAAGGGGGTATTGTACATGTCACCGAATGTAAAGAATGTTCGAACCAATGTAATGAATGTAGGAATGAATGAAACAAACGTTCGAACAGAAGTAATGAATGAATGTAAAGTATGTATGTATGAAAGTGAACGAGAATGATGAATGGTACACGAATGAATGATTAATAAACGAATGATGGTGATAATAATAATATTATCTACGTGTACTTATGATGTGTGAACACATGTATAAAAGAACGGTTAATAAGAATGAATGTACGTTTTATTATAAAACTAGAACTCACTCAGCAACGCTGACTTTTTATGTGTTTTCCAGTTCGCAGGTAGTGTTGCTAAGGATGGCACGAGGCGGCTACTCAGCTCTTTTAGGATGGCATTCTCCATTTGATAATGCTGCAACGTCATGTGTTGTGGGCCCATAATGCACGCAACACGTCACGTTGCATGCCATTACGAGATTTCTTGAGGATTCCCATAAAAGGGATTACTTAAGAAATCTCCTTTAAATTTTGATAATGTTTCAACGCACTGGAAATGCGTGTGCATAGTACATGCAACGAAGTATGTTGCATGAGAGTGTCAAGAGTGTTCCTTAAGGGTTCCGATGTACGGAATTACTTAAGAAATATTCTTTATGATGAAAATTTTTATTTTCATTATATTAGAGGTCACCGCGTATGACCCTATGATTGCTGAGGATTCACATAAACGAGATTACTTAGGTAATCTCAGGTTTCATATGCTTCCACGGCAATCATAGTAAAGTTAGGCAATGTAAAGAAAGCTTGTATTCTGTAATCAAGACAATGATGTAAAAGCTTTTATGAATGAATGAGAATGTATATTTTTATCAGTTCCGCTGCGTTATTTTATGATCATATACTATATGTATGTTATATGTGCAATGAAGAACCAACAGTAAGGTGCCCGGTGAGCGGGGCCTTACAGGCTCAGTCGTGTGTATGGATTAAACGCATAGCTCAATCGCACGACTGAACCATGCGTATGGTTCAGTCGCACGAATGAGAAACCCTTACCTATAAATACCACCTAATTCGTGGAAAAACATAACACTTCGAATACTTGCAACCCTAGTCGACCCAGAGCGTCCAATTCGTCCATTCCAAGTTCATAGAACGTCCAAGATCATTCCTAGTCCATTCTTAACGTTTTCTAATCATTAGGATTGATCTTGATTACGTTCTCCCTGATTGGATCACCAATCAAATAGGATTCCGCACTATTTAATCCGGTTTAACGAAGAATCAGTTAGTACTCCGTACGTACACGGTCCTAACAAGATTTGTACAGTATTTCTCTAAGATGATTTCGCCATTGACTAAGTTGACTCGTAAGGATATGACGTTCGAATGGAGTCTACATTAGGAGAGTGCCTTCTAACTAGTTAAAGACAAGGTTAACTCAAGCCCCTGTCTTGACATTACACGAAGGGAATGATGTTAGGTCTAGAAATTTTTATAGGTTTAGTTTCTTGAATTAATCATTGTAATATTTGTTGTAACCTCTCAACATTATGTATGCAATATATGTATATAGGTTAACCTATATGTTATGTGTTGCTTTATATATATGTTGCACGGAAAATCATTGATTGGCTGTTGAAACATCTACGGAAGAACAAAATGTTCCTCCGTAGATCATCAAACAAATCAAGGACTGTGGAAATCCTACAAAAGCCTTACATGATCAGTATTCGAGTTCATGTAACTCCCAGAGAACTGACTTACGGCGGATGAACAACAAAACAACTACGGAAGACAAGTGTCACCGCGGAAGAGTAATACTGCTGAGGAAGAACAATATTTCTGCAGAAGAGCAATATTCCTGCGCAAGAACAATATTCCTGTGGAAGATCAACTTGATATATTTCACCAAAATATATCAAGTTAAGAAAAGTCAACAGTAAAGTAAAAGTCAACATCTACGGATGATTTATATTTAGTCAGAGAATGTCGCATGATCATATTCTCTGAATAACAACCTTACCCCGATAAGGAAGTTATAGTTTCCAAATCAGTAAACCCTAAGCCTATAAATACAAGGATTAGGTATACAATCAACAGAACTCGATTGCCATCAAACCCTAGCTGCCACAATCGTATTTACAACAATACATAAGCATCAACAAAGCATTAGACCCTTAGCAATAGTGTTAGCAAAGAAAATCATTCATTCATTGTTGTAAACATTCATCGATGCTTAGTAAAAACTTTTGTTAATATTTACAAGTGTTCTTGCAGTATTAGTCAATTGTTATTCATTAGTTTGAGTGTTGAATTCATTTTTGATATTGATATATTTGTTTTTGATTTTGATATATTTGTTTATTGTTATGTATTCAATTGATCAAGCAACAAAACCTTGATAATTTCGTGATCATATTTTTGTTAATAACTAACCTGATAATTCCCTGAACAATCCTTGGATTCACAGGTGGTATCAGAGCTATGGTGCTCATTGATTTAGATCACTTGATCTATCAATTTTAGTTTTTGTTTGATTAATTGAATATATCACTAGATCCGTCAAGTTTTTGGTTAAATATATTGATTTTCATCAAAAATTAATTTAGGTTCTATTAATTCATATATCGAAATTAGCTAATTAATAGCTAATTAAGATATTCGAATTAAGAAATTGGTGTAATTAGTTAACCCCAAATACTCTCAATTTAATTTTTCGAAAAGAGAACTTTTTGAGAGTTTTGAGTAATTGTGATATTACTGTCTTTATTAATTGATAATTAAGAGGATGTCATCAATTATATAAACATGAGTAATTTAGCAGTTGGATCAGCATACCAACCTCCTAAGTTGGAAAACAAGGCTGACTTCAAAACATGGAAAATCCTGTTTAGGAACCATGTCAATTATACTGATTTTGATCTGTGGACATCAATCACAGAGGGTCTTTCCATCCCACCAGCACTAGGACCAGACTATAAAGACAATAATCAACCAAACAGTCTGAAGGATTTATCACCAGATGATGCAAAGAAGGTCAAGATTGACATTAGAACCTATAGTATGCTTACTATGGCATTACCTTAAGACCATCTGATTAGGTGTGAAACATACAAAACAGCAAACTCACTATGGAAAATTTTAAACACCCTGTGTAAAGGCAGTGATGAAATCAGAAGTATAAGAAAGGATACACTTAGAGCTCAATATGAGACTTTCCATCATATTAAGGGTGAATCCATTCCTCAACAGCTACATAGGTTTATGCAGCTTGTGACTGAGATGAGCATTTTAAAGCTCGAGTATGATAAGGAGGAACTTAACAAGAAGATGCTCCATACTCTACCCGAGAGTTGGACTCAAACAGTATCAATGTTCAAGACACCATTGACTTAAAAACTATTGGGCTTGATACGCTAGTAGCTAAAGTAGAAGCTCTTGAACTTGATGAGAGAACAAGAAATAGAAGCATGAAAGCGATCGTAACTCCATATCACTTTAAAGACTCAAAAAGTTTAGGGAGTGCTTTCATTTTAAATGAAGACAATGAAAAGCTCTTGTTGTTTGAGCGATGAAGAAAAAGAAGCCGGTTTCTATGCATCAAGACTAGCCAGATCATCTAAACATCATCCAAGCAATAAATCAAAAGGGAAAAATGATGAGAAAAAGAATTCAACTGCTAAAGGATCATCCTCCAACAACAAACACAGCAATGGCTCAGGACCAATTACTGTGCTTCTTGTTTTTGAAGAGCAGAAAGCAGCATTTGCAGCATTTAGCTCATGTTTTCACGCATGCCTAGGAAGTATCTTAACTCCAGCCCATATCTGTCAGCAAGATCTAGAAGAACTTCACCCTGATGAAGTAGAAGAGATGGACTTGCAGTGGCAGATGGCAATGATTGCTTATAGGGTAAAGATGTATCTGCAAAGAAACAAAGGCCTATAAGCTCCTGATAGAACAACAAAAATAGGTGTTGATAAATCAAAAGTGAGACGTTTCATGTGCAACCTATATGAACACTTCTTAAGGAAATGCAACCAGCAATCCTCATCTCAGCAACAATATCAACATCATCAACATCAACAACAAAATCATCAATCAAATCAAAGGTCTTTCAATAATCCTCAACTCACCAACTCATCCCCACCAAACACAAGTACACTTGCAACACACTCAAGCAAAAATCAAGAAACTGGGTTAATCATCTTGCAGGATGGAACCTGTGACTGGGGCTTACATGAGAAGGAAGTGTTGGAAGAGAATCAACCACTCATGGCAAACTTGGAGGACAAAGTTCCACCAATGTTAAGAGAGGTAAAGGAAAGACTAATGTTCATCCAGCATTGAGAAAGTTGAAAGATACAGAACTCATGCTCAACAACTTGCAAATAAAATAAAAGAAACATTAGTGTTAAATGAATCTCATGTAAGGGAACATAAACATTATCAGGTAAGGATCACTTCCTTATAAAAAGATTTATATAAACTTGTTTCAGAAAATTATAATTTAAAGGCACAAGTTGAGCATTTGACGGCATCATTAACAAAATCAATGATAGAATATGCATCTACTGAAGTGAAACTTCAGAAGTTTCAACTGTCATCTCAACAATGTGAATAGTTGTTAAATTCTCATATTGAATCACAAAACAAATCAGGTTTGGGTTTTCATAATGTTCCACCACTTGTAAATAACAATTATACCACATTACCTGATTCTATGACTAATAGCTTATCATACCCTTTTGTGCCAAGCACCAATAATACAGTTAAAACTAATAATAATAAAGTGGCAAGTGTTGATGATTCTGAGTTGAGTAAAACTAAATCAACTGATTCAGAAGTTTCACAACAAGATGAATCAAATTTTGATTTTGATGGATGTGATGATCTGTTTGAGCCGGATGATCATGTTGAACAACAAGGTGAAGATAAAGGTAAGGGAACAAGTTTGGTGTTTGAACCTTTAATACCAGAATTGCTTGAGGAAATCAAAGTACTCTATCCACCTCAACAAAGAAACTTGTTGGTCCCAAACAACACTTGAATCAATGAGATTTGTGAGAATTGTTAGATCAAACACAAAATATGGATGAACAAATGATGAACATCTCAAGAACGCAATGAAATCCCTTGTTTGAGCTTTTATAATTTGAATCTGATATTATAAAGTGGAAAACCTCAAATCAATTGGCTCATGCAAGCCCCCAAACCCTAATTACCACATAACTATATATAGTGAATATAATATTCACTAATGACACATTAAGCCCCTAGACTTAAACTAATTAGGGAAAATACAAATAAAACATAAAAATGACAAAAACAAGATTAAATATATTTTGTTGACTAAAAATATATTTATTAACAATAAAACTCCTAGTCAAATATATCTTCAACGTCTTGTCTCGGTTCTTCATCTTGAACGTGTCTATTTGACTTTTCGATGACTTTGACCGTGGCATTGACTTTTGTTGAGTTTGACTATGTTGATAGTATAGACTATCATTTTCAGACCCAATAATAGTCCCCCTTAGTCTATCATTATCAATGTCTTATGTCATGAAGACCAAGTCTACAACTTCAGAAGATCTTCTACGGAAGAAGAATGCTAATGAGATTCAAGAATCATTAGTAGATCATTCTCGGATGAGTACAACTATTACTTAAACTAAATAGTCATCCGCATCACATCTACAGAAGAAGCCAACTTCTGCTGAAAGCTTAGTCAAAGTGAAGAAAACCTCAGCTAAAGCTTCAATAATCAAGCACACAGGTGAGAAATATGTTAAGGCTGTGTCTCATCAACAAAAGACAACTGCTGAATCATCAGTTTCTTTTGACATTATGTCCGGATGATGCAAAAACTCTTCACCAGTAAAATTTGAAAAAGAGCTGAAAGGTTGTAAAAAGCAGCTAAAAAAAGAAGGTTGAATCTGAAAGTGATACAGAAGATAAATACTACAAGTGGTGTGATATGACATATTAGAACACTGAAGATTGCTACTTCAGTAGGTATTGTTCTATCTGTAACATGAACAACCATATGACATCTGCTTGCTACTTCAACAAGCATTATGCTATCTGCAACAAGAATAATCATCCTACTCAAGAATGCTACTTTAATAAGAAGAACAAAACAAAAGTTTCAAAGAAGAAGCAGTCTGAGTCAAATAAAACAGATTCCCAATCAGATGAGAGCATCAAAGAGTCAAAAGTACCAAAGAAACAGCCAAAGAACGAGGCTGAAAAGTCAAAGAAGACAGTTGTTGCTGATGTTCAATAACAACAAAAGGGTGAGAGAGTAAACACTCAGTCAGTTGAATCTAAGGTACAACTAAAAAAGAAAGATAAACAGAAATCTCAAAGCTGGACAACACACAAAAAGGTAAAATTGAATAATAAACCAAAAACTGCTGATGAGACCTTCTTTCACAAGTTTGACAAAGGTATTGAAGTACTAAGGTCACAGTCAAAGGATGCTGAAATCTTTCTCAACAAAAGATCTTTATCAACAAGCAATATGAAATCAACCAAAGGAAAGGTGCAAGAAGAAGAGTCTGAGACTCAAGTTCAAAGTGACTCAAATCAATCTCCATCAGAGTCATCCTCACCAACACCAACAGAACAAAATGAATCAATTAAAACTAAAGTCAAAACTGAATCATCAAGATTGATTCGTGAAGGAGTGACAATTGTAGACATACTTGGTCAGCCCAAGCATATTAATGCATGGGTTTCCCTTTCTAATTGATTTCATTTGATGTGTAGGAACACATATGTAGGGCTGACAACAAGTGGTATGTTGACAGTGGATGTTCTTGGCATATGACAGGAAACTGTTCTCTCCTCCATGATTTCAAACACAAAAATGCTTCTTATGTAGCATTTGGTGGGGATAAAAAGGGAGGTAAAATTGTAGGTGAAGGTATTGTAACCAATGGGTTCCTCAAATTTGAGAAAGTTAATTTTTGTGAAAATTTACAATTTAATTTACTTTGTGTCTCTCAAATTTGTGATCAAAACTATACCACATTATTTGATAAAACTCACTGTTACATTCTTAAACCTGGTTTGCAAATCCCATATGATTTTATCCTTCTTAAAGCACCAAGAAAAGGAAACACATATGTTTTGGACATGAACAACCCCTCTTTAACAACAAATGAAACATGCCTAATCTCTAACTCATCATAAGATGAATCTCAACTGTGGCATAGAAGGCTAGTTCATTCTAATATGAAGAACATGAATAGACTGGCAATAAATGACTTAGTCATTGGTCTTCCCAAGAAAGAATTTCAATTCTCTACTCATTGTTCTTCATGTTATAAAGCAAAACAACATAAGGTGTCACACAAGTCCAAAATCATAAACACTAACACTACACCACTCAAATTGCTTCGCATGGATCTTTTTGGTCCTACCAATGGATGAGCATTGGAAAAAGGCAATATTTCTTAGTGGTTGTTGATGATTTCACTAGATTCACATGCGTCTTCTTCTTAAAACATAAGAGTGAAACATCATAAATATTAATAGAGGTAATCACTAAAATTGAAAATCAACTTGATTTAAAGGTCAAAATTTTTAGAAGTGATAATGGAACTGAATTTGCTAATAGTTTTCTAGACTCCTTTTGCAGTAACAAAGGCATAGCAAGACAATTCATTGCCCCAAGAACTCCATAACTAAATGGAGTTTCTAAGAGAAGAAATAGAACTCTCATTGAAGCAGCTAGAACAATGCTGGCTGATTCACATCTACCCATTACCTTTTGGGCTGAAGCAGTGAATACAACCTGCACTATTCAAAACAGAATTTTAATTGTTATAGAACATAACAAAACACCATATGAGATTTTATTTATAAGGAAACCTTTTATAGGCTATCTTAGAGCTTTTGGGTGTCATGTGTCTATGTTAAACACTAAGGAGCACCTAGGGAAAATTTTAGAAAAATCCTATGATGGTTTCTTTGTTGGTTACACATCAACGTCTAAATCAAATAGAGTTTACATTCCACATTAACACATTATGGAGGAAACTCCTAATGTTCCTTTGATGAAACATCTTTTACAAAATCTATAATAGGTTCATCATGGTTGTTTGACATAGATGCTTTCACGAATTCTTTTAACGCTGGTTATTTGAATACTGCAAGTACTATGGATACTTGTTATCCTTATGTTCCTCCAACAATAAACGAAGTGCCACTATCTGTGGATCCACCCAAGACTTCCTACACATACCTCAAATGTTGCAGATCCTGACCCTTCCTCTCCATTAAGCATTGGACTATCTGATGGACAAGCTACTTTAGCCCCTTAAGTGAATAAAGCATCCGCAGATGTTAACTCTACTTCCGTAGATGTTAACCCAACATCCACAGATGTTAACTCTTCATCCGTAGATACTCCATCTACATTCGAAGATGCAAAAGTCCCTGCAACTAAAGTTCAAAACCTATCAGAACAACCATCAAGTCCACCAACAACATCAGCAGATCCACAATCAACATCCGGAGATGTCATTGGGACATGTACGGAAGCTCAGACATCTACTGAAACACAAAATCAGGAAGATGGCACTGCCCCAGTATCAGATTATAATGAAGTAGACTTTAACTACTTTTTTAATTCTCCATCTCAGTTGGATCACTTTACATCTCCATACATGACCAACTTGGAATCCTCCATTCCAGTTTCATCTACTCCAGCCACTAGAGTTCATAAGAATCATCCAATTAACAACATAATTGGTGATCTTCATGCAAAAACCACCAGTAATCAAGGGGGAGCAGCCAACATTTGTATTTTCTCCTGCTTTCCCTCTCAAGTGGTTCCACCCAACATATTAGCTGCACTTAAAGACAATAGCTAGATTGAAGCTATGCAAGTGGAGCTTCAACAATTCAGAAAGCCGAAAGTCTAGATTCTAGTTGACTTGCCTGAAGGCCAACAACCAGATGGCACTTCAAAAATAAACTAGATGACAGAGGAATCATTGTTAGAAACAAAGCAAGGCTGATAGCACAAGGATACACTCAAGAAGAAGGAATAGACTATGATGAGGTTTTTGCACCTGTTATAAGGATTGAAGCTATCAGAGTCTTCCTAGCCTATGCTTTCTATAAGAAATTCATAGTCTACCAGATGGATGTGAAATGTGTATTCCTATATGGTAAAATTGATGAAGAGTTTTATCTTTCTCAACCTCTAGGCTTTGAAGATCCGGATTATCCTCATAGAGTATACAAGCTTGACAAAGCTTTATATGGTCTTCATCAGGTACCAAGGAAGTGGTATTAGACCCTCTCATCCTTCCTTCTGAAGCATGGATACAAAAGAGGAACCATTGATTAGACTCTCTTCCTCAAACATGAAAATAAAGATCTCTTGGTGGTGCAAATATATGTTAATAACATTATATTTGGATCAACAAACAAAAGACTATGTGAAGAGTTTGAATCATTGATGAAATCTTAGTTTCAGATGAGTTCTATAAGAGAGCTAACATTCTTCCTGGATTGCATGTTCATCAAAAACCAGATGGTATTCTTCAAACACTGAAGAAATACTCTCTTGCTGATACCTCTTCATGTAAAACAACAACATCAACCATTGATAAAATCATACCTAACCCTCATGGGAAGTCTATAGATCAAAGACTTTTTAGATCAATGATAGGTTCTTTAATGTACTTAACTGCAAGCAGACCTGAGATTATGTTTGTTGTTTGTGTTTGTGCTAGGTACCAAGCAGATCCAAAGGAATCACATATGAATGCTATGAAGAGGATATTCAGATGTCTTAAGGGGAAACTGTTGGTCCCAAACAACACTTGAATCAATGAGATTTGTGAGAATTGTTGGATCAAACAAAAACTATGGATGAACAATTATGAACCCCTCAAAAACACAATGAAATCCCTTGTTTGATCTTTGATAATTTGAATCTGATATTATAAAGTGGAAACCCTCAAATCAAGTGGCTCATTCAAGCCCCCAAACCCTAATTACCACATAACTATATATAGTGAATATAATATTCACTAATGACACATTAAGCCCCTAGACTTAAACTAATTAGGAAAAATACAAACAAAACATAAAAATGACTAAAACAAGATTAAATATATTTTGTTGACATAAAATATATTTATTAACAATAAAACTCCTAGTCAAATATATCTTCAACGTCTCATCCTGGTTCTTCGTCTCGAACGTCTCTGTTTGACTTTTCGATGACTTTCACCGTGGCGTTGACTTTTGTTCAGTTTGACTGTGTTGATAATATAGACTATCCTTTTCAGATCCAACAATACTCCCCCATATTCTATCATTATCAACGTCTTGTGTCATCTTTAGCTTCGATAAGTCAAACAAAAAATGATCCTCAATCTCCCCCTAGATTGATGATCTGTTGCTAAAGATCTTTCATCTGATAGGCTCCCCCTTTTTGTATGCTCCCTCTCTTCGTGTGCATCTTTTGGGAATGATCAGGAACTGCTTTTCCAACTCTTTATACTTGAATGTTGCAGAAGATGTAGGAGGAGGAATCCTAGCTTGGTATCTTCTTCAAACTTGAAGAACAGGTTCTCTGGTAAGGAACTTTGCTCAGCTGATGATCGGCCATCATTTACAGGAAAAATCTGTAACACAATCACAAACACATTCTACACATTTCTTGTTAGATCAGTTCAACAATACAAATAAACTCGTGTTTATCTGTAAATATAAACCAGCAAGACCATGTTCGTTTGTGTGTGCAATTTCTCATGAAATGCATGAAAATATGAGATTGTTTCAATAGCATAATATAGAAGACTTGAAAAATAATTTGAAAAACCAAACAAGAAATTTAGTACTAATAAAATCTAATCATAAGGCTCTAACCTAAAAATAATATATGCATATATTTTTGTTAATAATTTGAGAACCAAAAATTTATTTAATCATGAGATCATATTTTCACGATATACTTAAGTAGAAAGATATAATTAAACATTGACAAGTTAGTATGACCACACTAATGCAAAGTCTAATCACAATTTTAAGTTTTTGATAGCCAAGACAATTGTCCAATTTAAACCCATGCCTTATTTTTCAATGACTGACTATAACTGATTTTATCATGTTTTAGGTTCGATTAGAGAAACTCAGGTAACTTGGTTCCCACATACATTCGGCAAAGAACTTACCCCGTCATCATGGCTTATTGAGCAATATAATTGACTCTCACTGATTTTGCATTTGATTCACTAGAGATGCTAACATAGACAATGATCATTTGAGAACCATTGTGAATGTCTTATATATGTGTAAGTATTTGGTGGAGCTTTCGACGATGACTTTTGATGTAAGAATCATTGTGATATTATTTGAAGGAGAAACAAATGATGAGCGCTCCAGGTCTATACTTCCATATAACAGAGGAGATGATGGTTTGAGCATGCTGATGAGAGCTTTAGATCTATACTCATATATAACAGAGAAGATCATCACTCCAGGTCAATGCTTCCAGAGGAGATGAACACACACTTTATTTTTATTATTATTGTACATTCTGAAAGAGTCACAAGTGACTTAAAATAGAGGCTTTTCTAAAAAGCATAACTAGAAGCAGTTTGTTTTTGCTAACTAGGTGCTCAATTCAAGGCTCGGGTAAGGGTGATTTTAGATTTTAGGGGGATCAGAACAGAGATTTGAAACTCTCAACCAATTTCTGACAAGGCTTAGTGTCTTTGTGTAGGCCGAGATGTCATGAGAATAATCCTTATCACCTAGTTCTAATGCTTTAGTTGGGCTACAAAATCATTGTTTACTTTGCTTTCAGGCTGAGCCTACCAAGCATATCATATAATGAAACAGTCTTTTTCAGATTTTAGAATTTTAAGTGATACAGACATCTACATCAGTTACTATCATTTCTCACAAAGTACAAGTCATGCAAATAAGCATACCAAGAAGTCATACTATCAGTTCTCAGTCATCCCAAATCAAGTTCTTAGTCCCCATGAAATCTTTATTCTCCCCTGAAATTTCTTTTTAACTGTCATGAAACAGAAAAAGAAATTTCCTCTTTTTTATTTTTATTTTTATTTATAAGTATATAATAAATGGAAATGAAAATAGAATTTTACTAAAAAAAGTCTTCCAAATTATATTAGCAAAAACATGAGAAATGAAATACCAAGAAAAATGCAGTGATTATGAACGGTAGATAAGAATCTAAAATGTGGATGAGATACCATAACCATAACCTGTTTGTTCAGCCTTAAATTAGAATTAGGAACAAACTCAGTCAGTAAACTAGATTACTGATAGGCCTCTTGAATTGTTCCTGCACTAATAAACTGATTAATTAGAGAGGGAGACCCAGGCCATCATAGTCCTGGAAGTTCCTTTTTCATCAGTGTATGTAATTTGTTTAAGCACATACTCTTTTGAAAAATCATTTATCTCTTTTTCCTTTTCCTTTTGTTTTACTTTCCAAATTTGTTTTTGTTCAATTACTTTTGATTTGAAAGAGTTGAATTTGGAAATCATTTCCTTTTAAGACCCAAAGGCAGAGATTTATTTTTGAAACATTGGTCTTTTTCATCTTTGAATCATATGAAACCGGCTTCACATGAGAAGGTTTGGATAGATTGTTCTTTATCCAACCATTCAAAGATATCTGCTTTTTATTTTTGAACCCGAGAAGCAACCTATGTTATCATTACCTCCCCAAACTTGCCTTTGAACATGAGGGCACTTCTCTAGCACATGACCTTCTTTTCCACATCTAAATCAAGCTTTGAAAGGCTTTTGGTTCTTTGTAGTCTCGTGGAAAGCAGGAGAGGGTGGAGCCTGCTCTTTTTGTAAGATTGGTGACTTGGCAGACTTGGAGGCAGATTTGTGGCGAGCTTGATGTATAGCAAATGAAGATGGTGAGTGCTTCTGCTGAGCTTTTGAGGAATTGCTCGTTTGTGTAACAATTGGAGATGAGATCCGTATAGGTCTTGATTTGAATTTTGAAAGCTTTTGAGACTTGTTAACTTCAGGTGATTGATGATCTCTGATTCATCATCGGAGTTTGTCCAGTCTTGTATACATAAGTCAGCTTCCAATGGATCTTAGTTGATAACTCTTGTCGTGTCTGTTCATGTTGTTGAGTTTTGATTGCTTGATGATTCCATAGTTGTTCCTTCTTTGACAAACTTGACAGGAACAAAAGAAGGGATGTTACCTGTCTTGAATTTGTTAAAGAAGTTATGGGAAACACCTGATACTGGTTTTGAAGCATCAGATGTGGAATTATGATTTTGCAAATCAGATCCTTGCTTGATGAACCCCAAACCTGTAGAAAAATCATACTCATCTCGAACCTCTTTGTGATTAACGTAGCTTAAACCAACATGTAAACTGTTAGTATCTGCAGCTTCAATGAAATCATTAGATGGATGAGGTTGAGGCATAGAAGAGTAACAATGAGTGCTTGGAGGAGGATAAACATATGAAGTTTCACCACATCCCACACCCATTTTAATTCTAGCTCCCCTTTTCTTAGGAAACAGTTCTTCCTATTTCATCCCTAATATCATCCATTTATCAAGTTTAGTTTTAAGCTTGCTAGTCTCAAATTCTGCTAATGTGACTCGTTCACTCAAGACATTAATCTCGACATTCTTTTCTAAATGATTTCTTTTAAAAGATCAGTTTCTTTTAAAGCTTCTCTCAGTTTAATAAAATATTTGGACTCATTGATTTCAAGTTCTTTGTTTATTCGTTTTAATTCTTTTTTTATTTCTAACAATAATCTGTTAGATTTATAAACCCCGAATAAATGAATTTTGGAGTGAGAAGAACACATGTCTTGTACAACCTCATAAGGGAGTCCCATAACTATCTTTTCTGCAGCTAGGGCTTTTTCACATTGACAAACGAGAGTGTTCTTTTGTATTCTTCCTCCTTAGTAGCTCTCTTCTTAGCTTCTTCAGCTTCACCTTCCTCTTGTTTTCTTTCATCCTGAACTTTACATCGGCTTGCATAATCACCAACATCACCTAAACTCTTACCTTGAGTATCACACCTGAATTCTTTAAAACGATCAAAATCCTCAATAAAATCCTTATCACTGTTCACCACCTCAGCCACCAATGCATGGTTGACTTCCTTTTTAGTTTCTTTGATTTCAACACTTGAAGACTCTCTTCTTTTCATATCCAATTCAAATGACTTTAGCTTGTTGGTAACATCCAAGTGTTTATGGTCAGCAAAATTTATTTCCTGCTTTAACAATCTAAGTTATGGATTCCATTGCGGAGGAAGAGAGTCCAAAGTTTTTGACTTATTCATGGTTTCCCAACTAGTCATCATACTCCTTAAGGTTGCTTGCCACCATCACAAAACGATCAATAAAATCAGATATCTTTTCCATCTTTCATGGCAGCAAAAGAATGAAACTGACTTTATGCTAATATTAGATTATCAGATTTGAAGGAATTAAAGACTTTTGAAAAATCCATTTTTCTCAATAAATTGTTTCTCCCTTGGAAAAAATGGCAACTGAATGGTTTCTAAGCAACTAGGGTCTAGATTCGCTGGCAAATTCGCTTGGCAACTGAGCAGCAGTTTTGCTAGAACAGTGCTTGAAAAACTCTAGTTCCGCCAGCAGTTTCGTAGAAACTAGTAAAACTTTTGTTCTGATGACCATTTCAGCAGCACTTTTCCTTGTTTGAACAGTAATGTGATGGGAACTTTCGTTCAAAGTATGTAGTTTCGCTAGAGATCAATGACAAACTTCAATAAATCACACAAGCTATAGTTTTGCTGGACTGTGCTAGTTTCGCTGGAAGAAACACATAGTTTCGCTGGATGAAGAAAAATGTAGTTTCGCTGGATGAAGACCTAGTTTCGCTTAAAGAGCTCTAGTTTCGCCCGATGTATCTGAACGACTTTTTCAATGCGAAATCAACTCAAACTCATCCAAATCTCAATGGATTTGAGGTGTGATGATTTCTATAGCTTTCCACACCAAAATAGAACAATACTTGGTCAATTTCCATATCCAAAGCAAGCAGATCAGATCAACAATGAATGAAATAGTGATTTTGAACTCAAAAACATACAAAACTCTAAAAGTTCTTGTTGAATATTCAATAACAGCAGCAAATTTTCATAAATGATTCAATATGGATCTCAGATAGGCTCTGATACCCTATTGTTAGTCCCAAACAACACTTAAATCAATGAGATTTGTGAGAATTGTTGGATCAAACAGAAAATACGGATGAACAAATGATGAACACCTCAAGAACACAATGAAATCCCTTGTTTAATCTTTGATAATTTGAATGTGATATTACAAAGTGGAACCCTTAAATCAATTGGCTCATTCAAGCCCCCATACCCTAATTACCACATAACTATATATAGTGAATATAATATTCAGTAATGACACATTAAGCCCCTTGACTTAAACTAATTAGGGAAAATACAAATAAAACATAAAATGAATAAAACAAGATTAAATATATTTTGTTGACATAAAATATATTTATTAACAATAAAACTCCTAGTCAAATATATCTTCAACATCTCGGCTCGGTTCTTTGTCTCAAACGCGTCTGTTTGACTTTCCGATGACTTTGACTGTGGCATTGACTTTTGTTAAGTTTTGACTGTGTTGATAATATAGACAATCCTTTTCAGACCGAATAGAAACCAGCTCTTGGCCTTTGGTGTCCCAAAGAAGGAGAATTCAATCTTTACTCATATTCAGACAGCGATTTTGGAGAATGTAACAACGATAGAAAATCCACCACCGATGGATGTTATCTTTTAGGACCAAGGATTGTTTCTTGGCAGTGCAAGAAACAAACCAATGTCTCAGTATCCACAGCTGAAGCTAAGTACATAGCTGCTTCAGCTGGTTGCTTCCAAGTCTTATGGTGGCAAAATAAATTACTTGATTATGTGTACAACTTCCTTCAAACTCCAATTCATATAGATAACTCAGCTGCTATGTTTATCACTGATAATCTAGTACAACATAGTAAAACAAAACATATAGAGATCAGATATCATTTTTTGAGAGATTGCTCACAAAAGGGGTTGATTAAGTTGATCAAAGTGGATACCAACAATCAGCTTGTTGATTTATTCACTAAAGTCTTTGATTCAGTGAGATTTAATTTCTTAATTGAATCATTAGGCATGATCAAATTAGATTAACTCTCTTGTCATTATTGAGGAAATCATGATCTATCAACCATGAAACAGCCAAAACATACATAAAACAAATAAAAATACAAAATGAATGTCTTGTTCATCTACTTTTCTGTTTATAGCTTTTGCATAATGGGATATGGTAGTACACTATAACTTAGCTTACTTTCCTAACTTTAATCTTACATTAAGACTGATCCGATGTGCCTTGATGTGTAAGTAGATTCAGCTTGAGTAGAACATAGACAATAGCATGCCAACCTTAATGCATTGATGGCTGATTGTGGGTTCTCCACTTTGAGAAGCAAGCCGGTGAGTCATATTCTGAGGTGATCAACTTGCTCACCCAAACACACTATGTAGTGACTATTTATAATTTCTATCTTTGCACTTCATTTCCCCTCTATTTTGCTGAGCAAAGACCTGCGGTCATGAACACCTTTGTTTATATATATAAACACTTGGTGATATGATTATGATCATAATCATCCCTCTGTTTTATGTGAACAAAGATCTGGGTTAAAAGTACCTCTGTTTTATGTGAGTAAAGACCTGGTGCCCGAGGATGATCATACATCAAGCTCTAAAAGAATAAAAAATGATCAACTGTATAATAATTTAAAGAGCTTCAATAACAATGTGATTTATAATAAGATTTCACAGCAATCTTAAGATATATCTTATACCTAAAGGTACATAGTTTAAGTGTGAAAAAGTGATAGGATGACTCACTAAGGAATGACAACCTCTAATGTGACTTGAATGTGGAGACCATATCAGTGAATCTCTAATCAAATACAAAACATGATAAACAACATGCCTAGTTGAACATATGCTCTTGCTTGAATTTTAGTGGATCAACATACTTGCAATCAACACTAGATCCTTGTCTACCTCTCAATACACTAACTAAATCAGAAGGTAACTTAGTGTTATAGTATGATCCCATTTGCAAAGCTGGTACAGCAGGTTAAGTTTTGTTAATTCATTTTTTTAAAGCTGTGGTGAGATCATTGCTTTTCATTCTATTTTCACTTAAATTTACGCTAATCACATCATCATTAAGCATAAATTTAGGGGGAGTAGTAATCAGCATGAAAAATACGTTAATCAAAACAAAACGTAGTGAAGGAAATTGCATCATGAGCAACAACTACCTTGGCTATTAGATATCTGACTTGAGAAACTCCTTGCACAATTGTCAATGGAACAAGTCAACAAGGGTCCAAAAGCAACATATGATCTGATATTAGATCATACATTAAAAAGGGATAAAATTTTATCCTTCAGGAGAAGTTACAGTGTAATACAGCCTTGCAGCAGATGTTACAGTGTAAAGCATCAAAACAAATTAAAATGTGAACATCCGTAGATTGGTAGCCTATGAATGAGAATGTTTGTGAAGAATAATTTACTTCCGTAGATAGATTATATACGGAAACAAAAATTATACTTCTGTTTTGTTTTTCTTTTGGAAGATTAAATTTTCCTACGGAAGAGTAGATCTCATTCAGAAGATGGTTTCATACGGAATACTTAATTTCCTGTGGAAGAGTTAATCTTCTGCGGAAGCTTTAATTACTACGGAAGAAATAATATATAATCTGCAAAAACAAAAGTTATTGAGGAAGGGTAATAAGGGTTGAGGGTCAAACAATATTAAAATGTTATTAACTATGTCTCAGAAAAAGTGTATAAAAGATACCTTGGACTTGTCATATTCGTTTACTTTTCACAGAACACACTTTGACCTACAAAATCGTTCGTCAACCTTACTAAACCACTTCCGCCGATACTCAAAATTGACTAAGTCACTAAGATTCTTCAACTACCGTTCATCATTCGAACACGTTCAACAAGGTAAATCAGTTATGTTAACTCAATATTGCAGATTACTGCTGAAATGTGGTCAAGACTCTTTAAATTCTGTGAAACCTAGAACGTCTTATTCATGCTTAAATTCATAAATCGTTATTTACTGATTTTATTATGCATTGCAGATTGCAAATCGATTGGCCAAGGAGCACAATGTATGTGCATTCCTGAATCCAAATGATATGGTTACTGAAGGATGTACAGAGATCATCAGATATCTCAGACGTTTGAGGATACAGTACGCATTGTGTGTTGATCCAGTAATCTATCAATCCCATATGATAGATTTCTGGAATAGTGCAAGAGTGGCAGAAGAGAATGGTGAACGAGTCATCTACGCTTCAATTACACATGAAGTACTCAGAGTAGATGAACAAATCATAAGAAGAGTATTGGTACTGGGTGAACAAGAAGTAGGTCACCCTAATGTATTTGACCATGAATACATTCAAAGGGTGTTTCAGCTAATGGGATACGATGGAGATTATAGAAATGGTGAGATAAAGAACGGGAGATTGTGCAAGCCATACAGATTCTTGAGCCACACTTACCTGAAGTGCATGTCAAACGGGAAGTCTGGTCTGGATAGATTTTCTAGGCACATCTCCTCTGGAATCATTGGTGTATTTGAAGGGAGAACTTACAATTACTCTAGATACATTCTTGGATGCCTATGTGATCAAGTGGAACTGCAAAAGGCTGAGAAGATGTTCATGCTCCTAAGGTTCATCCAGCTGATCATCAATGACTCTCTACCACACATAGAGAGGGAAGGTGATGTGTTTGTTCAAGCACACCTGGGTAGATCTATATTGAACAAAATAAGTGGAAGATATGAAGGAGAAGAAATGGAATGTTCCCTCATGTGATAGATGTTAATGGTGAAATACCACAAGAATTGGTGTATGTAGAAGAGGTAGAACAAGCTGAAGAATCTCCTGCTCAAACTGAGCAAGGTTCACTTTTACCACCTCAATCTCCTATCATTAACCAACCCTCATCTCCACCTGCTCAACAAACTACACCATCAGAACAACAACCAATCCCACAAACATAACACATCTCTCCCAATCAATCCTAACCATCATATTTCTAATCAAACACTTCAACAAACTCCACTCAACAAGTACTTGTCTCTCCCATACAACTATCACCCCATTAAGAATAACCTCATATCCCTAGCCCTCCTGTAACTCAAGCCAACCGTGCATCTGAGAGTAACACTCCAACCAAACTGGTGATTGAAAAAGAAGAGTATGAAGAAGCTCAGGCTGAGAAAACTAAGGAGGTGAACCTAGAAGGTGAAAAAGAGGGAGAATAGGAGGTGGATCAAGTTATGGGTCATGATGAGCCTGAGGATGAAGATGAACCTTAGTTTGTAGACATCATTGCTTACAATGAAGATGATCTTAAGATGAGGAGATTGATGTCAATAAAAGCTTTCTTGTTGCAAAAATACAATAGACTGACAATGAAATCCAATAAAAGAAAGGAGAGGTTAAGGAAGGTGGAGGAGGAAATTAAAGAGAAAGATGCCCTGCTAACTCTCAAAGAAGTATATATCAGTAGGTTGAAAGAGAATGCTGAAACTGATAAAGAAGTAATCGATGCCTACCAAGAGCTTGTAAGAGAGTTAAAGGCAGAGGTAAACAAAGAGGAAACTAAGAAAGAACAGGCTGTCATAGAGATGAACAATGCACAAATCTCCATTTCTAGGCAAGCTGAATTGATAACAGCTAAAGATGAAGAGATTAAGAAATTGAGGAAAAGGATTAATGAGCTTGAAGCTACCCAATTCTCTCAACTTGTTCTGTACACTGATAAATCCTCATCAAACTCTATGCAAGAACAAAAACAGGCCCCTCTTATATGCTACAATACAAAGAGGAGGTATCTGGGAAAAGTTCAGAAGGAGGTGATAACCGAAGAAAATAAAGTTAGTCTTACCTAAGCATACCCTTTCAGTCAATCCAATGTTGTCAAAACAAAATGAAGAAGAAAAGAGTGATGCAAAATGGGAGGACCGGATAAAAGAAGACTCACCAAAGACAACCAAAATGCTCTTTGACAAAGACATCTTTAAGGAAAGGCCTGAGTCAAGCATGTTCATGGAACTCATCAACAAAGGGTTTTCGTTTAAGATGGTTGAAAGAATGAAGATGGATGAGCTGAAATAAACAATCAAAGACTTAACTATGGCCAGTTTCATGATCCCAGATAACAACTATGACAACATCATCAAATTTCAAGCTCAAGAACAGTTAAAGAAAGACTTGGATCACTATGACACCAAGAACCTCAATAGGAACAATCGAATTTGTTGGTTGCGAAATCACAACCCCAAATTTTATGAACTAAGAGACAGAGGTGTGAAGGAGCTGAGACGGATGATGGAGTATGTAATGTGGATAGAGTTGCAGACTGGAGTGAGATTAGAACCGAAGCCAATGATTCAAGGCTAACTCACACAACAACTCCAGCTGAGCCTACCATAGTTGAAAGTAAAGACATGCACAGATAAAAGGAAAAGCTCATAAGGGAACCCAGAGAGGTCCTTCCAAGCAAGGTGTGGCCTCTTGGTACAATAGTGAGAGAAGTGTCTGAGAAAAAGTCTGCCTTTATTCAGCTCTTCAATCATAGCACTATTCCTATGTTAGTTAAAGACTTACAGATCATTGCATGGAAATATGATGCTGACTGGGATAGTGCGATCATAAAAAGGGCATCTTGAATGATACAATACTTTCTTATGATTGAACTGGTCATATCACTCCTAGATGATGACCTACAACAACTGCGGAGCTTGCCAATCATCAACTATCCAATACACCCAAGGGGAAGAGATTTCTCGGGTATGGTTGGTAAGTTGTTATCTAAGTGTAAGGATGATGTGCTCAGAGAAGCTATAAAGGAAGATGAAGAGCATAAGAAAAGAAAAGAAAGGCTAAGAAGATCACATGCCAGCTCTTCACACATCATAGAAGCTGAGTTCTTAATCCGAGTTGGGCAAACAAGCAAAAGAGCTGCACAAATAAAAAGATTTGAGGGAAACCAGTTCTCACAACCCATTACTTATCGGGGTTATGTTGAGAGAACTAAAGAACTGGTATGTAAAAGATTCGCAGATGGGAAGGATACAACTAGCATAAGGATATTTGATTCATTGGTAATCAGTCTTTTGCATCCAAGATACACAACATATCTATTTGAAAAATACTTCCCAAAGCTCAACAATCAATAGACACAGAATGATCTATGTCTATGTGTGCATATGATTCAAGTAATAGACAAGCTGAATGTCGCGGCCAATAAAAAGAAGAAAATTTGAGGCTGGACAGCTCATGGGTTGTGAATTCCCATCTATTACTGAGCTAAGAATTTCTAAAGGGGATGAATTGGAAGTGGTTAATAACAACAGTGTTATTGCAACCCTCACCACTGAAGAAGACATTTTGGGAGTCAAATTCGACACTTTGAATAAGATGAGCAGAATGGAGATTAAGTACATGTATGATGATCAAAAGGATGTTGCAGCATATTTCAATAAGAAGATTGTGACAAAAGTAAAGGAGCTGCAAAGCCTAAGGCAATGATTAGGAGTAGTTAAACCTAAGGGGAAGTATTGTTAGGTCTAGAAATCTGTATAGGTTTAGTTTCTTGAATTAATCATTATAATATCTGTTGTAACTGTTGGTCCATATGATCGATTTTCAGTACAAATGGAAGGTTTGAATCATTCAATATCATAAGAAATAACAAACACAAAGATGAAGATGAATAAGAACAAGCTAAAAGTATTCTAATATAAGCAATAATGCACCAATACAATCAAAAGTAGAAAAGCTCAATATATTTCAGTGAATGGCAGCTTGAAAATGCCTCTTGCAACACAAATACACGATTAGGGTTTTTGCAAGGATGCCCAACAATGAGCAAGATCAATTCTATTTATAGCAGTCTGAGTTTCACAGACAGTTTCGCTGACTGTGAAACTGTGCTGTCGAAACAGTTTCGCTGGGTGAACTAAACAGCTGACTATGAGCGAAACTACAGTTTCGCTCATAGTTTCGCTAGACTACAAAATTACATAAACTAAACAAATCAACATACAAAAATAAACTAACATTAAACCTATTATAAAATAATACATAAACTAATCTAAGGTGAGTCCAACCTATACTTGATGTTCAATACTCCCCCTAGGTTAGATCTCACCGCCTTCACTTGTCTTGATTTGTCTTCTCAGCTCTAGTCTCTCCCGCTCCTGCATCTCATGTATCTTTATCAGATCCTGCAGTGTCCTGCTTGTGTGCTTCAGCAATTGATTCACTCTGGTCATCCCCTGTTTCATTAGCTCCCTCGAGACAAGCACTAGCTTGTTCGAATTGTTTTGTTATGTCCTAGATTTCCATATTCAAATCATCTTCTGCTCTCATTTTCTCAGATAACTTCCTCACTTCCGCTATCAGACCTCTCACCTTGTTTGCAACCACCATAAACAAACTTGCTTCTTTCCTAGTCTCCTCCCCTGCTCCTACTTTAATATTGTTTTCATAAAGAACTAGCAAGTCTTCATCACAAAACCCAAACAGCTCCATTAGGTCAAATAGTCTATACTCTATTCTATCCTTCACCCTGATCACAGTCTCCCCCGTGTTGTTATCGTAAAACCACTTCTCAAAACCTTGTAGTCGTTGGGGGGAGGGATCAGACAGCCTAACCTATTCACTGTTTTCGGGGGTTTCACCGTCAGCACAATCCTCCGTTTGCCATCTCCCAGTCTGTCTTTCTTTGACCTTCTCCTTTCAGCTCTCATGAATCCAAATGATTCAAAATTATCATTTAGCCCATTCTTGATCTCCTTCTCCAACAACTTGGCCCTTTTACTCAGATCAGCATCAAGTAGTAGCAAAACTGCCAACCTTATGAGATCCTACTTAGGCAAGGTCTTGAAAGCCTTCCTCTTATACAGGTAAGTAATTCCTCCCCCTCTCCTCTTCATCATATACATTTTGAGGCCGGGGTTATACTTCAAGCTAACAATCCTCTTATCAGCCTCCTTTTTGATCAACCCTTCCATGCTCTGGAATAGGGGAGTCAACTCCTCAGGCTCTTTTTCTCTAACAAACCAGTCCTCTTTGTCCATCTCAATTACATCATTTTCATCCTCGCCTTTCTTGAACACATAAGTCAAAGGTCTCTCATCCACTTCATAGTATTCAGGCTCAGAATCATAGTCTACCAACTGCTCGTCATCCTCCTCCTCCTCATCAATCAATCTTTTCATAGCAGACTTCTCAGCACCTACAGACTGCTTTTGGAATACTTCTTCTCCTCCTAGATCCTCCATGTTCAGTACTAAATCCACAAATCCAGCTTCAACCACCTCTTTAACATTCTCCACATTCATAAACTTCTTTCTTATCCCAGACCCTCCTGCTACCTCAGTTGCTGCACCAGATGTGCCCTTCTCAGCTACTGCACTAGATGTGCCCTCTCCTCCCCTTGATGATGTACCCACTTGTAGAAACAGGTACTTGGAAGTATCAGTTAAATAATCTAACTCATGTTGAGTTAGCTGATTGGGGAGGCCGACTGTAGCCTTCAGCTCATTTACCTCCTCAAGCAATCTCTTGATCAGTTGATTCTTATCTATCAACATCTTAGTCATACCATCCATCATCTCATCCTTCTGCTTTTCCCTTATCTCTTGATTGGTAAGTTTTGTCTTAATCATGCTCAACTCATTTGCCAGAGAGGTGTTGAGATTTCTGTTGGAGCTATACAAGATAGTCTATATTATCAACACAGTCAAAGTCAACAAAAGTCAACATCAACAGTCAAAGTCAACGCAACAGTCAACACGACGCGTTCGGGACGATGATTAGAGACAAGACGTTGAAGATATATTTGTCTAGGATGTTTATTGTTAATAAATATATTTTGTGTCGACAAAATATATTTAATCTTGTTTTTAGACATTTTGGGTTTTAATTGTAATTTTTAATTGTCATAGTTTAGGGTCCTAAATGTCATTAGTAAATTGTCATTTACTATAAATAGTAAAGTATGAAAATTAGGGTTTGAAGCTTGAATGAGCTAGATTTGAGGGTTTCCATGTAAACAATATCATATGCAAATCAATATGGATCAAATGGGGGGTTTTCATTGATGTTCTTGAGTGTTCATATAAGTTCTACATATTTTATCATTTTGATCCAAATCGTCATTGTTGTTTGATTGATTCAAGTGCTACTTGAACAACAATTTGGTATTAGAGCCAACTTGAATCAATTTTGATTGTTAATTTGAAGATTTTGAGTTACTGATTTGAAAAAATACTTTGAAGTTTTAGAGAGAGAATATGGGTTTTAGAGAGAGAAAGTAGATTTGAGTTCTTTTGTTCATCATGCATCCTAATTTTAATCAGATCTACACCAATTCAGAATTGTATTACAACGTTTGACATGAAATCTTACATCTACAAATCGTTTTATACAAGAAATTTGAAAAGAAATTCGAATTTAAAGTTGTTTCTCTCACACACAGTTGTATGCGTGTTCTTGATGTTCTTGGCAGTCTTTGAAGAATCTTCAAATCTTCATCAGGGGAAACTAGATCTGATTTGAATGAAAGTTCAATTTTTGGTGCTAATCTACTAGCGAAACTAGTAGTTTCGCAGCCCAAATTTTGCGAAATTACTACTTTCGCACCAGATCTGTGAACTAGACAATAATCTAGCGAAATTACCACTAAAACAAAAGCAGCAACAACAAATCTAAGTTTTTATACTGTAAGGCCCCGATCCCGGGCACCTCACAGTTGGTCGTCATTACCCATAAAACATACATTTAATATAACTTAATAAAACCATGCAGCGGAAACTTTAAATTTTACTAAAAATGCTTTTGCAAAGTAATACAACACCTGTTACAAAATATCATTTGTTTGCATTACAATACAAAAACATTAACAAAAGAATGCCATCCCAAAAGAGCTGAGTAGCCGCTTCGTGCCATCCTCAGCAACACTACCTACCAACTGGAAAATACATAAAAGTCAGCGTTGCTGAGTGAGTTCTAGTTTTGTATTAAAACATACTTTTACTTATTTAAAAGTATCCTTTCGTTCATGCGTTCATACATCATACGTACACATAGATAATATTCATTATTATCTTCATCATTCGTTATTCATCATTATCTTTAACTTCTCGTATGGATTCTGTCAGGCTTTACCCACTTCATAGCACTCGGCTATGATTACTGTGGTCGAATGACAAGAATCCCGTCCATACTTACTTGCACGCATTGAAAGGTTAGTTGTACCAATACCATATGCTACACCCCAATCAGTCTTAGCTACCGGGCCGTAATCAACATATGACGGGAGCGTATGCCCGGTACTAGAGGTAAGCGGTAGAGGTACCATGAACATGGTCAATCACATAGAAGGACCAATCGCGTTATTCAATGCTTGCAAGACATAATTCATTCGTTCATTAATGCATGTATTCATCGTCATTCTTCATTTCGTTCATTCGTTAATACATGCATTCGTCATCATGTTCCTCTTTCATTATCTTTCACTTTACGATACATAATACTTCATTAATTCATTTCTCGTTATTCGTAAAGTTTCAGAAAGATAAGCATACACAATCACAAGGAACATACACTCATCATACTTATTCATCATACATTCATCATCATACACTCATCATCATACGTACATCATCATGCATAGCATCATACCTTACTTAACAATATTTTAATAATATTGTTAGCAATAATATACTAATAATAATATTAGTAACAATTAGGGTCAATCATACTCATCATTATATGCATGAGACATCATCATTTATTAACCCTAGTCAACCCTGGTCAAACCTCGAACTTCGAACTTTACTGGAAATTCCTGAAAAATGCTAAGTGTTCTAGTCGTTTTAGCCCTGTTGGGCGTATAAGCTTCTGGGCGTATGAGCACTATTAGTCGTATGAGCACTGCTGGACTTTTCACTTAACACTTAGAATTATCAACTGGTCATACGACCACACTGTTGGTCGTATGACCACTGCTGGTCGTACCACCCCTGGACTTAGGCACATATTTGGATCGTACGACCACTGTTGGTCGTATGAGTCCACACTTAGAAAATTTCCACATGATCATACGACCACTGTTGGTCGTATGAGTCCTGTGGGCCTCAACTTAGAAAATTTCACATATTCATACGACCACTGTTGGTCGTATGAGTCCTATTAGACTCATCAACACTTAGAAAAAATCCTGATCATACGATCACTGTTGGTCGTATGAGCACTGGTGGACACATCAACTTTTCTTATTTATTCCAAGTCCCAATTTCAGACATATTAACAACATATTCATGTGTCTAACTTATAATCCAAGTCCCAAACATCAAAATGCCTCATCCTAAACACACACACATGATTCTAAGCATAAATCTAACATAAACATAAACATACATACAATCGTTCATACGGGTTTCGACCCAAACTTTATAAAAATATATTTTGGATGCATTTTCCAGCCCCAAACATTTAAAAACCAGTAAAAAGGGGTCTAGAACTCACCTTAATTTGTCTTCGGGTTTTGGATGCCCTTTCCTTGAACTTCCCAGTCGTTTATACACCTAAAACACACACACAGAGCAACCCGAACACACTAGTCACATTTATATGCTCATGTATGGTTCTAGAATCGTCCTAACATCATGAATTCGGGATTTCTTACCAAAAACTTCGAATTTCTCAGATCCTTCTTCAAAATTCCGATGGTTTTCTGCTCCTGCTACTTTCTCTCTCTAAAAAGTTCGAATGAAGTGAAATGCAGACAACGTGGGTGCCATACCACCTTTTGTACAAAGAATTAATAGAAAGTTTGCCCATTTGACACTTTTGGCCCTTAAACAAAAGTAACTTTTGTTTTTCTTTCCTTTCTCTTTCTATTTTATTCTTTTAGATTCTTTACTAAAAATTTACGGGTGTTACAAGTCCACCCCCCTTATATAGGTTTCGTCCCCGAAACCTGTTATTCCTCAAACAGATGTGGGTAGTGTTGTCTCATCTCTTCTTCAGTCTCCCACGTAGACTCGGATCCCTTCCTGTGCTTCCACTGTACACGCACAAGAGGCACCACTTTATTCCTCAACCTCTTTTCTTTACGATCAATGATTGCCACTGGTTGCTCCACGTAGTTGAGCCGTTCATCTACTTCAATATCCTCCAGTGGTACAACCATGTCTCCATCAGCTAAGCACTTCCTCAGATGAGATACATGGAATGTGGGATGAATTCCACTTAACTCATCTGGCAGTTCAAGTCGATAGGCCACCTCTCCTACTCGTGCGATAATTTGGAAAGGTCCTATGTATCTCGGGCTTAGTTTACCTCGCTTCCTGAATCTAATGATTCCCTTCCAGGGCGAGACCTTCAACATAACTCGGTCACCCACCTTGAACTCTATCGGTCTTCGCCTCTTGTCAGCATACGACTTTTGCCTATCTTTCGCCGCCTTCATGAAGGCTTTGATCTTTTCTAATTTCTCAGTCGTAGCTTCGATCACCTCAACACCTCCTAACTCTTTCTGCCCAATGTCTCCCCAACATACGGGCGTCCTACATCTCCTACCGTATAACATCTCGTAGGGTGGCATGCCAATACTGGCATGATAGCTATTGTTGTACGAGAATTCTGCTAATGGCAAGTGATCATCCCAACTTCCTCCAAAATCGATCACGCACGCCCGAAGCATGTCTTCGAGTGTTTGGATCGTCCTCTCAGACTGACCGTCCGTCTGAGGGTGATATGCTGTACTAATGTGTAGTCTCGTCCCCATCGCATCATGAAATCTCTTCCAAAACTTGGAGGTAAACCGGGTGTCACGATCGGACACAATAGACACCGGCACACCATGACGAGCTACAATCTCCTTGATGAACAGATCCGCCAATCTCTCAGATGAGTACGTTTCGCGGATCGGTAGGAAGTGGGCACTCTTTGTCAAGCGGTCCACAATCACCCATATGGCATCATACCCTTTAGGGGTACGTGGTAACTTCGTGATGAAATCCATGGTGATGTGTTCCCACTTCCACTCGGGTATATCCAACGGTTGGATCTTCCCGTAGGGCTTCTGGTGTTCCGCCTTCACTTGTAAGCAAGTTAAGCACTTACTTACGTACTCCACTACGTCGCGTTTCATGCCCGGCCACCAATAGTCTTTCTTCATATCGTGGTACATTTTGGTAGCACCGGGGTGAATGGAGTATCGGGTCTTATGGGCCTCATCCATAATTCCACTACGTAGATCCCCGTATCGAGGAATCCACATTCGCCCAAATCGGGTCTTAACACCAAAAGTGTTCTCACCCAATTCCGTCACTAAGCCTCTCATCCTTTCGGAGTTAAGACGATCTTCTTTCAAAGCCTCGTCTTGAAACTCCTTAACCTGTGTCATCACATCGGGGGTCATGATCAGCTGATAAGCCTTCACCCGGATCGGCTCAGGCCTTTCTTTTCGGCTAAGGGCGTCAGCCACCACATTGGCTTTGCCCGGGTGGTAATGGATCTCACAGTCATAATCTTTTATCAGTTCCAACCACCGCCTCTGCCTCATGTTTAGATCCTTCTGCTCGAAGAAGTACTTCAAGCTTTTGTGGTCTGTGAAGATTGTGCACTTCGTCCCGTATAGATAGTGCCGCCATATCTTCAATGCAAAAACCACCGCGGCTAATTCTAGATCGTGCGTGGGATAGTTGACTTCGTGGGTTTTCAGTTGTCGAGATGCATAGGCTATTACCCTTCCACGTTGCATCAACACGCAACCTAGCCCAGAATAAGATGCATCTGAATAGACCACTAAGTCTTCATTTCCCTCAGGCAAAGTCAAGACAGGAGCTTGTGTTAGTCTTGCCTTCAATTCCTCAAAAGCCATCTCCTGCTCTCGACCCCACACGAACTTTACGTCCTTGCGAGTCAATTTTTGTCAAAGGTGAGGCTATCTTGGAGAAGTCTTGAATAAATCTTCTATAATAGCCCGCCAATCCCAAGAAGCTACGAATCTCGGATGGCGTCTTTAGTGATTTCCATTGCATCACAGCCTCAACCATTGCTGGGTCCACCATTATTCCTTCTGCATTCACTACGTGACCCAGAAATTGCACCTCGCGTAACCAAAAGGCGCACTTGGAGAACTTGGCGTACAATTTCTCCCTTCTCAACGTTTCCAACACTTCCCGAATATGCCCGGCATGCTCTTTTTCACTTCTTGAATAAATCAAAATATCATCGATGAATACGATTACTGATTTATCCAACATTGGTCGACACACTCGGTTCATCAAATCCATAAAAGCAGCCGGCGCATTGGTCAACCCAAAAGACATGACAAGAAACTCGTAGTGACCATAGCGCGTACGAAAGGCTGTTTTAGGGACATCTTGTTCTTTTACCTTTAGTTGATGGTATCCCGATCGAAGATCTATCCTTGAAAACCAACTAGCACCCTGAAGTTGATCAAACAAGTCATCGATCCTTGGTAACGGATACCGATTCTTTATTGTCAACTTGTTCAATTCACGGTAGTCGATACACATTCTCATACTACCATCCTTCTTCTTTACGAACAGAACCGGAGCACCCCAAGGTGAGATACTCGGTCGGATAAACCCCTTATCCAGCAGCTCCTGCAACTGCTCCATCAACTCTTTCATCTCCGTCGGAGCCAAGCGATACGGTGCTTTTGCGACAGGTTGGGCACCCGGTATCAGGTCGATCTGGAATTCGATCTCTCGGTCAGGTGGCAAACCCGATAAGTCTTCGGGAAACACATCTGGAAAGTCACACACCACTGGCACATCGCATAGCTGTGGTGTTGGCGTCTCTACGTTCTTTACATAACATAAGTAGGCGTTGCACCCACGCCTCATGCACTTCCCCTCCACCGCCATCGAAATCACCTTCGGAATCATCGTTACCCGATCACCGTATATTGTCACCAGACTCCCGTCAGATGCCGTCAATCTAATCATCTTTTTCCGACATACGATATTCGCTTCATAGGTTGCCAACCAATCCATCCCTAGTACTACATCAAATCCACCTAGGGGCATCACATGTAATCTAGCAGCAAACCTATGACCTTCTAATTCTATGGTACAGTCCTCTATCACATCAGTAACTCTAGTGGACTTACCAATGGCAGTTTCTACATAAAAAGGCTCACTAATGCATTTGCTACTAACAGGCAATTTAGCACAGAAAATAGCAGAAATGAAACTCCTACTAGCACCAGAGTCAAATAACACAGAAGCAAGAGTTTGGTTTACTAGAAACGTACCTGACACCACATCGGGGTCCGTCCTAGCCTCTTCCTGCGTCATCGTGAACGCCCTAGCCTTTGCCCTCGGTGCTTCTCCTCCCGTCTTCTTCTCTCCCGAGCCCTCAGCCCTCGGCTTCTTGCAGTCCTTGCTCATGTGGCCACTTTCTCCACAGTTAAAGCACTTGCCCGTCCGGCAATCTTTTGATATGTGCCCTGTCCTTCCGCACTTAAAGCAGAGATTAGATCCCCACTTGCACTCCCCTGAGTGCTCCCTTCCACACTTACCACACTTCCTTATCCCAGCTCCAGACACGACCACTCGGCGGTCATCCACCCTTGCTTTCTTGTTGTTTGTCGAAGTATCACCCCGACCAAATCTCTTCCCTTGCCAGTTCTTCTCTCCACCTCCTTTCTTGCTTCCCTCAGCCTTCACCAAAGCAGCACGTTCGTCGAATAACCTTCCCGCCAAATCCACTGCCGACCTGAAAGTGCTTGGTCGGGCAGAAATCAAGTGCCAACGAATTTCAGCCGGCAGTCCTTGAATATACCGGTTGATCTTTCGAGACACCGGCGTCACCTGCTCCGGCACCAACAGCGCCAACTCGTTAAACTTGGTGGTATATTGTTGGTGGGTCATCGTCCCCGCCTCCAACTGCAGGAACTCCCTTTCTATCCTATCCATTTCCCGACGAGGACTGAATTCCTCGATCACCAGCCTTTTCAACTCAGCCCATTTCATCTTCCCTATAGCCCTGCTACCCTCGGCTTGGACTATATTTTTCCACCAGCATAAAGCCGACCCTGTAAAAGAGTGGGTAGCAAACTTCACCTTCTTGTCCTCCTGGCAATCACTAATATCGAGGACAGCTTCCATTTCCATCACCCATTGGTGAGCATCAGTAGCAGTACCAGACCCATCAAAAGTTGGGGGTTTGCACCTCATGAATGCCCCGTAGTTACAACCCCGGGCGGTCTCCCGTAACTGTTCTTCTTCCTCTTCATCATCAGATAGTACCGTTTCTGTTTCCTCCTGTTGTTGTCTTCCTGAGGACCGATTCCTCCCTCGTCTATCGTCTTCACGTACTGCCTTTATCACTTCAGTCACTACAGATGGTAAGATCGTCTGCATGACTTGGTGCACCTCCTCAATCACCGTCTCTTTCACCGAGGCTCTCATATTATCACTCTCATCCACTCCCCCCGAGGGAGTAGTATTAGGTCCTTCGGGAACCTTCTTCGCTTGTCTAGGCCTACCTCTTGTGGCTCGTGGTTCCGTACAACTTCCGCCACTGCCTCCACCAATTGGGGCTTTAGATGATCTACCACCGACCATCTTCTATCACACTGAAAGATTTAAACACCAACACGGTCATTCAAGGAAATAGCTCAGTTTATGTTAAGTATAGTAAGTCCCTAATTACAGTGGCCAGTTGTGATTAGCCACTTACTCTACTCTTCACACCCCGAGCATTACCTGTCCTGACTACATTAGTATCTAAGTCTAACAGTACACATAAACATATAACATGCGCACGTAACACTGGTTAACTTTCAAGAAAATACCTGATGGCACGCAGCTACTCAGATGGCATTCCCTTTCCCCCTGTCCCATTCTCAGTTTAAGTCTTAGGTTTATTCTAAAATTTTACCCATTTCACTTAAACTTTGGCTCTGATACCAACTTGTAAGGCTCCGATCCCGGGCACCTCACAGTTGGTCGTCATTACCCATAAAACATACATTTAATATAACTTAATAAAACCATGCAGCGGAAACTTTAAATTTTACTAAAAATGCTTTTGCAAAGTAATACAACACCTGTTACAAAATATCATTTGTTTGCATTACAATACAAAAACATTAACAAAAGAATGCCATCCCAAAAGAGCTGAGTAGCCGCTTCGTGCCATCCTCAGCAACACTACCTGCCAACTAGAAAATACATAAAAGTCAGCGTTGCTGAGTGAGTTATAGTTTTGTATTAAAACATACTTTTACTTATTTAAAAGTATCCTTTCGTTCATGCGTTCATACATCATACGTACACATAGATAATATTCATTATTATCTTCATCATTCGTTATTCATCATTATCTTTAACTTCTCGTATGGATTCTGTCAGACTTTACCCACTTCATAGCACTCGGCTATGATTACTGTGGTCGAATGACAAGAATCCCGTCCATACTTACTTGCACGCATTGAAAGGTTAGTTGTACCAATACCATATGCTACACCCCAATCAGTCTTAGCTACCGGGCCGTAATCAACATATGACGGGAGCGTATGCCCGGTACTAGAGGTAAGCGGTAGAGGTACCATGAACATGGTCAATCACATAGAAGGACCAATCACGTTATTCAATGCTTGCAAGACATAATTCATTCGTTCATTAATGCATGTATTCATCATCATTCTTCATTTCGTTCATTCGTTAATACATGCATTCGTCATCATGTTCCTCTTTCATTATCTTTCACTTTACGATACATAATACTTCATTAATTCATTTCTAGTTATTCGTAAAGTTTCAGAAAGATAAGCATACACAATCACAAGGAACATACACTCATCATACTTATTCATCATACATTCATCATCATACACTCATCATCATACGTACATCATCATGCATAGCATCATACCTTACTTAACAATATTTTAATAATATTGTTAGCAATAATATACTAATAATAATATTAGTAACAATTAGGGTCAATCATACTCATCATTATATGCATGAGACATCATCATTTATTAACCCTAGTCAACCCTGGTCAAACCTCGAACTTCGAACTTTACTGGAAATTCCTGAAAAATGCTAAGTGTTCTAGTCGTTTTAGCCCTGTTGGGCGTATAAGCTTCTGGGCGTATGAGCACTATTAGTCGTATGAGCACTGCTGGACTTTACACTTAACACTTAGAATTATCAACTGGTCATACGACCACACTGTTGGTCGTATGACCACTGCTGGTCGTACCACCCCTGGACTTAGGCACATATTTGGATCGTACGACCACTGTTGGTCGTATGAGTCCACACTTAGAAAATTTCCACATGATCATACGACCACTGTTGGTCGTATGAGTCCTGTGGGCCTCAGACTTAGAAAATTTCACATATTCATACGACCACTGTTGGTCGTATGAGTCCTATTAGACTCATCAACACTTAGAAAAAATCCTGATCATACGACCACTGTTGGTCGTATGAGCACTGGTGGACACATCAACTTTTCTTATTTATTCCAAGTCCCAATTTCAGACATATTAACAACATATTCATGTGTCTAACTTATAATCCAAGTCCCAAACATCAAAATGCCTCATCCTAAACACACACACATGATTCTAAGCATAAATCTAACATAAACATAAACATACATACAATCGTTCATACGGGTTTCGACCCAAACTTTATAAAATATATTTTGCATGCATTTTCCAGCCCCAAACATTTAAAAACCAGTAAAAAGGGGTCTAGAACTCACCTTAATTTGTCTTCGGGTTTTGGATGCCCTTTCCTTGAACTTCCCAGTCGTTTATACACCTAAAACACACACACAGAGCAACCCGAACACACTAGTCACATTTATATGCTCATGTATGGTTCTAGAATCGTCCTAACATCATGAATTCGGGATTTCTTACCAAAAACTTCGAATTTCTCAGATCCTTCTTCAAAATTCCGATGGTTTTCTGCTCCTGCTACTTTCTCTCTCTAAAAAGTTCGAATGAAGTGAAATGCAGACAACGTGGGTGCCATACCACCTTTTGTACAAAGAATTAATAGAAAGTTTGCCCATTTGACACTTTTGGCCCTTAAACAAAAGTAACTTTTGTTTTTCTTTCCTTTCTCTTTCTATTTTATTCTTTTAGATTCTTTACTAAAAATTTACGGGTGTTACATATACCCAGCGAAACTGTGAACTAGCGACAACACCTTCACCTATCACAACCACCTCCATAAAAACCTATAGCCACTCACCTATCGTGACCACCTCCTCCTGCAGCCACAACCACTATCGCGAGCACCTCCGCCACCACCCGTAGCCACTCACCCACTCACCTACCCCACATCGACCGTAGCCTCCCTCACCTACCCAATTGCGACCGACCACGCAGCCACCATACCACTGTCGCCTAATTCACCACACACTTCCTACCACCGTCGATCTTCAACTGAAACTGAGGCTGATAAGACTGAACATCCGCATTTTACTCTTGCATATTCTATATTTGATTATGTACCCCCAACCCAGGTACAAGCTTATGCTTCAGACGTAGACCCGGTTTCCTCTTGGTCGAACCCGAAGGCAAATTCTCCGTATTGAAGCCACCAGAAGTAGCATTAGCGACATTTGGATCAGAACCTTCACCACCGCCGCTGAAATCGGTTGCTGGCTGATACCCAGTGGTCACCGGAGGCTGAAATTGAGCAGATCTAGGGGATAACTTGTACGAGTGTTTGACCATTACGAGCTGACCCAGATTCTTCAAACACTTGAGGTGGTGAATCAACAAGGTGGATTGAAGCAGTGGTCGTTGTTTTTTCACCATGGTGGTTGATTGAAGGTTGAGAGACACAGAGATGGTGTCTTTGGGTGTAGAAAGTTACAGAAAGATGTGAAGGGATTGAGTTTAAACAAGGAGTATTTTTGAAAGATCTAAAAAGAAGTGTGTTTTAGGGTTGGACCCCAGTTGCTAAGATTGCATAGAGTGACATTAAAAAAAATTAAATTAAAAAAAATTATTTTTCCCGGGGGAGAATTATTTTACAATTTTTGGGAAAAATATTTTTGGGTCGTTTAATTGTTCAAAAATGTCATCTTTAGAAGACTTTAAATTAGATAATCTCACAACGGCTCAAAGCCGGTTTGACTGTTTTATAGGTATGAAGAATGAAAAGTTGTCTGATTTCATTAATTGATTTATATCTGTGGGAAATAATCTGAAGAAGCATGACCCCCAACTCACCAACTATGAACAAGTTCAACAGCTTCTTAAATCTCCTCCACCCGAGTGGAGTTCTCAGGTTAAAATGCTTAAAAAAGAAAGAAATTTTCTTGATTACAAGTTAATAGATGTGATCAACAAGCTGAAATCTGTTGAGCTGGATATCAAGCGAAGAGAATTTCATGAAGCCGTGTTTCCATCTCAAACTAACAGAATGAATGTATCTATTATCACTTCTGCGACAAGCATTCATGATTACAAAACTGAGATGATTGAGAGGTTGAAGTCAATGGAAATTCATTCTGATTCAACTGCTGAAATCAGAGAGACTGTAAAAGATAGTTGTGAAGCTTTGAGAGCTGGTAATGGAAGTAAACATGTTTGTGAGAGAACTGATGCTAATGAAGCTGAGAAAAATGATGAAGGAAAGAAGGAAACTGAGGATAAAGAGACGCTAAAGGCCAAGGAAGAGGAACATAAAAGAAACACAAGCGTTTGCAACTACGAGAAAGCCTTAGAAGCTGAAAGAATTGTCATGGGACTTCCATATGAAACAGTTCAGGATATGTGTTCTTCTTCTTGCAAAATTCATTTATTTAGTGTGTATAAAGCTAACAGGTTACTTTTAGATAACCAAAAGGAATTAACCACCGTAAACGCGGAACATAAAAAGAATGAAGCCAAGTATTTCATAAATTAAGTGAAGCTTTAAAAGAAAATGATCATTTAAAACGAACTATTCTTGAAAGAAATGTTGAAGTTAGTATTTTAAATGAAAGAGTCACCTTGGCTGAATTTGAAACAAGCAAGCTTAAAACAAAGCTTGATAGATGGACCATATCCGGAATGAAACAGGAAGAGCTACTGTGTAAACAAAGGGGAGCTAGGATTAAAATGGGACTTAGTTATGGTGAAAATCCATACGTTTATCCTCCTCCTAGCACCCATTGTTACTTCCGATGCCTCAACCTCATCCATCTAATGATTTGATTGAAGCTGCAGACACTAATAGTTTAAATGCAGGTTTAAGCAGCGTTAATCATAAAGAGGTTAGAGATGTGCAGGATTCTCCTGTAGGTTTAGGATTCCTCAGGCAGGGATCTGATAAGAAGATTAATGATGATTCCACCTCTGATGCTCCAAAACCAATATCAGTTGCTTCTCCAACCTTTTTCAACAAATTCAAAACAGGTAACATTCCTTCGTTTGTTCCTATCAAGTTTGTCAAAGAAGGAACAGTTGTCGAATTGCTAGGGAATTAGAATCCTATAACCGATACCGACACAATAGGAGGTGTCAATCAAGATCCATTGGAAGCAGATTTGTGTATACGAGACTGGACAAGCTCAGATGATGAATCAAACATAGAGGAGCGTGTTGGTTCCTCACAGATCAAGATATCTCCTAACATTGTCAAGTCTCAAAAGCTTCCAAAAGCTGAATCAAAACCAATACGGATCTCTTCTCCAATTGCAAAACAACTCAGTCAATCAGTGAAGATCTCATTCCCTGTTCAGGACAGGAAACTTCAGAACAAGCAAGAATCTGCTACAAGCTCAAAGCAATCCTCATCCCCACTTGCTCCACATGGGTCAGTCAAGCATCAAAAGCTTTTCAAGGCTTGTTTTGAGTGTGGAAAAGAAGGTAATGTGGTAAAGAAGTGCCCTCAAAGACTTGCTTCGAATGGTAAAGGCAAAACGAATTGCTTCTCCGGATCACAGTCTACAAGGGATGTTCCAGTTGGTAAAGGCAACATGGGTTGCTTCTCTGGATCAAGAGGTAAAAAGCACACATCTTTGAATGGTTGGTTGAAAAACCCTCCATCCAAACCTTTTCATATGAAGCCGGTTTCACATGATTCAAAGATGAGAATGACCAAAGGTTCAAAACCAAATTCTTTTTCTTACGGTCTTAAATAGAAAATGATTTCCAAATTTAATTCATTCAAATCCAAATTATTTGAAACGAAACAAATTTGGCAAATTAAAAAGAAGGATATAGCAATCCCCGATTGTTTAAATGATTGTGTGCCGAAGCAGGTTACTTATATTTATAAAAAAGGAACTTCCAGGACTACGATGGCCTGGGTTCCCCTTTCTAACTAATTTGTTAATGAGTGCAGGAACATTTCAGGAGGACTGTTTGTTATCTGATTTACTGACAGAGATTGTTTCTGATTCAAACTTGAGGCGGAACAAGCAGGTTAAGGTCATGGTATTTTATCCACAATCTGAATTTTATCTGCAAAATCACAGTTCTCACTTTACGATCACTGCATATTTCTTGATCATTCATTTCTTATCTTTTTATTAGTGTAGTTTGGAAGACCTTTTTTGGTAAATTTTTATTTTTGTATAGTTTTATAATTAAATATATATATATATATATAATAATATATATATAAAAAAATAGTTTGCAAAATAAAAAAATTAGGTGGAGAGTATATCAAAATTAAATAAAAAAAATGAAAAGAGAACTGGGAACTTGATTCGAGAAGACTGAGAAATGATTGTATATCATCTTAAAATGCTTGTTTTTGCATGACTTGCGTTTTAAAATGAGAAATGATAGTAACTGATACTGTTATCTGATTTACATCTTATTTTTAATTGCAAATAATAGAAAAACAAACAGATTCTTTAATGATATGCTTGGTAGACTTAGCCTGAACAATAAAGTAGACAGCAGCATAATGATATAAATTAAAATATATGCTTAAGGATGTTTGGATTTACGCAATCATTTTGGCCTGCACGAAAACTGAGTCCTGACAAAAATTGGATTGAGAATTGATCTTTCACCCACCATGATACAAATCATTTAAGCCATATCTTTGAGCCATGATTGGTGTATTTATGTGTCTTGTGTTTGTGCTAATCTCGTCTGCTATACAGAAGTACTGACCTGGTGTGATGATCTCCTTTGCTGTACGATAGTACTGACCTGGAGCCCTTATCGGCACATGACTAAATAGTCATCTCCTTTGTTATACATGAGTATAGACCTGGAGCTCTCACCATTTTCGTCTATGTAGTGTCAAATCATCTAAATGATGAATTCATCACATAATGCAATATTCTGTTGGTAATCACTTGCACGCTAATGCACAAACCTTGCTCTATAAAGATCGTTCCAAAATTCAAGAAATCCTGAGGTTGGGTGAAGGTTTTTGCCAATGATTGTGGGGTCCTAGCATTCTAAAGTGCTTAATCGAACCTTAACAAATCATCTGATGCTTGTTGAAAAAGATAGGGCATGGGTGTAAGTGGACAAACATATCAGCAATCATTATTGATCTGTTTGGGGATTTCAAAATCATTCAAAGACAGTGATTAGATTCAGTTATCAGTATGATCTCATTGCTTGTCGATGATTAATTTCATCTTTATGCTAAAGTATATTTTGAGGATGTGATCTCATGATCGTTTCAGTTCTCGGTTATAAAAAATTAATAGATATATAAAATTAAAAAAATATTAAAAAAATATAATAAAATATAATAAATTTTCATTTCAAAATTCGTTTAGGTCTTCCATATTATGCTGTTACAATTTTATCATTTTTCATGCATTTCACAGAAATTGCGCACAAACTAACACGGGTTCGCTTGTTTTTTCACACACAGATAAACACGGGTTTATTTTGTTAAAATGGAATGATCTAATTAGAAATGCCAAGATTGTGTTTATGAATGTGTTTCAGATTTTTGCTGTAAGTGATGGCCGATCATCAGTTGCGTAATGTACCTGATCAGAGAACCTGTTCCTTAAGTTTGTAGAAGATACCAAGCTAGGAATCCTCCTCCTACATCTTCTGAAGCACTCGAGATTAGAGAGTTGGGAAAGCTTTTAAATATCTTCACAAACGATGCACTGGAAAAGGGGGAGCATATAAATAGGGGGAGCTTATGAGATGAATAATCTTTCTCATCAGATTCAGAAAACTTCAATTGGAAGATCTTTCTTCTGTTGACTTCTCGGTGCTGATTTCGTTTGAAAGCGTTGATAATGATAGACTAAGGGGGAGTATTGTTGGAGCTATACAAGATAATCTATATTATCAACACAGTCAAAGTCAACAAAAGTCAACGTCAACGGTCAAAGTCAACACAACAGTCAACACGACGTGTTCGGGACGAAGATTAGAGACAAGACGTTGAAGATATATTTGTCTAGGATGTTTATTGTTAATAAATATATTTTGTGTTGACAAAATATATTTAGTCTTGTTTTTAGACATTTTGGGTTTTAATTGTAATTTTTAATTGTCATAGTTTAGGGTCCTAAATGTCATTAGTAAATTGTCATTTACTATAAATAGTAAAGTATGAAAATTAGAGTTTTAAGCTTGAATGAGCTAGATTTGAGGGTTTCCATGTAAACAATATCATATGCAAATCAATATGGATCAAATGGGGTTTTTTCATTGATGTTCTTGAGTGTTCATACAAGTTCTACATATTTTATCATTTTGATCCAAATCGTCATTGTTGTTTGATTGATTCAAGTGCTCCTGGAACAACAATTTCTTATCACATCCTTATCCAATCCTCCCCTTCCTTTCATCCTCGGTGGCTCAGTAAAGGTTTGATGTCGATGTTTAGTCCTCCTCTCCTTTTCTCCCTCATCAGCTTTCCTCTTAGCTCTCTTTTCCTTCTGAGCTCTGGCCTCAGAAGCCATCTCATGAACTTCATCTTCAATACATAATCCTTTTCCTTCACATAGCTCTTCCTCTTCTTGGTATCATCAGACTGTTTATGCCTCGTCTTTTCAGCCTATTTATTCTCAGACTCAATCACCCTCCTAATATAACCCCAACGTTCCGGAGGGTACATGTTTTCCTATAGATGGGTGATCTTCCCGCTGAAGTCATGCCTAATTGCACAACAATCTGCATAAATGGGGGTGTTCATTGATACTAATCTCTTTACCTCTCCATGTCTAGGAATGTTAGGAATGAGGTCATCTATAATCTCCATGTCTAGGAATGTTAGGAATGAGGTCATCTATAATCATCTGAAGGAATCGAGGGTATAATAGCTATTTGTCCTTCTTCAGCGGCATCACATTCTCTACCATGCAGTCAAATATCAGTCTAGCAATGTTGGCCTTCTCTCCTTTGCAGCATATCACCATGGCCTTTGCCCAGTCAAAGTTCAGCCCGTCTGATCCACCTTTACGGTGATCTAAGCACATGATAAACACGTGGGCTATATATCTCCACTCCTTGGAGAGAAAGGATTTTTTGATTTCCTTTCTCGTCCCGAACGGAGGTCCCTTATATCCCATCGCTCTAAAGGCATCAAATACTTCCTGATCAAATAGTGTAACCTCCTCTCCTGAATCCTCATCAAGTCTCAACACCCTTGATATGACATCAGTAGTGATAATTAGCTCATCCTCCAACACCCTAGCCACAATCCTCTGTGAATTGGCCCTTGTGTCATAATCAGCTGTACGCCAAAAATCTTCAGGTGTAAATCATATATGGTAGTGTAGTGTGAAATTGCGTAAGCAATTGGGGATCTCTGCAACTAACGTATGCAGTCTCTAAGCCCGGCAGCTTTCGAGTGAGTATCATCCAAAATGGCAGTGATGTTGTTCCTCTCATCAATCTTGAGATTTGCCATTTAATCTGAAAACAAGATAAAATGTATTAGTATGGTGTATTAAACAATAATATTAGAGAAAAATAACAAAAATATTAAAATTAAACAAAAAAACTAATTGTTTCGCTGGCCGAAATTATAGTTTCGCAGAAGGAATTTTAGTTTCGGCAAGAGAAAAAGGTAGTTTTGGCAGCAGATACTTATTAGTTTCGGCAAGACAGTGTAGTAGATTTGACACGCCGAAGTTATAGTTTCGGGGTAGTGAAACTGAATTTTGATCTGTGAAACTATTAAGTTCGCTTAGACAGCATGACTGCACAGTTTCGCTGAAGGACCAAGAACTTTCGTTCAGTTTCGCTGGACTATTGGTAATTTCACAGTAAGAACTGCGAGAGAACCGAACGGTCTCAATCAAATAAACCACAAAGTTGCTATAAAACCTAGATGAAACTAAAGTCTTGAGTTCGAAACTCACTTGCGAAGGAGAAACAATGAATAATCGACACACAAAAGCACACAAACTTAGATTCGCTAGAAAACCTTTGAAAAAACCCAAACACCCACTCTCGAATACTGCGAAAATAGGAACGCAATTTCGGAGAAGGTGTTAAATAGAATATAGTTTCGCTGCAGCGAAACTAATGTTATACTTTCATAGCAGCTTTGCTTTCGTAGCTACGAAACTATAGTTTCTGCATGTGAAAGAATCGGCGAAAGGGCTAGCGAGGCTGCAGTTTCGCCATGCTAAACTACTAGCGAGAGTATATTTTCGCTGGAAACCCTAAATTTGTTTTAAATAAATTTTGTTTCCATATCCTTTTTTAAATAATAAATAAAAGAAAAAATAATTTAAAAGGAACTAAAAAAATAAACACAATAAAAGAAATCAAAAGAAATTGTCCCACACGACCATGCTAGACTTCATATAGTTTTAACAAAAAAACAAAGAAGAAAACATAGGGAAGAACGAGATGCTGAAAGAATCTTCTGGAGAGTCATAGTTCGGTGAGATTGCAGATATAGTTGTCCTTTTAAGCCTATGCATTCTTCTTTTCAACGAGTAACCCATAGCTACTGTTATCATGTTGTTGGTTTATTTAAAGAGGACATTGAATGACTCAGTCCCCACAAACATTTGGCAAAGAAACCTATCCTGTCCTCATGATGTATTGAAAAAATGACACCTACTAATTGACTATTTCTTTTAAGATACAACAAAGATCCTTTTTCACAAGAAGTAAGGTCCTTCTAAACAACATATAATGAGAGCTCCAGGTCAGTACTCTTGTACAGCAGAGGAGATCATCATGTTGTACCGTTGAACACTCCAGATCAGTACTACTATACAATAGAGGAGTTCTTCATATTGTGTCGATGAGAGGTCCAGGTCAGTGCTATCGTACAACAGAGGAGATCATCATTTTGTGCTGATGAGAGCTCCAGGTCAGTACTTCCGTACAATAGAGGAGATCATCACTCCAGGTCAGTACTACCGTACAACAGAGGAGATGAGCACAAACATAAGACATAAAATCACACGAAGGAGCTTCTTGGATTCAAAGATGGATAAGCGTATAGCTTTTGAGAGCGAATGGATGATTTAGAAACAATAATACTTATGATAAGAACAGTACAACACAGAAATGTCCCGTTCTCAACCCTTTTTGAACAAGGACTTGAAACTTTGTGAAGGCCAAAGATGTCAATGGGATTATCCGAGTCATCACGTTTCTTATTCTTTTAGTTAATCTACAAGATTACTGTCTACTTTGCTTTCGGGTTGAACCTATCAAACAAATCCCAACACGATACTGTTGACCTCCTTCATATTGTCCAGACATCATAAAGTTAGAAAATTTTTGTAAAAGAAAGTAAGAGAAACATTTATTATTCTCCCCCAAAATTTCTACGACTAAGCAAGACGGAGGAATTTCTTAACTGTAAATATATATATATTTTATATATATATATATATATTATTACTATTATTTTTATATTTTTTTATTATTATATATGAAAAATGGCGAAAGACGATGGAACATACAGAAAAGAAAGAAAAGAAGAAAATAACGAAAGAAATACAAACAATATGTACAAAGATTGTTTTAAGGAAAGCGAGTTTAGAATGATATTAATCCCAACATCGAGATCATTTCATAAAAAAGAGGTTTATCAAAAGTTTTCATGAAAAGATCTGCTTTTTAATTTTTTGTATCAATGGGAATAATATTAATGAAACCCTTTTCCTGAGCGTCACGGATTGCATGAATCCATTTCTCGATGTGCTTGTTTCGGGAATGATGAATAGGGTTCTTGGCGATGCCGATGGCTACATCGTTGTCACAGAACAACGATGTATGGAGAAAGTTGATCCCATAGTTAATCATCTGGTGCTGAATCCATAGCAATTGTGAACAACAGCTGGAGGCAGCAATGTATTCTGCTTCTCCCATAAAGAGAGAGACAGTGGTCTGTTTCTTGCTTTGCCATAATACAAGACAATTGCCCAAGTAATGACAGCCTCCAGTAACTGACTTTCTATTTAACTTGCAGCCATTAGAATCACTGTCAGAATAGGCATGTAAGTAAAAATTCCCACCATAAGGATACCAAAGACCTAAACGAGAAAAGCCTTTAAGATAACGCAAGATTCGTTTGACAGCCTTTGCATGAGACTCCTTCGGGGCAGACTGGTATCGAGCATAATATCCTACAGCAAAGGTGATGTCAGGATGACTTGCTGTAAGATACATAAGTGAACCAATCATGGATCTGTAAAGATAAGGATCAACGGATTTCCCATTCTCTTTAGGAGTGAGGCAAGTTTGAGTAGTGAAAGAGCTGAGTTTAGGAGAGGCATCATCCATCTTGAATTTCTTCAGAATCTCCTTAATATACTTCTCCTGATGGATGAGAATCCCCTCTAGCTTTTGTTCAACTTGGAACCCAAGGAAAAAGCACATTTCTCCCATCATGCTCATTTCAAATCGACTGCGCATGAGCTCCTCAAACTCCCGACACAACGTCGTATTGGTGGAGCCAAAAATAATGTCATCAACATAAACTTGAAAAATAAGCATCTCATCATTGACTTCCTTCTTAAATAATGTCATATCGATAGTGCCACAAGAAAAACCATTGCTTTAGAGATATTGTGTTAAGGTCTCGTACCAGATTCGAGGAGCCTGATGGAGACCGTAAAGAGATTTACCAAGCTTGTAGACTTTGTCTGGAAAGTATGGATCCTCAAAAACAGGTGGTTGACACACATATATCTCCTCGTCAATGTCTCCGTAACGAAATGCACATTTGACATCCATCTGATAGAATTTAAACTGCTTATGGGCTGCATGTGCTAAAATGATTCTGATGGCTTTAAGATGGGCGACGGGAGCAAAGACTTTTGTGTCGTCAATCCCTTCTTCTTGAGCAAATCCCTAGACCACCAATCTGGATTTGTTTCTTACCATAATGCCACGGTCATCGGGTTTGTTCTTGAACACCCATTTGGTGCCAATTGGGCACTTGTTTGGTGGAAGATCGACCAGAGTCCACACCTTGAGTTTCCGAAATTATTGCAGCTCTAATTGCATTGATTCAACCCAGCAAGCGTCCTGAAGAGCTGCATGAACATTTTTAGGGACGATTTATGATATAAAACATGAGAATAGACAGACGTTAATCAAACCAGATTGACTTCATGTCCGAACTCCATCGGTGATAGATCCTATGATGTTATCGTGTGGATGATCTTTCAGGGTTTTGAAATCGATGGGCATGGGTAGGGTATTTGTGGATGGTTGGCTAAAGGATTGTTGATGGGTAGATAAAGGTGAGGTGGATGGTAAGGTAGAGGGAACTGAAAAGATAGGAGATGTCGGCTGAGGTGTGGTACATGTAGATGATGAGGGAAGGGATGCTCAAACAGGTGGAGGTGAAAGCTCAAATGATGATGAAGAAGATGCAACATTAACTGATGTAGCATCGTTTGCAGAATTGGTAGAAAGGACTTGAGGGTCGACAGGAAATGGAGTTGGAGGAATGATATTTGTTTGAACATTGGAGACAGACGCATCATCATCGAAAACTGGAAGATTAAAAGAATTAAACACCGTATCGGAGTCAAAGAACCATGTGGGTTCAGATCGAACATCAGAGGAATTAGATTCCTGCCAATCAACATACAAGGACCCTTGAATTATACGTGTTCTCTTGTTATATACCCGATAAGCCTTTTGAGAAAAAGAATAACCGACGAAGTAACATTCATCAGACATGACACCTCACTTCATCTTCTGCGCCTACGTATTCAATAAAGTACATGAGCAGCCGAATGGTCGAAAGAAGTCAATTAAAGGCTTTCTCTTATGAAATAGTTCATAAGAAGACTTCATTTTGTCCTTGACTATCAACACCCTGTTCTGAACGTATCAAGCACAATTCACCGCCTCAGTTCAAAAGATGATGGGTAAGGAGGATTCAATCAACATTGTACGAGCAGCTTCAATTAGGATACGATTCTTTCGTTCAGCCACACCATTCTATTGAGGGGTCCTCGCAACACTGTACTGTCTTAAAATTCCCTTAAAAGCGCAGAATGAATCAACGATCTGATTTCTGTATTCAGTACCGTTATCACTTTGGAGTGCCATAACCTTCCTCTTGCTTATCATTTCAATTGAATGAATTAACTTCTATAGCTCCTCAGTAGCCTCTCCTTTGTTAGCAAGAAATCTCACCTAGGAGTATCTGGAAAAATCATCTGTAACCACAAGGAAGAAAGTTGTTTTAGCAATTGATTTAACACTGTGTAGGCCAAACAAGTAAGTATGTAACAACTCGAGGGGATTGGATATGCTATTTTCAATTTTTGGTTTATGTGGTTTCTTATGTTGTTTTCCCTTGGCGCACGCCATGCATTTTTCAACCACGGAAAAGTCTTTCAAAGGTAGTCTCCTAACAAGATTATTTTGAACTAATTTGTTTATAATCTTAAAATTAACGTGGCCCAATCTACGATGCCATAGGAAAGACTTTGAAGTGGAAGCTTTGGACAAAAGACAGGTGACGGTAGACGTTGACTCCTTTGATCTCATGTCAAGAAGATATGTGTCATGCTTTCTTGGAGCCCGCATTAGTACCATATCATCTGGAATCTCAATTTCAGATTTCAAAAAGAGACATTCATTGGACTTGAATAAGACCGAAATGCTTTTATCACAAATCTGAGAGACACTCAACAGATTGAACGCAAACTCAGGTACATAGTTGACTTTGTCTAAGGTAAGAGAGTCGTTGGAAACTTCTCCTTGACCAATCATTTTTCCTCCTTTCTTGTCGCCGGCGAATGCGACGTAACCTCCATTGATTATTCGATAATTGGTCAATAAATCTTTTAGACCCGTCATGTGTCTGGAGCATCCACTATCAACATGCCATACACTATTTACAACTTTAGTGGATGTTTCCTGCAAAAATATCATGGAAAGAGTTAACCAGGTGAAAAAGGAACCCAAGTTTGAACAACTTTGGGTTTAGGAGTAGCAGATTTCTTACAAAAGAAATTATTAACCAATTGAGTTAACCTATTCCTAAAAGAATTTCTATTAACATGTCTATGATGAAGCTATGGACAATGCTTAACTACATGATCATCTTTACCACATCGAAAACAGTGTGGTTTTAATCTAGGTCTGTTATGTAATAAGGGAGGGATTTTATCAATGTATATTTCTTCATCACATTCAGACAGTCTAGAATCAACGTCACTGTATGCCTCATAGATGTCTTTAGGTCTGTTTTTATTTGAAAAAGAATGATTATTTACAGAAGGAGATGAGATGTCATCTGGTATACATGTGGTATTTGTACCACTTGTACTTGCTTCAGATGAAGATGTGACCCTTTCATTTGACATAGAAATTTTAGTTGGAGTAAAAGATGGAATGGGGTTAGAAAAGAATTTTTCAAAACAATTAATTTTAATTTCCTCATTACTATTCACAGTGATATTAGTCACAAGATTAACATAATCAAAAGAAGTAGCAACATCACAATCCACAGAATTTAAAGATGAAACAAAAACATCACTAGAATATAATGAAATAGAGTCTGTTACAGATTCATTAGAAACAAAAATAGAATTTAAACTAGATTTATAATCTAAGACATAATGCTATGATTCAGGTGTACTAAGACTAGAGCATCCAAGCCCGCTAGTAGGTCCATAATCGTAGACCTCACGAACATGCTTAGGGTTCACACCTTCTAAACCTGCAGACATACTGTTAGTATCTATTTGGATCAAATCATTAGAAGGATGAAGAACAGGTATTGGTGAATAACAGTAAGTACTAGGAGGAGGATAAACCTTAGCATTTTCATATGCCAAACCTATTTTGATCCTAGCCCCCCGTTGATATTTACATAAATCGTCATGTTTCATTCCCGATATAGTCCATTTATCGAGCTTTGACTAAGGCTTGCTTGTTTCAAACTCAACAAGAGCAAGCCTTTCAATCAAAGTGTTAATCTCAACATTTCTTTCCAAAACTATTCGTTTTAAATGATCATTTTCTTTTAAAGACTCGTTTAATTTAACAAAATATTTAGACTCGTTTATTTAAGTTCCTTATTAATTCCTTTTAAATCTTTCTCATTGTCAATTAATAAACGATTAGCTTTATAAACCCCAAATAACCTAATTTTGCAAGCTGAAGAACACATGTCCTGAATTACCTCATAAGGAAGTCCCATCACCACCTTTTCAGCTGCTAGAGCTTTCTCGTATTGACACACCGGAGTACTCAACTTTTTTTCCTCGATAGTGGTAGCAGCAGCATCTTTTTCCTTGTCTTGCTCAGTGGGTTAACTGGCTTCCTTCCTTATCTCCTCAATTTCACCTTCTTTCACCTTCTCATCTTCCTTCACCTTCACAGATCCTTCACCTTCATCTTTAAACTCCTTGAATGGATCAAATTTATCCTCACAATTCAACTCTATCTTTCCTTCCACAATCTCAGCCACCAGTGCTTGATTAACCTCTTCTCTCGTCTCTTCAACTTGAGCGCTCCAATTAAAGTTAGAAATCAATGTTGTCTCTTTCATGTGACCCACTTCCTCTTTACTCCCGCTTGAAACTAATCTTGGAACTCCTGAATTACTAGGATTAGTGACGATTGGCAATGGACATTCATGTTTGAAGCGACCTAACTGTTTGTAATTGAAACACCTCAGTTTAGACTTATCAAATCCCAGTTTGGAGTTAGAGCTTTGACCTCCAAAATTCTTTCTGCCAGTGCGCTCCATAAATCTTCAAGCTCTAAGTGTCAACATTGACATTTGCCATTGAATGTCAGTTTCTTCAAGATCATCAGGGTCCACCTGATACATATCCTCCATCGTCATCCCTTTTTTTTCAACTCCCCTGCTACTAGAGCTTCATAACTCTAAACAAACATACCAAAAAGAGCCATTGTCTCACATGGAACAAAAGTTTCAACATTTTCTTTCAAGTTAGCTTGATCTCTCTCAGCACTACCACAACCTCCAGAATAGTCAGCAGTATTCACTCCACCTTGACGAGATGCCTGCATTGGAGAGCTTGCAGGGGAAGACAGTAATGTAGCATTATGAGTATAACTGGATGTAGGCATCATGGTCTGATTAAATTCCCGTCTCTTCAGATCTAAATCAAAGGATTTTAGTTTGTTGATTACATCCATAAGCTTGTAATCAGCAAAGTTTCTTTCCTGCTTCAACATTCTCACTTGTAAGCTCCATTGGGGTGGTAAAGAGTCTAGAAGCTTATTCACCTGCTCGTGATTACCCAACTGATCATCATATTTCTTTAGAGCACTTGATACTAACAAAAATCGATTGGTGATATCACTAAGGTCTTCATTCTTATGTCCGACAAATGAGTTAAACTCCTTCTGAGCTTGGGCTTTCTTGTCCTTCTTCAGATCTTCATTTCCATCATAGAATTCACAAAGTGCATCATACGAAGACTTTGCATCCATATGTTCTGCAAATCAATTATAGATTCCAGGTGAAAGACATAGGGTTAATGCTCCAAAAGCTTTCTGGTCTCGATCAATCATCTTTTGATCCTTCTCGTTGAATATGGCTGGGTCCATGTTTTGAGACACTGTACCACCAACAATAACCGTGTGCCGTATTATTGGGGTAGATACTCAAATCATTTTAAATAGAAGAAGTCGGGTAGGTGGATTGGCTTGTGCGGGCTAGTGATAATAGATTCCCATTGGTTGTGGTCTGTGTAGAAGAAAAAGGATTTGACACATCTTTTCCAATCTTCAAAGTTGTCACCATTTATGAGTCTTAGAGGTCTGTTGGGAGCAACACTTTCTAAATCTGCAAGAGTGAGAGAAGTCATCTTTAACATGCTAGTTTGGCAGAAGAGAAAAGGTAATTTCGCAGGAAATGATAGTTTCGCAGAACTAGTTTCGCAGCCCAGAATGTAATTTCGCAAGCAATTTCGGCAGCAATTTCGCTAGCCGGAAGCTTAATAATTGCTTAGTTTCACCGACAGATTCGCACGAAACAAGCTTCAACTTTCGTTTAGGGGTACTTTCAACAGCAATTTCGCTTGAAAGTGGACACAAGCGCTCTTGAACTTTCGTTCAGGATTTCTACTTTCGCAAAAATGCAAAAAACAATTCCGAAGTGCATAACACTTGTAGTTTCGCTGAGTAAAGGTGACAGTTTCGCTGGATGACCAGTAATTTCGCTGGATGAATCTAAAAACCTTTTTTAACTCTGTAAACAATCTGTAATCGTCCAAATCTCAATGGATTTGAGATCTGATGATTCACAGATCTTTCCAACCAGAAAGAAGCAAAATTCAATCAAATTCCATGTCAAATACTCAAATTTGATCTAGAATTGATGAAATAGTGATATTGAACAAAAACAACCAAAAACCTCAAACAATCAAGAGCACTAAGGCTCTGATACCATTTTGTGGGTCCATATTATCGATTTTCAGTACAAATGAAGGTTTGAATCGTTCAATATCATAAACAATAACAAACACAAAGATGAAGATGAATAAGAACAAGCTAAAAGTATTCTAATATAAGCAATAAAGCACCAATACAATCAAAAGTAGAAAAGCTCAATATATTTCAGTGAATGACAGCTTGAAAATGCCTCTTGCAACACAAATACACAATTTGGGTTTTTGCTAGGATGCCTAACAATGAGCAAGATCAATTCTATTTATAGCAGTCTTAGTTTCACAGACAGTTTTGCTGACTGCGAAACTGTGCTGCCGAAACTATAGTTTCGCCCGGCAGAAACAACAGTTTCGCCGGGTGAACTAAACAGCTGACTATGAGCGAAACTACAGTTTTGCTCATAGTTTCACTGGACTACAAACTTACATAAACTAAACAAACCAACATACAAAAATAAACTAACAGTAAACCTATTATAAAATAATATAAACATAAACTAATCTAAGGTGAGTCCAACCTATACTTGATCTTCAGTAACCTCTCAACATTATGTATGCATTATATGTATATAGGTTAAGCCATGTGTTATGTGTTATTTTATATGTGTGTAGTAGGGAAAATCATTGACTGACTGTTGAAACATGTACAGAAGAACAAATTTTCCTCCGTAGATCATCGAACAAACTAAGGACTATGGAACTCCTGCGGAAGGCTTACAAGATCAGTATTCAAGTTCATGTAACTCCTAAAGAACTGACTTACTGTGGATGAACATTAAAACAACTGCGGAAGACAAGTGTCACTGCGGAAGAGTAAAACTGCTGCGGAAGAACAATATTTCTGCGGAAGAACAATATTTCTATGGAAGAACAATATTCCTGCGGAAGATCAACTTGATGTATTTCACCAAAACATATCAAGTTAACAAAAGACAACCCTAAAGTAAAAGTCAACAACTACGGATGGCTTATACTTTAGTAAGAGTGTAGGATTCTATGTGCCCAAGACACTTAGAATATTGATGTGGTTAGTACGTTATGATCCAAGTCGGGTTATACCCAATAACAAGCTTAGCAAACACCAATTAATATTTAATTGATGATATGATCATGCAATTAAATATTTACACCAAATTTAGAAAATGGGTTTTCTAAATAAGTTGCATATGAGATGGAACAATTTATTAGGATATCTTGTTCAATAATATTATTTGAAGTGTTATTTAAATTAGTTGTATAACACCAAATAATAATGAGAGTATACTACTTATACAATTAATTGGTTAATTGTATAAACTAGTTAGAATACTAGACAATACATATGTGTATGTTTATTATTTATAAAAGACTAGTTATATGTGTGTTAATGGTTGAGATTTATAAAAGAAAGTCTTCCTTTTATATACAAGAAACATCCATGTGCATGTGATGTGCATGAGTTGTGTTTGTTTATAAAAGAAAAAGGAAAGCTTCTTTTTTTTCAACCAAAACCGTCCAAGAGCAAGCATGCATGTGCATGTGTAGTGCTTTCTTATATTCTCTTGATAAGAACACAACTAATACATGCCTTCAAAGTTCCACTAACTTGCTTTTGGGAAGAGCAAGCACATGCATGTGTCTAGCTCCACTAACTAGCTTATCTCTCACATTCTCATCATTTTCACAACATGCAAGAGACAAACATTTTTCAGCTTTCTCTCTCTCTCAAAGTTTCGGACCAGGGCAGCAGCTTTGGGAAGTTTTGAAGAGCAAATTTTGAGCTGATTACATGTTGTTCTTGGTGTGAAGATCATGCACTCCATGAATATGATTCAAGCATGCAACTAACAACACAAAAATCAGCTCTTACTCTCTCTCTAGCCACGGTTTTAGCAGCCAAGAAAAGGGGTTTTCAGCAGCTGCATAAGAGGGTTTTTGAGCTGGGTTTTTGAAGTTTTTTGGTGTTTTCTACCTAACAAGAAGGTGTGTTTGCAAGGAGCTTGGGGTATACAAGCTTGAGGACCTCTACACTTGAAGTCTTGGTCGATTCTTAGCATCTAAATACCTATTTTCTGTCGACTTTTTGCTGCTGCAGTAAGGTATCTTCACAGCTCAATGAAGCTGTGATTTTATGTAGTTTTACATATGTTCATAGCTTGCTAATTCACATAAATGATCCTTTGTTCCTTGGGTTTGTTTTATACATTAATATGGTCATCTAATGAACATATTTTTCAGCTTATAAAAGGGTTTATAAGGTTGTAATTCCGCTGCGTTTTCAGAAAGTTTAAATGGTTAAACTATGATTTTATGTTCTAACAAACCCAACACAGAGAATGTCGCATGACCATATTCTCTGAATAACAACCTTACTCTGATAAGGAAGTTATAGTTTCTAAATCAGTAAACCCTAAGCCTATAAATACAAGGATTAGGTACACAATCAACAGAACTCGATTGCCGTCAAACCCTAGCTGCCGTAATCGTATTCACAGCAACACATAAGCATCAACAAAGCATTAGAACCTTAACAATAGTGTTAGCAAAGCAAATCATTCATTCATTGTTCTAAACATTCATCGATACTTAATAAAAAAATTTGTTAATATTTACAAGTGTTCTTGCAGTATTAGTCAATTGTTATTCATTAGTTGGAGTGTTGAATTCATTTTTGATATTGATATATTTGTTTATTGTTACGTATTCAATTGATCAAGCAACAAAACCTTAATAATTCCGTGATCATTGTTTTGTTAATAACTAAATTGATAATTCCCTGAATTGATGACTTGTTTGTGAAAAAGAAGGACAGTAGCATAAGGATGGGCATTGACTACCATGAGCTGAGCAAGTCGAATGTGAAGAATTAGGATACGTTACCAAGAATCAATGACTTGTTCGATCAACTTCAACGTGCCAGTTGGTTTTCAATGATAGACCTTAGATCTAGTTACCATCAGCTGAAGGTGAAAGAGTAGGATATCCCTTAGATAGCTTTTTGCATGCGTTATGGACAATACGAGTTTCTCATGATGTCTTTTGGTTTAACCAATATGCCAGCTGCTTTTATCAATATGATTAATCTTGTATGCTGTTTGATGTTAGAAATATCAGTGATTGTGTTTATCGATGACATTCTGATCTACTCAAAGAGTGAAGAAGAGCATGCCCGTCAGCTCAAAGAAGTACATGAGACACTTAGAAACAAGAGGTTATACGCGAAGTTCTTTAAGTTTACATTTTGGCTGCGAGTGGTTCAGTTTCTTGTCCATATGATTCATCCCAAAGGAATCATCATGGACCTTGCAAAAGTCGAAGCAGTAATGCAATGAAATCTTTATGGATGCCATCTGAGACCATAGCTTCTTGGGTTTGGCAGGATATTACAGAAGATTTATCTAGGATTTCTCTAAGATGATTTCTCCGTTGACTAAATTGACTCGTGAGGATATGACCTTCGAATGGAGTCTACGTTAGGAGAGTGCCTTCCAACTAGCTAAAGAAAAGGTTAACTCAAGCCCTTGTCTTGACATTACCCGAAGGGAATGACAACTTATTGGTGTATTCGGATGCTTTGTATTCGGGCTTAGGTTCTGTATTAATGCAACGGGGCATGGTTATAGCCTATGATTCCTTGCAGTTGAATATCCATGAAGTTAACTATCCTACTCATGATTTGGAGTTGGCGGTTATGGTCTTTGCATAAAAGATTTAGAGACATTTCTTGTATGGAACCAAGTGCACTATCTTCACAGATAATAAGAGACTAAAGTACTTCTTCAAGCAAAGGGGTCTTAACATGGGGCAGAGAAGGTGGTTAGATTTGATAAAGTACTATGACTACGAAATTCACTATCATCCGGGCAAGGTGAACGTGGTTGCTGATTCCCTTAGTCGGAAAGAACGGCCTGAACTAATTTGGGTAAAGGCATATGAGCTTATCGTGACACCCGATGTCATGAGTCAGATAAGGGAGTTCCAATATGAGGTGTTAAAAGATGACAAGATCAAATCAAAGAGGATCAAGGGATAGACCTAAGAATTAGGGGAGAACACCCTTGGCATTAGAACCTGATTTGGGCGGATGTGGATTTCTCTTTATGGGGATCTTAGGGGAAGGATTATGGATGAAGCTGACAAAAATCGGTATTCCATTCATGTCGATGCAACGAAGATGTATCATGGATTGAAAAAGGACTACAGTTGGCCAGGGATGAAGGAGGATATGGTAGAATATGTGAGTAAATACCTCACATGTTTACATTTGAAGGTAGAGCACTAAAGACCATATAGGAAGATCCAACCATTGGATATTCCTGAATGGAATTGGGAACACATCATAATGGACTTTATCATGAAGTTGCCTCGCACTACAAGGGATGTGATACCATTTGGGTAATTGCAGACCGCTTGACGAAAAACGCTTATTTTCTGCCAATCAAGGTGACGTATTTTTCAGAAAGGTTACCAGATTTGTTCATCAAATAGATTGTAATTTTTCATGTGTACTGGGATCCATTGTTTCTAATAGGGACACTCGGTTTACTTACAAGTTTTAGAAGAAATTACGTGATACAATGCGGGTGAGTTTACATATCAGTACGGCTTACCATCCTCAGACGGACGGTGAGTCAGAAAGAACAATATAGATGCTGGAGGATATGCTCAGAGCGTGTGTTATTGATTTTGGAGGAAGTAAAGAGTGCTTATATGTTGGGGAGACATTAGGCAGAAGGAACTGGGAAGTATTGAGGTGATTAAGGCCATGACACAGAAGTTGGATAAGATCAAAGCCATTATGAAAGCGGCAAAGGACCGGCAGAAGTCTTATGCCGATAGGAGACAAATACCAATTGAGTTCCAAGTTAGCGATAGGGTGATGTTGAAGGTATCTCCCTGGAAAGGGTTTATAAGGTTCCAGGAAGGAGGGAAGTTGAGACCAAGGTATATAAGGTCGTTCCAGATCATCGCAAGGGTAGGAGAGGTGGCCTACCTAGTAGTGCTACCTGATGAACTATGGGGAATACGTCCAACCTTCCATGTGTCTCATCTGAGAAAGTGTATATGAGAAAGTGTTTGGCTGATGACGACGTGGTCATGCCACTTGAGGATATCTGGCTAGATGAACGATTGAATTACCTGGAACAGCCGGCAGCCATTCTAGATAGAAAAGCGAGGCCATTCAAGACAGAAAGAGGTTCGAGTTTACATGGGAGACTGAGGAGGAGACGAGGCGGCATTTTCCGTAGTTAGTTGAGTACTAGCAGGTTTCGAAGATGAAACGTAAATAAGGGGGTAGATTTAGAACACCCCAAAATTTCCAAGCAAAGGAAAGAATACGAAGTTCTTGCACGAAAAAGAGTTCTCGCGCTAAACCCAAGCAAGAAGTTAGGATAGGATATAATAGATGAGAGCACCTATTTGACCCTATTCTCGTGTGACTACTACTGCTGTTAGAGAGAGAAAGCCATATTGTAGAGAGAGAAAGGGAAGATTTGAAGTGTTTAAGGTATGTAACTTGTGTAGTAACTCGTGTTATTTACTAAGAATGGATTATTGATGAATATAATGTATTAATGTGTAATTTTTATTTGAAAACCTCTTCGGGAAGTTGATTTGGTGTAGAGTTTTCAAGAGGTGAGTTCTAGCCCCCTTTAAGCAATTCTTTACGTTTGGGCGTCTTTTGAATACTATGTTACTTGTTTATGCATGTGATGATGATGTGTATGGTGTTGAGCATGTTAGAACAACCTCATACGTGATAAGTTAGGTTTAGGCACGAAATCCATAAGTTCTGACGTGAAATAGGTAGATCGGGGTGTGAGGGATTTCAAATATAGTTAAGTTCTCACACGACATGTAAGTTTAAGCATGAGTTTCTAGTCCCATTTAAGCAAGTCTATGTAAGGCCCCGTTCCCGGGTACCTCACAGTTGGACCATCATTGCATCATTACCTATATAGTACATATTTCAAAAATTAAGTAGCGGAAATAGGTTATAAAAAACCATTCATTTCATTGATAAATACTGTTGTTAAGCAATACAACATTGTTAAATTACAAAAGCCTCATTCAATTGCATTATAAAACAACAATATTATTATGCGTGAACGGATGCCAGTCATGCCCTGCCGAGTAGCCTCCCTGTGTGCCATCCTCAGCAACATTATCTACGAACTAAAAATGCATAAAAGTTAACGTTGCTGAATGAGTTCTAGTTTTAAAGTATTGAAAATACTTTTTAAATTTTATATACGATAATACTCTTTCTTATCAAAATACTTTCTTTACTTCCGTATATCAGCATTCATCATACATACAACAAGGCATAACCTTATTATTTATTCATTATCTCACATATTTGTTCATTTCGTACTTTATCATTATCTTTCGTAATCGTTCGTTTCGTACTTTATTATTATCTTTCATAATCATTTATTTCGTAATTTATCATTAACTTTTGTAATCGTTCCTTTCGTCCTTTATCACTATCTTTCATAATCGTTCGTTTCGTACTTTATCATTATCTTTCGTAATCGTTCGTTTCGTACTTTATCATTATCTTTCACTGTTTCTAGATCCTGTCAAGCTTTTCCCCTATCATGGCCCGAAGCCACCATTCTGGGCGCGAAGCCTAATTACTATCTGGCACAAAGCCGTATCATATCTTGGTATAAAGCCACATCGTATCCGGGGTTGAGTGTCAAGGATCTAGTTTTGTACTATGGATCAGTCACCAAGACTGAATCCCCTTGTGCGTGAACCCTCATGGGTTAGCCAAAATTGCACTCTATAATACACAAAGTTAAGCTAACAACTCTTAAATAGTTATGATCCTCCTTTCATTCTGCTTGCAAGCCTTCTTTCATTCGTTCTTTATGTTCCACTGTCATTAATCTTATCTCTTTCTTTAATGATCATACTTTACGTTTATAATCATAAACACACCACGTAAAGTCATACATCAATATACATAAGGAACATAAGAACAAAGCATAACCATGCATAAAATAAGCATATACAAGCCACAAGTCAAGCTACGGTCAAAACCCTAAAATCTTAAACTTCCCAAAATTTCAGGAAAGAAACTAAGTGTTCTGGGCGCATGGGAACTATGCAGGCGCATGATTCCTGCTTAGACGCATCATCACTATTGGGGCGCATGGCCCTACACTTAGCTGTTTCACTAATTCCTAGGCGCATGAACTGTTTAGGCGCATGAACTGTTTAGGCGCATAAGCCTACACGTAGGCACCGGAGGAAAAACTTGGTCTCATGAACACTATTGGGGCGCATCACCTCTAATACTTCGGCGTTTTAGCCAAAACATAGGTGCATGGACTACTGTTCAGCTGCATCAATATGCACTTAGTTTTTCTAAGGCATTTTCTTGGCTCATGTGCCCTGTTTGGGCGCATGACCTCACTTAAAATTTTCTAAGGCAAAATATTAGGCGCATGGGCCCTGTTCGGGCGCATGACCACCTACTTACATGTTTCTACATGTTTTTCAGTCCCAAATATCAATTCAACATGTTCTAAGCTTCTTACTACCATTCTAATCCTCAACATAGTGCACAAAAATAAAACACCAACATACAAGCATAAATACACACGGTTATACATGCAACAGTTTTAAAAATCTTCTACATACATTTTTAGCCCCAAATACTTTTAAAAACATATAAAAACCAGGGTCTAGAAACTCACCTTTAGTTGCAAACAAGCAAAGCTCCTCCAACTTTGCTTGTACACAAGTTCAAACACCTAAAACAATCCAAAATAAACACCAAAACACGTATAACACTTATAAATGGGTTCTAAGGTTGAAAACCTCTCATAACCGAACCAAAAACACAAGAAAACAGTTACCTATTGTGAATTTCAGCCTTTCTTCTTGAAAAACCAAGAGAGAACTTCAGTTTTCTCTTCTCTTTCCTTTTTCAGTTGAAAGCAACAGCAACATGAACATAGCATGGGCGTCCATGCTTTTAAAAAGTGAAACTTGTCCTTTTTGTTCTGTTTACACAATGCCCCCCTTACCTTTGGCTCATTTTTATTTTTCTCAACTTTGGCTCCTTGTTACAAGTCCACCCCCAGTAAAGAGGTTTCATCCCTGAAACCTGTCACCCTTCGAATAACTGTGGGTAATGTTGTCTCATCTCTTCTTCCGTCTCCCACATAGACTCCGAACCCTTTCGATGTTTCCACTGCACCCACACCAGTGGAACCACTTTATTCCTCAATATTTTCTCTTTCCAATCAATGATTGCCAATGCTTGCTCCATATAATTGGGCATTTCATCCACTTCGATTTCATCCAGTGATACAGTCATATCTTCATTAGCTAAGCACTTTCTTAGATTAGATGCATGGAATGTCGGATGAATTCCACTTAACTCATCAGGCAGTTCTAATCGATAGGCCACCTCTCCTACTCGTGTGATGATTTGGATAGGTTCTATATAACTCGGTCGCCCACCTTGAATTCAATCGGTCTACGCCTCTTGTCGGCGTATGACTTTTGTCTATCCTTCGCCGCTTTCATGAAAGCCATGATCTTTTCTAACTTTTTAGTTGTAGCCTTGATCACCGCAAGGCTTCCCAACTCTTTCTATCTAATGTCACCCTAACATACGAGCGTCCCATACCTCCTATCGTATAGAATCTCATAAGGAGGCATACCAATGCTGGCATGATAACTATTATTGTATGAGAATTCAGCTAATGGTAAGTGATCGTCCCAATTTCCTCCAAATTCGATCACACATGCTCGAAGCATATCCTCAAGCGTCTGAATCGTCATCTCAAACTAACCATCTGTCTGAGCATGATAAGCTGTGCTAATGTGTAGCCTCGTCCCCATCGCATCATGAAATCTCTTCCGAAACTTTGATGTGAACCGGGTGTCGAGATCAGACACAATAGATACCGGAATACCATGACAAGCTACAATTTCCTTGATTAACAGATCCGCCAACCTCTCACATGAATACGTCTCGTGGATCGGTAGGAAGTGAGCACTCTTAGTCAGACAATAAACTATCACCCATATGGTATCGTACCCCCTCTTCAAACAAGGTAACTTTGTTATGAAGTCCATGGTGATGTGCTCCCACTTCCACTTGGGTATATCCAATGGTTGGATCTTCTTGTATGGCTTTTGGTACTCTACCTTCACTTGCAAACAATTAAGGCACTTACCCACATACTCTACCACATCGCGCTTCATCCCCAGCCACCAATAATCTTTCTTCATATCCTGATACATCTTCGTGGCACCGGGATGAATCGAGTATCGAGTCTTAGGAGCTTCATCCATGATTCGCCCCCGTAGGTCTCCATAACGAGGGATCCACATCGGCCCATATCGGGTTCTAACACCGAGAGTGTTCTCACCCAATTCTGTGACTTGACCTCTTTTTCATTCAGAATTAAGGCGATCTTCTTTCAACGCCTCATTATGAAAGTCTTCAATTGGGTCATCACGTCAGCGGTCATAACCAATGATAAGCTTTCACCCAAATTGGCTCGGGTCTCTCCTTTCGACCAAGGGCATCGGTCACAATGTTGGCCTTACCCGGATGATAATGGATCTCATAGTCATAATCTTTGATAAGCTCTAACAACCTCCTCTGTCTCATGTTGAGATCCTTTCTCTCAAAGAAATACTTTAAGCTCTTATGGTCTGTGAAGATGGTGCACTTCTTCCCGTATAAGTAGTGCCTCCAAATCATCAATGCAAAAACCACTGCTGCAAGCTCTAAGTCATGAGTAGGGTAGTTGACTTTGTGGGTTTTCAGCTGTCGGGACGCATATGCAATTACCCTTCCTCGTTGCATCAGCACGCAACCCAATCCCGAATAAGAAGCATCCGAATATACCACTAAGTCCTCACTCCCTTTGGGTAATGTCAAGACAGGAGCTTGAGTTAATATCGTCTTTAACTCCTCAAAAGCATACTCCTGTTCCCGACCCCACTCAAATTTCACATCCTTGTGAGTTAATTTAGTCAAAGGTGAGGCTATCTTGGAAAATTTTTGGATAAACCTCTTGTAATAACCCTCCAAACCAGAAACTACGGATCTCAGATGGCGTCTTTGAGACTTCTATTGCATCACCGCCTCAACCTTTGTTGGGTCTACCATAATTCCTTCACCATTACCACGTGACCCAAAAATTGAACCTCGCCTAACCAAAAAGCACACTTAGAGAATGCAGCGTACAACTTCTCTCTTCTAAGTGTAGCCAACACTTCACGTATGTGGCCGGCATGTTCTTCCTCGCTCTTCGAATAAATCAGGATATGATCAATAATACAATCACCGATTTATCTAACATCGGCCGACACACTCGATTCATCAAATCCATAAAGGCAGCTGGCGCGTTTGTAAAACCGAGACACATAACGAGAAAGTCATAGTGTCCATAACACGTGCAAAAAGCTATCTTAGGGATATCTTGCTCCTTCACCTTCAGCTGATGGTAGCCAGATCGAAGGTCTATCCTTGAGAACCAGCTGGCACCTTGAAGCTGATCAAACAAGTTGTCAATCCTCGGTAACGGATATGGATTCTTCACCATCAACTTGTTTAACTCCCAGTAGTCGATGCACATGTGCATACTACCATCCTTCTTCTTAACAAACAAGACCGGAGCACCCCGTGGAGAGATACTCGATTGAATGAATCCTTTATCCATTAACTCCAGTAATTGAACCATTAGTTTCTTCATCTCAGTCAGAGCTAATCGATACGTTGCCTTGGCAACGGGTTGAGCACCGGGTATAAGATCAATGTAGAACTCAATCTCACAATCCGGTGGCACACCTTGCATGTCTTCTCGGAACATGTCCAGAAAGTCACGCACGATCGGCACATCAGACAGTTGGGGTACTAATGCATCCATATCTTTCACGTAGGCCAGGTAGGCACTACATCCACGTCTCATGTACTTCCCTGCCACCACCATCAAAATCACCTTCAGAACCGTAGTGACGCGGTCACCAAAGACCATCACCGAAGACTGTCACCGAACTCCTATCGGGCGCAATTAATCGAATCATTTTCTTGCGACACACGATGTTTGCCTCGTAGGTTGCTGACCAATCCATCCCTAATACTACATCAAATCCACTTAGGGGAATCACATGTAAATTAGAAGAAAACCTATGACCTTCTTGTTCGATGGCACAGTCCTCTATTATATCAGTAATTCTAGTGGACTTACCGATAGCAGTTTCTACATCGAATGGCTCATTAATACTTCTACTACTAACAGATAATTTATCACAAAAAATAGTAGAAATAAAACTCCTACTAGCACCAAAATTAAATAACACAAAGGCACAAGTTTGGTTTACTAGAAACATACCTAACACGATATCGAGATCTTCTCTGGCCTCCTCCCCCGTCATCGTGAAAGCTCTAGCGCTTCCCCTTTGTCCTCCTTCTTTCGGCTTCTTCTTCGTCCCGGAACCCTCAGCTCGTGGCTTCTTGCAATCTCTACTCACATGGCCCTCCTCACCATAGTTATAACACCGTATAACTCCACACATCTTCGCCACATGACCGGGCTTCCCGCATTTGAAGCACACATTCACTCCCACTTGCATTCACCAGTGTGCTCCCTCCCACATCTGCCACACTTCTTCACTCTCGAGCTTGATGACACCACCCTATGGTCATCCACTTTCATTTTTTTTTGTTTGGAGTGAAACCACCACATCCAAACCTTTTCCAGCTCCATCTTTTGTCACCACCACCCGTCTTCTTCACCTCCACCACCACCGACTCCTCTCTTTCATCATACAGCCTACCCGCCAGGTCTCCTACCAACCGAAAGGTACCCAATCTGGTAGCAATCAGATGCCTATGGATGTCAGCTGGCAATCCTCAGATGTACCTCTTGATCTTCCTTGACACCGGCACCAACCTTGCCATCTCATTAAACTTGGTGGTGTATTGCTGGTGTATCATGGTGCCTGCCTCCAGCTGTTGGAACTCCCTCTCTATCTGGTCATGTTCCTGGTAAGGACAGAATTCCTTGATCACCAGGTTCTTCAACTCTCCCTATCTCATGCTCCCAATGGCCCTTCTGCCCTCGGCTTGGACAATATTGTCCCACCAACACATAGCTAAGTCAACAAATAAGTGAGTGGCAAACTTCACTTTCTGATCCTCCCTTCACTCACTAATCTCCAATATTGCTTCCATCTCTCTCACCCAGCAGTAAGCAGCAGTAGCATTGCCATTTCTATCAAAAGTTGGGGGCTTGCATCTTTGAAATGCCCCATAGTTACAACCACGTGCAGTTTCCTGCATAGCTTCCTCCTCCTCCTCCTCCTCGCTCAAGACAACCATCTCAGTCTCTCGTTGTTCTCTTTCCTCTCTTCCTGTGGTCCTTCTCCTCTCTTTCTTTTCATCTTCGCTTACAGCTTTGATCACTTCAGTCACTACAGACGGCAGAATCGTCTGCATGACTTGATGGACTCCTTCTACTACTGTCTCTGTCACCAAGGCCCTTAAGTTCACACTCTCATCACCACCTTCCTGGTAATGCACCTCGGGCACTTCACGGTCCCTCCCTCCTAGTAACACGCGGTTCAGCACCACGCCCTCCATGTACTCCACCCCTAGAGGCCTTAGATGATCTACCTCCAGCCATTTTCTAATCACTATAAGATTCAAACACTAACATGGTCATTAGAGGAATACCTCAGTTTATGTTACGTATAGTAAGTCCTTAATTACAGTGGCTAGTTATGATTAGCCATTTACTTTACTCTTCATACCCCAAGCATTTCCTATCCTGACTACATCAGTATCTAAATCTACTATGAGTACATAATCAATTACCACACGCACCTAACTTCAATTAACGTTGAGAAAAAGAAATACTTGATGGCACATTGCTACTCGGGCTGGCACCCCTTTCCTTTAGTCCCATTCTCAGTTTAAGATTAGGTTTTTGAAATTTTTTTACCCAATTCACTTAAACTTTAGCCCTGATACCAACTTGAAAGGCCCCGTTCCCGGGTATCTCACAGTTGGACAATCATTGCATCATTACCTATATAATACATATTTCAAAAATTAAGTAGCGGAAATAGGTTATCAAAAACCATTCATTTCATTGATGAATACTATTGTTAAGCAATACAACATTGTTAAATTACAAAATGCTCATTCAAATGCATTACAAAACAACAATATTATTATGCGTGAATGGATGCCATTCTTACCCTGCCGAGTAGCCTTCCCGTGTGCCATCCTCAACAACATTACCTGCCAACTGAAAATGCATAGAAGTCAGCATTACTGAGTGAGTTCTAGGTTTAAAGTACTCAAAATACTTTTTAAAGTTTATATACGATAATACTCTTTCTTATCAAAATACTTTCTTCACTTCCGTACATGAGCACTCATCTTACATACAACAAGGCATAACCATATTCTTCATTCATTATCTCACATATTCGTTCGTTTCGTACTTTATCATTACCTTTCGTAATCGTTCGTTTCGTACTTTATCATTATCTTTCATAATCATTCGTTTCGTACTTTATCATTGTCTTTCGTAATCGTTCGTTTTGTACTTTATCATTATCTTTTGTAATCGTTCCTTTCGTACTTTATCATTATCTTTCACTGTTTCTTGATCGTGTCAAGCTTTTCCCCATCATGGCCCGAAGCCACCATTCTGGGCACAAAGCCTTATTACTATCTGGCGCAAAGCCATATCATATCTTGGCACAAAGCCACATCGTATCCGGGGTCGAGTGACAAGGATCCCGTGTCTACTATGGATCAGTCACCAAGACTAAATCCCCATGTGTGTGAACCCTCATGGGTTAGCCAAAATCACACGCTATAATACACACAGTTGAACTAACAACTCTCAAAGAGTTGTGATCCTCCTTTCATTCTTCTTGAAAGCCTTTCTTTCATTCGTTCTTTATGGTCCACTGTCATTATCATTAATCTTATCTCTTTCTTTAGTGGTAATACTTTACGTTTATAATCATAAACACACCACGTAAGGTCATACATCAATATACATAAGGAACATAAGAACAAAGCATAGCCATGCATAAAATAAGCATATACAAGCCACAAGTCAAGCTAGGGTCAAAACCCTAAAATCTTAAACTCCCTAAAATTTCAGAAAGTAAACTAATTGTTCTGGGCGCATGGGAACTATGTAGGCGCATGAGCCCTGCTTAGGCGCATTATCACTATTCGGGAACATGGCCCTACACTTAACTGTTTTCACTAACTCCTGGGTGCATGAACTGTTCAGGCGTATGTGCCTAAACTTAGGCTCCTGAGCAAAAACATGGGTGTATGAACACTAATAGGGCACATCAACCCAAATACTTAGGCGTTTTAGCCAAAACTTAGGCGCATGAGCTACTATTCTCGCGCATCAATATGCACTTAGTATTTCTAAGGCATTTTCTAGGCGCATGTGTCATGTTTGGGCGCATGACCTCAGTTAAAAATTTGTAAGGCAAAATATTAGTCGCATGGGCCCTGTTTGGACGCATGACCACCTACTTACATGTTTCTAACATGTTTTTCAGTCCAAAATATCAGTTCAACCTCTTCTAAGCTTCTTACTACCATTTTAAGCCTCAAAATAGCATGCACAACCATAAAACACCAACATACAAGCATGAATACATACGGCTATACATGCAACAGTTTTAAAAATCTTTTACATACATTTTCAGCCCCAAACTTTTAAAAACATATAAAAACCAGGGTCTAGAAACTCACCTTTTGTAGCAAACAAGCAAAACACCTCCAACTTTGCTTGTACACAAGTTCAAATGCCTAAAACAAGCCAAAATAAACACCAAAACACGTATAACACTTATAAATGGGTTCTAAGGTTGACAACCTCTTATAACTGAACCAAAACACAAGAAAACACTTACCTATTGTGAATTTCAGCCTTTCTTCTTGAAAAACCAAGAGAGAACTTCAGTTTTCTCTTCTCTTTCCTTTTTCAGTCAAAGCAGCAACAACATGAACATAACACGCGCGGCCATGCTTTTTAAGAAATGAAACTTGTCCTTTTTGTTCTATTTACACAATGCCCCCCTCAACTTTGGCTCATTTTTATTTTTCTCCATATACTTTTATTTCCTTTTCTATTATTTTGTCAAAATTTTCCTGGTGTTACAGTCTATTAACTTATGGCCGAGCATATGACACTATACATTACATTGAAAGATAATATAGGAAGGAAATGATGCCGAAAGATAATGAAATGAACATATTGAGATGTATGTATTGGTGCGTGCTCATGTTTTAGAAAGGAAATGTATTTATTAAATGAAAAGTATTCTATGATAAACTAGAACTCAATCAGAGTCGCTGACTTTGTACGCATAATAGTTAGCCGGTAGTTGACTATGCTGAGGAGATGCATGCATGGACATGAAAGCGACTGGGATAATTCAAGTCTCATATCCCCACATTTGGGAAATTATATTTTATTAATACTATTTTTGAAATGTAAAGGAAATGATATGATGTTTTGACACAAGTGCAGTTTTAAATAAAAAAAGTTGTGTTTTCCGCTACAAAAGTTAAGTTTATACATGTTTTAATCTATGTATGACCAACTGTAAGCTTTCCCGGTGACGAGGCCCTACATTCATAAACTTGGTTTGCATAAAGCAAGAGCCTAAAATATATGGTTGACAACAAATACTAACCCCTACTAGTACACATAGTGTTAGCTAACCCCTAACAGTTGACCCACATTGCAAGGCACGCAGCCTACTTATGAATAAAGGTCCATATTTTGACTCACATAAGTGAAGTCCATCTATAGTGCTTGCAAGGCTTTTTCATCATCACTAGGGCCCATGTAACATTCATTAGGTTTCACGGTCATTACTATGATTATTTAATGTTTCACTTTACCATAAGTAATACTTGCAAGGCATTCTTTTGTATCATCACATAACATGGAGCATTAAGTAACTTTTATAAAATAAGGCGTATAAGAACACATATAATACAACAGTCATGATAAATAATGTGAATCCAAGGACGTCAGGGAATTATCAGTTTAGTTGATGACAAACAGTGTCGTGGAATTATCACTGATTGTTGTTTGATTAATTGATTGATGTAAAGTTTTTTGACAAAAATGAATAATGATGAAAAAATCAACTAATAAAAAGCAATGTAAGATGAAGAACAACACAAATGTTTCAAGTGTTTTCTATTATTGATTGAATAATGATTACAATATTCAAACAAAACAATGAATGTTATTGCTAATGCTAGGGTTTAATGCTATTTAGATGCATGTATTGTTGTGAGATTGTTTGATGTTGCTAGGATTTAATCATAATGAGTCATAGCTGTCGATCATAATCTATTCACTATTGTTTCCTAAAAGTGTGTACCTAGGCCTCGTATTTACAGGCTTAGATATTTACTGTTAGGGTATCAGTAACTTTCTTATCGGGGTAAGAAAGTTACCCAGAGAATATCCTGATGTGACATTCTCTGACTAAAGTGAAAGTCATCCGCAGATGTTGACTTGTCACTTTAGTGTTTGACTTTGTTGATGATGTACTTGGTGTGCATTAGGTGTTGGTCCTTCGCAGGAGATTGGTCTTCCAAAGGAAGTTTTTCTTCCGTAGAAGATTGGTCTTCCGTAGATGTTGGTCTTCCGTAGGTGTTGCAGTTGCCTTGGATGATTTTGTTGTTGTAAAGCATCCGCAGGAGTCCCACGAAGTCCCTACTTGTATTTTTCAAGAATATCTACGGAGGAATAATTTGTTCATCCGTAGATGTTGTTCAGCACTTACCCAACTCAAGAAATTTACTAAGTCTTAATGTTTTTCTTGAAAACATACGTATAGAGCATCACATAATAAATGGGGTTAACCTATAAATGTATATTGCATACAATAGATAAAAGAGATACAAGAGTTATTACAGGGATTTATTAAAGAATTAAACCTATACAAAAATTATAGACCTAACAATACTCCCCCTTAGCTTTAGCTTCTTCTCATCAATTCCTTAAACTTTCTAGTTATTTTATTCTTGACACCATCTTCTTGTTGAAGAAAGATACAAGCATCCTTTTGATCATCGTACTTGTACTTGATCTCCATTCGGTTCATCTTGTTCAAGGTGTCATACTTGATTTTAAAAATATCCTCTTTGGTTATTAAAGTTGCAACAACACTGTTGCTGTTGACAACTTCTAATTCATCTTCCTCGGATATTCTTAATTCTGCAATAGATGGAATTTAAAAACCCATAAGCTGGACAGCCTCAGATATTCATCTTTTATTGGCCGAGGCATTCAACTTATCAATTACCTGTATCATATGCACATACAAACATAAGTCATTTTGTGCCTGATCATTGTTGAGCTTTGAAATGAATTTGTCATGCAGATAAGCGGTGTAGCTTGGGTGAAGGAATCTGATCTCCTATGGATCAAACATCCTAATACTTGAAGTTTCCTTCTTATCTACGGGTCTTTTTAGCACCAGCTCCTTTGCTTTCTGTAAGGCCCTAATCCTAGCAAACCTCACAGTTGGTCATTCACAGCAAAAACATAGATTTAAAACATTCATTTACTTATATATGTATATATATAAATATATTGCAGCGGAAAGATGTAGTAATTTCAATTCATTAAACGCAGTTAAATTAAAATATAAACATCGTCTTTAACTATCAAAAAAAATCTTCAAAGTTCTCCTAAATTCTTCTCCATCAAGGATGCCAGTCTTTACATGCCAAGAAGCTTCAGATCCATGCTCCCATCCCTTAAGCCCTAACACTCACCTGTCAACTGATATGCATACAAAAGTCAGCTTCGCTGAGTGAATTCTAGGTTTACTTTGTTAAATAACATTTGTAAGAGGTATTAGGTTTAACAGTTGAAAATAATCATCATCTATCAGAACATTAATACACACGGGCTGTGTCACACCCCGGGTCCAGAGAGGCGGGACGTCACGATTAGTAAACAACAACCAAAATGCAGCGGAAACTAAATGGTTTAATACATTACAACTTTCATCATTTACATCAGAATATTGGCTCTGTTTCAATTCACAAGGTGCCTAAATCTACAGTTTATAGGTGTTATAATCAATCTTTTGGTAAAGGTTTCTTGATGCTTCAGTAATTAAAGCTTCTAGGCTCAACTTGTGTCTTTAACCTCTACCCACATATCTTGCTTCGGGTTTGGTGACTTCTATAGCTCAACTATTCTCCCTAGCTGTACCTGAAGACATGCTCAAAAGTAAATTGTGTCAACATAAAGTTGGTGAGTTCAAGTGGTTCAAGTTTCAAAACAATAAAAGGAACTCTTAGAGTCCACAAGTGAAGGTTTTAGAATCAAGTGTGATAGTTTCTGAAAATCTCATTTGATATTTAAAACATCATTTTTAGTATCAGTCATTGTGGGGTATCACAATCAACCCTGCACTTGGTCCCCGGTTGGCCTCTTCTAAACTTGTGTTTAACCGGATATTCCCGTAGGAAAAAAACCAAGCCTCAGAACAGTGAACCATTCCTACTAGGATGGTTCACCATAGTATCTTATTCAAAACCTGTTACATGCCACAAACGACCCCTCAGGATCTCAGTGGGGTACCTCCCTGTGGCGGGAGCCACTGTGCGTGGGGATTCCCCAAATAGATCTATTCATGTAAGAACAAGCGGTTTACAAAAGAATTAATGATTATGACTAAAGTATCAGCAGGTATCCAAAAAGTCCCACATACAAGCATCAAGTAAGCACAATCATAGTTCATAAAACAGAAGATCATGCAGAACAGTAAACAGTATCACACATAAGAGTTTCAGTTTAAAAGGAGCATGCTTCATCCCCAAAACAAAAGTAAAAAGGGGGAACACGAGAACTCACCTGGTGTCCTTATATAAATTCAGAGCTCGATAAAGAAAAGTGATGATCACCATCAAAGCAATCCTAACAAGAACATATAAGATTCACGTTTAGAATTAGCACGATGCTATTACATGCGTGCAGTTGAGCTCTTTAGTTATATTTAAGTTGGTGATTAGTATCCTTAATGTAGCTTAGCTTCTTGTGTATTCGTTAATTGTCATGAATTAACTTGTGTACATTAGGTTAATTAATGCATTTAATCAAAACTTGAGTCTTAGCATGAAGAATGTAGAAAAATCAATTTATGTCATGGATTCCAAATCTTTATAAATAACTTGCATTAACAATGTAGGTAATATTTAATGTTTCAAACGATGTTTATAATGCTCGTGTTCACATTGTATTAGTTAACTTGATTTTAAGTTAAGTAATTCAATTATTGACGGTAGTTGACTATATTTCTCAAAAGAAAAGGGTGACACCAATAATATTTATTTCAATGAAAATGAGATGACCAATTACTAACAACGACAAGATAGTGGATCATTATCGCATTTTAGGTCTTTCACCTTAAATAAGACGTGTAGACGCCGGTTAACCTAAATGTTCATTATATTTATATACATTTATAAGTGTATAACCGTATTTGCATGAATTACATCTCTAAGCCTTCAAATGATTCAATGTGACACGAAATAAGCTTATTTGTATCATCTGTGACATGTTACAACCATTTCACAAAACGTAATATTTCACACATGTTATCTAGGTTGATTTCGAATAAATAACGTTGCTAATTAAATCTCGAGTCCAAACCATCCATTTAAATCAAATAATTATAACAAGTGACATTCATCTTTCGTTTATAGTTCACGTATTTTATAATTTATGCCTTTAATTATTTAGAGCTCAATAACACGTATGCGGATTATAATTAAATCTCAAATGCGTTGCGCGTGCGATATTACCTTCCAGTCGATTCACGTTCACTAACCCACTCGTATTGCTTTCGATCTCTTCTTGTTCTTGTTGTTGACGACCCGTTGACCTCAGTTGACCAAGTTTGACCAGTGATTAGCCAAAACCCTACCTTGTTGTTCTAACACAACAATTACCATTATCGACTACAACAACCACATTCACAACCATTTTCACCATCACCATTATATCGACATCCAAGCCCAACATACAACCAAGACTATGACCTAAACTAGACCAAATCCTAAGGATCCCGTCTAGTATCTAACATGCAACCTCAAGAACAACGTCGAACGGCTCTACTTTACCTCAAACAGCAGCATCCACTACAAATCACCATAAATCTCGCCTTGCCTCACCCTTGCAACCAACATCAACATCACAGCCGTACCATGGCTGCCTTTACAGCAACTACAACCACAATTACAGCCAATAAACATACACAACCCACATCACCACAACCGACCAACACAATCACAGCCCACAACCATCAACAGTCAATATTCACCATCAAAACTAGCACATGCACAGCTACTAACCACCATTAACAGCCCCAAATATCCCTCAAGTAATAACAACAGCCAACATTACGACCATCACCGGGCCTCGGCAATCGAGGACCGTGAGGTCACCAGCACCAGCCGCCTTGGGCAGCCCTTTGGGTGCCCTAGATCGACCACAACCATCAACAGTCAACATTCACCATCAAAACTGCAGCACAACCGCAGCACCGCCACCCGAGCCACCATCGATCTGTTCAACCGCGAGCAAAACCACCTCCCTGTTGCGGCCCTGCACCACCAACACCCCATCGCGACTACCATCGACCACCATCATCACCATCGGCTTCGTCGGCCCCCGAATTCCACCTCCACCGCGACCGTACCCCTCCATCACACCCTCACGCAACCAAATCACCCGCCTGTGGTCGATTCCCATAACCACGACCACCACATCCGTGGTCGCTGCTGCTGCTCGGCGCCTGGTGGGCGTCCTCACCGTCGGCAGCCACCACAACCACCGTCGGTCACCCAAAACCCACCTGCAACCGCTTCCTTTGCCTTCAATTTCCGCCTCTATGTCGCGTTTTTGGGTGAAATCAGGCCGTTTTCGAGTTCAGGGTGTCGAGGGGGAGCTGGGGCTAGCGTTCACTCGCCGGCACTCGCCAGAATCGGCTGCCGGAGGCCGGTAGTCGGCCGGGTTTCGAAGAGAACAGGGGGGGAAGAAGGGGGAGGTCGCGGCCTCTTTCTCTCTTCTATGAATTTTTGTTTTCAAAACACTAAAATGAGAGGACAATTTATTTATATAGTGGGTTTAGTGATGGGTTCGTTAATTGGTCAGTTCGTATCGCGTTCGGATCAGTTTCTCACGTATGGTTCTAAATTTCGCTTCTCGTTATACACAATTATACAAAATGTTATAAATATTCCGAGGTTATTGATTTTATCGTATTTAAAACATGCTGAACAGTTAAATGATATCGCGAAATCGACACGTTAACGGTTTTACGCGTTTTTCCTCGAACGAGCGCTTTTATTATTATCTTGATATCTAAATGCATGTAATTAAGTATTAAAATGATATTGTGAGCGTTATCTTCCCAGGTCGATCGCGTTAAAACCTTATCTGTCGAATTCTCGGGTTTTGACCTAATTCTAGATCCGGTTCACGTCACGATCGCGTTTTCGAAACGCGTTTATTCCGGACAATGCATGACTCACAAATTTAGTATTTCATGATAATAAACAATGATTAGACGAACAATTACAGAGTTACGAGGTTCGGTGGACGTGTCAGATATCAGTAAATGCCGGTGAAAACCGGTATTCGCGTTTCAGTTACGAAATTTCTGTTGATTATGCTTGATTGATGAAAAATCTTTCAACAAGCATTATTTATGATATTGTTAGCATTAACAAGGATTTAAATTAGGTGACAAGCCATTATAGGGAATTCTGATGGAATTCAGACGTCAGTACGCGTTAAATTGCCGGATTTTACCCGGTATGGGTTCCGAATCTGTTTTCAGTTTGGATCTTTTCCATAGTTGTTTCAAATCACATAAGAATTAATTGTTTCATGGTTTCTCATTTAATTAGTTCGTAAATGTGCATTTGGGCCTTAAATGGGCCTTTTTATAAGTTCGGGCCCGTATTGGGCTTATTGGGCCCAAAAAGGCTAGTTTCATTTTCTGAGTTTTCTTTGATAAACCCAACTCAATTCAGACTTTTATTGAGTTTCATAACATTTATTGGTTTTCAATTGGGTCATATTTCAGAGGTGTTACATTCTCCCCTCCTTTAAGAAATTTCGCCCTCGAAATTTAGTATCGTTAATATTTGTTTCCGAGTGTGATACACTCATAGTATGAATCTTGAAGATTTAGAGTTATTTAGCTGAGCATCCCAGGGCAAATGTTGATGATTAGGTGTCAAATAATCAGGTTTGATTTGGATTGGAGTAACTATCCAAATGTTGGAATCATGCTTGACAGGATTAGTGAGTCAAATTATGAACAGGTCTTTGGTTTCACGATCAGATCATTTAAAAATCGTACAGAATTAACAAGAAGAGACTCTCCAGTGTGGTTTAATACACCGACCTACAAAATAGATCTAGTAAGGAGACGATTCCCAAAATCCTGACGGTGTTACCGTCCTCACTGAGAATCTTAAGAACGATTGAAAAGAATAGGATATTAACGTGAATGCCATTAATTAGACAGGATAGTCGTGATACAATAGATTAAAGGTTTCAATCAAGAAGGGTTTGGGTCTTCCAAACGAGTACAGATGAACATCTAGGCATCGCACGACCATTTCTATGAAGCTCAGACTAAGAAGTTTTCACGATTTTCTAAGAATAGAAGATTAGGTCATGCACAAAGGTCTTCAGCTTTCAAAGCCCACTTTTTAGTTCTCAACATTCTTCTGAAAAATTTCTTCAATCTCTTCCTTCTATGATTTTATCTTAAGGGGGTTAAGTCCTTTGTTCCACTACGTGCTTTCTTCTAGTGTGCATCCTTTTCCGGAACGGTTCTGTATATCAGAACCTCAGTCTTAGAGTAGATCCGTTCATCTTATCTGACGTATGACAAGAGTTTCCCCAAACTGGGATGTGCTATATGTACATATTCACGTGAACTGACGCTGGTAGAATCACGAGTTCAAGAAATGATACGGTGTAGGTAATAGAAGGAAAGTCTAACTGTAGGCTATCTGCATTCGTCAATGAGGGTAAGTAGATACAAATGCGGGCAGGACTTGTTCTCTCTCATTTGGAAATATGGATGTCTTAGGACAATGCGGACGGAAGCTACTTATCCGCACTTGTCAATGCGGTTGTCATTACCGATTATAGATCACCCTATTGTGCTTGATCTAATATTCTGATGTGTATTTGTTAGTGTCGCATCGATAATGTATCAAGGTGCTCCCTTTTTTTACGGAAGTTTCTAGCTCATGCTTAATGTAGCTCTCCATATATTTTCTCGGCTTCAATCGGGCGACTAGAAAATTGTCTTATACTGTTGCATCAACACACATCTGAAACTTTCTTATACGCGCCCAAACGAAATCCGCTTTTCTCCAAGGATAACAATGCTAGTCGTATAGCTACACGAATCAAGTTTTTTTATCGATCCTTTTACAACTTTCTCCTAACCCTAAGCATTGACGCATCTCAATGCGGTTTTTACTTCTTCCCGGAATTTTATAGCTTCAACAATAGCAATTTGTCTCGAATTTCATGCTTAGTAGTAGTGGCAAAATGACAGACACGTCTAATTATGTCTTACAGATCCTATCCATGAGACTCCTGATTACATGAGATGTGTAGGTCCTCCCATGCAGCTTGACCACAACCTTCGTACTTGCCATATCTGGTTTCAACTGTTATTTGTGTAATGTCGTTTTCCTTATAAACCCGATTGATAACGATTAAGATGTAGGTAGCATCTTGAAATTGATTAAGTAGGTTATCATCTCTAGGAAGAGGATATCACTTATCCTTGGTGACTTTATTTAACTCTTAATAGTCCATCCATAACTGGAGCATTCTATTTTCCTTCCGCAAAGAGCATTAAGTTTCCTCAAGATGACATACTAGGTCTTATGAACTGTTTTTCCAACAGCTATCGAATCTGTTTTCCTTCACCAGCTCCTTAATATAAGCTTCAAGTCCAGTACCTCCATTTATATATTTTACTTCTATTCTCCGACTCAATTTCCTTAAGAGCAACCTCAACTGTTATCTTAAGCTACAGAATTGCTGCAAACGTTCCCACTAATTTCTTCATAATGCTTCCCAATTAAGGCCAACCTTCTAGATGACCTCTTCCTCGGTCCATATTCTCCAAGGTAACTGTGCCCTGTAGAGGGTCTATTCGTGAAGCAAGTAACTCTGTTTAGATTCCAATCCTTTATAATCATATTGATTGTTCCAACGAGATATGGGAGTAAGACTTTTTGCTCGAATTTCCGACGGTACGGAGCATTCTAGGGTAAGGTATTAGAGAATCACTTTAGGAGAGGTTTGAAATTTAAAGAGGAATAACACCAACGCTTACGATCAGGGATGATTATGCAGACTTTCTTTGTCTACAATCTGCTGCACGTCTATCACTTTGTTGTAGTTGGATCTCAAGTGATTTAACACATGAGATTTCTTGTAGCTGATCTTCTATGCTTCTTAGTACATCTTTTTGAGCAATACCATTCTTTAAGTTCAACCATGAGTCTTCCCCATGAACTCTTCATTATTATCGACCGCACCGATTCAAACAAGTTTAGGACTTTATCAAGGTGCTCGCTAGTACAAGAAGGTTAACTAACACTCTAATAACTTATCGTATAGTTCGAGAACGTATTCTACTTCAGATCTTCACGCTCGAATCACGAACTTATCACTCAGGTAGTAGAGGTCTCCAAGTAGAGATATCTTACAAGGTTTTAAAGTTTTCCGCATCGGCTAGCACGCACTTCCAAAGACGAGGGTTATGCTAGAGGGCTTAAGGTAAGTAGTACTACTCGTTAAGAGAATACATCGAGAACAGAGGGTGAGTGGAAAAATCAGGGATCCACTAAAGTTGTACATTCATATTTTTGTTTTGAAATCTTGAAGGTTAGTTTTTCTTGGTAATTTTCCCTGGCACTTGAATTTGATCTCCGAAGAATCTGGATTTTACGAGGATTCATTTCCTGCGAAATCTGGTGCTCAGAAATTTACCAACAACAAGGTCGGTTAAAAGCATGGTTAAGATAACTCAACTTATGTTTCGAGTGAAGATTGTCATTAGATGACTAACGGTTTAAGATGATGGAAGATTTCACGAGCATAGTATTAAGAAATGTGATAATCAATCGCAATCGGAGATGATATCCAGGATATTCCTTTGAGTCAGGTGGTTCCATTACAATGAATAGGTATAGAGAAGTCATATTACTCAAAGGCTTTAAGAAAATGATCAGAGGAATTCTAGGATCCGGAAGATCCTATGAAGTGTGAACTACTAAGAAAAAAAGAAGTGACAGTCGTCTATGTCATTGACCACAAGAGGCGTTTCTCGGAAATTTATTACTCCGGTATGTTCTCCGTTGTACAAGTCATGTTAGGGAGTCTCCTACTATGTCGAGGAAGCTTTTGACAAATACAATGTTGGGTAGGAAGGAATTTTCAGGCATCGCTAAAAATAGTATGGCTAATAAGGAAGAAAGAAGTGACAAGTCTTCTATGTCATTGACTACATGTCGTGCTTCTTGACAGTCCATTACTCCAATCTATTCTTGGTTGTAGAGTTTATGTTAGGGAGTCTATTACGACACCGACAAAGTTGAAATGAATTCTGTAATAGGTAGGAAGGAATCCTTGGGCATCACAAAAGGAATGAACAATTTTGCTAAAGTACCCACATAACTTAGGTGAAGTACCGTACTCTCAGCGCGAGGCTGGTTGAGCTTGAGAAGGAACATTTGATGATCCCTTGAGTCAGATAATTGCATCATTGTAACCTAATAGGGTAGCGGAACAAAAGAAAAGAGAAGATGAAGAAAAAGAATAGTTACTACAACGTCGTCCTTGGTAGCTCTTCAAGTGTCAAATGTCTTCGTCCAGCACGAAAGTTTTCAACCTGAAATTATTGAATATATTCCAAATATTTGTGTTTATTCATCTATTTATTGGTTCTTTAAGTGTTTTACATTGATATTAGTTTACATGACAGGGCCCACCAGAATTCAAGGGTACCTGTAAATTCACCATTACGTGTGCACCCGTAATCGTCAATTTACCTTACACTATCATTCTAGTCTTTCCCATCATCAGTTCCAAGTTTTGTGTATTTAGGTTCCGGAGTTAATAATTTTCATTTAGTCATCATCTGCAATAAAGCACACTTAGATTCCAATTATGCTAATCATTCGAGTTAACCCAGAAATTGTTTCAAAGTAAGTTTAAGCAAATCAAGCAATAAATGAGCATTCAGGTACATGCTATCCTAGGGAGCAGAACAACCAAAAAGGCATCATGGTTAATATCTAATCACTAAATTCCAACAAGCATCATCATACAAATGAAGCACATAAGCAAGTATCATCATTTCAACATGTATCATTATAACAGTTGTCTCATGTAACGACACAAGTCGTATCAAGTGTATAGCTAACAGAAGTTGTTTCATATACTGACAAAAGTCAACTGTGCAATTAGATAAGTATCTTTCCAAGATTTAAGTCCTAATTTATATGCACATCTTTGGTTTCTAACGTTCTTAGTACTTGACATTTAGTAGTCCTAAGAGTCAACTCCAAGAGGTTCCATACCTTCATGGTTTACTCGGGTGCACCTATCATAGGTAATACCATAATGTATCAAGGTTTCTTATAGGGTGGAGAATTCTTAATAGGATATATGAAATCCTTAAGGTATCCAGGTTAAAGAAGGGTGTTCTTAGGGAAACCCATTCTTGCTACAAACTTTGGATCACTGCATCGTGGAAACAACCTACTAGGCTGGTCCTATTTATGGTTACACCTTAGGTATTGCAAAGCAAACCCGTATTTCTACACCATTGGTTCAGCAAAGCTCAAAAGAGTCATCTTACTAAGGTGGTCCTATGAGGTTCATATGGTTGTAGTTTAGGTCTCGCGAAGCAGACCTACTTCGCTACAACCTTTGGCTCTGATACCAATCTGTCAGACCCCGGGCCCAGAGAGGCGGGGCGTCACGATTAGTAAACAACAACCAAAATGCAGCGGAAACTAAATGGTTTAATACATTACAACTTTCATCATTTACATCAGAATATTGGCTCTATTTCAATTCACAAGGTGCCTAAATCTACAGTTTATAGGCGTTATGATCAATCTTTTGGTAAAGGTTTCTTGATGCTTCAGTAACTAAAGCTTCTAGGCTCAACTTGTGTCTTTAACCTCTACCCACATATCTTGCTTCGGGTTTGGTGACTTCTATAGCTCAACTATTCTCCCTAGCTATACCTGAAGACATGCTCAAAAGAAAATTGTGTCAACATAAAGTTGGTGAGTTCAAGTGGTTCAAGTTTCAAAACAATAAAAGGAACTCTTAGAGTCCACAAGTGAAGGTTTTAGAATCAAGTGTGATAGTTTCTGAAAATCCCATTTGATGTTTAAAACATCATTTTTAGTATCAGTCATTGTGGGGTATCACAATCAACCCTGCACTTGGTCCCCGGTTGGCCTCTTCTAAACTTGTGTTTAACCGGATATTCCCGTAGGAAAAAAACCAAGCCTCAGAACAGTGAACCATTCCTGCTAGGATGGTTCACCATAGTATCTTATTCAAAACCTGTTACACGCCACAAACGACCCCTCAGGATCTCAGTGGGGTACCTCCCTGTGGCGGGAGCCACTGTGCGTGGGGGATACCCCAAATAGATCTATTCACGTAAGAACAAGCGGTTCACAAAAGAATTAACGATTATGACTAAAGTATAAGCAGGTATCCAAAAAGTCCCACATACAAGCATCAAGTAAGCACAATCATAGTTCATAAAACAGAAGATCATGCAGAACAGTAAACAGTATCACACATAAGAGTTTCAGTTTAAAAGGAGCATGCTTCATCCCCAAAACAAAAGTAAAAGGGGGAACACGAGAACTCACCTGGTGTCCTTATATAAATTCAGTGCTCGATAAAGAAAAGTGATGATCACCATCAAAGAAATACTAACTAGAACATATAAGATTAACGTTTAGAATTAGGACGATGTTATTACATGCATGCAGTTGAGCTCTTTAGTTAAATTTAAGTTGGTGATTAGTATCCTTAATGTAGCTTAGCTTCTTGTGTATTCATTAATTGTCATGAATTAACTTGTGTACATTAGGTTAATTAATGCATTTAATCAAAACTTGAGTCTTAGCATGAAGAATGTAGAAAAATCAATTTATGTCATTGATTCCAAATCTTTATAGATAACTTGCATTAACAATGTAGGTAATATTTAATGTTTCAAACGATGTTTATAATGCTCGCGTTCACATTGTATTAGTTAACTTGATTTGAAGCTAAGTAATTCAATTATTGACGGTAGTTGACTATATTTCTCAAAAGAAAAGGGTGACACCAATAATATTTATTTCAATGAAAATGAGATGACCAATTACTAACAACGACAAGATAGTGGATCATTATCGCATTTTAGGTCTTTCACCTTAAATAAGACGTGTAGACGCCGGTTAACCTAAATGTTCATTATATTTATATACATTTATAAGTGTATAACCGTATTTGCATGAATTACATCTCTAAGCCTTCAAATGATTCAATGTGACACGAAATAAGCTTATTTGTATCATCTATGACATGTTACAACCATTTCCCAAAACGTAATATTTCACACATGTTATCTAGGTTGATTTCGAATAAATAACGTTGCTAATTAAATCTCGAGTCCAAACCATCCATTTAAATCAAATAATTATAACAAGTGACGTTCATCTTTCGTTTATAGTTCACGTATTTTATAATTTTTGCCTTTAATTATTTAGAGCTCAATAACACGTATGCAGATTATAATTAAATCTCAAATGCGTTGCGCGTGCGATATTACCTTCCACTCGACTCACGTTCACTAACCCACTCGTATTGCTTTCGATCTCTTCTTGTTCTTGTTGTTGGGTTGACCTCAGTTGACGAAGTTTGACCAGTGATTAGCCAAAACCCTACCTTGTTGTTCTAATACAACAATTACCATTATCGACTACAACAACCACATTCACAACTATTTTCACCATCACCATTATATCGACATCCAAGCCCAACATACCACCAAGACTATGACCTAAACTAGACCAAATCCTAAGGATCCCGTCTAGTATCTAACATGCAACCTCAAGAACAACGTCGAACGGCTCTACTTTACCCCAAACAACAGCATCCACTACAAATCACCATAAATCTCGCCTTGCCTCACCCTTGCAACCAACATCAACATCACAGCCATACCATGGCTGCCTTTACAGCAACTACAACCACAATTACAGCCAATAAACATACACAGCCCACATCACCACAACCGACCAACACAATCACAGCCCACAACCATCAACAATCAACATTCACCATCAAAACTAGCATATGCACAGCTACTAACCACCATTAACAGCCCCAAATATCCCTCAAGTAACAACAACAGCCAACATTACGAACATCACCGGGCCTCGGCAGTCGAGGACCGTGAGGTCACCGGCACCAGCCGCCTTGGGCAGCCCTTTGGGTGCCCTAGATCGACCACAACCATCAACAGTCAACATTCACCATCAAAAGTGCAGCACAATCGCAGCACCGCCACCCGAGCCACCATCGATCTGTTCAACCGCGAGCAAAACCACCTCCCTGTTGCGGCCCTGCACCACCAACACCCCATCGCGACTACCATCGACCACCATCATCACCATCGGCCTCGTCGGCCCCCGAATTCCACCACCACCGCGACCGTACCCCTCCATCACACCCTCACGCCACCAAATCACCCGCCTGTGGTCGATTCCCATAACCACGACCACCACAGCCGTGGTCGCTGCTTCTGCTCGGCGCCTGGTGGGCGTCCTCACCGTCGGCAGCCACCACAACCACCGTCGGTCACCCAAAACCCACCTGCAACCGCTTCCTTTGCCTTCGATTTCTGCCTCTATGTCGCGTTTTTGTGTGAAATCAAGGCCGTTTTCGAGTTCAGGGTGTCGAGGGGGAGCCGGCGCTGGCGTTCACTCGCCGGCACTCGCCGGAATCGGTTGTCGGAGGCCGGTAGTCTGCCGGGTTTCGAAGAAAACAGGGGGGGAAGAAGGGGGAGGTCGCGGCCTCTTTCTCTCTTCTCTGAATTTTTGTTTTCAAAACCCTAAAATGAGAGGACAATTTATTTATATAGTGGGTTTAGTGATGGGTTCGTAAATTGGTCAGTTCGTATCGCGTTCGGATCAGTTTCTCACGTATGGTTGTAAATTTCGCTTCTCGTTAGACACAATTATACAAAATGTTATAAATATTCCGAGGTTATTGATTTTATCGTATTTAAAACATGCTGAACAGTTAAATGATATCGCGAAATCGACACGTTAACGGTTTTACGCGTTTTTCCTCGAACGAGTGCTTTTATTATTATCTTGATATCTAAATGCATGTAATTAAGTATTAAAATGATATTGTGAGCGTTATCTTCCCAGGTCGGTCGCGTTAAAACCTTATCTGTCGAATTCTCGGGTTTTGACCTAATTCTAGATCGGTTCACGTCACGATCGCGTTTTCGAAACGTGTTTATTCCGGACAATGCATCACTCTCAAATTTAGTATTTCATGATAATAAACAATGATTAGACGAATAATTACAGAGTTACGAGGTTCGGTGGACGTATCAGATATCAGTAAATGCCGGTGAAAACCGGTATTCGCGTTTCAGTTACGAAATTTCTGTTGATTATGCTTGATTGATGAAAAATCTTTCAACAAGCATTATGTATGATATTGTTAGAATTAACAAGGATTTAAATTAGGTGACAAGCCATTATAGGGAATTCTGATGGAATTCAGACGTCAGTACGCATTAAATTGCCGGATTTACCCGGTATGGGTTCCGAATCTGTTTTCAGTTTGGATCTTTTCCATAGTCGTTTCAAATCACATAAGAATTCATTTTTTCATGGTTTCTCATTTAATTAGTTCGTAAATGTGCATTTGGGCCTTAAATGGGCCTTTTTATAAGTTCAGGCCCTTATTGGGCTTATTGGGCCCAAAAAGGCTAGTTTCATTTTCTGAGTTTTCTTTGATAAGCCCAACTCAATTCAGACTTTTATTGAGTTTCATAACATTTATAGGTTTTCAATTGGGTCATATTTCAGAGGTGTTACATGGCTGTCACTTTATCGGTACTTTACCATTACTTGTTAATTATTACTCTTCTTTATCCGTCAATTCCCAGTCACTATCGGTGCCTATGATAAACACAGGAGTTTACCGACACGCAAATTTAGGCCTTACTGTCATACCCAAATAGACCATTATTGTCATGCCAATTCATGGCCTTACTGACCGGCCAGTTCGCCATTTACTTTATCAGGGTGAGGGCATAACAGATGCAACCCTCCTTTATCAATTGCTTGCAAGGCTTTACTTTCTCAAGGTACACGTTATGGGCCCAATAACATTTCTTTAGGTTTCACTTTCATGTTTAGGTTATACATAATATAACACAACATATTACAAGACAAATCATCACTATAAAGGTCATATCACAAGAAGAAAAGCAAGATATAAATTCATTAGAAAACCCCTTTTCCCATATAAGATAGTATATAAAACTTTACTTTAAAAGAACTGGTCATTTAGAATGTATATCACCCCAAAACGTTTAAAACATGTATAAAACAGGGGATCTAGAACTCACCTGAACTTAGCAAAATAGCTTCAATTTAAGTTACCTAAGCTATAGTCCAAATACACGAGCTGCACGGAAGTTAATACACAAAAACTTCATTTTCTTCACAATTTCGCTGCCATTTTCGTTGGCAAGTTCGCTGTCAGTTTTACTGGTAGTTTCGCTACCAGCTTCACTGGGCAGCACTTCTGCCAGATTCGCTGGACAGATTCGCTGCCATGAGCGCCCAACTGTCGTTGGAATTTCCTAGATTCGCTAAGTCTTATTGGTTTTCTCGAACACAGTAGTTTCGCTCAAGCGAAACTACAGTTTCGCTAGTTGAAGAGACAGATTCGCTGGTTGAAGGGATAGTTTCGCTGGTTGAAGGCTTAGTTTCGCTAAGCGCGAAACCCATCTCGGATCTCACCAAAAATCATCATTTCTTATCCAAATTTCATACTTTTTACGTCCAAATATTTGCTTTATCATTGCTATGCCTAGATCTAAGCTTTTTACACCATTTTATACGTAAAAAATTGGATCTTTTTAAGATTTCTTTCTAAAACCCTAAAACTCAAAACTTTACAGAATCGAACGAGATGGTTTCGGGATGTTTCTTACCTTGATTTTAGCCTTTTCCTTGCTGATTAACCATCAGAAATGACCTGATTTCGATTCCAAGCCACAACACCATGACCCTTTGATATCTTGATCTTTCTCTTCTTTCTCTCTCTCTCTAGAATATTTGGATGATTATGTTGAAAAAGGAGGAAATTAGGGCTGATAAGGATGCTTATATAGAGTCCTTATGGGCCTTAAACCCACTAATCTCTTGAGCCGATGGATGTCATATCCAATACTTCCATTTTTATCACTAATTACCCATTATTTATATAATTACTATTTTCGACTTTTGGGATGTTACAAGTCTCCCCCACTTAGTAAGGTTTCATCCTCGAAACCTATAATTCACTAAAAAGATGAGGGTAGTGCTCTCTCATTTCCCTTTCTGACTCCTATGTGGCTTCCGATCCCTTTCGATGTTTCCACTGAACTTTAACTTGCTTGAATACTTTGTTTCTTAATTGTTTCTCCTTCTGGTCCAATATGACCACTGGTTGCTCTACATAATTCAGCTTCTCGTCCAATTCGATGTCGTCTAGAGGCACAACTGCCTCATCAGGTGCTAAACCTTTTCTTAAATGCGATACATGAAAGGTGGAATGAATCCCACTCAACTTGTTAGGGAGGTCCAACTTATAAGCTACACTCGCAACCCGAGCCACTATTTTGAATGGACCGATAACTCTTGGACTTAACTTCCCCCTCTTTCTAAATCGAATAATCCTTATCCATGGTGAAACCTTCAACATTACTTTATCCCCAACTCTGAACTCTATTGGTCTCCTTCTCTAATCGGGATATGACTTTTGTCTGTCCTTTGCCGCCTTCATGCATGCTCTGATTGTTTCCAATTTCTCCGTCGTGGCTTCCACCACCTCCAAACTCCCTAGCTCTTTCTGACCGACATCACCCCAACAAATAGGAGTCCTGCACCGTCGACCATACAATAACTCATATGGGGGCATCTTAATACTGGCGTGGTAGCTGTTGTTATAAGAGAACTCTGCTAGTGGCAAATGATCATCCCAGTTACCGCCGAATTCGATAACGCATGCCCAAAGCATATCTTCCAGTGTCTGGATTGTTCTTTCCGATTGCCATCGGTCTGCGGGTGGTATGCGGTACTAATGTGCAACCTCGTGCCCATTTCTTCATTGCACTTTTTCCAAAACTTTAAGGTGAACCGCGTATCTCTATCTGAAACAATCGATACGGGCATACCATGCCGCGCCACAATTTCTCGGATAAACAGTTCAGCAAGCTTTTCTGAACTAATTGCTTCCTTGATTGGCAGGAAATACACACTCTTAGTCAGTCTATCAACTATCACCCATATCACGTCGTGGACTTTTGTCGTGTGAGGTAATTTGGTGATAAAGTCCATGGTAACATGTTCCCACTTCCATTCTGTTACTTCTAATGGCTGAACATAACCATAAGGTCTTTCGTGCTCAGCCTTCACTTGTAGGCACGTTAGACATTTGTTTACATATGCAACCACATCTCTCTTCATCCCAGGCCACCAATAATCTTTCTTCAACTCGTGGTACATCTTATTTGCTCCTGGGTGTATTGAGTAGAGGGTTTTGTGTGCTTCATCCATTATCTGTTCTCGTAAGTCGCCATGCCTCGGAACCCATATCCTGTCATGGAAGGTCTTAACACCCAAGGTGTTCTCTACCAATTCATCTACTTTCCCCACCATACTTTCCTTCTTCATTTGTTGCTCTCTTAAAGCATCTATTTGAGCTTCTCTTATCAACCTCATAACATCTGGGGTCACTACTAGTTGGCACGCCTTCACCCGGATTGGTTCATATCCTTCCTTTCGGCTCAGGGCATCGGCTACCACATTTGCCTTACCCGGGTGATAATTGATTTCACAGTCGTAATCCTTTATCAGCTCCAATCACCTCCTCTGTCTCATATTTAGGCCTTTCTGCTCAAAGAAATATTTCAGACTTTTGTGGTCGGTAAATATGGTGCACTTAGTTCCATACAAATAATGTCTCCATATCTTCAATGCGAACACTACTGCGGCAAGTTCCAAATCGTGAATCGGGTAATTAACCTCTGTGTACTTTAGTTGTCTGGACGCGTAAGGTATAACTTTTCCTCTTTTCATTAACACACAGCCTAGCCCGCAGTAAGAGGCATCGGAGTATACCGTTAGGTCTTTATCTCCCTCCGGTAGGGTTAGTACAGGAGCTTTGGTTAGTCCATCCTTCAATTCCTGAAACGCATCTTCCTGTTCTTTTCCCCAGTCGAACACCATGTTCTTCCTCATTAACCTTGTTAATGGGGAAGCTATCTTTGAGAAATCTTTGATGAACCTTCTATAATAGCCAGCCAATCCCAAGAAACTACGGATTTCGAATGGCGTGCTTGGGGAATTCCATTGCGTAACTGCTTCAACTTTTGCTGGATCAACAATAACTCCCTTGGAATTTATAACGCGCCCTAAAAACTACACCTCCCGTAGCTAGAATGTATATTTAGAAAACTTCGCATACAGTTTCTCCTTTCGTAATGTTTCTAACACCTCCTTGATATGACAAGCGTGGTCTCCTTCATTCTTTGAGTATATCAAGATATCATCAATGAAGACTATTACTGATCTGTCCAACATCGGGCGACACACGCAATTCATTAAGTCCATAAATGTCGCAGGAGCATTGGTTAGCGCGAAAGACATAACCAAAAACTCATAGTGGCCATAGCGCGTTCGGAAAGTCGTCTTTGGGATATCTTGCTCTCTTACCTTCAGTTGATAATATCCGGATCAGAGATCTATTCGGGAGAACCAGCTTGCCCCTTACAACTGATCAAACAGATCGTCTATCCTGGGTAGAGGGTATCGATTCTTCACGGTCAGCTTATTTAATTCCCTGTAATCAATACACATCCTCATGCTGCCATCCTTCTTCTTCACAAACAACACTAGAGCACCCCATGGAGAAATGCTAGGCCTAATGAATCCTTTGTCAAGAAGTTATTGAAGTTGTGACATGAGCTCCTTCATCTCGGACGGGGCTAGGCGGTAGGGTGCTTTGGCAATGGGCTGGGCTCCTGATAGTAGATCAATCTGAAACCCTATCTTCCTATCCGGTGGTACCCCGGGCAGATCCTCCGGGAATACATCAGGAAAGTCCCGCACAACTGGTACATCTGACAACTCTTTCGCTTTATCTTTAACATCTTTGACATGTGCTACATAAGCTCCACACCCTCACCTCATACATTTCTCTGCCTTGATCATGGAAAAGATCCTTGGAACCATGCAATCTTTATCACCGTAGATCGTAACCAGACTACCATCTGGAGCCGTTAATCGGATCATCTTTTGCTAGCATACTACGTTAGCATCATGGGCAGTTAACCAATCCATCCCTAGTACGACATCGAAACCTCTTAAGGGCATGTCAAACAATTGTGCGGGAAAGTAATAACCTCCTATTTTAATGTGGCAATCCTCTAACATTTTGACTATTCTAATTGACTTACCATCGGTCGTTTCTACCTCGAAAGCATCATCTATTTCCTTAGTTTGGGTATCTAGAGTAGCACAGAAGGATACAGATACAAAACTCTTACTGGCACCACTATCAAATAATATGGAGGCACAAACACCATTGACAAGCAACATACCTGACACCACGTCCGGGTCTTTCCTTGCCTCCTTCTTGTTCATGGTGAAAGCCCTTGCCCTAGCCATGGGCTTTCCATCATCCCCCTTATCATTATTCCTGCTTGTTCCCGAGTTTTCCGGCTTAGCTTTCTTGCAATCCCTGTTGTGGTGCCCCGACTCATAGCAGTTGAAGCACTTGTTCATTTCTGGGCATTCTCTAGCCATGTGACCAGTTTTCCCACACCGGTAGCACCCATAGCTACCCACTTGGCACTCTCCGGGATGCCTCCTCCCACACTTCCCACATTCCTTAACTTCCTCGAACCCCTTCAAAATCACTTGTTTTGCATCCACCCTTGCTTTATTGTTTCCCGGTTGGTAGTTACCATTCCCATACCTCTTCCCATTATTATTCCAAACCTTCTTCGTTTCACCCACTGTCACTGGCCTGCGATGATCGTACAACCTTCCACTGAGGTCCACCGTCGACCTAAAAGTACTAGGTCGGGCAGTGACCATGTCTCTACGAATGTCCAGAGGCAACCCATGTACGTACCTCTTGATCCTCTTGGATTCAGGAGTCACCAAGTCAGGCACCAGACGTGGCATTTCATTAAATTTTGTAGTGTACTCCTGATGTGTCATGTTTCCAGCCTCCAAGTTCACAAACTCTTGTTCAATCTTGTCAAGCTCTCTCTCCGGACAGTACTCCTCTATCATCAATTTCTTCATTTCCGGCCACTTCATCCTCTTAATAGCCTCCTCCCCGTAAGACTCAACGACGTTATCCCACCAACACAGTGCTGGATCCAAAAGGGAATGGGAAGCAAACTTCACCTTTTGGTTTTCCCGGCACTCGCTGATCCTCAGCATGGCTTCCATTTCCCTTATCCAACGCTGAGCAGTAGCAGCGTTACCAGTGCCATCAAATGTTGGGGGTTTACACCTCTGAAAAGTCCCGTACCTGCACCCCTTTGCCACCTCTTCCTCCTCAGAATCATCGTTGTTATCCAGACGATCTTCCTCATCGCTCATTTCCTCAGTCTTGACCGCTTCCTTCTTATCAACCTTCTTTGAAGCCGTATTCTTTTTACCGTCACCCTTAACCTGCTCCACAACCTCCGCAAGTAGAGCGGGCATCACTCCAGATAGGATCTGGTGCACCTCTTGGGCAATGGCTTCCTTTACTGTTTACTTCGGCTTTGCATGGTTAGTGGTAGGCCCCTCGGCTCCTGTTTCTAACTTAACCTCCTCCTTAACCGATTCCTCAACCGGCTTTCTGGTTGACCTTTTTGTCGGTTTCGCAATTTTACTTGCAGTTTCTTTGGCCTTAGTAGGGGGCCTTCCCCTAGTGCTTCTCCGGGTGACCATAGCTGGAACTGCTTTCTTTGGTGCCATTCTTTCTACTCCTTATAAGATTCAGAATGTCAATATGGTCTTTCAAGGCAACTTCAGATCACGACGAGTTTTGTAAATTTTTAATAACAGTGGCCAGTTGTGATTAACTACTTACAGAACTTCTCATGTCCTAAACTTTCCTATCCTGAACCACACACCACTAGAACCTACTATACCTATTCTATGCACGTATAGTTCACATAATTTCAGATAGGCACCACAGATAATATTATCATACCCTACCCTCGATTTTAACTTAAATAGGAAAGCACTACCCATCAGAAATATACTTACAACATACTCTGTTACCTCTTGGCATGGAGCTTCTTGGACTGGCATCCTTGACACTTGGTCCCATTATCTGTTTAAGTTTAGGTTTATTAAATGTTTTCCCCAAATCTCTTAAACTTTGGCTCTGATACCAACTTGTAAGGCCCCAATCCTAGGAAACCTCATAGTTGGTCATTCACAGCAAAAACATAGATTTAAAACATTCATTTACTTATATATATATATATATATATATATATATATATATATATATATATGTATATATATATATATATTGCAGCGGAAAGATGTAGTAATTTCAATTCATTACAAGGCAGTTAAATTAAAATATAAACATCGTCTTTAACTATCAAAAAAACTCTTCAAAGTTCTCTTAAATTCTTCTCCATCAGGGATGCCAGTCTTTAGATGCCAAGAAGCTTCAGATCCATGCTCTCATCCCTTAAGCCCTAACACTCACCTGTCAACTGATATGCATACAAAGTCAGCTTCGCTGAGTGAATTCTAGGTTTACTTTGTTAAATAACTTTTGTAAGAGGTATTAGCTTTAATAGTTGAAAATAATCATCATCTATCAGAACATTAATACACACGGGCTGTCACTTTATCGGTACTTTACAATTAGTTGTTAATTATTACTCTTCTTTATCCGTCAATTCCCAGTCACTATCAGTGCCTATGATAAACACAGGACTTTACCGACACGCCAATTTAGGCCTTACTGTCATACCCAAACAGGCCATTATTGTCATGCCAATTCATTGCCTTACTGAGCTGCTGTTCGAGCATTTACTTTATCAGGGTGAGGGCACAACAGATGCCACCCTCCTTTATCAATTGCTTGCAAGGCTTTACTTTCTCAAGGTACATTTTATGGGCCCAATAACATTTCTTTAGGTTTCACTTTCAAGTTTAGGTTATACATAATATAACACAACATATTACAAGACAAATCATCACTATAAAGATCATATCACAAGAAGAAAAACAAGATATAAATTCATTAGAAAACCCCTTTTCCCATATAAGATAGTGCATAAAACTTTACTTTAAAAGAACTGGTCATTTAGAATGCATATCACCCCAAAACGTTTAAAACATTTATAAAACAGGGGATATAGAACTCACCTGAACTTAGCAAAATAGCTTCAATTCAAGTTACCTAAGCTATAGTCCAAATACACGAGTTGCACGGAAGTTAATACATAAAAACGTCATTTTCTTCACAATTTCGCTGCCAGTTTCGCTGGCAAGTTCGCTGTCAGTTTCGCTGGCAGTTTCGCTACCAGCTTCGCTGGGCAGCACTTCTGCCAGTTTTGCTGGACAGATTCGCTGCCATGAGCGCCCAACTTTCGTTGGAATTTCCTAGATTCGCTAAGTCTTAATGGTTTTCTCAAACACAGCAGTTTCGCTCAAGCGAAACTATAGTTTTGCTAGTTGAGGAGACAGATTCGCTGGTTGAAGGGATAGTTTCGCTGGTTGAAGGCTTAGTTTCGCTAAGCGCGAAACCCAGCTCGGATCTCACCAAAAATCATCATTTCTCATCCAAATTTCAAACTTTTTGCATCCAAATCTTTGCTTTATCATTTCTATGCCTAGATCTAAGCTTTTTACACCATTTTATACGTAAAAAATTGGATCTTTTTAAGATTTCTTTCTAAAACCCTAAAACTCAAAACTTTGCAGAATCGAACGAGATGGTTTCGGGATGTTTCTTACCATGATTTTAGCCTTTTCCTTGCTGATTAACCTTCAGAAATGACCGGATTTCGATTCCAAGCCACAACACCACAACCCTTTGATCTCTTGATCTTTCTCTCCTTTCTCTCTCTCTCTAGAATATTTGGATGATTATATTGAAAAAGGAGGAAATTAGGGCTGATAAGGATGTTTATATAGAGTCCTTATGGGTCTTAAACCCACTAATCTCTTGAGCCTATGGATTTCATATCCAATACTTCCATTTTTATCACTAATTACCCATTATTTATATAATTACCATTTTTCGACTTTTGGGATGTTACACTTTCTCAACATACCCCCACTGAGTGATGGGATATGAGAAATAGTTTCTCTCAAATTTCTTGACTGATGTAGTTCTCTTATTGGCATGACCTACCCTTATCAATAACTCATCTTCTATAGAGTATGAGGAGCTTGACTATGGCATTCTTTGCCTCTCTTTTCTTATCTTATGCTCCCTATCTTCTCTTATGCTTCCTTAAGGACATCATCTTTGAGTTTTGATAATAGCTTTCCAATCAACCCTGAGAAATCTCATCCTCTTTGATGTATTGGATAGTTGGTGATTGGTAAGCCCTGTAGTTGTTCGAGATCAGCATCTGGGAGTGAGATGACTGATTCAATCAAGGGAAACTATTGAATCATCCCAGATGCCCTTTTGATTATTGTACTATCCCATTCAGTATCATATTTCCATGCAATGATTTGGTATTCTTCAGCTGATTTGGGAGTAGTGATACGATCTAAGAGTTGGAACAAGATGGGCTTGTGTTCACTTATTTCTCTCACTGTTGTTCCAAGTGGCCAAACTTTATTTGGAAGAACCTCCATTGGTACTCTGATCATTTTCTCCTTGCTCTTATGCGTATCTTTACTTTCTACAATAATGGGCTCAGCAGGAGTTGATGTTTGTGCAAGACTTAGATTTTGGGCTTTAGTTCTAAATCTAACTCCAGTTTGCAACTCAATCTTCATCACATACTCCATCATTTGTCCTAGCTCTTTTATAGGTCTGTCTCTCAGCTTATAGAACTTGTGATTGTGATTTTGCAACCAGCAAATTATGTTATTTCTGTTCAGCCCTTTGGTGTCACAATGACCCAATGATAGGATCAAATGTATAGATCTGTGATGATATTAGAGAACAATTCAATGAAATATAAACAAAGTAATCAAATCAAAGCACAATATCAACAAAATTCATAGAGTTTATTGATAACAGCAAAGACAATTACAATGTATAAGTAGCAGATTCATACATCTAACCTACACAAGTCTAAGCTATATACACTATCAATAAACAAGGAGAAGTAACTAATTAGAAGACTAGTCCCTATACTATGACAAAACTTAAAAAGACACTTAAAGACAAAATGTTAATCTTTAAAGAAGACAAACAATACTCCACGTAAGATTGACATTGTCTTCTATCTTCAAAATCTTCAGTGTTGATGTCTTTTTCTTCTCTTGTCTTCATTTTCTTTTCTTCACTTGATCTTCAGTCTTTAGTCTTTCATCTTCTCCATTCTTCTCAGCTTCATTCTTCTATCTTCTCTCTTCCTACACATGCATCTTCAATCTTCAAAGAAGTCTTCTGGTTCTTCTTTTACTTTAGACATCGGCTTCTTCTTGAATAGATCTTGTTCCTTCAATGCATTAGCAATTGCTAACTTGAACTTACTGGCAAGAATTCCCTGTTCTGGTCTTGAATCGTTTGTTTTAATCTCCATTTGACTCATTCTTTCCAAAGTATCTTTTGATAGTCCAGTAATATCGATATTGGCGTATAACTCGATGGGTTTTGAGCTTTCCTTCGAGTATACCTCCAATACACCTTTTCTTGAAATGCGCATGAACTCTATATCTTTTATTTCCTTCTTCACTATGTTGGCATAAGCAAGGGCTTTTTTCAGAGATATTCTTTCCATAGCTGCATTCATCACGTTGATGATGGAAAGAAAATATTTCTTGTCTTCCTCAGCAACATCAGGAGACACTTTCTCAAACTTTTGTACCGAAAGAAATGAAATATAACTCGGATGAAGCAATTTGAGCTCAAATGCACCAAAAAGTGTAATCATGTCCTCATCCCATTGTTCGAGATTACGGACCAGCTTAAGCTCAAATGTCTCCGTGTTGTAAAACCATCGAAGAATTGGTTTGGACTTTTGGGTACCATCAATCACTTTTAAGCCCGTGGTGTAACTTTTTCAAACTATTGGTCCCAAAATTCAACCATGAAATGCTCTTCTTCAGTCTGTAACCCCTTTATCTTTTTATTCTTCTTTAACATAGCAAAGTATTCCTTATCTTCTTGATCGCATCTAGTTTGAAGGAAATTACTTGGTCTTGCTATACCTCTTCTCAAAAGTTCAATAAACATATCACCTCGTTTGGATCTAGACGGATTGATCAGTGGTAGTTTTTTTTAACTCTTTCAAATCCTGCACTGGAAGCTTAATGATGCTAGAGTAAAAATGATAGACATCACATACAACATTTACTCTTTTTATAAAAGATGCATCAAAAACCTCATCATACTTCCATGCAATGATCTTGACTTGGTTTGTAAAATCTGGAGATATCATTGCATTCAACAGTTCATCAACTGATGTCCTTTTTGTAATATATTTCTAGCCAAGTCACCAGTGGATCTAGCATTACCAAATAGTTGTTTCTGTCAGAAGAAGCTTTATAAGCTTGTTTTTCTGAACCAGAGAACATCTTGATCAGCTCTCTTCTGCTCTCATGAGCACTTGACTTCTATGCCATTTGTTTGATCTCTTGGGGATTTAGAATTCTTATTCTCTTTGTAATATCCAGATATTGAGGATTGTCAGCGTCTAGAATAATTATTTTGTTCGACTGTTTTTCAGTTTGCTAAAAGCTTTTGACAAGATTACTCAATAAGACAGATTGAAGCCTTTTTTATCTTTTCCAAGGATAATTTTGAGCCTGCAACCAAGACCTTAAAGCTGGAATACTCATTTCTTCTAGGTCACGGTGATGCAGCTCAGATCTGGGCACTTCCTCAATGTTTATGCTCTCCTGTGCTCGATTCCATTCGCCATGTTCCATAACTATCTCATTTGGATCGATTGGGGACTGACTCAGAAGCAATACACTTCTTATATTCATCATTAATTTGAGAAATGTCAGCCCATCCAAAAACACATGATCGTATTTCATCCTCACAAGATAGTTATATCTATCTTCAAAATCTTGAGGTATTTCACCATGTTCTTGAATTGGCTCAAGTAGAGAGAAACTTGTTTCAAATTGAGCTTCATCAATATCTTCATCATCTCGTACTTCATCATACCAGTCATCACTATACTCTTCTTTAATATCTTCTAAAGCACCAATTTTCTCTTGGGCAGGTTGCTCTTGTTCTCCATGCACCTCTTCCTCAACAACTTTTTCTATCCTTTGCATTTTATTAGAAGATTCAGGTAGAACTGGATCTTCTATATCATCTACTTTCCTCTTCCCTTTCTCCATCTCAGAAGTCTTTTCAATATCAATTGGAATCATCTCATAAACAACCACAATATCTAGAGAGTTAGGCTTTTGAGACTCCTTTGACTTGCTCAGCTCATCTTTTAACCTTTCATTCTCTTCAGATAATTTCTTATATTTCTCTTCAAGAAGATCATAGTCTCTTATCATTACCTCAAAGTTCTTTATGACATCGTCTTTGTCTTTTGCAAACACCACAAGCTTTTCATCCTTGCATTGATTTTCTTCTTTTAACTTTTCATTCTCTTCTTTCAACTTATTCATTTCATTTTCAAGAGACATGTTCAATTTTTCATTATCAGCTTTCAATTCATCTATTATTCTCTCTTGAGCAAGATTTTCATCTTTTAGATTTTTTAACTCATCAATTTCTAAAATGCCATCAGTCTGTACAGACACATTTTATGCTGTAATGACTCGTATATCTTCAGATTCTTCACGAGTTGTGCCTTGAAAAACAGGCTCAGAAAGCATTGCTTCCATAAAATCAAAATTAAAGGTTTGATTTTGAGTATCTTCTTCATGTATAGTACTTTCAGCATGCACATTTACATTTGCTTCATCATTTTGAGCTTCATTCATAGTTTCCTTATGAATATCATCAGCAGATGTTCCTTCACCCAGATCATGGGTCTTAGTAACATGACTAGATGCAGTCCTCTCACTGCTAACTGATTGATGTACTTCAATAGCACCATCAGCACCATCATCATCATCACTATCAAATGCTACATGCGTTCCATCCTTTAACTTAAAGTCTTGTAACAAGGCAGGATTGCCTGTCATGTGTCGGCTACACCTGCTATCCACATACCATATGTTGAGTGGTCTTCTCGGGCGTACCTATACAACAAGAAAATTAAGTTGAGATATCTACCCAAGCCGAGATGGTCTTGGGTTTTCCATATTTGTCAACAATGGTAAATTGTTTGAAATGAAGATTATTTAAATCAGGTTTATTCTTGATGAATTTACCAATCTTGTTATGAAAATTGTTTGGATTATTTTTGTGAACATTCATACCACTTGAGTGATCAATTTTTGAAAAGTATTGATGACCAACATTTTTATTAGTCATTCTTACAGATCTTGGTATGAATTGTTCTTTCATAATTTGTTTTGGCATCACATAATTGTTCTTTTGAAAAGATCTCATACCTAAAGAGGGTTGGTTAGTTAATTGTTGAAATCCATCAGTTTGATTTCTCATATACTAAGGATTAACATAAACTTTGCTCATGTTTGAATTGGCAAATCCTCTATTAGGTGAGCTCTTTCTAAATTAACAATTCTCAGTATTATGAGTTTTCTCATCACAATAAGTACAGTATTTGTTAAATAACAATCTGCTGTAGAATGATTTCTCATGTCACATATGTGACAGTACTTGTTGAAATAGCACTTAGCAGTATTGTGATTTTTCATATCACATATTTCACAGTACCTTTATGGAGATTTAAACAGCTGCTTGTTAACTTTTGAAGTTGACGCTATATTTGATTTATTTTTATATTTTGGTGTCAAAAAGTTAAATTGTTGTTTTTGATTTGTCAATTTTTGCTTTTGTGACAAATTACTTTTCATCTTTTGTTCATGAACTTCCTTCTTTAATTCCTTAGAAACAAATCTTTTTGTATAGCGGAAGTCTTAGAATAAACCCGTTTTTAGATCAGAGTGAGATTTGTGCATAGGACTTATCTTGTTTTGATGAAAAGAGTTCATATTTAACAAACCAGCTGACAAAAATTTTATAGGGTTGAGTTTTGTTGCCTGATTTGTTGGTTTGATCAGATCTTCTGAACTTCTGTTTTGTTTAGTTTTGGTTTTAGATGATTTCTTTCTTCCTCTTTGATTCTTTGTTTTAGAAGAACTTGGTTTACTTTCAGATTGAACATCTTCAGGTGAAGATTCTGTTTCATTATCCTTTTGTTTTAGACTAACAGAGTTTGAATCTTTTGATGTTTCTTCCTGATGTTTAGCTTTATCTTTTCTTTCAACTTTCACTTCTTCCAATACAGAATGAATTTGATCAGAAGTGTTCTGTTTTGTCTGTTTAGGTTCATAAGATTTTATCTTGATTGGATGATCATTTTTAATCTTTTCCTGATCATTTTTAATAAAACTTTTACATTATCTTTTTCTTGTTCAGAATTCTTGTTTTTGTTCTGAAAGGCTTTGAGTTTAGTCTTATTCTTAGGAGAATGATCATGCGTATTAAAGTTCTCTGGTAAAGTGTTTGTTATTGATTCAGGCATTGGTTCATGAGTGAATCCTAAACCTGCTTTCTATTTATCTTTTCTCTCACTCACCATTTTCTCAACTATCATTTTTGAACTTTTAACTTTAGCAAGATCCATTTGAGTAGCAGCATGTGCTATCTTCTCCTATTCAAGATTTTTGGTCATCTCTTCTAATTGTTTTGACACAATTTCTAATTCTTTTATGGTTAGATTTTAATTTGTTATGCATTGACTCTTCTTGTTTCAATTTCTCACAGATTTTATATGAATAGCTTCGATAGTATTCAACATGTTCGAAGCATGATTTAGTGCATAGTTTCTCTCTCACTTCAGATGGTATTTCAGGAAATTTTAGAGATGAGGTTTTAGAGTTTGAGGATGAAGTGTCAACCTTGGGTTGATCAAATTGTGCCATTAGAGCTACTTCATCTGTATCCTCCTCACGATCAGATTTGTCACTCCAATCATAGTCATCTTTTTCATTCTCACCTTCCACCTTGGGATCACTTTTCACTGACCAATCCTCCCCCTGAATTTCTATAACAAGAGACAAACTTGAGGTTAGATCATTAGTGAATTGTTCATCATATGCACTCCAATCATAACCATCTTTAATGCTGACTACAAGAGCTTTCTTAGGCTCTTCAGATGATTTTGATTCATCTTTAAGCTCAGGCATAGGAAGAATTTGATAAGGCTTTTGGAAAGTCTTCTGAGCTGATTGAAACCTTTGCTAGAACTTGATTGAGCATTTCCTCCATTATTCCTTGGAGCTTTGCATTCTCTAGAGAAATGTCCATAACTGTTGCAGTTAAAACACCTTGACTTTGACTTGTCAAAACCAACAGTCTTGTTAGCACTAGGCTTATACTTCCTGTTGACATATGAGTGTTTTTGTGTTCTGTATGCAATCATCACCATCTACCAATTTATATCCATCTCTTCAACATCTTCAGGATCCATCTCGAACAAATCCTGCAAAACAAGGTCTAACTGAGTTAAATGGCTACCTTGATATGCTTGAAAACTAGCCATGAATGCAGTGAAAGCAGTTTTAGACTTTTCATCCTCTAATAGGATGTTTATAACATCTTTAACTTTGCTAGATTTAGCAGAGTTAGTTGATGGAGTCTCTGTTTGAATATTTGAACTTTTAGATTTAGGAGGAGATTGAGGATGAGATTGTGTTGTATAAGCAAGAACACTAGTGAATGATGAATCAGTGAAGAATCCTGCTCCAACAAATAAGTCTTCCTCTTCTTCTGTAATATTCTCACTCTTTGCCATGAATGTATTTTCAACAGAATTTGCAGGAGATGCCACAAACTGATACTGTGACATTGATGCTGCTCTATCATTGTTCTTTGAGCTTCCATCAATTTCAACAGACTCTATCTTGGCAATAAGCAGATCTAAATCCATGGGGAACTTCTCAGTATGCTTTAGCAATGTTACTGTTTGTTTCCATGATGAGGGTAAAGCATTGAGTAGTCTGAGATTTAGATCTTCAAGATCAGGCTTGATACCAGCTGTTGACATCTCAGTTGTGAGCTGAACAAATCTGTTTATCATCTGGTTTACTATTTCACCAGACAAATGTTGAAACAGTTCTAACTGCCTTTTCAACTTTTGTTTCTTGAGGTTTTGAATCTCTTTTCCTTCTTAATAGATGGTTTTTAAGGCTTTATACATGGTATATCCAGTCTGATATCCATCAAGCCTTGCAAGAACTTCCAAAAGTAGTCCTTTACACATCAAGGAGTATGCTTTGATATCATTCTTGACCTTTTTCAAATCATCTCCTTGCAAACCATCTTCAGGGTAGGGTTCATGTGAATCTTTAGTATATACAAAACCCCTATGAGGCCCATCAGTGGTTATTAGAATGTATGGTCCTTTTTCAATAGATTTCCAAAGATCAGTGTCAATGGAATTCAAATGATGTTTTAATCTAAGTAACCAATTCTTGAAATCACTCTGTTTTTAAGTTTAGGAACTCTATTTTTTTGAGTCTTCTGATTTCACCATTCTTATACTTTTGTTGATTTTTAAATTTTTGAGTTAAAGAAATGAATCAAAATATTTTTGGATTTTTTTTATTTTTTTTTTAAATTTCTAAGTGTTAAGGGATGATGCGCCTGAACAGTCTAGAAAGGTCTCAACAGTTGTCGAACTTCTGAATTTGAACAAGAACCATCTAAGGGATTACCTAAGAAAAATTTCCAAAACCGCCTAAAGTAAAAACGTCTGAACAGTTGCACTACGTCTGAACAATTGTCAGACGTCTGGGAGTTACAAACGTCCGTTCTCATGCGTCTCAACAGTTATGATGCGTTTGGAATTACTTGAGCTCAAAGAGTAGTAATACTCCTCAACAGTTGTAAACTCTCTAGCTTGAAAACCACCACCACAGTGATAAAGCGCCTGTACAATGGTCAAATGCCTAAATACTTGGGCAATTTTCAGTGATTTTAAACCCTCATGCGTCACATTCATCATGTTCTTATGAATGTAACGAACTCAATTTTTCTAAAATCAATCAAAACTTGATGAATTGAATTGAAATCTTCCAATTAAGTAAGTTTAATGCCGATAAACAATCTTCTTTCTTCAATTTATTTGATTATCAACAACAAATCAGTGAATCTCTCAAATTTCAGTTCGACAAAAATGAACACTTTTCGAACCAAATTTCGACTAATTTTCTAAAATTTGATGAATTTGACTACTAATTCTGGTTCAATTCATGTTTCTGATGATCAAACACACCTGAAATCCATAATATTTCAATTGAATTGCTTATCAATCACAAAATTAAGTGAAATTTGAGTTTTCAATGTTCGACAAAAACTTAATTCACTCAACCAACAGCTCTGATACCATTTGATAGGATCAAATGTATAGATCTGTGATGATATTAGGGAAGAATTCAATGAAATATAAACAAAGTAATCAAATCAAAGCACAATATCAACAAAATTCATAGAGTTTATTGATAAAAGCAAAGACAATTACAATATGTAAGTAGCAGATTCGTACATCTAACCTACACAAGTCTAAGCTATATATACTATCAATAAACAAGAGTAACTAACTAATTACAAGACTAGTCCCTATACTATGGCAAAACTTAAAAAGACACATAAAGACGAAATGTTAATCTTTAAAGAAGTACTAACACCCAATGCTTTTTCAGGTTTTCAATTGCTTAGAAGTTGATGAAGGTGTCACAGTTGCATCCCGGAATCATTAGAATAGCCACAGTGAAGTCTTTGATGGCTTGTTCATGTCATCCGAATTCATCCTCTCTACCATGTCGTATGGAAAGCATTTGTTGATGAGTTCCATGAACATGCTAGATTCAGGTCTCTCTTTAAGGATGTCTTGAGTGGTAAGCAGCTCATCAAATGCTGTTGTTTCAGCAACCTTAGGAGTTTCTTCATTGATCAACTCTTCCTATTAAGCATCACTTTCATTAATTTGCTGAATTGGTTTTGATGTGAGTAGTTTAGCTGATGGGGTATGCTCAGGTGAAACTGTTTTGGCCCTTTTTAGGGAGTCTGTCACCTCTATGATCTTTTTTCAATCTTCCCCAAGTACCTCCTCTTTCTATTGTAATAGATGAGAGGAGCCTGTTGTTAAGATTGGACAACTTTTAACGATGATTGCTCTTTTGGAACATGTAGTACTAGTTGAGAAGTTTGGGCAGATTCAAGTTCACTGACACTTTTCTTTAAACTCTCAATCTTATCATCTTTTTCTTTTAGAAGTTCAGCTTGTTTAGAAATGGTGAGTTTAGTATTGTTCATTTCTAATACACTCTCCTCCTTCTCTATTTTCTCTTTCTCCATAGATTCTTTTAACTCTCTTACTAATTGATGTAAGGCATCTATCACTTCATGATCTGTTTGAGCATCCTCTCTCAGTCTTCAGATAGATCCTTCTTGTAGAGTTAATATAGCATCCTTTTCTTTCATCTCTTCCTTTAACTTTCTCAGTATCTCTTTTCTCTTGTTTGATTTGATGGTCAGATTGTTGTATTTAGCCACAAGAAAACTCTTACTAACATCAATCTCTTCATCATTCAGATCATCTTCATAATAAGCAATGACATCGACGAATTAATCGCCACTTTCATTTTGTTGCTCATCATGATGTATAACCTAATCAACCCCCTGTTATTTCTCATTTTCAACATCTAAATTCACTTCTTTAATAGCCTCACCCTGTACTTCTTCATAATCATCTTCTACGTTCATTACTTCAGTAGAAGAATGGCTTTCAGAAGCTGGGTTGGATTCAACTACTGGAGAGACTGGGCTTTGAGGTAATTCTTGGTATGGGGATGGTTGATTAGGAGAGAGAGGTTCTAGTGGAGATGGTTGTTGTTCAAGTGATGATGGTTTTTAATCAGATGGTGATGGTTGTTGTTCTGGTGGTGATGGTTGTTGAGTAGGTGGTGATGGTTGTTGAGCCGGTGGTGATGGTTGTTGAGTAGGTGGTGATGGTTGTTGAGCAGGTGGTGATGGTTGTTGATGATGTATGGGAGATAGTGGTTGATTGATCAATGGAGATTGTTATGGTGAATGTAAATCTTGCTCAGTTTGAGCAGGGGATTCTTCAGCTTGTTGTTAGTGTTCTATGAAGATCAATTCTTATGGAATATTAGCATTTGCATCCATAACATGAGGAAACATCTCCATTTTCTCCCCTTCATATCTTCCACTAATCTTGTTCAACACAGACCTTTCCAAGTGTTCTTGAACAAACACATCACCTCCCCTCTCTATATATGGCAGGGAATCATTGATAATGAGCTGAAGAAATCTTGGGAACATGTACATCTTATCAGCCTTTTGTACTTCAATTTGATCACAGAGGCATCCAAGAATGTACTTCGAATAATTGTAAGTCCTACCTTCAAAGATTCCAATGATCCCAGGGGAGATATGCCTTGAAAATCTATCCAATATAGATTTCCAATTTGACATACATTTCAAGTAAGTATGACAAAGGAATCTATATGGTTTGCATAGTCTCCCTTTCTTGATTTCACCATTCCTGTAGTCCCCATCACATCCCATTAGATCAAAACCCCTATTAATGTATTCATGATCGAATACATCATGGTGACCTGCTTCTTGTTCACCCAACTCCAATACCCTTCTAATGATTTGTTCATCTACTCTCAGAACTTCGTGTATAATGGAGGCATAAATCACCCTATCATCATTCTCCTTAGCTACTTTTGCGGTATTCCAAAAATCCATCACATGTGCTTGATAGATTACCGGGTCAGCTGTTAGAGCATAGAGCAATCTTGATCTGCGTAGATATTGGATAATATTTGTGCATCCTTCAGTGACAGGGTCATCCGGATTGAGGAAAGCACATACATCATGCTCTTTAGCGAATCGATTAGCCATCTGCAATACACACGAATATTAAAAAAAAAACAATGATTTTAGTATATAAGCCTGACATCAAAAATCTATAAAAATTAAGAAGTTCAAGAGTTTCGACGACATTTCAGCAATAATCAAACACTTTAATGTTATAACGAATGATTTACCTTGCTCATAATGTTTGAATGTTTAACAAAAGTTTAGATTACTGAACAATTTATTGTTTTGAAGTGGTAATTTGAATATCGGCGGAAGAAGGGTTTAAGGTTTTGCAAATGATTTTCTAGGTCATAAAAGTGCTCTATAAAAGTGCATGAAAACGACAAGTCAAATGTATCTTTTATACCCTTTTTCAGAAACATAATTGATAACCGTTTAATGTTGTAGGACCCTCAACCCTTATTACCCTTCCATGGTAAATTATTGTTTCCGCAGGTACTAGTTCTTCTATAGGTAGTTAAAACTTCCGAAGAAGATTAACACTTTTCTGGTGGAAAATAAATCTTTCAAAGGTATCTACACCTTCACAGGAAATTAAGTCATCCGTAGGAAATTAAGTCTTCTGAAGGAAAATAAATCTTCCAAAGGAAAATAAATCTTCCAAAGGAAAATAAATCTTCCGAAGGAAATATACGGATGACATCATTATTTCCTGAACTGAATCTACGGAAATATAAATTGTTTTTCATAGGTTACCAATCTATGGAAATAAATTATACTTTGTTAACACATTCACATCCATAGGTTATCAATCTACGGATGGTCAAATTTTAACTTTGATAATTTTACACTGTAGCATCTGCTGAGAAGCAATATTACACTGTAACTTCTGCTGAAGGATAAAAATTTATCCTTAGTGATGTATGAATCTAATATATTATTAGATCATTTATTGTTGTTGGACCTTGTTGACTTGTTCCATGGCAACTGTGCCAAGATTTTCACAGAACAGATATCCACCAGCCAAAATAGTTGCTCAAGATTCAATTTTCTTCATTACTTTTATTAAACTCAATTTTCATGCTCATTTGTTTCTACTCCCCCTAAATTTGTGCTTAATAATGAAATTATAACATAAAGTAGAGAATAGCATGAAAAGCAATGATCTCACCACTTTATATGTAAAAAATAAAAATTAACATAACTTAATCATATGTACAAGCATTTGAAAATAGGATCATTTGACACGAAGCTACCTCCTAATGTTTTTAGTTTAAGTGTAGTAAGCAATGATCTAGTGCTGATTTTGAGTATGTTTATCCACTTAAATTTAGACAGGAGTATATGTTCAATTAGACATGCTAATTATCATGTTTTGATCTTAATTATAGGTAAACTGATTAAGGCTCTATATTCAATTCACATTAGAGGTTATCCTTCGTTTATGAGTCATCTTATCACTTTTTCACACTTTAAAACTATGTTCCTTTAAGCATAAGTCCTATCTTAAGATTTCTTTGAAATCTTATTAATGAGAACTGTTGTGTAAGCTCTTTAAATTTAATATATAGTTGATCATATTGGATTCATTTAGAGCTTAATATATGATCATCCTTAGGTCACCAGGTCTTTACTTACATAAAATAGAGGTGCCTTTAACCCAGGTCCTTGTTTACATAAAACAGAGGGATGATGATGATCATAATCATATCACCAGGTGTTTATATGCATAAACAGTGGTGGTCATAATCCTAGGTCTTTGCTTATGCAAAATATATGGAAAATGAATTGTAAAGATAAAAATTATTAGAAGTCAGAACATAATGTGTTTGGGTGAGTAAGTTGATCACATTAGGATAGGACTCACTTGCTTGCTCCTCAAAGTGGAATATCCAACAATCAGTTATCTAGGCATTAAGTTTGGCATGCATTTGTTTATGTTATATTCAAGCTGATCCTACTCACACATCAAAGCACATGTGATCAGTCTTTATGTAGGATTAATGTTTAGGAAAGTAAGCAAAGTCATAGTGTACTATCATTCCTAATATGCAAAAGCTATAAACAGAAAAACATATTAACAATACATTCTTTTAGTATTTTTTTTTGCTTTATGAATGTTTTTGGCTTTTTCATGGTGGATAGATCATGCTTTCAGTAATGATGAAAAGAAGTTTAATCAAAGTTGATCATGCGCAATGATTCAATTAAGAAATTAAATCTTACTGAATCAAAGGCTTTAGTGAATAAATCAGCAAGCTGATTTTTGGTATCCACTTTGATCAACTTGATCAAACCCTATCTGAGCAATCTCTCAAAAATGGTATCTTATCTCTATATGTTTTTGTTTTACTATGTTGTATTGGATTAGTAGTGATGAACATAGTATCTGAGTAATCTATATGAATTGTTTTTTGAAGAAAATTGTACCCATAGTCAAGTAACTATTTTGCAACCATAAAACTTAAGAGCAACCAGCTGAAGCAGCTATGTACTCAGCTTCACCTATGGATACTGAAACATTTGTTTGTTTCTTGCACCGGCAAGATACAAGTCTTGGTCCTATGAATTGACATCCACCAATTATGGATTTTCTGTTATTGTTACACCATCCAAAATCACTGTCTGAATAGGAGTATAGGTTGAATTTTCCTTCTTTAGGATACCAACGTCAAAGAGTTTGTTACCCTTTAAGATATCTAAATATCCTCTTCACAGCATTCATATGAGATTCCTTTAGATCAGATGGGTACCTTGCACAAACATAAATAGAAAACGTAATGTCAGGTCTGCTTGCAGTTTAGTACATTAATGATCCTATCATTGATCTATATAATCTTTGATCTACAAACTTCCTTTTAGGATGAGGTACAATCTTTTCTATGGTTGATGTTGGTGTTTTGCATGAAGATGTATCAGCAAGAGAGTATTTCTTTATTATTTAATGAATATACTTTTCTTGGTTGATGAATATGCCATCTGGTTTCTGATAAACTTGCAAACCAAGGAAGAATTTTAATTCTCCCATAGAGCTCATCTGAAACTCATATTTCATCAATGCTTCAAACTCCTCACACAATCTCTTGCTTGTGGATCCAAATATAATATCATCCACATATATTTGAAGCACTAAGGGATCTCGATGTTCATGCTTGAGGGAGAGTGTCTGATCTATTGTTTCTTTCTTGTATCCATGCTTCAGTAGGAAGGGTAATAATGTCTCATACCATTTCCTTGGAGCCTGATTAAGTCCATACAAAGCTTTATCAAGCTTGTATACCCTGTGAGGGTAATCAGGATCTTCAAAGCCTGGAGGTTGAGCAACATAGACCTCTTCATCAATGTTTACATATAAGAACACACATTTTACATCCATTTGGTAAACTATGAATATCTTATATGAAGCATAGGCTAGAAAAACTCTGATTACTTCTATCCTTGAAACTGGTGCATAGACATCATCATAGTCTATTCCTTCTTCTTCAGTATAGCCTTGGGCTATCAGCCTTGCTTTGTTTCTTACAATGATGCCTCTGTCATCTAGCTTGTTTTTGAAAAGCCATCTGGTACCAATTGGATATTGGCCTTCAGGGAGATCAACTAGATTCTAGACTTTTTGCTTTTTGAATTGTTAAAGCTCCTCTTGCATAGCTTCAATCCAGCTATTGTCTTTAAGTGCAGTTGATATATGGGGTGGAACCACTTGAGATAGAAAATAGGAGAAAAGACAAATGTTGGCTGATCCCCCTTTATTTCTTGTGGTTCTTTCATGAAGATCACCAATTATGTTTTCAATTGGGTGATTCTTATGAATTCTAGTTGTTGGTATTGTTGCAACTAGAATGGAGGATTCTAAGTTGGTCATGTGTAGTGATGGACATTGATCTAGCTGTGATGGAGAATTAACAAAGTAGTCAAATTCTTCTTCATGTTGATCTGAGGCTGAATGATATCAATCTTCCTAATTTTGTGCTTCAATAGATGTAGTTTGACCTTCTATACGTGTTATAGTAACATCCCTGGATGTAGGTTATGGATCTGTTGATGCCGTTAGTGGACTTGGTTGTTGTACTGATGGATTTTGAGCTTTAGTTGAAGGAACTGGGGCATCTCTGGATGTAGATGGAGTATCTACGGATGCATTGATCAAACCTTCGGATGCAGTATTAACATATGTGAAAGCAAGGTTAACAACTGTTGATACTTCATTTACTTTTTTGATGGTTGAATTTGGGTTTCCATTGGTCTGTCCATTACTGATTTTGGTGAAGGCCTATGATCTGAAACACTTAAAGTATGTGGATGAGGTCTTGGTGGATCTGCAGTTAGTGGCACTTCACTCATTGTTAGAGGTACATATGGATAACATGTATCCATTGAACCTCCAATATTCAAATAACCAGAGTTAAATGAATTTATGAAAGCATCTATGTTAAACAACCATGAAGAACCTATTACTGATTTTGTAAATGATGTTTCATCAAAAGATACATTAGGTGTTTCTTCCATAATGTATTGTTATGGAATGTAAACTCTATATGATTTGGATGTTGATGAATAACAAATAAAGAAACCATCATAGGCTTTTTCTGAAAACATTCCTAATTGTTCCTTGGTGTTTAATACAGACACATGACACCTAAAAACTCTAAGATAGCCTATAAAAGGTTTTCTTTTAAATAAGAGCTCATAAGGTGTTTTGTTATGTTCTTTAACGGTTAATGTTTTATTCTGAACAGTGCAAGCTATATTCACTGCTTCAACCCAAAAGGTAACGGGCAGATGTGAATCAGCTAGCATTGTTCTAGTTGATTCAATGAGAATTCTATTTCTTCTCTTAGCAACTCTAGTTTGTTATGGAGTTCTTGGTGCACTGAACTGTCTTGCCATGCCTTTGTTCCTGCAAAAGGTATCTAGAACACAGTAAACAAATTTAGACCCATTATTAGTTATGAAAATTTTTACTTTTAAATCAAGTTGACTTTCAATTTTAGTGATGAACTCCATGAGTGTTTAAGATGTTTCACTTTTATGTTTTAAAAAGAATACCTATGAGAATCTAGTGAAATCATCAATAATCACCAAACGACATTGTCTTTTACCAATGCTCATGACAATAGTTGGACTAAAAAGATCCATGTGAAGCAATTTGAGTGGTGTTGTATTAATGTTAATTGTTTTGGACTTATGAGACACCTTATGTTGTTTTCCCTTGTAACATGAAAAAACAGTGAGTAGAACATTGAAATTGTTTCTTAGGAAGGCCAATGACTAGGTCATGTTTGGCTAGCCTGTTCATGTTCTTCATGTTAGAATGAACCAGCCTTCTATGCCATAGTTGAGATTCATCTTCTGATGACTTAGAGATCAGGCATGTTTCATTTGATGTTAGTGAGGTGTTGTCCATGTCCAAACCATATGTATTGCCTTTTCATGGTGCTTTGAGAAGAATGTAATCATCTGGGATTTTCAAACCAGGTTTAAGAATGTAACAATGAATGTTATCAAATAAGGTGGTATAGTTTTGATCACAAATTTGAGAGACACTAAGTAAATTATATTGTAAGTTTTCATAAAAAAATATTTTCTCAAACTTAAGTACACCATTAGTTACCATTCCTTCACCCATAATTTTACCTCCCTTCTTATCCCCACCAAATGCTACATAAAAAGCATTTTTATGTTTGAAGTCATGGAGGAGAGAATAGTTTCCTGTCATATGCCTGGAATATCCACTGTCAATGTACCACTTGTTGTCAGCCCTCCAAGTATGTTCCTACATATAAAATGAAATCAATTAGAATGGGGAACCCAAGCCTTAATGAGCTGGGGCAGACCACCTGTGTCTAAAATTGTCACTCCTTCATGAAGAAGTCTTATTGATTTAGGTTTGACTTTAGACTCAATTGATTCATTTTGTTTTGTTTGTGGTGGTGTGGATGATTCTATTGGAGATTGACTTGAGGCATTTTGAACTTGTTTCTCATTCATTTCCTCTTGCACCTTCTCTTTGTTTTTCTTATTTTCCTTTGATGAAGAACCTTTGTTGAGGAAAGTTTCAGCATCCTTTGATTTTGACTTTGATAATTCAGCACCTTTATCAAAATGATCAAAGAATGTCTCATCAGTCGTAGTTGATTTTTCATTCAAGTCCACCTTTTTGTATGGTGTCCTACTTTGAGACTGTTGTTTTTCCTTCTTCTTTGGTTGAGACTTAGAAGCAGTTGATTGCTTCTTAGACTTTTCAACCTTTTGTTCTTGATCGTCATTAGCAGCTGTCTTTTTGTCTTTTCAGCCTTTTTCTTTGGCTGTTACTGCTTTGGTGTTGACTTCTTGATGCTATCATCTGATTGTGAATCTGATTCAATTGTCTCTGATTGCTTCTTCTTAGGAACTTTTGTTTTGTTCTTTTTGTTAAAGTAGCATTCTTGAGTTGAATGATTGTTTTTGTTGCAGATAGGACAATGCTTGATGAAATAGCAATCTGAGGTCATATGGTTGTTCATATTACAGATAGAGCAGTAACTGCTAGAGTATCAATCTTTAGTGTTGTGATTGGTCATATCACACCACTTGTAGTACTTATCTTCTGCTTCACTTTCCAAGTCAACCATTTTCTTTGTTTGTTTCGGTTGCTTTTTATGCTCTTTCAGCTCTCTTTCAAATTTTGTTGCTGAAGAATCTTTGCCATTTCCTGACATAATGTCAAATGGTTCTAATGTGGCAGCAACTGTCTTTTGTGACGATGCATAGCCCTTCTCATATTTCTCTCCTGCGCTTTTGATTATTGAAGCTTCAGCTGAAGGCTTATTTGCTTTGACGGGTCTTTCAGCTGAAACTTCATTCTTCCGTAGATCTCCTACGGATGAATATTGAGACAAACTAACAGTTTTCCTCATCAGCTGAGGATCTATTGAAGATTCTTGAATTTCAACAATCTTCTTCTTCTGTAGAAGATCTGCTAAAGTCGTTGACATGGTCTCCATGATCTTTTATGCGGAAGTAGTTTTTGCTTCTTCCGTAGAATTTAGACTTGCATCAGCTTCAGACCCTTTTGTTGTTGATTAAGTGACTTGCTGGTTGTTTAGCTCTTGAATTCCAGCATTCAATTAAGCTATCATTTTATAGACAGTCTTTAGCAAGTTTCTTTGTTGAGGTGGATAAGCAGCTTGATTTCTTCTAAAACTTTTGGTATTAAAGGTTTGAATACCACACTTGTTGTTTTACCCTTATCATCACCTTATTGTTGATCATGATCATCCATCTCAAACAGATCATCACATCCATCAAAATCAAAATCTGATTCATCTTGTTTTGAAACTTCTAAATCAGTTATTGAGTTTCACTCACCTCAGAATCATCACCAATTGCCACCTGAGTAAATTCAGTTTTAATTGTATTATTGGTGCTTGGCACAAAATGGTTTGATAAGTTGTTAGTCATAGAATCAGGAAATGAGGTATAATTGTTATTCATTGGTGGTGCAACATTGTGAAAACCCAAACCTGATTTGTGATTCAGTATGAGAGTTTAACAACTTCTCATATTGTTGAGATGAAAGTTGAAACTTCTGAAGTTTCACTTTAGTAGATGAATGTTTTGCCATTTATTTTGTTATGGATGCAGTCAAATGCTCAACTTGTGCCTTTAGATTGTAATTCTTAGAAACTAGTATATCTAAATCTTTTTGTAAGGAATTGATTTTTACCTGATAAAGTTTATGTTCCCTTATATGAGATTCATTCAAAACCATTGTTTCTTTAACTTTATTAGCAAGTTGTTGAGCATGAGTTCTGTATTTTTCAACTTCCTCAATGCAGCTGGATGAACATAGCCTTTCCCTTACCTCTTTAGACATTGGTGGGACATTGTTCTCCATGTTTGCCATGAGAGCTTGATTCTCCTTAAATACTTCCTTCTCATGTAGGCTCCAGTCACAAGTACCATCCTGTAGGATTATAAATCTAGTCTCTTGGTTCTTACTTGAGCTGACTGAAGATGTACTTGAAGTTTGTACAGATGAATTGGTGAGTTGTGGGTGCTTGAATGGCCTTTGATTTGCTTGATGTTGTTGCTATTGCTAATGCTGAAGATGTTGATATTGTTGCTGAGATGTGGACTGCTGGTTGCATTCCCTTGAGAAGTGCCCATAAAGGCTACACTTGAAACATCTCACTTTAGACTTATCAACTCCTATCTTGGTTGTTCTACCTGGAGCAGATAATCCTTTGTTTCTCCGCCGGTACATCTTTGCCTAGTAAGCAATCATTTCCATCTGCCATTATAGATCCATTGCTTCTACTTCATCAGGATAAAATTCTTCTAGATCTTGCTGGTAAAAATGTGTTATGGTCAAGGTGCTGCCAAGGTATGCTTGGAAATTTGAGCTGAAAGCTACAAATGCTGCTTTTTACTCTTACGAATCAAGAACTACTGTAATTGGGTCTGAACTATTGTTGCTTTTGTTCTTTGAGGATGACACCTTAGCAGTTGCATTATTTCCATCATCATTTTTCCCTTTTGTTTTGTTGCTTGAATGAATTTGAGTCGACTTAGTTGGTCTTGATGCATAAAAACCAAACTTCCTCTCCTTCATCACTCATAGTACAAGAGCTCTCATCAACTTCATTTAAAATGAAGGCACTTCCCACACTCTTCGATTCCTTGAATTGATAGGGAGCAATGGGTGCTTTCATGCTCTTTTTTCTTGATTTCTCATCAAGTTTAAGAGCTTCCACTTTAGCCACCAAGGTATCAAGCCCGATGGCTTTCAAATCCAGGGTGTTCTAGAACATTGATACTCTCTGCATCCAACTCTCAGGTAGAGTATGGAGCATATTCTTGTTGAGTTCCCCATTATCATACTTGATCTCCAAGATGTTCATTTCAGTTACAAGCTGCATAAATCTATGTAACCGTTAAGGAATGGATTCACCCTCAATATGATGAAATGTCTCATATTGGGACCTGAGTGTATCCTTTATGATGCTTCTGATTTCATCACTGCCTTTACACATGGTGTGCAAAGTTTTCCACAATGAGTTTGTTGTTTTATAGGCTTCACACCTAATGAGAGGATCTTCAGGCAAAGCCATAGTGAGCATACTATAGGCTTTGATATCAATCTTGACCTTCTTTGTGTCATCAGGTGATAAATCCTTTAGACTGACGGGCTGATTCTTGTGATTATAATCAGGTCCTAATGTTGGTGGAATGTACGGACCATTTGTTATGGATGACCATAGATCAGAATCAATGTAATTTACATGGTTCCTAAAACGGATTTTCCATGTTTCGAAGTCAGTCTTGCTCTCCAACTTAGCAGGTTGGTATGCTGATCCAACGACAGAATTACTCATTTTAGGTAAATGATTGTTTAACTAAAATAGAAATTCTTTTGTTAATGAACTAATTAATGACCAACTCTTAATTATCAATTAATTAAAATGTTAATGACAAAAGTTAGTTAACCCTCTCAATAAATTCTTAACTAATATGAGATAGAGGATGTTTAATGTGTTGGGTTTGTTGGACCTTAACAATGTTGTTTAACCATTTAAACATGAAAAACGTAGCGGATTAAATTCTTAATTTCATGTTTTATAATCTGAAATATAGAGTTCATTTAATAGCAACAACAAACCCAAGAGCATAAGGATCTTATATATGTGTTTGAACTAGTTATCACCAATAAATAACAACCCAAACAAGCAATACATACTACCTTTCAAAGGCTACTGAAAACGTGGATGAAACACCATCCATAAGGGGCTGCAAAAACGTTATATTTGATGAAGAAGAAGCTGCTCTTGAATGGCCAAAACATCAAGAATGGATGTCCTCAAGTGCTCATACCCACAAGCCTCTTAGCAACACCCTTTTGCTAGGATTTTGTACACCCAAAATCGACCAAATGTTGCTGGAACTCTTCTTCCAGCCGTGATTTTCTTCAAAAGAAAGAGAGAACCTTTTCTCTTTTGGTCTTTGCATGTGTGTGTCACTGAGAAAGCAAGTTAGATGGATGGTCTTGCAATGAAGGGTGTGTAAGTTTCAAGAGATGAAAAAGGACCAAAATGACCCCCATGGGGCGGCCTCTTTTGTTTCAAAAATGGGTTCCCCCCATTTTTAAAACACCCTTTTTAATCTATGTTAAACAAAGGTTTAAAATAGATATATATAATTAACCTTTTAATTATATGCACACACTTTTATTATTCGATGTTGTTTAACCAAATTAAACAACATAACAAATAATATCCATGAACAAAATATCCTCATAAGTTGTTCTTCCTCACATGCAACTTATTTAGAAAACCCATTTTCTAAATTGTTATAATTATTTAATTGCATGATCATATCACCAATTAAATATTGATTGGTGTTTGCTAAGCTTGTTATTGGGTATGACCCGACTTGGATCATGATGTACTAACCACATCAATAATCTATGTATCTTGGGCATATAGAATCCAACAATCTCCCACTTGCACAAGATTCATAGAAGATTGATGCAAGCAGTAAATACCGCCTAACAACGGTTTACTACCCTTAATACGCATGACTTAGAAGCCATTCAATAACATCATCCCCTTCAAGTATCCAACTTGAAATGATTTAGGTGAATCAATCATTTATCCTTTTGTTACAGATGTCATGTTAAATCCAAGGACACAGAATGATCATTCCTTGTTGATTTAACTTAATCAGGCCTTAGACATCATACTCTCAACGAATAAAAGGAACAAATCCCATCTTGACTACATACGTTTCTCACAATCACCTTATGTCATACCTGAACACAGCCTTATGTACTGACAATTATTTCATATCAGTGAAGAACTAGCTCAAGGTAAAATACTTGGTGAATATCAAAACCCAATATGTATCTCAGGTCGGAGGATACCAAATGATATTCTCCTTTACTCAAATTTAGTTATGATCAATCAATAAGATTCCATGTAATAAGATTTGAGATGCGGGTCAGTCCAATATTCGTATCCCATGAATATCTATGAACCTTGGCAGCAACCAAATGCTCTATATTCATGCCTTATGAATATCCACCAATCCAAGTTCATGATAGTCTTACATTCATACTTGTTCCCACAAATATGACCGACTACGGACATTTAGAATAATAAACTTATTCATGGATGTAAACATGCTAAAAGGAACATAACTCCAAAAATCATAAATACATAGATAAGTTGAGTATTACATTTGTTCCATATTAATAATATTAATACTAAACACTACTAGAAAACTGTTAATAGATGACGCGCAAAATATGACGTGCGAAAAACGATGACGCGCATTTACGCGTATCATAAAATATATGTCGGATTTTAAATTATTTTTAGAAAAGATGACACGTATTTTTGCGTGTCATCTTTTGTATGTCATTTTTTAAAATTGTTTATAACCCTTCCCCCCTTTCAATATCTACATCGCGCGCCCTCTCCCCCCCCCCTCAAATCCCCCAAATCTACCGACCCAGATCCCTTACAACCGGACACCCTCAACAAACACCTTCCTTCCCCCACCATGAATCTCTCTCTACTTTCTCTCTCCACCAAACTCCCTCCGCCGCTCCGGCAGCTTTCTCAACGCCGGCGACTTCATTTTCAGTCGGCCATCGTCAGAGCTTCATCTTCTTCGCCGACGACTTCGTTCTCCAATAATCGAGTCGTTGTCACAAGGGAGCTTGGTAAAAACGCTAAGCTCATCAAAGCTCTTGTAATTTCCTTTTCTTCATGCTTTCTATACCCGTTGCTCCGGTTGCTGTACTTTTGTATTTGTGAAATTTGGTGCATTGTTTGTTATAACCTATCTGAATCTTAGGTTTTAGACTGTTGGATAGGTGTTTGATGAAATGCCTGAGAGAATGAATGGTGACAACTTAGGTAATTTCCTAGGGCTCAACAATCGTCCGCTATTCTACCGTCTCAACGTAAATCTATCCTCCGGGATCTTTACTCTCGCAACGTCCCTGTTTTCTTAGGTAATTTCTAATTCAGTTTTATCTCTTTATATATTCCTGTTTCAGTATCCTTCAATCGAGACTCGAGAGCTTTGTTTCATTTAGTTTCTTAGGTAATTACTAATTAACAATCGTTTTCTTTACGGATTAACTTCTATAGCACGCAACCATATGAATTTTGTGTTTATGATTGATTCGTGCCTGACGTTTACGATTTGTTCTAGCTCGGTCCGTGATGCATACAATTGAATGTGGTTGCCTTGAATTTGATAGTTATCAATTGGTTTTTGAATAGAACTTTAATTATGTCAATTATGAAAGAGTGTTGAATTTGGAGCTAAAAGCTAGAGAAATTCATGGCAGTATACTAAAATTCATGAGTTGGTATATGGCTATTAGAGATATACATTACTGCTAAAAGCACAATGGTTTAAGATGTACATTACTGTATAAACAACATTTATACTAGTTAGTTTTATACCTTATAATTTTCAACGCATCTCATCATTTATTTTATTTCTCAAAACAAAGAAGTAATATAAAGTTAACCTAAAGGTAAACCTAGGGATGCCATAGAGCCCTTTCATATAATAATTCATCTTCTTTTAATAAAAAATGTGTATTATTTTTATTTTTTATCTATATTCCTAGAGCTGCTCGGTCCCCAAGTGTCAAGGTAGCTGTGGTTGGAGCTGGTACAGTAGGCATATTTGATGAAGCTACAGTTTCATCTAAGAAATTAATTGATATTGCTTTTGTTCCGTCAAAAGGTATATATCTGTACATGTCTTCCTATTTATTGAAATTTTGAGGGTTTTATTGGTGAAAACAAGGATTGTTACTCAAATAGAATTGGGCCACAGTTGTTATCTTTGGTATATGATTAACTTATAATAATCATTTTAAACTTTGTGCATTTTAGCAACTAGTAAAGTTTTTGCTTCAGAGCTGCCAAAGCATGGGAATGAAACGTGCACTGTTTTATATCCTGCTTCTACAAAAGCTAGTCATGACATATGTATCAACTCTACTTCAGTTCATATAAGATAATTTGTTCATAATATATATATCTTTTACTGAGTAGTTTGTACATATCTTGAGTTTTGACCAGATTGTGAACCAACATCAAGAACTGAATTTAAGATTCATAAAGATAACTACTTGATTCAGCAATAGTAGCAATTAAGTTCCTCTAAAGAATTTATATATATTATTGTAGTTTATATTATTGAATATAACTATCTATGTATGAGTTTTTTATAAGTAAATTACCATTGTTATTGCCTTGTAGTTGATATAAACTAGTCAAGTAAATTACAAGTGTTTTACATAAAGGGGTTTCTGGGTCAAAACTGACAAGTTTAATTTGATAAAATTGGTTTTGTCTTAGGTTGGAGAAGGTAAAGAAGAATACACTGATGGTGATTTGGATGAAGTTCGTGAAGATTGGGCGCGCTATGTATCGAATTTCATTTATATGTAGGCCTGAAATGATATATTTGGACTTGTGTTAGTATTGGTATTGGACTTGTATTAGTATTGGTACTAATTGAATTTGGATTTGTTTTATGCTTTGTAGTTGTTAATTAACAACTTTTGTAAACTTTGTTGGTATTTAATGGATTTCGCTTTTAATGTTATTCGACAATTTGTTTTAGAAAACAACAGAAAAATTTATTAAAAATAAAAAAAATTAAAAAATGCAGCTAATTTTATGACGTGCATTGCGCGTCATCTATTGCACGTCATAAAAATTTCATAGATGACACGCGGATGCGTGTCATCTAGTCATTTATGACTACTCCTTCCTTGACGCGCATTGCCCGTCATCTTTTGCACGTCATAAAATGCGCGTCATCTTTTGCGCTTCATAAACAGATGACGTGCGGATGCGCGTTATCTATCATTTATGACTACCCCTTCCTTGACACGCATTTGCGCGTCATCTGACCCCAAAGATGACGCGCAATGCGCGTCATCTATTGCAGTTTTTCTAGTAGTGAAACAGATCAATTCCAATCACTAGAATATCGAAGTCCTAAGGCACAAGTATGACTTTCATGCTTTGCCCTTTCAAGGAGCTTCGTGAGTGGATCCGCAATGTTTTGATCAAAGTGAACTTTGCGAATACATATCTTTCCTTTTTCAAATTCATCCCTTATGTAGTTGAATCTCCGCTCATTGTGCCTAATCTTTTGATGTGCACGGGGTTCCTTGATTTGAACAATCGCACCCTCGTCATCACAAAAGATTTCTAAGGGTTCTTGAATGGTAGAGACCATCCTTAGATTGGTGATAAACCTTTTTATCCATGCAGCTTCCCAAGCTGCTAATGAGGAGGCTATGTATTCGTATTCTGTAGTGGACAATGCTACCCTATTCAAAATGGAGACATACCCCGATTGTGATCGAGGATCATCTCGATCAGTTTGGAAACTCGCATCTGTGTAACCCTTTACAACTAGTTCATCTTCATCAGATCCGTATATTAGAAACATATCCTTAGTCCTCCTAAGGTATTCCAATATACTTTTAACAGCCATCCAATGGCTGTTACTTGGATTCTGCTGATATCTACTTGTCATGCTTAACGTGCATGACACGTCCAGTCTAGTGCATATCATCGCATACATGATGGATCCTATAGCAGACGCATATGGGATGTCCTTCATACGATCTTGCTCATCCTTTGAGCTTGGACATTGAGATGCACTCAATATTGTCCCTCTTTGAATAGGTACTATACCTTTCTTAGAGTTTTTCATCTTGAACCTTTTCAAGATTTTATCAATGTATGCACTTTGGTTTAACCTTATCAACCGCCTCGATCTATCCCTATAGATCTTTATTTCCAAAATATAGACGGCTTCACGGAGATCTTTTATGGAAAAACAATTTCCAAGCCAGGTTTTAACACCTTCCATGGTTGGAATATCATTTCCAAATAATAGTATGTCATCAACATACAATACTAAGAACGTTATTAGACTCCCACTAGCCTTTTTATACACACAAGTCTTGTTAGCGTTCTTGATGAAACCAAATTTCTTGATCCCTTCATCAAAACGTTGATTCCAACTTCTCGATGCTTGTCTCAATCCATAGACTGATCTCTTTAACTTGCATACTTTATCAGGATGATTTGGATCGACAAAACCTTCAGGCGGAACCATATGGACAGTCTCTTCGAGATGTCCATTAAGAAAAGCGGCTTTGACATCCATTTGCCAAATCTCATAATCATAATAAGCAGTTATGGCATACAGTATCCTAATAGACTTTAGCATTGCCAGAGGCGAGAAGGTTTCATCATAATCAACCCTTGACTTAGAGTGAAACCTTTTGCTACAAGTCTTGCCTTGTAAGTATCCAAGTTTCCATGCATATCAGTTTTCTTCTTGAAAACCCACTTGTATCGACCCGGTTTGGAGTTAAGTGAAGAGTCAACCAATTTCCAAACTTGGTTGTCATACATGGATTTCATCTCTACGTTCATGGCTCCTAGCCACTTGTCATAATCCGAATTGGACATTGCATCATGGTATGTAGTTGGCTCATTGGAGTCAACAACATAGCATCCATCTATGAAAAATCCATATCTTTCATGTGGAATGCTAACTCTACCAGATCTGCGAACATTTTATGTGTATTGATCAACCTCTTGATCATGATCAACAACCTTCTGTTGATTGCTAGCGTCAACCAAACGTGTATCGGCTTGTGGATCTTGATCCTCATCAAATTCCACTGTTCTATACGTCATTCCTTCCATAAGGAACTTGGCTTCTAAGAACTCTACCTTTCGAGCAATAAATACCTTTTGTTTTGTTGGATCAAAGAAGTAGTATCCTATACAGTCCTTTTGGATATCCAACAAATATACACTTAGTGAATCGACTTTCAGTTGGTTTGGGTGTTAAGCTTAACATAAGCTTCATAACCCATACTTTTAAATATGATAGCGATGGAACTATTCCATTCCATATTTCAAAAGGCGTCGAATCCACTTTCTTGGTTTGGGCCATATTCAAAATACGAGCCGCGGAGAGTAGTGCGAAACCCCAAATTTATAGAGGTAGTGAGCTTATAGCCATCATAGGTCGAACCATATCCAATAGGGTTCGATTTCTCCTTTCAGACACACCATTATGTTATGGTGTTCTGTGAGGAGTAAGTTGTGAGACAATCTTACAACTTCCTAGATGATCCCTAAAAGTCTCACTTAGGTATTCACCTTCTCTATCTAAACGGAGAACTTGGTAGTTCTATCGAGTTGATTTTCTACTTCATTCTTGAAGTTTTGAACATTTCAAATTCTTCATGTTTATGTGCCATCAAGTACACATAACCATAGCGACTATAATCGTCGGTAAAGGTAATGAAGTAATTTTCACCATACCTTGTCATTGTCTTAAAAGGACCACATACATCCAAATGTATGACTCCTAATAAGTCCTTTGCCCTCTCATTAGTACCACTAAAAAGGCGTATTGGTCATCTTACCTTGTAAACAAGATTCACACTTATCAAATGAACAATTTTCATTTGTTTTCAAAAGAACATTCTTTTAAAGTGTTTAAATCCGATTCTTGTTTATGTAACCAAGATGACAATGACAAGGATAAGAGTCACTTAAATCATTTTAAGTCTCTTGGTGCATGATAGGTATAATGTGTTATTATAGGACGAATCATCATGAACCAATTCATAAATATCATTAGTAGGCATAGCCTTGAAATAATATACATCATCCATATAAACATAAATACCATCATTTACAAACTTTAAATCATAACCATATCGTTTTAAAAGGAAAACCTAAATTATGTTCCTAGTAAAACTAGGAGCATATAACATGTTTTGAAGAACAACTTCCAAACCTTTGAAAGTTCAAAACATAGTCTCCTTTCTTAAAGTGCTTATTTCTTTTGAACCCTTGCAACAGATTGCAAAAGTGAGTTCCACATGCGGTATCCAATTACCCATGTGCTTTGAGGAAATAACATTTAAGTCAATATGGATTATGAAAGTTGTGCTTGAGGTTTGTGAAGGAATTGATCTGCCCAAGATACATATTAAATTGATGTGGCTAGTGTGATATGATCCAAGTCGGGTCATACCCAATAACAAGCTTGTCAAACACCAATAGATAATTTATTTGTAGATAAGATCATACAAATAAATAATGACACCAATTTAGAAAATTGGATTTTCTAAATTATTGCTTATGCAAATGAACATTATTATGTGAATAATTGTTCATGAGATATTATTTATTTTTCATTATTTAGTGTTACTAAATAATAACAAATAAAAGAATGTTTGGTTTATAAAGTTTAAAAATTAGTTTTAAATTTTATAAACTTGAAGTTAGTATGTGTTTTAGTTATGTTTAAGATTTAAAAGGGTGGGGACCCTTTGTCTTAAAAATTTGGCCGCCCAAAAGGGGTTCTAGAAGGCCATTAACTTTGTCTTGAAAAGGGACATAGAAACACATGCTAACTCATTCCAAAAAAAAATCCTATTCTCTCTCTTGCATGCAAGATCTTCTTCTCTCCCAAAACACTCTCTCTATCTCACGGTTTTGAGAAGAAGAAGAACAAGATTTCAGCCTTCAAAAATCGTTTTTGGCTTGCTGAAAATCGGTGTCAAGGAATCCCTAGCAATCAAGGTGTTTGACGAAGCTTCGGGTATAGCCTCTTGAGAGCTTCTACCTTGAAGTTTAGCCACAAGAACACATCCATTTCAGCCTTTAAATCTCGGATTAGGAAGCTACAAAGGTTGTAGTTCTTTCATCTTTATATTGTATGCATTGTATATGTAGATCCATGGCATGGGGTTGTTATAAAATGGGTTTTATAATCAAATCTTAACATGTTTTAAATCTTATATTCCGCTGTGTTTTTTTCATATAATCAAGTTGTATGAAGCTTTGATAAACATGTTAAACCCCAACAATGGCATCAAGAGCCACTTATACATATGCATACATATATTACATCTTGTGTTTCTTTTGGACAGCCCCAAAACCGTGAGATTAGGGCTGTTTTTGGTAACCCCTTTTGATTTCTTAAAGATGTTACTTATGCATGTAATGGTCTTTAAAAAATCTAGGTTATAAAATGCTTGTTTGTTTGGACAAAACCCATATGTTCTTGGTTAATGTTGGCCAAGAAAGTGGGTCAAAAGGGGCTGCCAAAACCGTGAGCTCTTATGTATGTTTGAATGTATTGTTGTTGATTATGCATAACAAAGCCTAGACCACTTGGATTGAATGATTGATTGTCATGTTGTATTCATTTGGGCATGTAATAATTTATCTTTGGTTTCAAGTTTTGTTTTGTAATCTATTCATTCATTTGGTTTGTAATAAATAGATTAGGAGTTCTTTCTTTACTAGAAAAATGTATTAGGATACATGTTTTGTAAAGGAAGCTCAAGATCAAGACTTGAAGAAAGGATAAGACAAAGAGGATGCTTGAAGATGTGGTTTCAAGTGGGAGTCCCTTTGGTCAACCATGTGTCATGATTCATAACCCTTAGGACATGACCATTTGACACACTTGTTTTGGCTAAACAAGTGTGATCAACTTAGTATGCTTTGTTATGCATATATGAATGTTTTATTTATGTTTGGTTGAATGCATGTGATGATGTTTGTTTAAATATTTGGATGTGATTAACAAACCGTCAACTAAAACAAACATAAAACAAGTAATTGGTTCTCAAATCATTAAGAATAAAATAGAATGGTTCTATAAAAGGAGTTAATGATTTTGCAAAATAAAATGGGTTTTATTTAAAAGAACCAATAAGGTAGCATATGGATTGAATGCATACAATCATATGATACATAGACTTTTCTAAAACAAGAATTGAGAAATTATAAATCCCTTTTGAAAAACAAGTTAAACACCATCCTTTTACACAACACTTAGGTTACTTGCAAACTCTTAGTGGGATAAAGGTCACCTAACCACTTTGAGGGAACTTGTAATTTGAGGTGAGAATACCATGTATGTGGGATAAAGGTCACCTAACCACTTATATAGTAAACTCACACGTGTGTGTAAGTAGGACGACTTGATTTATAAAATATATAGAATGGATCACCTAAAATATGTTTTATAAAAGGTGTTGATGGGATAAACATGCCGTGATAAACATATGATGTTTTAACGATCCCATACCACTAGAAGTTGCAATAGGTTGCAATTGTCATTTATGACTACCTTGTTTTATTTAAATAATGGGATAAAGGTCACCTAACCAATATTTAAATATAACGTTGGATTCTAAAATTTTGTTTATTAATAGTCTATGAGACATAAAGGGTATTAATAAATGGAATAAATTTATCAACGATTACTAAAATGGAACTTTGTAAAATCTTGTAGATGGCCGACAACAACAACGCTAATAATGATGTACCAAACCAAAGCAACCAATCCCTAAGGGCAATCCTTCAAAGGGATCGTCTAACACCTAATAACTTCATGGATTGGTACCGCAACTTGAGAATTGTTCTCAAGCAGGAAAGGCGGTCCTATATCCTTGATGATCCCATCCCCGATGAACCTAACGAGGAGGATGTGGAGGCCTATAATGATTGGGTCAGATATGTGGAGGACTCCATCCAGGTCTCTTGCTTAATGTTAGCAAGTATGACACCCGAACTCCAAAAGGAGTATGAGCTCCATGGAGCTTATGACATGATCACTCAGCTGCGGGAAACGTTCCAGCAGCAAGCTAGAGTGGAGCGCTTCGAAACGGTTCGAGCGCTTCATGCATGTAGGATGGAGGAATCCCAATCAGTTTCATCTTATGTTCTTAAGATGAAAAGCCACATCGACCGCCTTCAAAGGCTGAATTGTCCCGTCTCAAAAGAGTTGGCCACGGATTTGATCCTTAATGGCCTAACTAAAAAAATTTGAGGCATTCGTCATGAACTACAACATGAACGGATGGGACAAGAGCATAAATGAACTTCATTCTATGCTCAAATCAGCTGAGGCGGGAATGGGTAAAAGGGTTTTACCCGTTCTCACCATTAATGAACGTGGAAGAAGGAGAAGGTCTCTACCCCCTCCTAAGGCAACTGTTGCCAAAGGAAAGGGGCACGTTGGGGGCAAGGGGAAGATGGTTGTTAGGGCGGAACCTCCAAAGCCTAAGGAGAAGAAGCAAAAGGTCGCTGTGAACGACCCATGCTTCAAATGTGGTGAGATAGGGCATTGGATGAGAAATTGTCCAGTCTATCTCAAAGAGTTGAGAGAAAAGAGGGATGCGGGGCAAACCTCAGGTATAACATACATGATACATATAGAACTAAATGTTATTTCTTCTAACACATGGGTATTAGATACCGGATGTGGAACTCACATTTGCAATTTGTTGCAGGGGTTCAAAGAAATGAGCATTATGAGAAAGGGGAAATAAGTCTCTTCATGGGCAATGGTGCAAAAGTTCACGTGGAAGCCCAAGGAGACTACATTTTGAAACTTCCAAATGGTTTGGAAGTTGTTTTGTGTAATGTATTATATGCTCCTAGTTTGACTAGGAACATAATTTCTGTTTCCCGTTTAAGACAATATGATTATGATTTCAAGTTTGTTGACAATGATATTCATGTTTCTTTAAATCATGTATTTTATTTTAAAGCTATACCTTGTAATGGCATTTATGAATTGGTTCATGAAAACGCAACATATGATAGCTCAATATACCAAGCAACCACCAAAAGACTCAAATTGGATTTGAGTGATACCTACCTTTGGCATTGTCGTCTTGGTCATATAAACAAGAAACGCATACAAACACTTCAAAAGAATGGTCTTTTAAAAACAAATGGATGTGATTCATTTGATGTATGTGAATCTTGTTTACAAGGAAAAATGACTAAGACACCCTTTAGTGGAACTAACGAAAGGGCAAAAGATTTATTAGGTATCATACATTCGGATGTATGTGGTCCTTTTAAGCCAATGACTAGGAATGGTGAAAGATACTTCATTACCTTTACCGACGATTATAGTCGCTATGGGTATGTGTACTTAATAAGACACAAAGATGAAGCTTTTGAAATGTTCAAAATCTTCAAAAATGAAGTAGAAAATCAACTCAACAAATCAATTAAAGTTCTCCGCACCGATAGGGGTGGTGAATACCTAAGTGATGTTTTTCAAGATCATCTTAGGAGTTGTGGGATTGTCTCACAACTCACTCCACCTGGAACACCACAACATAATGGTGTGTCTGAGAGGAGGAATCGAACCTTATTGGATATGGTTCGATCTATGATGGCTAGAAGCACATTGCCTCTATCATTTTGGGGTTTCGCTTTGCTCTCCGCGGCCCGTATTCTGAATATGGCCCCAACCAAGAAGGTGGAAAGGACACCTTTTGAGATATGGCATGGAAGAGTTCCATCCCTATCATATTTAAGGGTTTGGGGTTGTGAGGCTTATGTTAAGACTCTCACCCCAAACAAATTAGATGTCCGATCCACCAAGTGCATCTTTGCTGGATATCCTAGAGATTCTATGGGATATTATTTCTATGATCCACTGGAACAAAAGGTGTTTGTTGCCAGGAAGGGTGAGTTCTTAGAAGCCAAGTTCCTTATGGAAGGAGCTTGCAGTAGAACAGTGGATCTTGAGGAAGATCAAGAACCACATCCCGATGCACGTTTGGATGAAACTAGCACTCAACATGAGGATGTTGATGAAGATCAAGCGGTTGATCAATACACACAAAACGTTCGCAGAAGTGGTAGAACTAGTATTCCACCTGAAAGATACGGATTTTTCATGGATGGATGCTATGTGGTAGATTCAGATGAACCAACCACGTATCATGATGCAGTGTCCAATATGGATTGTGACAAATGGCTTGAAGCCATGAACGTTGAGATGCAATCCATGTATGACAATCAAGTTTGGGAACTTGTTGTACCACCTCTTAATTCCAAAGTAGTTGGAAGTAAGTGGGTTTTCAAAAGGAAAACTGACATGCATGGAAACTTGGATACTTACAAAGCTAGACTTGTAGCAAAGGGTTTCACTCAAACTCAAGGGGTTGATTATGATGAAACCTTCTCACCTGTTGCAATGCTTAAGTCTATAAGGATATTGTTTGCCATAGCAGCTCATTATGATTATGAGATTTGGCAAATGGATGTCAAAACCGCTTTCCTAAATGGATATCTTGAGGAAGATGTCTATATGGTTCAGCCTGAAGGTTTTGTCGATCCAAAACATCCTAACAAAGTATGCAAGTTAAAGAAATCAATCTATGGATTGAAACAAGCATCGAGAAGTTGGAATCACCGTTTTGATGATGAAGTAAAGAAATTTGGCTTCATCAAAAACGCTGATGAGGCTTGTGTGTATAAGAAGGCTAGTGGGAGCACAATAACCTTCTTAGTATTGTATGTTGATGACATACTACTGTTTGAAAATGACATTCCAACCTTGGAAGGTGTAAAAACCTAGCTTGGAAGTTGTTTTTCCATCAAGGATCTTGGTGAAGCCACCTATATTCTGGGAATAAAGATCTATAGGGATAGATCAAGGCGGCTGATTGGTTTGAATCAAAATGCATACATTGACAAAATCTTGAAAAGGTTCAAGATGGAAAACTCTAAGAAAGGTACTGTACCTATTCAAAGAGGGACAATATTGAGTACGACTCAATGTCCAAGCTCGAAGGAGGAGCAAAATAGAATGAAGGCAATCCCATATGCATCTGCTATAGGATCCATCATGTATGCAATGATATGCACTAGACCGGACGTGTCATGCGCTTTAAGCATGACAAGTAGATACCAGCAAAATCCTGGTGATAGTCATTGGATGGCTGTCAAGAACATTCTGAAATACCTAAGGAGGACTAAGGACATGTTCTTGATCTACGGGTCTGGTGAAGAGGAACTCGTAGTAAAAGGTTACACGGATGCGAGTTTCCAAACCGATCGAGATGATTCACGATCTCAATCAGGGTACATTTTTATCCTGAATGGCGGAGCTGTTTCTTGGAAAAGCTCAAAGCAAGAAGTCGTAGCGTTGTCCACTACAGAGTCAGAATATGTCGCCGCTTCAATGGCAGCACAGGAAGCTGCATGGCTGAAGAAATTCATAGCCGACCTAGGGGTAGTCCCTTCCATTCAGGATCCCCTAGAGATCTTTTGTGACAACGAGGGTGCGATTGCTCAAATCAAGGAACCTCGTGCTCATCAAAAGACTCGGCACATTGAACGGAGATTCAACTACATAAGGGATGAAGTTGAAAAGGGAAAGATATGTATTTGCAAAGTCCACACTGATAAGAACATTGCGGATCCACTCACAAAGCTCCTTGAAAAGGCAAAGCATGAAGGTCATGCTTGTGCCATGGGACTTAGATATTCTAGTGACTGGGTTTAATGTTGTACTTTGTATTTGGATATTGGAACTTATGTTATTTGACTTAATTATATGGTTATAATTTACATTTGTTCTTATATTTTAGCATGTTTAAATCCGTGAATAAATAAGTTATTCTAAACGTCCGTAGTCGATCATACTTGTGGGAACAATTATGAATGTAAGACTACAATGAACTTGGATTGGTTTTGCTACCAAGGTTCATTGATATCTATGGGATATAGATATTGGACTGACCCGCTCTCAATTTTTCTGCATGGAATCTTTGTGATTAGTCATAAGAGATATTAAGTAAAGGCGAATATCATTGTATCCTCAGACCTGAGATACATATTGGGTCTTGATATTCACCAAATATTGTACTTTGACTTAGTACTTTGCTGTTCTGAAAAATTGGCAGTACATAAGGCTGAGTTCAGGTATGATATGAGGTGATTGTGAGAGACGTATGTAGTCAAGATGGAATTTGTTCCTCTTATTCGTTGAGAGTTAGATGTCTAAGGCCTATTAAAGTTAAATCATCGGAGAATGACAATTCTGTGTCTCTTGGATTTAACATGACATCTGAACAAAAGGATAGATGATTGATTCACCTAAATCATATTCAAGTAAGGTACTTGGAAGGGATGATGTTATTGAATGGCACTTAGTCATATACATTAGGGGTAGCAAACCGTTGCTAGGCGTTATTTGCTGCTTACATCAATCTTCTATGAATCTTGTGCAAGTGGGAGATTGAAGGAATTGATCTGCCCAAGATACATATTAAATTGATGTGGCTAGTGTGATATGATCCAAGTCGGGTCATACCCAATAACAAGCTTGTCAAACACCAATAGATAATTTATTTGTAGATAAGATCATACAAATAAATAATGACACCAATTTAGAAAAATGGATTTTCTAAATTATTGCTTATGCAAATGAACATTATTATGTGAATAATTGTTCATGAGATATTATTTATTTTTCATTATTTAGTGTTACTAAATAATAACAAATAAAAGAATGTTTGGTTTATAAAGTTTAAAAATTAGTTTTAAATTTTATAAACTTGAAGTTAGTATGTGTTTTAGTTATGTTTAAGATTTAAAAGGGTGGGGACCCTTTGTCTTAAAAATTTGGCCGCCCAAAAGGGGTTCTAGAAGGCCATTAACTTTGTCTTGAAAAGGGACATAGAAACACATGCTAACTCATTCCAAAAAAAAATCCTATTCTCTCTCTTGCATGCAAGATCTTCTTCTCTCCCAAAACACTCTCTCTATCTCACGGTTTTGAGAAGAAGAAGAACAAGATTTCAGCCTTCAAAAATCGTTTTTGGCTTGCTGAAAATCGGTGTCAAGGAATCCCTAGCAATCAAGGTGTTTGAAGAAGCTTCGGGTATAGCCTCTTGAGAGCTTCTACCTTGAAGTTTAGCCACAAGAACACATCCATTTCAGCCTTTAAATCTCGGATTAGGAAGCTACAAAGGTTGTAGTTCTTTCATCTTTATATTGTATGCATTGTATATGTAGATCCATGGCATGGGGTTGTTATAAAATGGGTTTTATAATCAAATCTTAACATGTTTTAAATCTTATATTCCGCTGCGTTTTTTTCATATAATCAAGTTGTATGAAGCTTTGATAAACATGTTAAACCCCAACAGTTTGCCCAACATCCCTCTTGTTTCTTAACTCATTGAGATAGGTTGGACAATTCCCTTTCAAATGACCTATCTCACCATACTCAAAGCATGGATCGTTTTCCGTTACCTTAGGCTTCATAAGCTTAGGTTTGGAGGTTCCGCTTTGATCTTCCCTTCCCCTTTGCCTTTGATGTGCCCCTTTCCTTTGTCAACATTTGCCTTGGGATCGTGAATGGCCTTTCCATTGCCTCTCGAGGCGGCCTCAACATCGTCGGGGTCGGGTTGGTTAGGAATAGGATCGTCAAGGACATTTGCCTTTGCTCTTGCTTGAGAACAATTCTCAAGTTTCGAGACCAGTCCATAAGGTTGTTGTGGTTCAGACGATCCCTCTCTAAAGTAGTTCTCAGTGATAGGGTATGGACAGTCGGGGTGGTAGCATTATTGTTTGCGGCCAATCTACAAATTTTACAAAGTTCTTATTAGTATTTCTGAAAAATTTCATTTTAATTATTAATACCCTTTATGTCTCATAGACAATTAATAATTAAAATCTAGAATCCAACGTTACATTTAAATAATGGTTAGGTGACCTTTATCCCATTATTTAAATTAACAAGGTAGTCAATATTTGACAATTGGAACCTTTTGTAACTTCTAGCCTTTATGGGATCGGTTAAACATCTTATGTTTGGTCAGCATGTTTAATCCCATCAGCACCATTGTACGCCATGCTTCGGTGACCCTATGCATATGGTTTCCAATTCAAGTCGTCCTACTTACACACACGTGTGAGTTTACACATACAAGCGGTTAGGTGACCTTTATCCCACAAATACGTTAGACTCACCTCAAACACACAAGTTCCCTACAAGTGGTTAGGTGACCTTTATCCCACAAATAGTTCCCAAGTGATTCGAGTGTCGTGTAAAAGGATGGTGTTAAACTTGTTTCCAAAGGGATTTTTAGTTTTCGTTAATTCTAGTTTTGAAAACTCTATGTACCTTGTATTTGCATGCTTTCAAATACAAGGTATCCTATGGTTCATTTTTAATAAAACCTCTTTTATTAAATCATTAATCCTTTTAATAACCTTTTATTAACCACTTAATGATTAGAAACCATAAATTTTCAGCTTGTTAAGTTTGCTAATGAGTTTGTTATGCATATCCAAATATCAAACAACAATCATACAACAAACAACCATACAAGCATAATCATACAAACATATGTGCATAACTATAGCCACTAAGTTGACTACACTTGTTTGCCATCACAAGTGTTGTCATAAGGTCTTTCCTAAGGGTTGAACACAACACAAATGATGAGATCTCCAAAGACTCCCACTTGAACTTGCATCCAAATGCTTTAAGTCCATCCCTTGTGTCTTCCTTTTGTGCTTCCTTCCCGAGCTTCTTCTTTTACAAAATATATATCCTAATACATATTTTCTAGTAAAAGAAAAATACTCCTAATCTATTTATTACATTTCCAAATGAATAAACAAATTACAACGCAAATAGAAACACCAAAAGGAATTATTACAACCCATAAAGAATGAATACAACCAACATGACAAGATTACAATCAACCAAATCCAAAACACACATGGTCAAGGCTATGTTATACACTAATATATGTATGCATATACATCATTTCAAGAACCAAAATGAACCCCATTTGACCCTAAATTTTCAGCCAATATAAACTAAGAATTTAGGGTCTTTTGTCCAAACAAAGCACAATCAAACAATTTGATATCTTTCCATTCAAGATTTAATCTAAGCATGCAAGATATAACCTTGAAAGGTTGGGGTATCATCATATCATCACAAAACAGCCCTAATTTGGTTGTTAAAACCCTATAAAACCAATTTTACAAGGAGAAATGAAACTAGTCATCCATCTGGCTCTTGATGCCAATGTTGGGTTTGTTGGACCTTAACAATGTTGTTTAACCATTTAAACATGAAAAACATAGCGGATTAAATTCTTAATTTCATGTTTTATAATCTGAAATATAGAGTTCATTTCACAGCAACAACAAACCCAAGAATATAAGGATCTTATATATGTGTTTGAACTAGTTATCACCAATATATAACAACCCAAACAAGCAATACATACTACCTTCCAAAGGCTTCTGAAAACGTGGATGAAACACCATCCATAAGGGGCTGCAAAACGTGATATTTGATGAAGAAGAAGCTGCTCTTGAAAGGCCAAAACATCAAGAATGGATGTCCTCAAATGCTCATACCCACAAGCCTCTTAGCAACACCCTTTTGCTAGGATTTTGTACACCCAAAATCGACCAAATGCTGCTGGAACTCTTCTTCCAGCCGTGATTTTCTTCAAAAGAAAGAGAGAACCTTTTCTCTTTTGGTCTTTGCATGTGTGTGTCAGTGAGAAAGCAAGTTAGATGGATGGTCTTGCAATAAAGGGTGTGTAAGTTTCAAGAGATGAAAAAGGACCAAAATGACCCCCATGGGGCGGCCTCTTTTGTTTCAAAAATGGGTTCCCCCCATTTTTAAAACACCCTTTTAATCTATGTTAAACAAAGGTTTAAAATAGATATATATAATTAACCTTTTAATTATATGCACACACTTTTATTATTCGATGTTGTTTAACCAAATTAAACAACATAACAAATAATATCCATGAACAAAATATCCTCATAAGTTGTTCTTCCTTACATGCAACTTATTTAGAAAACCCATTTTCTAAATTGGTGTAATTATTTAATTGCATGATCATATCATCAATTAAATATTGATTGGTGTTTGCTAAGCTTGTTATTAGGTATGACCCAACTTGGATCATGACGTACTAACCACATCAATAATCTATATATCTTGGGCATATAGAATCCAACATAATGTTAAATTTGTTAAAAAATGATTGAACAACTATTAATAATCAAACAATAACTCAGATCTATGTATTAAACCTGGTTTTAATGCAGATGTCAGTTGATCGGGCAATGAAACAGTACCCAATTGATCGATATAACATATTTTAATGATCGCACCAACTTGTTGATCTCAATATCGTAGTTAGCTATTGACTAACTAATTCCGACTTGTGATTCAATTTTTTCGTTCAATAACATGATCGAAAACGAGTTTTAAACTCTCGAGTTGTATGAACAAACCCTAAAACAATTTTAATCAAAATCAATAGATCTGATCAAAAACTTGATAGATCTAATGATGTAAATGATTAATCAAACAAACTAATACTGAAAGATCAACTGATCTAAATCAATGAGCACTTGGCTCTGATACCACCTGTGAATCCAAGGATCATCAGGGAATTATCAGTTTAGTTGAAGACAAACAGTGATCGCGGAATTATCACTGATTGTTGTTTGATTAATTGATTGATGTAAAGTTGTTTGACAAAAATGAACAATGATGAACAAATCAACTAATGAAAAGCAAATGAATGCAAGATGAAGAACAACACAAATGTTTCAAATGTTTTCTATTAATGATTGAATAATGATTATAATAATCAAACAAAATAACGAATTCTGTTGCTAATGCTTGGGTTTAATGCTATTTTGATACGTGTATTGTTATGAGATTGTTTATGGCTGCTAGGGTTTAAGCGCAATGATTCGTAGTTGTCGATCACAATCTTTCACTATTGTTGCCTAGAAGTGTGTACCTAGGTATGCTTAGATATTTACTGTTAGGGTACCAGTAACTTTCTTATCGAGGTAAGAAAGTTACTCAGAGAATATCTTGATGTGACATTCTTTGACTAAAGTGAAAGTTGTCCGCAGATGTTGACTTGTCACTTTAGTTTTTGACTTTGTTGACGATGTACATAGTGTACATCAAGTGTTAGTCCTCCACGGGATATTGGTCTTCCGCAAGAACTTTGTCTTCAGCAAGAGATTGGCTTCCATAGATGTTTGTCTTCAATACGTGTTGCAGTTGCCCTGGATGATTTTGTTGTTGTAAAGCTTGCGCAGGAGTCCCACGGAGTCCATACACGTATTCTTCCAGAATATCTACGGAGGAACAATTTGTTCATCCGTAGATGTTTTTCAACACTTAGCCAACTCAAGAAATTGAGTAAGTCTTAATATTTTTCCTTCAAACATACATATAGAGCAACAAATAATAAATGGGGTTAACCTATGTAACACCCAAAAATTTGTTAAGAAAAGAAAAGAATAAAGAAGAAAGGAAAATTTACATAAGTGGATGGGGCCAAAGTGTCAAAAGGAAAAAACTTTATTATAATTATGTTTAATAAAGGTGGCATGGCCGCCCACTACTCTGTTCAATCAACTGCTTTCGACTTTTTAAAGAGAGAAAGCAGAGTTCCATCAGTTTTTAGAGAGAAGAAGAAGAAGAAGAATTTGCTGAAAGGTAAGTTTCTTGTGTTTTGCTAGATTTCAACCAAAAATTCAGCCTTATGACCGAGCCTTATGTGTTCGTTTGTGTGTTCTTGGTGCGTATAGGTGTTAGAACATCAAGAGTGCTTGAATTTGATGAAGTTGTACTAGAAAGTTGACAAAGGTGAGCTCTACATCCCCTATTTTCTATTTTAAACGTGTTTTGGGGTTGAAAATGTGTGCAGATAACTTAACTACAAGTAAGTTGTACCGTATGTTATTATTCATGTTTATACGGGTGAATGTATGTTTGGGTATGTATGGTTGTGTTTCCTGTTTATATGCTTGTTTTAGATGCTTAGTAAGTTAGTTTTGGGTTTAGAATATGTCAGGATGCTGATTTGGGGACTGAAAATTTGTATGGTTTAGATCTGGTAAAGTGCCCATGCGACTAAGTGCCCATGCGCCTAAGTGTTCATGCGCCTAAGTTCCCCATGCGCCCAACACTTAGATTATATGCCTAAGTTTCCCATGCGCCCAACAATTAGCTCATGCGCCTAAGTATGCTCATGCACCCAACTACCCAGTTCATGCGCCCAAATAGTTCCCATGCGCCTGAATATTTCCCATGTGCCCAAGTTTCATCATAAGCCTAAGTGTTCCCATCCGCCCAAGTACCCATGTGCCCACATAGTGCCCATGCGCCTAATGCCTTAGAAATTTTCTGAAATTTTGAGGAAATAGAAATTTAAAAGCTAAGATTATGTTGGTATTATGCACGTTTATGGTTGGATAATTATGTTCCATATTATGTATTATTACGTGACTTTACGTGACGTGGTAATGTTAGTATACGTAAATTATTATCTTAATTAAGCAAAAGATTAAAGATAATGAAAAGTCGAACATAACGAATGAATGAAAGTCTTGCAAGCAAAATTTAAGGAAGTTCACAACTCGTTAAGAGTGGTTAGCTCAACTGTGTGTTATATAGCGTGCGATCTTGGCTAACCCATAAGGGTTCACACAAAGGGGAGTCAGTCTTGGTGACTGATCCATACGTGTGAAACGGGATCCTTGTCGCTTAACCCCGAGACTAAGGTGGCTTTGTTCCCCTCGATGGGGTATAGCTTATGGCAGGATATGGATAGAAGTGGAAGACAATGAAAAAGTGCAAAACGAATGAATACGTATGATAATGGAAGATAATATATCAATATCTTAATGTATGTACGACGAATGACCATGTACGAAAGTAAAGAAAACATTTTGAGTAGATGGATAGTATTTTATTTATAAAAACTATAACTCACATTTTGAGTAGACTTTTACGCATTTTCATTTGGTAGGTGACTTGTTGTTTGGGATGGCACGAGGATGAAGCTATTTGGAAAATAAGAGACTGGAACCCATCTTATGCACACATGTTATTTTTGTCTTGTATTGCAACTAAATATTATGTGCGATGAATGTCCAACTATAAGCGTATTGGGAACGGGGCCTTACAAGTTGGTATCAGAGCTAAAGTTTAAGAGAAATGGGTAAATATTTCAAAAACCTAAACTTAAACTTAAAATGGGATCGAAGGGAAGGATGCCAGCCCAAGTAGCTACGTGCCATCAGGTAATTATCTTAAAGTTAACCGGTATTATGTATGTGTGTTATTTGACTTATGTGCTCTTAGTAGATTTGAATACTGATGTAGTCAGGAAAGGAAATGCTTGGGGAGTAAAGAGTAAAGTAAGTGGCTAATCATAACTTGCCACTGTAATTAGGGACTTACTCTACGCTGACATAATCTGAGCCATTACCTGGAATGACCGTGTTGGTGTTTGAATCTTAGAGTATTTAGAGACGGCCGGTGGTATATCATCAAAGGCCTCACGAGTGGAGTACGTGATGGACGTGGTGCTGGACCGCGTGTCACGAGGAACAGGGCTAGGACTGCCGAAACGGCACCTGGAGAGCCCGAGATTCATCACCATGATGGCGGTGATGAGAGTGATAACTTGAGGGCCTCATTGAAAGAGGCGGTAGTTGAGGAGGTTCATCTGGTCATGTAGACAATTCTACCATCTGTGGTGACTGAAGTTATTAGAGCTATGAGGGAGGATGCGAAGAGGGAGAAGAAGGAAAAGGAGAAGACTGCTGAGGGAGGGAATGAGGAGAGAGGAGAAAAGGAGCAACCCGAGGCTATGATGGTTTCCCCAAGTGATGATGATGAGGAGGCTATGCAGGAAACTGCACGAGGCTATAACTACGGGGCATTTCAAAGATGCAAGCCCCTAAAGTTTGATGGGAATGGCAGTGCTTCTGCTGCTCACCGATGGGTGAGGGAGATGGAGGCAGTAATTGATATTAGCGAGTGCCAAGTGGATCAGAAGGTGAAGTTAGCTATCCACTCGTTAGTGGATTCGGCCTTATGCTGGTGGGACAACCTCGTCTAGCCTGAGGGTAGCAGGGCAATTGGGAGGATGAGGTGGAGTATACTGAAGAAGCTGGTGATCAAGGAGTTTTGTCCTTATAAGGAACTCGATAAGATCGAGAGGAAGTTCATGCAGCTGGAGGTGGGAACCATGACACACCAGCAGTATACGACAAAATTTAATGATATGGTAAGGCTGGTGCCAGATCAGGTGACGCACGTGTCATGAAACATCAAGAGATATATTCAGGGACTGCCGACAAATATTCACAGGCACATGATCACCGCCCGGACGAGTACTTTTAGGTTGGTGGTTGATCTAGCAAGGGGTTGTATGCTGAGAGAGAGGTGGAAGTGGTAGAGGCGAGTAAGAAGGGAGGTGGGGACAAGAATTGGAATGGGAAGTGATTTGGTCGTGGTGGTTTAACTCCAAATAACAAGAAGGCAAGGGTGGATGATAGAAGGGTGGTTACATCAGGCGCGGAGACAAAGAGGTTGGGTAAATGCAGAAAAGAGCACGCGGGAGAGTGTAAGTGGGGATTGAACATGTACCTCAAATGTGGGAAACCTGTTCATGTGGCAAGATAGTATGGGGTTGTAAGGTGTTATAACTGCGGTGAAGAGGGCCATCTGAGTAGGGATTGCAAGAAGCCGAGGGCCGATAGTTCTAGGGTGAAGAAGAGGACCGGGAATGAAGGGCAGAAAGCGAGCGCTAGAACATTCAGGATGACCCGGGAGGAGGCCAGAGTGTACCCCGATGTCGTGTCAGGTATGTTCCTAGTAAAGCAAACTTGTGCCTCTGTGTTATTTAATCCTGGTACTAGTAGGAGTTTCATTTCTACTATTTTCTTTACTAAGTTGTCTATTAGAAGTAGAAGTATTAATGAGCCCTTTGATGTAGAAATTGCCATTAGCAAGTCTACCAGGATTTCTGATTTGATAGAAGGTTATGACATAGAGTTAGAAGGTCATAGATCACCTTTTAAACTATATGTGATGCCCTTAGGACGATTTGATATAGTCTTAGGGATAGATTGGCTAATAGGCTACGAGGAGAATATTATGTTTCGCAAGAAGAAGATTCGATTGACCGCGTGCGATGGGAGTTCGGTGACAATCTACGGTGATCGAGTTACTACGGTTCCAAAGGTGATTTCGATGGTGGTGGCAGATAAGTGTATGAAACGTGGGTGCAATGCCTACTTGGCTTATATGAAGGATGTGGTTGCGTCAGTAGTTCAATTGTCCGAGGTACCAGTTGTGTGTGACTTTTAGACATGTTCCCAGAAGATTTATCAGGTGTGCCACTAGACCGTAAGATTGAGTTTCAGATTGATCTGATACCTGGTGCCCAACCTGTTGCTAAGTCACCGTATCGATTGGCTCCATATGAGATGAAGGAACAGATGGCTCAGTTGTAAGAATTGTTGGACAAAGGGTTCATTCCACCGAGTATCTCTCCCTGGGGTGCTCCGGTTTTGTTTTTGAAGAAGAAGGATGGTAGCATGAGAATGTGTATCGACTACCGTGAACTGAACAAGTTGACTGTGAATAACCGATATCGACTACCTGGAATTGATGACTTGTTTGACCAGCTCCAAGGTGCCAGTTGGTTTTTAAGAATAGATCTTCGATCTGGCTATCATCAACTAAAGGTGAAAGAACAAGATATTCCATAGACATCTTTTCGTATGAGATATTGACACTATGAGTTTCTCGTTATGTCCTTTGGTCAAACTAACACGCCAGCTACCTGTATTGAATTGATGAACCGGGTGTGTCAGCCGATGTTGGATAATACAGTGATTGTGTTTATTGATGATATCCTGATTTATTCAGGGAGCAAGGAGGAACATGCCGGTCACATTCGCGAGGTATTAGAAACGCTTAGAAGGGAGAAGTTGTATGCCAAGTTCTCCAAGTGCACGTTCTAGTTGCATGAAGTTCAGTTTCTGTATCATGTGGTGTATTCCGAAGGGATTAAGGTACACCCGGAAAAAGTGGAGGCAGTGATGCAATGGAAATCCCAGAAGACGTCATCCAAGATCCATAATTTCATGGGTTTGGCATGTTATTATAGGAGATTCATCCAAGACTTTTCGAAGATAGCTTCTCCATTGACTAAGTTGACCTGTAAGGATGTAAATTTCGTATGGGATCATGAGCAAGAGAAAGCTTTTGAAGAATTGAAAACGAGATTGACTCAAGCTCCTATCTTGATGTTACAAGAAGGAAGCGACGACTTGGTAGTCTATTCGGATGCTTCCTATTCGGGACTGGGTTGCGTGTTGTTGATCCAACGAGGGAGGGTTATAGCCTATGCATCCTAACAATTGAAGATCCACGAGACTAACTACCCTACCCACGATTCAGAGTTAGTGGCCATGGTCTTTGCGTTGAAGATTTGGAGGCACTACTTGTATGGGACAAAGTGCACCATATTCACTGACCATAAAAACTTGGAGTACTTCTTCGAGCAGTAGGATTTCAACATGAGGTGGAGGAGATGGTTGGAGCTTATCAATGATGATGATTGTGAGATCCTTACCACCCGGGCAAGGCCAAGTAGTGGCGGATGCCCTTAGCAGAAAGGAGAGACCCGAGCCGATTCTGGTGAAGGCTTATCAGTTGGTTATGACTGCTGATGTGATGAAATAGATCAAAGAGTTTCAGGACGAGCCTCTGAAGGAAGATCCGATTAATTCCGAACGTATGAAGGGTCTAGTCATAGAATTAGGTGAGAACACTCTCAGTGTTAGAACTTGAAGTGGACGGATGTGGATCCCTCGTTACGGGGATTTAAGAGGACGAATCATGGATGAATCTCATACGAATCAATACTCGACTCATCCCGGTGCCATGAAGATGTATCAGGATATGAAGAAAGATTATTGGTGGCCAAGTATGAAGGGGGGATGTAGCCGAGTACGTGAGCTAGTGCCTTACTTGTTTACAAGTGAAGGCGGAGCATCAGAAGCCCTACGAGAAGATCAAACCTTTGGATATACCCAAGTGGAAACGGGAGCACATCACCATGGATTTCATTACGAAGTTGCCGCGTACGACAAGAGGTTACGATGTCATATGGGTGATAGTCGACCGTTTGACGAAGAGTGCTCACTTTCGGCCGATTCGTGAAACATATTCATCTAAGAGGTTGGCAGATTTGTTTATCAAGGAGATTCTAACTCGTCATAGTGTACCGGTGTTTATTGTGTATGATCACGACACTCAGTTTACATCCAAGTTTTGTAAGAGATTTCATGATGCGATGGGGATGAAGTTACATATCAGTACAACTTGCCATCCTCAGACAGATAGTTCGTCGAAGAGGACTATCCAAATACTAGAAGTTATGCTTCGGGCATGCGTCATTGATTTTGGAGGAAGTTGGGATGAACACTTACCGTTAGCTGAATTCTCATACAACAATAGTTAGCATGCCAGCATTGCTATGCTACCTTATGAGATTCTATATGGTAGGAAGTGTAGGATGCCCGTACGTTGGGGTGACATTGGACAGAAAGAGTTAGGGAGTACTGAGGTAATCGAGGCCATGACTCAAAAGTTGGAAAAGATTAAGGTCTTTATGAAGGAAGCAAAAGATAAAGAATGGTCGTATGCCGACAAGAGACGGAGACCGATCGAATTCAAGGTGAGAAATAGAGTTGTGCTGAAAGTCTAGCCTTGGAAAAGGATCATTTGTTTCAGGAAGCGAGGGAAGCTGAGCCTGAGGTATATAGGACCTTTACGAATCATTGCCCAAGTAGGAGAGGTGGCCTACAGGTTGGAGTTACCCGATAAGTTAAGTGGGATTCATCCAACATTCCATGTATCTCATCTAAGAAAGTGCTTAGCTAATGACAATATGATAGTACCGCTGGAGGATATCGAAGTAAATGAACGGCTCAATTACGTAGAGCAACCAGTTGCAATCATCGAACGAAAGGAGAAGAGATTACAGAATAAGGTGGTTCCACTTATGCGAGTACAGTAGAAGCAAAGGAAGGGATCCGAGTTTACGTGGGAAACTGAGGAAGAGATGACACAACATTATCCACAGTTGTTCGAGGAGTGACAGGTTTCGGAGACGAAACCTATATAAGGGGGGGTGGACTTGTAACACCCAAAAATTTATTAAGAAAAGCAAAGAATAAAGAAGAAATTAAATTTTACATAAGTGGAGGGGGCCAAAGTGTCAAAAGGACAAAAAATTATTATTTTTTATGTTTAAAAATGGTGGCATGGCTGCCCACTACTCTGTTCCATCAACTACTTTCAACTTTTCAGAGAGAGAGAGAAAAAGAGAGAGAGCAGAGTTCCATCGGTTTTTAGAGAGAAGAAAAAGAATTTGCTGAAAGGTAAGTTTTCTTGTGTTTTTCTAGATTTCAACCGATAATTCGGCCTTATAACCGAGCCGTATGTGTTCGGTTATGTGTTCTTGGTGCATATGGGTGTTAGGACATCAAGAGTGCTTGAATTTGAAGAAGTTGTACATGAAAGTTGACAAAGGTGAGTTCTAGATCCCCCTATTTTCTGTTTTACACTTGTTTTGGGGCTGAAAATGTATAGAAATAACTTTTACAACTACAAGTAGGTTGTACCATATGTTATAACTCTTGTTTATACGGGTGAATGTATGTTTGGGTATGTATGGATGTGTTTCCTATTTATATACTTGTTTTAGATGCTTAGTAAGTTAGTTTTGGGTTAAGAATATGTTCGGATGCTGATTTAGGGACTAAAAATTTGTATGGTTTAGACCTGGTAAAGTGCCCATATGCCTAAGTGCCCATGCGCCTAAGTGTTCATGCGCCTAATTTCCCCATGCGCCCAACACTTAACTCATACGTCTAAGTTTCCCATGCGCCCAACACTTAGCTCATGCGCCTAAGTATGCTCATGCGCCTAACATCCCATGCGCCCACATAGTGTTCAGGCGCCCGCATAGTGCCTATGCGCCTTAATAGTTTCCCATGCGCCCAAGTACCCATGTGCCCGAATGGTGCCCATGCGCCTAATGCCTTAGACAATTTTCTAAAAGTTTAAGGAAATAGAAATTTAAAGGCTAAGACCTAGAATGTTTAGTGATTATGTTATGTTAGTATTATGCACGTTTGTGGTCGGATAATTATGTTCCATATTATGTTTTATTATGTGACTTTATGTGACGTGGTAATATTAGTATACGTAAAGTATTATCTTAAATTAAGTAAAAGATAAAAGGTAATGAAAAGTGGAACATAACGAATGAATGAAAGTCTTGCAAGCAAAATTTAAGGAGGTTCACAACTCATTGAGAGTTATTAGCTCAACTGTGTGTTATATTGCGTGCGATCTTGGCTAACCCATGAGGGTTCACACACAGGGGGAGTCAGTCTTGGTGATTGATCCATACGTACGAAACAGGATCCTTGTCGCTTAACCCCGAGACTGAGGTGGTGTTGTGCCTCTCGACGGGGTATAGCTTATGGCAGGATCTGGATAGAAGTGGAAGATAATGAAAAAGTGTGAAATGAATGAATACGTACAATAATAGAAGATAATAAATCAATATCTTGATGTATGTCTGATGAATGACCATTTACTAAAGTAAAGAAGACATTTTGAGTAGATGGATAGTATTTTATTTATAAAAACTAGAGCTCACTCAGCAACGCTGACTTTTACGCATTTTCAGTTGGCATGTGACTTGTTGTTGGGATGGCACGAGGATGAAGCTACCTAGCAAATAAAAGACTAGCATCCATCTTATGCACATATGTTATTTTTGTCTTGTAATGGAACTAAATATTATGTGTGATGAATGTCCAACTGTAAGCGTCTCGGGAACGCGGCCTTACAACCTATAAATGTATATTGCATACAAAAGATAAAAGAGATGCATGAGTTATTACAGGGATTGATTAAAGAACTAATCCTATACAAAAATTCTAGACCTAACAAATAATGGTCTACTCTTAGTCACCACTTGGTTGGAATCCTTAATAAAAATATTTTAGGTACTATCGGGTGCAACAATAGTACCTAACACATATAAGTAAATTGAATGTGAATGACCACTGAGAAAACTTAGGTATAGGTTGATGCAGACGAACACTGATTAAGTGATTAGGTATTGGCTAATACGGGGGACTATTGGACCAATAAAGATGAAAGCTTGATACGGGTACAGTACCAATGCAAGTAAGCTCTTGATGTGGGTAACATAACCATTATGGATAGATCAATCATTAATTTGGGTAACAATCTTAGTTAAGTTAATTTGGGACTGAATGCGGGCGGTTAGGATATGTGATGTGTGTGGTGTATCTAGATTTTTAATAATGATTTTCCACACCACTTGGTTTTCAATTTATACAAATGATTTTTACCTTATAACTAAACCACACACAAATAGGCAAGTGCACCTATCATTACGTAGCATAGCTTTGCCAAGAAACAGGTATTGATCCAAGGACATAATAGCTACTGATAATAAACCTTTGTTATTATTCAACCGATAAATGTAGATGATTTGGTATTTTTGAATGTTAAACTAAAATAAACATATATAAAGATAGATATATAAAATCAAGAAAGATAATCTAGTAAAGGTAATGTTCACTTAGACTTTGAATCCAGCTAGTCAAATAATGACAACATACACAAATTTATGATGAGAACATTCTATACACATCTAACACAGAAATAGACTAGACCCCCATCAAAGCTACCTAATCATTTGATTCTTTGGAAAGTTAAAACAATATTAACATAATAACCACCTAAAGTCATTTCATGAAGATCCAATGATACAATTAAGGGGGTAGACTTGTAACCCCTAAAATTTTCGTCAAGTTAAAGAGAAGAAAATAATAAAGGAGAAATAAAAAGTACCTTGAAAGAAAGGGGAAGGATCAAAAGTAGAGGGGGCCAAAGTGTAAAAGGTACAAAACTTAAACATTCTAATATTTCTTTGAGTATGGCCACCCATATATACATACATGACCTACTTTTCTACTGAAAGAAGAAAGAAGAAGAAGAAGAAACTTTTTCTCGGTTTCAAGAAGAAGAAGAAGCTGATTTTGGTTGTGGTATGTGTTTCTTTGTAAAACTGGTTCGGTTTTGTTGGACTTTCAATTATAAAACTAATTTTTATGTGTTTTATGTGTTTAGATTCTTGTTGTGGTTTGTTCTAGGTGTTTGAACTCTTGGTAACTTCAAGTTCAGTGGTGTTTTACTTGTTGGCTGCATAGGTGAGTTCTAGAACCTGGTTTTGTGTGTTTCTAAACTTTTTGGGGATGAAAATGCATATTTAAATGTTTTACAACTGTTAAATACATACCCTTATGTATTTTTGTATGTGTATAAGTGTTTCATGGTTTATATGTGTTGTTGTGGCTTAGAGTGATAGATATAAGCTTAGAAAAGGATAATATGAAGATTGGGTTTGAGATTATTATTGAAATATAGACAACTGTTGGTCATGCGCCCACACAGGGCCCATGCGCCTGAATTTTGTCTTAAAACAACTTAGGAGAAATTCATGCACCCCAATAGTCCTCACGCGCCTAGGAATCTATCTTAAAATACTAAGTGTTAACCCATGCGCCCAAATAGTACCTTATGCGCGCAACTATTTCGCTCAGGTGCGTAAGTGTGAGTCATGCGCCTAAACAGTACTCCATGTGCCCAGGATTGGTTTCCAGGTGCCTAAGTGTAGGCTCATGCACCCACATAGTGTTCATGCACCCCAGCAGGACTCATGCGTCTGCATAGTGCTCATGCGCCCAGAACACATAGAAAAACTTCAGAAATTTTGGGAAAAATAGAAATCGTAGGATTTGACCCTGGGTTGTTTTAAAGTTTATATTGTTGATTTTATGCATGTTCATGTCCTGTTTTATGTTCCCTATTATGTATCTATTATGTGACTTTACGTGGTGTGATTGTATTCGTATACGTAAAGTATTATCATTAAAGAATGTGAAAGATTAATGATTAATGCAAAGTGGAACATAATAAAAGAATGAAAAGTTTACAAGCATAATTTAAAGATGATCACAACCCATTAAGGGTTGTCAGCTCAACTGTGTGTCTTATAGCGTGCGATCTTGGCTAACCCATGAGGGTTCACACATAGGGGGATCGGTCTTGGTGATTGACCCATAGTACGAAATAGGATCCTTGTCGCTTAACCCCGAGGCTGAGGTGGCTTTGTGCCTAATGATGGGGTATTGTTATGACAAGATCTAGAAATAGTGAAAGATAATGAAAAAGTACAAAACAAACGATTGTGTGCGATAATGAAAGATAATGAGCTTATACTTTGATGTATGTATGATGAATGCTCATGTACGAAAGTAAGGAAGTGTTTTGTTAAAAGGGGTATTTTCATGTATAAAGTATACAAAGTATTTTAAACTCTTTAAAAAACTAGAACTAGTTGGGTTTGTTAGAACGTAAAACCAAGTTTAACCATTTAAACTTTCAGAAAAATGCAGCGGATATGTATGTTTTGAAACATGATTATAAACTGAAAAATCATGTTTTTAGGTGTCAAAGATATGTATAAAACAAACCCATATAACAAAGGATCATAATATGTGAATAAGCAAGCTATGAATACATGTAAATGCACATAAAATCACAGCTACATTGAGCTATGATTACTACCTTTCAGCAGCAGCAAAATCGACCAAAATGAATGTGTTAGATGCTTAAAATCGGCCAAGGCTCCAAGATAAGGACCCCTCAAGCTTGTATACCCCAAGTCCTTTGCAAAGTACCTTCTTGTTAGGAAGAAACACCACAAGAAAAGCTCCTCAAAAACTCTTTTGCTGCTGGTTGAAGCCGTAGGTTTAGAGAGAGAGGAGAGAACTTTTCAAGTTTTGCATGTGTTGAGAAATGGGTAGAGAAAGAGAGGACCCCAAGACAAGTTAATGTGTGTGTGTTCTACAAGGCAAAATGGTCCAATAAGAATAAAGGGGGGCGGACGAATTGTAATTCAAAAGGGGTTTTCCCCCTTCAAACTTAACACACTCACACATTAAAAGGTCTTGTAACTAGACATGCAATTAACCATTTAATAGTATGTACAAGTTATATAACTTATACAATTAACCGTTTAACTTATAAGTTATAATTTGTCATTATTATTTGGTGTCATCTAACTAATTTAAATAACACTTCAAATAATATTATTGAACAAAATATCCTAATGAGTTGTTCCCTCTCATATGCAACTTATTTAGAAAACCCATTTTCTAAATTGGTGTAAATATTTAATTGTATGATCATATCATCAATTAAATATTAATTGGTGTTTGCTAAGCTTGTTATTGGGTATAACCCGACTTGGATCATAACGTACTAACCGCATCAATATTCTACGTGTCTTCGGCATATAGAATCCTTTAATCTCCCACTTGCCCAAGATTCATAGAAGATTGATGCAAGCAGTAAATACCGCCTAAAAATGGTTTACTGCCCTTAATACAGATGACTTATAGCCATTCAATAACATCATCCAATTCAAGTATCCTACTTGAAATGTTTTAGGTGAATCAATCATCTATCCTTTTGTTATGGATGTCATGTTAAATCCAAGAACACAAAATGATCATTTCATGTTGATTTAACTTATCAGGCCTTAGACATCTAACTCTCAACGAATAAGAGGAACAAATTCCATCTTGACTACATACGTTTCTCACAAACACCTTGTGTCATACCTGAACATACCCTTAAGTACTGTCCACTATTTCAGGACAGTGAAGAATTAGCTCAAGGTATAATACTTGGTGAATATCAAAACCCAATATGTATCTCAGGTCGGAGGATACCAAATGATATTCGCCTTTACTCAAATTTACTTATGATCAATCAATAAGATTCCATGTAGTAAAATTTAAGATGCGGGTTAGTCCAATATTTGTATCCCACAAATATCTATGAACCTTGGTAGCAACCTATTGCTCTATATTCATCCTTATGAATATCAACCAATCCAAGTTCATAATAATCTTACCCTCACACTTGTTCCCACAAGTATGAACGACTACGGGCATTTAGTGTTAACAATTTACTCATGGATTAAACATACTAAATTGGAACATTAATTGAAGCATTATAACCAAATAATTTTATTCAAATAATGAAGAGTTCCATATATCTAAATACAAAATTTATAGATGAAATCCAATCACTAGAATATCGAAGTCCTATGGCACAAGTATGACCTTCAAGGAGCTTCGTGAGAGGATCCGCAATGTTTTGATCCATGTGAACTTTGCGAATACATATCTTTCCCTTTTCAACTTTATCTCGTATGTTGTTGAATCTCCGCTCAATATGCCTAGTCTTTTGATGAGCACGAGGTTCCTTGATTTGAGCAATCGCACCCTCGTTATCATAAAAGATCTCTAGGGGGTCCTGAATGGAAGGGACAACCCCTAGATCGGCAATGAATTTCTTCAACCATGCAGCTTCTTGAGCTGCTAATGAAGCGGCAACGTATTCTGATTCCGTAGTTGATAGAGCCACCACATCCTGCTTGGAGCTCTTCCAAGAGACCGCTCCTCCATTCAGAATGAAAATGAATCCCGATTGTGATCGTGAATCATCACGATCGGTTTGGAAACTCGCATCCGTGTAATCTTTTACAACGAGTTCCTCATCACCAGACCCATAGATTAGGAACATATCTCTTGTCCTCCTTAGGTACTTAAGTATGTTCTTAATAGCCATCCAATGACTTTTTCCAGGATTTTGCTGGTATCGGCTCGTCATGCTTAAGGCGCATGACACGTCCGGTCAAGTGCATATCATTGCATACATGATGGATCCAATAGCAGATGCGTATGGGATTGCCTTCATTTTATCTTGCTCATCCTTTGAGCTAGGACATTGAGTCGTACTCAATATTGTTCCTCTTTGAATAGGTACCGTACCTTTCTTAGAGTTCTCCATCTTGAACCTTTTCAAGATTTTATCAATGTATGCACTTTGATTTAAACCAATCAACCGCCTTGATCTATCCCCATAGATCTTTATTCCCAGAATATAGGCGGCTTCACCAAGATCCTTGATGGAAAAACAACTTCCAAGCCAGGTTTTTACACCTTCCAAGGTTAGAATGTCACTTCCAAATAATAGTATGTCATCAACATACAATACTAGGAAAGTTATTATGCTCCCACTTGCCTTCTTATACACACAAGCCTCATCAGCGTTTTTGATGAAGCCAAATTTCTTTACCTCCTCATCAAAACGATGATTCCAGCTTCTCGATGATTGTTTCAATCCATAGATTGATTTCTTTAACTTGCATACTTTATTAGGATGTTTTGGATCGACAAAACCTTCAGGCTGAACCATATAGACATCTTCCTCAAGATATCCATTTAAGAAAGCGGTTTTGACATCCATTTGCCAAATCTCATAATCATAATGAGCAGCTATGGCAAACAATATCCTTATAGACTTTAGCATCACAACAGGTGAGAAGGTTTCATCATAGTCAACCCCTTGAGTTTGAGTGAAACCCTTTACTACAAGTCTAGCCTTATAAGTATCCAAGTTTCCATGCATATCGGTTTTCTTCTTGAAAACCCACTTACTTCCAACTACCTTGGAATTAAGAGGTGGTACAATAAGTTCCCAAACTTGATTGTCATACATGGATTGCATCTCAACGTTCATGGCTTCAATCCATTTGTCACAATCCGAATCGGACACTGCATTATGGTATGTGGTTGGTTCATCTGAATCTACCATATAGCATCCATCCATGAAAAATCCGTATCTTTAGGTGGATTACTAGTTCTACCACTTCTGCGAACGTTTTGTGTGTGTTGATCAACCGCTTGATCATTCTCAACATCCTTATGCTGAGTGCTAGTTTTAACCAAACGTGCATCAGGTTGTGGTTCTTGATCCCCCTCAAGATCCACTGTTCTACTGCTAGTTCCTTCCATAAGGAACTTTGCTTCTAAGAACTCACCCTTTCTGGCAACAAACACCTTTTGTTCCAGTGGATCATAGAAATAATATCCCATAGAATCTCTAGGATATCCTATAAAGATACAGTTGGTGGATCGGACTTCCAATTTGTTTGTGGTGGGAGCCTTAACATAAGCCTCACAACCCCAGACCCTTAAGTATGATAGGGATGGAACCCTGCCATGCCATATCTCAAAAGGTGTCCTTCCCACCTTTTTGGTTCGGGCCATATTTAGAATACGGGCCGCGGAGAGCAAAGCAAAACCCCAAAATGATAGAGGCAATGTGCTTCTAGCCATCATAGATCGGACCATATCCAATAAGGTTCGATTCCTCCTTTCAGACACACCATTATGTTGTGGTGTTCCAGGTGGAGTGAGTTGTGAGACAATCCCACAACTCCTAAGATGATCTTGAAAAACATCATTTAGGTATTCACCTCCTCTATCAGTGCGGAGAACTTTAATCGACTTGTTTAGTTGATTTTGTACTTCATTCTTGAATATTTTGAACGTTTCAAAAGCTTCATCTTTGTGCCTTAATAAGTACACATACCCATAGTGACTATAATCATCGATAAAGGTAATGAAGTATCTTTCACCATTCCTAGTCATTGGTTTAAAAGGACCACATACATCCGAATGTATGATTCCTAATAAATCTTTTGCCCTTTCGTTAGTTCCACTAAATGGTGCCTTAGTCATTTTACCTTGTAAAAAATATTCACAAACATCAAATGAATCACATTCATTTGTTTTTAAAAGACCATTCCTTTGAAGTGTTTGTATACGTTTCTTGTTTATATGACCAAGACGACAATGCCAATGATAGGTATCACTCAAATCCAATTAGAGTTTTTTGGTAATAGTTTGGTACACATTTAAAGAAACATGAATATCATTTACAACAAAGGATAATACATAATCATAATGTCTTAATTGGGATACAGAAATAATGTTCCTATTCAAACTAGGAGCATACAAAACATTCTTCAAAATAACATCCAAGCCACTTGGAAGTTTTAGGATGTAGTCCCTACGAGCTTCAACTAAGACTTTAGTTACATTGCCCATGAAGAGGCTAACATCCCCTTGATTGAAGTCCCTACTTCTTGTGAACACCTGCAACAAATTGCAAATATGAGTTCCACATCCGGTATCCAATACCCATGTGTTAGAAGATGTAACATTAAGATCAATATGAATCATGTATATTGTACCTGAGGTCTGCCCGGCATCCCTCTTTGCTTTAAACTCTTGGAGATGGACAAGACAATTCCTTGCCCAATGTCCAATCTCCCCACACTTGAAGCATGGGTCATTATTAGCAACCGTTTGCTTCTTTTCTTGTGGTTTGGGTGGCACCCTTGCCACCCCTTTCCCCTTTCCCCAAACGGGTCCCTTACCCTTGGCAACTTTTGCCTTGGGTGCGAGATGAGGCCTTTTGTTGTTCCCACCTTCATTGATGGTGAGAACGGGTAAAACCCTTTTACCCATGGCCGCCTCGGCCGTTTTGAGCATTGAGTGAAGCTCACCAATGCTTTTGTCCCAAGCATTCATGTTGTAGTTCAAAATGAATGTCTCGAACTTCTTGGTAAGTCCATTTAGGATCAAATCCGTGGCCAATTCCTTCGAGACGGGACAATTAAGCCTCTCGAGGCGGTCAATATGACTTTTCATCTTAAGTACATAAGATGAAACAGATTGGATGTCGTCCATACGACATGCATGGAGTGCTCGAACCATTTCAAAGCGCTCAACCCTTGCTTGCTGTTGGAACGTTTCCTTCACATGAGTTATCATGTCGTAAGCTCCGTGATGTTCATACTCCTTTTCGAGATCCGGAGTCATGCTTGCTAGCATGAGACAAGACACTTGGACGGAGTCCTCAGTGTACTTCAGCTAATCGTTGTAGGCCTCCTCATCATCCTTAGTAGGTTAATCAGGGATAGGGTGTTCTAAAACATATGATCTTCTCTCTTGCTTGAGAACGATTCTCAAGTTTCGATACCAATCAATGAAATTATTATGATTTAGATGTTCCTTTTGTAGGATCGCTCGTAATGATTGGGTGGACGCGGAAGAGTTGTCATGATTGTCATTATTGGTGGCCATCTACAAAATTTAACAAAGATCTATTTTAGTATTATTGATATTTCTATTTTTAATAATTAATGCCTTTTAAGGTCATTTTTATATTAAAATCTAGAACCTAACATTACATTTAAATTGTGGTTAGGTGACCTTTATCCCACGATTTAAATTAATAAGGTGGTCAACGATTGACGGTTGCAACCATTTTCAACTTCTAGAGGTATGGGATCGACTTTAAACATCATATGTAAAATCGACATGTTAATTGTCAAACCCTCAATTTCCACAACGGGGTCTTACCGTTAGGCGTGTGAGATGCCAGGATCTCAGACACAGTCATATCAAACGACACTATATGAATTTAAAAATAGACATTTGACTTCATTCAGAGGAACATAAACAAAAATTAACATTAGTGCAGAAGCGTATACATGATATGTAAATCTATTACACAAAAGTTACAAGTGCCAAGTCTAAACAAAATGTTTAATGCAAGAAAATAAGATCGATGCATGCATGTCCTGAGTGCGTTCCTGAAGCGTGCATCATGAGCTTATGCATTCCTGTGACCTGAGAAAACATGCTAAAATGTGTCAACATAAAGTTGGTGAGTTCACAGGTTTAATCAACAAGAAATGTGTCAGAAAGCGTTTCAATGGTTTAGTATATAAAGCATATCGTTAGGTAGCTAGCCTATGTTCATGTTACTTAGCGTTTCGAACCGAAGCTGACTGTTCGCGTCCTATATGTTTGTTGTATCCCCGTCACGTCTCACCAGACAGTGACAAATGTTAGGTCAATAATGCACCCGTTTGACCTCCAATCAAGCTAGCACGACTAGCCCGGGCGGGGTTTGTCAGACCCAGTAGTACTACTCAGAATTACCTCGCTACACATTACTAACGGTTCGAGAGTGTCAGGACTGTTATGTGTGTTTACACTAACGTAACAAGCGATATCAATAATACTACAACCATTTATGTAAATCTGTTTGCATGTTTTCTCCCCCAAAAGGAAAGAAAGTAAAATAGGGGCCGTGAAGACTCACAGATTATGTAGTAAGTATGTAGGATGAAAGCCTCCCAAGTGTTGTTTACAATGAATTGTCAAACACCTATTAACAGTTATGTTAAGCGTTAATGTTGTGTCTAGTGTTAATAGAAATGTTTAGTCGGGTCGGATCGCATTGGTTCTGTCATGGGTGACACACACAAGCAGGCATACACGTATCAGACTTTATGTAGATCACAACTATAGCTTAGTTTAGCCTTCCAAGGTCGCCTACCTATTGGAAACGTGCTATCTCAGCTGTAGCGTAGTTTAGCCGGTTAAAACGAGCTCAAACGAGGCGGTTGTTGGTGCTAGTAGGTGGTAGAAAGGTGAAGGAGGAGATGGTGAAGAAGATAGAAGAAATGGGAGTGAAATGAAAATTTGGCCTGGTAAGGGGTTTATATACCCAGCCCTAGTTTGGCAATTTGTCACGTTTGGTCCTCGCACTTAGTCCCCGAGTTCCCGAAATTGTTTCGGTTGATAACGACGTAAATGGGTGAGCTATGTTAATTAAGAGGATTCCTTAAGTAATCCCGTTTATTTGAATCCTCTACAAACACCATTGTTAGTATTTTATATCATAATTTATTTAACGATGTCGGTGGCGATGCTTGTATACGTTTCGGGTAATAACGAGAATGTAACAATGATAACGACAACAGTCTGAATGGTGTTAACCTGAAATTACGATATGTCACATTATCCCCTTGTTGCAGGAATTTTCGTCCCGAAAATTGGAACATCATGTTACGAGGTTCAACGGGGAATACAAGGCTCAACGGTTTGTAACGTATGTCGAATAGAGTTTCTGTGTATCTTAAGAGGTAGATGCCTGATTTTGGTACGGTTGCAGGTACTTCTGACAGGATCTCAGCCTCTCGTTTGATCAATCAGATTATGTTTGCAGCGGATTTAGCACATTAATTAGCAATTATAACAAGAACATAAAAGATATTGCAATTAAAAGCATAAACATAGAGAGAGAAGAGTTCTGCGAAACATTAAATGTTCTATTGCTCGGCACGTTTCAGCCATTAAAACAGCATGGTTCACCATCCTTTTATAGGCGGCAAAAGGATGGTGGTGATGTCCTTTTTCTGACATCAACGAATTATTAAAATTACAACTGACGGAACATAAAACTACTGAAGATGTGAACAGCTGACATCTTCTTACAAAATGTTCCTATCTTTTACAAGTACTGACAAAAGTAAAACTACTGAAATCCTACAACGACTGAAGAACAAACTCTTCAGTCGTTTATAACTACTGATACTATAACAGCTTGTACAACTACTGAAACAAAATAAACTACTGAAAGGGAAAAACCATCACAACAACTGAAGAAGACTTCTTCAGCTGTTGTGACAAACTCTGAGTCTTCAGCACTTGTTCTTTAGACATGGGCTTCAGACGATGTAACAGCTGATGACTTCAGTAGATGTCATCAGCTGTTGTCTTCAGTCTTTGTCTTCAGATGTTGTGCTTCAGTAGAAGGTCTTCAGATCTTCAGTTCTTCAGCTTTTGATACTTTAGTACTTTGTCTTCAGTACTTGAAGTCTTCAGTACTTGTATGATCAGTACTTCAGACTTTAGTACTTGGTCTTCATTACTTTGGTGTCTTCAGCTGTTGTTCTTCAGTTCTTTGATCTTCATACTTTGTTCTTTAGACTTTGTTAGAACAGCTGATGGGAGTCTTCAGCAGTTGTTGCAGTGGCATGTGGGACTTAGAGGTTTTCCTGATCTTGGCTCATTGGTTCTTTTTGTCCAACAAACTCCCCCTGAACCAATGCAGCCAAAACCTCTAATTATTGGTTATCCCACTTATTGGTGGCATAGTGATTGGTCTATTTCCTTCTAGATCAGATTAGAAGTTGACCCAGATAAGCACTGGCCTGAGAGGTAGTCTCTAGGGTTTGATTGGCTAAGTATGGATGGGAGCTCTGTCTTGGGGAATTGGACACAGAGCTGTTGTCCCATCCATGAGATCTACCTCCCATGTACAAGCCGGTACGATTCTCGGGTGTAGGCCTGAAGAAAGATCATTTGTTCTTCTTTGAAGAGATCTTCAGGCACACCATCGAACAATCCCTCCCGACCGTACAGCTCTGAGATGTACTTGGCCTGTTTTCCATTTTTGAGCTCAACTGTTGTGGTTTGCCTGTATGCAAATTCATCAGGATGTTTTCCCTCCAACAACAGGTTGAGCTCATCCCTATGGAAGTTCTCAAACCTCTTATAGACCAAACCCTTCCTAATCACCCTATTATCTAGCATTGTTTGGGGTGATTGGTTGGCTCTATAGGCTTTCTCGAACTCCTCTACTATTTCCCAGGGTGTTATTACAAGAGCCACAGAGATCACTTCATCTACGATTCTCTTAAGTTGGCTCTTGTATCTCACAGGCATGTCCTTCTTGACTATCCTGTGAGACACCCTTGGGTCAGGCCAAGTTCTCACCCTCTCCTTTTCATAGTGAAAGGTTTGTTTGAGGGTGAATAATCTCAGAGCTTCCTTCTTCATATTCATTATAGAAGTAGAAGCAGCATATGATTTGTCAATGCTTTTCAGCATTGCCTCATCGTGCAATCTTTGCTGCTCCTCTTCTTCTAGTTTTACCCTCACAGTGTCCTGCTGTGAGGTGGGAGTGATGGTTTGTGGTTTGGCTTTGGGTAGAGAGATAACTGCTGAAATGGGCAGACTATCCTCCTCATCCTCCTCTTCTTCTTCTTCTTGCAGCCTCAACACCCTTCTCTTCTTCACCAAGGTGGATCATTGGCTGCGGGTTTTGATGGTGAAGGGGTTGGTTTTGTTGGTTGTGGTTTGGTGGCTGGTGTGGGAATGTTGGCAGGCACTGCTAGGAATCTAGATATGAGAGAAGGCTTAGTCTGTTTTGCTAGTAATGTCCTGTTCCCAGCACCGGCTTCGGAAAGGGCCTCAGCGACCAGTCCTTTTGTGAAGTCACCAGCAGAACAGATCTTGGTGGCTATAGCCAAGATTCTGTCCCTGGTCCATGCTTTGACATCAAGGACTGGCCTGCCCAGATACTTCGAAATGAATCTACTCATAGCCTCGAGTCTCTTTTTGTCCTCTTGGCTATAAGTAGACCATCAGTGTTCAATCTCCCTGGTCTCCATCTTCCTGAGCTCCGGATCTAGCAATGTTGTGTCCTTGTCAAAGCCTTGCCTGAACAGCTGATCAATGGCAGAGTCCATTGATCTGCTTTGTTCAGCATCAGCCTCCTTGACAAGGGCTGCTAGATCGGAGTCATCCACCTTCTTTCCCTCCTCTCCCTTTTTCTTATAAGTGACACTGAAATCCTTTTGGATTCCAGCCACTTCTATATGCTCAACCTCCCTCTCTTTCCTCTTCCCTTTCTCCCTCACCCTACTACTCTCCTCAACCATCTCCCTCTCAACCACCACCTCTTTCTCTCCCTCTAACTCCTCCTCTCCCCTCTTCCTCTTGGCTTGCACTGATGTCTCCCCCTTTTTGGGTGCATTGGTTGGGGTTTGACTATTAGCAAGCGCCTTAGTAATGGCAACCTCCACCATGGGTTGTATATAAGTGGGAAGCCTTTCATCAAGGGTTTGAATGACTATATCTTTAAGTATGGGTGTGATGAGAGGCAGGGATTTCTGGAGGATAGCATCCAGCTACTCAGGGGGGTTCTGACCCTGAGAGCTAGTGCCAGAAGCAGGGGCTGGTGGCCGAGTTTGTGGGAGTGGCTCAGTGTGTATGAGACCTTCGGGTGAAGGTGCCATCTGTTGGGTAGTGGTGGCAGATGGACTTCTATCTTGAGTCATTTGAGCAAGCAGCTCTTTGAGTCTGCTTATCTCATCCTCTAAGATAGTATTTTGAGCTACTACATCGTAGAAAAAGCTCAGGTCATCATCAGTATGAACTGAATCACCTGACCTCCTGACAATGTCAGGATGTACATGCCATGAGTGTGGCTCAGTAATAGCATGTGCCCCTTGGTCATGGTACTGGGGACTTCTAGCCTCCGGATTGGATCCATCATCGGCAGTTGCCTCTGGTGAGGTCTTATTGATGTTACCAGCTTCACCCTGCTCAGATGTTGATGTAGAGGAAGTGGCAGCCTCACCAGATTGTCCTATCTCCCTAGCCACATGGGGAGAGTGGACTTGTGATTCTCTGTGCTGTGGGCTCCCACCAGCACTTGTATCCACCCCCTCTTTGGTTGGAGTCTCCCCAGTTGTAATAGGTTTCTGGGGAGAGGGTGGAGTGCTCAGATGGGTCAGCACTTTGGCTATTGCTAATGTAGGGCTTTGTGGGGTGGCCTCATCAGTAGATTGGCTCGAAGCAGTGTACACAGGGGGAGGACTGTGCTTTTCAATGGCAGTCTTCTCAATCGAGATAGACCCCAGTAATGTGGTTGCCCTAGTAATGGTTGCATCAGGCTCCTGTTGAGAGGAAGCCTGTGCGGTTGTGGTGGGTGGAGTCGTTGTACCTCCTGGGAGAATCGAACCAGCAGGCACATCCTGCCTTTGTGTTGCAGGAGCATCCTCAGGGGACTCATCTCCCTGAGTAGCCTTTTTGGGCTTCTTTTTGGCTTTTGGTTTGGTGGGGACTTTGGATTTGGAGGAGGAGGCTGTGGGATCCGGCTGCGGGGGTTTTCGCAACCGGCCAGCCTGTTTGAGTGTATGGTCAGTGTTGTGCCTGGAGTATACCTCGGCTAGAACAGCCATGGCAGGGACCCAGTGCCAACTAGTCCCTCAGCCTGAAGCTGGTTTTCTATCATGGCCATTATGAACCGTGGATACAAGATCCAACGGTTAGAAAGTGGTTTTGTGGCCATGTCTTTAAGTTCCAAAAACATGATATCAGTTAAGTTCAAAGGTTGGTTCTCAAAGATAGAAAACAATACCTGTTTGTGGACATCTGGTCCCACGAAGAGGTTTTGGGAGCCAGACACACGTTCACCATATGGAAGATCAGACGTTAAGGGTCAGGGAAGTGTTTCTTCAATAAGGTGGAGGCGGAGAGGTTACCCTGGTAGTCGTTGGATGTGAATGATAGATCCAGGGCACCTTTGGGGTAGGAGGTTGGGTATGTGGCATCCTCCAGCTTTAGGGTTTGGCGCAGGGTAGCTGGAGTGATAACCACGGGGTGGTTGTTGACGGAGGACCGGAGAGAGACCTCGCCATCCTGCTCTCCGGTTTGGACGGTTATGTTTGTCCAAAACTCCGTCAAGGAGTCAGGGTATATAGTGGGGTTCAGGAGAAAAGCCGTTTTGTAGGGTGAGTCGTTCATAAGATCGACGGCTTGGTGAAATTTAGGCCATAATGGCGATTTGGTGAGATGGGCGACACAGTTGTGTCGAGGTTTCAGTTGCATGGTCGCCATTAATGGTGTATGGGAATTTCAGAGGTTTTGAAAGATTAGGTCAAGTGAGGAGTAAATGCTCTGAAGGCGGGGTATTTATAGGGTAGGGCAAAGGCTGAAAGAAAACTACTGAAGGTTTTGGTGTTAGTTATCAGTTGTTGTAACGACTGATGACGTGGTCTTAACCTTCAGTGGTTGTAACATCTGAGGAATTGGTGTTAGTCATCAGTAGTTGAAACTACTGAGACCTTGGTTTTGTCCGTCAGATGTTGTAAACGTCTGAAGAGTTACTGTCAGTCTTCAGTAGTTATGAACTACTGATGACCTAATTTTCTTCTTCAGACGTTGTAACAACTGAAGACTTGGTGTTAGCCTTCAGTAGTTGTAAACTACTGAGATCAGTAGTTGTGAACTACTGAAGACATGGTATTGCTTTAGTTGTTGTGAACAACTGAGGACTTGGTGTTAGCCATCAGTAGTTGTGAAACTACTGAAGACATGGTTTTGTCCTTCAGTTGTTTGGTTATGAAACAGCAGCTGGTGGTATCAACTGATGTGAAATTACTCATCAACTGTTTCCGTCAAATCAGTTGTTTCATACTAGCCTCCACACTTACTCATCAGCTCTTTGGCTGACTTTCAGATGTTTCATTGACCCTTCAGCTCTTGAGAATATTTGCCTTCAGCTCTTGTGATCAGATGTTCACAAGTACTAATGAAATATTCTTCAGAGCTGGTGAACAAATTTTGTCTTCAGTACTTGTGTAAGATTACACATCAGTACTTGTGAGCAAAATTTGTTCTTCAGTACTTATTTATTGGAAAATCATACATCAGTAGTTGTAATCCACCTCACTACATCAGTTGTTTTCAATAAATAATGTACATCAGTACTCTGAGTCATTTTAGTCTACAGTAGTTGTGAAAGAGCTGAAGACTAACTTACTCATCAGTACTTGTATTTGACCTAATGCTCATCAGTAGTTGTGAAGTAAGAGCATCAGCATAGGTCAAATCAATCAAGCTGCAGCATACCAAGCCTGAGTACCAAATTTTGGAATGTGGCACTATCTAAAGGCTTAGTAAAAATGTCTGCAAGCTCATCAGCACTTGGCACAAACTTAGGATCAATCAGACCTTTTTCATAGCAATCCCTGATAAAATGATGTCTGATCTCAATATGTTTGGTCCTAGAGTGCTGAACTGGATTCTTAACAATACAAAGAGCTGAAGCACTATCCATCAGTAATCGAGTCTTAGTCTCAGTAATGCCATAATCCAGAAGTTGGTTCTGAAGCCAGAGTATTTGAGAGGTACAACTTGCAGCAGCAATATACTCAGCTTCAGCAGTGGATGTAGCAATTGATGTTTGTTTCTTACTCTGCCAAGAAACTAAACAATTGCCTAGGAATTGGCAACCACCAGAAGTGGTTTTCTGGTAACTTTGCATCCTGCATAGTCACTATCAGAAAAAGCAACTAATTTGCAAGAATGCCCAGCTGAATACCAAAGACCAAGTGATTGGGTACCTTGCAGATATCTAAAGATCCTTTTGACTGCAATCAAATGGGATTCTTTAGGTGCAGCCTGAAATCTAGCACAAACACATGTTGAAAACATGATGTCTGGTCTAGAAGCTGTAAGGTACATCAAGGACCCAATCATACATCTGTAAAGGGTTTCATCAACCGCTTTACCTTTCTGATCAACATCCAGTTGTGTGATGCTGGTCATGGGAGTAGAAAAGGGCTTACAGGTTTGTAAATCAAACTTATTCAACAACTCTTTTGTATATTTGGACTGATGGATGAAGATTCCATCATCTTGTTGTTTGATTTGTAAACCTAGAAAGAACTGTAATTCTCCCATAGCACTCATTTCAAACCTTAGCTTCATGAGCTTTGTAAATTCATCACACAGCTTTGGATCAGAGGATGCAAAGATGATGTCATCTACATAGATTTGAACAAGGAGCTTATGTTGTCCCACAGTCTTGATGAATAAGGTTTTATCAATGGTGCCTCTAGTGAACTTATTCTCTAGAAGAAAGGTTGAGAGTGTCTCATACCAGGCTCTTGGTGCTTGCTTCAGCCCATAAAGAGCCTTATCAAGCTTGTACACCCAATCAGGATGTTTATTGTCCTCAAAACCAGGTGGTTGACACACATACACCTCTTCTTTTATTTTCCCATATAGGAAGACACTTTTGACATCCATTTGATAAACCTTAAGACTGTGAAAGGCAGCATAAGCTAAGAACAGTCTGATTGCTTCCAGTCTGGCCACAGGTGCAAAGGTCTCATCATAATCGATGCCTTCCTCCTGTGTAAACCCTTGAACAACCAGACTGGCCTTGTTCTTGACAATTTGGACCTTCTCATCTGTTCTGTTCCTGAATACCCACTTGTGCCTATAGCACACTTACCTTTGGGTAATGGAACAAGCTCCCACACTTGCTGTTTCTTGAATTGAAGAAGCTCAAGCTGCATAGCTTCCACCCATCCATTGTCTCTTAAAGCAATATGATAGTTCTTTGGCTCTTGCTGACTGATGAAGAGAGCATAGAAGCAGAAGTTGGATAATTGATTCCTGGTTGAAACTCCAGCATGGATATCACCAATGATTTGTGAAGTGGGGTGATTCTTGAGCTCTTGATAGACTATGATATCTGTGCAAGTGTTTGTAGACCCATCAGCAGCCACAGATGGTGATGGAGATTCCTGAAACCATGTAGAAGATGGCAGCTCAAACGAAGTAGAGCAAGCAGAAATCTCATCAGCATTTGTAGTGGATGGAGCTGCTGAGGCTACAGAAGCATCAGGTTCAGTGGACTCAGGCAGGTTGTCACTAAACCTGAAGAGGTGAGTACTGACTACGTCATCATCAGTACCACCAGGTGGAGATCTGTTGACAGGCTCAACAGATGGAGGTTGACAAGGAACATATTGCAGTATGTCCAGATCAAACAACTCTACAGGGTTTTGTGGAATCTTGTCCTTTGGAGATTCATTGAACTTAACATGCAGAGTTTCTTCAACTACCTTTTTTCTACAGTTGAAGACTCTGTATGCTTTGCAAGTTGATGAATAACCAACAAAATACCCTGCATCCACCTTACTAGCAAACTTCTGGAGTGGGTTGCTAGTGTTGAGAATGAAACATGGACACCCAAAGGCTCTAAAGAATGAAATAAGAGGGGCCAAATGATGAAGAACTTCATAAGGAGTCTTCATCAACCTCTTATTCACTAAAGCTCTATTCTGTACATAGCAAGCTGTATTGACAGCTTCAGCCCAAAAGGTCAGTGGTAACCCTGAGTCAGCCAACATTGACCTTGCTGCTTCAATGAGGGTCCTGTTCTTTCTCTCCACCACTCCATTCTGCTCAGGAGTTCTAGGAATGCTAAACTGCCTTCTAATTCCCTTGGACAGGTAGAAGTCATCAAGTGTGTGGTTTCTAAATTCTGTTCCATTGTCACTCCTCACACACTTGACCTGTAGGGAATACTGCTTTTCTACAAGTAACACAAAGTTCATTATTGTCTTGGCTGCTTCATCCTTGGAGTGCAAGAAGAAAGTCCATACAAACCTGGAGTAATCATCCACAATTACCAGGCAGTATTTCTTCTTTGCCATGCTCATCACTCTGACAGGACCAAAGAGATCCATGTGCAAAAGCTGTAAGCAGGTAGTGGACTTTGGTTCTTCTATTGAAGGGAATGAAACTTTGTGTTGTTTTCCTTTCAAGCAAGCAGTGCAGTCATCTTCACACTTGAACTCCTTCTGAGGCAATCCTCTTACTAGATCATGGCTTATAAGCTGATTCATGTTTTTCAAATTAACATGACCCAGCCTTCTATGCCATAGTGTAGACTCTTAAGGAGATGCCGTGGAGAATAGACAAGGATGGCCTTTTAGATCCATCTTTTTGGAAAGATCTAAGGCATACACCCTTCCTGTCCTATTGGCCTTCAGGAGAGTGTGTTCATCCAATGCCTTGTCAATCAAAATCAGAACTTTGGATGACAGAATCCGACAATTCTGGCTTGTGAAAAGGGCAACATGGCCTTTGTCACACATTTGACTGACACTCAAGAGGTTGTACTTGAGATTCTCCACTTGGTTAACATCATCAAACCTTATTTCCCCATTGGAAACAAAGCCTTTTCCGATGATGTAACCCTTTGCATCATTGCCAAAGGAAACAAATCCCTTCTTTCCTTGAGAGTAGTCATTAAGAAGAGAGCTACTTCCTGTCATGTGCATGGATCCTCCACTGTCTACATACCAGATGCTTCTATGGCATGTTGAAGAACCCTGCAAACACAACCATGTGTTAGTTAGTCTTGGAGACCCAAACCTGCTTGGTTTTGGGTCTGTTGTCAACTGCAGGTGTAGCACTAACCGGTGTGTTCTGAGTGACAGCTTGCGGTGAAGAAGATGGTGCAGAAGAGGAACCCTTTGGCTTGGACTTCCTTTTCTGTGGTTTCAACACAGGAGCATCTAAGTGGTTGACTCTTCCCACTAGTTGCTGAACCATCATCACCAACTGTGTCTGATTTTGTGATAAAGCCTTCAGCTCTTCAGACACATTGGAGTTTGCTGATGATGAGTTCCTATGTTGTACCATCTTTTTCTGAGCAACCTCAGCTGTTGCCTGAGTAATCCCTACCTTCTTTTTAGATTTAGCTTTGGGCTTAGGGATTTCAGGCTTGGATGTTTCCAGTACAAACTTGGTTTCAAACTCATTCTTCATTTTATTGATGTTCTCATTAATTTTCTCCTTCTGTTTGAGTTTGGAACCCCTTTTGTACCAGCAATCATCAGTAAGATGATTGAACAAGCCACATATCTCACATGGCTTTTTCTTCATCTTATGCTGATCATCAGCTGAAGAGGATTTAACTGCTGAAGACTTGTTCTTCAGCTGTTTGCCATCAGTTCCAACAGTTTTCTTCCTAGTGCCTGCTTTCCTGGTATCCTTTCTAGCTGTCTTCAAACCTTTCCTACTGTTAGTTTTCTTCTCTTCAGTGCTAACAGTATTTGAGGTTTAAACTTCAGATGTTGTCACTTGCTCTCCAGTACCTTCAGTACTTCTAGTGACAACACCTGAGTTGATCAGCCTTTTGATCATGTGACAGTCAGCATTTGAACCATCAGCTGTTGTAGCATCAGCTGATTGCTTTTGGCAGGAGTTAATGCTGACATCTATCTCTGATGATGCTGATTCAGAGGATAGTAGGTCACATGATGAGAAGGATTGGTTATTGCTCTCCCCATCAGATTCAACTTCTGCTCTTGAAGTGAAATCTGTGGGAGGAGCAGTATGATTATAACCAATGCCAAACTTCACATTGGAAGCTGATTGCTTGCTAAGAAGCATTTCAAAACCCTTGCATGATTGCACCCATCGATCACACTCAACTTGGGTGGTTGCAAGAGTTTCCTTGGGGTCTCTGTAATTCTCTAGAAGTACATCTTCCCTAGCTTTATCATCTTTGATTTGGCATTTAAGCTTGTAAATCTCATCATTTTTATCTTTTAGAGCAGCCTCAAAATCAGCTTTTCTTTTGGAAATAGTGTGCTCAAGCTCAAGATTTTTATCTATTAAAGCTACATTTGCTTCTCTAATAGAAGCAAATGCTGCTATGCATGATTCTAAACAAAGCTTGGCTTTTGCCTCAGTGGATACCTGAGATAAGGCATTGGATGATGACCCTTCAGCAGAATCAAAGGCCATCAGAGCAAGATTTCCAAAAGGTTGGTCACCACCATGTTGACAAGCACCTTGGAGTAGTTGTTCCTGACCAGATAGCTCTTCTGGTAGACTACTCCAGTCAACAACACTTGGGGTGAAAAAGCTGTGTTGTTGAGGTTGTGTGTGATGATGAGATTGGGAAGATTGAGGCTCAGGAAGAGCATGAGGTGGTTGAGCCGGGGGTGCTTGACTTTGACTAGGCTGAGGCATGTAGTAACAGGGGTAAGGATATGGCATATGACCCTGTGGCACAAAATAAGCAGGTGGTGCCTGTGCTTGTGATGGATGGCCAGAACTGGAGGAAGGTTGCCCTTTGTGCTGTGAGCTATTGCTGGGAAAAGTCACAAAGGGTGCAGATGAGTTAGATCCAGATGATCTACACTCTCTTGCAAAGTGTCCAAGCCTTTGGCACTTGTGACACCTCAATTTGCTCTTGTCAAAACCAACTTTGGTTTTGCCAGAGAGTCCAGGGAATTTCCTACCAGTTCTTTTGTAGAACTTTTGAGAGCGGATATTTATCATTGCCATTTGGTTCAAAATATCCATCTCTTCCAGATCATCATCTGAAATGCCCTTCAAGTCCTCCATCAGAAAACACAAGGTGTCACCACCACCTCCTGAACTACTAACACCAACAAAAGCTTGTTCTGAGTTGGTAGAGAAATCAATATGCTCATTATAAGAACTTTCTGATGAAGCATATTCTGACTCATGACTTATCAAGGCAGCATTACCTTGGACAAAGTTATCAGCGAGCTTGCCAGAAGTTGACAACTTCCTCTTTTGCTCTATCTCTCTCTCAAAAGTAAGCAGTTTCCCATGAAGTTGGGTGAGAGATAGAGTTTCCAGGTCTGCACTGGAGCGTAGGACAATGGTATATGTGTCCCATCTCTCAGGAAGTGACCTGAGGAACCTGTTGTTCATCTGGCTGTTGGTGTACTCTTGTTTGACCATCTTCAGCTCAGAGATCAAACAAGAGAACTGCTCAAACTGCTGGGTCAGAGTCTCACCCTTTCCATATGAGAAAGTATCATATTGTTGGGCGAGGATTTCCCTATTGTTTGCTAAGACCGAATCAGTTCCTCCAAATTGTTCCTTTAGAGCAACCCATAGGTCATGAGCAGACTCATGATGCAAGAGCCCTGAATATATCTCATTTGGAATGGCCATGGCTAAAATTCCATGGGCTCTAGCATCAATTTCGAACAGCTTCAGATCTTCGTCCCAATATGGTTCAGGTTTCTTTGCAACCTGTTCATTAGATTTCGGGACGCTCACCATAGGCTTGTATGGTCCATGCACCACTGACTTCCAACAACCAGCACTGTTGACAGCCAAGTGGTGTAGCATACATCTTTGCCATATGTTATACTCGTTCCTAACCAGCATCGGAGGCTTGGTTGAGGAACCAGTATTGTGAGGATCATTAGTTGGTGTCGTCATCTCAGGTTTTAGTCAAAAACAAGTTTAAACAAGGCAAACGTGACTCAAAACCACCAAACGACCTCAAGATTTTGGCCAGAAATAGCAGAAACTCACTCTCTATGGCTAATTCTTGCAAATTGCTAATTCGATCAAACAGAGAGATCAAAAGAGCAGTTTCAAATGATCAATAGTGAAATCGATCAATGATTAACCTGCTCTGATACCATTTGACAGGATCTTAGCCTCTAGTTTGATCAATCAGATTATGTTTGCAGCGGATTTAGCACATTAATTAGCAATTATAACAAGAACATAAAAGATATTGCAATTAAAAGCATAAACATAGAGAGAGAAGAGTTCTACGAAACATTAAATGTTCTATTGCTCAGCACGTTTCGGCCATTAAAACAGCATGGTTCACCATCCTTTTATAGGCGGCAAAAGGATGGTGGTGATGTCCTTTTTCTGACATCAACGAATTATTAAAATTACAACTGACGGAACATAAAACTACTGAAGATGTCAACAGCTGACATCTTCTTACAAAAATGTTCCTATCTTTTACAAGTACTGACAAAAGTAAAACTACTGAAATCCTACAACGACTGAAGAACAAACTCTTCAGTCTTTTATAACTATCAGTAGTTATACAACTACTGAAACAAAATAAACTACTGAAAGGGAAAAACCATCACAACAACTGAAGAAGACTTCTTCAGCTGTTGTGACAAACTTTGAGTCTTCAGCACTTGTTCTTCAGACTTGGGCTTCAGACGATGTAACAGCTGATGACTTAAGTAGATGTCATCAGCTGTTGTCTTCAGTGTTTGTCTTTAGATGTTGTGCTTCAGTAGAAGGTCTTCAGATCTTCAGTTCTTCAGCTTTTGATACTTTAGTACTTTGTCTTCAGTACTTGAAGTCTTCAGTACTTGTATGATCAGTACTTCAGACTTTAGTACTTGGTCTTCATTACTTTGGAGTCTTCAGCTGTTGTTCTTCAGTTCTTTGATCTTCATACTTTGTTCTTTAGACTTTGTCAGAACAGCTGATGGGAGTCTTCAGCAGTTGTTGCAGTGGCATGTGGGACTTAGAGGTTTTCCTGATCTTGGCTCATTGGTTCTTTTGGTCCAACAACTTCTTCTTCATCTGATCCTCGCATTCCCAAGTAAATTCTGGTCCACGCTTTGAGTTCCAACGGACTTTGACGATAAGGATACGACTATGTTTGAGCGTCTTGACCTCTCGGTCCAGGACTTCCACCGGTTCCTCGATGAAACGTAGTTGTTCATCCACATGTATCTCGTCTAACGGAACGATAAGAGTCTCGTCTGCAAGGCATTTTCTTAGGTTTGAAACATGGAACACATCGTGTACTCCATTAAGTTCTTCGGGTAGGTTCAGATGATAGCCCACGGGGACGACCCGTTTGACAATATCAAACGGTCCCACGTATCTGGGACTTAGTTTCCCACGTTTTCCGAAACGACTCACGCCCTTCCAAGGTGACACTTTCAAAAGCACCTTATGACCTATTTGAAATTCCAATGGTCGGCGACGCTTGTCAGCGTAACTCTTCTGTTGGTCACGTGCTGCTGCCATACGGTTACGGATCTGAACGATCTTCTCGGTCATCTCGTGCACAAGTTCGGGGCCGGTAAGTTGACTTTCTCCAACTTCCGCCCAACAAATAGGTGATCGGCACTTACGCCCATACAGTGCCTCAAATGGAGCAGCTCTGATCGACGTGTGACAGCTATTGTTGTATGAAAACTCCACTATCGGTAAGTGAGTTTCCCAACTGTTGCCGAAATCAATCACGCAAGCACGTAACATGTCTTCTAAAGTCTGGATCGTACGCTCACGTTGGCCATTAGTTTGGGGATGATAGGCCGTACTCATGTCTAACCGTGTACCCAATGCTCCCTGTAATGATTGCTAGAAATGTGAAGTGAATCGAGCATCACGATCAGAGATAATGGAAATTGGCACACCGTGCCGAGAGACTATTTCCCTTAGGTAAATACGTGTTAAATTCTCCATTCTATCGGTCTCCCTGATTGGTAAGAAGTGTGCGGATTTCATCAAACGATCTACAATTACCCAAATGGTATCGCATCCGCTGGGAGTCCGAGGCATTTTCATGATAAAGTCCATAGATATCTGCTCCCACTTCCATACTGGTATTTCTCGCTATTGGAGTAAGCCAGATGGTCGTTGATACTCCACCTTAAGCTTAGAACAGGTTAAGCATCTGCTTACGTATGTGGCAACGACAACTTTCATGTTCGGCCACCAGTAAAGGACTTTTAGATCATGATACATCTTGTCTGAACCCGGATGAATAGAATACCGTGACTTGTGAGCTTCGTCCATTACTAGTTCTCGTAGATCTCCATGCAAAGGAACCCATATTCGGTCCATGAAGTAGCGGATTCCGTCAGATTTGGTTTCCAGTTGCTTCTCCATGCCTCGTAGCGATTCGGCTTTTAGTTTCTCGTCTTTAAGTGCCTCAAGTTGAGCATTACGTATTTGTTCGGGTAACCCGGTGTGAATGGTGAGTTGTAATGCTCGAACTCGTCTTGGCTTAGGCATCTCCTTTCGACTTAAGGCATCTGCTACTACATTAGCCTTGCCCGGATGATACTTGATCGCACAATCGTAGTCGTTCAGCAACTCGACCCAACGACGTTGTCTCATGTTCAGCTCCTTCTGTTCAAAGATGTGCTGGAGACTCTTGTAATCGGTGTAAATGGTGCATTTGGTACCGTACAAGTAGTGTCTCCATATCTTGAGCGCAAACACGACTGCTCCAAGCTCTAGGTCGTGTGTCGTGTAGTTTTCTCGTGAACTTTCAGTTGTCGGGATGCATAAGCAATCACCTTATTGTGTTGCATTAGCACGCAACCGAGGCCTTGAATTGAAGCATCACAGTATACTACAAAATCATCTGTTCCCTAAGGCAGGGATAGAATCAGTGCTGTTCAGAGTTTCTGCTTCAGAACCTGAAATGCGGATTCTTGTTTGTCACCCCAATTGTACGTAGTGCCCTTATTAGTTAATGCGGTGAGAGGTTGAGCAATCTTTGAAAACCCTTCGATGAACCGTCGATAATAGCCAGCCAACCTGAGAAACTGTCGTACCTCGATCGGAGTCTTAGGCGTAGCCCAGTTCTTGATGGCTTCTATCTTTGCCGGGTCAACATGTATCCCATTTTCATTGACCACATGACCCAAGAAATGAATCTCTCGTATCCAGAAGTCACACTTTGAAAATTTAGCGTACAATTGTTCCCGTTTCAGCAGCTCCAGAATCAGCCCAAGGTGTTCCTCATGTTCTTCCTTATTCTTGGAATAAATAAGGATGTCATCGATGAAGACAATGACGAACTTTTCCAAATAAGGTTTGCACACTTGGTTCATGAGGTCCATGAAAACCGCTGGCGCATTGGTCAACCCGAATGGCATAACCAAAAACTCGTAGTGGCCATACCTAGTTCTGAAAGCAGTATTTGAAACGTCTTCTTCTTGAATCCTTAGTTGATGATAACCCGATCTTAAATCTATATTAGAATAGAAACTCGACCCCTGTAGTTGATCGAACAAATCATCGATGTGTGGGAGAGGATAACGATTCTTAATCGTTGCTTTGTTCAATTCTCTGTAATCGATACACATACGGAAAGTTCCATCCTTCTTCTTGACAAACAGAACTGGGGCTCCCCACGGTGATGAGCTAGGTCTGATAAACCCTTTATCCAATAGTTCCTGCAATTGCGTTGACAGCTCTTGTAGTTCTTTTGGAGCTAATCTGTACGGTGCTCTCGCGATAGGTGCGGCTCCAGGTACCACATCAATCTGGAACTCGACTTGGTGATGCGGTGGGAGACCGGGTAGGTCTTCAGGGAAAACCTCAGGATAATCATGTACAACAAGGATATCTTCAATCTTCTTTTCCTCAGTTTCTTTTTCGGTGACCATAGCAAGGAAGGCGGTATGACCCTTACGCAAGCACTTCTGGGCTTTCATGTAGGAGATGATTCCCGAGACCGTACCACTCCTTTCGCCCTGAACTGATAAAATTTCACCACTAGGAAGTGGTACACAAACGATTTTCTCACCACAGATAATCTCAGCGTGATTCTTGGACAACTAGTCCATTCCAACCACTACATCGAAACTACCAAGTGTGACAAGCATCAGATCTATATCCAACTCATGACCACATAATCCTAACTTACATCCCTTAATGACGTGAGTTGCCTCAATTAGTTTCCCATTAGCTAATTCTACAGTGTAACTAGGCTCTACATCAGCTAAGGTTACATCTAAGAACTTATTGAACTTGTTGGAAACAAAACTCTTGTCAGCGCCGGTATCAAACAGTATAGAAGCAAAACAACCATTCAGGGGAAACGTACTAGTAACTACATTCTGATCATCCCTTGCCTCGCCGAACCAATCACAAAAGCACGACCTTTAGCATTGCCTCCATTGTTGCCCTTGTTTCCACTCTTCAGCTGTGGGCAATCCTTCCTGTAGTGGCCCTCCTTACCACACTCATAACAGCCTCTAGTCACTCCGCCCTGGCATTGTTGTTGGGGTTGCTACTGAGTCATCAGTTCACCCCTGCAGTCTTTAGCAGCATGACCCATCTTTCCACATCTTTGACAACGGAGTCGATCACACTGACCATGATGATGGAAGTTGCACTGGTTACACTTAGGATACTTGCCCGCATAGTTGCTCGATCCCTGACCATTGTTGTTGTTGTTGTTCTGATTGTTGTTGGTGAAGCCTCTTGATGAGTGAAACTTTCTGGTCTGTTGTTGCTGGGTGTTATTGGAGCTTGAAGACTTGCTGTTGTTACCATCCCATTTCCTTTTGTGATCAGATGAGCCAGATGCAGCGCCATGTTTAGGCAAAGTACCCTGTGCCACTGCCTGATCAGTGAGTTTGTGAGCTAGTCGGATAGCCTGCTGAATAGTGACAGGATCAGCAGCCATAACACTAGCTTGGATTTGAGGAGCTAGACCATCAATGCACTTCTCAATCCGTTTGTAGGCCGGGGTCACCATCTGAGGACATAAAGCAGCCAATTCATGTGAACGAGTCGTGTATTCCTCAATGTTAGAACCAATCATCTTTAAATTCCAAAACTCTGCCTCTAGTTTCTGGACTTCACTTCTGGGGCAATACTCTTCTTTCATTAGAATCTTGAAATCATCCCATGGCATACCATTAGCAGCATCAAGCCCTAAGGTTTGGACTTGTGAGTTCCACCACGTCAGAGCTGGTCCTTCCAGTGTGCCGGAGGCGTACTTGACACGACTTCCAGCAGGACAGTTGCACATGGCGAACACTGACTCGAGCTTCTCCAGCCAGTGAAGCAGTGTGACAGCACCCTCAGAACCACTGAAAGAGTGAGGCTTGCAATCCATAAACATCTTGAAGGTACAGACTGTTGGACCTCCTTGATTCAAATTCTGGTCGTTCTGGTCCTGATTGCGGGCCTGTTCATAGGCTGCAAGCGCATCAGCAACGCGCTCATTGATGATAGCATTCAACTCAGCTTGAGTCAGGGTGATGTTTCCTCGTCCACCCAAGCGTCCAGCTCTTTTCCAGACATGATTTCTTCAATTCACAATACATATTAGTCACTAATCGGATAATAATTATCGGTAAAATAAATTGTATCATACTAGTAGGAATGAAGGATTTGTTTACATATCAATAATGAGGCTTTATGAGAACCGAGACCTCATGTCTCCAAGTATGGAAATTGAGAATTTGTACTGATCATGACCGTTATCACCCAATAGAGTTGCCAGAATTCTCATGCATGACAAATTACAATTATGTGTGCACCCGTTATTCTAATTTTGCTTTGCATGGTCACACAGGGTTCCTTCTATTCGAGATAACATACCTTGTCAAGTATCGAGTGTTACTAATGATACAGGTATCAAAGATATATTCATTATATCAAGGGTCGAATAATTAAGGTTGTACTAAGGTTGTAGAAAGAATTCGGTTAAGATAACAACGGGGAATCAAGACGATTTGGTCTTTTTCCCTTTGAAGTTCTAGGCGTTTAAATGTTTAAGTCCAATTCTCTGATAGACTTTGAATCTTTTAGTTGTCCCTCGTTTACTGCTCAGTCTAGTATAGAAGATAGGATATGTTGAGAATGGTAACAAGTGTGAAAGAGTTGGAAGAGTGAGGTGTTGTTCTCTTTGTTTGTCATTGTTAGGCTAGTCGTGCAAGTTAGAAAGGTTTCTGTGCTCCTAAGGTGGAAATGTTAGGTTCAATTCGTCGTTGCTTCAACTCCAAGAGTGAAGAATCAAGTGTAAATGTTGGGAGTGAGCGAGCAGGATTCTCCGCCCCTCTGTTAGCCAATAATGATACATGTGTCACACGGATAATGTTATGCTCGTTCAGCAATGTAATGTTAGTATGCCGGGAGGTTATTCGTACAACAGTTGCAATCATGTAAGAGTGTCTGTGCGATACTAGTGTTGTGTCTAAGGCTATAGTCTAGATGCAATGCAATCCTAGTTCTCTATAACCTGTGGCTCTGATACCAATCTGTCACACCCTCAATTTCCACAACGGGGTCTTACCGTTAGGCGTGTGACATGCTAGGATCTCAGACACAGTCATATCGAACGACACTATATGAATTTAAAAATAGACATTTGACTTCATTCAGAGGAACATAAACAAAAATTAACATTAGTGCGGAAGCGTATACATGATATGTAAATCCATTACACAAAAGTTACAATTGCCAAGTCTAAACAAAATGTTCAATGCAAGAAAATAAGATCGATGCATGCATGTCCTGAGTGCGTTCCTGAAGCGTGCATCATGAGTTTATGCGTTCCTGTGACCTGAGAAAACATGCTAAAATGTGTCAGCATAAAGTTGGTGAGTTCACAGGTTTAATCAACAAGAAATGTGTCAGAAATCGTTTCAATGGTTTAGTATATAAAGCATATCGTTAGGTAGCTCGCCTATGTTCATGTTACTTAGCATTTCGAACCGTTGCTGACTATTCGCGTCCTATATGTTTGTTGTATCCCCGTCACGTCTCACCAGACATTGACAAATGTTAGGTCAATAATGCACCCGTTTGACCTCCAATCAAGCTAGCGCGACTAGCCCAAATGGGGTTTGTCAGACCCAGTAGTACTACTCAGAATTACCTCGCTAGACATTACTAACGGTTCGAGAGTGTCAGGACTGTTATGTGTGTTTGCACTAACGTAACAAGCGATATCAATAATACTACAACCATTTATGTAAATCTGTTTGCATGTTTCTCCCCCAAAAGGAAAGAAAGTAAAATAGGGGCTGTGAAGACTCACAGATTATGTAGTAAGTATGTAGGATGAAAGCCTCCCAAGTGTTGTTTACAATGAACTGTCAAACACCTATTGACACTTATGTTAAGCGTTAATGTTGTGTCTAGTGTTAATAGAAATGTTTAGTCGGGTCGGGTCGCATTGGTTCGGTCGTGGGTGACACACACAAGCAGGCATACACGTATCAGACTTTATGTAGATCGCAAATGGGTTGTCGATAATTATAAACGGTTAGGTTATTTGAGATTGAAAAAGTATGTGCTTGTTGATAGCATTGAATTTAATCTTTGTGGTCAAGAAATGACACTTTATTGATTGTTACCTTATCATCACACGATAGGCACACCGCACATAAGAAGAACTCACTCACAATGACTCCAATCGCATAACGAGACTAGACGAACGACTGGACACTTCATCCGCACAAATGGGCCTTCAATCGTACGAATCAACTTCACTCGTACGATTGAACCCTCATTTGTGCGACTCAGTATTCAGTCATACCACACATCACCCATTTGCACGACTCAAAGTCCATTCGCACGACTGAACCTTCATTCGTGCGATTGGACCTTCAGTCGTGCGATGCACTTTCGCACACATTCATCCGATTGACTCAATCACACACACTCCCAATCGCATGCATTCAGTCGCACGACAAGCCCATACGCCTGAAATCAGTCGCACGACTTATCCCAGTCGCACCACTCAGTCGCACGACACGCCCAGTCGTATGGCTCAGTCGCACGACTGGCACAGTCGTGAACTGTAGCAGATCGCGACTGCTGGTGGGGCTGAACAGCCTTCGGCTGTTCCGTGCACGGTTTTCACATATCAGGGACTTCTAGAAACACTTTCCTAACATGTCTAAGTAAAATGCACATGCTGATTGACCTCACACGCACCCCTACGACCACATGCATTCGGGTTGAACCCGAGCACCCGAACCCTAGATTTGCAGTAGTGAAACGAGCAACAAAATGGACGACCAAGGTCGCCTACCTGTTGGAAACGTGCTATCTCAGTTGTAGCGTAGTTTAGCCTGCGAAAATGAGCTCAAACGAGGCGGTTGTTGGTGTTAGTAGGTGGTAGAAAGGTGAAGGAGGAGATGGTGAAGAAGATAGAAGAAATGGGAGTGAAATGAAAATTTGGGCTGGTAAGGGGTTTATATACCCAGCCCTAGTTTGGCAATTTGTCACGTTTGGTCCTCGCACTTAGTCCCCGAGTTCCCGAATTTGTTTCGATTGATAACGACGTAAATGGGCGAGCTATGTTAATTAAGAGGATTCCTTAAGTAGTCCCATTTATTTGAATCCTCTACAAACACCATTGTTAGTATTTTATATCATAATTTATTTAACGATGTCGGTGGCGATGCTTGTATACGGTTCGGGTAATAACGGGAATGTAACAATGATAACGACAACTGTCTGAATGGTGTTAATCTGAAATTACGATGTGTCACATTAATCCCATCAACACCATTTGGAAAGCATATTGTATGTGATCCATTTAACATGGTTTGCAAATCAAGTTACCCTACTTGCACACACGTGTGAGTTTACCCACATAAGTGGTTAGGTGACCTTTATCCCACCAATGTGGTATCCCCACCTTAAGTCACAAGTTCCCTCTAAATGGTTAGGTGACCTTTATCCCATTAAGAGTTTCTAAATGACTCAAGTGTTTTGCAAAAGGACGGTGCTAAACTTGTTTGTTTAATGTTTAGAGATTTCATAATTCTACTTTAGAAAACTCTATTTACTTGTATTTGCATGCTTTCAAATACAAGATACCCTATGGTACTTTTAATAAAACCCATTTTATTACGAAATCATTAATCCTTTAATAACCATTTATTAACACTTAATGATTAAGAACTATTTTTATATTAGCTTGTTAAGAACATTTTTATTAAGATTTATTATCATATCCAAATATCATACAATCATTCATAAAATCATAATCATACAAGCATAATATAAACAACCACAATGTGCATAACCATAGCTACTATTGTGACCACACTTGTTTGCCATCACAAGTGTGGTCATTTGGTCTTTTCTAAGGGTTGAATACAACACAAAATTGAGGTCTTCATAGACCCCACTTGAACTTGCATCCATATGCTTCAAGTCCTTCTTTTATGTCTTCCTCTTGTGCTTCCTTCCTGAGCATCTTCTTTTACAAAATATATATCCTAATACATACTTTCTAGTAAAGGAAAAATACTTCTAATCTATTATTACATCCCAATGAATAAATAGACAAATTACATTTTTAAACAAAGCACAAATTAATATACAACCCAATTGAATAAACCAAAATCAAACATTGTAAACATCCAAACAACACATGGCCAAAAGCTAGGTTATGCACCATTATGAACATTCATCATACCATCCAAATATAACTAAGAATCCCCATTATAACCCACAATTTTCAGCCAACATAAACTGAAAATTGGGGTTTCAAACATTGTCCAAACAATATACATATCATCATACATATGTTTCAAGGTTTAATCACAAGCATGTGTGATATAACCTTGAAAGCTTGGGGATTAAACATACAACAATATTTCAGCCCTTAAAAGTGTTATAATATCACATAAAACAAAATTTTAAAGGATACTAACAAGCATGCTATCCACATAACCGGCTCTAGATGCCATTGTTGGGTTTGTTAGAACATAGAACCAAGTTTAACCATTTAAACTTTCAGAAAAACGTAGCGGATATGTATGTTTTGAAACATGATTATAAAATGAAAAATCATGTTTTTTGGTGTCAAAGATATGTATAAAACAAACCCATATAACAAAGGATCATAATATGTGAATAAGCAAGCTATGAATACATGTAAATGCACATAAAATCACACCTACATTGAGCTGTGATTACTACCTTTTAGCAGCAGCAAAATCGACCAAAAAGAATGTGTCGGATGCTTAAAATAGGCCAAGGCTCCAAGATAAGGACCCCTAAAGCTTGTGTACCCCAAGCCCTTTGCAAAGTACCTTCTTGTTAGGAAGAAACACCACAAGAAAAGCTCCTCAAAACCTCTTTTGCTGCTGCTTGAAGCCGTAGGTTTAGAGAGAGAGGAGAGAACTTTTCAAGTTTTGCATGTGTTGAGAAATGGGTAGAGAAAGAGAGGACCCCAAGACAAGTTAATGTGTGTGTATTCTACAAGGCAAAATGGTCCAATAAGAATAAGGGGGGGGGGCGGCCGAATTGTAATTCAAATGGGGTTTTCCCCCTTTAAACTTAACAAACTCACACATTAAAAGGTCCTGTAACTAGACATGCAATTAACCATTTAATTGTATGTATAAGTTATATAACTTATACAATTAACCATTTAACTTATAAGTTATAATTTGTCATTATTATTTGGTGTCATCTAACTAATTTAAATAACACTTCAAATAATATTATTGAACAAAATATCCTAATAAGTTGTTCCCTCTCATATGCAACTTATTTAGAAAACCCATTTTCTAAATTGGTGTAAATATTTAATTGCATGATCATATCATCAATTAAATATTAATTGGTGTTTGCTAAGCTTGTTATTGGGTATAACCCGACTTGGATCATAACGTACTAACCACATCAATATTCTACGTGTCTTGGGCATATAGAATCCTTCAGAACTCACTCAGCGACGCTGACTTTTATCGATTTTTAGTTGGCAGGTAATTGTTGCTGAGGGTTGCACGCGGTGAAGCTACTCCGCAGGACAAGACTAGCATCCATTCATGCATAATGATTTTGTTGTATTGTAATGCAACTAATTCATTATTTTGTAACCCTAACTTACAACGATGTATTATTTTGCAACATTAATTATATGCATGAATGGTTTTTGTTAACTTAATTCCGCTGTAACATTTTATGAAATATGTATTGTTTTATTTAATAATGCTATGATTGTCCAACTGTGAGGTCTCCGGGAACGGGGCCTTATAATTTTGAAGATAAAAAATGTGCACAATTTCTATTTAGAAATAGGGATCAAAGGTTTGATGACTCTTCAGACACTTCAGTTGAAATTGAGAAAAAGAAAACAAGAAGAACCCCACATAAATAAATCAATGCATTATCCTCTGAGTCACAACCTAGAGGAAAATACCATGAAGTTACAGCCTTAGATAGAAACTGGAAAGCCAAGACCATTATGGGTTGGGTTCCATATTCTAATTAGTTTGTTTTGCTTGTAGGGTCATTCATATAGGTCCAACAGTCTATGGTACGTGGACAATGGATGCTTCCGACACATGACAGGAGATAATTCCCTCCTTCATGACTTCAAGCACGTTCAAGGAACGACTATAGCATTTGCTGGAGATTTACAAGGTAGCAGAATTACTGGTGAAGGATCTGTGCCAAATGGATCATGGAGATTTGATAGAGTGAATTACTACAAGCATTTGAACTTCAATCTTATTAGCATGTCCCAAATCTGTGACAAGAAATATTCAGCTCACTTCTCTAACACTCATTGCTACATTTTGAAACCAGGATTTCAAATTCCTAAAGAATAGGTTGTCTTGAAGATTCAGAAGACTAATAATACCTATGTCTTAAACCCTAATTTTACACACCTTAAAGAAGAAACATGTCTTGTGTCTAAAGCATCATTTGATGATTCACAAATTTGGCATAGATGCTTGGGACATACAAATTTCAAAATAATGAACAGCTTGGTCAAAGGAAACCATGTAATTGGTCTTCGTCGAAAAGAATTTCATTTCATTGACCACTGTTCGACATGTCTCGAAGGAAAACAACACAAGTCGTCTCATAAACCAAAGCTTGTGAACTCAAACAATACTCCATTAAAGTTACTTCACATGGATCTTTTTAGACCAACTCATGTTATGAGCATTGGAAAGAAACCGTATTGTTTGGTGTTCATTGATGATTATTCACGTTTTACATGGGTTTTCTTTTTACTTAAAAAAATGAAGCATCACAAATAATAAAGAACTTTGTCACTAAAATTGAGAACCAACTTGATCATAAAGTAAAATCAATTAGAAGTGACAATGGTACCGAATTCAAAAATGAAGATCTAAGTTCATTTTGTACAACCAAAGGCATTGCTCATCAATTTAGTGCAGCTAGGACTCCTCAACAAAATGGGGTAGCTAAAAGGAGAAATATAACATTAATTGAAGCAGCATGAACAATGCTAGCAGTTGCTAAACTGCCTATTAGCTTTTGGGCAGCAGAAGCAGTTAACACATCTTGCTTTGTACAAAATCAAACATTGATAGTCAAAGAAAGCAACAGAACACCATATGAACTTCTCTTTCATAGAAAAACATACATTGGATTTTTCAAGTCATTTGGTAGTCCTGTATCAATATTAAACACCAGATAGCACTTAGGAAACTTTGCTTCAAAGTTTGATGAGAGATTCTTTGTAGGGTATTCCTCAGTCTTAAAGGTTTTCAGAGTGTTTAATCCTAGATTAAATATTATTGATGAATCAACTAATTTTCAATTCAATGAACCTTCATTTCCTAAGTCAACTAATGGTCCTGACTGGTTGTTTGATATTGAGTCATTTACTAGATCTTTTAATCAATTTCACTTGTCATACACAAGTAACCTACAATCAGCTGAATCTTCCAGAACTTTAGATATAAGAGAAGATTTTCCCATGATTCCTCCTACCTCTACTGATCAACCAGATGAAGATGTTCTTTTACAAGCAGATCCTGTCAGACAAGTGCAACAAAATTAGAGTGTTTTAACTGAGGCTGGTCCAAGTTCAATACCAACTCCTTCTAATGAACCATCAAATGAAGTGAGGATTCAAGAACCAGCTACTGTTCTAGTTAAAAATGAGAGAAACACAAATGATGACAGTGTTCAAAGTGTAGTAGATGCCTAAGCAGAAACCAGTGAAGCCTTTGATTACTTTCATCACTCTCCCACTTCACATCCTGAAAGTGCCGGTTACCATGATGATCTGAATGTCTCCAGCCTTGATGTATCAATTGCTAGTGACTCCATTCCAACCACCAAGATACATAAGGACCATCCAGTGTCAAGCATCATTGGTGAACTAGATGTGAGGGTGACTAGAAGCAAGTCAAGTATTGCAAACATATGTGTGTTTTCTTGCTTTCTATGTCAGACAGTACCCAAAAACATAAAAGAGGCTCTTCAAGACAACAGCTGGATTGAGGCAATGCAGGAAGAGTTGCTCCAGTTCAAGAAAAAAGAAGTATGAAAACTGGTGGATCTACCCGAAGGTCAATACCCTATCGGTACCAGATGGCTATACAAAAACAAGACTGATGACATGGGTAATGTCATCCGAATCAAAGCAAGATTAGTGACATGGGGATACATTCAAGAAGAACGGATAGATTATGATAAAGTGTTTACTCCTATAGCTAGATTAGAAGCCAGTAGACTTTTCCTGGCGTACTCTGCATCCATGAAATTTACTATCAACCAAATGGATGTGAATTGCGCTTTTCTCTATGGAAAAATTGCTGAAAAAGTCTATGTGAGTCAACCTCCAGGATTTGAAGACCCAAATTTCCCTCACAGGGCATACAAGCTTGAGGTACAATCCTCTTCCCGTCGAGCCCCCTTTATCCAAAGCTTTGTATGGTCTACATCAAGCCCCACAAAAGTGGTATGAGACTTTATCATCTTTCCTTCTTACACATGGATACGAGAGATGGAAAATTGATCAAACTTATTTTAGAAAGAGAAAAGGAAAAGACATGTTGATAGTCCAGATTTATGTGGATGATATCTTTTTTGGCTCAACCAACAAGAAACTTTGCAAAGACTTTGAAGATCTCATGCATTCTATGTTCTAAATAATTGCAATAGGAGAACTAACTTTCTTCTTAGGATTGCAAGTAGAGTAAACAGAAGATGGAATCTTCATCAATCAATCAAAATATGCGGAAACCATGCTGAAGAAATTTTATTTTAAAGATTGTCAGTCTATTAGAACTCCTGTTGATACTAAGATGAAGATTGGGCCTGATTCAGAAGGAAAATCAGTGGATCAGACTCATTACAGATCTATGATTGGATCACTCATGTATCCAAAAACTACTAGACCTGACATAATGTTTGGTGTATGTGTTTGTGCCAGTTATCAAGCAGATCCAAAGAATCTCATGTAATTGCAGTCAAGAGGATATTCAGATATCTCAAGGACAAGCCTGCACTTGGATTGTGGTATCCAAAGGAAGGATATTTCAATCTTTATGCATATACTGATAGTGACTACGGTGGATGCAACTTTAATAGGAAGTCCGTATCTGGTGATTGTCAATTTCTTGGTCCCAGCAGTGCAAGAAGCAGACAAATGGTTCTGTGTCAATAGCAGAAGCTGAGTATATAGCAGCATGAGCATGTTCTTCTCAAGTTCTCCGGATTCAAAACCAGATGCTTGATTATGGTTTTAACTTCTTGCATACAACAATTCACATTGACAACACAGCAGCCATGTTTATTACAAATAATCCAGTAGAACAGTTAAAAACAAAAAAAATATAGAAATTAGATATCACTTTTTAAGAGATTGTGATAAAAAGGGTTAATCAAATTGATACATGGTCATACTGATAATCAAGTAGTTGATTTATTCACTAAGCCATTTGATCGAAGTTGATTTGAATTCTTAGTTCAATCAATTGTCACGATTAACCTTGAGTAAAAATCAAAATTAACAAAAACATTTAGAGAAAATACATGCAGTGAGGACCTAAAGCTTACTCAATGAGAAATGATATAATTACAATCATTATATCATTCACTGTGCTTATTTTTAAATCTCAAATGACTGACATGACTTATCTAATATACGGGTAGACTAAACTTGGAAAAGAAAACACATGCAGAGATGAACTAAAGCTTATATTCAACTGTGAAGCTTTCATCTCAAAATGTTTCTAAGTTTTTGCTTATCCAAATATGTGTGTGTAGTAACCTAAACACAACAGGTAATGATGTCATATGAATCTCTTTTACTCACGTCAGTTTCTCCTTTATTTTGCTGAGTAAAGACTGGGAGAAACAAGCACATGGTGCTAATGTATAATACATGTAAAATAAATATAATAATAATAAAAAGCATAATAATAATGATGATAACTTGAAGAACATAAAAGCGGATTTAAAAAGAAAAGTCAAAATCTAAGTTGTCATCTTTGACCGACACTTGCGGCTCACGATTTTAAAGATAATCGTTGCGGGTTGTTCAACAAATTGGTTTCCATGGATCTCTGCTTATTTAGCGGCAACAAACTTATGAAAGATGGGATATAAACCTCTTATGAATCAGCCAATTTAAACCCAACAGATTCCAAACACAGCTCACAAACCCATCTTTGTTTTGCTTCCATCTAGCTATTTCACTCTCATCTCTTGCGTCCTGGCTCGAGTGATTGTGAGAGCATTCGTGGGGCTACCGAGACTTGCCGACTTTCGGTCAATTTTGATTAGTGACTCGGGTACCAAGCCATGTGTTCTTTCCTGTACCAAGCCATCTCTTGCCGACTTGCCGACTTTCGATCAATTTTGTTATGGGACGAGGGGGAGGCTACTCAGTAGGGCAAGACTGGCATCGATTCACACATATTATGATTTTAGTTTTGTAATGACTTTAAATGGTGCTTTTGTAACTTAACAATGTGGTATTGCTTAGCAACAGTATTTATCAATGGAATGAATGGCTTTTGTTAATAAAATTTCACTGCAATATTTTATGAAATATGTATAGTTTTATGAAATAATGGAATGATTGTCTAACTTTGAGGTCTCAAGGAACGGGGCCTTACAAGTTGGTATTAGAGCTAAAGTTTAAGTGAATTGGGTAAAATATTTTCAAAAACCTAATCTTAAACTAAGAATGGGAATAAAGGGAAAGGGATGCCAGCTAGCGTAGCTACATGCCATCAGGTAATTCTCTTCCCAACGTTAACTGGAGTTATGTGTGTGTGCTATTTGATTATGTGCTCTTAGTAGATTCAGATACTAATATAGTCAGGATAGGAAATGTTTAGGGCATGAAGAGTAAAGTAAGTGGCTAATCACAACTGGGCACTGTAATTAGGGTCTCACTATACTTAACATAAACTTATCTATTACCTTGAATGATCGTGTTAGTGTTTGAATCTTATAGTGATTAGAGAATGGCTGGAGGTAGATCGTCTAAGGCCTCTAGGGGAGGAGTACATGATGGACATGGCGCTGAAGTGCGTGTTACAAGGAATAGGGATAAGACTACTGAGAGGGCCCGTGAAGAGCCCGAAATGCATCACCAGGAGGGTGGTGATGAGAGTGTGAACTTAGGGGCCTCGGTGTAAGAGGCAGTAGTAGAGGAAGTGCACCAAGTCATGTAGATGATTCCACCGTCTGTGATGATTGAAGTTATTAAGGCTGTAAGGGAGGATGAAAAGAAAGAAGGAGGAGGACCATAGGGAGCGAGGAAAGAGAATGATCGGAGACCGAGACGGTTGTCTCGAGTGAGGAGGAGGAGGAGGAAACAGTGTAGGAAATTGCACGGGGCTGTAATTATGGGGCATTTCAAAGATGCAAGCCCCCAACATTTGATGGAAATGGTAATGCTGCAGTTGCTCAACGCCAAGTGAAAGAGATGGAGGTAGTATTGGAGATTAGTTAGTACATGAAGGATCAGAAGGTGAAGTTTGCCACTCACTCATTTGTTGACTCGACTCTATATTAATGGGACAATATTGTTCGGTCGAGGGTAGCAGGGCCATTGGCGGGATGAAGTGGCCAAAACTAAAGAAGCTGGTGATTCAGGAGTTTTGTCCTCACAGAGAGTTGGATAAGATTGAGAGAGATTTCCTACAGCTTGAGGTGAGAACCATGACTCACCAGCAATAGACCACCAAGTTCAACGAAATGGCAAGGCTGGTGTCGGATCAGGTGATGTCGTGTCGAGGAAGATTAAGAAGTGTGTACAAGGATTTTCGGATGATTGCTGCCCGACCAAGCACTTTCAGGTCGGTAGTGGATCTGGGTGGGAGGTTATACGATGAGAGAGAGGTGGAGGTAGTTGAGGTGAAGAAGACAAGTGGTGGTGATAGGAACTGGAGTGGGAAAAGGTTTGGACATGGTGGTTTCACTGCAAACAACAAAAGGATGAATGTGGATGACCGTAGGGTGGTGTCATAAAGCTCAAGGATGAAGAAGTGTGGCAGATGTGAGAGGGACCACACTGGTGAATACAAGTGGGGAGTGAATGTCTACTTCAAGTGTAGGAAGCCTGGTCATGTGGAGAAGATGTGTGGGTCTCTACGGTGTTATAATTGTGGCGAGGAAGGCCATGTGAGCAGGGATGCAAGAAGCCACGGGCTGAGGGTTCTGGGATGAAGAAGAAGCCAGAAGAAGGAGGATGGAGGAAAGTGCAGAGCCTTCACCATGACCACAGAGGAGGCGAGGGTGGACCTCGACGTCATGTCAGGTATGTTTCTAGTAGATCAAACTTATGCCTCTATATTATTTGATTCTGGTGCTAGTAGGAGTTCTATTTCTACTACTTTCTATGCTAAATTGCCTGTTAGTAGTAGAAGTATTAATGAGCCATTTGATGTAGAAACTGCTATTGGTAAGTCTACTAGAATTACGGATATGTTAGAAGACTGTGCCATAGAACTAGAAGGTCATAGGTTTTCTGCTAAATTACATGTGATGCCCCTAGGCGGATTCGATGTAGTACTAGGGATGGATTGGTTAGCAACCTATGAGGCAAACATCATGTGTCGTAAGATATGATTTGATTAGTTGCGCCCGATGGAAGTTCAGTGATGATTTACGGCGATCACGTCACTACGTTTCCAAAGGTGATTTCGATGGCGGTGGTAGGGAAGTACATGAGACGTGGATGCAGTGCCTACCTGGCCTACATGAAAGATGGGATGCGTCAGTACCACCATTGTCTGATGTACCGTTGTGCGTGATTTTGCGGACGTGTTCCCAGAAAACTTGCCAGGTGTGCCACTAGATCGTGAGATCGAGTTACAGATTGATCTGATACCTAGTGCTCAACCTGTTGCCAAAGCACCGTATCGATTAGGTCCGACCGAGATGAAGGAACTAATGGATCAACTCTAGGAGTTGATGAATAAAGGGTTCATTCAACCGAGTACCTCTCTATGGGGTGCTCTAGTCTTATTCTTGAAGAAGAATGATGGTAGTATGCGGATGTGCATCGACTACCAAGAGCTGAATAAGTTGACAGTGAAGAATCGGTATTTATTACCGAGGATTGATGACTTGTTTGATCAACTCCAAGGTGCTAGTAGGTTCTCAAGGATAGATCTTCTATCTGGTTACCATCAGTTGAAGATGAAGGATTAGGATATTCCTAAGATAGCATTTCACACGAGTTATGGACACTACGAGTTTCTCGTCATGTCTTTTGGTCTAACTAACATGCCAGCTGCTTTTTATGGATTTAATGAACTGCGTGTGTCAGTCAAAGTTGGATAAATCGGTGATTGTGTTTATTGACGACATCCTAATTTATTCGAAAAACAAGGAAGAACATGTCGGCCACATATGCGAGGTGTTGGAGACAGTTAGAAGAGAGAAGTTGTACGCTAAGTTTTCTAAGTGTGCTTTTTGGTTACGTGAGGTTCAGTTTTTAGGTCATGTTGTTAATGCTGAATGAATCATGGTGGACCCAGCAAAGGTTGAGGCCGTGATGCGATGGAAGTCTCCAAAGACTCCATCTGAGATCCGTAGTTTCTTAGGTTTGGCGGGTTATTACAGGAGATTCATCCAAGACTTTTCCAAGATAGCCTCACCTTTGACTAAGTTGACCCATAAAGACATGAAGTTCGTATGGGGTCAAACGCAAGAGAATGCATTCAAGGAGTGGAAGACGAGATTGACTCAAGCTCCTGTCTTGACATTACCTAAAGGGAGTGAGGACTTAGTGGTGTATTCAGATGCTTCCTATTCGGGACTGGGTTGCATGCTGATATAAAGAGGAAGAGTAAATTCCTATGCATCCCGATAGCTGAAAACCCACAAAGTCAATTATCCTACCCATGACTTGGAGCTAGCGGCTGTGGTCTTTGCATTGAAAATTTGGAGGCACTACTTATACGGGATGAAGTGCACCATCTTCACTGACTATAAGAGCTTGAATTAGTTATTTGAGCAAAAAGGATCTCAACATATGGTAGAGGAAATGGTTAGAGTTCATCAAAGATTATGACTGTGAGATCCATTATCATCCGGGTAATGCCAACGTCGTGGCCGATGCTCTTAGCCGAATGGAAAGACCGGAGCTGATTCGGTTGAAGGCTTATCAGTTGATTATGACCACTGATATGATGACACAAGTGAAAGAATTTCAAGATGAGGTATTGAAAGAAGATCGCCTTAACTCTCAAAGAATGAGAGGTCTAGCAGCAGAATTGGGTGAGAACACTCTCGGTGTTAAAACCCGAAATAGGCGGATGTGAATCCCTCGTTACGGAGACCTATAGGGGCGAATCATGGATGAAGCTCATAAGACTTGATACTCGATTCATCCAGGTGCCACGAAGATGGATCAAGATATAAAGAAAGATTATTGGTGGCCGGGAATGAAGTACGACGTAGTAGATTACGTGAGCGAGTGCATTACTTGTTTGCAAGTGAAGGCAGAACACCAAATGCCACATGCGAAGATCCAACCATTGGGTATACCCAAGCGGAAGTCGGAGCACATCACCATGGACTTCATTACGAAGTTACCCCACACGGCGAGGGGGTACGATACCATTTGGGTGATAGTTGATTGTCTAACGAAGAGTGCTCACTTCTTACCGATCCGCGAGACGTATTCATTTGAGAGACTGGCGGATCTGTTCATTAAAGAGATTGTAGCTCATCATGGTGTGCCGGTGTCTATTGTGTCTGATCGTGACACACGGTTTACATTGAAGTTTTAGAAAAGATTTCATGATGCGATGGGGACGAGACTACCCATTAGCACGTCTTATCACCCTCAGATAGATGGTTAGTCTGAGAGGACGATCCAGATGCTCAAGGATATGCTTTAAGCATGTGTGATCGATTTTGGAGGAAGTTAGGATGATCACTTACCGTTAGAAGAATTCTTCTACAACAATAATTATCATGCCAGTATTGACATGCCACTATACAAGATGCTATATGGTAGAAGGTGTAGGACGCCCATATGTTGGGGAGATATCTGGCAGAAAGAGCTAAGAAGTATCAAGGTGATTGAGGCTACGACTGAAAAGTTAGAAAGGATCAAAGCCTTTATGAAGGCAGCAAAAGATAGATAGAATTCATTTGCTGACAAAAGGCATAGACTAATCGATTTCAACGTAGGTGATAGAGTCATGTTAAAAGTCTCGCCTTGGAAGGGAATTATTTGGTTCAGAAAATGAGGTTAACCAAGCTCGAGGTGTATAGGACCTTTCCGAATCATTGCACGTGTAGGAGAGGTGGCCTATCGATTAGAATTGCCTGATGAGTTAAGTGGAATTCATCCGACATTCCATGTATCTCATCTGAGGAAGTGTTTAGCTGATGAAGATATGATTGTCCCGCTGTTAGATATTGAGGTGCATGAATGGCTCAATTATGCAGAGCAACCAGTGGCTATCATTGATCGAAAGGAGAAGAGGCTGAGGAATAAAGTGCTTCCACTTGTGCGTGTGCAGTGGAAACACCAAAAGGGTTTGGAGTCTATGTGGGAGACTGAAGAATAGATGAGACATCATTAATCACAGCTATTTGAAGAGTGATAGGTTTCGGGGATGAAACCTCTTTAAGGGGGTTGGGCTTGTAACGCCCGGAACTTTTGTAAAAATAAAAGACAGAAAACTAATAAGAAAAGAAAGGGGAAGTATCTTAAAAGAAAGGAAGAGAAGTAAAAGTAGAGGGGCTAAAGTGCAAAAAGGACAAAATTCCATTATTTTATTATTACTTTAAGCATGGCTGCCATATCAGAGTCCATAATCTACTTTATCGACTGAAAAAGAAGAAGAAGCAAGAAACTAGAGTTCTCTCGGTTGAAGGAGAAGAAGAAGTTGAATTTACATTTGGTAAGTGTTTTTATGAGTTTTGGTTCGGTTTTTATGGATTTTGACCATGAAACCGAGTTCTACATGTTCTTATGTGTGTATATGTGTTCGGTTAGGTTTCTTTGACATGTTTAGGTGTTAGAAACTTTTAAGAGTTTGAATTTGAAGGGGTTGAGCTTGGAAGCAGAAAAGGAGAGTTTCTAGACCCCGGTTTTATATGTCTTTAAACGGTTTTAGGGATGAAAATGCTTGTAGAACCTTTTTACAAATGTTATGTATGTAACCGTATGTATATGTGTATGTGTTGGGTTTTTTAATGATTGTTGATGTTGTGTTGATGTTTAGAATGGTAGTAACAAGCTTCGAACATGCTATGATAATGTTTGGGACTGAAAACAAATTAGAAATGTGTTATGTAGGTGGTCATGCGCCCAAACAGGGCCCATGCACCTAAGAAATTTCCTTAGAAAAACTTTAAGTGAGGTCATGCGCCCAAATAGGGCTTATACGCCAGGAAAATTCACTTAGAAAGATAAAAGTGAGACTGATGCGCCCAAACTGTAGCTCATGCACCTAGAAAATGTGTTAGAAATACCAAGTATATGTTCATGCGCCTGAATAGTAGTTCATGCGCCTATGAATTTGTCCAGATGCCTAAGTGTTGGGGCCATGCGCCCCAATAGTGCCCATGCGCCCCAATAGTACCCACGCGCCCCAATAGTGCCCATGTGCCCACTCCTCAGGCGCCTAAGTACAGGCTCATCCGCCTGAACTGTAAAAGCGCCCAAAGTTAGGTAGAAAATGCCTAACTATAAGGTCCATGCGCCCAAATAGTGTTGAAATGCCTAAACAGGCCTCATGCACCTGCATAGTGTTAAAGCACCGGAAACACTTAGAAAAATTTCTTGAAATTTTGGAAAATCATAATTTTAGGGTTTTGGCCCTAGTTTGACTTAAGGCTTATATGCGTCTATTTTAGGCATGGTTATGCTCTGTTCTTTTGTTCCTGATATATATTGATGTGTGACTTTACGTGGTGTGTTTATAATCGTAAACGTAAAGTATTACCATTAAAGAAAGTGAAAAGATTAATGATAATGAAAGTGGAACATAAAGAACGAATGAAAGAAAAGGCTTATGAGGATCACAACTCATTGAGAGTTGTTAGCTCAACTGTGTGTGTTATAGTGTGTGATTTTGGCTAACACATGAGGGTTCACACATAGGGGGATCAGCCTTGGTGACTGATCCATAGTACGAAACGGGATCCTTGTCATTTTACCCCGGAAATGATATGGCTTTGTGACTGGATATAATATGGGTTTGTGCCAGGAAATGAAGAGGCTTTGTGCCCAGAATGGTGGCTTCAAGCCATGATGGGGGTAAAGTTTTGACAGGATCTAGAAACAAGAAAAGATAATAATAAAGTACGAAATGAACGGATACGTGCGATAACGAATGATGAATAAGGTTACACCTTGGTGTATGTACGATGAATGCTCACGTACAAAAGTAAAAAAAAGTATTTTATTGGAAAGAGTATTTTCATATATGAACTGTATAAAGCATTTTAACACTTAAAAACTAGAACTCACTCAGCAACGTTGACTTTTATGCATTTTCAGGTGGCAGGTAATTTCGCTGAGGATGGCACGAGGGGGAGGCTACTCGGTAGGGTAAAACTGTCATCCATTCACGCATATTATTATTGTTGTTTTGTAATGAAATGAAATTATGCTTTTTTAACTTAACAATGTTATATTGCTTAGCAACAGTATTTATCAATGAAATGAATGGCCTTTGTTAATGAAATTTCACTGCAATATTTTACGAAATACATATAGTTTTATGTAATAATGCAATGATTGTCCAACTGTGAGGTCTCGAGGAACGGGGCATTACACGCAGCTATTTCTCGAATACTCCCCAACTCAAACTGCTCAAACTGTCATCCAGCAAATGCAACAGGAAAATTTTGGAAGAAATAACATGGGACAGGCATCCGGGAGAAATAACAATGGACCATACCTAGTGGAAACAAAACAGGACCTCCACCCGGTGGAAATAACACAAGGCCACCTCCTGGCAGGAACAACACGGGATCACCTCCTGGTGGAAATGCAACACCACCTGTGGCTGAGATTCATGTTTGCCTTGAGCGCTTTATGAAGCAAAGACCAAGATCTTTTAGTGATGCTGCTACACCGATGGCTGCTCGGAACTAGATAGCGCATGTGGAAAAGATTTTCGATGTGCTAGGAGTGGGTGGTGTATTTAAAACTAGGGTGGCTTCTTTCAAACTGGAGGTTGATGCTCTAGTTTTGTTCGAAGATGTCAAACTTGCATATGGTGGAGAGGATTATGCTGCTACACTTCCTTGGGCTGACTTCCGCACTTTATTCTTCCCAAAGTATTTCTCTGAAGTGGAATGAAATGAGTATGCACGGGAATATGCATCTATTAAGCAATGAGATGATGAACCTTGGTAAGAATTCATAGCTAGATTCTATAGGCTGGCTAGTTTACTTGGGCTGTTCATGAGAGAACTAGAAGATGGATAGTGAGTCAAAAGTTTAATAACATCAATGAAGTAGCTGACGCTGTGAAAACACTTGACATGGAGAAAAAGAAGAGGTTGGCTAAAGCTGAGGAGAGCCGTAAGAGAAATCATGAAGGGAACCATACTACACCTTCTGGGAAATCTTCGAACGAGAAGCACAATACAAGTGATCGAAAAGCCAAATTCAACAAAAATAATAATCGCCAAGGTAATCAATGGAAACAAAAACAGCAGAATCCTAAACCTGCCGAAAACCAAGGTCAAGAGCAAGCCCCGGTATGCACTACATGTGGGAAATGCCATTTTGGTGTTTGTCGTCAAGCTTCAGGAGCCTATTTCAGAAAGACTGTCCATTCCTCAATCTCCTCCTAAATCTTAGAGTTCAAATGTTCAAACAGAGACTCCGTCAACTAGCTCTGCTAAATCTAGCAAAGTTAAAGATGTTATAAACATCCTATTAGAAGATGAATAGCCTAAAACTGCTTTCACTGCATTTATGGCTAGTTTTCAAGCATATCAAGGTAGCCATTTAACTCAGTTAGATCCTTGTTTTGCAGGATTTGTTTGAGATGGATCCGTAAGATATTAAACAGATGGACTTAAATTGGCAGATGGTGATGATTGCATATAGAACACAAAAACACTCATATGCCAATAGGAAGTACAAGCCCAGTGCTAACAAGACTGTTGGTTTTGACAAGTCAAAGTCAAGGTGTTTTAACTGCAACACTTATGGACATTTATTAAGAGAATGCAAAGCTCTAGGAACAATAGAGGAAATGCCCAATCAAGTTCTGGCAATCAAAGGTTTCAACAACCTCAGAAGACTTTCTAAAAGCCTTCAAAATCTTCCTATGCCTGAGCTTAAAGAGGAATCAAAATCACTTGAAGAGCCCATGATAGCTCTTGTAGTTAGCATTAAAGATGGTTATGATTGGAGTGCATATGCTGAACAGTTCACTAATGATCTAACCTCAAGTTTGTCTCTTGTTGCAGAAATTCAGGGGGAGGACTGGTCAGAGAATAGTGATCCAAAGGTGGAAGGTGAGAATGAAGAAGATGACTATGATTGGAGTGACAAATCTGATCCTAAGGAGGATACAGATAAAGTAGCTCTAATGGCACAATCAGATCAACCCAAGGTTGATACTTCATCCTTAAAATCTAAAACCTCATCTCCCAAATTTCCTGAAATACCAATTGAAGTGAGAGAAAAACTGTGCACTAAATCATGCTTCGAACATGTTAAATACTATCAAAGCTATTCATATAAAATTTGTGAGAAATTGAAACAAGAAGAGTCAATGCACAACAAATTAAAATCTGACCATAAAACAGCAGATCAAAAGATCATCTCTCTCCAAACATCATAGAAAAAAACAATAAAGGAATTAGAAATTGTGTCTAAACAATTGGAAGAGACGACTAAAACTCTTGAACAGGAAAAGTTAGCACATGCTGCTACTCAAATGGATCTTGCTAAAGTGAAAAGTTCAAAAATGATAGTTGAGAAACTGGTGAGTGAGAGAAAAGATAAACATAAAGCAGGTTTAGGATTCACTCATGAACCTACGCCTGAATCAATAACAAACACTTTACCAGAGAACTTTAATACACATGATCATTCTCCTGAGAATAAGGCTAAACTCAAAGACTTTCAGAATAAAAACAAGAATTCTGAAGAAGAAAAAGATAATGTGAAAGTTTTTGTTGAAAATGATCAAGAAAAGATCAAAAATGGTCATCCAATCAAGATAAAATCTTATGAACCTAAATAGACAAAACAGAACACTTCTGATTAAATTCATTCTGAATTAGAAGAAGTGAAAGTTCAAAGCAAAGATAAAGCTAAACATCAGCAAGGAGCATCAGAAGATTCAAACTCTGTTTATCTAAAACAAAAAGATAATTGTTAGGACCGTGTATGCACGAAGTACTTACTGATAATGTGCGTATACCAACTCAAATAGTGCGGAATCCTATTTGATTGGCGATCCAATCAGTGAGAATAACAATCTGATCAATCCTACGATGAAACAAACGTTAAGAACGAACAAGAATTGATCAGAAACGAACTATGAAGTTGGAACAGGTGTTCTTGAGCCTATGGACGACTAGGGTACGATTATGTGCGTAGGTATTCGAATTCTCCCGTTTTTCCATGAATTAAGTGGTATTTATAGGTTAGGGTTTTCCATTCGTTCGACTGAACCATTAGCATGGTTCAGTCGTGCGACTGAGGCATGCGGTTGATCCATCTGCACGACTGAAGGTCTAGTCGTGCAACTGAGTCAATCTCATGTCATAATCGTGCGACTGATCCAATCTCCCGGTGTCATGCAACTGGTTCATTTGCATGAAGTATTCATGCGTATGGTCGATTAACATGGTCCATTCGCATGGTCCATTAGTATGAGAAATTCACACGATTAAGTTTAAACATGTTTCTTAACCATATTTGACTAAGAATTATGCAAACAATCATAAACCTATATAGTTAATTCAATATGAGTTATCACACAATAAACAATGAAATATTAAACATTATAAGCATCAACCACACATTGTATTTCATTTATACCCATTCAATTACATATATGTAAGACATGAAAGACATTTTACATTGAGCTCCTAAACTAGGTACACATGTATCAACAAACTCCCCCTTGGACCTAGTTTACATCAGTGTCTAACATTCTTCATCAGCTCATCAAACTTCTTGTACTTTTCCTCTCTTGTAACTCTGGCATTTTTCTCAAACGCAAAACAGAGTCGTATAACATTTTGAAACTAGAGGGCTTGTACAATGTCTTGCATATCATAAAACATTGGCCACTAGTACAATGTGTATACATCATCAGCAAATAAGTTAGTCAGCCACATTGGGTCCAATGCCCAAATAGTATCCATTTGGCCCTCTTTTTGAAAGACTATCACAGCTTCACCTGTTCTCCAATCGTAGTACGACCACTTGAAGTGTGGAGTGAAGTCCTGTGGCATTTCTCTTGACATTGTGTGCAGAGGACTCTACTTCAACACTACCTTTGGCTTTCCAGTAATGGAATCAACTTCAGACCTTCTGATGTACCTTGTCGGTTGTTGAGATCTGAAGTTAACCCACCTGGTATGGTACTCTCTCCTCAAAGCAGCCTCAAACCAGCCTAACATCTTTTTCGGGTCAGCATATAACAACTTTAAGCGTGCCAGCTGGTTGATCTCAAAACCTGGAAGAGTCTTTAGATCATGTGGAAATCTAAAGTACTCTATGCCTTTGCTCTCTTCACTGCATATACATTCAGATCCTCAACATATGCCCACGCCATAATCTTTCCTGCCACCTTTAGATGCTTCTTCACTTTGTAAAGCTTGGTGTAGGCACTCGGTTTTGGAGCAGAGTGTTGGGCTTGGATCTCTAAAAAACAAGCCGCCCATTCAGCATTTTTGATGTCAACATCAGCGTCCGAGTCTTGGGCTTGGCTTTTTGACTCCTCTGCCTTTTTCTCCATCTGATCCAGCTTATCAAATGTATCACTGCCAAGAGTATCACCCAAATTAGGAACCATATTTCCCTCTCGGTCAGTGTACTCTAGATAATGTTGGGCTGCAATCTCTATTTTATCCACATCATTAAGATCGTCATCACTAGCCACGTCAACGGTAGGGGCATCCTTGACAATCTCGTCCGGTTGAGTCGGAACATCTCAGCAAGCTATTCATCAGTAAGGTCATGAATTACTTCTCCTTCTTCGGGAGTATAACTCACAGACCTCATGACAATCCCTTGCAAATCATGTATCATAGTTAATTGAGACTTGATTTGCTATAGAGGAGCAACATCATACTTGTCTTGCTGAGATGATTGATCTACTTGATTTAAACATGTAAATACATCAACCATTAGTCAATAATCAAGACAGTTAAATCTCAAATATATATAAACATTAAGTGCATAAGTTTAATACAAGTTTCTAGTACAAAAGCTTTCAAATACATAAATATCTAAGCATTATTTTGTCCTTAATCATGGGCTCGTCAGCAGGTGGGGCAGAAAATGATGCTCCTTGGTCTTGCTTTCTCTTTGTTCTTCTCTCTTGACCCTGAGCTGAGGCAGATGCAGCTGCATCTCCTTCTTCATCATTATCATCATCCCGCCTTCCTCTTGTCTCTCCATCATCACTCGCCTCATCATCATCACTATCATCATCTTCACCATCATCATCATCATCATCTCCTTCTCTTATCTTAAGCGGCTTATCCTTTGATCCCTTGAGCTTCAGCATGATGGTCTTGTTGGAAACCTCCAACTCCTCTATCTTCTTTGTTGATTGGATGTTATGCTCCTGGAGTTGGGCAATTTGCGGAGCTTGCTATGAGATCTACTGTGCTTGGGTAGTGTTTAGCTCCTCAAGCTGACGTAGTTGGGCAGCCGTCTCTTCGTCAACAGCCAACAGCTTTAGCACCATACGGTTAAGTGCTGATAGCTATTCCTCTACGACAATAGATGGTAGAGTAGGTCCAGTGAAGAATGTGGGTTGTGATGAGGGACTAGCTTAGTGGCTAGTGGTGGTAGTGGTAGGTGGGGTGTATATGGGTGGTTGGTATATGAGTGGGTGGTGAAGTGTAGGCTATAGTAGTGGAAGGTGTGGTAGTAGTGGTGGGTGGTGTGATAGTAGTAGTGGGTGGAGTGGTAGAAGTGGTCGGTGGAGTGGTAGAAGTAGTGGTAACCAATGTGAACCTGGGCCTCTTCCCCTTCTTCCCGTAGGGTTGAGCCACTCTCTTTCTCCTCGAGCCCTTGGAGACAGTGGCTCCCCCTTGGCTACTGGGCTCATCTGGGGTGTAAGATGGATCAGTAGCAGCCTCCCCAGACTCGCCCTTACGTCCCCCAACTACCCTAACACCTCTCTACGTGGCTACGACCCGGCTCCCCACCTTTCGCACCAACGGCTCCTCCTCCTCCTCCTCCTCATCAAGTTGGAAGTCCTGATGGAAACCTGCCGTCTCTGCTCCTCCTCAGGTGGATGATGGAGATGTCATATCAGTAGTAGTGGCCCTAGATTGGGTGGGGCCAGCATCTCCACCATCATCGCTATCATCATCATCAGAATCATCAACGGGGAGCACAATCTGCTCAGTGTCTGCGTCACTGTCATCGTGGCGCCACTTCCTCTTCGTTGGCGCCCCGTAGTCCTCTCGGGCCAAATGCCCAAACAAACGCCTGACAGGGGTTTTCACCTGCTTCCCCCTGTACACCTTCATCCTGTCTAAGGTGGTATCGTCCATCACCTCAAGCACCACGGCATCCTCCTTCTCCTTTGGCAGCAAAGGGAGCTTCTGGTCAATAATCATCTGCATAAAGTGCATAAAGTGAGGGTACATGCAGAAGCTCTCCTTGCCCTTCTCCTTGATGTTCTCCACCAGGTAGGTGAAGACCATCCTTGAGAAGCTGAATGGATGGTTCAGCACCAATGCCACATAGGCGTTCTGGATCTGGTCAGACATCTCATCGAAGCCTCCCTTCCTTGAATTGGGGGCACATGTTTCTCTTGTTGAGTACACCTGCGTTAATATCCCCCGAGTACATGGCCCGCAGAAAATAGCCTCGTACTGTCAGTGGGTGTAGTCATGTAGGGCAATCAGCGTCATCCCCAAACTCCAAGACTGTCCTGAGATCTTCTTCAGTGATCTCTACAGCCTGACCAAAAATGGAGCTCCTGATACAGTGGGGCTCTGAGGACCTGTCTACTACAGCGCTTTCCCAGAAAGCATGCTGAACCGCGCGGTACGGAGTGCATTGAGTCGATATAGCATGAAAGATCCTCGATCTCCATAAGAATGTGATAATCCCCGAGAAATCCGCCATATTTCGGGAGGTTAGATCTAGGTGAGCACAAAGGTTATGCTTTGTGCTCATAGTCCAACGACTCCCCATCTGTTACATAATGTAAATAAATGTTAGTGTGTGTCAATGAGTAACACTTTGATTCATTTGACTTGAAATCTTCTGTTCTGTCGTGCGAATGAACTGTGTGACTGAGAATTAATCGTGCGAATGAGCTCATAAGTACGAGTGAGCATGAGACTGGGCTTAGTCTTATGCTATCCCATGCGTTTACATCAGTCGTGCGACAGAACTCATATGCATGGTTTAGTCATGCGATTAAGCCATTCGTCCAGCTCAGTCGTGCGATTGAGCCATTCGTACACCTTAGTCGTGCGATCGAAGTTCATCAGGGTGTCCATTCGCATGACAGACTGTTTTGCTTTCAAATTCAAATTTTTAGCAAAACTTGATGTTAGACTTCGTGGTTTGGCTCATTAGTCTCACAAATGACCGACATAACACCTAATAACTTTTATTTCAACAATATTCTTAGTTTGATTGGTTTCTTAGGCAAACTAAGTCTCTGTTAAGTTTAGGGCACAAATTCGATCATTAGGGCACGAATTGATTGAACTTTTGAGTGGATATATTCGCGCATTACCTAGAAGAACACTAGAAATCATAAGATCACAACACTCAGTGGTCTAGAACAGTCAAAAGAAATCAAGCAGCGTAACAGTGCTTTGCGTGATTTAGGGCGATTGAGTGTGAATGAGCTTCTGCGACCGACTCCCCTACTATTTATACCAGGGTTCCTCCAATCATGAGACTGGATCCATTCACACTCTTCAATCGTGCGATTGGCTCAGTCCGTCACACTCAGTCATGTGACTAGGTTTTAGTAGTGCGACTGACTCATTCGGTCACCTCCATTCATGCGATTGGTTCAGTCTTATGGTCCAATCATGTGAATTTACTAATGCTTATAGTCCGATCGCACGTCTGATCAAAACGTGTGGGTTATCATGCGATTGGGCTCATACGTATGGTTCAATCATACGACTGGTCCATACTCATGGTCTAGTCATGCGAATGGTTCATACGTATGGTTCAATCGTATGGCTGGTCCATACTCATGGTCCAATCATACGAATGGCTCATACGTATGGTTTGACTTTATGACCATTTGACACTTATCCCTATTAACAATTTATAAAACATTTCGAGCATTCGATCGTCTCAGACATGACCGTTTTAAACTTAGAGAACTTTTGATCACCTCAGATGTGATCCTTTTAACATTTGGAAACCCGTTTGGTCACCTCAGACGTGACATCTTTTTTTAGTGATTAAATCCCAGATAGACTTCCAATGCATATTCCAACGTTTAATAACTAAACTGACTAAAAAATTAAACAAATTAAACAACTCGAACTAAAAGACAAAACTAAAACTTATTTTTGTAATTTTGTGTGAGGTTGGAATCCTAAGATAAGTATCTACCGGATTTTCCTTTCTAGATAGTATAGCATCAAGTTACATTGATCATAACTGGAACAATTCATTATGGTATCATACAAGTTTATCAAATAATTTGCGACATTTTACCAAAGCTTTTGATGCTAGATTCTTGTTTTCATCAAGAGTCATTAGCAAGTTTAGGAAATCATACAAGTGCTGTAAGATACACACAATGATTTGGACATTCAAGAATTGCAGCTCATAATGATTGTCAGTATACTTATCCTCTTAAATCCATACACAAATGTTTAACATACATTGGTGATGATTTAATGTTTAATTATTTCAACAATCATTTGTGGATCTCACACTTATATGTTAATCAACATTCCTCAGGAGATTTTTGAGCGGTCTATGTTGGGTTTGTAAGAACATAAAATCATAGTTTAACCTCTTAAACTTTCTGAAAAATGCAGCGGAATTACAACTTTATAAACTTGTTTATACGATGAAAAATATGTTCATTAGGTGATTTATATATGTGTAAAACAAACCCATATAACAAAGGATCATTTATGTGAATATGCAAGCTATGAACATAGGTAAAACTACATAAAATCACAGCTACATTGAGTTATGATATCTACCTTTCCGCAACAGCAAAAATGACCAAAGAAAGGTGGAAATTATATCCAAAGTTCGGCCAAGACTTTCAAGGATAGAAGTCCTCAAGCTTGTATACCCAAAGCTTACTTGCAAACGTCTCTTGTTAGGAAGAATCAACACCAAGATCAACTCCAAAACACCTCCAAAGCTGCTGTCTTGGCCGAAAGTTTTAGAGAGAGAGCTGGGAGGTTTTTTATTTTTTTGCATGTAATGTGAATGGATGTTAGAGAGTCCTACACTCTTTCATAAAGAGTGTGTGTTACCAAGAGAAAAGAAGGAACCCATTGGTCTATGGGGTGGCCGAAAATTTTAAAATATGGCTGGGATTCCCTCTCCTTTTTATCTCTTGTTGACACATTAAAAGTTCATGGACCCTCTTGCATTTTTAATGTGTGACAAGTGCAAGAACCATACTAATATGTTTTATGCACTAATCTTTAATTAAACATTTTAATTAAAGATCACTAACATTACATTATCTTATGTTATTTAAACCCTTTTAAATAACAATGTAATTAATAAAACCCATCAACAAAACATCCTTATGATTTGACCCATTTCACATATGATTGTTTAGAAAACCGATTTTCTAAATTTGGTGTGTTATTATTTAATTGCATGATCACATAATCAATTAAATAATCGTTTGTGTTTGCAAAGCTTGTTATTGGGTATAACCCGACTTGGATCATAACGTACTAACCACATCAATATTCTAAGTGTCGTGGACACATAGAATCCTACAATCTCCCACTTGCCCAAGATTCATTGAAGATTGATGCAAGCAGTAAATGACGCCTAACAACGGTTTACTACCCTTAATACGGATGACTTATAGCCATTCAATAACATCATCTTATTCAAGTATCCTACTTGAAATGATTTAGGTGAATCAATCATCTATCCTTTTGTTACAGATGTCATGTTAACTCCAAAAACACAGAATGATCATTCCTTGTTGATTTAACTTATCAGGCCTTAGACATCTTACTCTCAACGAATAAGAGGAACAAATTCCATCTTGACTACATACGTTTCTCACAAGCACCTCGTGTCATACCTGAACATACCCTTATGTACTGTCCACTATTTCAGGACAGTAAAGAATTAGCTCAAGGTATAATACTTGGTGAATATCAAAACCCAATATGTATCTTAGGTCGGAGGATACCAAATGATATTCGCCTTTACTCAAACTTACTTATGATCAATCAATAAGATTCCATGTAGTAAAATTTGAGATGCGGGTTAGTCCAATATTTGTATCCCATAAATATCTATGAACCTTGGTAGCAACCCATTGCTCTATATTCATCCTTATGAATATCAACCAATCCAAGTTCATAATAATCTTACCCTTACACTTGTTCCCACAAGTATGAACGACTACGGACATTTAGAGTAAACAATTTACTCATGGATTAAACATGCTAAATTGGAACATTAATTGAAACATTATAACCAAATAATTTTATTCACATAATTAAGAATTCCACATATCCAAATACAAAATTTACAGATCAAATCCAATCACTAGAATATTGAAGTCCCATGGCATAAGTATGGCCTTCATGCTTTGCCTTTTCAAGGAGCTTCGTGAGAGGATCCACAATGTTTTGATCCATGTGAACTTTGTGAATACATATCTTTCCCATTTCAACTTCATCTCGTACGCAGTTGAATCTCCGCTCAATATGCCTAGTCTTTGATGAGCACGGGGTTCCTTGATTTGAGCAATCGCACCCTTGTTATCACAAAAGATCTCTAGGGGGTCCTAAATGGAAGGGACAACCCCTACATCGACAATGAATTTCTTCAACCATGCAGCTTCTTGAGCTGCCAATGAGGCGGCGATGTATTCCGATTCTGTAGTTGATAGAGCCACCACATCCTGCTTGGAGCTCTTCCAAGAGACCGCTCCTCCATTCAGAATAAAAATGTACCCCGATTGTGACCGTGAATCGTCACGATCGGTTTGGAAACTCGCATCCGTGTAACCTTTTACAACGAGTTCCTTATCATCAGATCCATAGATTAGGAACATATGTCTTGTCTTCCTTAGGTACTTAAGTATGTTCTTAACAGCCATCCAATGACTGTTTCCAGGATTTTGCTGGTATCGGCTTGTCATGCTTAATGCGCATGAAACATCCGGTCGAGTGCATATCATTGCATACATGATGGATCCAATAGCAGATGCGTATGTAATTGCCTTCATGTTATGTTGCTCATCCTTTGAGCTAGGACATTGAGTCGTACTCAATATCGTTCCACTTTGAATAGGTATGGTACCTTTTTTATAGTTCTCCATCTTGAACCTTTTCAAGATCTTATCAATGTATGCACTTTGATTCAAACCAATCAACCGCCTTGATCTATCCCTATAGATCTTTATTCCCAGAATATAAGTGGCTTCACCAAGATCCTTGATGGAAAAACAACTTCCAAGCCAGGTTTTTACACCTTCCAAGGTTGGAATGTCATTTCCAAATAGTAGTATGTCATCAACATACAATACTAGGAAAGTGATGATGCTCCCACTAGCCTTCTTATACACACAGGCTTCATCAGCGTTCTTGATGAATCCGAATTTAATTACTTCTTCATCAAAACGGTGATTCTAACTTCTCGATGCTTGTTTCAATCCATAGATTGATTTCTTTAACATGCATACTTTATTAGGATGTTTTGGATCGACAAAACCTTTAGGCTGAACCATATAGACATCTTCCTCAAGATATCCATTTCGGAAAGCGGTCTTGACATCCATTTGCCAAATCTCATAATCATAATGAGCAGCTATGGCAAACAATATCCTTATAGACTTTAGCATCGCAACAGGTGAGAAGGTTTCATCATAATCAACCCCTTGAGTTTGAGTGAAACCCTTTGCTACAAGTCTAGCTTTATATGTATCCAAGTTTCCATGCATATCGGTTTTCTTCTTGAAAACCCACTTACTTCTAACTACCATGGAATTAAGAGGTGGTACAACAAGTTCTCAAACTTGATTGTCATGCATGGATTGCATCTCAACGTTCATGGCTTCAAGCCATTTGTCACAATCCGAATTGGACACTGCATTATGGTATGTGGTTGGTTCATCTGAATCTACCACATAGCATACATCCATGAAAAAACCATATCTTTTAGGTGGATTACTAGTTCTACCACTTCTGCGAACGTTTTGTGTGTATTGATCAACCGCTTGATCATCCTCAACATCCTCATGTTCAGTGCTAGGTTCAACCAGACGTGCATCGAGTTGTGGTTCTTGATCCTCCTCAAGATCCAGTGTTCTACTGCTAGTTCCTTCCATAAGGAACTTTGCTTCTAAGAACTCACCCTTTCTGCCAACAAACACCTTTTGTTCCAGTGGATCATAGAAATAATATCCTATAGAATCTCTAGGATATCCAACAAAAATACACTTGGTGGATCGGACTTCCAATTTGTTTGGGGTGGGAGTCTTAACATAAGCCTCACAACCCCAGACCCTTAAGTATGATAGGGATGGAACTCTTCCATGCCATATCTCAAAAGGTGTCCTTTCCAACTTTTTGGTTGGGGCCATATTTAAAATACGGGCTGCGGAGAGCAAAGCGAAACCCTAAAATGATAGAGGCAATGTGCTTCTAGCCATCATAGATCGAACCATATCCAATAAGGTTCGATTCCTCCTCTCAGATAGACCATTATGTTGTGGTGTTCCAGGTGGAGTGAGTTATGAGACAATCCCACAACTCCTAAGATGATCTTAAAAAACATCACTTAGGTATTCACCACCTCTATCGGTGCGGAGAACTTTAATCAACTTGTTGAGTTGATTTTCTACTTCATTCTTGAAGATTTTGAACATTTCAAAAGCTTCATCTTTGTGCCTTAATAAATACACATAGCCATAGCGACTATAATCGTCGGTAAAGGTAATGAAGTATCTTTCACCATTCCTAGTCATTGGTTTAAAAGGACCACATACATCCGAATGTATGATTCTTAATAAGTCTTTTGTCCTTTCGTTAGTTCCACTAAAGGGTGCCTTAGTCATTTTCCCTTGTAAACAAGATTCACATACATCAAATGAATCACATTCATTTGTTTTTAAAAGACCATTCTTTTGAAGTGTTTGTATACGTTTCTTGTTTATATGACCAAGACGACAATGCCAAAGATAGGTATCACTCAAGTCCAACTTGAGTTTCTTGGTGTTAGTTTGGTACAATGAACTATTTAAAGCATTTCATGAACCAATTCATAAATACCATTAATGGAAATAGCTTTAAAATAGAACATATCATTTAAAGAAACATGAATATCATTTTCAACAAAAGATAATACATAATCATAATGTCTTAATTGGGATACAGAAATAATGTTCCTAGTCAAACTAGGAGCATATAAAACATTCTTAAAAATAACATCCAAGCCACTTGGAAGTTTTAGGATTTAGTCCCCACGATCTTCAACTTGGACTTTGGTTCCATTGCCCATGAAGAGACTAACATCCCCTTGATTAAAGTCCCTACTTCTTTTGAACCCCTGCAACAAATTGCAAATATGAGTTCCACATCCGGTATCCAATACCCATGTGTTAGAAGATATAACATTAAGATCAATATGAATCATGTATATTGTACCTGAGGTCTTCGCGGCATCCCTCTTTGCTTTCAACTCTTGGAGATGGACAGGACAATTTCTTGCCCAATGTCCTCAAGTTTGAGAACGATTCTCAAGTTTCGATACCAATCAATGAAATTGATATGATTTAGGCGTTCCTTTTGTAGTATCGCTCGTAATGATTGGGTGGACGCGGATGAGTTATCATCATTGTCATTACTCGTGGCCATCTACAAAATTTAACAAAGATCTATTTTAGTATTTTTGATATTGCTATTTTTAATAATTAATGCCTTTTAAGGTCGTTTTTATATTAAAATCTAGAACCCAACATTACATTTAAATGGTGGTTAGGTGACCTTTATCCCACGATTTAAATTAACAAGGTGGTCAACGATTGATGATTGCAACCATTTGCAACTTCTAGAGGTATGGGATCGACTTTAAACATCATATGTAAAGTCAGCATGTTAATCCTATCAACACCATTTGGAAACCATATTATAGGTGATCCATTTAACATGGTTTGCAAATCAAGTTACCCTACTTGCACACACATGTGAGTTTACCAACATAGGTGGTTAGGTAACCTTTATCCCACCAATGTGGTATCGCTACCTTAAGTCATAAGTTCCCTCTAAATGGTTAGGCGACCTTTATCCCATTAAGAGTTTCCAAATGACTCAAGTGTTGTGCAAAAGGACGGTGTTAAACTTGTTTGTCAAATGTTTAGAGATTTCATAATTCTAGTTTAGAAAACACTATGTACTTGTATTTGCATGCTTTCAAATACAAGATACCCCTATGGTCCTTTTAATAAAACCCATTTTATTACGAAATCATTAATCCTTTTAATAACCATTTATTAACACTTAATTATTAAGAACCATTTTTATATTAGCTTGTTAAGATCACTTTTTATTAAGAATGATTATCATATCCAAATATCATAAAATCATTCACAAAATTATAATCAAACAAGCATCCCATAAACAACCACAATATGCATAACCATAGCTACTTTTGTGACCACACTTGTTTGCCATCACAAGTGTGGTCATTTGGTCTTTCCTAAGGGTTGAATACAACACAAAATTGAGGTCTTCATAGACCCCCACTTGAACTTGCATCCATATGCTTCAAGTCCTTTTGTGTCTTCCTTTTGTGCTTCCTTCCCGAGCATCTTCTTTTACAAAATATTTATCCTAATACATACTTTCTAGTAAAAGAAAAATACTCCTAATCTATTATTACATCCCAATGAATAAATAGACAAATTACATTTTTAAACAAAGCACAAATTAATATACAACCCAATTGAATAAACCAAAACCAAACATTGCAAACATCCAAACAACACAAGGCCAAAAGCTAGGTTATGCACCAATATGAACATTCATCATACCATCCAAATATAACTAGGAATCCCCATTAAAACCCACGATTTTCAGCCAACATAAACTGAAAAATTGGGTTTCAATCATTGTACAAACAATATACATATCATCATACATATCTTTCAAGGTTTAATCACAAGCATGTGTGATATAACCTTGAAAGCTTGGGGATTCAACATACAAGAACATTTCAGCCCTTAAAAGGGTTATAAAATCCCACAAAACTAATTTTTAAAGGATACTAACAAGCATGCTATCCACATAACCGGCTCTAGATGCCATTGTCGGGTTTGTAAGAACATAAAATCATAGTTTAACCTCTTAAACTTTCTGAAAAACGCAGCGGAATTACAACTTTATAAACTTGTTTATAAGCTGAAAAATATGTTCATTAGGTGATTTATGGATGTGTAAAACAAACCCGTATAACAAAGGATCATTTATGTGAATATGCAAGCTATGAACATAGGTAAAAGTATATAAAATCACAGCTACATTGAGCTATGATATCTACCTTTCAGCAGCAACAAAAACGACCAAAGAAAGGTGGAAATGATGTCCAAATTTCGGCCAAGACTTTCAAGGATAGAAGTCCTCAAGCTTGTATACCCAAAGCTTACTTGCAAATGTCTCTTGTTAGGAAGAATCAATACCAAGATCAACTTCAAAACACCTCCAAAGCTGCTATCTTGGCCGAAAGTTTTAGAGAGAGAGCTGGGAGTTTTTTTTTTGGCATGTAATGTGAATGGATGTTAGAGAGTCCTACACTCTTTCATAAAGAGTGTGTGTTACCAAGAGAAAAGAAGGAACTCCATTGGTCCATGGGGTGGCCGAAAATTTTAAAATATGGCTAGGATTCCCTCTCCTTTTTATCTCTTGTTGACACATTAAAAGTTCATGGACCCTCTTGGATTTTTAATGCGACAAGTGCAAGAACCATACTAATATGTTTTATGCACTAATCTTTAATTAAACATTTTAATTAAAGATCACTAACATTACATTATCTTATGTTATTTAAACCCTTTTAAATAACAATGTGATTAATAAAACCCATCAACAAAACATCCTTATGATTTGACCCATTTCATATATAATTGTTTAGAAAACCAATTTTCTAAATTTGGTGTGTTATTATTTAATTGCATGATCACATCATCAATTAAATAATCATTTGTGTTTTCAAAGCTTGTTATTGGGTATAACCCGACTTGGATCATAACTTACTAACCACATCAATATTCTAAGTGTCTTGGGCACATAGAATCCTACAGTCTACGGGTATTTTGACAAGAAGAAACTATTCTAAGAGCTTTCAAAGAGATGCCAAGCCTCAGGTTAGTGCCATCGCACAGCAGAGAGGCACAAACAACAATAAATTCTAGAATATTTAGGTTATGATTATCATCAGGTCAGTGCTACCGCACAGCAGAGAGGCACACAACATATCTTCTTATTTGAACAATTATATTCTTTTTGCACAGATCTCACCAACAACCTTGGTTATTAGCTTGATAGTTTTTTGCATTTTTATGTGCTTTACTCATTTTTATGGTCATCCGCACACATTTGTGCCGTTAATTTTGCTCGTCACCCCTTATTGGGACTTCGTTGATTGTGTTAACCAGGGATAAGAAGATACCCCACAGCTTGTTGAACAACTTAGTTTGAGCTTACACTCGCCAATGAAGTATACTTATCTATTGTGTTGAATCTACCGACACATCATCTAGTGATCTAGCAACCTCTAGGTCTACTTTCTCTGTGTTACCTTAGTAGTACCTAGTTTTAATATCATTTTTCCTTTTATGTTGCTTAGAGTTCTCAGACTTATACTTCGAATTTTGCATCTTAATCAGTTAAATTCTTTTAAAGTCCCAATCTCTTTGTTCCTATGTTCTATCATTTTCCATAGTCAATGAATCATTATCACAGATACAATCTCATTTCTATTAACTAGATTGTCCTCCTCCCTCGTTTTTTTAAATGAATACTGAATAAAAATGAATACTGAATAAAAACTAAATCTCCCCTAAAATTCTAAAACGGAAAATCTTTTTGTGTTTTTGGATTTTTAAGACAGGAAAATAAAGAAAAAAATAAAAGAAAATAAAAATAAAAAATAAACAGGTGTCGGACTAAGCATGTTTAGCTTCTGGAATCACTTCACATTTCCTTTTCACGTTGTTGACCTCTAACAGATATAAAAATCTTGGTTTATCAAAAGCTTTTGTGTAGAGGTCAACGCGCTGAAAATCCGTATTAATTTTAACAACATCGATTAAATTCTTTTCAAAACAATCACGTATAAAGTGATATTTAATTCCGATGTGTTTGGTCTTAGGATGTTGGATTGGATTTTTAGTTACGGCTATAGCAGCAGAATTATCAACAAATATAGGAGTGTTAGAGAATTTCAAACCGTAGTCCCGCATTTGCTATTGAATCCAGATGATTTGTGAACAGCAGCATGCAGCAGCAACGTATTCAGCTTTATAAGTTGATAGAGCAATTGATGTCTGCTTCTTACACTACCACATGACTAATCTTCTCCTAAAGAATTGACATCCTACTGAAGTGGACTTGTAGTTCATTTTCCAGCTGCCATAATCCGAATCGCTATACACTGTAAGCTCAAAGTCATCGTCATGAGGATACCACAACCCAAGTGTTGGAGTACCCTTCAGATAACGAAATATCCTTTTGACGCCTATGAGATGGTTGACTTTAGGTTTCGCCTGATATCTGGAGTATAGACATGTCGCATACATGATATCAGGTCTTGAGGCAGTGAGGTACATGAGGGATCCGATCATTCCCCGGTACATAATGGCATCCACCAGATCACCATTTTCGTCGGGTGCGACGTCATGGTTTGTAGCAAGTGGAGTCCCAGCTGCGGAAGCATTCTCCATATCAAATCAATTAAGAATATTGCCTACATACTTGGTCTGATGTAGAAATATCCTCTTTGGTGTCTGATCCACCTGTAACTCGAGAAAAAACTTCATCTCACCCATGGCACTCATCTCAAATTCAGCTCTCATTACTGCCTTAAATTCTTTACATAATGCTTCGATTTTGGAACCAAAGATTATGTCATCAACATAGATCTGAACTAGCACTAAGTCACCATCCTTTTCTTTGATGAACAGTGTACAATCACTCCTCTGCGAAAGCCATGTTTCACTAGATGAGTCGACAGTTTCTCATACCAAGCTCTTGGGGCTTGATGGAGCCTGTAGAGAGCCTATCTAGTTTGTAAACTCTGTCCCGATGATACGGATCCTCAAATCCTTCTGGTTGACTGACGTACACTATCTCCCAGATTTCACCATGAAGGAATGCACTCTTTACGTCTAATTGATAGACTTTGATCTTCATGCAAGATGCATAGGCTAGGAAATACGGATTGCTTCCATTCTTGCCACAGGTGCAAACACTTCATTGTAATCAATGCCCTCGACTTGTTGAAATCCTTGAACTACAATTCGAGCCTTGTTTCTTATTATGACCCCTTGGTCATCTTTCTTGAACTTCAAGACCCATTTGGTACCAATGACCTTAGCACCTTTAGGTCTATCCACTAAAGTCCATACTTCCAACTTCTTGAATTAAAGAAGTTCTTCTTGCATGGCACTCACCCATGCCTCATCATTTAGGGCTTCACTAACATATTTTGGCCTAAATTGAGACACAAAACATCGATATGCACCATCGTGAAGATATCCCTTTTCCATTACCAAGGCATAATCAGTTGAGTATAGCTGACTTCTAGTCTGGACTCCTGATCTAACATCTCCAATGACATTATCCAACGGATGATAAACATTTAATCTAGATCCAAGAGTGGTGGGTATAACTACCTTATTATCCAGATTGTGAACAGCAGGTTCAGTATCTAAGGCAGTGGGAGTGTGAGGTTCCGAAGTGTCAGAGGCATCAACACCAGATGCTTGTGTACTTGGAGTAGTAGGAACCTATTGCCCTTGATCCACTTGATCATTTGCTACGTCTTCATCAACAGAGGAGGAGTCACTTACCTCAAGTGCTGCCCCTGAAGAACTAGAAGACTCCCCTTGTGGAGCTGAAGTCATCAGATCCAGTGATGGTGTGTTTAGTACGTCGTACATCATTCTGGTCAATAACTCATCCTCAGGAGGAAAGAGAGGGATGTTAAAGGATTTAAAGAATCCATCATAGTCGAAAAAGAAAGAGGGTCCTTTTCCAGCAAGGGGGTGGTGTATCTCTATACATAAACATTGCACCACACTTCTACTTGACCCGTTGAGTTGTTCTAAACTCTCTTATTCGGTATGTTGTATCCTAAGAAAAGCCCTTCTTCATCCTTCTCGCTGAATTTTCCTGACTGAGTTTTCTTCAGCAGTGTACATGGTGCACCAAACGGTTCGAGGTACTCTAGATTAGGTTTACCTCGTTAGAGTAACATGTAACACGTCTTACCATGATGCTTGATCACCAGGACTCGATTAAGGGTGTAACATGAATTAGCTACTGCCTCGTTCCAAAATTGGATAGGCAGTTTCGAGTCTGCTAGCATCGTCCAGCCTGTCTCTATCAAGCTGCGATTCTTTTTCTCATCAACCCCGTTCATTTGAGGAGTGTAGGCAGATGTGAATTGGTGCACAATTCCTTTTTCTTTGCAGAATTCCTCCATCCATTGATTCTTGAACTCGGTGCCATTGTCTGAGCGAACTTGCCTTACCTTCAGCTTATAGAGTGATTCCAATGTAGTTACTAGCTCTTTGAATGATTCTAATATCTCTGATTTGGATTTCAAAAACATCACCCAAGAAAATCTTAAGTAATCATCCGTAACTACAAAGCAGTACAAATCACCGGTAATGCTCTTTGTACTACTGGGCCAAACAGATCCATGTGAAGAAGCTTAAGAGGCTGGTCAATTGAATGAATGTTCTTTGCCTTGTGAGACTTCTTTGTCTGTTTCCCTTTCTTACATGGGACACAGAAATCCGGTAGTTGGAAGTTTTGAACATTTACTCCACGTACTAGATCATTCTTGATCAAGTGATTCATCTTTCGGGGATTTATGTGTCCCATTCTCCTATGCCAGGAGATGGAGTCTTTTTCAGTTGCCTTTGACAAGAAGCATTGTACTTGATGATCAGTTGTGGAGGCCTTTGAGAGGTTCAAGACATACAAATCATTATATCTTGAATCTGACATTAAAACTTGGTCCTCCGGAATGATATAGTCCTTTTTCAGAACATAGCACTTCTTGTTGTCAAATACCACTTTCAACTCTTTGTCGCATAACTGTGAGACAGAAAGTAAGTTATTTTGAAACGTGTCCTCCTTTAATTTGTTTGACGTTTGACAGAAGAGACAGGTTTCCAGTCATGTGCCTTGATGCACCGCTATCAGCAATCCAGGTATTCATAGAAGCACTATAGCAGACACCCTGCACATTCAAAGGAGATTATTAGTTTAGGTTAGGGACCAAAGCCTTGACTGGATTGGGTGCCCCGGAGGAATCACATATCATAAATTCTACCGACTGTCCATTTAAGGAAGAGGGCAGATCATTCTTCTTCTTGTTCTCATTTTCAAACACGGGACTTGATTTTTCTTTCAATAAGCTAGTTTTATGTAAGGCTTGTTTGTGATAAACAGACGATTGGCTTATTGTTTGAACTTTCGGTTCAAAGGTTCTTTTTGGTGGAGTAATTGAACTCCTTTTTGAAGAACTTGGTTTGGTATCATTAAGTTCAATCTTCTTTCTTGGTGTCTGATAATAAGAACATTTAGAAGCAATGTGTCCATACTTTCCACAAGTGTAGCATGATCTACTTTCGACATGTTGGTGAAACTATTTCTGTGGGGAAGTGTGTGACACAGGTGTGACTTTAGTTTCTTTGGGTTTAGACACTTCTTGTTTGGATGTTTTGACTTCTTTAACAAAATTCATTGTTTGAGCATGTTTAACATCTTTACCCTTTTGTATATTTGGACTAAGACATGGTGCTCGAGATTAGTTAACTTGTTTAGTCTTCTTGGGTTCTGAATTAGACATGTTTGAACCTGACCTCACCTTAACCTTTGCAAATTGTTCATCACAATTAATAGGCATCTTACCTTTTGACTTCAAAGTGGTCTCCTTCTGTTTAGTGACAGATTCAATAGGTTTACTTGTTGAATCTGGATCACTTACAAGAGGAGTGGACACCACATGATCCTTGATTGGGTTATTATTAATTGGTTTGCTTTTAGCATTCAACAAGGTCTCATGTGGTGGTGGAACCACTTTGTAACCCAAACCCTCCCCATGGTTTCGTTCTCTCACTAAATGTTGAACTATGTGAGAAGAACTAGTCCAACTATGCAGTTTTTGTTTTAAAGAATTTACCTCAACTTCCAAAACTACTTTTTGTTTCTTAGTTTCTTCTAGGGAGTTTAAATAGAACTTTATATCATTTGCTTGGTTAAAGGCCACAACTTCGATTTCCCTTAGTTGTTTATTTAACAGTTCTATTTTCTCTTTATAACTGTGCTCATTTTCTTTTAAAATTCGGTTTGCTTCTGTGCGCAATTATAAATCATTTACTAAGCTATCATTGTGATCTAATAGCTTAGCAAATTTTGAATCTATGTAATCCCTAAATTTATTACATTCAGAACAAGCATGATTATCAAAAAGTTGGTCTGTGGAACTTACCTGAGAAGGTTCGGTTGAATCAGCCATCATCGCAGACTTTGACTGTTCGGGTGCTGGTGATTCTGAACATGTTATGCTGGGACCTTCTTCATTTAGGCGAGTGACCACAGTAGCAGTATCTTCATGATCTGACATTATGAGTTCAACTGCTATATCACCTTCGCTTGCAGAGTCGTCATCCAAATCCTCAACACATGCAATGTTGGATTCTCCCGGAGACACAAAGCAAAAGGTCCAATCTTGTCCTTCATCATCTTGTGCAGTCAAGGCCTTAGGATCCTTGCTTGATGATGTAGCCCCACTGGTGGGTTTGTCTTGATGATCGAAAGATGAGAAAGGATTCCCGTTACCTGTCTTCTTGGGCTTCACACATTCACGTTTGAAGTGCCCCTTTTCTCCACAATTGAAACAAGTAACTTTGGTTTTGTCAAAACCAAAGGTTGTATCCTTTGTGGCTATCAAGTTCTGTCCGGTCTTCTTAACAAAATTCTTCGCCCTCCAGAGAGCACTAGCCAGCGCCCACATAATATCCATCCTTTCGAGCTCATTCTCGTCTACTTGCTCGTAGTCTTCATCTGCCAGATGGAAGTTTCCAATTTTTCCAGCAATTAGGCCATCATAGGAGTGAACGACTGCTGCTAGAAGATCCATATGCTCGTTTGCTACCTCTAAAGTCACATTACCGAGATTCTCGGTCTTCAATTTCATAGCATTGGCTTCAGGTGCTATGTATTGGGTGCAAGATGACCCTGACATGTCAGATCCTGAAGTAATGGCTTGGGACAAAGCAGCTGAACTGGACACGAATGTTGTTTAGAGTGGTGCCCCAGAAGTTTTTGGTTGAGGATTTGAGTTGTAAAGTGATGGGTTTTGATCATATGAACTCTTTTGGGATCCGTACTTCATCCTCAACTCTTCCTCTCTCAGCTTAAGAATGAAATCGTTGATATCCAACTTTGCCAGCATATTATTATGTCTGAGATTTGACACAAACGAAACCCATTTTTCAGGCAATCCATCTGCAAAACTCGACACCTTGTCTTCCATGGACGTGGTAAGCCCATGAGTGTGAAGCTCACTCATTAAGTGGTAGAAACGGTCGATAACATCATCCAGACTCTCCTTCCCTCTTAAGGAGAAGTTATCAAACTCCTTCAAAGCCTTTGTCTTTAATGCCTTCAACTTTGCATTCGTATCATACCGTTTTTCAAGAGCATCCCATAACTTCTTGGTTGTTTTGAGAAAACTGATGGAATATATCCTTAGGAATTGACTGAGTTAACAAAGCATAAACCTTCTTCTCTCTATTATACTTTACCTTCTGGCTATCAGTCATGCCACCCAAGGTAAGTTTTACTCCATCAGCACCAACCGGCATGCTATACCCAGTCTCGATTGATTCCCACGGATTAGGATCAACTCCATTTAAGTATATCTCGAACCTTTGCTTCCATTGTGGGTAATCATCCAACGTTATGAGTTTAGGGGGCTTATTGTGATTACCAACTTCGTTTTCCAGAAGCAATAGACTCTGGATCCGTGAATCCCTTCCAACAGTGAAAGCTGAGTACTGATCTTCCATTTGTATAAACTTGAGACTTGTAGAACAGATCAATTCAATCATACGAATGGATTATACGGATGGTTCACTCGTGCGAATGAAGGGTGCGAATGAATTCAATCGTGCGGTTGAATTCAGTCGTGCGTATGAACTAGATGAATGGACTCAAACGACTGGAGCTGTTCACTCATACGAATGAGGATGCGACTGAGTTCAATCGTGCGAATGGAGTGTACGAATGAGTTGAATCGTACGAATGAGCTATTCATGCGACTGAAGGCTGCTGTTTTGAAAAATTCGAGGTTTTGAATATTTTGACTCACAAACACGAATTTTTACGAACCCTAATCTGCCGTAATCTGAAAAACATGAATTTTTTGATCTGGAGACGTCGAAAACACTGTTTTAACCAAAAAGATAGTGTTTTTGAATGACAAAACGTGATTTTTTACCAAATCGATCGAATCACACGTAAAATCAAGAGCCAAAGCTCTGATACCACTTGTTAGGACCGTGTACGTACGGAGTACTAACTGATAATGCGCGTATACCAACTCAAATAGTGTGCAATCCCAATCAGTGAGAACGAAAATCTGATCAATCCTATGATGAAACAAACGTTAAGAACGAACAAGAATTGATCCGAAACAAACTATGAAGTTGGAACAGGTGTTCTTGAGCCTCTGGATGACTAGGGTACGATTATGTGTGTAGATATTCGAATTCTCCCATTTTTCCATGAATTAAGTGGTATTTATAGGTTAGGGTTTTTCATTCATACGACTGAACCATTAGCATGGTTCAGTCGTGCGACTGAAGCATGCGGTTGATCCATCCGCACGACTGAAGGTCCAGTCTTGTGACTGAGTCAATCTCATGTCACAATCGTGCGACTGATCCAGTCTCCTTGTTCAGTCATGCGACTGGTTCATTAGCATGAAGTATTCATGCGTATGGGCCATTAGCATGGTCCATTCACATAAGAACTTCACACAATTAAGTTTAAACATGTTTCTCAACCATATTTGACTAAGAATTATGCAAACAACCACAAACCTATATAGTTAGTTCAATATGCGTTATCACACAATAAACAATGAAATATTAAACATTATAAGCATCAACCACATATTGTATTTCATTTATACCTATTCAATTACATATATGTAAGACATGAAAGACATTTTACATTGAGCTCCTAAACTAGGTACACATGTATCAATAATAATGAAAAAGAATCTTCATCTGAAGATTTTCAATCTGAGAGTAAACCAAGTTCTTCAGAAACAAAGAATCAAAAAAGAAGAAAGAAATCATCAAAAACTAAAACTGAACAAAACAAAAGTCCAGAAAATCTGAGCAAACCAACAAATCAAGCAACAAAACTCAAACCAATAAAATTTGGGTCAGCTGGTTTGTTAAATATGGACTCTCTTCATCAAAGCAAGATAAGTCCTATGAACAAATCTGACTCTGATTTGAAAATGGGTTTAGATTCTAAGACTTCTGGTGTTACAAAAAGATTTGTTCCTAAAGAATTAAAGAAGGAAGTTCATGATAAAAATATGAAAAGTGATTTGTCACAAAAGCAAAAATTGACAAATCAGAAACAACAATTTAACTTTTTGACGCCAAAATATAAAAAATATAGCGTCAACTTCAAAAGTTAACAAGCAGTTGTTTAGATCTCCACAAAGGTACTATAAAATATGTGATATGAAAAATCACAATACTGCTGAGTGCTATTTCAACAAGTACTGTCACATATGTGACATGAGAAATCATTCTACAGCAGATTGTTATTTTATTAAATACTGTACTTATTGTGGTGAGAAGACTCACAATACTGAAAATTGTTATTTTAGAAAGAGCTCACCTACTAGAGGATTTGCCAATTCAAACATGAGCAAAGATTATGTTAATCCTCAGTATACGAGAAATCAAACTGATGGATTTCAACAATTAACTAACCAACCCTCTTTAGGTCTGAGATCTTCTCAAAAGAACAATTATGTGAGGCCTAAACAAACTGTGCAAGAACAATTCATACCAAGATCTGTGAGAATGACTAATAAAAATGTTGGTCATCAATACTCTTAAAAGTTGATCACTCAAGTGGTATGAATGTTCACAAAAATAATCCAAACAATTTTCATAACAAGATTGGTAAATTCATCAAGAATAAACCTGATTTAAATAATCTTCATTTTAAAAAATTTACCATTGTTGACAAATATGGAAAGCCCAAGACCATCTCGGCTTGGGTAGATATCTCAACATAATTTTTTTGATTGTGCAGGTACGCCCGAGAAGACCACTCAATACATGGTATGTGGATAGCGGGTGTAGCCGGCACATGACAGGCAATCCTGCCTTGTTACAAGATTTTAAGTTTGAGGATGGAACACACGTCGCCTTTGGTGGTGATGCTGGTGGCAAAATAACAAGAGAAGGAACATTGTCAAATGGGATAATAAGCTTTGACAAAGTCAACTTCTGTTCACAGTTGAACTTTAATCTTTTAAGTGTATTCCAAATATGTGATAAATCATACTCTGTTCTATTTGATGATTCTTTCTATTATGTGTTAAAGCCAAGTTTTCAGATAAGCAAGGATTGGGTAATTGTTAAAGCTGAAAGGGATAGAGATGTATACAAGCTGGATATGTCTCAAGTCGATCCATCAATAGAAATAACTTGCCTAGTTGCTAAAGCATCAAATCATGAAAGCCAGCTTTGGCATAGACGTCTCGGACATTCAAACTTCAAGAACATGAACAAGCTTGTAGCAGGAAATCATGTCATTGGACTTCCATCCAAGAAGTTTGCAACGACCAATCACTGCTCGGCATGTTTGAAGGGAAAACAACACAGAGCGTCTTATAAGACCAAGCTGATAAACTCAAATTCCAAACCTCTATAGATGTTACATATGGACCTCTTTGGACCAATAAATGTCAAGAGTATTGAAAGAAAATCATATTGTTTAGTTATCATTGATGAATATACAAGATTTTCATAGTTTTTCTTTTTACATGCTAAATCTGCAACAGCTGAATTACTAAAAGAATTTATTTTTAAAGTTGAAAATCAACTAGAACACAAAGTAAAAATAATAAGAAGTGATAATGGAACGGAATTCAAAAATGCTAACATTGAAATGTTTTGTGCAGAGAAAGGGATAGCTCATTAGTTCAGTGCTCCCAGAACTCCTCAACAAAATGGTGTTGCTGAAAGGAAGAATAGAACACTGATTGAAGCTGCTCGTTCTATGTTAGCCGATGCAAAGATTCCTATCACTTTCTGGGATGAAGCTATATCAACTGTGTGCTTCGTTTTGAGTAGAACCTTAATTGTGAAAGATAAAATGAAAACTCCTTATGAGTTCATGTTTGGCAGGAAACCAAATATAAATTTTCTAAAATCATTTGGTTGTCCGGTCATGATTCTTAATTCAAGTGATCGGTTAGGAAAATTTGAAGCAAAATCTGATAATGGATTTTTCATTGGATACTCATCTTTTTCAAAAGCCTATCGAGTTTATAACTCTAGGACAAATATAATTCTTCAAACATTCAATGTGAAATTTTTGGAAAATTACTTTTCATCAGTTTCAAATGGTCCTGCTTGGTTATTTGATTTAGATTCACTAGTCAAACTCTCTTTAATCTAACATGTTTAATCAATCGAACTTTCTTGATTCTACAGGTAAGAAGAGCTCTAGAGGAGATCTTGGATCTTCCAGTGAGGATTCGGATTCTGACGACCCAGATGATTCAAGCCCAGATTACCCATTCTTCTCATTTGTCTAGGACTCAACAATAAGATTCAATGACAATGATCAAGCTAATCAAGCTTCAGATCATTCAGTTTCATATGATCAAGTGGGATCACAACCAATTCCTAATGATGCTAATGAGTTTGTGCAACCTGAGTCCGGAACATCATCCATCTCTGGTGATGCAGTTCATACTGGCAACTTTAATTACTTTATCAACTCACCAACTTAAATTCCAAACTTCAATCCACATTCTTCTAACTTGCTGCATCAGCTCTCCAACTTGAATCAAACAAATCTAGATGTTAATGTTCAAAGTGATGAGATTCCAATATCTCGTTTTCACAAGAACCATCCAACATCATAGATTATCGGTCCATTGAATGAGATAACAACAAGAAGTAAATCAGAACAAGCAAACTTGTGCTTATACTCGTGTTTTCTTTCCCAAATTGTTCCTAAAAATGTTACCGTAGCGTTAAAGGACAATGTTTGGATTGAAGCCATGCAAGAAGAATTACTTCAATTTCGCAAACAAGAAGTGTGGAATTTGGTGGAATTACTTGAAGGAGAAAATGCCATAGGCACTAAGTGGTTGTTTAGAAATAAAACTGATGATCGAGGGATAGTCATAAGAAACAAGGCGAGACTAGTTGCACAAGGATACACATAGGAAGAATAAATTGACTATGACGAAGTATTTGTTCCAGTTGCAAGACTCGAATCCATTTGTGTCTTCCTAGATTATGCATCGTTCATGCAATTCAAGGTGTATCAAATGGATGTCAAAGGTTCATTCTTTTACGGTCCAATCACTGACGATGTGTATGTGAAGCAACCTCCAGGCTTTGAGGATGCAGAATTTCCACATCGAGTGTACAAGCTTAGCAAAGCTTTGTATGGACTTCATCAAGCACGTAGAATCTGCTATGAGACATTGTCACTACACTTGATCCAACATGGATACACAAGAGGGAAAATAGATCCAACTTTATTCATAAAGAAGGATAATGATGATCTCTTATGTGCACAAGTGTATGTTGATATCATATTTGGTTCTACTAGTCCAAAACTGTGCAATGAATTTGGAGAAATCATGAAGTCTTGTTTCCAGATGAGTTCTATGGGAGAAATCAATTTCTTCCTTGGACTACAAGTTCAACAATCTACAGATGCTATATTCATAAATCAAGAGCAGTTTGTTGACAAACTCTTGAAGAAATTCAAACTGTAAGATTGTCAGTCCATAAGAACTCCAGCTGACATAAACACCAAGATTGAGCCTGATCCTAAAGGAAAATCAGTAGACCAAACTTTATACAGATCTATGATTGGTTCTTTTGATAGGATCAAATGCATCAATCTGTAACAAATTATACGAACAATTCAAAGAAACACAAACAATTGTAATCAAATCAAAGCAATTATCAATAAAATTCACTGTTCATTGATAAGCAAAGACAATTACAAGAGTAAGAAAGTAGTACAAAATGTTACGACTACTGAAATCTAGTCTAGTCTAAGCTATTTATACTATGAACAAGAATAAGACTATCTATTTACAATTGTAGTCCCTATACTAAGGCAAAACTGTAAAATAAGACTAATGTTAATCTTTTAAGAGGACTAACAATACTCCCCCTAAGATTTACATTTGTCTTCAGTCTTCAAAAATCATCTGTCTTCATATCTTTGTTTTCTTTTTCTTCAATCATCATTCTTCTCTTTCTTTATCTTCTATTCTTCTCTTCATCCTTGCTATCTCTTTTCTTCTATCTTCAGTCTTCTTTCATCTTTAATCTGCAAAGAAATCTTCAGGTTCTTCTTTCACTTTGAACATCGGCTTCTTTTTATACATTTCTATATCCTTCAACGCATTTTCAATCGCTGACTTAAATTTTCCAGCAAGCACAACTTGTTCTGGCTTTGACTCATTAGTTTTAATTTCCATCATCTTCATTCTTTCTAATGTATCCTTTGAGAGACATGCAATATCGACATTTGCATATAACTCAAAAGGATTTTTACTATCTTTTCAATATACTTCTAACACTCCTTTCCGAGAAATCCTCATAAATTCAATATCTTTTATATCTCTTTTCACAATATTAGCATATGCAAGAGCTTTTCTCAAAGAAATTCTCTCCATAGCTATATTCATCATATTAATGATTGATATAAAGTATTTCTTGTCTTGCTCCGCAGTCTCAGGAGTCACTCTTTCAAATTTTTGCACGGACAAGAATGAAATGTAACTTAGGTGAAGAAGTTTTAACTCAAAAGTACCAAATAATGAGATCATGTCCTCATCCCAGTTTGTGAGATTTCGGACCAATTTCAGCTCAAAAGTTGATGTGTTATAAAACCATCTCAAAATTGGTTTGGACTTTTGGTTTCCTTCGATTACCTTCAATCCCGGTGTAGTTACTTTTTCAAAATACCTATCAGAAAATTCTATCATAAAGTGCTCTTCTTCATACTGCAAACCCCTTATCTTCTTGTTTTTCTTAAGCATAGAAAAGTACTCCTTGTCTTCTTGATCACATCGTGTTTCAAGGAAGTTACTTGTTCTAGCTAATCCTCTGCTCAAAAGTTCTACAAACATCTTTCCTCGTTTGGCTCCAGAAGGGTTTATCAAATCAAGTTTACTCAATTCTTTTAAATCTTGCACTGGAAGTTTAATGACGCTAGAGTAAAAGTGATAAACATCACATACAGCATTAACTCCCTTAATAAGAAAAGCATCAAAGACCTCATCATACTTCCATGCAATAATATTACTTGGTTCGTGAAATCAGGTGCAATCATTGCATTCAACAGTTCAGCAACTGATTGACCTTTCTGCAGAACATTCCTCACCAAGTCACCTGTTGATCTAGCACTATCAAAGATATGCTTTTGCTCAGGGGTGGCTTTATATACTTGTTGCTCTGATTGAGGAAACATTTTCATCAATTCTTTTCTTTGTTCATGCATACTTGATTTTTGAGCCATTTGTTTAATTTCTTGAGGTTTCAAAATCCGAGTTCTCTTTGTAATATCTAAATACTGAGGATTATCAGTATCTAGAATCACCATTTTGTTCGTTTGCTTTTTTGTTTGTTGGAAACTTTTAACTAAATTTCTCAATGACACTCCTTGCAGTCTTTTTAGTCTTTTCCATGGATAATTTCTAGCCTGCAACCATGACCTTAAAGCTGTGATGCTCATTTCCTCAGGGTCTGGATGGTGCAATTCAGAGCTAGAAATTTCTTCAACATTTATACTTTCCTGTCTCCTATCCCACTCACCATGATCCATGCTTATTTCGTTTGGATACACGGGAGCAAAAGACTCCGCAGCTAGACATTTCTCGTATTCATCATTAATCTGAGAAACTGTCAGTCCGTCTAAGAATACTCTGTTGTATTTCATCCTCATAAGATAATTATATCTATCTTCAAAATCATGAGGAATATCATCATGCACTAAGACTGGTTCAAACGAAGAATGAGTTTCAAATTGAGCTTCATCTATGTCTTCATCATCTAGAACTTCATCATACCAATCATCAGCATATTCTTCTTCTAAATCTTCTAGAGCACCAATTTTGTCTTGAATCATTTGCTCTTGACTTTCTTGATGTTCTTCTTCAATAGATTCTTCAACTCTTTGTACTTTTGAAGAAGTTTCAGGAACATATTCAACATCAACTTCATCTAATTTCCTCTTTCCTTTCTCCCTTTCAGATACTTTTTCAAGATCAATTGGAATGTTTTCAGCAACAATCACAATTTCTGGAGAAGAGGGCTTTGCTGATTCTTTTAACTTTATTAATTCTTCCTTCAATCTTTCATTTTCTTCAGACAGATTCTTGAATTTTTCTTCTAGTAAATCATAGTCTTCAATCATAACATCAAAATTTTTTATAACATCATCTTTATCTTTAGCATACCTAATAATCTTTTCATCTTTCCTCAAACTTTCTTCTTTTAATTTCTCATTTTTTTCTTTAGCATATCAAGCTCAGACTTGAGTTCAGCAATCTCTTTTTCTTTTGCTTCATTGTCATTCTTTAACCTTTCAAGTTCATCAGTATCCAAAATCTCCTCAGTTTGAACAGACACATGTTGTGTTGTAAAAACTGGAATATCTTGATCAATTTGGAAAGATTCAATGAACTCATAATCAAAAGTTTGATTATCTACATCAATTTCTTGTTCAGTCTCAATATGAATTTCTTCCTCTTCATGTACATCATCATGACCTTCACCACCAATTGTTTCTTCATCTTCATTTTGAGCTTCATTTGCATACTCAGACATTGGTGTATCAATATTCAAAGATTGGTGTGTCTCAGCTACATCACCAACATCATCATTATTATTATCATCATCATCAGAACTAGATGAGCTGTCATCAGTTTCTTCGTCATTCTCATCTTACTCATTTTGATCATCATCTTCTAGAGGAAATACATCTATCAACTCAGATGGATCAATAGGCTCACCTTCTAACAAAGGAAAATGGTCCATAGTGATATCCACATCATCATTTGCTACATTCCTCATGTAGTCAAACATAGGAACATTCTGAGCACCAGTTAACATTGTTAATTTCTTGTATGTAATCTCAGACATGTTTTCCAAGATAAGTCTATCTCCCCCTATTCCATATACATGGATATCTGGATATTCCTTATTAATGATCATTTGAAGAAATCTGGGGTACATCAGATATTTATGTCTTATTCCTTTCTCCAAATTGAATATGAATCCATTCAAGATCCATTTAGCCATATTAAATCTTCTATTTGTTGCAATGGCCACAATTGGAGATGTTATATCTACTGGGAATGAATTCCACCCAACACTCCTCTTTGACATACAGTGTTGGAAGATATAACACAGAAGCTTCCAATGATTGTATACTCTAGCTCTGAAGAATTGTTTCTTCGGGAAATGATCAGGATGACCCATTTCCATGAATGTCTCTCTATATTCATTAAATGTTAACTCAGCCAGATCTTCTGGATCATTGTGACCCAGCTTCAATGCAGCTCTAATAGATTCTTCAGAAACTTCAATCATTCTATCTCTTGTCACAAATCCTCTGACAACATTTCTTCCTTCATCATCTACTTCAACTCTTGCTGTGCTCCAAAACTGTCTGATGAGTCTGTCATAAATCAATGTCTAGTAACACATGGCATACACATACTTGGTTCTTAGAAGAAATCTTATCATCTCTTCATAAGAAAGTGCATCTTGAACTTCATCATTGAGCAAAGCAACAATGTTGTGCTTAGGCACAAACTTTAGAACAGCCATCTGCAAAATTTTAAAACAATGATATTAGACAATATATGAATTTTGAAGCAAATGTTTTAATGTGAGTTTAAAAATATAATGATTTAAGATAGTATAAACTGATGTGTTAAAATAAATTGGAATTTTAAAATCAACTTGGAATTTTAATTTTAAGTGAAAACACTTAAATTTTAGTAAAAGATGAATTATCAAGATTGATTTTAATTAAAGATTTAACACTGTAGTTTATTTTGTCTTATATCATTTTATTAAACTCTTTAGTTTCTGTGATGATGACTTTTAAATATGTGAATTTTGTTTTTTTATTATTATTTTTATTTAAAAATTATGAATCTGTTCATCTTCTTCATCGAGTTCATCATCAAACACTACTGTTCATCGATGAACATTGAACAGTGTCGTCAATCAAATGTCAGATTAAACCATGTTTAACATAACAAAATGCTCAAAATCACATGACAAACAAGATTCAATCATCAATTTCAGACATTTTTTCGATTTGAATGATCAAATCTGAGTTTTTTACAAGTTTAGGGTTCAAACGTCCGTACAGGTGTCGAACGTCTATCAAGGAATTTCCATTTAAACACAAATCAGATGAATGTGAATCATAAACTTACGTTTACAATCACATAAACACTGTCAACAATATGTGATTTGAGCTCGAACTGATTTTAATCGAAGAAAGAGGGTTTTGTCATGAGTTCGAATGGTCAGGGGAGGTTTTATGAGGGTTTTTGAAATGGGAATGAAATGAGATTCACAAGTATTATATTTATACTAAGTAAAATTTTTGTTAGACTTATGAGCACTGTAAAGGCGTTTAAGTACTGTACAGTCACATTAGGTTCTAAATTTCACTAAGTATTGGACATATGAGCACTGTTCAGTCACATGAGGCTTGCCGTATGAGAACTGTTCAGTCGTATGAGTACTGTTCAGTAGCATGAGCACTGTTCAGTAGTATGAGTCCAGTCCAGTAGCATTAGCACTGTGCAGTAGCAAAACGATGCTGAAATGCCCACACACTAACTTCTCAGAAACATAACAACTGTTTAGAGATACAACAACTGTTCAGCCACATAACAACTGTTCAGAGATACAACAACTGTTCAGCCGCATAACAACTGTTCAGGCATATAAGCACTGTTTAGATGTTTTTGCACTTGTATTTTTCAAATCTTTCACCTGCACACTGTTTAAACACATTAGTAATATTTCATACTAATATTTAAACAATATTGCATATTATTTTTTTTACTTTTCCCTCAAATTTACACATTTGACCCTCAAAATTAAACTTTTTACATTTTGACCCTTCATTTTAGTTTCCAAATGAACAAACCAAATATTTCAAAATTTGTCTTGTTTTCAACATTTCAAAGAAGCTTTTCCACTTGCTAAAAATTATGAGATCATTTTATCATAGATAAACACACACATACTTTGAAATTAAAGCATCATCCTTTCAATTCAACATGATCATTTTGATTTTCTGAGAATATTCTTATTGGTTTATTACTCCCCCTAAACTTTTAAGGTTTTCCAAAACTTATAAGTTTACCAATAGATCATAAGAATATCACACTTAACATTGTTATATTGCCTACACACAAGAAAACATGCATAAAATCAAAATTAAATCAAAATGAAAAGCTAATATTTACAATAGAATCATTGATTGCAGTGAGATCATATTAGTAAAGATCAGAACATTAAAATAAAAAATATGTGAATAGTCATAGACAATGATTAAATCCTGATCATGTGTGTTCCAGGTCAGTAACATCACAGCAAAGGAGACACAAGATCTAAGGACAGAAAATGAGTGTTTTTGACACAAATTATCAACTCACTTACTTTTTCAACTCTTGGATTGAGTAGGGTAGAATTATATATGACAAGATATGACTCATACCAAGACTTAGAGGATCAACCATCATCAAGACATGCAAGGAAGCACACATTCTCAACTTATTACCTAACAAATATGCATAACCAGAGTTCATGTTACTTAATTTAATAGAGAATGATCATGGATAACCATTTGATCAACTCTAACCATCCATTACATTGGCATCTTTTGCATCAAAGGAGAATATCCAGGTCTATAATGACTTACAACAGAGGATATCTCAGCACTTCAGGTCTATGATGACTCATAACAGAGAAGTGAATGATGCTTGTAACAGATCTCATGATTAGTCACATTATCATCAGGTGTGAGTGGGGGTAGCTTAGCAAGCAGTCAATATGATAAGCTAATACACTCAAAAGTACTTAGATGAATACACAAACAAGCATAGAGATTTGGGGTAATCACAAGAATTTACTTGTTCAGTATACTAGCATGATATTGTCTACACAGCAAATCCTGATCATGTCAGACTTTATTAGCGAGTGAAGTATACAACTGATCTTACTAATGTACTATCATTTCTCACATGAGGCAAACACAGATTCATTCATAAGAAAAAAATTAGAAAAAAAGAACCCTATTTTTGGAGTTTTTGATTTATATTTTTATTTGATTTTTGAGTTTTCGAATTTTGTATTGTGTTTTTCTTTAAAAGAAAGCACACACACACACAATCAGGCAAATAACTATGAAAAGTTACCCTTATGAAGATCGTAAGATTTAGGAAAGGATTTGATCATGGAAAGATTCAAATTAGTAACCAGGTTTACACATGGTTAATAAGGCCAATTGACTCCACTAAATACTCAAACCTTCCTGGTAGAAAAGCTTTAGTAAATAGATCTGCCAACTATTTTTCAGTTTCTATTTGAATCAAAATGATTAAACCTTTTTCAGAATTATCTCTTAGAAAATGATATCGAATTTTGATATGTTTTGTTTTTGAATGTTGAACTGGATTAGCTGTAATGAACATAGCAGCAGTGTCATCAATGTAAATGGGTGTTTTAAGAAAATTGAAACCATAATCTAGCAGTTGGTTTTGCAACCAAAGGATTTGAGAACATCCTACTAATGCAGCTATGTACTCAGCTTCTGCAGTTGAGACAGAAACATTTGTTTGTTTCTTACATTTCCATGAAACTAATCTAGGTCTAAGAAACTGACAACCACCCGTAGTAGATTTTCTGTCTTGACAGCATCCACCATAATCACTATCTGTGTATCCATGTAACTCAAAATTACCCTCGTAAGGATACCAAAGCCCTAAGGCTGGTTTGCCTTTGAGATACCTGAATATTCTCTTGACAGCAATTAAGTGAGATTCTTTCGGGTCTGATTGATACCTTGCACAGACACAAACAGCATACATTATGTCTGGTCGTGATGCAGTAAGATACATCAAAGAACCAATCATAGATCTGTATAAAGTTTGGTCTACTGATTTTCCTTTAGGATCAGGCTCAATCTTGGTGTTTACATCAGCTGGAGTTCTTATGGATTGACAATCATGCAGTTTGAATTTCTTCAAGAGTTTATCAACAAACTTCTCTTGATTGATACAAATACCATCTACAGATTGTTGAACTTGCAATCCAAGAAAGAAATTGATTTCACCCATTGAACTCATTTGGAAATGAGATTTCATGATTTCTTCAAATTCATTGCACAATGTTGGACTGGTAGAACCAAATATGATATCATCAACATACACTTGCACACATAAAAGATCATCATTATCCTTCTTTATGAATAACGTTGGATCGATTTTCCCTCTAGTGTATCCATGTTGGATCAAGTGTTGAGATAATGTCTCATACCAAATTCTAGGAGCTTGATGTAGTCCATATAAAGCTTTGCTAAGCTTATACACTCGATGTGGAAATTCTGCATCCTCAGAGCCCGGAGGTTGCTGCACATACACATCATCAGTGATTGGACCATACAGAAATGCACCTTTAACGTCCATTTGATACACCTTGAATTTCATGAATGATGCATAAGCCAAGAAAACACGAATGGATTCGAGTCTTGCAACTAGATCAAATACTTCATCATAGTCAATTCCTTCTTCCTGTGTGTATCCTTGTGCAACAAGTCTTGCTTTGTTTCTTATAACAATGCCACGATCATCAGTTTTATTTCTGAACAACCATTTCGTGCCTATGGCATTTTCTCCTTCAGGTAATTCCACTAACTTCCACACTTCTTGTGTGCGAAATTGAAGAAGTTCTTCTTGCATAGCTTCAATCCAACCATTGTCCTGTAATGCCTCGGTGACATTTTTGGGAACAATCTGAGAAAGAAAACAAGAGTATAAACAAACATTTGCATGTTCAGATTTACTCCTAGTAGTTCTTTCATTCAAAGGACCAATAATCTGTGATGTTGGATGGTTCTTATGGATACGAGATGTCGGTATCTCAGTTCCTTGAACATTAACATCAAGATTGGTTTGGTTTACATTGGAGAACTGTTGCAATAAGGTAGATGAATGTGGAGTGAAATTTGGAGCTTGAGTCGGTGAATTGATAAAGTAATTGAAGTTACTATGATCAATTGCATCTCCAGAGATGGAAGATGTGCCAGACTCAGGATGTCCAATTTCAGTACTATCATTAGGAATTGGTTGTGATGTTTCTTGATCTGCTGACACTGAATGATCTGAAGCTGAAGAAGCATTATCATTGTCATTGAATTGCATCGTTGAATCCTTGACAAATGAGAAGAATGGATAATCTGGACAAGAATCATCTGAATAATCAGAATCTGAATCATCACTGAAAGATCCAAGATCTCCTCTTGAGTTCTTCTTACCTGTAAAATCATCAGATTGATTAAACAAGTTAGATTGAAATGAGTTTGATAAAGAATCTATATCAAATAACCATGCAGGACCATTGAAACTGATGGAAAAGAATTTTCCAGAAATTTAACGTTGAATGTTTCATTAATAGTGTTTGTCCTAGAGTTATAAACTCGATAGGCTTTGGAAACAGATGAATATCCAACGAAAAATCCATTATCAGCTTTTTCTTTAAATTTTCCTAAATGATCACTTGAGTTAAGAATCATAACTGGACAACCAAATGATTTTAGAAAATTTAAGTTTGGTTTCCTGTCAAACATTAACTCATATGGAGTTTTCTTTTTATCTTTCACAAGCAAGATTCTATTCTAAACAAAACAGGCTATTGATATCGCTTCGTTCCAGAAAGTAATTGGATTTTGGCATCAGCTAACATAGACCGGGCAGCTTCAATCAGAGTTCTGTTCTTCCTTTCAGCAACTCCATTTTGTTGTGGAGTTCTGGGAGCACTGAACTGATGAAGTATCCCTTTTTCTGCACAAAACAAATCAATGTTAGCATTTTTAAATTCAGTTCCGTTATGACTTCTTATTATCTTTACTTTTTGTTAAAGTTGATTTTCAACTTTACTAATGAATTCTTTTAGAAGATCTGCAGTTTCAGATTTAGCATGAAGAAAGAAAACCCATGAAAATCTTGTATAATCATCTATGATGACTAAACAGTATGATTTTCAACCAATACTCCTAACATTAGTTGGTCCAAAAAGGTCCATATGTAACATTTGGAGTGGTTTGGTGTTTGAGTTTATCAGCTTGGACTTATAAGACGCTCGATGTTGTTTTCCCTTTAGACATGCTGAGCAATGATCAGTTGTTGAAAACTTCTTGGAAGGAAGTCCAATAATATGATTTCCTGCTACAAGCTTGTTCATGTTTTTGAAGTTGGAATGACCAAGTCGTCTATGCCACAGTTGGCTTTCATCATTCGATGCTTTAGCAATCAGGCAAGTAGTTTCAGTTGCAGGATCCACTTGAGACATATCCAGTTTGTATACGTCTCTGTCTCCAGCAGCTTTAACTATCACCCAGTCATTGCTAATCTGAAAACCTGGTTTCAAGACATAACAGTGAGATTCATCAAAAAGAATAGAATAAGATTTGTCACAAATTTGGGATACACTTAAAAAATTAAAGCTCAACTGTTAACAGAAGTTGACTTTACCAAAACTGATAATCCCATTGGACACTGTTCCCTCTCCTGTTATCTTTCCACCTGCATCACCTCTAAAAGCAACATGAGTTCCATCTTTTAACTTAAAATCTTGTAACAAGGCTTGATTGCCTATCATATGCCGGCTACACCCACTATCAACATACCATGAGTTGTTTGGTCTTCGTGGGCGTACCTGCATCCAAAAACATTTAAGGTGAGTTAGTAACCCAAGCCGAGATGGTCTTGGGCTTGCCAAACTTGTCAATAATTGTAAATTGTTTGAAATGAAGTTTGTTGACATCTGGTTTCTTCTGAATTTTAACATATGCAATTCCTTTTTGAGAAACCAGTTGATTATCTCTTTGTGATTTTGATTTCAAAGCATTGTATCTGTTTTCAAGATCATCATCAAGAAATCTTGAACTCTTATATGAAGCATTTGAGAATGTTCCTTTGTTTATTCTCACAGATCATGGAATAAACTTTTCTTGATTGTATTGCTGTGATTTGACAAAATGTTGATTATCATAATCAGAATTGTTTCTTCTGAAAGATCTCAAACCCAAGGAAGGTTGTTGTTGTGAAAATTTATACCCAATATTTTGATTTCTTATAAATTGTGGATTTACAAAGCCTTGATTATTGAATTCCTTCCTTGAAGAGTTCTTCCTTAAGTAACAATCATTTGTATTATGATTTCTTTCATCACACAAAGCACAATATTTGTTAAAGTAACACTCAGCTGTTGTGTGATTTGTCATATCACATATGTAGCAATACTTGTTAAAGTAACATTCTGAAATATCATGATTGTACATGTCACAGATATCATAATACTTTTCAGAATGTTTGAACAACATTTTGTTAACCCTTGAAGTAGAAGCAACATTTGATTCTTTTGTAAATTTTGGGTTAGGTAGATTAATTTGTTGTTTCTTTGGTGTGAATTTGGTCATTGGATTTTTAGGATTTTTCTTTTGAACTTGAACATGATTCTTTGACTCCTTTGATTCAAACCTTTTATGCACAGCGGAAGTCTTAGGACCTGAACTTGTTTTCAGATCAGAGTTAGATTTGATCTTGGGTTTAGGTGTCATTTTTGTATTTGTTTCATGTCAAAAGTTCCTGCAGACACAAACTTCACAGGTTTAATTTGAGTATTGTTCTGTGACTGATTAATTGATTCAGTTTTCTTTGCTTTTGCAGCTTTTCTTCTTCTTTGATTTCTTAATCTGGATGATGTTTTCTTGCTTTGAAGTTTAGTTGAATCTTGAGAAGATTCCTTTTGACACTCTTTTTCTTCAGTTAGTTCATTTGAACTTGAATCATCAGAAATATTATTATCTGTTTTAACTTCTTCACATTTTCCTTTAAGTTTGTTATTGACATCAGTAGATTTTTCACTCTTTTGTTCAGTTTGTTCAATAAAAGTTTCACTTTTTGGTACAAACAGCTTCTTTTGCATTTGTTGTGGTTTATAAGATTTGACTTTGATTGGATGACCATGCTTTTCTTTTCTAAATCTTTTTCTTCATAGATTTCAACATTGATCTTGTTGAGTTCTTTTGGTCATGATATTCTTTAAGCTTTGCTTTGTTTTCAGGTGAATGATCATGTGTGTTGAAATTTTCAGGTAAAGTGTTTGAGATTGATTCAGGCATAGGTTCATGTGTAAAACCTAATCCTAATTTATCTTTGTCTTTCCTCCCATTCACCAGTTGCTCAACAATTTTCTTTGAGCTTTTAACTTTAGCCAAATCTATTTGTGTTGCTGCATGTGCCAATTTTTCTTGTTCAAGTGTTTTGTTCATCTCTTTAAGTTGTTTCTTTACAAGTTCAAGTTCTTTAAGAGTTTTGTTCCAAGAAGCTTGAAGAGACATTATCTTTTCATCAGCAATTTTGTGATCTGATTTTAGTTTATTGTTCCTTGATTCTTCTTGTTTGAGCTTATCACAAATTTTGAATGAGTAAGTTCTGTAGTGTTCAACTTGTTCAAAACATGCTTTTGTGCACATTTTCTCTCTTACTTCCACTGATATTTCTGGATAAGAGTTAGAAGAGTCAGCATCAGAAGATGAGTTAACAACCTTTGGTTGTTCAGATAGAGCCATAAGAGCAACTTCTTCAGTGGTTTCTTTTGGATCTGATTTGTCACTCCAGTCATACTCTTCTTCTTGATCTGATTCATCACCTTTCTTAGGATCCTTATCTTTAGACCAGTCTTCGTCTTCAATTTCAGCAGCTAGAGCCAGATTAGCAGTGAGATTAGCAGTAAACTGTTCTGCATATGCACTCCATTCATAACCATCTTTGATGTTTACAACCAGTGCCTTCTTTGGTTCCTCACTATTCTTCTCTTCTTTGAGTTCTAGCATAGGTAGGCTTTGGTATGGCTTTTGAAATGTCTTGTTAGCCTGTTGCTGATATTTCGGACCATTTGAGTTGCTTTGACCATTTCCTCCTTGGTTTCTTGGAGCTTTGCACTCTCTAGAAAAATGACCATAGCTGTTACAGTTAAATGTAAGGCCCCGATCCCGGGCACCTCACAGTTGGTTGTCATTACCCATAAAACATACATTTAATATAATTTAATAAAAACCATGCAGCGGAAACTTTAATTTTTTACTATGAATGCTTTTGCAAAGTAATACAACACCTGTTACAAAATATCGTTTGTTTGCATTACAATACAAAAACATTAACAAAAGAATGCCATCCCAAAAGAGCTGAGTAGCCGCTTTGTGCCATCCTCAGCAACACTACCTGCCAACTGGAAAATACATAAAAGTCAGCGTTGCTGAGTGAGTTCTAGTTTTGTAATAAAACATACTTTTACTTATTTAAAAGTATCCTTTCGTGCATGCGTTCACACATCATACGTACACAGAGATAATATTCGTTATTATCTTCATCATTCGTTATTCATCGTTATCTTTAACTTCTCGTATGGATTTTGTCAGGCTTTACCCACTTCATAGCACTCGGCTATGATTACTGTGGTCGAATGACAAGAATCCCGTTCATACTTACTTGCACGCATTGAAAGGTTAATTGTACCAATACCATATGCTACACCCCAATCAGTCTTAGCTACCGGGCCGTAGTCAACATATGACGGAAATCGTATGCCCGGTACTAGAGGTAAGCGGTAGAGGTACCATGACCATGGTCAATCACATAGAAGGACCAATCGCGTTATTCAATGCTTGCAAGACATAATTCGTTCGTTCATTAATGCATGTATTCATCATCATTCTTCATTTCGTTCATTCGTTAATACATGCATTCGTCGTCATGTTCCTCTTTCATTATCTTTCACTTTACGATACATAATACTTCATTAATTCATTTCTCGTTATTCGTAAAGTTTCAGAAAGATAAGCATACGCAATCACAAGGAACATACACACATCATACATATTCATCATACATTCATCATTATACATTCATCATCATACGTTCATCATCATACATTCATCATCATACGTTCATCATCATACATAGCATCATACCTTACTTAACAATATTTTAATAATATTGCTAACAATAATATACTAATAATAATATTAGTAACAATTAGGGTTAATCATACTCATCATTATATGCATGAGACATCATCATTTATTAACCCTAGTCAACCCTGGTCAAACCTCGAACTTCGAACTTACTGGAAATTCCTGAAAAATTCTAAGTGTTTAGGCGTTTTAGCACTATTGGGCGTATAAGCCCACTGGGCGTATGAGCACTATTAGCCGTATGAGCACTGCTGGACTTTTCACTTAACACTTAGCTTTATCAACTGGTCATACGACCACACTGTTGGTCGTATGACCACTGGTGGTCGTACCATCCCTAGACTTAGAAACATGTTCTGATCATACGACCACTGTTGGTCGTATGAGTCCATACTTAGAAAATTTTACATTGTCATACGACCACTGTTGGTCGTATGAGTCCTGTGGGACTTTTCAATACTTAGAAAAAATCCTGATCATACGACCACTGTTGGTCGTATGAGCACTAGTGGTCTCAACACTTAGAAACATAAATTGGTCATACGACCACCCAGCTGGTCGTATGAGTCCTATTGGACTCAACACTTAGAAAAATATTCTGGTCATACGACCACACTGTTGGTCGTATGACCACTAGTGGACTTACCAACTTTTGCTTATTTATTCTAAGTCCCATTTTCAGACACATTAGCATCCTACTCATGTGTCTAATTCATAATCCGAGTCCAAAACATCATAATGCCTAGTTCTAAACATATGCACATAATTCTAGGCATAAATCTAACATAAACATAAACATACATACAATTATTTCATACGGGTATCAACCCACAATTTTATAAAAACATATTTACATGCATTTCCAGCCCCAAAACATTTAAAAAACAGTAAAATGGGGTCTAGAACTCACCTTAGTTGTCTTCTTCAAATCTACACTCTTCAACCCGAACCTTCTCAACTTGTTCTAACACCTAGAACACACACACTACACCACCCGAACACACAAGACACACTTATAAGCACACATACGGTTCTAGAATCATCTAAAACTTCAAAAACTCGAGAATTCTTACCAAAAACTTCCAAGTTTACAGATTCTTCTTCGAAAATCCGAGGGTTTTCTGCTCCTTCTACTTTCTCTCTCTAAAGATATCGAATGCAGTGAAAATGCAGACAACGTGGGTGCCATACCACCTTTTGTACAAAGAATTAATAGAAAGTTTGCCCATTTGACACTTTTGGCCCTTAAACAAAAGTAACTTTTGTTTTTTTTCTTTCCTTTCTCTTTCTATTTTATTCTTTTAAATTCTTTACTAAAAATTTACGGGTGTTACAAGTCCACCCCCCTTATATAGGTTTCGTCCCCGAAACCTGTTATTCCTCAAACAGATGTGGGTAGTGTTGTCTCATCTCTTCTTCAGTCTCCCACGTAGACTCGGATCCCTTCCTGTGCTTCCACTGTACACGCACAAGAGGAACCACTTTATTCCTTAACCTCTTTTCTTTACGATCAATGATTGCCACTGGTTGCTCCACATAGTTGAGCCTCTCATCCACCTCAATATCCTCCAGTGGTACAACCATGTCTTCATCAGCTAAGCACTTTCTTAGATGGGATACATGGAATGTGGGATGAATTCCACTTAACTCATCTGGCAATTCAAGTCGATAGGCCACCTCTCCTACTCGTGCGATAATTCGGAAAGGTCCTATGTACCTCGGGCTTAGCTTACCTCGTTTCCTGAACCTAATGATTCCCTTCCAGGGCGAGACCTTCAACATAACTCGGTCACCAACCTTGAACTCTATCGGTCTTCGCCTTTTGTCAGCATACGACTTTTGCCTATCTTTCGCCGCCTTCATGAAGGCTTTGATCTTTTCTAATTTCTCAGTCGTTGCTTCAATCACCTCAACACCTCCCAGTTCTTTCTGCCCTATGTCTCCCCAACATACGGGCGTCCTACACCTCCTCCCGTATAGCATCTCGTAAGGTGGCATGCCAATGCTGGTGTGATAACTATTATTGTACGAGAATTCCGCTAGCGGCAGGTGGTTGTCCCAACTTCCTCCAAAGTCGATCACGCACGCCCGAAGCATGTCTTCGAGTGTTTGGATCGTCCTCTCAGACTGACCGTCTGTCTGAGGGTGATATGCTGTACTAATGTGTAGTCTCGTCCCCATCGCATCATGAAATCTCTTCCAAAATTTGGAGGTAAACCGGGTGTCACGATCAGACACAATAGACACCGGCACACCATGACGAGCTACAATCTCCTTGATGAACAGATCCGCCAATCTCTCCGATGAGTACGTTTCGCGGATCGGTAGGAAGTGGGCACTCTTTGTCAAGCGGTCCACAATCACCCATATGGCATCATACCCTTTAGGGGTACGTGGTAACTTCGTGATGAAATCCATGGTGATGTGCTCCCACTTCCACTCGGGTATATCCAACGGTTGGATCTTCCCGTAGGGCTTCTGGTGTTCCGCCTTCACTTGTAAGCAAGTCAAGCACTTACTTACGTACTCCACTACGTCGCGTTTCATGCCCGGCCACCAATAGTCTTTCTTCATATCGTGGTACATTTTGGTAGCACCGGGGTGAATGGAGTATCGTGTCTTATGGGCCTCATCCATAATTCTACTACGTAGATCCCCGTATCGAGGAATCCACATTCGCCCAAATCGGGTCTTAACACCTAGAGTGTTCTCACCCAACTCCGTCACTAGACCTCTCATCCTTTCGAAGTTAAGACTATCTTCTTTCAAAGCCTCATCTTGAAACTCCTTAACCCGTGTCATCACGTCGGAGGTCATGATCAATTGATAAGCCTTCACTCGGATCGGCTCAGGCCTTTCTTTTCGGCTAAGGGCATCAGCCACCACATTGGCTTTGCCCGGGTGGTAATGGATCTCACAATCATAATCTTTTATCAGTTCCAACCACCGCCTCTGCCTCATGTTTAGATCCTTCTGCTCGAAGAAGTACTTCAAGCATTTGTGGTCAGTGAAGATTGTGCACTTCGTCCCGTATAGATAGTGCCGCCAAATCTTCAACGCAAAAACCACCGCGGCTAATTCTAGATCGTGTGTGGGATAGTTGACTTCGTGGGTCTTCAGCTGTCGAGATGCGTAGGCTATTACCCTTCCACGTTGCATCAACACGCAACCTAGCCCAGAATAAGATGCATCTGAATAGACCACTAAGTCTTCATTTCCCTCGGGCAATGTCAAGACAGGAGCTTGTGTTAGTCTTGCCTTCAACTCCTTAAAAGCCATCTCCTGCTCTCGATCCCACACGAATTTTACGTCCTTACGAGTTAATTTTGTCAAAGGTGAGGCTATCTTGGAGAAGTCTTGAATAAATCTCCTATAGTAGCCCGCCAACCCCAAGAAGCTACGAATCTCAGATGGCGTCTTTGGTGATTTCCATTGCATCACAGCCTCAACCTTTGCTGGGTCCACCATGATTCCCTCTGCATTTACCACGTGACCCAGAAATTGCACCTCGCGTAGCCAGAAGGCACATTTGGAGAACTTAGCATACAGTTTCTCCTTCCTCAAAGTATCCAACACTTCCCGAATGTGACCGCATGCTCTTCTTCGCTCCTAGAATAAATCAGAATATCATCGATGAACACAATCACTGATTTATCTAACATTGGCCGACACACTCGGTTCATCAAATCCATAAAAGCAGCTGGCGCATTGGTCAACCCAAAAGACATGACAAGAAACTCGTAGTGACCATAGCGCGTACGAAAGGCTGTTTTAGGGATATCTTGTTCCTTCACCTTTAGTTGATGGTAACCCGATCGAAGATCTATCCTTGAAAACCAACTGGCACCCTGAAGTTGATCAAACAAGTCATCGATCCTTGGTAAGGGGTATCTGTTCTTCACCGTCAGCTTATTCAGCTCGCGGTAGTCGATGCACATCCTCATACTACCGTCCTTCTTCTTTACGAACAGAACCGGAGCACCCCAAGGTGAGATACTCGGTCGGATAAACCCCTTATCCAGCAGCTCCTGCAACTGCTCCATCAACTCTTTCATCTCCGTTGGAGCCAAGCGATACGGTGCTTTTGCGACAGGTTGGGCACCCGGTATCAGGTCGATCTGGAATTCGATCTCTCGGTCAGGTGGCAATCCCGATAAGTCTTCGGGAAACACGTCTGGAAAGTCACACACCACTGGCACATCGCATAGCTGTGGTGTTGGCGTCTCTACATTCTTTACATAACATAGGTAGGCGCTACATCCGCGCCTCATACACTTTCCCGCCACCGCCATCGAGATCACCTTCGGAATCGTCGTAACTTGATCGCCATAAATTGTCACCGGACTTCCGTCGGTCGCCGTCAGTCTAATCATCTTCTTTCGGCACACGATATTCGCTTCGTAGGTTGCTAACCAGTCCATCCCTAACACTACATCAAATCCTCCTAGAGGCATCACATGTAACATGGCAGCAAACCTATGGCCCTCTAATTCTATGGTACAGCCCTCTATCACATCCGTAACCCTAGTGGATTTACCAATAGCGGTTTCTACGTCAAAGGACTTATCAAGGCATTTACTCCTAACAGGCAGTTTAGCACAGAAAGTAGCAGAAATGAAACTCCTACTAGCACCAGAGTCAAATAACACAGAAGCAAGAGTTTGGTTTACTAGAAACGTACCTGACACCACATCGGGGTCCGTCCTAGCCTCTTCCTGTGTCATCGTGAACGCCCTAGCCTTTGCCCTCGGTGCTTCTCCTCCCGTCTTCTTCTCTCCCGAGCCCTCAGCCCTCGGCTTCTTGCAATCTCTGCTCATATGGCCACTTTCTCCACAGTTAAAGCACTTGCCCATCCGGCAATCTTTTGATATGTGCCCTGTCCTCCCGCACTTAAAGCAGAGGTTAGATCCCCACTTGCACTCCCCTGAGTGCTCCTTTCCACACTTACCACACTTTCTCACCCCAGCTCCAGACACGACCACTCGGCGGTCATCCACCCTTGCTTTCTTGTTGTTTGTCGAAGTATCACCCCGAGCAAATCTCTTCCCCTGCCAGTTCTTCTCTCCAGTTCCTTTCTTGCTTCCCTCAGCCTTCACCAGAGCAGCACGTTCATCGAATAACCTTCCCGCCAAATCCACTGCCGACCTGAAAGTGCTTGGTCGGGCAGAAATCAAGTGCCAACGAATTTCAGCCGGCAGTCCTTGAATATACCGGTTGATCTTTCGAGACACCGGCGTCACCTGTTCCGGTACCAACAGCGCCAATTCGTTAAACTTGGTGGTATATTGTTGGTGGGTCATCGTCCCCGCCTCCAGCTGCAGGAACTCCCTTTCTATCCTATCCATTTCCCGGCGAGGACTGAATTCCTCGATCACCAGCCTTTTCAACTCAGTCCACTTCATCTTCCCTATAGCCCTGCTACCCTCGGCTTGGACTATATTTTTCCACCAGCATAAAGCCGACCCTGTAAAAGAGTGGGTAGCAAACTTCACCTTCTTGTCCTCCTGGCAATCACTAATATCGAGGACAGCTTCCATCTCCATCACCCATTGGTGAGCATCAGTAGCAGTACCAGACCCATCAAATGTTGGGGGTTTGCACCTCATGAATGCCCCTTAGTTACAACCTCGGGCGGTCTCCTGTAACTGTTCTTCTTCCTCTTCATCATCAGATAGTACCGTTTCTGTTTCCTCCTGTTGTTGTCTACCTGAGGACCGATTCCTTCCTCGTCTATCGTCCTCACGTACTGCCTTTAACACTTCTGTCATTACAGACGGTAAGATCGTCTGCATAACCTGGTGCACCTCCTCAACAACTGCCTCTTTCACCGAGGCCCTAAAATCATCACTCTCATCCACTCCCCCCGAGGGAGTAGTATTAGGTTCTTCGGGAACCTTCTTCTCCTTTCTAGGCCTACCTCTTGTGACTCGTGGTTCCGTACCACTTCCGCCACTGCCTCCACCAATTGGGGCTTTCGATGATCTACCACCGACCATCTTCTATCACACTGAAAGATTTAAACACCAACACGGTCATTCAAGGAAATAGCTCAGTTTATGTCAAGTATAGTAAGTCCCTAATTACAGTGGCCAGTTGTGATTAGCCACTTACCCTACTCTTCACACCCCGAGCATTACCTGTCCTGACTACATTAGTATCTAAGTCTAACAGTACACATAAACCCATAACATGCGCACGTAACACTGGTTAACTTTCAAGAAAATACCTGATGGCACGCAGCTACTCAGATGGCATTCCCTTTCCCCCTGTCCCATTCTCAGTTTAAGTTTTAGGTTTGTTTTAAAAATTTTACCCATTTCACTTAAACTTTGGCTCTGATACCAACTTGTAAGGCCCCGATCCCGGGCACCTCACAGTTGGTTGTCATTACCCATAAAACATACATTTAATATAATTTAATAAAAACCATGCAGCGGAAACTTTAATTTTTTACTATGAATGCTTTTGCAAAGTAATACAACACCTGTTACAAAATATCGTTTGTTTGCATTACAATACAAAACATTAACAAAAGAATGCCATCCCAAAAGAGCTGAGTAGCCGCTTTGTGCCATCCTCAGCAACACTACCTGCCAACTGGAAAATACATAAAAGTCAGCGTTGCTGAGTGAGTTCTAGTTTTGTAATAAAACATACTTTTACTTATTTAAAAGTATCCTTTCGTGCATGCGTTCACACATCATACGTACACAGAGATAATATTCGTTATTATCTTCATCATTCGTTATTCATCGTTATCTTTAACTTCTCGTATGGATTTTGTCAGGCTTTACCCACTTCATAGCACTCGGCTATGATTACTGTGGTCGAATGACAAGAATCCCGTTCATACTTACTTGCACGCATTGAAAGGTTAATTGTACCAATACCATATGCTACACCCCAATCAGTCTTAGCTACCGGGCCGTAGTCAACATATGACGGAAATCGTATGCCCGGTACTAGAGGTAAGCGGTAGAGGTACCATGACCATGGTCAATCACATAGAAGGACCAATCGCGTTATTCAATGCTTGCAAGACATAATTCGTTCGTTCATTAATGCATGTATTCATCATCATTCTTCATTTCGTTCATTCGTTAATACATGCATTCGTCGTCATGTTCCTCTTTCATTATCTTTCACTTTACGATACATAATACTTCATTAATTCATTTCTCGTTATTCGTAAAGTTTCAGAAAGATAAGCATACGCAATCACAAGGAACATACACACATCATACATATTCATCATACATTCATCATTATACATTCATCATCATACGTTCATCATCATACATTCATCATCATACGTTCATCATCATACATAGCATCATACCTTACTTAACAATATTTTAATAATATTGCTAACAATAATATACTAATAATAATATTAGTAACAATTAGGGTTAATCATACTCATCATTATATGCATGAGACATCATCATTTATTAACCCTAGTCAACCCTGGTCAAACCTCGAACTTACTGGAAATTCCTGAAAAATTCTAAGTGTTTAGGCGTTTTAGCACTATTGGGCGTATAAGCCCTCTGGGCGTATGAGCACTATTAGCCGTATGAGCACTGCTGGACTTTTCACTTAACACTTAGCTTTATCAACTGGTCATACGACCACACTGTTGGTCGTATGACCACTGGTGGTCGTACCATCCCTAGACTTAGAAACATGTTCTGATCATACGACCACTGTTGGTCGTATGAGTCCATACTTAGAAAATTTTACATTGTCATACGACCACTGTTGGTCGTATGAGTCCTGTGGGACTTTTCAATACTTAGAAAAAATCCTGATCATACGACCACTGTTGGTCGTATGAGCACTAGTGGTCTCAACACTTAGAAACATAAATTGGTCATACGACCACCCAGCTGGTCGTATGAGTCCTATTGGACCCAACACTTAGAAAAATTTCTGGTCATACGACCACACTGTTGGTCGTATGACCACTAGTGGACTTACCAACTTTTGCTTATTTATTCTAAGTCCCATTTTCAGACACATTAGCATCCTACTCATGTGTCTAATTCATAATCCGAGTCCAAAACATCATAATGCCTAGTTCTAAACATATGCACATAATTCTAGGCATAAATCTAACATAAACATAAACATACATACAATTATTTCATACGGGTATCAACCCACAATTTTATAAAAACATATTTACATGCATTTCCAGCCCCAAAACATTTAAAAAATAGTAAAACGGGGTCTAGAACTCACCTTAGTTGTCTTCTTCGAATCTACACTCTTCAACCCGAACCTTCTCAACTTGTTCTAACACCTAGAACACACACACTACACCACCCGAACACACAAGACACACTTATAAGCACACATACGGTTCTAGAATCATCTAAAACTTCAAAAACTCGAGAATTCTTACCAAAAACTTCCAAGTTTACAGATTCTTCTTCGAAAATCCGAGGGTTTTCTGCTCCTTCTACTTTCTCTCTCTAAAGATATCGAATGCAGTGAAAATGCAGACAACGTGGGTGCCATACCACCTTTTGTACAAAGAATTAATAGAAAGTTTGCCCATTTGACACTTTTGGCCCTTAAACAAAAGTAACTTTTGTTTTTTTCTTTCCTTTCTCTTTCTATTTTATTCTTTTAAATTCTTTACTAAAAATTTACGGGTGTTACATTAAAATACCTTGATTTTGATTTATCAAACCCAACAGTTTTGTTTACACTGGGGTTGTAATTTTTGTTAGCATATGAGTGCTTTTGTGTCCTGTAAGCTATCATGACCATTTGCCAGTTAAGATCCATTTCTTCTATATCATCAGGATCCATTTCAAATAGATCTTGTAGAACTAGCTCCACTTGAGTCAGATGACTGTCTTGATAAGCATGAAAGCTTGCCAGGAAAGCAGTGAAAGCAGTTTTTGTCTCTTCATCTTGTAAAAGAATGTTAATCACACCTTCCACTTTGCTTGGATTGGGAGAGTTTGAGGAGGATGGCATCTCAGTTGAAGGTTTAGGCATTTGAGCTTTAGGAGGAGACTGTGGTTGTGGTTGAGTAGAGTAAGTAGGTGTACTGGTAAAGAAACCTGCTCCCACAAATAAATCACCTTCATCTTCAGGAGTGATCTGATCCTTTGCAAGGAATGCATTCTCTACAGTATTTGCTGGAGAAGCAACACACTTATATTGAGATGTTGATGCATGTCTGTCATTGTTTCTAGAGCTTTCATCAATCTCAACTGATTCAATCTTTGCAATAAGCAGATCAAGATCCATTGGAAACTTTTCAGTATGTTTCAATAAAGTAACAGTCTATTTCCATTATGATGGTAGTGCATTCAGAAGTCTATTATTCAAATCTTCAAGATCATTCTTGATTCCCAACGTAGACATTTCTGTAGTGAGTTGCACAAATCTGTTCATCATCTGATTTATTGTTTCTTCTGAGATGTGCTCAAAAAGTTCCAATTGCCTTTTCAGTTTTTGCTTTTTCAGATCTTGAATTTCTTTCCCTCCTTCACTGATAACCTTCAGTGCTTTGTACATAGTGTATCCAGTTTGATAGTTTTCAAGTCTAGATAGTACTTCCAAAGGTAGCCCTTTACACATGAGAGAATAAGCTTTGACATCATTTTTCACCTTCTTTAAATCCTCTCCATGTAGGTTATCTTCTGGATAAGGTTCTTGTGTATCTTTTGTATACACAAAACCACTGTCTGGACCATCAGTAGTCACAGGAATATAAGGTCCTTTTTCAATTGATTTCCAAAGATCAGTGTCTATGGAATTCAAGTGATGTTTCAATCTAAGAGACCAGTTTTTAAAATCAGCTCTGTTTTTAAGTTTTGGAACTCTGTTCTCAGAATCTTCTGATTTCACTATTTTTATATTTTTGTTGATTTTCTAAGTTTTTGAATTAAGAAAAGAATTAAAAATATTTTTTTGGATTTTTGAATTTTTGAAAAAATTTCTAAGTGTCAATGAAGATGAGTCTGAACAGTGGTGATAAGTCCCAACAGTAAGAAACGCCTCAACAGTGATAAAACGCCTCAACAGCTGATAAGTCTAAGGGATTGCCTTAGAAAAATTTCCAACAGTGTTAGAACTCCCAAACAGTAGTGAAACGACTTCATAGTTGAAACTCCCGCACAGTGGTTATACGACTAGGGTTAAAAAGTCTGCACAGTTGTGAAACGCCTACACAGTTCTCAAACGCCTGAACACTTGGGCAAATTTCAGTAATTTTCCAACCCTAATACGCCACATTCATCATGTTCTTATGAATGTAACGAACTCTGAAATTTCGAAATCCTTCAATTGTTAATGAGTTGAACTGAAACTTTGCAATTAGTTCATTATGATTCCGATAATCAATCTTTTAACATCAATTTCAGTAATTATCAACAATTTTCACTCAATTTCTGAAATCTCAGTTCGTAAACTCAAGAATAACTTTTCGAACACTTTTTCACTGATCCACTCAATTTTGATGTGATATACTGCAATTTGTGATTCAAATCATGTTTCTGATGATGAAACACAACTCTAATTCACAATATTTCACTTGAATTGTCAATCTATTACCGATTTCAGTGGATTTTTGAAGTTTCTATCTTCGACAGACCTTCAAAAACACTCAACCGAAAGCTCTGATACCATTTGATAGGATCAAATGCATCAATCTGTAACAAATTATACGAACAATTCAAAGAAACACAAACAATTGTAATCAAATCAAAGCAATTATCAATAAAATTCACTGTTCATTGATAAGCAAAGACAATTACAAGAGTAAGAAAGCAGTACAAAATGTTACGACTACTGAAATCTACTCTAGTCTAAGCTATTTATACTATGAACAAGAATAAGACTATCTATTTACAATTCTAGTCCATATACTAAGGCAAAATTATAAAATAAGACTAATGTTAATCTTTTAAGAGGACTAACATCTTTGATGTATCTTACTGCATCAAGACCAGACATAATGTATGTTGTTTGTGTTTGTGCTAGGTATCAATCAGACCCGAAAGAATCTCACTTAATTGCTGTCAAGAGGATATTCAGGTATCACAAAGGCAAACCAGCTTTAGGGCTTTGGTATTCTTATGAGGGTAACTTCGAGTTACATGGATATACAGATAGTGATTATGGTGGATGCTGTCAAGATAGAAAAACTACAACGGGTGGTTGGTAGTTTCTTGGTCCCCGATTAGTCTCAGGGCAATGTAAGAAACAAACAAATGTCTTTATTTCAACTGCAGAAGCTGAATACATAGCTGCATCAGCAGGATGTTCTCAAATCCTTTGGTTGCAAAACCAACTGCTGAATTATGGGATCAATTTTCTTAAAACACCCATTTATATTGATAACACTGCTCCTATGTTCATTACAGCCAATCCAGTTCAACATTCTAAAACAAAACATATTGAAATTCGATATCATTTTCTCAGAGATAACTCTTAAAAAAGTTTAATCATTTTGATTCAAATTGCAATTGAAAAACAGTTGGCAGATCTATTTACTAAAGCCTTCCTACCAGGACAGTTTGAGTACTTAGTGGAGTCAATTGGCCTTATTAACCATGTGTAAACATGGTTTCTAGGTTCTTAATTTAGTTCTTTGAATCTTATCATGATCAGAACCTCCCTAAACCAAAAGGTCCTCATAAGTGAACCTTTCAAAATTATTTGCCTGATTGTACCTTGTGTGTGTTTGTTCTATTTTATAGAATAACAAAATACAAAAATAGAAAACTCAAAAATTAAAGATAAAAAATATAAAACAAAAACTCCAAAAATAGAGTCTTTCTTTATTTGTCATTTCATTTTTAGGAATGAATCTGTTTTTGCAACATGTGAGAAATGATAGTAAATTAGTGAGATCAGTTGCATACTTCACTCGCTAATAAAGTCGGACATGATCAGATATGGTGTGTAGACAATATCATGCTAGTATACTAAAAAAGTAAATTATTATGATTAAACTAAATCTCTATACTTGTATATGTATTCATGTGAGTACTTTTTAGTTGTATTAGCTTATCAGATTGATTGCATGTTAAGTTACAACACTCACACCTGATGGTGATGTGATTAATCATGAGATCTGTTACAATCATCATCTCACTTCTTTGTTATGAGTCATCATAGACCTGAAGTGTTGAGATATCCACTATTATAAGTGATTACAGACCTAGATATTCTCATTTGATGCAAAAGATGCCAATGTGCACAACCCATTCAAATGGATGGTTAGAGTTAATCAAATGGTTATCCATGATCATTCACTATTACATTAAGTAACATGAGCTATGGTTATGCATATTTGTCAGGTAATAAGTTGGGAATGTGTACTTACCTGCATGTCTTGTTGACAGTTGATATCTCTAAGTCTTTGTATGAATCACATCATGTCATTTCTAACTCTACCCTAATCAATCCAAGAATTAAAAAATTAAGTGAACTGATCTTTTTGTCAAAAACACCCATTTTCTGTCCTTAGATCTTGTGTCTCCTTTGCTGTGATATCACTGACCTGGAACACACTTGATCAGGATTTATTCATTGTCTATGACTATTCATATTTTATTTTATTTTAATGTGCCGATCTTCACTGATATGATCTCACTGCAGACAATGATTCTATTGTAAATATTAGATTTTGATTCTGCTTTAATTTTGATTTTATGCATGTTTTTTGTGTGTAGGCATTTTAATAATGATAAGTGTGATCTTATTGTCTTACCTTGGGAAACTTCTAAGTTTTTAAAACTTAAAAGTTTAGGGGGAGTAATAAATATAAGAGTTTTCTCAGAAAATCAAAATAAAAATGTTGAACTGAAAGGATGATGCTATATGTTCAAAGTATATTTGTGGTTGATAATGTAAAATTTTGATGATGATAAAATGAACATATATAAATTTTCAAGTGGAAAAGCTTCTTACAAATGTTGAAAACAAGACAATTTGTTTATTTTCAGACTAAAATGAAAGGAAAATTAATTTTGAAAATTTAAATTAAAATAAAAAGGGTTAAAATGATATAAGTGAAAATTGAGGGTCAAAAATGTAATTTTGTGGGAAAAATTCAAAATTCTAAAAATTGTTTGAATATTAGTACATGAACCGTGCTAATAAGTCTAAATAGTGTTCGAATGAAAGATGTAAAAAATGCAAGTGTTTTAAACATCATGCGTCTAAACAGTGACCATAAGTCCTTTTTAGGTGTATGAAGAGTTTTCAGATTTTGTACAAGTGTTTAGACGGTTCTCATAAACCCATATGTCTGAACAGTTATCAACCGTCTGAGAACTTAGGTAAATTTGTACAAGTGTTTAGACGGTTCCCATTAAACCATGCATCTGAACAGTTGTCAACTGTCTGAGAAATCAGTCAAATTGGTCACGTGTTAGACGGTTCATCATTCCCATGCGTCTACACAGTAACAGATGGTTTGTGTAAAATGAACTAAGTTTTGGATGTTTCTGTAGATACATGCGAGTAAACAGTGCTCAACCGACTGAACAATTCTTAACCGGCTGAACAGTTCAGTACCGTCTGAACAGTTCCCAAGCGGTTGAACAGTTGTCATGCGTCTAACCCAAACATCTAAACAGTGCTCATCCATCTTAAATTTTACACTTAGTATATAAAGAACACTTCTCATTTTATCATTCATTCACAACTCACAGCCTCAAACACTTAAACTCTGTCGATTCGTTTTCACCCATATCACTCAAAATCGTCAATTGTTCCTTTAATATTCTTATTCGAAAGTGTATATCATTGATTTGCGAATGTAAGTTCAGTGAATAATTTATTAAATTTCAAGTTTTAGACTCAAACTAGGTCAGACGGTTCTAGTCTGTTCAGACGTTTGAACCCTAAAATTTGAAAATTTTCGAAAATGATGAATCAAACTGAATAAAAGAACTAAAATTGATCACATATTATTGATGTACACTGAATTTCTAATAGTTTGACATATGGAACTGGTGTTTTCATGAACATCAAGTTCAGGGTGTTCATCTTCGTTCAAATGAAGAAGATGAACAGTTCAAATTTGAAAATATTTTTTTAATAAAAAAATAATTAACTAATTCATAAGAACTTAATTGAAAATTAACTTTGATCAATATTAAGAGAATTAATATCAAGAAAGTGTAATCAATATCATTTTGACATAATTTTAATTAATTCTAGAAAATAATTACTTACATTTAATGTTAAATTAAACCTAAGTGTTTTATGTTGGACCAAAAGAACCAATGAGCTAAAATCAGAAAAACCTCTAAGTCCCACAAGACATCACAACAACTGCTGAAAGATTCATCAGCAGTTTCACAAAGACTGAAGACTTCAACAGCTGAAGATCAAAGAACTTAAGATCAACAGCTGAAGACTTCAAGTACTGAAGACTCATCTACTGAAGCATCAAGTTCTGAAGACTCATGTACTGAAGCCTCAAGTGCTGAAGACAAAGTACTGAAGATCAACAGCTGAAGAACTGAAGTACTGAAGAACAACAACTGATGTACAAAGTCTAAAGACAAAGACTGAAGACATCAGCTGATGACAACTACTGAAGTAATGAGCTGATGAAACGTCTGAAGTTTAAAAGTCTGAAGACCAAGTGCTGAAGCTTCAGAATTTGTCACAACAGCTGAAGAAGTAGTCTTCCGTTGTTGTGATGCTTTACCTTTCAGTTGTTTTGTTTCAGTAGTTGTAATTTTCCTTTCAGTAGTTTGTAAACGACTGAAGAGTTTGTTCTTCAGTCGTTGTAGCTTTCAGTAGTTTCTTTTCTTATCAGTCGTTTGTAATAAGTCGTAACACTTAGTATTTTGTAAGAAGATGTCAGCTGTTTGACATCTTCAGTAGTTTAGGTGTTTTTCAGTAGTTTGTTAATAACGGTTTGATGTCACTATCAAGTGACATCAGCTGACGTCATTCTTCCTATAAAAGGAAGATGACCTAATTGTAAACATGGCCGAAGCGTGTGATTCAATAGAAAACACCTTTTCGCAGAATTGTTCTCTCTCTATAACTTTACTGTTACATGCAAAATCATTGGTGTTCTTGCTTTTTTGTTTAATTCTTGTGCTAAATCCGATGCGAATACAACCTAATTGATCAAACTAGAGGCTGAGATCCTTTCAAATGGTATCAGAGTTGGTTAATTATTGATCAATTTAACAATTGATCATTAAAACTGCTCTATTGCTATATACGTTTGATCGAATTAGCAATTTGCAAGAATTAGTTATAAAGATTGAGTTTCTGCTGCTTCTGGCCGTTAAACTTGAGGTTCTCGTGGTTTTTTGAGCTTGATTTGTTTTGTTTACCTTGAATTTGACTGAAATCTGAAATGGCGACATCAACAAACGATCCTCACAATACTGGCTCCTCAACCAAGCCTCTGATGCTTGTGAGGAGTGAGTATAACATCTGGCAAAGGTGTTCTCCATCATCTATTGATCAACAATGTTGGTTGTTGGAAATCGGTGGTGCATGGACCATATAAGCCGATGGTGAGCGTCCCTGAATATAATGAGAGGGTTCCGAAGAAACCTGATCAATATTCAGACAAAGATCTTAAGATGTTCGAGATTGATGCTAAAGCCCATGGAATTCTGGCCATGGCACTGCCTAATGAAATCTATTCAGGGCTTATGCATCATGAAACTGCTCATGATCTCTGGGTTGCTCTGAAGGAACAATTCAGAGGAACCGATGAGGTCTTAGCAAACACTACGGAAATCCTTGCCCAATAATATGAGACATTCTCTCATAGGAAGGGTGAGACTTGACTCAACAGTTTGAGCGGTTCTCATGTTTGATCTCTGAGTTGAAGATGGTCAAACAAGAGTATTCAAACAACCAGATGAACAACCGACACCTCAGATCACCGCATGAGAGATAGGACACATACACTATTGTCCTACGCTCTAGTGCAAATCTGAGCACTCTATCTCTCAGCCAACTTCATGGGAAACTGCTTACATTTGAAAGAGAGATAGAACAGAAAAGGAAGTTGTCCACCTCTGGCAAGCTCACTGATGACTTTGTGTCAGGCAATGCTGCCTTGATAGGTCAGGAGTCAGAATATGCTTCCTTAGAGAGTGCCTATGATGAGCATATTGATTTCTCTAGCAATTCTGAACATGCTTTTGTTGGTGTTCATAGTAGTTCAGGAGGTTGCAGTGATAACCTGTGCTTTTTGATGGAGGACTTGAAGGGCATTCCAGATGATGATCTGGAGGAGATGGATATTTTGAGTCAGATGGCTATGATAAATATTTGATCTCAAAAGTTCTACAAGAGAACTGGTAGGACATTTCCTTGTCTCTCTGGCAAAACCAAATTTGGTTTTGACAAGAGCAAGTTGAGGTGTCACAAATGCCACAGGCTTGGACGCTTTGCTAGAGAGTGTAGATCATCTGGATCTAACACCTCTGCACCCTTTGTGACTTTTCCCAGCAATAGCTCACAACACAAAGGGCAACATCCTCCTATTTCTAGCCATCCATCACCAGCTCAGGCATCACCTACATACTTTGTGCCTCAGGGTCATATGCCATACCCATACCCCTGCTACTACATGCCTCAGCCAAGTCAAGTTCAAGCACCCCCTGCTCAGTAACCACATGCTCTCCCTGTGCCTCATCCTTCCAATCTCCTCATCAAACCCAACCTCAACAACACAGCTTCTTCACCCTAGGAGCTATTGACTGGAGTAGTTTACCAGATGATTTATCTGGTCAAGAACAACTATTCCATGGTGCTGGTCAACATGGTGGTGATCATCCTTTTGAGAACCTTGCTCTCATGGCCCTGGAGTCTATTGATGGGTCATCCTCCAATGCTTCATCACAGGTATCTTCTGAGGCTAAAGCCAAGCTTTGTTCTGATTCATGCATAGCAGTATTTGCTTCTATTAGAGAGGCAAATGTGGCTTTAATTGATAAAAACCTTGAGCTAGAGCAAACCATTTCCAAAAGAAAAGCTGAATTTGAGGCTATAATTAATGACAAAAATGATGAGATTTATAAGCTTAAATGCCAAATCAAAATGATAAGGCTAGGGAAGAGGTACTTCTAGAGAAGTAGAAAGACCTCAAGGAAACACTTGCAGCTACCCAGGTAGAGTGTGATCGCTGGGTGCAATCCTGCAAGGGTTTTGAAATGCTTCTGAGTAAGCAATCAGCTTCCAATGTGAAGTTTGGCATTGGTTATAATCACACAGCTCCTCCTACAGATTTTACTTCAAGAGCAGAAGTTGAATCTGATAGAGAGAGCAATAACCAATCCTTCTCGTCATGTGACCTACGATATGATACAGCATCATTAGAAGTAGAAGTCAGCATTCATTCCTCACAAAACCAATCAGTTGATGCTAAAACAGCTGATGGTTCAAATGCTGAATGTCACATGATCAAAGAGTTGACCAACTCTGGTGTTGTCTCTAGAAGTACTGAAAGTAGTGGAGAGCAAGTGATAACATCTGATGTTCAAACCCTAACTACTGTCAGTACTGAAGAGAAGAAAACTGCCAGTAGAAAGGGTTTGAAGACTACTAAAGAGGATGCCAGGAAAGCAAGTACTGCAAGGAAGAAAATTGCAAGTACTGACAGCAAACAGCTGAAGAACAAGTCTTCAGCAGTTTCATCTTCTTAAGTAGATGATCAACATAAGATGAAGAAGAATCCATGTGTAATATGTGGCTTTTTCAATCATCTTACTGATGATTGCTGGTACAAAAGGGGATCCAAACTCAACCAAAAAGAGAAAATTAAAGAGAAAATGAATGAAATGAAAATTGAGTTTGAGTCCAAGTTTGTACCAGCAACATCAAAACCTGAAACCCCTAAGCCCTAAAGGAAATCCAAAAAGAAGGTAAGGGTTAATCAGGCAACAGCTGAGGTTGCTCAAAAGAAGATGGTGCAACACAGGAATCCATCACCAGCAAGCACTAACGTGTCGGAGGAGCTGAAAGCTTTATCACAAAATCAGACACAACTTGTGATGATGGTTCGACATCTAACGGGAAGAGTCAATCAATTAGATGCTCTTGTGTTGAAACCACAGAAAAGGAAATCCAAGCCAAAGGGTTCCTCTTCTACACCATCTCCTTCACCTCAGACTGTCACACATAACAAACCAGTTAGTGTTACATATGTTGATGAGAACAGACCCAAAACCATAAAGGTTTGGGTCTCCAAAACTAACTAACTTGTTATGATGATTGCAGGGTTCTTCAACATGCCAAAGAAGCATCTGGTATGTAGACAGTGGAGGATCCATGCACATGACAGGGAGCAGCTCTCTTCTTAATGACTACTCTCAAGGAAAGAAGGGATTTGTTTCCTTTGGCAATGATGCAAAAGGTTACATCATCGGCAAAGGCTTTGTTTCCAATGGGGAAATAAGGTTTGATGATGTCAACCATGTGGAGAATCTCAAGTACAATCTCTTGAGTGTCAGTCAAATATCTGATAAAGGCCATGTTGCCCTTTTCACAAGCCAGAACTGTCGGATTCTGTCATCCAAAGTTCTGAGTTTGATTGACAAGGTGTTGGATGAATATACTCTCCTGAAGGCCAACAGGACAGGAAGAGTATATGCCTTAGATCTTTTCAAGAAGATAGATCTAAAAGGCCATCCTTGCCTATTATCTAAGGCCTCTCCTCAAGAATCTACTCTATGGCATAGAAGACTAGGGCATGTTAATATCAAAAACATGAATCAGCTGATAAGCCATGGATTAGTAAGAGGGTTGCCTTTGAAGGAGTTCAAATGTGAAGACAACTGCACTGCTTGTTTAAAAGGAAAACAACACAAAGTATCATTCCCTCCAATAGAAGAACCAAAGTCCACTGCCTGGTTGCAACTATTGCACATGGATCTCTTTGGTCCTGTCAGGGTGATGAGCATGGCAAAGAAGAAATACTGTCTGGTAATTGAAGATGATTACTCCAGATTTGTATGGACTTTCTTCTTGCACTCCAAAGATGAAGCTGCAAAAGCTATAATGAACTTTGTGTTATATGTGGAGAAGCAGTATTCCCTTCCAGTCAAGTGTGTGAGGAGTGACAATGGCACAGAGTTTAGAAATCACACACTAGATGACTTTTATTTGTCAAAGGGAATCAAAAGGCAGTTCAGCATTCCAAGAAATCCTGAACAAAATGGAGTGGTGGAGAGAAAGAACAGGACCCTCATTGAAGCTACAAGGTCAATGTTGGCTGACTCAGGATTTCCACTGACCTTCTGGGCTGAAGCTGTTAACACAGCTTGCTATGTGCAGAATAGAGCATTAGTGAATCAGAGGTTGATGAAGACTCCTTATGAAGTACTCCATCATTTGGCCCCTTTGATTTCCTTCTTCAGAGCCTTTGGGTGTCCTTGTTTCATTCTCAACGCAAGCAATCCACTCCAGAAGTTTGCTTCATAGGTGGATGCAGGGTATTTTGTTGGTTATTCATCAACTTGCAAGGCATACAGAGTTTTCAACTATAGGACAAAGATGGTTGAAGAGACTTTGCATGTGAAGTTCAATGAATCTCCAAAGGACAAGATTCCACAAAACCCTGTGGAGTTATTTGATCTGGACATACTACAATATGTTCCTTATCAACCTCCAGCTGTTGTTCCTGTCAACAGTTCTCCACCTGGTGGTACTGATGATGATGTAGCCAGTACTCACCTTTTCAGGTTTAGTGACCATCTGCCTGAGTCCACTAAACCTGATGCTCCTGTAGCTTCGGCAGCTCCATCCACAACAAATGCTGATGAGATTTCTGCATGCTCTACTTCATTTGAGCTGCCATCTCCTACATGGTTTCAAGAATCTTCATCAACATCTGTTGCTGCTGAAGGTCCTACAAACACTTGCACTGATCTTATAGTCTATCCGGAGCTGAAGAATCACCTAATGTCTCAGATCATTGGTGATATCAATGCTGGAGTTTCAACCAGGAGTCAATTGTCCAACTTCTGCTTCTATTCTCTCTTCATCAGTCAGCAAGAGCAAAAGAATTATCATGTTGCCTTAAGAGACAATGGATGGGTTGAAGCAATGCAGCTTGAGCTTCTTCAGTTTAGGAAACAACAAGTGTGGGAGCTTGTTCCTTTACCCCAAGGTAAGTGTGCAATAGGCACTAAATGGTGTTTAGGAACAAAACTAATAAAAAGGGTCAAATTGTCAAGAACAAGGCCAGGCTGGTTGTCCAGGGGTTTGCACAAGTGGAAGGCATCGATTATGATGAAACCTTTGCCCCTGTAGCCAGACTGGAGGCAATTAGATTGTTCTTAGCTTATGCTGCCTTTCACAGTCTTAAAGTTTATCAAATGGATGTCAAGAGTGTATTTCTATATGGTAAAATAAAAGAGGAAGTTTATGTGTGTCAACCACCAGGCTTTGAGGACAATAAACATCCTGATTGGGTGTATAAGCTTGATAAGGCTCTTTATGGGCTGAAACATGCTCCTAGAGCCTGGTATGAGACATTATCAACTTTTCTTCTAGAGAATAAGTTCACTAGAGGCACCATTGATAAAACTTTATTTATTTAGAATATGGGACAGCATAAGCTCCTTGTTCAAATTTATGTAGATGATATAATTTTTGCATCCTCTGATCCCCAGTTATGTGATGAATTCACTAAGCTCATGAAGCAAAAGTTTGAAATGAGTGCTATGGGAGAATTACAGTTCTTTGCAGGGTTGCAAATCAAACAAAGGGCTGATGGAACCTTCATTCATCAGTCCAAGTATACAAAGGATTTGTTGAATAAGTTTGATTTACAAAACTGTAAGCCCTGTTCTACTCCCATGAGCAGCACCACACAACTGGATGTTAATCAGAAAGGTAAAGCGGTTGATGAAACCCTTTACAGATGTATGATTAGGTCCTTGATGTACCTTACAGCTTCTAGACCAGACATCATGTTTGCAACATGTACCTGTGCTAGATTTCAGGCAGCACCTAAAGAATCTCATTTGATTGCAGTCAAAAGGATCTTTAGATATCTGCAAGGTACCCAATCACTAGGTCTTTGGTATTCAACTGGGCATTCTTGCAAATTAGTTGCTTTCTCTGATAGTGACTATGCAGGATGCAAAGTCACCAGAAAATCCACTTCTGGTGGTTGCCAATTCCTAGGCAATTGTTTAGTTTCTTGGCAGAGTAAGAAACAAACATCAATTGCTACATCCACTGCTGAAGCTGAGTACATTGCTGCTGCAAGTTGTACATCTCAGGTACTTTGGCTTCAGAAACAACTCTTGGATTATGGCATTACAAAGACTAAGACTCCATTATTAATGGATAGTGCTTCAGCTCTTTGTATTGTTAAGAATCCAGTCCAGCACTCTAGGAGCAAACATATAGAAATCAGACATTATTTTATTAGGGATTGCTATGAAAAAGGTCTGATTGATCCTAAGTTTGTGCCTAGTGCTGATGAGCTTGCAGACATATTTACTAAGCCTCTAGATAGTGCCACATTTCACTATTTGGTACTAAGGTTTGGTATGCTGCAGCTAGAATCATTTGACTAATACTGATGTTCTCAGTTCACAAGTACTGATGAGCATTAGTATGAAAATGTCAAACATAAGTACTGATGAGTAATTTAGTCTTCAGCATTTTCATAACTACTGAAGACTAAAATGCTTCAAAGTACTAAAGTACATTATTTGTTGAAAACAACTGATGTAGTTACAACTACTGATGTGGTTATAACTACCGCAGTCTATTTTTCAACTAAATAAGTACTGAAGAACAAATTTTGTTCACAAGTACTGATGTGTAATCTTACACATAAGTACTGAAGACAAAATTTGTTCACAAGCTCTGAAGAATAATTTATTTCATCAGCTCTTCTGAACATCTGATCAAAGAGCTGAAGAATTAATATTCATAAGAGCTGAAGGCCAATGAAATAACTGAAAGTCAGCTAAAGAGCTGATGAGTAAATGTGGAGGTTAGAATGAAATAACTGAATTGACGGCAATAGCTGATGAGTAACTTTAGTCTTCAGCTAATTCCAACATCTGCTGTTTCATATCCAAACAACTGAAGGACAAAACCATCTCTTCAGTAGTTTCACAACTACTTATTACTAACACCACGTCCTCGGTTGTTTACAACAAGTGAAGCAAAACCATGTCTTCAGTAGTTCACAACTACTGATGTTAGTAGTTTACAACTACTGAAGACTAACACCAAGTCTTCAGTTGTTTACAACGTCTGCAGACATGTATTCAGTAGTTTATAACTACTGATGACTAAACAGGTCTTCAGTCGTTTACAACATCTGAAGGACAAAACCAAGGTCTCAGTAGTTTCAACTACTGAAGACAAACACCAAGTCCTCAGAGGTTATAACTTCTGAAGGTTAAAACCACGTCATCAGTCGTTTCAACAACTGATGACTAACACCAAACCCTTTAGTCGTTTTATTTCAGCCGTTTCCATAACCTATAAATACCCAACCTTACCTTCAGAGTTTTTCATTCGCACTTGACCTAAAATCTCAAAAACTCTGAAACCTCCCATACACCATTAATGGCGACCATGCAACTAAAGCCACGACACAACTGTGTCGCATACCTCACAAAGTCACCATTCTGGACAATGTTTCACAACGCCATCGATCTTATGATCGATTCTCCTTTCTAGACGGCATTTATCTTAAACCCCATTATCTATGCCGATTCCCTATCATAGTTCTGGACGAATGTCACCATCCACACTGGAGAGAACGACGCCGAGGTCTGTCTCCGGTCGTTCGTCAACACCAAACAGGTGGTCATCAATCCCGCAATTATCCGACAAACCCTAAAACTGGATGATGCCACCTTCCCAACCGACTACCCCAAAGGCACCCTTGATCTTTCTTTTGCTGCTCATGACTATCAGGGTGACCTATCTGCCTCTACCCTACTCAAGAAACATTTCCATGACCCCGAACGCCTCATTTTTCACACGATAAATGTTTCTTTAGCCCTAAAGATATCCTCATGGGACTAGATGTCCATAAGGTGGTAGCAAGTATTGTATTCTATCCTTGAGAAACAACCACTAAATTTTTCTAAAATAATTTTCTTGGAACTCAAGGACATGGCCACAAAAACTTTTGCAAACCGTTGGATTTTGTATCCACGGTTCATCATGGCCATGATAGAGAACCAGCTTCAAGCTGAGGGACTAGTTGGCACTAGAGTCCTTGCCATGGCTGTGTTGCCTGAGGTATACTCTAGGTACAACACAGACCAAACGTTGAAACAGGCTGCCAAGCTGCGAAAACCCACGCAGCTGGAACCCACAACCTCCACCTCAAAGTCCAAAGTCCCCACCAAACTCAATCCCAAAAAGAAACCCAAAAAGGCTACTCAGGGAGATGAGTCCCCTGAGGATGCCCCTGCACAACAAATGCCGAAAGTGGTTGCTGGCAAGATTCTCCCAGCAATCACCACGACTCCACCTACCACAACCGCACAGGCATCCTCTCTACAGGAGCCTGATGCAACTATTTCTGGGGCTGCCACACATCTGAAACCTTTCTCAATTGAGAAGGTTGCCATTGAAACGCACACTCCTCCCCATGTGCATACTACTTCTACCCCATCTCCTACTGCAACCGCCCCTAAAAGCCCTACTTTAATTATTGTAGAAGTGTTGACCCATCTTAACACTCCACCCTCTCGCCAGGAACCAATCATAAATGGGAAAACTCCAACCGAAGAGAGGGTGGAAACAAGTGTTGATGGGAGCCCACAACACAGAGAATCACATGTCTCATCTCCTAGTGTGGCAAGGGAGATGGGATATTCTGGTGAGGCTGCCACTTCCCCTGCATCAGCATATGAGTAGGAAGAAGCTGGTACCATCTATAAGACCTCACCAGAGGCAACTGCCGATGATGGTTCCAATCCGGAGGCTGGAAGTCCCCAGAACCAAGAACAAGGGGCACATGCGAACACTGAGCCACACTCAGCGCATGTACATCCTGACTCAGTCAGGAGGTCAGGTGATTCTGTTTCTACTGATGATGACCTGAGCTTCTTCTTTGATGTAGTTGCTTAAAACACCATTCTTGAGGCTGAGGTGAGCAGACTCAAAGAGCTACTTGCCAAAATGTCTTAAGAACAAAGTCCATCTGCCACCATACACCCACAGATGACACCTTGACCTGAAGGTCTCACATACACTCAGCCACTCCCACAAATTCAGCCACCTGCCCCTGCTTCCGGCACTAGTTCTCAGGGTCAAAACCCCCCTGAGCAATTAGTTGCTATCTTTCAACAATCCTTGCCTCTCATCACACCCATAATCACAGATATTGTGATAAAAACCCTGGATGAGAGGCTTCCCTCTACAATACAACCCTTGGTGGAAGCTGTTGTGGCCAAGTCGCTTTCTGATAGTCAAACCTTTGCAACTAATGCAACCAAAAAGGGGGAGACATCAGTGAAAGTTAAGAGGAAGAGAGTAGAGGAGGAAGTGAAGGAGAAGGAAGTGGAGGTAGAGGTGGAAAACGAGAGGGAGTTGGTTGAGGAGACTGAGAGGGTGAAGGAGAAGGAGAGAGAGGAGAGAGCTGAATTGGTGAATGTGGCTGAAAGTCCAAAAGACTTTCATGTCACTTACTTAAAGAAGAAGGGAGAGAAGGAGAGGGAGACTGATCTAGCTATCCTTGTCAAGGAGGCTGATGCTGAACATAGCCGATCAATGGACAACATCATTGATCAGCTGTTCAGGCAAGGCTTTGACACTGACACTGCCATGCTAGATCAGGAGATAAGAAAATTGGAGATGAAAGAGATTGATTACCGATGGACCTGTTATAGCCAAGAGGAAAGAGAGAGACTTGAGGCTATGACAAGGTTTATTTCGAAGTATCTTGGGAGACCAGTCCTAGATGTTAAGTCATGGACCAGGGACAGCATCTTGGCTATAGCCACCAATATCTGTTCGGCTGGGGAATTCACTAAGGGACTGGTCATAGAAGCCCTTTCTGAAGCTGGTGCTGGGAACAGGACTTTTCTAGCAAAACAAACCAAACCTTCACTCATATCCAGACTGCTAGCAAAGCCTGCCCAATCTCCCACACCAACACAAACCCAAACAAAACCCACAAAACCAACCCCCTCACCATCAAAACCCATTGCTGATGATACATCCTTGAAGAAGAAGAGAAGGGTGTTGAGGCTAGAAGAAGAAGAAGAAGAGGATGATGATGAGGAAGAAGATAGGCCACCTCTCTCTGCAGTCCTAACTTTGCAAAAAGCCAAACCAATGCCCATCACTCCCACCTCACAGATGGAAACTGTGAGGGTAAAGATAGAAGAAGAACAGCAGCAGAAGCTTTATGATGATGAGATGCAGAAAGCATAGACAAAACTTATGCTGCTTCCTCATCTATAGTTAATATGAGGAAAGAAGCTCTGAGACTGTACACCCTTGCCAACACATTTCAATATCAAAGGGACAAGCTGAGAACTTTGCCTGATCCCAGGGTGGCTCACAGGATTATAAAGAAAGATATTCCATTAAGATACAAGGGCCAGGTAAAGAGGATTGTAGATAAAGTGATCACTGTGTCCCTTGTGGTATCACCCTGGGAGATTGTAAAAGATTTCAAGAAGGCCTATGAGGCTAACCAGCCACCCCAAAAGTTGTTGGAGAATAGGGTGGTCAGAAAGGGGTTAGTCTACAAGAGGCTTGAGAACTTCAGAAAAGATGAGCTCAATCTCTTACTTAAGGGTGTTCATCCAGATGAATTTGCTTACAGACAGATAACAACAGTTGAGCTCAAGAATGGTAAACAGGCCAAGTATGTCTCAGAGCTGTATGGGCGTGAAGGATTGTTTGATGGTGAAGCTGAGGATCTTACCATGGAGGAACAAATTATATTTCTTAGAGCCTACACTAGAGAATCCTACAGGCTTATACATGGGAAGTAGGTCTCATGGATGGGACAACAACCCTGTGTCCAGTTCCCCAAGTCAGGGTTCCTATCCATACTATGCCAACCAAATCTCAGAGACCTCTTCCCAGGCCAGTGCTTAATTGGGTCATCTTCTAAGCTGATCAAGAAGGAAAAAGACCAATCTTCCTGCCATCAATAAGTGGGACAATAAATTTCTTTGAGGTTTTGGCTGCATTGGTTCAGGGGGATTTTTGTTGGACCAAAAGAACCAATGAGCCAAGATCAGAAAAACCTCTTAGTCCCACAAGACATCACAACAACTGCTGAAAGCTTCATCAGCAGTTTGACAAAGACTGAAGACTTCAACAGCTGAAGATCAAAGAACTGAAGATCAACAGCTGAAGACTTCAAGTACTGAAGACTCATCTACTGAAGCATCAAGTACTGAAGACTCAAGTACTGAAGCCTCAAGTGCTGAAGACAAAGTACGGAAGATCAACAGCTGAAGAACTGAAGTACTGAAGATCAACAACTGATGTACAAAGTCTGAAGACAAAGACTGAAGACATCAGCCGATGACAACTACTGAAGTCAAAAGCTGATGAAACGTCTGAATTTCAAAAGTCTGAAGACCAAGTGTTGAAGCTTTAGAGTTTGTCACAACAGCTGAAGAAGTAGTTTTCAGTTGTTGTGATGGTTTACCTTTCAGTTGTTTTGTTTCAGTAGTTGTAATTTTCCTTTCAGTAGTTTGTAAATGACTTAAGAGTTTGTTCTTCAGTCATTGTAGCTTTCAGTAGTTTCTTTTCTTATTAGTCGTTTGTAATAAGTAGTAACACTTAGTATTTTGTAAGAAGATGTCAGCTGTTTGACATCTTCAGTAGTTTAGGTGTATTTCAGTAGTTTGTTAATAACGGTTTGATGTCACTATCAAGTGACATCAACTGACGTCATTCTTCCTATAAAAGGAAGATGACCTAATTGTAAACATGGCCGAAGCGTGTGATTCAATAGAAAACACCTTTTCGCAGAATTGTTTTCTCTCTCTATAACTTTACTGTTACATGCAAAATCATTAGTGTTCTTGCTTTTTTGTTTAATTCTTGTGCTAAATCCGCTGCGAATACAACCTAATTGATCAAACTAGAGGCTGAGATCCTTTCATTTTAAAACATAATAATTCATGTATATCAATTCAAAGTTTAACATAATCAAATCATTTAAAATTCATCATCATAACTAAATTTATGTGTTTGTTTGTGCAGATGGCAGAACTAAAGTTTGAGCCAAAGCAAATATGGTTGCATTCTTAGATAAAGATAGTAGAGAAGCCACTGGATATGAAGAAATGATTAGATTCTTGCTGAGGACTAAATATTTCTATGCAATGTGTGCAAGGCCTCCTATTCATGCAAGACTATTTAAAAGATTCTGGAGAACAGCCGAAGTTGAAAGTGATGAGGCTGGGAATAAAGTGGTGAGAGCATTTATCACTAATGATAGAATGCTTGAAGCCTCAGAGCAAGCCATAAGGATAGATCTTAGACTTGGAGAAAATGAAGCTGAAGATTTAGCCGAGTATACATTCAATGAATGTAGGGATGTATTCTTACAGATGGGTCACCCTGATCATTTTCCAAACAAGCAATTCTATAGGGCAAGGGTATATAACCACTGGAAATTACTTTGCTATATCTTTCAGCAGTGCATGTCCAAGAGGAGTGCTGGTGGGATTCATTCCCTATGGACATTGCATCACCCATCATTGCTTTAGCCAAAATAGATCATGAATGGATTCATCTTTATCTTAGAAAGAGGAAGGAGACATAAGTACTTGATGTATCCTAGGTTCCTTCAACTGCTAATTAATGAAGATAATCCTGATCTATATGTTGATGGTGTGGAAGGTGATAAATTGCAATTAGTGCACATGTCTGATTTAGTTTACAAAAGACTTGCCGTTATCACTGGTGCCCCAAACATTCCACTTTTTGACTACATAAGGAATGTTGCAATGGATAATGTGGATATCAACCAGTAACAATTTCATTTGACTGAAGATGAACCTATAGATCTAAATGATCTAATTGAAGATGTTATGGATGAGATGGTTGATGATTCTAATGATGAAGATGATGATAATGAGGATGATGATGCTACTGAGAGCTCATCAGAAGAAGATGATGATAGTGATGATGATAGTGGTGTTGATAGTGCTACTGAAGCACATCACTCAGTTAGCAGTGAGAGAACTGCTTCTGATCATGTTTCTAAGACCCGTGACTTGGGTGAAGGAACATCTGCTGATGTCATTCATGAGGAAACTATGAATGAAGCACAAGATGAAGAAGCAGATGTAAATATGCATGCTGAAACTACTGTGCATGATGAAAATTCTTAAAATCAAACATTTGACTTTGATTTTATGGAAGTAATGCTTTCAGAGCTTGTTTTTCAAGGTACAGCTCAGAAGAAACTGAAGATACAGTTATCACAACATAAAACGTGTTTGTACAGACTGAAGACATCTTGGATGTGGATGAGCTTGAAAAAGTAAAAGATGAAAATGTTTCTCAAGAGAGAATAATTAATGATTTGAAAGCTGATAATGAATAGTTGAAAGAAGAAAATGAAAAGTTAAAGGAAGAAAATGAAAAGAGATTATGATCTTCTTGAAAAGAAATCTCTCTAGAAAATGAAATAAATAAGTTGAAAAAAGAAAATGAAAAGTTAGAGGAAGAAAATCAAAGCAAGGATCAAAAGCTTGTGGTTTTTGCTAAAAGATAAAGAAGATGTCATCAAGAACTTTGAAGTGATGATAAGAGATTATGATCTTCTTGAAGAGAAATATAAGAAATTAATTGAAGAGAATGAAAGATAAAAAGAAGAGTTGAGTAAGTCAAAGGAATCTCAAAAACAAAATTCTCCAGAAATCGTGGTTGTTTCTGAAATGACTCCAATTGATGTCGAAAATATTTCTGAGATGGAGAAAGGTAAGAGAAAACTAGATGATATAGAAGATACAGTTCTGTCTGAATCTTCTACTAAATTGCAAAGGATTGAAGAGGTTGGTGAGGAAGAGATGCAAGGAGAACAAGAGCAATTTATTCAAGAGAAAATTGGTGCTTTAGAAGACATTAAAGAAGAATATAATGATGACTGGTATGATGAGGTACTAGATGATGAAGACATAGATGAAGCTCAATTTGAAACAACTCTCTCTACACTTGAGCCAGTTCAAGAACATGGTGAAATTGCTTAAGATTTTAAAGATAGATTTAATTATCTTGTGAGGATGAAATACGATCGGGTATTTTTGGATGGGCTGACAGTTTCTCAAATCAATGATGAATATGAGAAGTGTATAGCTACTGAGTCAGTCGCCCCAATCAATCCAAATGAGATTGTCATGGAACATGGTGAATGGAATCGAGCTCAAGAGAGCATAAATATTGAAGATGTACCCAGATTAGAGCTGCACCATCCAGACCTAGAAGAAATGAGTATTCCAGCTTTAAGGTCTTGGTTGCAAGCTCAAAATTATCCATGGAAGAGATTAAAAAGGCTTCAATCTGTTTCTTTAAGAAATCTTGTCAAAAGCTTCCAGCAAACTGAGAAGCAATTTAACAAAATGATTATTCTCGATACTGACAATCCTCAGTATTTGGATATCATAAAGAGGACAAGAATTTTAAAGCCTTAAGAGATCAGACAAATGGCATAAAAGACTAGTACTCATGAGAGTAGGAAAGAGCTAATCAAGATGTTTTCTGGTTCAAAAAAGCAAGCTTATAAAGCTTCCACTAAACAGAAACAAATATTTGATAGTGCCAGATCTACAGGTGACTTGGTAAGAAATGTCTTACAAAAAGGACAATCAGTTGTTGAATTGATGAATGTAATGATTGCTCCAGATTTTACAAACCAAGTCAAGATCATTGGATGGAAGTATGATGAGATTTTTGATGCATTTTTTATTAGAAGAGTAAACGCTGTTTGTGATGCCTGTCATTTTTACTCTAGCATCATTAAACTTCCGATGCAGGATTTGAAAGAATTAAACAAACTACCTCTGAACAATCCATCTGGATCAAAACGAGGTGATATGTTTGTAGAACTTATAAGAAGAGGATTAGCAAGAACAAGTAATTTCCTTTAAACTCGATGTGATCAGGAAGATAAGGAATACTTTTCTATGCTAAAGAAGAATAAAAAGATAAGGGGGTTACAGTCTAAAGAAGAACATTTTATGGTTGAATTTTGTGACCAATATTTTGAAAAGGTTACAACCCCAGGCTTAAAAGTGATAGATGGCACCCAAAAGTCCAAACCGATTCTTAGATGGTTCTATAACACGGAAACCTTTGAGCTTAAACTGGTCCGTAATCTCGAACACTGGGATGAGGACATGATTACACTGTTTGGTGCTTTTGAGTTCAAATTGCTTCATCCAAGTTATATTTCATTTCTATCAGTACAAAAGTTTGAGAAGGTGTCTCTAGATGTCGCTGAGCAAGATAAGAAATATTTTCTTTCCATCATCAACGTGATGAATGTAGCTACGGGAAGAATATCTCAGCGAAAAGCCCTTGCATATGCCAATATTGTGAAGAAAGACATAAAGGATATAAAGTTCATGCGTATCTCGAGAAAAGGTGTATTGGAAGTATACTCGAAGGAAAGCTCAAAACCTATCAAGTTATACGCCAATATCGATATCACTGGACTATCAAAAGATACTTTGGAAAGAACAAGCCAAATGGAGATAAAAACAAATGATTCACGACCTGAACAGGGAATTCTTGCAGGTAAATTCAAGTAAGCAATTGCTAATGCTTTGATGGAACAAGAGCTATTCAAAAAGAAGCCGATGTTTAAAGTGAAAGAAGAACCAGAAGACTTCTTTGAAGATTAAAAAGATGAATGTGCAGGACAAGAGAAGATAGAAGAATGAAGTTTAGAAGAATGGAGAAGATAAAGACTGAAGACCAAATGAAGATAAGAAGATAAAAGAAGAAAAAGACAACAAAAAGACTGAAGGCTGAAGATTTTGAAGACCGAAGACAATGTCAATCTTAGGGGGAGTATTGTTAGTACTTCTTTAAAGATTAACATTTTTTCTTTATGTGTCTTTTTATCTTTTTGAAATAGTATAGGGACTATTCTTGTAATTAGTTAGTTCCTTTTTCTGTTTATTGGTAGTACGTATAGGTTAGACATGTGTAGGTTAGATAGACGAATGTGCTACTTACACACATCGTAATTGTCTATGCTATTATCAATAAACTCTTTGAATTTTGTTGATATTGTGCTTTGATTTGATTACTTTTCTTATGTTTTCATTGAATTGTTAGCTAATATCATCACAGATCTATACATTTGAACCTATCAAAGTAACACTAAACAACCTACTAACGATGGATGAGTGTTTGCCTTGAACGCAAAGGATGCGGCAAACATAGTAGGAGGTATGAGGACAAAGGAAAAGCTGGAACTAACACTCCATAGTTTCTTAATCTTTTCTTAAACATCTAGCGATGAGCCCAGTATTATTACAAAATACTTTGAATATCATGAATCCTATGGGAAAATCTATTACAATCTCTCACGTGTACGAGGATTGTCCGATCCGAGTTGAATCACTCATTCTTATAGCGGATATTTTGCCTATGCAAATAGAAGATTTTGATATTATCTTGGGAATGGACTGGTTAACTTGACATCATATTACCATTGAGTGTCAGACTCGTTGCATTCTGTTTGGAGATCCCCATCATCCTGAACTTATTTATCAGGGGACTAAAACTCACGAACTCTTCAGATAATTTGAACACTTAAGGCCCACAAATCCCTACTACAGGGCTATGCAGGATTCCTTTCTTTAGTTAAAATTTTATCTTCTGAGGAGCCTAGTATTTCTGATTATCCGATTGTTTGTGATTTTCCTGATGTTCTTCCTAAGGAGCTACCTGGACTTCCATCGAATCGCAAGGTGGAATTCACTATCAATCTTACTCTTGGTGCTGAGCAAATTTCCAAGGCACCATACCGTATGGCACCACTTGAACTAATGGAAATAAATGAGAAATTATAGGAGTTATTAGATCTTGGATTTATTAGACCAAGTGTCTCACCTTGGGGGGTGCCGGTTTTGTTTCTAAAGAAGAAAGATTGAACTATGAGGCTTTGTATTGACTACCGGGAATTAAAAAAGATCACTATTCGAAATCGTTACCCTCTACCTCATATCGATGACTTGTTTAATCAGCTTCAGGGTGCGAAGTGTTTCTCTAAAATTGATTTGAGGTCCGAGTATCAGGAGTTGAAGATTAAAGATTCTGACATTCCAAAACCAGCTTTCCGTCTTCGTAAAACAAAGCTTTATGCTAAGTTTTCAAAATGTCAATTCTAGTTGAGTCAAGTAGCCTTTCTGGGTCATGTGGTCTCTGCAGATGGTATTATGATGGACATACAAAGATAGAGGCAATCACTAAATGGCCAATACCTACTTCAGCCATAAAAGTCCGGAGTTTTCTTGGTCATGCTGGTTACTATGGCAGATTTGTTGAAGGATTCTCTGTTATGGATCTGCCCTTACGCAAATTCTAAGGAAAGGGGTTAATTACTTTTGGAATGATAAGCGGGATATAAGTTTCGAAGAGCTTAAGAAAATATTGGTGTCTGCCCCAATTCTTACACTTCCATCAGGTACGGGTGGATACCAGATTTACAGTGATGCCTGAAAGAAAGGGCTTGGATGTGTGTTGATGCAACACAGAAAGGTCATTGCTTATGATTCACAATAGTTGAAACCTTATGAGGTTAATTATCCTACGCATGACTTTGAGCTTGCTGCTGTTATTTTCACGTTAAAGATCTGGCGTCACTATTTTTATGGAGACACTTTTGATATCTTTACCGATTTTAAGAGTTTGAAGTATATCTTCACTTAAAAGGAATTAAACCTGAGACAAAGGTGATGGTTAGTGTTTTTGAAAGATTATGACGCCAACATTCAGTATCATCCAGGAAAGACTAATGTGGTAGCTGATGCTCTTAGCCGAAAGAGTTCATGGATGGTGCCTCGCTCCAGTTACAACCTCAGATTATTACTGATCTTGATAGACTTGGTATTGGTCTACAGATTGGTAAGAAAGATGAATATCTCGCCAGACTTCAGATTGAGTCAGATCTAGTATCTCAAATTAAGGATGCACGGAAAGATGATGGTGAACTTTGGGCAATTGTACAGAATTTGGATGATGGAAAAGATCCTGGATCTACTAAGATGTATCGTGATCTTCATCAGAATTTCTGGTGGAATGGGATGGAAGAAGACGTGGCTAGATTTGTTAGCAGATGTCTTACTTGTCAACAAGTTAAGATTGAGTATCAAAGAGCTAGTGGGATGCTTTAACCACTACCTATTCTAGTATGGAAATGGAATGATATTTCCATGGATTTTGTGACAGGCTTACCAAAAACATTCAAGAAGAATGATGCGATATGGGTTGTGGTCGACGGATTGTCAAAGTCCGCTCATTTTCTTCCTATTCGACAGGGATTCTCATTTAGCAAACTATCTGAAGGTTTACAAAAGAGATTATTAGACTTCATGGCAATCCAGTCTCTATTGTCTCGGATCAAGATCCTAGGTCATGTCTTCTTTTGGAAGGGCTTACAAGCCACGTGCGGTACTAACTTAAGGTTTAGTATAACGTTTTACCCTCAGACAGATGGCCAATCAAAACGTACTATTCAGACCCTCGAGGACATGATTCGAGCATGTGCCCTAGAGTGGACTGGGAATTGGTATGAATATTTATCTTTGGTCGAGTTTGCCTACAATAATAGTTGGCAAGCTAGCATTGATATAGGACCCTTTGAGTTTTTATATGGTCGTAAATGTAGAGCGCCTATATGTTGGGAAGAGGTCGGTAAAAAGATTATTGAAGGACTTGAGTTAGTACAAATTACCAATGAGAAAGTTTCCATTGCTAGAGAAAAGTTAAAGGAGGCCCAAAGTAGACAGAAGAGTTATGCAGATCGACATCATCGACCTTTGGAGTTTAATGTTGGTGACAAAGTATTTCTATAAGTCTCACCATGTAGAGGTGTACGTCGTTTCGACATCAAAGGAAAGCTCACTCCTAGATTCATCGGACCATTTGAGATTTTAGAGATTTGGTGAAGTATCTTATCATTTAGCATTGCCGCCTCAACTGTCACATGTGCATGACGTCTTTCACGTATCTCTTCTAAGGGGCTACAACTATCACCCGATTCATATTGTGAACTATCCGCTTCATCTGATTCATGAAGACTTGTCATTAGAGGAAAAACCAGAAGCTATTCTTGACCGACAAGAACGTATTATGCTTAAGAAAATTATTCCTTTTGTTAAGGTGTTATGGAAGAACCATTCTGAACGCGAAGCCAAATGAGAGATGGAACATACAATCCATCCTCAATATCCGCATCTATTTACATCTTAGTATTTTATTTTAGTGTATTTTCATTTGATGTGTCCTGAGATTAAGTTATGAACTTTTCATTTATCTGTCTCTCATTATCAGACTATCAGTTATGTGTCTCTGTTTACTAGATTAGTTTCGTCCATGCATCTAAATGTTTATGAGTATCTCATTCACTCGTAAAGTTTTACCACTCCGTATAGTTTAGGTCGTCAACTTCGTTCGATCCGTACCTAGAAATTTCGAGGTCAAAATTTTTTATGGGAGTTAGAATTATAATACACGTAAAATAAATATAATAATAATCATAATAATAATAATGATTGCTTAAAGAACCTAAAAGAGGACTTAAAAAGTAAAGTCAAAAATCTAAGTTGTCATGTTTGACCGACACTTGCGGCTCACGATTTTAAAGATAATTGTTGCGGGTTGTTCGATAAATTAGTTTCCATGGATCTCTGCTTATTTGGCTGAAACAAACTTGCAGGAGCAGTTTCGGTCACTCAACAAGTGGTTTCTTTCTCTCAAACTCACCTTGAACAATACTCAGAAAGAGTCCTAAGAAGAGTTGATCACAATATAACAAGTATCAAGTGATAATAAACACAGGAAGTAATTTTCAAGGTACTTTTATATATTGATTCTCAACTCAAAGGATTACAAGACTCTTACAAGGCACAATCTCTCTATCTATTGAGTTACAATGAGAACTATATATAATACTACCTACAGCCGGATATACTTTGATCCCAGTTGGAAACCTATAACCAACAAGCCTATACTACAAGACTATAGGCTAAGGTATCTCAAATATATTATCTGAGATTTGGTAGTCAGGACATGTCCCTAACTTACCTTTTGTCACCAACTAAGATTTGTAACATGTACTATCATAAAAAGGTAAACAGTAGAATAAAGTATGGTCAACAACATGGCTCTTTGGGAAGAAGCCATGCTGTATCAGAGGTCTGCAGTGGATTGTCAGAGACCATACTTATGTCTACTGGTCATAGCAATGTCTTCCGAAGGTTAAATTGTTTTGGAAGTATAACTTCTTCCGAAGCACTTATACTTCGGAAGACTGCTTCTTCCGAGGCTTGGAGTCTTCTTTATCATTGGAAGTAGACTTTGTCTTCAGCTATTGCTTCAGACTTTGTCTTCGGAAGTGTTCTTCAGACTTTGTCTTCGAAAGATAGTCTTCAGCTCTTTCTTCAGACTTTATCTTCGAAAGTGTTCTTCAGACTTTGTCTTCGGAAGATAGTCTTCAGCTCTTTCTTCAGACTTTGTCTTCAGCTGTTGACTTCAGCTGTTATCATCAGCTGTTGACTTCAGCTGTTGTGTTTAGCTGTTGACTTCAGTTGTTGTCTTCAGCTGATGTCTTTAGACTTCGGAAGATCTCATACTTAGCTTCGGAAGCCTTTGAATGTAGCACCAAAATTGACTATGTAAAGAGGTTTTGGTTGCATCAGCCTTATAATGACCCAACAAACTCCCCCTAGGCTGATGCTACAAAACTTCACTTCTCTCTTCTTCTCAAAACTTTCAGCACCAAGGAAAGTAGATATCTATCTGTTTCCTTGTTCTTTCCTGATGTGGTGCTGAGAAGTTTGTACAAATCCTTGGTAGATAGAACATCCAGTCTATTACCTTGGATTATATGTACCCTTTCTTATGGCCCTCTGAAAAGAGTTAGTTGATGGGAAGTATAGTCATATTCCCATCTAACTATTGGTTCCAATTCAGGACCCTCCACCATCTGTAGAAAGGCTACGCCCTTGGTGGTAGGTCTTTCCTTTTCTTCCTGTCTTCTCAGCTTCAACTCTTCATTGATCTTTGCCTTTGCAGTAAGCTCAGCCAAGTGAATACTGCTGAGATGATTCCTGATGACAGCACCAGTCTCAGAGTTGGAGGGGTTGGAGAATGGCTACTCTGCAAGCTCAGCAATGTCAAATCTGCTGAGATGCAATAGAGAAGTGGCATTAAGCCAGTTGATTTCACCATTCTCTCTTTCCACAACAAAGTTGTGAGAAGTTTCATCGAACCTCCACTGGATTATACTTTTCCTAGGCACCGGAGACTGACTAGGAATCCTGTCCTCCTACTTTGTATCTAGTAGAGTCACCAGTTTTCTTCTAAGTCTCTTCTCTTCAGCATTTAGAGAATCAGAGTTGAGACCGAGAAGTATTGCAGCCTGGCCCAAAGTTCCTCTAGGCAAATCAAGAAACTGATCTAATGTGAGGGAACTTGAAGAGTCATCAACATAGGTGATGTTGATGAGATCTTGCTCACAGGAGATGTTGCTCAGAGTTGTGCAGTTGTTGAGATTTGTCTTGATTTCCTTAAACTCTTCAAGAGAGAGATGTTAAGAAGGCTGAGGGGATGGTCTGGGTATCAGTTGGGTAGGTTTGGGTTTAGTGGTTCTGGGTTGTGTTTTGGGTTTAAGGATGGGAAGTTTAGGTGGTTGTGGTGATGAACTAGGTATGGGTAGAGTTGTAGGTTCTGGGGTGAAGGTTTCATCTAAGGGCTCGGTTTTGATGGGAAATGGGATTGGTTCTTCTATTGTAGGTTATGGTTGAGTGGCTGGCTGTGGTTGAGTGGCTGGGGTTAAGATCATTCCCTGTCCCCTCCTATACATCTCCTTCCTCTTTCCCATACGGATGTCAGCCTTTATTTCACTGACTATCCGTTGGAGTGTCCTTTCGGACATGGGTCCCACCTGCCTACCAGAGAATCCATGAGCCCGGAGATAGTCTTCCATCCAGGCTTTGTCACTGAGCTTTTTGGTGGCAGTGACCCTCTCTACCTCTTCCCTCTGTTTCTTCTCCTTCATCTTGTCCCTTGCAGCCTTCTTCCTTTCTTTCTCCATTTGATCCTGCTCTTTGTTGTGGAGCAGCAGGATCATATCATCATCATATGGAGAAAGTTCAGGAAGATTGAAGCCTCTTGAGAGTAGGAACTTAATCCTAGCTTCTCTCAGCTGCAAGGCAGCTTTCCTTTGTTCTTCTTCTTCTCTCTCCAAGGCCAACCTGGCTTTTTCTTCTTGTCTTAGCGTGGTTGTCCTCTCCAAAGTCACCAACTCCTCTAGTGGTAGCAGGAGTATTTCCTCATTGGCTGCTCCTAAGTTGATAATGAAGGAATTGATCTGCCCAAGATTTATATTAAATTGATGTGGCTAGTGTGATATGATCCAAGTCGGGTCATACCCAATAACAAGCCAAACAAACACCGAAAGATAATTTATTTGTTGATAAAATCATACAAGTAAGTAGTGACACCAATTTAGAAAATTGGATTTTCTAATTATTACTTTTGTACATGAACATCATTAAATGTTGATTTGTTCATGAGGGATTACTTGTTCATTGTTTAAATTAATTAAACTATGACAAATGACAATTTGTATGTGCTATAAAATTAAAATGGGTTAATTTTATAAAAGGTGAAATAAAGAGAATGTTTTTTATAAAAGGTTTTATAAAAATTTGAAGGATATGGGGACAAATGGAAGGCATTTCTGCCGCCCATAATATTCCCTTGGGAATTTCTTTTGCATGTCCCAAGTGCATGCATAAGGAAGACTTCTGATCTTTCAATTAATTCTCTCCAACACCTACACACACAAGCTCTCATATCTCTCTCTTCCTCCTTCTTCATCTACGGTTTTTTTTGAAGAAAAGAAAGCTGTTTTCAGCTTCAAAGAAACGAATTTCAGCTTCATAAGAAAAGGTTCTTGGCTGAAGTTTCAAGCAAGAAAGAGAGGAATACAAGTTGGTGTTCAAAGCCTAGCAAAGCAAGGTGTTTGTGCAAGCTTGGGGTATGCTATCTTGAGAGCTTCTACCTTGAAGTTTAGCCACAAGAACACATCTATTTCAGCCCTTAAATCTCGGATTTTGAAGCTCCAAAGGTTGTAGTTCTTTCATCTTATTATTGTATGCATTGTATATGTAGATCCATGGCTTGGGGTTATTATAAAATGGGTTTTATAATCAGATCTAAACATGTTTTAAACCTTATATTCCGCTGTGTTTTTCATATAATCAAGTTGTATGAAGCTTTGATAAACATGTTAAACCCCAACAATGGCATCAAGAGCCACTTATACATATGCATACATGAATTACACCTTGTTTTTCATATTGGACAGCACCAAACCGTGGGTTTTAGGGGCTGTTTTGGTGCCCCCTTTTGATGTTTTAAAGATGCTATATATGCATAATAGGATCTTTAAAACTCTAGTTTATAAGATAATTGTTTGCATGGACTAAACCCATTAGTTCTTGGTTTATGTTGGCCAAAAACATGGGTTTTAAGGGGCTGCCAAAATCGACCTCTTGTGTATATTTGGATATATTGTTGTTTGTTATGCATAACAAAGCCTAGACCACTTGGATTGAATGATTGATTGTCATGTTGTATTCATTTGGGCATGTAATAATTTATCTTTGGTTTCAAGTTTTGTTTTGTAATCTATTCATTCATTTGGTTTGTAATAAATAGATTAGGAGTTCTTTCTTTACTAGAAAAATGTATTAGGATACATATTTTGTAAAGGATGCTCAAGATCAAGACTTGAAGAAAGGATAAGACAAAGAGGATGCTTGAAGATGTGGTTTCAAGTGGGAGTCCCTTTGGTCAACCATGTGTCATGATTCATAACCCTTAGGACATGACCATTTGACACACTTGTTTTGGCTAAACAAGTGTGATCAACTTAGTATGCTTTGTTATGCATATATGACTTGTTTTGTTTATGTTTGGTTGAATGCATATGATGATGTTTGTTTTGAATATTTGGATGTGATTAACAAACCTCAACTAAAACAAACAATAAACAAGTAATTGGTTCTCAAATCATTAAGCATAAGTAGAATGGTTCTATAAAAGGAATTAATGGTTTACAAAATAAATGGGTTTTATTTAAAAGAACCAATAGGGTACCATATGGTTGAATGCATACAATCATATGGTACATAGACTTTTCTAAACAAGAATTGTCAAATTATAAATCCCTTTTGAAAAACAAGTTAAACACCATCCTTTTACACAACACTTAGGTTACTTGCTAACTCTTAGTGGGATAAAGGTCACCTAACCACTTTGAGGGAACTTGTAACTTGAGGTGAGAATACCATGTTTGTGGGATAAAGGTCACCTAACCACTTATATAGTAAACTCACACGTGTGTGTAAGTAGGACGACTTGATTTGTAAAATATATTGAATGGATCACCTAAAATATATTTTATAAAAGGTGTTGATGGGATAAACATGCCGTTATAAACATGAGATGTTCAAACGATCCCATACCACTAGAAGTTACAATAGGTTGTAATTGTCATTTATGACTACCTTGTTTATTTAAATAATGGGATAAAGGTCACCTAACCAATATTTAAATATAACGTTGGATTCTAAAATTTTATTTATTAATGATCTATGAGACATAAAGGGTATTGATAAATAAAATATAATTATATCAACGATTACTAATGGAACTTTGTAAAATCTTGTAGATGGCCGACAACAACAACACTAATAATGATGTACCAAACCAAAACAACCAATCCCTAAGGGCGATCCTTCAAAGGGATCGTCTAACACCTAACAATTTCATGGATTGGTACCGCAATTTGAGAATTGTTCTCAAACAAGAAAAGCGGGCCTACATCCTTGATGACCCCATCCCCGATGAACCTGACGAGGAAGATGTGGAAGCGTATAATGATTGGGTTAGATATGTGGAAGACTCCGTCCAAGTCTCTTGCCTAATGTTAGCAAGTATGACACCCGAACTCCAAAAGGAGTATGAGCTCCATGCAGCTTATGACATGATCACTCAGTTGCGGGAAACGTTCCAGCAACAAGCTAGAGTGGAGCGCTACGAAACGGTTCAAGCGCTTAATGCATGTCGGATGGAGGAATCCCAATCAGTTTCATCTTATGTTCTTAAGATGAAAAGCCACATCGACCGCCTTGAAAGGCTGAACTGTCCCGTCTCAAAAGAGTTGGCCACGGATTTGATCCTTAATGGCCTAACTAAAAGGTTTGAGGCATTCGTCATGAACTACAACATGAACGGATGGGACAAGAGCATAAATGAACTTCATTCTATGCTCAAATCAGCTGAGGCGGGAATGGGTAAGAGGGTTTTACCCGTTCTCACCATAAGTGAAGGTGGGAAAAGAGAAAGTCTCTACCCCCTCCTAAGGCAACTGTTGCCAAAGGAAAGGGTCATGTTAGGGGAAAGGGAAAGATGGCTGTTAGGGCGCAACCTCCGAAGCCCAAGGAGAAGAAGCAAAAGGTTGCCGCGAACGACCCATGCTTCAAATGTGGTGAGATAGGGCATTGGATGAGAAATTGTCCAGTCTATCTCAAAGAGTTGAGAGAAAAGAGGGATGCGGGGCAAACCTCAGGTATAATTTACATGATACATGTTGAGCTGAATGTTATTTCTTCTAACACATGGGTATTAGATACCGGATGTGGAACTCACATTTGTAATTTGTTGCAGGGGTTCAGAAGAAATGAGCATTATGATAAAGGGGAAATAAGTCTCTTCATGGGCAATGGTGCAAAGGTTCATGTGGAAGCCCAAAGAGACTACATTTTGAAGCTTCCAAGTGGTTTGGAAGTTATTTTAAGTAATGTATTATATGCTCCTAGCTTGACTAGGAACATAATTTCTGTTTCCCGTTTAAGACAATATGATTATGATTTCAAGTTTGTTGACAATGATATTCATGTTTCTTTAAATCATGTATTTTATTTTAAAGCTATACCTTGTAATGGAATTTATGAATTGGTTCATGAAAACACAACATATGATAGCTCAATATACCAAGCAACCACCAAAAGACTCAAATTGGATTTGAGTGATACCTACCTTTGGCATTGTCGTCTTGGTCATATAAACAAGAAACGCATACAAACACTTCAAAAGAATGGTCTTTTAAAAACAAATGAATGTGATTCATTTGATGTATGTGAATCTTGTTTACAAGGAAAAATGACTAAGACACCCTTTAGTGGAACTAACGAAAGGGCAAGAGATTTATTAGGCATCATACATTCGGATGTATGTGGTCCTTTTAAGCCAATAACTAGGAATGGTGAGAGATACTTCATTACCTTTACCGACGATTATAGTCGCTATGGGTATGTGTACTTATTAAGGCACAAGGATGAAGCTTTTGAAATGTTCAAAATCTTCAAGAATGAAGTAGAAAATCAACTCAACAAATCAATTAAAGTTCTCCGTACCGATAGAGGCGGTGAATACCTAAGTGATGTTTTTCAAGATCATCTTAGGAGTTGTGGGATTATCTCACAACTCACTCCACCTGGAACACCACAACATAATGGTGTGTCTGAGAGGAGGAATCGAACCCTATTGGATATGGTTCGATCTATGATGGCTAGAAGCACATTGCCTCTATCATTTTGGGGTTTCGCTTTGCTCTCCGCGGCCCGTATTTTGAATATGGCCCCAACCAAAAAGGTGGAAAAGACACCTTTTGAGATATGGCATGGAAGAGTTCCATCCCTATCATACTTAAGGGTCTGGGGTTGTGAGGCTTATGTTAAGACTCCCACCCCAAACAAATTAGATGTCCGATCCACCAAGTGTATCTTTGTTGGATATCCTAGAGATTCTATGGGATATTATTTCTATGATCCACTGGAACAAAAGGTATTTGTTGCCAGAAAGGGCGAGTTCTTAGAAACAAAGTTCCTTATGGAAGGAACTAGCAGTAGAACAGTGGATCTTGAGGAGGATCAAGATTCACAACCCGATGCACGTTTGGTTGAAGCTAGCACTCAACATGAGGATGTTGAAAGTGATCAAGCAGTTGATCAATACACACAAAACGTTCGCAGAAGTGGTAGAACTAGTAATCCACCTGAAAGATACGGATTTTTCATGGATGGATGCTACGTGGTAGATTCAGATGAACCAACCACATATCATGATGCATTGTCCAATTTGGATTGTGACAAATGGCTTGAAGCCATGAACGTTGAGATGCAGTCCATGTATGACAATCAAGTTTGGGAACTTGTTGTACCACCTCTTAATTCCAAAGTAGTTGGAAGTAAGTGGGTTTTCAAGAAGAAAACCGATATGCATGGAAACTTGGATACTTACAAAGCTAGACTTGTAGCAAAGGGTTTCACTCAAACTCAAGGGGTTGATTATGATGAAACCTTCTCACCTGTTGCAATGCTAAAGTCTATAAGGATACTCTTTGCCATGCTGCTCATTATGACTATGAGATTTGGCAAATGGATGTCAAAACCGCTTTCCTAAATGGATATCTTGAGGAAGATGTCTATATGGTTCAGCCTGAAGGTTTTGTCGATCCAAAACATCCTGATAAAGTATGCAAGTTAAAGAAATCAATCTATGGATTGAAGCAAGCATCGAGAAGCTGGAATCACCGTTTTGATGAGGAGATAAAGAAATTTGGCTTCATCAAAAACGCTGATGAGGCTTGTGTGTATAAAAAGGCTAGTGGGAGCATAATAACCTTCCTAGTATTGTATGTTGATGACATACTACTATTTGGAAACGACATCCCAACCTTGGAAGGTGTAAAAACCTGGCTTGGAAGTTGTTTTTCCATCAAGGATCTTGGTGAAGCTGCCTATATTCTGGGAATAAAGATCTATAGGGATAGATCAAGGCGGCTGATTGGTTTGAATCAAAGTGCATACATTGACAAAATCTTGAAAAGGTTCAAGATGGAAAACTCTAAGAAAGGTAGTGTACCTATTCAAAGAGGGACAATATTGAGTACGACTCAATGTCCAAGCTCAAAGGAGGAGCAAAATAGAATGAAGGCAATCCCATATGCATCTGCTATAGGATCCATCATGTATGCAATGATATGCACTAGACCAGACGTGTCATGCGCTTTAAGCATGACAAGTAGATACCAGCAAAATCCTGGTGATAGTCATTGGATGGCTGTCAAGAACATTCTGAAATACCTAAGGAGGACTAAGGATATGTTCTTGATCTACGGGTCTGGTGAAGAGGATCTCATTGTAAAAGGTTACACGGACGCGAGTTTCCAAACTGATCGATATGATTCACGATCTCAATCAGGGTACATCTTTATTCTGAATGGCGGAGCTGTTTCTTGGAAAAGCTCAAAGCAAGAAGTCGTAGCATTGTCCACTACAGAGTCTGAATACGTCGCCGCTTCAATGGCAGCACAGGAAGCTGCATGGCTGAAGAAATTCATAGCCGATCTAGGGGTAGTCCCTTCCATTCAGGATCCCCTAGAGATCTTTTGTGACAACGAGGGTGCGATTGCTCAAATCAAGGAACCTCGTGCTCATCAAAAGACTCGGCACATTGAACGGAGATTCAACTACATAAGGGATGAAGTTGAAAAAGGAAAGATATGTATTCGCAAAGTCCACACTGATAAAACATTGCGGATCCACTCACAAAGCTCCTTGAAAGGGGAAAACATGAAGGCCATGCTTGTGCCATGGGACTTAGATATTCAAGTGACTGGGTTTGATGTTGTATTTTGTATTTAGATATTAGAACTTATGTTATTTGACTTAATTATATGATAATTATTATCATTTGTTCTTCTATTTTAGCATGTTTAAATCCGTGAATAAATAAGTTATTCTAAACGTCCGTAGTCGATCATACTTGTGGGAACAATTATGAATGTAAGACTATAATGAAATTGGATTGGTTGATATTCATAAGGTATGAATATAAAGCAAGAGGTTGCTACCAAGGTTCATTGATATCTATGGGATATAGATATTGGACTGACCCGCTCTCAATTATTTCTGCATGGAATCTTTGTGATTAGTCATAAGAGATATTGAGTAAAGGCGAATATCATTGTATCCTCAGACCTGAGATACATATTGGGTCTTGATATTCACCAAGTATTGTACTTTGGCTTAGTACTTTGCTGTTCTGAAAAATTGGCAGTACATAAGGCTGAGTTTAGGTATGATATGAGGTGATTGTGAGAGACGTATGTAGTCAAGATGGAATTTGTTCCTCTTATTCGTTGAGAGTAAGATGTCTAAGGCCTGTTAAAGTTAAATCATCAGAGAATGACAATTCTGTGTCTCTTGCATTTAACATGACATCTGCAACAAAAGGATAGATGATTGATTCACCTAAAACATATTCAAGTAAGGAACTTGAAAAGGATGATGTTATTGAATGGCACTTAGTCATATACATTAGGGGTAGCAAACCGTTGCTAGGCGTTATTTGCTGCTTGCATCAATCTTCTATAATCTTGTGCAAGTGGGAGATTGAAGGAATTGATCTGCCCAAGATTTATATTAAATTGATGTGGCTAGTGTGATATGATCCAAGTCGGGTCATACCCAATAACAAGCCAAACAAACACCGAAAGATAATTTATTTGTTGATAAAATCATACAAGTAAGTAGTGACACCAATTTAGAAAATTGGATTTTCTAAATTATTACTTTTGTACATGAACATCATTAAATGTTGATTTGTTCATGAGGGATTACTTGTTCATTGTTTAAATTAATTAAACTATGACAAATGACAATTTGTATGTGCTATAAAATTAAAATGGGTTAATTTTATAAAAGGTGAAAGAAAGAGAATGTTTTTTATAAAAGGTTTTATAAAAATTTGAAGGATATGGGGACAAATGGAAGGCATTTCGCCGCCCATAATATTCCCTTGGGAATTTCTTTTGCATGTCCCAAGTGCATGCATAAGGAAGACTTCTGATCTTTCAATTAATTCTCTCCACACCTACACACACAAGCTCTCATATCTCTCTCTTCCTCCTTCTTCATCTACGGGTTTTTTTGAAGAAAAGAAAGCTGTTTTCAGCTTCAAAGAAACGAATTTCAGCTTCATAAGAAAAGGTTCTTGGCTGAAGTTTCAAGCAAGAAAGAGAGGAATACAAGTTGGTGTTCAAAGCCTAGCAAAGCAAGGTGTTTGTGCAAGCTTGGGGTATGCTATCTTGAGAGCTTCTACCTTGAAGTTTAGCCACAAGAACACATCTATTTCAGCCCTTAAATCTCGGATTTTGAAGCTCCAAAGGTTGTAGTTCTTTCATCTTATTATTGTATGCATTGTATATGTAGATCCATGGCTTGGGGTTATTATAAAATGGGTTTTATAATCAGATCTAAACATGTTTTAAACCTTATATTCCGCTGCGTTTTTCATATAATCAAGTTGTATGAAGCTTTGATAAACATGTTAAACCCCAACAGATAAGTTGATCAATGAGTGTTGTCCTTCTCTTGTTGTTGATTTCCTCCTGATTGGCTGCAGCTGCCTTTGAACTAGCAGCTAGCAGCTTCTCAGCAGGAAGTCTACCTTTCTTCTTTAGCTTCTCAATCCTTTCCTCTTCCTGAAGCTCTTCTGCAGTCATTTTCCTTTTGCCTTTGTCTTTAGCAGAGCTTGAGTGTGGTGGTTCTTGGATAGAGGGTTCGGATTGAGAGAGAGGATCAGCTGGTGTTTAGGATGGAGGTATATCAGAAATGTCCTCCCTACTCACCTGAGAATGCTATTTCAGCAATGACATCTGTGATGATCAGTTCCTCGGACATTTGGAACAAGCCTTCTGCAGCTTCCATCTCAGCTTCGGAAGACTTATCTTGTTCTTCCGAAGTTTCAACTTTAGCTTCGGAAGTTTCATCCTGAGCTTCGGAAGAAGAAGCTAATGCAAGTTCTGTCCCAACTGTTTCGGTTGTTGGGCCATCAGTCCTTATTTCCCCTTCAAAGTTAATCTCAGGTTCCTTGTGGACCTTAGGTTGACCAACTTCCTTCACAGTTGTAGAAGGTGCAGTCAGCCTCTGAAGCTCTTCAGCCCCAAAGTATATCAGTGTGGTGTTAGGGCTGGGCTGTTCTAAGGAGGATCTCAATACAAACTTTGTGAAAAGTCTGTAGAGATCATGAAGCATTTATGAGTCAATCTTTAGAGTTGATTGAGATGACTCAGGTAGGGTAATAAGTTGGGAAGTAGAGAACTGGATCAGTGGTTCCTCAGGTGTTTGTCTCTGATCTTTCTCCCCCGTTTTGGTAGCATCATCTTAAGAGCTAGATGAGCTAGAGGAAGAAGTCAATGAGACCTGAATAGGTACATGCCTAACAGACCTCTCCGTATGTTTCTCAGCTAGTTGAGCCTTGAGATTGTCAATCTCAAGTTGCTGAGTGGCTGTCCTGGTCTCTAAGATCCTAACCTGAGATTCAAGGTTTGAGACCTTATAGAGCAGGTACTGAAGAGTGAGTTGCATACTTCCCTCATCTTCATGTGAAGAATCACGGGGAGATGAGATAACATACCTAGTATGTTCAGTCTCACCACCAGATGTGGCTTCTTGGCACCTTGGATACCTTTGCTCAAATTCATCTCTTTTAGAGATGTCAATGGGCAAAGTTGTCATAGACTCAGTCTGATTGATGTTACCACTGTCCTGAGAGCTCAATGAGAGACTCTGAGTAGTGGCAACTGAGCCTACATGAGTCCCCTCCACATCAGTGGGACTCACCTCAGTAGTTGGCTGAGGGTGTTGATCTCTCTTGGCTGATGGGGATCTTTGAGAGGGTGTTGCAGATCAACTTCATGGCCATGGAGAGATATTATCTCTTCATCAGTTCAGATTAAAAGGACAGTGAAGGATAGAGAGGTTAAACCTACTGACCCGGGACCTAGATCAATGTCTACAGGCATTGAGCCTTTTGTTGGACTGTCCCTTGTTGGCTGCACAGGGGAGTGTAAAGACTCACCCTGTGGGCTAAAGGCTTGGGTTTCGGGCTCTTGGGTTTGAGACTGAGGAGGCTCAAAACCCAAATTGAGGTCAAAGGAGAAGGATGGTGTGACCTCGGACTGAGTGGGAGCCCATGTTTCCACTCTAGCCCTTTTGGATTGAACTGGAGGAGCTTGTTCAATCAGAGTAGATTGAACAAGGGTTCTTTTGGGGCATCTCTGATATGTGGATTTGTTGGGTGGAGAAGGTATTAGGAAATTTGTGGTGAGGGTTGCTGGTGTGGGTTCATCACCTGTGGGGTCAACAGGGATGTCACCAGGAGCTATGCGCTCAATCATCTGTGGAGGTAAAGGAGTATACCTTCCAGTAAAGTTGATGGAAACCTTCTTCAAAGTTTTGAAGATGGTAGGCCGCGCTTGAGGAACAGTTAGAGCAGTTGCACATACAAGTTTGCTCTGTTCCAACTCGCAGTTGATGATGTGTTGAATGTATCGGGGATACATGAAGAATGTGTTCCTTTGAAGATTCCCAATTAAGTTGGTCAATACAAACCTTGAGTATTTGAAGTGTACGCCTCTCACCAACCCGTGAACTAGGCATCCTAGTTCGTATGGGATTTGATCCAATCCCCCAGACTTGTTGGATAGGCAGTGCAGGACAATGTGTAGAAGAAACTTCCAATGATATGAGAAATTAAACTTGTAGATGGTTGACCTGCTCACATCTCCACCATATCCCATTAGGATGTAGTTGCCATCCAAGTCTTCTTTGGGAAACTCAGTAGGAGCTCCATCATCATGAAGCTCGAGATGCTCCCTGATGAGTTGTTCACTAATGACCAACTCCTGTCAACAAATGCAGGTTCTCAGGACGCGAACCCCATTCAGGATTTCAGCTTGACCGTTACTCCAAAATTCAGTCATGTGGTTGGAGTAAATGGTGGGGTTAACAGGAAGCGCCGTGAAGTAGGTTGATTCAGAAAAAAAGGTGATGATTTGGGTTAAGTCAGCATCTCTTGACGAATCAAGTAATGCGACCTGGTTGTGCTACGGGTTTAGCGCCATTGTAAGAGAAAGTGAGCTTGAATTTGGGTGAATTTTAGGATTGACATTGAAGGAAATATTTAGGGCAATAAATCGGTAAAAGAAGAAGAAATTAAACAGTCTGGATTATTTAAATGGTAAGAATTTTAGGTAATGGTGGTAGGGCGGCAGTTGGCGGTTATGAGATGACAGTGGCGGTAAGGGATAATTTTAAATAATTAGACATTATCAACAAAATCTCTACCTTTTATAGAGTGGGGCCCAAAAAGATATCCGTTACATTGTAAGAACTCTCTTTCCTCGTATAAAACGTTTCCAAAGCTAATTTGTCTTCCGAAGGCAATCCTTTCTTCCGAAGCAAAACATTGCTTCCGAAGGTAAAAGCTGCTTTCCGAATGAAAAGTTTTATAAGCTTCGGAAGTAGATCTGATGTGAAATCAATCGCTTCTTCCGAGACTAAAAACTCTTCCGAGAAGAAAATTTCCATGGAGGAATTTGTCTTCGGAAGATATTTAGAAATATCTTCCGAGAGTTAATTCCTCTTCGGAAGAAATTTACACTTGGAATATTTCAAAGAGATCTTTTGTAACAGGGCTTAAATTGTATTGAGACAAGACATTACACATTAAAAAGCTTTCAAAAGAGGTAGTTAATCAATGTTTATCATCCTAATAGATGATATGAGATACTTAAATCTTTGTTCATGAAAAGCTTTTATGAACAAATCAGCATATTGTTCATTTGAGTCAACTTTGATTAACTTTATCAGATTTTTATCATGAATATCTCTAATGAAATGATACCTGATGTCAATGTGCTTTGTCTTAGAGTGCTTCACTGGATTTTCTGTGATGGAGATAGCACTATTGTTGTCAATATGGATAGGAGTACTCATGAAGTTGAATCCATAATCTAACATCTGGTTCTGAATCCACAGCAACTGAGCACAACAGCTAGCAGCAACGATGTATTCAGCTTCAGCAGTTGATGTAGAGGCACAGGATTGCTTCCTGCATTGCCATGAGATAATCCTTACACCAAGAAATTGACATCCTCCTGATGTTGATATCTTGTCAATGTTGCAGCCACCATAATCACTGTCAGAGTATCCATAGAGATTGAAGTCACTATTTCTTGGATACCAGAGACCTAGTTTAGGTGCTCCTTTGAGGTATCTGATGATTCTCTTAATAGCAGCCAGATGAGACACCTTTGGAGCAGCCTGATATCTTGCACAAATACAAGTAGCAAACATGATATCAGGTCTACTAGCAGTGAGATACATCAGAGAACCAATAATTGCTCTATACTGATGTTGATCAGTATCCTCCCCCTCAAGGTCAGGGCAAAGATTATGGTTTCTGGGTATGGGTGTCTTGGCTGGCTTACAGTCCTTCATCTCAAATCTCTCTAATATGTCATTGACATACTTGGATTGATTGATGAAGAATCCTTCCTTCAATTGCTTCACCTGAATTCCTAAGAAAAAGTCCATTTTTCCCATGGAACTCGTCTCAAATTTCTGCTTCATAGTGCTCTCAAAGTCCTTACACATTTGGTTATTTGAAGAACCAAAATGATATCATCAACATAGACTTGAACGAGCTTTATCCAACTTGCACACATAGTTGGGGTGTTGTGGGTCTTCAAATCCTGGAGGTTGACATACATAAATTTCCCTATCTATATCCCCATATAGAAAAGCAAACTTGACATCAAGTTGGTAGACTGTGAAGTTCTTGGATGCAACATAAGCAAGGAAGATTCTAACTGCCTCAAGTCTTGCAACAGGTGCAAAGACATTAGTATAATCAATTCCTTCCTCTTGGGTGTATCCTTGAACTACTAATCTTGCCATGTTCTTGATAATCAAGCCTCTATCATCTTTCTTGTTTCTGAAAACCCATTTAGTGCCTATGGGTACTTGACCAGATGGTAGTGGGCATAGATTCCAGACCTTTTGTCTTCTGAATTGAAGCAGCTCCTCCTGTATCGATTCAACACAACTACTATCCTTTAAGGCATCTCCCACCTTCTTGGGTTCCATCTGAGATAAGAAGCATGAGTACAAGCAGACATTCCCATGATGAGTTTGCCCTCTTGTTCTCACACCCTCAGAGACATTCCCTATGATGTTCTCAGTTGGATGAGTGTTGTGAATCCTAAGACGAGGAATCACTTCTAGTTGCAGAGATAAGTCCAGGTTGGACATATTCTGGTCAGGAACTGAATCACTCTTTCTAGCTGTTGTTTCAAAGTCATTCAATGAGGACTGATTGAATGATTGAGAAACATCATCAATGGTTGGCTGTGAAGTAGTATTAACAGTTGCCTTTTCCTTCAAAATACTACTTCCTTCAGCCTGGTGTTGTAATGGATCACCTGAAGAGCTTTGGGGTTCATCAGGTGATTCACTTGTTGAAGCTTCACTATTCCTGGAGATTGTTACACTATCAGATCTGTGAATGGTTGAAGTTTGTTGCCTTTCAGCTCTTAGAGAATTTGGAAGAGGTCTGGGAAGCTCAAATAGTTTATCAGCATCAGCATCTGCATCACCTTGAGCACCTGTTCCAGCTGAAACATTCTCACAAGATGGTTTAGAATAGTTTGGAAACAATTCTAAATCAAAGATATAATCAGGTCCATTTCCCCTAACACAAGGAGTGTGCTCATTAACAACTATATTAGATGACTCCTCAAATTGTTGATTCTTAATGTTGTATACTCTATAAGCTTTGGAGCTAGAAGAGTATCCAACAAAGATAGCATCATCTGACTTCTCAGCAAACTTTGCTAAGTTGTCTTTTGTGTTAAGTATGGTACACCTGCAGCCAAAGAACCTTAGAAAGCCAATGAACGGTGGACTCTTGTTCCATAACTCATAAGGGGTTTTTCCATGGGGCTTAATTACAAGAACCCTGTTCTGCACATAGCATGCAGTGCTAACTGCCTCTGTCCAGAATTTTGGAGGTAGTTTTGAATCAGCTAACGTGGTTCGAGCAGCCCCACTAAGTGTCCTGTTCCTCCTCTCAGCAACACCGTTTTGTTGAGGAGTTCTGGGAACTATATTGTCTGGCAATCCCTTTTGAGTCATAGAATGAGTCAAGAACAAAGTTCTTAAACTCAGTCCCTTGATTACTTCTAATGACCTTAACCTTGTGATAAATTTGATTTTCTATTTTAAGAATAAAAGATTTTAACGTTTCAGCAGTTTCATCTTTACTTCTTAAAAAGAATACCCATGTAAATCTTGTAAAATCATCAACAATCACAAGGCAGTATGATTTCCTTCCAATGCTCATTATACTTGTGGGACCAAAGAGATCCATGTGCAATAAGTGTAATGGAGTAGTGATGGAGTTGACACATTTGGATTTATGAGATAATCTGTGTTGTTTCCCTTTCAGGCATGCAACACAGTTATCTTTGCAGAAAATTTCCTTTTCAGGCAGACCATGTACCAAGTTATTTTTAGCCAATTTATTCATTGTTTTAAAATTCACATGACACATGCATTTATGCCATAGTGTTGACTCATCACTATCAGCTTTGGAAAGAAAGCACGTTACTTCACCCATAGGAGAAGCATTGTTCATATCTAGCTTGTACATATCCCCTTTCCTGGGAGATCTAAGAAGCACTAATTCCGGAGGAATCGTCATCCCTGGTCTGAGGATAATGCACTCATGTTCTGTGAAAAGCATTTGATGCTTTTGATCACAGAATTGAGAAACACTTAACAGATTGTGTTCAAGCTGTTTGACAAAGTGAACTTTGTCAATGTTTATTCTGCCATTGGATATACTTCCTCTGCCAGAAATATATCCTCCGGCCTCACCTCTAAATTGGACAGGCCCTCCATCATAGTTCTTGAATTGTTGAAGGGGAGATTTGGTCCCTGTCATGTGCCTGGAGCATCCACTATCTACAATCCAGACATTGTTGTTCTTATCGAATGGATGTCCCTGCACATAAGAAGAGATGGTTACTTTTGTTTGGAAGCCCAAGCCTTGATGGTCTTGGGCTCTTCCAAGGATAATGAAATAATTGAACCAAAAGATATGCATTGGGGTTCAATAGAGGTCGTTGAAGAAGAGGTTTGGGCTGCGGCATCTTCTTTGATCTTCCAATCCATCCCTTGGTTGATCTTTGAGGATGAGCTTGTTGAAGCTTTTGCAGCATGGTTTTCATCGAATCTTCTTTCTTTTCAGAAGAGGCCTTCACCACCTTTTCTTCCGAAGCAGTCTTCTTCTGGGATGGTTTCAAGGGAGCTTTCTTGTTCTTCCGAACTTTATAATCTTTGGCTTTCGAAGCCATTTTCCCTTCGGAAGAAGTGCTTTCTTCTGAAAGCAACTTGGCTTCCAAGACTAACTTTCCCTTTTCATCATTTGGACCGTTTGAAATGGTCCAAATGAGAAACCTTCCCTGACTCCTTCTTTTCTAACAGTATTTGCATAATGTGTGCTTGCTGGATTGTAGTAACAATCTTTAGCCATGTGGTTGTGCAGACCACACATTATGCATGCAATGTTAGTCTTCTGGGAATTTGAAGGTTGCTGTTTCTTGGACTTCTTCTCTTCATCAGCAACTTTTCCTTTCAACTTCTGATCCTTTGGTAGGACAGGAGTGCTGGTACTACACTCCTTTCCTGAATCAGAAGTACCTACCACTTGGAATCCAGCAGAGATGAAGACACCATTTTGCTTTGGGTCAATCTTCAGCTTAGACTCTGCAACCTTCTTGGCAGTCCTTCTAGCAGCTTTAGCTCTGCTTCTTCTTGCCTTGGTGGTTAGGATTTGATCTTCACAGGTGGAGATGAGTGTATCTTCCTGTTTCTCCCCTGTGGTGGCCAATATTTTTGCCTCATCCTCTAGTTCTAATGGAGAAGGGTCAGCAGTTGGAACCTCTTGCTCTTCAGTACCACATCTAGGTAGTCTGATAGACTCATAAGAGTGTGGTGGAGCTATTTCATTGGTTCCCAACCCTTCTTTGTTTTGATAAAACATTTTGGAATGAGAGGATGATGCAAGAATAGCTTGGAAGTTTTGCTCAACAATAGCTTGCTTCCTGGCCTGAGCCTCAGCAGTGACCAACTAAGCTTGAACTTCAGACAGTTTGGATATTAGATCTTCAATTTGAGTCTTATAGTTGGTCTTTTCATGTTTTAAAAGAGACACAGTTTTCTCTAACTACTCAATTTTCTTTTGATAGTCAGATTCAGCTCTTTTAAAATCAGATTTTAAGATGTTTAAAAACTCAACATCAGATCTGATTTCCATATTGTAATCCTTATTGAGTTTATCTTTAGCAATACAGGCAGCAGTACAAAGATGTTCATATACCTGATCATCATCTGTTCTGGCCATGAGTGCTTGAGCGGGAGTCATATCCTGTACCATGAAGCTCCAGTCAACTTCTTGAGCAATTGCAGCTGTTTCAGTTGACTTTTCTTCATGTTTTGAAGCTGAGTGATGTATGGAGGCCCGGGTTCCCGGCTTGTTTTTGGGAGCCTTGCATTCCCTAGCAAAGTGACCAAGTTGGTTGCAGTTGTAACACTTTGCTTTGCTCTTGTCAAACCCAAACTTGCTGTTGACAGGGTTTTGAGGGAATTGCCTTCCAGTTCCCTTGAAGAACTTCTTCGCTCTATAAGTTAAGAGAGCCATTTGTTGGACAATGTCCACGTACTCCACATCATCTAGACTGAAGCACTCAAGATCATCAAAGCAATATTGAAAATCACCAGAGTGTCCACTTCCAGAAACAAAGGCGCAACTATCCTGAAAGGAGTTGTGTTGAACCTTTTGAGACTTTGGAGTCTCAGGTAGAGTAATGTATGGTCCACTATGTGAGTTGTCAGGGTAGCACAGTAACTGATGTTGTGGTTCTGTGATTTCCCTTTCAACCACATGAAGGGCTGAACTCAGTTGGTTATTGGAGTTTCCAGAGGAATTCTGCATGTTCATCTCCATCTGAAATGCACTTAGGATACCATACAACTCTGTGAGAGAAAGAGTTTTAAGGTCCGAAGTTCTCTTGATTACAACACAGTAGTGTGTCCATAGTTTAGGAAGGGAAGACATGAACTTCCTAACTATATCTCTATTCTCAAGAGGTACTCCAATATCCACTAGAGTATCAACTATCTCAACATATCTGAAGTATTGTTGAGTCCAGGTCTCTCCAGCCTTGAAAGTGAAGTTCTCAAACTGCTGCTTTAAGAGATCCTTCTTGTTCTCTTTAGTTTCCTTGGATCCTTCATACATGAGCTTCAGTGCATCCCATAGATCTTTAGCTGTCTTGCACTTCTTGAAGCCTCTGTAGATGGAGTTTGGAAGAGCAGTTTGAAGAGAAGTCATAGCCCTTTGATCAAGCTCTATTCTTTTCATATCTTCTTCTGAGTAATCATCAACATCTTTTGGAATAATGCGATTACCAGTAGCAGAAGTAGTGCTTGGTATGAAAGGACCATTAACAATGGAGTCCCACATCCTTGAGTCTTGACACTTGATGAAGCCTTCCATTCTAGTGCACCATGTGTCAAAATCTTCAGGGGTGATCAGTGGGGACTTAGTCATGGTACCAGTTTCCATATCAGCTTTTGAGAGAGAGGCCATTTGAGTGAAGGGGTTATAGGGAGGAGTGAAAAACAAGTTGATTTGGATGGTTAGATCACGCAATCAAGAGCCAAAGCTCTGATACCAATTGCAGGATCGGTTTCGGTCACTCAACAAGTGGTTTCTTTCTCTCAAACTCACCTTGAACAACAACCAGAAAGAGTCCTAAGAAGAGTTGATCACAATATAACAAGTATCAAGTGATAATAAACACAGGAAGTAAATTTTCAATGTACTTTTATATATTGATTCTCAACTCAAAGGATTACAAGACTCTTACAAGGCACAATCTCTCTATCTATTGAGTTACAATAAAAACTATATATAATACTACCTACAGCCGGATATACTTTGATCCTAGATGGAAACCTATAACCAAAAAGCCTATACTACAAGACTATAGGTTAAGGTATCTCAAATATATTTTCTGAGATTTGGTAGTCAGGACATGTCCCTGACTTACCTTTTGTCACCAACTAAGGTTGGTAACATGTACTACATAAAAAGGTAAATATTAGAATAAAGTATGGTCAACAACATGGCTCTTTGGGAAGAAGCCATGCTGTATCAGAGGTCTGCAGCGGATTGTCAGAGACCATACTTATGTCTATTGGCCATAGCAATGTCTTCCGAAGGTTAAATTGCTTCGGAAGTATAACTTCTTCCGAAGCCACTTATACTTCGGAAGACTGCTTCTTCCGAGGCTTGGAGTCTTCTTTATCTTTGGAAGTAGACTTTGTCTTCAGTTGTTTCTTCAGACTTTGTCTTCGGAAGTGTTCTTCAGACTTTGTCTTCTGAAAATAGTCTTCAGCTCTTTCTTAAGACTTTGTCTTCGGAAGTGCTCTTCAGAGTTTGTCTTCGGAATATAGTCTTCAGCTCTTTCTTCAGACTTTGTCTTTAGCTGTTGACTTCAGCTGTTATCATCAGCTGTTGACTTCGGCTGTTGTCTTCAGCTGTTGACTTCAGCTGTTGTCTTCAGCTGATGTCTTCAGACTTCGTAAGATCTCATACATAGCTTCGGAAGCCTTTGAATGTAGCACCAAAATTGACTATCTAAAGAGGTTTTGGTTGCATTAGCCTTATAATGACCCAACATAACTTATGAAAGATGGGATATAAACCTCTTATGAATCAGCCAATTTATACCCAACACATTCCAAACACACCTCATGAACCCATCTTCGTTTTGCTTCCATCTAGTTGTTTCACTCTCATCTCTTGCGTCCTGGCTCGAGCGATTGTGAGGGCTGCAACACCACCTTATATAGTTAGGTTGTGATTTGAAGCCTTTTGGATCCGTAGAGCATTCTTGGGGCTGCCAAGACTTGCCGACATTCGGTCAATTTTGATTAGCAACTCAGGTACCAAGCCATGTGTTCTTTCTTCTATATCCTTCTTGTTATGGAATTTCGACTTCAAAGATTTTAACTTGTTTTGGGTGACAAATGCAGCCATCATTGCACCTCACCATCTTTGTTGAATCAATTGTTGTTACAATAAACAAGAGTCCATTCATTTGAATTCATTGATTTTGTTTCCGACCCGCAAACAGGTACAATAGTGACTTTTCCTCTTTAGTTTTCAGTTCAGTTTTGTCGGAGTTGATCTGCTAGTGATTGACTTGTTCCGTTAACAACTTGAACAAACAACCATTCTTGCTAATCAAGTTTTCCTTTAATTTGGTTCGGTGTAGTCAACTACTCAAGGTAAAAAGAAAATAAAATCGGATCATCAAATATTTTCATACGTTTCGATTGGGTTCCGACAATTCATGAAATTAGAATCTGTTAAGAACTAATAATTGTATTACAAGTATTGGTGTGAGTTTGCCTCTTCTTTAACGGGTTTTGGTTGCTAACATGTATCATCAATGGTTTATAAATTTATTACCTTTAAACTTAAATAATTAAGATTTCTATTGAGTTGATGAAACATGTTAATGGCTTTTAAAGGATAGACATTCGATGGGTTGTTTTGTTTACACATACCGCACCGGTTTATGTCTTGACACCTATGCACATGCAAACTAGTGTTGAGTTTTCTCTAGTCTACGTTCGATTGTAACCCTATGCACACATACACACTTAACCAAGCCTTGAATTATATTAAATATAAAAACTACTGTTATATAAATTTTGAGCTAGTGTCATCTTTCTTTCTTAAATCGAAATAAGGTTTTTAATTTAATAATGGTTGTTTCGGAATGCACATGTGTGTATAACATATTTGGTTATTTAAATAAACTAATAAAGTTATTAAATGGGCAAGTCAAGAGTTCAATAAAAGATACTATTATTTGGTATAATTCAAAGTAAATAATAATTATACAAGATTAATAGGTTACTCTGGGGGTTGATTGTCACAAGATTTCCTTGCATTGAAGCCGGTTAAGGGTTAGAACAATTATGTAATATATGTAAGTTATCCTTGAGTGGTTCACTAACTCACGAAAGATCTCTGTTGTCAGAACACCAACTAAGCAACATATGTAGATGGTTAATTAAATCCAATGATTTTGATCCAGGTTAATTAAAGTGTATGTTTTAGTACGATTTGAGAAGAACATCGACATAAGTGTTTTGAATTTTAGCTAAGGTACGGATTCCTGATTCTTGTCTCATATTTGATTCTCGTTCATCTCTAGTTTTGATTCCTATCACACGTGGCTAGTTGTTTTTGATTTTGTTATAAGTAGCTAGACTACATTATATTTCTGAATTTATTACCTGAGCTCTCCTTATCTTAGGGGTGACCAAGAATCGTTATTGCGACATCAATAACGTGGCACGAACCGTGGCGGTGAGCTGAGATCACGACGTCTCTAAAGAAGACTCTAAAAATTATGTTGGCCATTATGTTATATTATTATTTTCCTCAGAGGCGTGTGGATCGATCCTAGGTTAGTCCTATATTTCATGATGGATGGTTGCACACCACTCCATTTAGGACTCTTGTGAATGGTTTGTGTGTCTGCCCATACTTCGTTTCGCATTGGTTCACGGGCTCGCTACATGTATTCCCTCTGTTCAATTATTATATGATATGATTATTAGCTCTGGTTATGTTCTGTTGATATATACATTATGCCATCATGTTCTATATTATCATTACATCTGTTTATTTTGCTATCTGCCATTCCGTTTACTGGGCGTTAGGCTCAGGTGTGCTTTTGTTTTGATGCACGTCAGGTCAGCAGGGCCAGTCGGAAGGAGAGTGAAGAGCAGAAATCTAGATAAAGAAGACTGGTATTTATTTATTTTTATGTAATAGACTTTCATTGGGTTTTATACTAATGTTTTATTTTCTAGAATTTAATCTTTCAATCATTATCAATTATGGAATTGTGTTTTGGATTTTGATTACCGTGATAGTGACATGTCAGCCTTGTCGGGTTGGGGTGTTACATCATGCAAGGATCCAACAAGATTCCCAATGAGGAACGCATCCAACTTGGATGAGACAATAGAATTAAATACATTCCAAGTGAATGAAGCATAAAAATCCTAATAGGGATCACCTACCAAAGTGAAGTTGAAAGAATCTCAATGTGGATCAAACAGATAAAAGGATCAAAACAAATGAATCCCAATAAAGATCAAGCAAAATGAGATTTCATATTTTAAGTGACCCGCTCAAGTAAGCTGTTAAAAGTTCTACCATGCATTGCATGCAGATGGTTGACCTTACCATGCTTTTGAGTGCGAGGTACATGTTGGATACCCAATAAACTTAGAACATGATAAGATCACTAGTATTAAAATATTAACCAAGTATGACTTTAAGATTGAAATGACTCCACATCATGTGTAGATAAGAAAACAAAATTCATAAAAATATTCTCTTCAAAATTTTTAATCTTTAAAGTTTTTATCCCATATGGATATAAACTTTAGGGGGGTAATTAATATTTTCATCATTTTGTACAGCCATTTTCTTTCTGAAATATATAAAAATAAAAAACAAATACAAAAATCAGAAAATTGATTATGTTGGTGCAGAAGTTATACCATGGTATCTCAGTTTTTGCAGACATCTTGAAGCACAAAAGTCCAACATCAGTCAACACTGTGAAACTTGTATCACATCTGATGTACAAGTCAATCCAAGCAAGAATTGACAAGCTAAGCAAAAGTCAAAAATTCATAAATAACAAGGAAAAGACTCATCTTCATAACAATTAAAAGCAAAAGACATAACTTCATAAAGATCAAGCATCAAAGCAAAAAACATTCAAAACTACCCACAGTAGAAACATTAAGATTTGATAAGTTCAAAACTTAATACAGGTAAGAGCATTGGTTAACACGGGTGAAGGTAACCCAAGCACATAACTAATACGGGTAATAGTTTTGAGTAATGAAAAACACAAGTGAAAGTAATGCGGATAAGTTAACTCTACTTCATTTGTCTCACAACAAATATCTACAAAAAAGTTTTCAAGTATGAAAACTGATGCGGACAATGTTGTTCATCCGTATTTGTTTTTGTTGGAGCATATATTGTCATATATAGTGTGTCCGTCGCTTGACGAATAGTCTAGGCTTAATGTATTACACCTGATATGTTATAAACACATGAAACTGGGTCATTCGCAGGAGCATATGCGAATGAGACTCAGTCGTACGACTGAGCCATGCTAATGGACCAGTCGTGTGACTGAGAGATGCGATTGGGGCATTCGTAAGAATGAACCATAAGAATGGTCCAGTCATACGATTGAACCATACGCATGGTCCATCATACGATTGGACCATACGCATGGTCCAATCGCACGAATGGGCCCAGTCGCATCTAATATGGGCTGAGGACTATATATACCAGTTTCAATGTGTAGAAACCTAAGGGTTCTGAGAGGGAGTCTGCCCGGGGCCTAGGTGCTGCCGGATGAGAGGGGAGACCATGCTCGATCTCTCCTTGCCAAAAGTTGTGATTCTTAAGTTGTAATGAGCTTAAAATCGTTATGTTTTATCAATAAAATCATTCGATTATTGTTTGTACTTTCGTTTATCTTTTGGTTTTTCTTCTTCCGTCAAGAACACACTTGGATGTTTATCGATCCAGCGAATTAACAGTTTTTCTCAACCACATTTCCCAGATATGGCTGAAATCAATACTAAACTTGGTTTGTATTTGTATCATCACAAATTAGAAGTGTGCTCGCACTCTTCTATCATAATGTTTGAAGTTCAAAAAATGTGGACAACTTGGTTGTGCATCCGCATTAGTTAAAGTAACTACGGGAAGACAAATGACTCTTAAGCATTTGCTACAGTGAAAAAATGCTAGATAAGTTAAAATGTTCACATTTGTTGCTGTGCAAAAACACATATTAACTTAACCTCCGTATTTGCTACAGTGTTCAAGTGTCTGACAATTTAAATCTTCCGCATTTGCTACAGTACACAAATGCTGACAAAGTTTATTCTTCCGCATTTGTTACAGTAAACAAATGCTGATAGTTTTAAACTTTCGTATTTGCTACAGTAGTCGACCACATGTGTTTTGAAAACTTGTATATTTGTAAAAGCTATTAAAATTGACTATTTAAACAGATTATCAGAGGTTATTTAATTCATTTCAAATTTGAGTGACGTTAAAGTGCGACGAGCGAAAACCTTCCAACTGTTCTTCATCAATCATCAAAATCATCAACATCATTCTGATTTCTATGTTCTTTAAACATCATATTACCTCTATTTCGATTCTCAACCATCATAGTATCGAAACAAGGTGATTCTCAGCAAAATCCACGATTAACCCGTCGAACACATGATGAACTCAGAACCCTAACATAAAGAAAGATTGACAAAATCATCATCAAAATAAGTATTGCTAGACATTTTGAGTTCAAAAACACAAATGATCATGAAAAATTAACTTGAACAAGTGATTTTCAAAACCCTAGGATTGTTGTATAAACAGGGGATCATCATACTGTAATGTCGACTTCAAAACATAATTTTGAATGTTAAAATAGACTTTAAACATAAAATTATCATCAAAATCAAAGACAAATCATAATAAAACTTGTCATGCATTATAAAATCAAGTTAGCTCAAATTGCTATGAAAAAGAACCTATGATTCTTCAATTTTGACCAAATAAAATCAAAATTTGAAACAATCAAATTGATTTCACCAGTTTAATTGATGATTATATGTCAAGTACTAACTCATATACATCTTGTGCAGAAGCTAATGGAAAATCTCACATGGAGTAAACTCTATAATGTCAGTGGATTTCTTGACCCTGATATCCCTAAAGTTAAAGGACTCAAAGACATGATTAGATTTATCACCACTACTAGAGTTGCTCCTGCTATTATAGTAAGACCAGTCATCTATGAGAACTTCTTAATTTCATTTTAGGGAAGATCTGAAGTTGGAGATATTGATGGTGTCAAGACTTTATATGGAAGAATCACCAATGATCACACCATTTCCATCACTGAACAAACTGTGAGACAGTGTCTACAGTTTGTTGATGATGCTAACACTCCTTAAGAACTTGAAGATGTGGAGATCATGTCCTTCTTTGACAACATAGGGTATGAAGAAGGATATGAAGGAAAGCAGACTGCCAAAGAATTGGTAGATTTGCAGTGGAGATTCTTGATACACTTATTCCAGCACGGTCTATCCAAAAGAAAGACAAGATAGAATGATATCACTGTGACTACATCATCTGCTATATGTGCTCTGTGCACTAACAGGCCATTCAACATGTCTATGTATTTATTCAATGGCTTGGTGTCAAACATTTAACAAGGAAGAAGACATATCTTCCTTCTGTACCCAAGATTCCTTCAATGCCTCATCAATGAAAAATTTCCCCAACTCACACCTGTAGGACCTATAATGGACATTCCCCGCTACAATGCGAAGTCCTACATGAATATAAAGACGATGGATCCTAGGAATTTCTATAGTGTGACCTTCTTTCTTTACTTCCTTAGATGTTACAACAGATAAATGAATAAGATGTAATTGAAGGACAAGCTGAACAAGAAAAAGTGTCTCTAGCAGATGAGCCACCACATGAAGAAGAAAAACAAGTTGCTCCTGATCAATAACATGTTGATGAGCATACCGAAGAAGCAATGGAGGAACAAAGGCATGTGTCACCACATGATGATATATGAGGTAATCTTCATATAAGACTTTCTATTCAAGAAGCTGAAATTGCTTCTCCATTCTATCCATCACCTATTCAATCTCCACACATGTTTCCAACTCACTTTTCCCCACCTCATACTTCTCCAATAGCTGCTTATTCTATAGCGTCTGGTGAATATACCATATCTTCAGATTACTTCAAATCATCTCCAGATGAGGAGGGTCATACTATGAGAATGCCAGTGAGCCAGGCTTAATCAGAGGCAGGTCCTTTTAAAAGTTATGCTGAATCAGGAATCAATCAACCTAATAAGAAGAATGAAATAATCACTGAGCTTTTGATGAAAGTGGAAAGGATGGAAAAGCTGTTAAATAGAAGATTTGTTATTATCCAAGACAGACTAAAAGAGTTGGATGAAAAAGAATTAGATATCAAAGAACGCAAAGACAGACATGAGGCCGAAAAAGCAAAGAAAAACAAAGAAGTTGATAAGCTCAAAGCTGTTGTCCATAAAGCTAAAGAAGAAATTAGCGGGCATCTTGATACCGTAACCCTATAGACTCTTGCCATGGAAGAATAGGATATATTGATTGAAAGTCAATCTAATCTTATTACTGATCTTAGCTGTAACACACGGATATTTTAAAAGTTGTAAAAAGGAAGAATAAATTGGAAGAAATGTAATAAAACCCAAATGGAGGAGTTAAAGGTGTAAAAGTACAAAATATATATTATATTTTGTACAAAAGCAACATGGCCGCCCATACCATGTTACTTTTCACCTTTTTGTTTGGATTTTAGACAGAGAAAGAGTAGAAAGCTTCGGGACTAGAAAGAAGAAGAAGTTCGAAGGTGAATGTTTTGATGTTAATTGGCTCTGTTCTTTGAGATTTTCCACCTTAGAAACCGATTTCTAAGTGTTGTTGTGTTTTGGTGGTTTGTTGTGCTTGTTTTAGGAGTTTGAACTCTTGTGCACACAAGTTTGGAAGAAGATACACTTGTGAGTTGCAAAGATGAGTTCTAGAACCCCCCTTTTATATGTTTTAACTAATTTTGGGGCCGGAAAATGCATGTATGTATGTTTTTATAAAATGGGTATATTACCCGTATGTGTATGTATTATGGAATGTGGGTGGGGTATGTTTTGGGTAGGTATGATGTTATAATGATGTTGTGAATGTGCTTCTTTGGCTTAGAATAGGAGCCATATGCCTGGAATTTGCCTAGAATGACTAAGTGTTAGGCCATGCGCCCCTATAGTGCCCATGCGCCCCAATAGTGCCCATGCGCCCCAATAGTGCCAATGCGCCTAAGTGTTCCCATGCGCCCAGAAGGCCATGCGCCTGCATAGTGCCCATGCCCCTGCATAGTGCCCATGTGCCTAAGACTTAGAATATTTTTCTAAATTTTGGAAAAAATGTAAAGTGTAGGCTTTACCTTAGAATGTTCCCGAGGGTGATGTAAGTTGACTTTTGGTGATGGATGATGTGTGATTAGATAGGGGTGCTAGATAATGATATGTGATGATGCATGATCATGTGTGATGATGTGTGATGATGTGTGATGTAAGTTTTGTTCCCTTAATACGTATTATTTATGTGGCTTCACGTAGTGTGATTATGTTAATATACGTAAAGTATTATCTTAATGAAGCGAAAGAAATAAGATAATAAGCTTAATGAATGAATGAAAGCCTTGCAAGCAAAGTGGAAAGAGGTTCACAACTCCATGTGAGTTGTTAGAACAACTGTGTGTGGAATACCATGCGATTTTGCCTAACCCATGAGGGTTCACACACAGTGGGAGTCAGTCTTGGTGATTGCTCCATACGTGCGATGTGGTATTAACTGTGTTATATAGCATGCAATCTTGGCTACCTCATAAGAATTCCCACACATAGGGGAGTTAGTCTTGGTGACTGTTCCATACGTGCGATATGGGATCCTTGTCATTCGACCTTAGTAATCGTGGTTCCGTGCCATGAAGAGGGTAAAGCTTGACAGGATCTAGATTCAGTGAAAGATAATAATAAAAGGGCGAAAAGTGCGAAACATATAAAATGTGTGATATGTACGAAATGAATAAAACGTGCGAAATGAATAAAACGTGTGATAAGAATGAAACGTGCGATAAGAACGAAACGTGCGATAAGAACAAAATGTACGATGTGTGATCATGTGTGATAGTAACTGTTTTAACGAGTGAAAGGTTATTTACATTTTATAAAAACTAGAACTCACTCAGTAACGCTGACTTTTATGTATTTTCTAATTGGCAGGTAAGAATTGCTGAGGATGACATGGGGCAACTACTTGGCATTTTTGGGATGGCATCTATTTTATGTAAAATTATTTTTTTGTGATGAAATGCAATGAATGATATTTTGTAAAGATGTTGTATTATTTTGCAAAAGCAGTTATTAATATATGAGATGATATTAGTTAAATGATTCCGCTGCAATGTTTAAATAAATGTGCGATTTATGTGCGATGAATGACCAATTGTGAGGTGCCCGGGAACGGGGCCTTACATTAGCAAAGAAAATGAGACCTTACTAACAAGGGTCTCAGAACTGGAGATCTTGATTAAGATAAATGATGAATTAGCTGAGGAGTAAGAAACTAAAGGTGATGAGCAAGAACAAAAAGATGATGAACCAGAAATAGAAATAGAACCAAGTCTAGCCATGGTTGTCTATTCAAGTGAGCAATCTAAAGAAACCTGAGCAAGACTCAGAGCTTATAAATCTCATCAAAGAGCTTGACAATTATACTACTGGAGATTTCACCATTGATGATAAGTTTTGGGGGTTTGTAAGGGACCTAAGACATCCACTAGAACACATAGTGGTGTTCCTGCAATCACCTTTTCTGAAGAGCAAAAAGAGCTCATCAGAAACTTATGTGAAGAGCAGAAAGAAAAAAAAGAAGCTGCTGAAAAGCAAACTAAAGAACCAACACCAACAACAGGTGAAACATCCATGCCATCCTCATCCAGACCCTATGTACTCACCTACTCAAGGAAGAGGAAGTACTTGTCTGAGAATGCTAAGGGAAAACAACCTGTAGAGGAAGAGGAGCCTGTGAAGAAAAAGCAAAAAGATGATACAAGGAGTTAGCTGCAATAGCTGAATTTCTTGAGGTGCATGAAAGGGCTGAGGCTCCATTGAAAGAGATGATTGATATTATTGATTTGGAAGAAGGAGAAATAGAATGAGGATACCAGGTTAATGAACCTATGATGAAAGACAGTCCAATGAAGGTGGAAACCTTAGTTGAAGAGATGGTAGAAAAAGCACAAACAGATGATTTGATGATCACTGCCATGTTTCTGATCAATCACGGTTATGATGCTGATGAAGTCATTGGGATGATTAATGACTGAATAGTAGAAGAAGTAAGAAAAGTGAATCAACTTCTTGATCCAACTTATGTGACTAAGTATAAGAGACAATTAGTCCAATCTCCCATCACTTTCACCATCCCAATCACAAGACAGTTTGAAGCTCCTCAAGCTCCATATCCTGATCCCTACACCATAACTAATGGGGAAATGAAGGATTACCTCTCCAAACAAGGATAAACAAGAAGAAGAGTGGGTAATATGGAGCTACAATCCTTCAAATGATATATGAAAAGAAAGACAGGATAAAGAATGTAGAAGAAGAGGTTGTAAGAAGAAAACCCAAATCTAAGTTATCTGCTCAAGATGTCCAGCTCACATTCAAAGACCATGATGTCTTTGCACCAATACTCAACAAAAATCCTAGATGGTTCAATGAACCCTCCCAATTAAAACTTCAAGAGGGGTTGACCACTTCAGAGATGATACAGGGTTGTCTGCTCCAGCCTGGAAGTATGATAGTGACTGGAATATGTTCAAGATCAAAACAATCTCAGGGCTGGTCTAATTCTTTACAGAGTACTCTGCTCTTATGAATTCCCTGTAGATTCATGATCTAAAGGAACTAGTAGACTTGAGCTTATTAATAATCATGCAATGGACAGGGGGCATGAGTTTGAAGGGATTCTAAAGATCTTCAAAAGAACCAAGAACTTCGACTCATTGAAAGCAATTTGCTTGAGGAAATACAAGACTTTCTAGAATCCCCTGTACAAGAAAAGAAAAGCAAAGAGGACTGAAGAGTTGGTATTTCCTGAACTGAATGTAAAACCAACTGGATCATTGAAGAGAAAGATGGTGGCTGGCACTCACACTTCCATACCAATCTCAAATGTTTATTAGGATGAAAAGACTTATGAGATGGTAATTGAAAGGAAGTATGGAGGAAAAGAGGGGGCTAAAATTCATCTATATAACGGATATGAAGTGAGACTTCTTGATGAATCTTATGTCCACTACATCTTCTCTAGATGTTAGGACCGTGTATGTACGGAGTACTAACTGATTCAACGTGAAACCAGATCAAATAGTGTGGAATCCAATTTGATTGGCGATCCAATCAGGGAAAACATTAATCGATCAAAACAACAATGAGAATACGTTAAGAATTGATTAGAATTGATCAGAAATGTTCTATGAAGTTGGAAGGGACTCTCTGGACGAACTGGGACGGCTAGGGTTAAGAATTCTCGAAGTGTTTTGTTTTTCCAAGAATTAAGTGGTATTTATAGGTTTCAGTTTTCATTTGTACGACTGAGCCATGCGTATGGCTCAGTCTTGTGACTGAGTTGTACGATTGATTCATTCGTACGACTTAGTCAGTCTTATGACTCAATCGTGCGTATGGCTCAGTCACCTGGTTCAGTCGTGCGACTGGCCCATTCGCATGGTCCAATCATGCGACTGAATCATGAGACTTAGTTAAACATATTCCTGAACCTTTAACGATACAGAACTATGTCTAACAACTGTAAACCTATATAACATGTTCATATAAGCGTGTAACAATCAATCATATGAACAGATATCACATTCAACAACCAATAAACATTCAACGAAGAGTTTTCATTACATATATCAAACATTACATCAGTGTTACAAAATGAAAGTCAATTACATTTAAGCTCACTAGAACTAGAACTAGGGACATGTGTACCAACAAACTCTCCCTTGGACCTAGTTCTATCAAATCTTTGACCTACTTTTTAAACTCTTCATATCTCTTAACTCGTTCTTCTCTTGAAACCCCGGCATGAATATCAAGTGCAAAGCATAGACATATAACATGTTGAAACTGAAGTGCTTGCATGATATCATGCGTGTCAAAAAACCGTGGCCACTTGTACAATGTGTAAACATCAGCTGCAGACAAGTTTGTGAGACACATTAGGTCAAATACCCTTATTGTCTCTGCCGTCCCCTCCCTATCCAAAACTATGATGGCCTCTCCAGTGCGCCAGTCATAATACCACCATTTGAAATGGGGTGCAAAATCTTGTGGCATATCCCTCAATGGAATACGAGACATTGTGCGCGGAGGGTGCCATTTCAAGACAACCTTTGGTCTTCTTGAGGTAGGGTCAACCTCTGTCTTATGAATGAACCTTTTGGGCTATTGAGGTTTGAAATTGACCCACCTCGTATGGTACTCCTTCTTCATTGCCTTCTCAAACCATCCCGATATCTTTCCGGGAACAGCATACAGGAGGTTAAAGTTGGCTAGACAGTTTAGCTCAAATCCAGGGAGAGTTTTCAGATCCTGTGGGAATCTGAAATACTCTATGCCCTTCTCCCTCTTGACAACGTATACCTTGAGTTCCTCAAAATATGCCCAGCTTATGATCTTGCCAGACACCTTCTGATGCTTCTTTACCTTGTAGAGCGTGGTGTAGGCGTTTGACTTGATAGGCTTTCGCTGTTTCTTCATTTCCTCCAGGTAGGTTGCCCACTCAGCCTTTTTGGATGCTAGATTAGCATCATCCGCCTGAGGACCTTCATCTGTAGCTTCTTTTTCAGCTATATTTTCTTCCACTTTGTCGAATGCACTGCTGCCAAATGTTTCTCCCAGATCTAGTAGTACTTCCCCTTTGGCGTTAGTATACTGGGGATAATGGTCAGCAGTCACATCCTCGATCTCCACCTCATCGACATCTTGTAGCTCCTCATCACTGACTACGTCGACTTCTGGAGAGTCCTTCACCAACTCATCTGGATTTAGACTTAACAGTTTGGCAATCTGTTCATCAGTCATATCGTGGATTATCTCTCCCTCTTCAGGTGTGTAGCTGACAGAGTGATGTACTATCCCTTGCAAATCGAGAATCATTGTCAATTGAGTCTTGATTTGTCAAAGGGGTACCACATCATGCTCGTCAGCCTGTTTAGATGAACCTGTTAAAGAAATAACCAAACACAATACAAGTTAGTATACATGATGCACATGACAAATGGCAGTTCAACTTTTCGTTTATGCATTTAAATAAACATTGATACTTAATTTCAAGAACAAAAGTTTAATAACATATAGACATCTAAGCTTTAGTTTTGCCTTGAATCATAGTCGGGTCTTCTGCAGATGGGGAGGTAGGTGGGGCAGACGATGATGCTCCTTGGTCTTGTCTCTTCTTTGTCCTTTGCTCTTGACCATGAGCAGAGGCAGATGCAGCTGCATCTTCTTCATCATCATCATCATCATCCTACCTACCTCTTGCTTCACCATCACCCTCCACATCATCCTCATCATCATTATCATCCTCTTCATCATCATCCTCATCATCATCTCCATCATCATCTCCTTCACCAAGCTTCAGAGGCTCCTCCTTAGATCCTTTTAGTTAGAGCATGATCTTCTTGTTTGCAGCCTCCAACCCCTCTAGCTTCTTGGCAGACTCATCCTTGTGCTCTTGGAGTTTGGCGATCTGCTCTGCCTGCTATGAGATCTGCTGAGCTTGGGAAGCATTTAGCTCCACTAGCTGACGTAGCTGTGCAGACTTCTCCTCATCAGCGGCTAACAACTTCAGCACCATCCTATTCAGTGCTACCAGCTGTTCCTCCACTTCAATGGGAGGGAGGGATGATCCGGTGGGGAATGTGGATGGGCCAGCTTGGTGGCTGGTGCTCGTAGCAGTGGTGGTGGTAAATATTGGTGGTGGTGAATGGATGGGTGGAGAGGTCTGAGGTGTGATATTAAAAGGTGGAGTAGTAGTGGTGGGTGGTATAGTGGTAGTGGGTGGTGTAGTGGTAGTGGTAGTGGAGGTGGAAATCAGTGTGAACCTCCATCGCTTCGGCTTCATCCCATGGGGCTGAGCCATCCTCTTCCTCCGAGTCCCCCTGGACCTGGAGGCTCCCCCTTGGCTACTGGGTTGGTCTGGGGTGTATGATGGATCTGAAATAGCCTCCCCAGACCCGTCCGAATGTCCACCAACCATCCTAATCCCCCTTTTGGTGGCAACCACCCAGCTGCCTACCGTCCGAGTCAACGGCTCCTCATCCGGCTCCTCCTCCTCATCAGGCTGGAAGTCCTGATGGAACCTAGCAGTAGCTAAATCACCTTGTGGAGATGGCGGAGATGTAACATCAGCAGTAGGGGTCTGTGTGTGAGAAGGACCTGTATCTCCACCATCACCACTATCATCATCACAGAGTCGTCATCAGGTAAGACTATATGCTCTGTATCTGAATCACTATCGTCGTGGCGCCACTTCCTCTTCGCTGGCGCCACTTCCTCTTCGCTGGCGCCACATAGTCTTCACGGGTCAGATGCCCAAACAGACTCCTTACCGGGGGCTTAACCTGCTTACCTTGGTACACCCTCATCCTCCCGAGGGTGGTGTCATCCATCACCTCGAGGACCACAGCATCCTCTTTCTCCTTGGGCAGCGAGGGGAGCTTTTGATCTATAATCATTTGCAGAAAGCGTGGATACATGCAGAAGCTTTCCTTCCCCTTCGTCTTAATGTTCTCCACCATGTAGGCGAAGATCATCCCCGAAAAGCTGAATGGATGATTCAGCACCAACGCCACATAGGCGTTCTGCATCTGGTCGGAGAGCTCGTCGAAGCCACCCTTCCTGGAGGCGATGCATCTCAGTAGAACATGGGCTAAGTATTTGAACTGGGGGCACAAGTTGCTCTTGTTGAGCATACTTGCATTGATGTCCCCCGAGTACTTAGCCCTCGTAAAGCAACCACGAACAGTAAGGGGGTGTAATCGAGTGGGGCAGTCAGCATCATCCCCTAGCTCTAACACTATCCTGATGTCTTCCTCTGAAATCTCTATGGCCTCCCCAAATATAGAACACCTGATACTATGGGGCTCAGAAGACCTGTCAACTACAACGCTTTCAAAGAAAGCCTGTTGTACTGATCTGTAAGGAGTGCACTGTGTGGAGATAGCTCGAAATATCCTCGATCGGCAGAGAAACGAAATAATGCCCATAAACTCAGCAGCATTGCGGGATGAGAAATCAAGATGAGCACATATGTTGTGCTTAATGCTCATTGTCCACCGACTCGCCATCTGTGACACAAAGTAAATAAACATTAGTACGTGTCAAAGAATACCAGACTTGTTTCGTGAACTTGAAAATTTTGTTCAGTCGTGCGACTGAGCTGAGCGACAGAGATCTAGTAGTGCGAAGGAGCTGCGCGACTAAGATCTAGTCGTGCGAATGAGCCGTGCGACTGAGTTCTATTTGTGCGAATGATCTCATATGTACGACTAAGTCATGTGACTGTACTTAGTCATATGTTCTCTCATGCGTTTACCTCAGTCGTGTGATCGAGCTCAGACGCATGGTTCAGTCGTGCGATTGAACCATTCGTCCATCTCACTCGTGCGGTTAAGCCATTCTCCTCGCTCAGTCATGCGATTGAAGTTCATCAGGGTGTCCAATCGCATGTCCGACAGTTTGTTCTTTCATAATTCAATTTTTGAGCAATACTTGATGTTAAACGTTGTGGATTGACTCATTAGGTTCGCAGATTACCGACTAAAACCCTAATACCATTAATTTGATCAAGACGCTTAGTTTTAGTGGTTTATTTGTCATATTTGGTTCGGTTACCATTATGTCATTATTTCGATCCTTGTGACGTTGTAGTAACTGATTTTTCGTACTAATATTATTGTGCAGTACCTATAGAATCAATACAAAACGTCAGAGAGAGTCAGACAATGGTCTATAAAGATCAAATGAAATTTTGGCAATATGGGTTTGTGTCGTGCGTCTGAGAGGCGATTTGGGAGAATGAAACGACTGTGACCGATTCCCCCTCTATTTATACTAGGGCAACATTCAGTCATGCGACTGAGCCGAGTCGCACAATTGATTCATGCGACTGAGCTTCAGTCGTGCGACTCCCCATACGGTCACCTCTAATCGTACGATTGAGGGTCATTCGTGCGACTGTCACAGTCGGTCACCTTCAATCGTGCGATTGGTTTCATTCGTATGATCCAATCGTAGGACTGGTCCATACTTATGGTCCAGTCGTGCAAATGGGTCATACTTGTGAAATTTTGCCTTTTTGACCCTTTGACACTTAGCCCCTTATAACAATAGATAAAACATTTTGACCAGTTGATCATCTCAGACATGACCAGTTTAAATTAAAGATCCTTTGATCACCTCAGACGTGATCCATTCAACCACCTGATCACCTCAGACGCGTTCCATTTATCCACCTGATCACCTCAAACGTGATTCATTTATCCACCTGATCACTACAGACATGATTCATTTATCCACCTGATCACCTCAGACGTGATCCTTTTACTCTTTTCAGAAACAAGTGATTCAAGATTGACTTTAAGTTCATTTTGTGACTTTCACAGAGATGAATAACATGGCACAGTCCGACACTGACACACTTTACAAATAACTTGAAAAATTAAACTAAGTAACAAAATAAACATGTTTTTTTGATTTTGTTAGGGTAGGGTATAGTAGCCTATTAGCATTAACATCATTTCTAAGACAGATTCATATGGAATCAGACAGGCATAAACTCAATTACTTGGAACTTTTATATATATATTGAAATGGAAACTAACATATTTACATATCACAGTTTCTCATTCATCTGAGACTTCTATGCTCTAACTGGAAATCATGCATGATCTAATATGTAACACACATTGATTTTGAACAACAGGCAGTGCAGCCACGACGATTGTCAGCATACTTGTCCACTTAAATCCATACACAGATTTTTGACACATATTGGTGATGTATTTGGTTATATTATTTCAACCAACATTTGTGAATCCCAAGCTTATATGGTAATCAACATTCCTCAGGAGACTTTTGAGCGGTCTACGGGTATTTTGACAAGAAGAGACTATTCATAGAGCTTTCAAAGAGAAGCCAAGCCTCAGGTCAGTGCCACCGTACAGCAGAGAGGCGGCAAACAACAATGAATTCTAGAATATCTAGGTTATGCTTATCCTCAGGTCAGTGCCATCGCATAGTAAAGAGGCGCACAACCAATCTTCTTGTTAGAGCACCTTTAAAATTTTCTTTTGCACATAACGCACCAACACATAGGTTATCAGCTTGATTGCGTTTATTTTCATTTTTCATGCTTTGCCCTTTTTGTGGTCATCCGCACACTTTTTGTGGCGTTTATTTGCTCGTCATCCCTTATTGGAAATAACTAATTGTGTTAACCAGTGATAAGATGGGAACCCACAGTCAGTTGAACAAATTAGTTTAATTTGAGTTCACCAATGAAGTCTACTAGTCTATTGTGTTTAATCTACCGACACATCGTATAATGAACTAGCACCTCCCTAGATCTACTTTCTTCGAGTAATTACAGTAACAAAGAAGCGTACTATCATTTTCCCAATTTGTTAGACTTAGAATTCTCTGACTAACAATTTTTGTGATTTAATTAAACTAAAATTGCAAAAATTTAAAATCTTTTTGGTGTTCCAAGTAACTCGACACCTGTGTACTTTCACTTTCCATATCATTGAATCACATTCTTAAATATTTTCTTTTTGCCTTTTTAGCTTATCGGACCTTTTTTTAAGTAAATAAATACTGAAACTAAACTAGTCCCCCCTAAAATTCTAAAACCGAAAATATATTTTTTTTTGTTTTTGGGTTTTTAAGATAGGAAATTGAAATAAGATAAATAAAAGGAAATAAAAAGAAAAAGAAAAGGAAATTAAGCAAGTGCCGGACTAAGCATTTGTCTCTTCTAGACTGACGTCACTTTTCTTTTTCACGCCGTTGACCTCTAACAGATAGAAAAATCTGGGTTTATCAAACGGTTTGGTGTAGAGGTCGGTGCGTTGAAAATCCGTGTTTATTTTAACCACATCAATTAATTGTTTTTCATAGCAATCACGTATGAAATGATACTTTATGCCGATGTGTTTTGTTTTAGGGAGTTGAACATGATTTTTAGTTACAGCTATGGCAGCAGAGTTATCAACAAATATAGGGGTATTAGAAAATTACAAAACGTAGTCCCGCATTTGTTGTTGGATCCAAATGATCTGAGAGCAGCAAATTGCAGTAGCAACGTATTCAGCTTCACATGTTGACAAGGCAACATATGTCTGCTTCTTGCATTGCCAAGTGACTAAACGCCTTCCAAAGAACTGACACCCTGCTGATGTCGACTTGAAGTTCATCTTGCAGCCGCCATAGTATAAATCACTATACGCAGTTAGCTCAAAGTCATCATCATGAGGATACCATAACCCCAGTGTTGGAGTACCCTTAAGATAATGAAAAATCGTTTTCACCCTGATCAGATGATTTACTTTTGGTTTTGCTTGATATCTTGAGCACAGACATGTGGCGTACATGATATCTGGATGTGAGGCAGTGAGATACATAAGAGATCCGATCATCCCACGATACATAGTGGCATCCACCAAATACCCATTCTCATCAGGTGCCACATCATGGTTTGTGGCCAGAGGGGTACCGACAACAATGACATTTTCCATATTAAATCGACTTAGAATGTCTCCAACATACTTAGTCTAATGCAGAAAAATGTCGGTAGGTGTCTGATCCACCTGTAAACCTAGGAAGAAATTCATCTCACCCATTGCACTCATTTCAAATTCTGCCTTCATCACAGATTCGAATTCTTTACATAATTCTTCGTTTCGAGAACCGAAAATTATGTCATCCACATAAATCTGCACCATTAGTAAATCTCCATCTTTTTCTTTGATAAACAACGTGCAGTCAATCACACCGCAGCAAAAACCATGCTTTAACAGGTGGGTGGAGAGCTTCTTATACCAAGCTCGAGGAGCTTGGTGTAGTGTCACACCCCCGCTAAAGCGGAAACACGAGGATGTAACGAGATGGGATCGTCATAACACATGGTATACGATAGAGAAGAAATATAAATATGATGACGAGCGTGTCATGACGACACCCGAACACAAATGGAGACTTGTGTCGTATCAAGTCAGTAACCACGACATCATAGTCATAAGCAAAACATAAAAATGATCACATAAGCATAAATGATAAGTTGTAATGTAAATTCCCACAACCCGGGAACAAGTATACAAATGATCAAGTTTAATCAACTAAGATTAATGTTTAACAAAAGATGATAAGTCACAAAAATGCATCCTAGGGTCCCCTCTAAAGGCAGCACTCCTAGAATCTTCAATTACCTTGATCACCTGAAAAGAAAATGCTCAAAACGGTCAACATAATTGTTGGTGAGCTTCGCAGGTTTTAAGTAATAAAAGATGTTAAGATGAAAACAACTTGTAAGTTTAATAAGAGTTACCGCAACTACACTTATGTGTAATCGGTTTTGCAAGATATAGATAACTACAACCAAACCTATACATCGGTTCCACATGGGAATTGATGGCTGTAAAGAAAGCATCCCATAAGTTTTACATAACGTAGCAAGATCCACGTAGCGTATACGTATAGGTTACAAAAAAATCAATCCTTAGGTCCCATTACCGGGATTAATGGTTGTAATGGATGATCGGCTTAGAAGAACCACACAGAAGAACCACACAGCCAATGCATCCATCAATAATAGCAATCACAGGTAGCATCAATCAACACATAATATCAAAGTAGTAGCGCATAGTAATGTAATACCACCAAGTAACATACAAGGTGGTAACATAGCATAGAGTCAAGTTCATATAGCATCAATCAACAAGATAAGCAAGATAAGATACTTATAAAAGTAGCAGCCAACTTCCACTAGGGAGATGCTTGAAATCAAGTTAAGTAGGTGAGCATTCTTTTCCTCCCAGTTGAAAATATTTAAAAGGTTTTATAAGAGTAAAAAGGGGCTACGAAACTCACGGAATAGATGTTAAGCATGTATGATGAATATTCCCAAAGGTAGAATGCTATGAATGGTCAAACACCTATTGACAGTTACTGACAAGCATTAGTATGAGCATAAGGCATAAGATGACATTCGTTTAGTTCGGGCTATTTTGGTTCGGTCGTGGGTAGCACACACAAGCAGGCATACACATATTAGGCCTTATGTAGATCCAAGTATTAAGAGTAGTCGTCATTGCTAATGACATCCGTATGGGGATCCTATTATTGTAAAAGATAGTGCTTGTTAAATATTTGTAGTCCCAAATAGGTTGTCGATAATTGTAAATGGTTAGGTTATTTTAAATCGAAATAGTATGTGCCTGTTGAGAGCGTTGACTTTAATCTTTGTGGTCAAGCAATGACACTTTATTGATGTTACCTTATCATCACAAGACATTCAAAAAGGGAATTCACACATACACGCATCATCAATCACACAACAGGACCGGACGCACGACTCAACCCTCCATTCACACGAATGGACCTTCAGTCATACGAATTAGCTTCATTCGTACGATTGAACCTTTATTCGTGCGACTAAGCATTCAGTAGTACCATACAACACCCAATCGCGCGACTCAACCTCCATACGCATGATTGAACCTTCATTCGCACGAATCAACTTCATTCGTATGATTGAACATTCATTCGTGCTACTCGCCTTTCAGTCGTGCGACTCACACACAATCGCACGCAATCTCATCCGCACCGACTCAATCGCACACATATTCACTCGCATGGACTCAATCGCACACACATTCAATCGCACACACCCTGGCGCATGACTAAGTCGTGCGATTCACCCAATCGCACGGCTCAGTCACACGACACACCCAGACGCATGACTCAGTCGTGCGATTCACCCAATCGCATGGCTCAGTCGCATGAACAGACCCAGTCGCGAAGTACAGCAGAATCACGACTGCCGAGTGAAGAGCAGTCTCTGGCTGCTCCGTGCACTCGTTTTACACCCCAAGAACTTCCAGAATCCATATTCTAACATGTCTAAACAAGAAACACACTCAGAAACGCAACACACAAGCCCACACGACCTCATGTTCTCGAATGAACCCGAGCACCCGAAACCCTAGAAAACGCAAAAGCGAAACCGAGCAAGAAACGGGTCAAACAAGGTTATCTACCTGCTAGAAGTAAGTATTCACGATGATAACCAAGATTTGCCGGTGAAAAGGCAAGAAAATGAGCGGTTTTGGTGCTAGAATGGTGAAGAAGGTGAAGAAGAAGAAGAATGTGAAGAAGAAGAAGAAGGTGAAGATGATGGTAAGAATGGGGGCTAGGGCTGGTTAAGGGGTATTTATACCCAACCCTAGTTCCACAAAATATCGTGTTTAGTCCTCGCACTTTGCCCCCGGGTTCCCAAATTTTATTTCGGTTGAAACGACATTAATTAGGCTTGTTTTATTAATGATGAAAGTTGTAGTTAATGATATTTATGATTTAAAAATGGTTTTATTTGTAACATTAGGTTTATATAAAAATGGTGTGTTCAATGATAACGAGGGCAATCTTAGAAAACATTTTAAGATGATGACAATGCAAGCAACGATAGCACAAGCATAAGGATAACCAAGCAAGCAAATATGATATCCACATAGATGGGTTACAGAGATGAGGAATGACCGATAACAAAAGTTAACCGAACACGTTAAATGACTGACCTTTGGTGACGGATGTCACAGTATCCCCCAGTTGAGGGAATTTCGTCCCAAAATTCAACTGGTGCAAGGTCCAAGAGTGTCATCCTCGAATAGGTGTGGAAATTTAAGCCTCATCTGATCTTCATGTTCCCATGTAAACTCTGGCCCTCGTTTAAAATTCCATCTTACACGAACAATAGGTATCTTGCTGCGCCTCAACCTCTTGACCTTTCGGTCCATGACTTTAATGGGTTCCTCCATAAAATGAAGGCTTTCATCAATCTTGATATCCTCAATAGGTATGTGAAGTGATTCGTCAGCTAAACACTTCTTGAGGTTCGATACATGGAAAGTATCATGTACACTGTTAAGCTCTTGTGGCAACCTTAATCGGTATGCTACCGGACCGATTCTTTCTGTAATCTTGAATGGTCCAACATATCTTGGGGCTAACTTCCCTTTCTTTCCAAACCGAACGATCCCTTTCCAAGGAGAGACCTTAAGTAACACTCGATCCCCAACGTTAAACTCTAGCGGCTTTCGACGGTTGTCGGCATAGCTCTTTTGGCGATCTCTAGCAGCTTTAAGTCTGTCTTTGATTTGTAAGATCTTATCGGTTGTTTCTTGAATGATTTCAGGGCCTGTTAACTCACTTTCACCAATCTCGGCCCAACATACCGGTGATCTACATTTCCGGCAATACAACGCTTCGAACGGTGCGCACCCAATACTAGTATGGTAACTGTTATTGTAGGAAAACTCGATCAACGGTAGATGAGTATCCCAAGTGCCACCAAAATCAATGACGCATGCCCTCAGCATGTCCTCAAGCGTCTGTATTATTCATTCACATTGGCCATCTGTCTGGGGCTGATAGGCTGTAATCATGTCTAATCGAGTGCCCATCGCTTTATGTAACGTCTGCCAAAATCGTGAAATAAATCGTCTGTCTCCGTCGGATATGATTGACACTGGCACCTCGTGCCTTGTCACGACCTCTTTGATGTACAACCTTGCCAGCTTATCCATTTTATAGTCTACTCGGATAGGAAAGAAGTGAGCGGATTTTGTCATTCGATCCACCACGACCCATATCGAGTCGTGTCCGCTTGGCGTTCTCAGGAGTTTGGTAATAAAATCCATAGTTATGTTCTCCTATTTCCACTCGGGAATTTCAAGTTGTTGTAATAATCCTAATGGTTTCTGGTGTTCAGCCCTGAGCTTTGAACATGTCAAGCATTTGCTCACATATATAGCAATGTCTTTCTTCATACCTGGCCACCAGTACGGATTCTTCAGATCGTGGTACATCTTGTCTGCACCAGGATGAATAGAGTATCGAGTCTTGTGTGCTTCATCCAAGACTAGTGTACGTACACCTCCCCATCTGGGGACCCATACCCGATCCATGAAGTAATGTATGCCGTCATCCTTGCAACTCATCTATTTATCTAACCCTCCGAATTCTTCTCCCGCAAGGTTTTCTTCTTTCAATGCCACACTTTGTACAAGTTGGATCTGAGCCTTCAAGTTCGTTTGAATAGTCAATCCCAAAGCTCTAGCACGTAGTGGGTTCACGTGTTCTTTACGACTTAGGGTGTCAGCAACCACATTTGCCTTCCCCGGATGATACCGGATTTCACAATCGTAGTCACTAAGTAACTCCACCCAATGTCGCTGATGCATATTGAGTTCTTTCAGATCTAGAATATGTTGAAGGATTTTATGATCTGTGTAGATGATGCATTTGGTTCCATATAGATAATGCCTCCATATCTTGAGTGCAAATACTACAGCGCCCAACTACGAATCATGAGTTGTGTAGTTCTTTTCATGCACCTTGAGTTGTTGCGATGCGTAGGCAATTACCTTGTCTGTTTGCATTAGCACACATCCCAATCCTTGATGTGAAGCATCACAGTATACCACAAAATCATCAGTTCCGTCTGGGAGGGACAGTATTGGAGCGTTGCACAGCTTTTCTTTCAACGTCTGGAAAGCTCGTTCTTGTGCATGTCCCCAATCAAACTTCTTGTCTTTATGGGTTAGTAGCGTTAACGGTTGTGCGATCTTTGAAAAGTTTGCAATAAAACGATGGTAGTATCCGACCAATCCTAGGAATTTCCGTATTTCTGAGGGTGTTTGGGTTGTATCCCATTTCTTCACAGCTTCAATCTTACCGGGGTCCACATGAATTCTATCTTTGTTAACCACATGACCTAAAAACTTCACTTCTCAAAGCCAGAATTCACACTTCAAGAATTTGTCAAAAAGTTTCTGGTCCCGCAATAGTTCTAGAATTGCTCGAAGGTGTTCTTCGTGGTCCTCTTTCGAACGGGAGTAGATAAGTGTGTCGTCTATGAATACGATCACGAACTTATCAAGATAAGGCTTGCACACCCGATTCATCACATGCATAAAGACAGCTGGTGCGTTGGTCAACCCGAACAACATGACCAAGAACTCATAGTGCCCATAACGAGTCTTGAATGTTGTTTTCGATATGTCATCCTCGAAAACCCTTAGTTGATGATATCCAGAACGAAGATCAATCTTGGAGAAATATAAAGATCCTTTCAGTTGATCAAATAAATCATCAATTATGGGAAGAGGATGTCGATTCTTCATAGTTAATTTGTTCAACTCGTGATAATCGATGCACATACGGAATGACCCGTCTTTCTTTTTGACAAATAAGACCGGTGCTCCCCATGGTGAATGGCTCGGCCGAATAAAACCCTTCTCCAGTAGCTCTTGTAATTAGCTAGATAACTCTTGCATTTCGGATGGTGCTAACCAGTACGGTGCTTTTGCCACCGGCGTAGCTCCAGGAACCAACTCTATACGAAATTCCACCTGTCATGGAGGAGGCAAACCCGACAAGTCATCAGGTAATACTTCCGGATAATCTCGTACTATAGGGATATCTACCAATTTGTCGCCTTCTTCTTTCTTTTCCACTACATGGGCTAAAAACGCGTAACACTGCTTTCGTAAACATCAACGTGTCTTCATGTAAGAGATAAGCCTTAGAGTTCTTCCTGGTCGTTCTCCTTGAATCTTGAGTACCTCCCCGTTTGGCATGGGGATTCGTACTATTTCTCCCGACAAACAATCTCGGCTCCGTGTTTCGACAAGCAATCCATCCCCACAATCACATCGAAACTTCCCAGCTTAAAAGGTATTAAGTCTATGTTGAAGGAATGGTTTTCCAATATCATCGAGCACTTTCTAATAATCTCATCGGCCTGTACAACTCTACCGTTGGCCATTTCTACGGAGTAGCTAGTTTCTATCCTGCTAGGATTCAAGGCAAGCATGCGAGCAAATTCAGACAATATAAACTATTGTCTGCTCCAGTATCAAACAATATAGATGCAAAGTGGTGAATGAGCAAGTACGTACCCGTAACGACATTCGGGTCATGACGGGTGTCATTCGCTCTGATAACGAACGCACGTCCTCTAGCAGCATTTCCTTGATTCCCTTGGCCTGGACTACCAGCTATGGCCATCATTTGTGGTTGATTGTTTGCTTGGTGACCCTAAGCCCGATTCAGTCTTGGGCACATGTTTCGGTAGTGACCCAGGTTCCCACACTCATAACAGACCCTGGCATTCCCGGCGGGGTTAACCGTGTTGACGGGTGCCACCAGGTTCGGCGCCACTCTGCAGTCTCTCGCTTGATGCCCCGGGCATCTACAGTTCAGACACACCTGACACGGCATTGCTGGGGGATGATGAAGGTTGCACCTGTCATATTTCGGGTGCGACCCAGCATATTCTTTCTTTCCTTGAGTCACATCCACAAAATTTCGGGTCGTCTTGGCCTTCTTATCAAACCTTCCGGCGTTAGACCGGCTCGTTTCCCCAGCCTCCTTTCTCTTCTCTGCTCCCCTACCCAACATCCCTGTTCTTACCATCTCGTCAGTTAGAGCGCCGGCCTTCAGAATTGCGCTCGGAATCGTAGGAGGAGCAGCTGCTGTTACCAATGATCGGATTTGAGGCCCGAGTCCCCAAATATACCTCTCAATCCTTTTCGATCCTGGAGTCAACAGATGTGGAACTAGTCTTGCCAGTTCATGGAATCGATCAGTATAGGCTGCATGCCCTGCCCCCACCATAGCATGATTCCAGAATTCATGCTCCAGTTTCTACATTTCGTTGAGGGGGCAGTATTCCTCAGTAATTAAAGCTTGAACTCATCCCATGACATCCGTATCGCGGACTCTCTTCCTCTAGCTTGTACCTGGGTGTTCCACGAGGTTATCGCCTTACCCTGCAGTGAACATATGGCATACTTGATTCTTTGACTGTCGAGGCACTCACTCATATCAATCACTGTCTCCATCTTTTCAAGCCACCTAGTTAGGGCTATAGCCCCACCTTTCGCATCAAATTCTCGGGGTTTGCAGGCCATAAATTCCTTGTAAGAACATTCCCGTCTTGTATTATCGACCCCAGTTTCGTTCCCAGTTGTTCCGCCAATCCCAGTGTCTTCCCCTGTTCCTTGGTTATGCTCATGGTGAGTATCATGATCCCCGTGGAGATTATGATTCAGAAGAGTGTCGCTCACTTGAGTCACTATAGTTGGAATCAGTGCGGCTAGCTGCTGGGCAATCATAGCAGCTATGTCAGGGTTGTCAGTTCCCTGATTGTTGCCAGCAGGAGCACCACCTGTTCTTGGTGGCCTACCCCTACCTCTACCTTGTGGGGTCTCACCTTCATGATTTGTACTGCGTGTGACTCTTTGAGGCGGCATTGTTCTAGCCATAAAAGGAGTAAACATGTAAACTTTAGTAAACATGTAAATCTTAGTCACTTGAAGGTACATGTATGATTCCACTCATCAAGTTCCAACAATCCATGCTTCAGTCAATCAGGACCATCACGTAGCTCGGTTTAAGCACATTCTTAGTATACCGATGATGCTTATATATAGGGTTCCCCGCAGCGTTCCCACCACATCCACGATATACCTAGAATGATGCCTAAACCGGTTACTTGACATCCGATTTTTGTTAGCATCATCCTAATGAATAACATAATGTATGTGTAGAGAGTATCATCACTCCTCTACATTTCTTGTAGTCCACTTTCATTCTAAGCATTCAAGCAGTTCCTTAGTTACTGAAATGCTAAGTGGAGGAATGTTTCGTGGAGAATAAAATCAATGTCATGATTGGAAATACCATGAAGGCTCTAAGTAGGACAGGACTTAGGTAATAGTAGGTGTTAGTAATGTTTTGTTACCCTTAACAAGGTCTTACAAGAATTAAGATCCTAGCACCCTAGGGTATAGAATAGAAAACTTGTGATACTCATCATCGTTTCCTCATGGTAAGATTAGCCAGACTTCTCATGCACTGCAAATTGTAATTATGTGTGCACCCGTAATGGTAATTTGCCTTGCATGGTCACCCTTAGCTTCACCTACCCCAAGTTAACATCATAGTATTGACGATATTCATCAAGCACGGTTCATGTAATGTCCTCATGTCCATGAGCCAATAGTATTCCAATAGTAGTACGTGATAGGAAATAAACTCCAAGCACATAAGCATAATTTGTCTAGCGATAGTTGCCTATCCTTCATACTTTCAAGATCTCAGGCATGCTATCTTAGGGTCGGATTTAGTATTTGAGATCGACGCTACGCGTGATCTGTGAAGTTTCCCTTCAGTTTGGGTGTTCCAACCTAATGGTATAATGTAGTGCGTATACCAATGTAAGATTCTAGTATAAGGTATCACGTGAAGAAAGATTAAGAGTAATAGTGTCTTCCTCAGGATAATCAGATAACAAGCATGTATGTATAGAATCATGTATAGAGACAAGAAACAAGTATAGAGGAACATACATGTAACATCAAATGCAAGCCAGTCCTAGCATGCATTCTACATGAAGGTTCCTAGGTTATAGTCTAGGTCAAGTGAATTGCCTAATTCTCTATAACCAATGGCTCTGATACCAGTCTGTCACACCCCCGCTAAAGCGGAAAAACGAGGATGTAACGAGACGGGATCATCATAACACATGGTATATGATAGAGAAGCAATATAAATATGATGACGAGCGTGTCATGACGACACCCGAACACAAATGGAGACTTGTGCCGCGTCTAGTCAGTAACCACGACAGCATAGTCATAAGCATAACATAAAAATGATCACATAAGCATAAATGATAATTTGTAATGTAAATTCCCACAACCCGGGAACAAGTATACAAATGATCAAGTTTAATCAACCAAGATTAATGTTTAACAAAAGATGATAAGTCATAAAAATGCATCCTAGGGTCGCCTCTAAAGGCAGCACTCCTAGAATCTTCAATTACTTTGATCACCTGAAAAGACATGCTTAAAATGGTCAACATAATTGTTGGTGAGCTTCGCAGGTTTTAAGTAATAAAAGATGTTAAGATGAAAACAACTTGTAAGTTTAATAAGTGTTACCACAACTAAATTTATGTATAATCGGTTTTGCAAGATATAGATAGCTACAACCAAACCTATACATCGGTTCCATATGGGAATTGATGGCTGTAAAGAAAGCATCTCATAAGTTTTACATAACGTAGCAAGATCCACGAAGCGCATACGTATAGGTTACAACCAAACCAATCCTTAGGTCCCATTGCCGGGATTAATGGTTGTAGTGGATGATCGGCTTAGAAGAACCATACAGAAGAACCACACAGAAGAACCACACAGCCGATGCATCCATCAACAATAGCAATCATAGGTAGCATCAATCAACACATAATATCAAAGTAGTAGCGATTCTCTTTACTCTCTTTCATTCTTTCTCTCAAACATACACACACACATCTGCATTTATCTTCCCTTCTAGCAAGAACACACAAGTCATCCGTTCATCATCCAAAGTGTAAGTGCCTTTGTACTTTTATATTCTAAATCTTCGAATACACGTCTTAATACTACCCCGAATCTTGTTCTATTTGCTCAAGCAGTAAAATTTGCGGCTGTCATTCTTGTTCCTAAGGAGCTCTCAATGTTGTTCGAGGTGATCTTCTCAAATATTTGGTGAATCTAAGCTCGGTACACCATTTTCTACCACAAAAATCCACACTATATGTGTATACGCACCATAAAATCGATTGTTTGTAAAACCTTTCCTGCATAACATATAAACCCACATGAAAACAGCCTTTAAACTACATTATAATCTGATTTTTATGCCCCAAATGACTTGCAAGATGCACATGTACAACTTATGACATTCACACACGTGTAAACCATGCTAAACCTCCCCGTTATGGCCATATTCATGTTATGTAGGTTCCACCATGAGCTAGACTGAAATTTCAGTAGGTTTTAGGCTGTAAATCTTGGGTATTGATGGCTGAAAAATTAACAAGGTCCGGTTGTGATAATTGTGAACTAATTTCGGGACCCGAATGGAAGAAAAAATCTATAAAATAAGAGAAATTAGAGACATAAAATGTTTTTTTTATTTCCAGACTCAAAATAAATGTTAGAAAAGTAAGACTCTGATTTGGGAAATTATTGAGTTGAAAAATGAATTTTTAATGAATTATTTAATAAAAATAAGCTTAAACCGAGTAATTTTAGATAAAACATTAAAAATAGAGAAATGGTCTAAAAACTATAAAAACTTAATTACTTCAGTAAGTTAGATCCCCAAGTCGATATTTTGATGAAAAATGTGAAGTAGACAACCTTGGGGGTAAAAACTGTAAATTTTGAAAACTTCAGGGACTAAAGTGTAAATTCTGCAAAAATTTATCGAAAATGCCCCAAATGGCTGAAATTGTTTGATAGACTTAATATCATTTTAACAAACCATTTATAGTCATAAAAACTTGCTATTTAGATAAAGAAGTACAAACTTTCCTAAAAAGGAAACTTTTAACTTAAAGTGTGTTAATTTAAAACTCATGAAACATTTCACACTATTAAACAACCAAGTACACCTGTAATGACCCTTGATCACGTAGCTTACTGCTTGAATCTTGTTGATTAGGGTGCTAGGATCGCGTCGCACTTTTCCACCCACAAGATATATTACTGTTTATAAGGGGAGTTCTTGTGTTCCCCTTTTTACTTTGGTTTTGGGGATGAAGCATGCTCTTTTAAACTGGAACTTTTATCTGTGATACTATGTGATGCTTATGTTGTGGATTTTGTTGATACCTGCTGATACTTGAATCACAATCATTAGTTCTTTTGTGAACCGCTTGTTTTATATTGATAGATCTATTTGGGGAATCCCCCACACACAGTGGCTCCCGTTACAGGGAGGTACCCCACTGAGATCATGAGGGATCATTTGTGGCATGTGACAGGTTTTTATAAGATACTAAGGTGAACCATCCTGGCAAGTATGGTTCACTGTTTTGAGGCTCAGTTCTCCCTTCGGGGTTTGACTGGTACAACATAACTTTAGAAGAGGCTAGCCAGGACTGAGTGCAGGGTTGATTGTGACCCGACGACAGTTATAATTGATACTAAAACTTTAACATGTGGACTTGAAGAGTCCCTTTTGTTTTTCTGAAACTTTAACCGCTTGGACTCACCAACTTTTTAGTTGACACAAATCTTTTTGAGCATGTTTCAGGTAACCCTTGATGGAGGTCTAGTTTGTCTTGGAAGATGCTTGGATGACTTAGCACCCCGACCTCATGGCATTATAGACTCTACTTTGAACTTTCTAATAATTTGTAATGAGTGATACTCTAAACTATGTACTTTTGAAGCGAAACCAATTGGATGTAACCGGGCTAAGCTGTTTAGTCTTGGATTTCATTTAAGTTAATATAATGCCATGTGATTTCTCTGCTTGTGTGCTCTTATGATGGTTTGTTTCCGCTGCCACATCTGTTGCTAGTCTGCGACGTCCCACGCTCCTTGGGCTCGGGGTGTGACAGATTGGTATCAGAGCCACAGGTTGTAGAGAAATCAGGAATACCTTAGTAGACCCTAGGCTACAACCCTAATACTATAGGACTGTCCTTGCTTGGGTAAATGTTAGGGTAAGCGGGTTGGATAAATTGATGATTACACTTGATCAACGTAATCATGAATTTATCAGACGCGAAAATTCCAGCACAAAGCCTAAGTGTGACGTTGGATTAGATGACTTGAGGAATTCTTTTAACTCTGTCAAAAACTAAATTTTAATTGAACTTTTATGTCCGTTACTGCTTGATGATACTACCGCTCATTGATACTACTGCTTACTGATGCTACTACTAATGGATACTACTTTTATGAGATACTACTGCCATCACTACTATTACTAGTACTATTACTATGATCATGAGCTATGAGAAACAAAATTACTCATGATATTTTTTACAGGATAACCAGACTATGGCTGACAGAGGTAAAGCACCTGCACGCCCTGTTGATGAGACTACTCCTGTTGGGACCCTTAGGAGTGTGAAGCCATAGATTGAGTACGAGGCATACTTGCGGAGGTGCGGACACCCTGGCTGGCTATCCGCGACCTCTGACGACACTGAGCCATCTGAAGAGTCGTCCCCGACATCACCTGCTAGGAGCCGAACACGCTCCAACTCACCACATGTTGTAGCTCCTACCCACTCACCTATTCCACCTATTAGGAATAGAGGTACTCGTGTTGTCACCTGGTCTAGGAAGAGTGCTAGACTAGGACCTTCTGTTTCTTTTAGGATGCCTCCTCCCCCACCTCCTCATGCAAGGACCCCGACACCAGCACCTTCTATGCTCGCACCACCTAGACGTCTGTATCATGAGGAGTACTGGATGCCATCTAGGCATAGTATGTATGATGGCCCTAGCATGCTCGCGGGAGATCAGCACTCCTAGTCAAGTCATCGAGCTGGTGACTTTGGTCCATCAGACCCTATTTTGAGTGAGATACTGAAGACTATCCAGCGTCATGAGCTGACCCTACAGCACGCCACGCGGACCTCCCAATCTGCCTAATTCCAGGCAATGATGGCGTCTCACAATGTTCAGCGCCTAGAGCAGGAGCAGAAGAGGAAAAGCTCGGGATGGTTCGCATGGTTGAAGAAGAAATGGCAGAGGTGATTTAGCTGGTATTTGAATGCATGGCAGTAGGCTACGAGACTGTCTGAGAAACTATCTATCTATTTATTTGAGAAACTATTTCTAATTATGGAGGTGATGGCACCTTCCAATTTGTGAAACAATGACACTTATTATTATTATGTATGGTTGACTTTATGTTTGAGTTATCTATGAAACTATTGATTGATGATGCTAACTTTTACAGGGTGAGTTATTTGAAAATGTGTCAATCCTTGTGTTGCGTGGTTGATATTTACTTATTGGTGCTAGTCTTTGTATACTTTGAATGAAACATAAGTGTGTGATTATAGTGCATAATAGGAATTATGAGATACAATTGGATACTTGAAACAAAATGTATAAGATGCTAAACAAATTCATCTATGATACTATCAGAATGCCACCAAGACGAGGAACTCATGCCGGAAGGAGAGGTGCTACCCGGGGTGGGAACCAACCACCTACTCCACCAGAAACACCACTTGGGGGGAACGCCAACCCAGTGAATGATGAAAGGATTGCCAACTTGGTGGCACAGCAGATCGCTAACGTGATCCCGACGATAATCGCCCAGATCAACGCCGATCGGGGAAACACCAACGAGACTAAAGGACCCAATAACGATGAAGGAAACCATGAGGAAGCCAAAGCTATCAGGAATGGGTGCTCCTATAAAACATTCATGGCTTGCAAGCCAAAGGACTTCTATGGCATCGAGGGTGCAATTGAAACAAATAGGTGGCTGGATGAAATCGAAGCTGTGTTGGACATCAGCGAATGCAAGCTGGAGCATATGGTGAGATTTGATTCTCAATCTCTCAAGGGACTCACACTTGAATGGTGGAAAGCCATCATTCAGCCTCAAGGCCGAGATGCCATTGGCAGAATGAACTGGTCTGAGTTCAGGGAACTAATCACCAACAAGTACTGCCTGATCAACCAGCTAGAGAAACTGGAGGCTGAATTTCTGAATCTGGAGATGAAAGGCCCGAACTACACTGAATACATCAACCGATTCCTTGCATTGTCCCGACTGGTACCACACTTGGTGATGCCAGAATCCAAGGGCGTGGCCCGCTTCATCTGGGGGTTACACCTAAGGGTGAGGGTCATGGTTCGGTCTTCCAGGCCTACAACCCTACAGTCTGCAGTTGACTTTACCAGTAGTCTAACCGACGACCACGTTAGAGCTGGGTGGACTGAGCACGGGAGAACCGAGGATAAGAAGAAGGCTGTGGAAGAGAAGAGGAAGTGGTTTGATACCAGGAAGGTGGTCGGCAGCAGTAGCGGTGCAAGCAAGAGACCGGGAGAAGAAGCAAGACAAAGTGACCATGGTGGAAAGGCTAGGAGGTTGTATCTAGGCACAAGCCCCTTCTACAATAAATACAAGTTTCATCACCAAGGGGAGTGCAAACCCATGCCTTGTTTTCGGTGCAAGAGACCTGGTCACCTTATTAAAGACTGTACCTATGAGCCTGGAAAGCAATGCTATGAGTCGGAGATCCAGGGCATATGAGGAAGAAATGCCCGAAGCTAGCAAGAGACAAAGATACTTGACCCAACAAGCCCAAGGGAAGTGCGTTTGTGATGGATCCGAATGGTGCCCGTAAGGAACCTGATGTGGTGAACGGTACGTTTCTTGTAAACAATCATCCTGCTACTGTGCTATTTGATACTGGAGCAACCGCTAGTTTTGTTTCTACTACTTGTAGGTCTTTGATTGATTTGACTGCTTGCACTTTGACCGAAACATTCACCATAGAACTAGCTGACGGTAATATAATAGATACTAATGAAATCATCAAAGATTGTAAGTTGATTCCAGAGGGTAATTCCTTTGATATAGATTTGATGCCTATTAAATTAGGAGGTTTTGATGTAGTAGTAGGAATGGATTGGCTGGCTAAAAATAGGGCTGAAATTGTATGTGATGAGCGTTTGCTTAAGATACCAATAGCCAGCGGGGATATGTTAGTAGTCCATGGAGAAAGAAACCACCAACTGTGTCCTATGATATCCAACCTGAAGGCTACTCAAAGCCTCAAGAAAGGACACACAGTGTTTATAATATATGTGATAAAGGCTAAAGGGGAAAAGAAGATTGAAGACATACCTGTGGTGTCTGAATACTTAGAAGTATTTCTGGAAGACTTAGTAGGACTCCCTCCAACACGACAAGTCAAATTTCAGATTGATCTAATACCTGGCGCTGCACCGGTGGCCAAAGCACCTTACCGACTCGCTCCACCTGAAATGAAAGAGCTGATGTTACAAATCCAAGAATTGCTTGACAAGGGGTTCATACGACCCAGTGTCTCGCCATGGGGTGCTCCGGTGCTATTTGTTAAAAAGAAGGATGGAACGCTACGAATGTGTATCGTTTATAGGGAACTGAACAAGCTTACTATGAAGAACCAATACCCTCTTCCTAGAATTGAGGACCTATTCGATCAATTGCAGGGAGAAAGCTACTTCTCTAAGAGAGACTTGCGCTCTGGGTATCACCAACTGAAAATAAAGGAAGAGGACGTTCCTAAAATAGCTTTCAGAACCTGTTATGGACACTATGAATACCTAGTCATGCCTTTTGGGCCGACTAACGCACCCGCAGCATTCATGGATCTCATGAACCGTGTGTGTCATCCGTACATAGACAAGTTCGTGATCGTATTTATCGATGACATCTTGATCTACTCACGAAGCAAAGAAGACCACGAGAAACATCTCCGATTAATCCTTGAACTACTCAAGAACGAACAATTATACGTGAAATTTTCCAAATGTGAGTTTTGGATGCGTGAAATTCAATTTCTTGGTCACATAGTAAATAAGGATGGAATCCAGGTTGATCCATCAAAAAGAGAAGCTATTGAGAACTGGAAGATCCCGGAAACCCCTACCGAGATCAGACAATTCCTTGGCTTAGCTGGTTACTACCGGAGATTTATCGAGGATTTCTCCCGAACAGTGCAGCCATTAACCGCTCTGACCAAGAAGGATACAACCTACGAATGGGGAAAGGAGCAAGATAATGATTTTAACCTGTTAAAGGAAAAACTCTATAGTGTGCCTATCCTTACCCTACCAGAGGGAACCGAGGATTTCGTAGTTTATTGCGACGCCTCGCGTCAATGATTTGGTTGCGTGTTAATGCAGCGGGGAAAAGTGATCGCATATGCATCTGGATTGTTGAACGAGCATGAGAGGAATTACACGACACACGATCTTGAACTGGGTGCCATAGTGTTTGCACTCAAAATATGGAGACACTACCTTTATGGTACTAAGTGCGTCATCTATACCGATCATAAAAGCCTGCGGTACATCCTTAAACAGAAAATGCTAAACATGCGCCAAAGAAGATGGGTAGAGTTACTGAGCGATTACGAATGTGAGATCCGTTACCATCCTGGCAAGGCAAACGTAGTGGCCGATGCTTAGAGTAGAAAAGAACGGGAGAAACCTCTTCGCGTTCGTGCTCTAAGAATGAGTGTGTACACGGGCCTTGCTGCTAAATTGAAAGAAGCACAAAGGGAAGCTCTCAAGGAGGATAACCTGACTGAGGAAAAGTTCACAGGAATGGAGAAACGTCTGGAAATGGATGGCAATGGGATATATAAGTACGAAGGAAGGATGTGGGTACCAAAACGGGGAGGAATTAGGGAGTTAGGTCTGGATGAAGCCCACAAATCCAGATACTCGATTCACCCTGGAAGCAATAAAATGTATCAAGACATAAGAACATTGTTTTGGTGGCCTGGAATTAAGAAGTCGATAGCCTACTACGTGGGTAATTGCCTGACTTGCGTGATGGTCAAAGCTGAGAATCAAAAAACATCAGGGACCCTACAACAATTGGAAATCCCTGAATGGAAGTGGGATAAGAACCACTCGTGGACACGACGCAATTTGGGTAATTATGGATAGACTTACCAAGTTAGCCCACTTCTTACCGATCCGAGAAGATTATGACATGACGAGATTGGCTCGACTATACATAGATGAAATAGTAACCCGGCATGGAGTGCCACTATCGATTATCTCCGACCGTGATAGCCGTTTTACTTCACGATTTTGGAAATCTCTCTAACAGGATTTGGGAACCCGACTTGACTTGAGCACGGCATACCATCCTCAAACTGATGGACAAAGCGAGAGAACCATACAGACCTTAGAGGACATTCTAAGGTATTGTGTAATCGATTTTGGTGGAAGCTGAGATAACCATCTTCCCCTGGTAGAATTCTCCTAAAACAACAGTTATCACGCAAGTATTCAAGCAGCCCCATACGAAGCCCTGTATGGCAGGAAATGTCGATCGCCACTAAGTTGGAACGAGGTTGGTGACAGCCAAGTAATGGGACCCGACATCATAATAGAAACCACGGACAAAATCAGCAAAAATAAGGAGCGATTAAAAACCGCTAGAGATCGTCAGAAGAAATATGTTGATAGGAGACGAAAGCCATTGGAATTCCAAGTAGGGGATAGGGTGATGTTAAAAGTCTCACCATGGAAGGGAGCCGTGAGATTCGGTAGAAAGGGCAAGCTAAGCCCAAGATACATTGGACCCTTTGAAATATTGACAAGAGTTGGCCCGGTAGCGTACCAACTAAGGCTACCACAAGAGTTGGGTTATATACATAACACCTTCCATGTATCGAACCTGAAAAAGTGTTTGGTAGACAAAACCCTAGAATTACCAATAAAGGAAGCCAAAATTTATAGCAAGCTATACTTCGTTGAGGAACCCATAGAGATCACAGATAGACTGTACTAGAAGCTTAGGCGAAGTCGTATACCCAAGGTGAAAGTAAGGTGGAACTCTAAACGAGGACCGGAGTTTACTTGGGAATGAGAAGATGAAATGAAGAGGGATTACCCGCATCTCCTCAAAACAAACCGTTCTAATGCCTAATTGAAGCAAAATTTCGAGGACGAAATTTCTTAAACGATAGGAGAATGTAACAGCCCTCTCAGAATCAAAGTAATTTATGAAATTGTAAAAAATATAAATAAATAAATAAATAAATAAATAAATAAAAATCTCTCTAAGTGTGGGCGCATGAACAGTGCTCATGTGCCTAAACAGTGCTCATGTGCCTGAACAGTGCTAATGTGCCTGAACAGTGCTCACGCGCCTGGGAGTTTCGTTGGAAAATGGTTGTGCTAATGCACCTGAATAGTCCTCATGCGCCTGAACAGTGCCAATGTGCCTGAACAGTGCCAATGTGCCTAAATAGTGCCCATGTGCCTAGGAGTTTTGCTGGAAAAATGGCTAGGTGTGCTGATGCACCTGAATAGTGCTCACGTGCCTGAATAGTGTCAACGTGCCTAAACAGTGCTCATGTGCCTAAATAGTTGCCATACGCCTAGAATTTTTACTCTGTTATTGTATTATTACGTATTTTGTTATTATTAATATTGATACTAAATTATGATTTATTCATTAATTTCCGGTTTTTAGTCAAGTTTGTAGAGTTTTAATTAGTTTCGACCGTGTATTTTTTTAGCAATAATAACTAATTGTGTTCGGGTCTATGTTCTACACTTAAACAAATAAAAATATCAAAGTATTACTTTAGTGCATCTGCAAACAATCACCGAAAATAAATAAATGATATAAAACAATTCAAATAAAGGACTCCACTAAACAACAAAATCAGCCGCCCATTCACCCACTCACAAACTTCCTTGAATATTTCAAACACTCAACCCTCTCTCCTATTACATGCAAAACCTTTTATTTCCTTCTAATTCTCACTCTCGGATTCTCTTTACTCTCTTTCATTATTTCTCTCAAACATACATACACACATCTGCATTTATTTTCCCTTCTAGCAAGAACACACAAGTCATCCTTTCATCATCCAAAGTGTAAGTGCCTTTATACTTTTATATTCTAAATCTTTGAATACACATCATAATACTACCCCGAACCTTGTTCTATTTGCTCAAGCAGTAAAATTTGCGGCTGTCATTCTTGTTCCTAAGGAGCTCTCAATCTTGTTCGAGGTAATCTTCTCAAATATTTGGTGAATCTAAGCTCGGTACACCATTTTCTACCACAAAAATCCACACTATATGTGTATAAGCACCATAAAATCGATTGTTTGTAAAACCTTTCCTGCATAATATATAAACCCACATAAAAACAGCCTTTAAACTACATTATAATCTGATTTTTACGCCCCAAATGACTTGCAAGATGCACATGTACAACTTATGACATTCACACATGTGTAAACCATGTTAAACCGCCCGGTTATGGCCATATTCATGTTATGTAGGTTCCACCGTGAGCTAGACTGAAATTTCAGTAGGTTTTAGGCTGTAAAACTTGGGTATTGATGGCTGAAAAATTAACAAGGACCGGTTGTCATAATTGTGAACTAATTTCGGGGACCCGAATAGAAGGAAAAATCTATAAAATAAGAGAAATTAGAGACATAAAACGTTTTTTATTTCCAGACTCAAAATAAATGTTAGAAAAGTAAGACTCTGATTTGGGAAATTATTGAGTTGAAAACTGAATTTTTAATGAATTATTTAATAAAAATAAGCTTAAACCGAGTAATTTTAGATAAAATATTAAAAATAGTGAAATGGTCTAAAAACTATAAAAACTTAGTTATTTCAGTAAGTTAGAGCCCCAAGTTGGTATTTTGATGAAAAATGTGAAGTAGACAACCTTAGGGGTAAAAACTGTAAATTTTGAAAACTTCATGGACTAAAAGTGTAAATTATGAAAAATTTATCGAAAATGCCCCAAATGGCTGAAATTATTTGATAGACTTAATATTATTTTAACAAACCGTTTATAGTCATAAAAACTTGATATTTAGATAAAGAAGTACAAACTTTCCTAAAAAGGAAACTTTTTAACTTAAAGTGTGTTAATTTAAAACTCATGAAACATTTAAGAGTATTAAACAACCAAGTACACCTGTAATGACCCTTGAGCACGTAGCTTACTGCTTGAATCTTGTTGATTAGGGTGCTAGGATCACGTCACACTTTTGCACCCACAAGATATATTCCTGTTTATAAGGTGAGTTCTCGTGTTCCCTTTTTTACTTTGGTTTTGGGGATGCAGCATGCTCTTTTAAACTGGAACTTTTATCTGTGATACTATGTGATGCTTATGTTGTTGATTTTGTTGATACCTGCTGATACTTGAATCACAATCATTAGTTCTTTTGTTAACCGCTTGTTTTATATGGATAGATCTATTTGGGGAATCCCCCACACACAGTGGCTCCCGCTACAGGGAGGTACCCCACTGAGATCCTGAGGGATCGTTTGTGGCATGTGACAGGTTTTTATAAGATACTAAGGTGAACCATCCTGGTAGGTATGGTTCACTGTTTTGAGGCTCAGTTCTCCCTTCGGGGTTTGACCGGTATAACATAACTTTAGAAGAGGTTAGCCGGGACTGAGTGCAGGGTTAATTGTGACCCCATAACAGTTATAATTGATACTAAAACTTTAACATGTGGACTTGAAGAGTCCCTTTTGTTTTTTTTGAAACTTTAATTGCTTGGACTCACCAACTTTTTAGTTGACACAAATCTTTTTGAGCATGTTTCAGGTAACCCTTGATGGAGGTCTAGTTTGTCTTGGAAGATGCTTGGATGACTTAGCACCCCGACCTCATGGCATTTTAGACTCTACTTTGAACTTTCTAATAATTGGTAATGAATGATACTCTAAAATATGTAATTTTGACATGAAACCAATTGGATGTAACCGGGCTAAGCTGTTTAGTCTTGGATTTCATTTAAGTTAATATAATGCCATGTGATTTCTCTACTTGTGTGCTCTTATGATGGTTTGTTTCCACTGCCACATCTGTTGCTAGTCTACGATGTCCCACCCTCCTTGGCCCAGGGTGTGACGTCAAACAAGGTTAGCTACCAGCTAGAAGTAAGTATTTACGATGATAACCAAGATTTGCCAGTGAAAACGCAAGAAAAGGAGCGGTTTTGGTGCTAGAATGGTGAAGAAGGTGAAGAAGAAGAAGAAGGTGGAGATGATGGTAAGAATGGGGGCTAGGGCTGGTTAATGGGTTTATACCCAGCCCTAGTTCCACAAAATGTCGTGTTTAGTCCCCGCACTTTGCCCCCGGGTTCCCAAATTTTATTTCGGTTGAATCGACATTAATTAGGATTGTTTTATTAATGATGAAAGATGTAGTTAATGATATTTATGATTTAAAAATGGTTTTATTTATAACATTAGATTTATATAAAAATGGTGCGTTCAATGATAACGGGGGCATTCTTAGAAAACGTTTTAAGATGATGACAATGCAAGCAACGATAGCACAAGCATAAGGATAACCAAGCAAGCAAATATGTTATCCACATAGATGGGTTAGAGAGACGAGGAATGACCGATAACAAAAGTTAACCGAACACGTTAAATGACGGACCTTTGGTGACAGATGTCACATGTAGCCCGTACAGATCCTTGTCCAGCTTGTAGACTCTGTCCCGCTGATAAGGATCCTCAAATCCTTCGGGTTGACTGATGTAGATTTCTTCACAGATTTCCCCATGAAGGAATACACTTTTTACATCTAGTTGATAGACTTTGATCTTCATATAAGATGCATAGGCTAGGAAGATACGGATTGCTTCCATTCTAGCCACAGGTGCAAACACTTCATTGTAGTCGACTCCCTCGACTTGTCTGAAGCCTTGAACAACCAATCTTGCCTTGTTTCTGATTACGACACCTTGGTCGTCCTTCTTGCAGCGTAGTACCCATTTGGTGCCTATTACTTTAACTCCTTTGGGCCTGTCAACGAGTGTCCACACTCCCAATTTCTTAAACTTTAGCAGCTCTTCCTGCATAGCATTGACCCAGGCCTCATCCTTCAGGGCATCGCTTACCTGTTTGGGCTCGACTTGAGAAACAAAACATTTGAAAGCCCCGTCATTCACGTAGCCCTTTTCTATAATTTTAGCATAATCAACAGAGTAGAGCTGATTTCTCGTCTGCACACCTGAGTGAAGATCCCTAATTATAGTCTCCGGGGGATGATTCACACTGATCCTAGTGACTGGTGTCGTAGGAACGACAACTTCAAGATCTAGATTTGTGATGTTAGGTTCAGTATCCGGATTCCCTGATGCAAGTTCAGCATATGTTGAGCTTTCATCTTGATTAATATTATGCTCATTGCTGGTCTCAGCTGCTTCTTCATCATCTGATAAATCATCACTCTCGTCGTGAGTAGCTGCTGAAGATCCCGAAGCACCACAGGTTGGTGTCACCTTACTTGTATCCTGATTCGGTGTATTTAGGACATCGTACATCATCTGAGCAGCAATCTTTTCATCTGAATCTATCTGAGGAAGGTTGAATGATTTGAAAAAGCCATCGTAGTCGAAGAATGACGATGGACCTTTTCCAGCAGGGGAATGGTGTATCGTTGCATATCGACGTTACACCACATTTCTACCTGACCTATCGAGTTGTTATAAACCCGTTTGTCTGGTATGCTGTATCCAAGAAAGATCCCCTGATCTGCTTTCTCGCTGAACTTGCCCTTCGGAGTTTTCTTCAGTAATGTGCATGGAGCTCCGAAAGGTTCCAGATACTCCAGGTTAGGTTTGCGCTTCTGAAGCAACGCGTAGCAAGTCTTCCCATGCCGCTTGACTACTAACACACGATTAAGCGTGTAGCACGCGTTGGCAATAGCTTCATTCCAGAACTGCACTGGCAGTTTTGAATCTGCCAATATTGTCCTTGCAGTCTCGATCAAGCTCCTATTCGTGCGTTCAGCAACTCTATTCATCTGTGGCGTGTATGCAAAGGTGAAATGATGAACAATTCCCTTTTCCTTGAAGATAGCATCCATCCAATGATTCTTAAATTTAGTTCCATTCTCTGAACGGACCTTCCTGACCTTCAGATTGTAGAGAGACTCCAGGGTAGTGATGAGCACCTTTAATGATTCAAATGTTTCAGACCTAGCTTTTAGAAACATCACCCAGGAGAAACGCGAGTTGTCATTTGTGACTACAAAGCAGTACCAGTCTCCAGCGATACTCTTGGTGCTGACGGGACCGAAAAGATCCATATGCAGTAGCTCCATGGGCATCTCGATAGAGTTAACATGCTTGGCCTTGTGAGACTTCCTAGTCTGCTTTCCCTTATTGCAAAAAATCTGGAAGTTTGAAGTTCTTTACAGTAACTCCCTCAACTAGGTTGTTATGAATCAGATGATTCATCTTTCTATGATTTATGTGTCCCATTCTCCTATGCCAAGAGATGGACTCCTTCTCTGTTGCCTTTAACAAAAAGTACCGAATAGTGGACTCAGTAGTAGAAGCATCTGACATGTCCAAGACGTACAAATCGTTGTACCTTGATGCTGACATTAAAACCTGCTCCTCAGGAATCTCCATCTCCTTCTTCAGAATGTAACACTTCCTATTGTCAAACATTACTTTGAAGCCCTTGTCACATATATGAGAAACTGAAAGCAAATTGTTTTCTAACTGTTGAACATAATTTACTTTATCAAACTTTACCTTTCCATTACCTACTTCTCCTTGTGCGGTAATGTATCCTCCTTTGTTTCCAGCGAAAGAAACATGTCCCCCTCTAATTTGTTTGACGTTGAAAAGGAGAGACTGATTTCCCGTCATGTGCCTGGATACTCCGCTATCTACAATCCATGTGTTGGTAGAATCCCTATAGCGGACAACCTGCACATAATAGAAAATAATTAGTTAAGGACGGGGACCCAAGCCTTTACTGGCTTGGGTTTCCCTGAGGCATCGCACATTACAAACTCGACCCACTATCCTTCTGGAGTTGGAGAAGCCTCATTCTTCTGCTTATCAGCATTATCAGACACATCAGATGTTTTAGCTTTCCACAAACCATCCTTGTGTAAGGCTTGTTTGTGGTGAACCGATGACTGATTTACAGTTTGAACTTTAGATTTATTTTTAAAAGCAGGTTTCACCTCAGGCATCACAAACTTGCCAGTGACTTGTCTATGTTGTCTGTGGTGTTGGGGAGATGCATAAGACCGAGCAGGTGTTTTAAACCTAGCAGGTGTCTTAGATCTCTGTTTTGAAGAAATAGGTTTAACTTCCTGATCTAGTTCAACTATAAGCCTCAGTGTCTGATAGCGAGGACAGTATGAAGAAATATGACCTCTTTGTCCACATGTATAACATGATCTCCTCTCAACAGGACTGAAGATCTCTTATGGGGTGGGGAGTACGGTTCAGGCATGGGTCTTTTAGTCTCAACTTTAGGTTTTTCACGTTCTTTGACAAATCTGATTTTTTTAACATTATGATTACTTTGTCTTTTAAAATGATTGAGATCTTGCTTAACAGATTTGGACTGAGTAGGTTTTGAAGTCTTAGGTTGGTTTACAGCAGATTGTAAACCCGACCCAAGAGGTACATTATCATCCTTTTCCACTCGGTCCTCAATGATGGTTTTATCCTTTGTGCCTGATGTTGAAGTCTTTTGATCAGTAACCGGAGGACCAGGTTTAACTGCAGTGTCGGGGTCACTGACCAGAGGAATAGTCACCATATGGTCCTTGATGGGATTATTGTTAACAGGTCTCTGTTTGGTGTTCAGGAGGATCTCATGTGGTGGAGGCACAACTTTATAACCCAGCCCTTCCCCGTTGTTTCTTTCTTTAACTAAGTTTTCAAGATGTGAGAGGAACTAGCTAAACTATGTAGTTTTTGCTTTAAGGATTCATTTTCAACTTATAAAACAGCTTTGTCCTTTTTAGTTTCCTCAATTGATTTTAAGTAATATTTTATGTCATTTTCTTGGTTAAAGACAACAACCTCAGTTTCTTTTAATTGTTTTCTCAGCAAATCAATTTTCTCTTTAAAGCTGCTTTCATTTTGATTTAATACTCTATTGGCCTCAGTGCAAAGTTTTAAGTCATTTACTAAGTTATCATTATGTTCTAATAACCTAGCAAATTTCAGATCGATGCATTCCCTAAACATATTACATTCAAAGCAAGCATGTTTATCAAAGAGATCATCTTTCGATTCTACCTGTGCAGATGTAGAGGTGCTAGCCATGAAAGCAGCTTGGGGTTCCTGGTGTGCTGCAGATTCTGCATTTAGTTCATCCTACACTAGTTGATCAACAGCAGCCATAGTCTCATTCACATCAGCAGTATCAAGCTCAACTGAGTTCTCCCCCTCACTCGCTGAGTCTCCGTTCAAATCATCAACCGATGCAATGTTAGCTTCACCATCAGATAAGAAATGGAAGGACCAGTCTTGTTCTTCACACCCTGTGCTACCATAGCTTTGGAGTCCTAGTTGGTTGACGTTGCCTTTTTGTCCTTATCCTGCTTGTTAAATGATGAAAACGGGTTACCATTTCCTGTCTTCTTAGGTTTGACACACTCTCTCTTAAAATGGCATTTTTCACCGCAATTGAAACAGGTAACTTTTGACTTGTCAAATCCAAAAGTTGTATCCTTTGTAGCCACCAGGTTCTGTCCCGTCTTTTTGACAAACTTCTTTGCTCTACGCACAGCACTAGCTAGAGCCCACATTATATCCATCCGTTCAAGCTCTGTTTCATCGACCTGGTCATAATCTTCATCTGCTAGATGGCAATTTCCAATATTTCCTTCAACTAACCCATCATACGATTGGAATACAGTAACAAGTAAATCCATATGCACCTTAGCAACTTCAACAGTTACGTTCCCTAAATTATCTGTAGTTAACTTTGTCGGTTGAATTTCTAGAGCACTGAATTGAACACTTGATGATCCACTTGATTCACAACTTGAGGATGCACTTAGGATGCTTGCAGATGTGTTAGACACGAAGGCAGTCTGCAAAGGTGCACTAGAAGACGCTGTAGTAGGAGTCACATTCTAGAGAGAAGGATTCTGAGTGTAGTTACCCTTCTTAGACTTGTACTTATGTCGAGCCTCTTCCTCCCTCAATTTCAGAATAAAATCGTTTATGTCCAATGTCTCCAGCACGGCATTAGTCTTAATGTGGAAACAAATGAATCCCACTTGATCAGAAACATTCTATGAAGTTGGAAGGGACTCTCTGGACGAACTGGGACGGCTAGGGTTAAGAATTCTAGAAGTGTTTTGTTTTCCCACGAATTAAGTGGTATTTATAGGTTCCAGTTTTTATTCATACAACTGAGCCATGCGTCTGGCTCAGTCGTGTGACTGAGTCGTATGATTGATTCGTTCATATGACTGAGTCAGTGTTATGACTCAATCATGCGTATGACTCAATCACCTGGTTTAGTCGTGCGACTGGCCCATTCGCATGGTCCAATCATGCGACTGAATCATGAGACATAGTTAAACATATTCCTGAACCTTTAATGATACAGAACTATGTCAAACAACTGTAAACCTATAAAACATTTTCATATAAGCGTGTAACAATCAATCATATGAATAGATATAACATTCAACAACCAATAAACATTCAACGAAGAGTTTTCATTACATATATCAAACATTACATCAGTGTTACAAAATAAAAGTCAATTACATTTAAGCTCACTAGAACTTGAACTAGGGACATGTGTTCCAACACTAGACACTCTAGAGAGATCAACAATAAGCTTGGAGAGGCTGACATGTATTTCTTTCTGAAGTGCATTAAGATTTTGAAGATGGCATATGACAGGATTAAGCACAAGGGAGAGTAGAGAAAGAAGAAGAAGACTCCTCTTAACCTGGTAAGCATTGTAAAGTTTGAAGTAGATGCTGATGGATCTCTCTTGATTTATAGAGATGGGTTATCGACTGTTGGTGTGTGGGAACCAGTATCTCTAAGGAAGATTCCAATTGAAGCAATTCATGCTATGAGCCAAATGAAAATTCATGTTTGAGTAGAGATGGGATGAACGAGGCAAGAGATTTTTCTAACATGATCAAAGCCATTCTAAATCCAGCTCTCTAAGACCCAGGTACAACTCCAATATCACCAGTCCAAGCACCTGTAGAAGACTCGACAGAATCCTCACAACCTCACCCACCGTCAAATCCTTGAAGCACATAGGCTTTATAATCCTTAGGGGGAGTATTGTTGGACCTTGAAAGGATCATACATGCAAATTCAACTGATGGGTGATGGTTGTTCTGTTGTCAAATTCCCATAAGTCCAAGAAGAAATATGGGTGAAAATCCGAAGGCTAAGTGTTGGCTATCCACATTTGTATATGCGGATGACCAAAGAATAAATGCTGATAAGTATTTGTTTATCCGCATATACAAATGCGGACGGACAAAGTAAATATGGATGAGCCTTTGTTCTTCTGCATTAACTAATACAGATACATAAAGAAATGCAGGTTAGTGGTTGTTCATCCGCATTTGTCAATGCTGATGACCAAACACTTAATGCTGAAGAGAAAACAAGAAATGTTAATGAAGCCCAAGGCATCCGCATTAGTTACTGAGGATGTTCAACAACAAATGTTGATGAAGACTTTTGTACTTAAACTAGTAGTTTGATGTATTTATCGGGGTCGTTTAGTCTTTTTGTACGAGCTTTATGTCAGCCTATAAATAAAATAAAATATCCATCATATGTAAGTTTTTCATCAGTAAGATACCTAGCACTCAAGTTAATAGGTTCTAAGGTTGTCATTACACTATTCTTGAAAAAACCCTAGCACCCATTGTAACTTGTTTGTTCACCAATCAATATACAAAGCATTTATGAGTATCTTTACTGTTGGAGCTATACAAGATAGTCTATATTATCAACATAGCCAAAGTCAACAAAAGTCAACATCTCAGTCAAAGTCAACAGAAAAGTCAAATGTCGAGTTCGAGATGAAGAACCGAGTGAAGATATTGAAGATATATTGTGTTTGAGACTTTATTGTATTAAATATATTTTGTGTGAACAAAATATATTTTATCTTGTTTTAGTCTTGTTTTAGTCAAGTTTAATAGTCTAGGGGGCTAAATGTAAATAAATAGTGAAAGTTAGTCTAGACTATAAATAGGTTAATCGTAAATAGAGTTGACTAATGGTTGCATGACCAATTGATTGAGGGATTTACTTGTAAACATATCATTTGCAATCTATTGAAGATCAAAGGGGATTTTATTGTGTTTATCATATTTTGATTTATAATCTTCATGATTTGATTCAAGTGTGTTCAACCTGGGTTAACAAGTTGGTATCAGAGCCATTTTGGATCAAATACATTGAAGATTCGAAGAATTTGTTGCTGATTTTTTGAAGATGTTCATCAAAGTTTAGAGAGAGAAACTGGGGTTGTAGAGAGAGAAAGTAGAACTGAGTTCAAATTATTACAAATCTAGCATCAATAACATCAGATCTATTACTATTTACAACATATATTGGATCTACATCAACTTTGATACAAGAAAAATCAACAAAATCTCTAGATCTGAGATTTTCTCTCACACACACTAGTGTGTGTTCTTGGTGTTCTTGAGAGCTTCAAATCTTCATGAGTCGAAACTAGATCTGATCTTGAACAAAAGTTCAAAGTTTCTTACAAAATTACAATTTCGTCCGGCGAAACTGCTAATTCCGGCGAAACTGCCAGATTCCGGCGACATTACAGTTTCGTCCAGCGAAACTCCGGCGAAATTCCGGCGAAACTACCTTCTCCGGCGAAACTAAAACCCTACGAAATTGCTATCATTTTCAGTGGAATTATAAAAAAACAAAAAAAAATGTGAAATTATAAAAATCATTCTCCGAAATTACTTTAAACCACCAACGTCTTACCAAAACCATCACCTAGCCAAAACCAACAGATCCAACACCATGTACTTGTTTTTCTTCAAACAAACACCAAGATATTTAGGCTATTTAACCTGCTCCGGATAATTTTTCTTAACCGGGTCCACATTCTTCATTCGGATCCACACATCACCAACCTAGAACCACCTAAAACCACCATCGATTAAACCCACCTGACCAATCACGCAACCACCAATTGCCCTATCAACAACAACAAACCCTAGCCACAGCCACAACCATCTCCGCCATATATTAAGACCATAACACCACTTTCACCCACAACCACAACCATCTCCTCCTCGCCTCTTCTCTCAGTCCGCGCTCACCTGCCAACCTCACCTTCACCAGCTCCTCCTTCGACCGAAACCCCATAACCACCACTGCTGCAACCACAACCACCAACAACCCACCGGTAGCCGCTCATATCCACCACCAACCGTTAACCACGTCGGCCACCTACCCCTCATGAACAACCTCCTAACCCCTCACGAACCAAAAAGAAATGAAACGTAGAAGAAGAAACCAACCCTCACGAACCCCTCCCGACCAACCTGCATCTTGTGACAACAACCTACATCATTGTTGCCTCTTTGGCCTTTTTCTTCTGTGTGTGGTAGAGAATAAGGCTGAACATGATGAACGTGGTTGAGCACTGATGTAGCACTGATGTTTGAGGCTTCTTCTTCTTTTGTAGCAGCAAAGCATGAGAGAGAGAGAGAGAGAGATTAGAGTTTTGAGGCTTGAGCAACTTGTGTTTGGCTCTTGAGTAGTGTTTTTGTTTAAATGTTAGGGTCTGAGTGTTTTAGGGTTTGGAAATATTAAATGGGTTTTACTTGTGGGTTTGGTTTGAATATGGTAAATGGGTTATTTTTATTGGATTGGGTTATTAATTGATTGTTAATTGGATTCATGTTATTTTGGGCTGTATTTTCAAACTTTGCATGGGCTAACAACTGGTTGGGCTAAAAAATTGGGTTGTGTTTTCTTTAGAAAAATTATGTGTGGGCTAATAAAAATATCAAAGAAAAATTGACTAGTTAGGATTAGTTGATTTCATTCCGATAAAGAAATATTCAACGATTTTTAAAAGATTTATAAAAAAAAATAATTTTCTCGGGGGAGAATTATTTTACAATTTTTGGGAAAAATATTTTGGGGCGTTTAATTGTTCAAAATTTTTAACACAAAAAAATAGTAAAAAAATGGCTTTTGCAGAACTTTTGAAATCCTTTGAATCTGATAATCTCACAATTACACAATGTCGGTTTTATAATGTTGTAGCTTTAAAGAATGAAAGGATGTCTGATTTTGTTGATCGTTTTCTGTTGGTGGCAAGCAATCTGAAGAAGGTTGATGCCTAATTGCGAAATCATGAACATGTTCTGAGATTGCTTGAGTCCCTCCCATCAGAATGGAGCTCACACGGTAAGTTGATTAAATGAGACAGAGGCTTTCGGGATTACAAACTGATGGAGGTGATCAACAAACTGAAAGAAATTGAGTTGTATATCGAACGTCGTGAGTACTATGAAGCGACATATCACTCCAAAGATCACTTCAAACTCCATAGAGAAACTAGAAGAGAGATCGGATTCTGGCATCAATTCAGACGGTTTACCAAAACCTGGAATTGAAGAGGTACAAGAGGAGCTAAAACAAACATCAATGGGTAAAGGTGGAGATGAGTTGAGTGATAAAGTTGGTGATGCGGAGAAGGAAGATGAATGGAAGCGAAATACCAGAGTTTGCAATTGCAAAAAGGCTCTTGCTGCTGAAAGAGTCATCCTAGATCTTCCATACGAGATAGTTCAGGATATGTGTTCTTCTGCTTGTAAAATTCATTTATTTGGTGTGTATAAAGCTAATAGGTTACTTTTAGATAACCAAAAGGAATTAACCACCATAAACACGGAACTTAAGAAGAATGAAGCCAAGTATTTCATAAAATTAAATGAAGCTTCAAAAGAAAATGATCATTTAAAACGAAATCGAAAGAAATGTTGAAATTAATCATTTAAATGAAAGAGTCACCTTGGCTGAATTTGAAACAAGCAAGCTTAAAACAAAGCTTGATAGATGGACCATATCCGGAATGAAACAGGAAGAGCTACTATGTAAACAAAGTGCAGGACCGGTTAAAGGATGGCACTTACAACACAACAACACAATGAGGAGAGTGTATTTAGAACACTTAACAGATCAAATGGGGAACTGGTTATGGTGATGCAAAGAACACAAGTAGACTTTGAACTAAACAGAACAAGATAACAACACAAGTAGTTGGTTTTCAAGGATGCTGTATATTGCTTCTCAAGTTCAAAGTTACAAGTATTCAAGCATAAGCATACACTCCTTACTAAGTTACAAGACTTGAGACACTATATACTACAACCAACAGACGGCCATACTTTGAAGGCCAGCTGGATACATGAACTAGACAACAAAATCCATGTAGAGTCAAAAGGCAGATTGCCTTTTGACTAGTGACTATGACATGCCATAGCTCACATCCTAATATATTACAAAAAGGATAAAAGTACATAAAGTAGAAAGGTTTGACCCCAAGACCTCAATGTACAGTTTTCCTAAAGCATGGACCTTTTCACCAACTCATGCAAGTTGGTGACCAACCAGAGTGGGCAGCGGTAAAGTGGTTCAGCTTTATAGAAAAAGTACATCAGATAAAAGCATGTATGATAAAAGTCTTCGGAAGAATCTGTCTTGGTTCTTTGGCTTCGGAAGACTTTGTCTTTGAAGCTTCGGAAGAATTCATTTCTGGCTTCGGAAGATATTGGTTTTGGCTTCGGAAGATATTGGTCTTGGCTTCGGAAGATTTTACACTTAGAACATTTCTAAAGTGTAAAACTTCCGAAGCATTTCTACTTCATGTTCTGTGCAGCATGTAGGAAGACTTAGAGTGTTTTGGCTGCATCAGACTTATAGGAATCCTTACAAACTCCCCCTAGGCTGATGCTACCAAAACACTTGAAGATATTTAGCTGTTCACAGTCCTCAACATGATCATGACCATTCCTTTCTTCATTAGAGGGTCAGGATCACTTAGACTTGTGAAGTATCTTCTCATGTCAAAAAGATCATGCAGAGGTAAATTGAAGAGGTCTTCCCAAGAGTAGACATTTTCTTCACCTTGATCTCTGACTACATGCCACCTCTCTAGATTAGTTGAATAAGTCTAGGATAAGATGGATCTTCCTGATGCAAGAGGAGCCATTTGAATTGGAGGTGATTGGGCTTCCTCTTCTTGCACTTCCTTTGGATGTTCTGATTCATCATTAGGATAAAAGGAGGTTGATTTTGACTTCTTCTTTCTCTTTGAAGATGGTCTAGAACCCATCCTCTTCTTCCTCTGTGCAGTCTTTAACTGAGAAGACTGGCCTGCAGCACCTTGTTGATCAGTTATGTCTTCCCCAGTTGGGTGTTCCTCCCTCACCAGTTCAGAAGGAGAGGGAGTTTGACCCTGTTGTGGGTCAGATGATGAGGTTGTCCTTTGACCTTGCTGTGGGTCAATAGATGAAGAGGTTGGCCTTTGACCCTACTGTGGACCAGAAGATGATGCAGGAGGTTCAGTTTGTGTTGTCTCAGGTTGTTCAAACTTAACCTCTACTTCAGGTGAAGCTTGACTTGGAGGAGTGTGTAAGTCAACAAGCTCTCCACTCTTGATCTTCTACTTGATTACCCTGATATGCTCATCCATAGTGGATAGAGACATAGGGCCAAGTCTCCTTTGGAGAATCCGTATAGCTTCAAGATGCTCATTATTCTTTGTCTATCAGTAGACTTTTTCAAGTTTTTCTAAATGAGAGCTCTTGACTTAGCAGCTTCCTCCCTTATTTTCTTCTTTGTTGTGTTCTGCTCGTTGAGTACTTGAAGTTCAAGTTGCTTGAGATACTCAAACTCAATGTACTCAAAGGGAAAGGGAAGAAGTGCTTCTGCCTGGTAGAGGCCTGTGGCACTCAGGTAGTCTATCATCCTTTGTCTGTCTATTTCTTTATCTACCTGAGTTTCTTATGTAGCAGCCACAGCCTCTTGCACAGGGCTTTCTTGAACTGGCGAGAGAGTAGGAACATGCTTGTATAGCCTTTGTTGTCTTTTCTTCTCTTTGACCTCCAGAAGAATTCTTGCATCTTCAGCTTCCTTCCTCTCTCTTGACATTTCCATGTCAGCCAGATCATTCAATTCTTCTAAGGGGAGAGAGATAATTTCATCTATGTCATAGTTCCTGGTCTGTAAGTAAGTAATCCTGACTGCCCTCAGCTCATCATTTTGAGTGTTTGGTCTGGGGGCAGCACTGATTGCAGCTTGCATGAAGCTTGAAGTGGAACTTACTCCCCTTAGCTTCCTCTTTCTCTCTCTTTCCTCCTCCTCAATCTCCTCAGGGGTTAGAACCCTTTTCCCTTTGTCACCCACAGACCTTTGTGACACAGGGTGGAGAGAGCTTTGGCCTTCATTGCTTGGTGTAGCATCCAAGCTCTGGCTAGAGAGAGACTGTGATACACCTTCACCAGCAGGTGTTTCATAGAGGGGTTGAGTTGCTGAAGTAGTTGTTGTTGTGACAGGTGTTTCAATCTTTGTCACTTCATCAATGGATTGTAAGACAGGGCTCTCAGGCTCTATCACTGGGCCTCAGTCAAGGTTTTCCCTTTGAAGCTAATCTCAGGGTCTGCCTCAACATCCAGTTGACCAATGACATTACCTGATTGCCTTAGTCTATCTTCTTCAGCTTCTTGCCTTGATATACCCTCCCCAAAAAGACTCTAAAACAAGTAGTCTAGGAAGTTCACATCAATGTGAACTTGAGGAGGTTGCTGAGTAGGTACAATTACAAGAGAGGATGGTGATTCTTTAATGTCCATACTCCTTGAAGAACTCCCAGGTTCTGTGATTGTAGTGACTTTCTCCCCCTTTTTGTTAGCATCACCCTCTTATATAGGTGAGCTAGGAGTTAGGTCAACCACATCCTTAGGTTCTTGTGTTCCTGGTTGAGCTCTTCTTAAAGGTCTCTCAGCTAGTTTTTCCTTAAATAAGATATCTCAAGTTGCTGATCATTGACCCTATTGGTTAAGGTAGTCACTTGAAATTCAAGATGACTAACCTTAGAGACTAAGTAGGTGCATTGTTTTGACATTTGTTGCACCTTTAGTCTCAGATTCCCCTCATCTTCATCAGAAGAATCATGGGGGGATGAGAGAATTGGACCTAAGTCCTCATTCTCATCACTAGCTTGGTCTTCTGAGCTGCTGGAATTCCTCTGCTCATTGACAGCCTCAGATGAAGTGTCAATGGGTTGAGTTACCATGGTTGAGGTCTTAATGATGTAATCACTTGCAGAAGTGAGAGCCTCTTCCATATGGATCCCCTGAACATGTTCAGAAGGACCCACCTCAGCAATGGGTGACTGATGTGGGGTAGACATAGGGAATTCAAAAGCACTCCTCTCTCTTTGAGTAGGTGATGAGTAGAGAGACTCATGGTGCTCACTGAAGCCTAAGTCCTCATCAGTGTAGAATTAAAGGTTAGGAATTTGGTTGTTTAAGTCCAAAGGCTGGGGATGGTAACTGTCCCCTGAAGGTTGCTCACTTGAGTGTTGAGACTCAGAGTGAAGGCTTAAGGCAGTTGGACTCATGAGCTCATCAGGCTGACCATAAGGAACATCAGCACTGATCCTTGAAGAGATGGTAGTGGTTTGCTCCTCAGGAGAAGTGGGACCTCTAGTGTCCACTTCTTCCTGTATGGGTGAGTGTATGGGGGCCTGCACAGGCTCAATAACTTGAGCAGGGGTTCGTTTGGATTTTCTTTGGTAGGTGTAGGTTATATGGGGTCTTTGTGAGGGTAAGAAGATGGTAGATGTGGGTTCAACACTAGCTTGTGTTGCTAGGTTGTCACCTTAAGCAATGAGCTCTAACATTTTAGGGACAAGGGCTGTTTCTACCCCTGAGAAGCCTACAGTTGGCTTCTTCATAATTTTAAAGATGTCTGGCTTCATCTGTCCCAGTTTAAGAATATTATTTGTTTCCCTCAACTGTGAGCAAAGTTCACAGTTGAGAACGTGTTAAACATATCTAGGAAACATATAGTATTCTAAGGAGTCCAAGTTAGCAAGAAAGTTTGTGTATACAGATTGAGAGTACCTGAACTTGACCCCTTGAACCATTCCATGAACTATGAAGGAGAGATCCTCAGGAATCTAGTCCCACCCACCATGCTTGTTAGACAAGCTGTGAATCACTACATGGAGTAGGTATTTCCACTGGGATAAGACCTTCCCTTTCCTGAAGGTCTTTACAGCAAAATCTCCCTCATAGCCCATCTGCTCAAAGGAATAGTTAACAGCTTCCTTTGGAAAAGATAGTTCACCTTCTTCATCATCCAGCTGAAGATGGGTGTTTATGATGGCTGGCGTGATGAAGACTGTCCTCCCTTGAACTGTGGCAGACAGTGCTTTATCCCCATCCATGATAACCTCTTGACAAGTCCTCCAAAAGTCAAGCATATGATCCTCATAAAGAGTAGGATCAATGGTGAGGGAGGTGTAGTAGTTGGACAGATCCAGAAAATGACAAACCTCTAAGAAACTATCATCTTTCTCAGAGTGCAACAGAGTAACTTGGTTGTATTGCCTGTGAATCTGCATTGAGAAATCAGGGTTGTTTCTGTTGTGAATGTTGGCCATTTTGAAAAGCTTAAGGGTGAAGAAAGGTGAAGAACAAATGCGATTTGAGAGAGATTAGGTCTAAGGTATGAGCGAATTTTGAGCAGGTAGAGCAAAAAGGGGTAACCGTTGAGTATTTGTATGTATTGGATTTTAGACAAAGTAAACGAGAGAAGATAAACTTTGAAATCCGCGTGCCGGTCCCACCTCTGAAAAGCGGTTTTCTTTTGCGCAAATAGTAGTTTTCTTGGAAGTTGAGAAATCTTCCGAAGGTTATTTAGCTTCGGAAGTTTTGATTGAAAAGCTTCCGAAGGTTATTTAGCTTCGAAAGTTTTGATAGAAAGGCTTCCGAAGGAAAATTTTGCCTTGGAAGGTATTTCAAAAATTTTGAAGAATTTTGCTTCGGAAGCAATTTATATCAATTTCATTCTGAGATGAATAAAAGCTTCCGAAGGCAACTTTAAATCTTCCGAAGGTTATTTAAATCTTCCGAAAGAAAAAAACTAAAATTCTAAAAAATCTAAGGAATATCTTAGAAGAATTTTCTTCCAAAGAGAAACTGGGGCTTATTGAAGTGATAGAATAGACAAATTAGAACACACATATTTTTAGAAATAATATGATTAAGTTTTAAGAAAAGCTATTCAAAGTTAATCATCCTAATATCTGATATAAGATATTTAAATCTTTGTTCATTAAAAGCCTTTTTGAACAGATCCGCATATTGTTCACCTGTGTGAACTTTGACTAGTTTGATTAATCCCTTTTCAAAATTATCTCTAATCAAATGATACCTGATGTTGATGTGCTTAGTTATTGAGTGCTGCACAGGAATCTCTATGATTGAGATAGCACTGTTGTTGTCTATGTGAATGGGAGTCTCTTTGATGTTGAATCCATAGCCTAGCATCTAATTTTGAATCCAAAGCACTGGAGCACAGCAGCTTGCAGCAGCAATGTATTCAGCCTCAGCAGTTGATGTAGATACACAGGATTGTTTCTTGCATTGCCAAGAGACTATCCTTCCACCAAGAAATTGGCATCCCCCTGATGTAGACTTTGCAGTCATATTGCATCCACCATAATCACTATCTATATATGCATATAGATTGAAGTCAGAGCCGTTTGGATACCAAAGGCCAAGAGATGGAGCTCCTTTAAGGTATCTTAAAATTCTTTTGAAAGTGGTTAGGTGTGACATCTTAGTATTGGCCTGATATCTTGCACATATGCAAGTAGCAAACATAATATCTGGCCTGCTAGCTGTAAGATACATAAGAGACCCAATCATAGCCGTGTAGAGATGTTTATCAACACACTCCCCCTCAAGATCAGGTCCAAGGGAGTGGTTTCTAGCTATGGGTGTCTTAGCAACCTTACATTCAGTCATGTTGAATCTTTTAAGTATGTCTTGCACATACTTTGACTGATTTATGAAGATACCAATGTCAACTTGCTTCACTTGAATCCCTAGAAAGAAATTGAGTTCCGCCATGGCACTCCTTTCAAATCTATCCTTCATCAGCTTCTTAAATTCTTTGCAGAGCTTTGGATTAGTTGGCCCAAAGATGATATCATCCACATACACTTGAACTAGTATTATGCCATTTCTTGTTCCTTTGATGAAGAGAGTTCCATCGATGGTACCCCTTTTGTAGCCATGCTGACAAAGATACTGAGATAGAGTCTCATACCACTTTCTTGTTGCCTGATGTAGATGATAAAGAGCTTTGTCAAGCTGGCAGACATAATCAGGATGATCAGGGTCTATAAAACCAGGTGGTTGTCTGACATAAACCACTTCATCAATCACTCCATACAGAAAAGCACACTTGACATCAAGTTAATAGACCTTGAAGTTCTTGGATGCAGCAAAAGCTAGGAATATCCTAACAGCTTCAAGTCTTGCTACAGGAGCAAAGACATCTGTGTAGTCAATCCCTTCTTCTTGAGTATACCCTTGAACAACTAGTCTAGTCTTGTTCTTGATGACAAGTCCTCTATCATCCTTCTTATTCCTGAAAACCCATTTTGTACCTATGGTAGTCTTCCCTTGAGGAAGAGGACATTGATGGGGTTTTAACATGTTTATCAAAGCTCATATAACTTAGTTTATATGAAAACGCAGCGGATTTGTATTTTAAAACATGTTATTAAGTTAGTTGTTAAACCATTTTTCCAAAGAACCCCAAGCCATGGATCATTATACACAATACATACAAATGAAAGAACACTAGATAGTTAAGAAACTACAACCTTTGTAGCTTCCTAAACCCGAAATTGTGAGATGAGGATGATGATATTTGTGGCTGAAACTTCAAGCAAGAAATCCTCAAGAGGTTGTACCCCAAGCTTCTTCAAACACCCTTGATTGCTAGGATACTTGGACACCAATTTTCAGCAATCAAAACCACCTTTTGAAAGCTGAAAATCCTCCTTCTTTGCTGCTCCAAAACCGTAAGAAAGAGAGGAGAGAAGGAAAGTTTTTTTTGCTTCTTGTGAAATGTGGAAGATGGAGTGTTCAAGAGAGTTTTGTGTTCCAATAACACATGCAACCAATATAAGCTAAAAGGACTTTCAAAAACCCCAAAGGGGCGGCCGAAAACATGGCCCACTTGTTTTGTTTTCCCTCCCATTTTATAACTTATAAATTATACTCTCTTGCATTGCCATTTTATAAAATATAACCCTTACATTTTATAAAATTGTAACACACATGTTGTTTGTTATTACTTAACTAACTTAAATAATAAAACAACTAATTCCCACAAACAAATTATCCATATAATGTTGTTTATTTACAAAAGCAATGATTTAGAAAACCCATTTTCTAAATTGGTGTCATAATTTATTTGTATGATCTCATCACCGAATAAATTATCCATTGGTGTTTGTTTAGCTTGTTATTGGGTATGACCCGACTTGGATCATATCACACTAGCCACATCAATTTAATATGTATCTTGGGCAGATCAATTCCTTCAATCTCCCACTTGCACAAGATTCATAGAAGATTGATGCAAGCAGCAAATAACGCCTAGCAACGGTTTGCTACCCCTAATGTATATGACTAAGTGCCATTCAATAACATCATCCCTTTCAAGTACCTTACTTGAATATGATTTAGGTGAATCAATCATCTATCCTTTTGTTCAGATGTCATGTTAAATCCAAGAGACACAGAATTGTCATTCTCCGATGATTTAACATTAATAGGCCTTAGACATCTAACTCTCAACGAATAAGAGGAACAAATTCCATCTTGACTACATACGTCTCTCACAATCACCTCATATCATACCTGAACTCAGCCTTATGTACTGCCAATATTTCAGAACAGCAAAGTACTAAGTCAAAGTACAATACTTGGTGAATATCAAGACCCAATATGTATCTCAGGTCTGAGGATACAATGATATTCGCCTTTACTCAATATCTCTTATGACTAATCACAAAGATTCCATGCAGAAATAATTGAGTGCGGGTCAGTCCAATATCTATATCCCATAGATATCAGTGAACCTTGGTAGCAACCTCTTGCTCTATATTCATACCTTATGAACATCAACCAATCCAAGTTCATTATAGTCTTACATTCATAGTTGTTCCCACAAGTATGATTGACTACGGACGTTTAGAATAACTTATTTATTCACGGATTTAAACATGCTAAAATAGAAGAACAAATGAAAATTATAACCATATAATTAAGTCAAATAACATAAGTTCCAATATCCAAATACAAAGTACAACATTAAACCCAGTCACTAGAATATCTAAGTCCCATGGCACAAGCATGACCTTCATGCTTTGCCTTTTCAAGGAGTTTTGTGAGTGGATCCGCAATGTTTTTATCAGTGTGGACTTGGCGAAAACATATCTTTCCTTTTCAACTTCATCCCTTATGTAGTTGAATCTCCGTTCAATGTGCCGAGTCTTTTGATGAGCACGTGGTTCCTTGATTTAAGCAATCGCACCCTCGTTGTCACAAAAGATCTCTAGGGGATCCTGAATGGAAGGGACTACCCCTAGATCGGCTATGAATTTCTTCAGCCATGCAGCTTCCTGTGCTGCCATTGAAGTGGCAACGTATTCTGACTCTGTAGTGGACAACGCTACGACTTCTTGCTTTGAGCTTTTCCAAGAAACAGCTCCCCCATTCAAAATAAAGATGTACCCCGATTGAGATCGTGAATCATCTCGATCGGTTTGGAAACTCGCATCCGTGTAACCTTTTACTACGAGTTCCTTTTCACAAGACCCGTAGATCAAGAACATATCCTTAGTCCTCCTTAGGTACTTCAGAATGTTCTTGACAGCCATCCAATGACTATCACCAGGATTTTGCTGGTATCTACTTGTCATGCTTAAAGCGCATGACACGTCCGGTCTAGTGCATATCATTGCATACATGATGGATCCTATAGCAGATGCATATGGGATTGCCTTCATTCTATTTTGCCCCTCTTTCGAGCTTGGACATTGAGTCGTACTCAATATTGTCCCTCTTTGAATAGGTACAGTACCTTTCATAGAGTTTTCCATCTTGAACCTTTTCAAGATTTTGTCAATGTATGCACTTTTATTCAAACCAATCAGCCGCCTTCATCTATCCCTATAGATCTTTATTCCCAGAATATAGGTGGCTTCACCAAGATCCTTGATGGAAAAACAACTTCCAAGCCAGGTTTTTACACCTTCCAAGGTTGGAATGTCATTTCCAAATAGAAGTATGTCATCAACATACAATACTAGGAAGATTATTGTGCTCCCACTAGCCTTCTTGTACACACAAGCCTCATCAGCGTTTTTGATGAAGCCAAATTTCTTTACTTCATCATCAAAACGGTGATTCCAGCTTCTCGATGCTTGTTTCAATCCATAGATTGATTTCTTTAACTTGCATACTTTGTTAGGATGTTTTGGATCGACAAAACCTTCAGGCTGAACCATATAGACATCTTCCTCAAGATATCCATTTAGAAAAGCGGTTTTGACATCCATTTGCCAAATCTCATAATCATAAGGAGCTGCTATGGCAAACAATATCCTTATAGACTTAAGCATTGCAACAGGTGAGAAGGTTTCATCATAATCAACCCCTTGAGTTTGAGTGAAACCCTTTGCTACATGTCTAGCTTTGTAAGTATCCAAGTTTCCATGCATATCGGTTTTCTTCTTGAAAACCCACTTACTTCCAACTACTTTGGAATTAAGAGGTGGTACAAAAAGTTCCCAAACTTGATTGTCATACATGGATTGCATCTCAACGTTCATGGCCTCAAGCCATTTGTCACAATCCAAATTGGACACTGCATCATGATATGTGGTTGGTTCATCTGAATCTACCACGTAGCATCCATCCATGAAAAATCCGTATCTTTCAGGTGGATTACTAGTTCTACCACTTCTGCGAACGTTTTGTGTGTATTGATCAACCGCTTGATCATTCTCAACATCCTCATGTTGAGTGCTAGTTTCAACCAAGCTTGTATCGGGCTGTGGTTCTTGATCCTCCTCAAGATCCACTGTTCTACTTCTAGCTCCTTCCATAAGGAACTTGGCTTCTAAGAACTCACCCTTTCTGGCAACAAACACCTTTTGCTCCAGTGGATCATAGAAATAATATCCCATAGAATCTCTAGGATATCCAACAAAGATACACTTGGTGGATCAGACATCTAATTTGTTTGGGGTGGGGGTCTTAACATAAGCCTCACAACCCCAGACCCTTAAGTATGATAGGGATGGAACTCTTCCATGCCATATCTCAAAAGGTGTCCTTTCCACCTTCTTGGTTGGGGCCATATTCAGAATACGGGCCGCGGAGAGCAAAGCGAAACCCCAAAATGATAGAGGCAATGTGCTTCTAGCCATCATAGATCGAACCATATCCAATAAGGTTTGATTCCTCCTCTCAGACACACCATTATGTTGTGGTGTTCTAGGTGGAGTGAGTTGCGAGACAATCCCACAACTCCTAAGATGATCTTGAAAAACATCACTTAGGTATTCACCACCTCTATCGGTGCGGAGAACTTTAATTGATTTGTTGAGTTGGTTTTCTACTTCATTCTTGAAGATTTTGAACATTTCAAAAGCTTCATCTTTGTGTCTTAATAAATACACATACCCATAGCGACTATAATCGTCGATAAAGGTAATGAAGTATCTCTCACCATTCCTAGTCATTGGCTTAAAATGACCACATACATCCGAATGTATGATACCTAATAAATCTTTCACCCTTTCGTTAGTTCCACTAAAGGGAGCCTTAGTCATTTTTCCTTGTAAACAAGATTCACATACATCAAATGAATCACATTCATTTGTTTTTAAAGACCATTCTTTTGAAGTGTTTGTATGCGTTTCTTGTTTATATGACCAAGACGATAATGCCAAAGGTAGGTATCACTCAAATCCAATTTGAGTCTTTTGGTGGTTGCTTGGTATATTGAGCTATCATATGTTGCGTTTTCATGAACCAATTCATAAATACCATTACAAGGTATAGCCATAAAATAAAATACATGATTTAAAGAAACATGAATATCATTGTCAACAAACTTGAAATCATAATCATATTGTCTTAAACGGGAAACAGAAATTATGTTCCTAGTCAAACTAGGAGCATATAATACATTACTTAAAATAACTTCCAAACCATTTGGAAGTTTCAAAATGTAGTCTCCTTGGGCTTCCACGTGAACCTTTGCACCATTGCCCATAAAGAGACTTATTTCCCCTTTTCCATAATGCTCATTTCTTTTGAACCCCTGCAACAAATTGCAAATGTGAGTTCCACATCCGGTATCTAATACCTATGCGTTGGAAGAAATAACATTTAGTTCAACATGTATCATGTATATTATACCTGAGGTTTGCCCCGCATCCCTCTTTTCTCTCAACTCCTTGAGATAGACTGGACAATTTCTCATCCAACGCCCTATCTCACCACATTTGAAGCATGGGTCGTTCACAGCAACCTTTTGCTTCTTCTCCTTGGGCTTTGAAGGTTCCGCCCTAACAACCATCTTCCCCTTTCCCCCAACGTGCCCCTTTCCTTTGGCAAAAGTTGCCTTAGGAGGGGGTAGAGACCTTCTCCTTCTCCCACCTTCATTAATGGTGAGAACGGGTAAAACCCTTTTACCCATTCCCGCCTCAGCTGATTTGAGCATCGAATGAAGTTCATTTATGCTCTTGTCCCATCCGTTCATGTTGTAATTCATGACGAATGCCTTAAACTTTTTAGTTAGGCCATTAAGGATCAAATCCGTGGCCAACTCCTTTGAGACGGGACAGTTCAGCCTTTGAAGGCGGTCGATGTGGCTTTTCATCTTAAGAACATAAGATGAAACTGATTGGGATTGCTCCATCCTACATGCGTGAAGCGCTCGAACCGTTTCGAAGCGTTCCACTCTAGCTTGTTGCTGGAACGTTTCCCGCAGCTGAGTGATCATGTCATAGGCTCCATGGAGCTCATACTCCTTTTGGAGTTCGGGTGTCATACTTGCTAACATTAAGCAAGAGACCTGGATGGAGTCTTCTACATATCTAACCCAATCGTTATAGGCTTCCACATCCTCCTCGTTAGGTTCATCGGGGATGGGATCATCAAGGATATAGGCCCGCTTTTCCTGCTTGAGAACAATTCTCAAGTTGCGGTACCAATCCATGAAATTGTTAGGTGTTAGACGATCCCTTTGAAGGATCGCCCTTAGGGATTGGTTGCTTTGGTTTGGTACATCATTATTAGCGTTGTTGTTGTCGGCCATCTACAAGATTTTACAAAGTTCCATTTTAGTAATCGTTGATATAATTATATTTCATTTATTAATACCCTTTATGTCTCATAGACTATTAATAAATAAAATTTTAGAATCCAACGTTATATTTAAATATTGGTTAGGTGACCTTTATCCCATTATTTAAATAAACAAGGTAGTCATAAATGACAATTGCAACCTATTGCAACTTCTAGTGGTATGGGATCGTTTAAACATCATATGTTTATCACGACATGTTTATCCCATCAACACCTTTTATAAAACATATTTTAGGTGATCCATTCAATATATTTTACAAATCAAGTCGTCCTACTTACACACACGTGTGAGTTTACTACGTAAGTGGTTAGGTGACCTTTATCCCACAAACATGGTATTCTCACCTCAAGTTACAAGTTCCCTCAAAGTGGTTAGGTGACCTTTATCCCACTAAGAGTTTGCAAGTAACATAAGTGTTGTGTAAAAGGATGGTGTTTAACTTGTTTTCTAAAGGGATTTTGTAATTTCACAATTCTTGTTTTAGAAAAGTCTATGTATCATATGATTGTATGCATTCAACCATATGGTACCCTATTGGTTCTTTTAAATAAAACCCATTTTATTTTGCAAACCATTAACTCCTTTTATAGAACCATTCTATTTATGCTTAATGATTTGAGAACCAATTACTTGTTTATAGTTTGTTTTAGTTGACGGTTTGTTAATCACATCCAAATATTCAAAACAAACATCATCATATGCATTCAACCAAACATAAACTAAACATTCACATATGCATAACAAAGCATACTAAGTTGATCACACTTGTTTAGCCAAAACAAGTGTGTCAAATGGTCTTGTCCTAAGGGTTAAGAATCATGACACATGGTTGACCAAAGGGACTCCCACTTGAAACCACATCTTCAAGCATCCTCTTTGTCTTATCTTTTCTTCAAGTCTTGATCTTGAGCATCCTTTACAAAATATGTATCCTAATACATTTTTCTAGTAAAGAAAAACTCCTAATCTATTTATTACAAACCATATGAATGAATAGATTACAAAACAAAACTTGAAACCAAAGATAAATTATTACATGCCCAAATGAATATAACTAGACAACCAATCAACCAATCAATCCATACGGTCAAGGCTTTGTTATGCATAATCAACAAACAACATATTAAAACATATCATTAGTCACGGTTTTTGGCAGCCCCTTTTAACCCATTTTCTTGGCCAACATTAACCAAGAACATATGGGTTTTGTCCAAACAAACCAACATCTTATGTTCTAGATTTTTAAAGATCATTACATGCATAAAGTAACATCTTTAAAACATCAAAAGGGAGGCACATTTCAGCCTACTAACTCACAGATTTGTGGTGTCTAGCACCAAAAAAACGTGAACTAGTAAGTGTAATATATGTATGCATATGTATAAGTGGCTCTTGATGCCATTGATGGGGTTTTAACATGTTTATCAAAGCTCATATAACTTAGTTTATATGAAAACGCAGCGGATTTGTATTTTAAAACATGTTATTAAGTTAGTTGTTAAACCATTTTTCCAAAGAACCCCAAGCCATGGATCATTATACACAATACATACAAATGAAAGAACACTAGATAGTTAAGAAACTACAACCTTTGTAGCTTCCTAAACCCAAAATTATGAGATGAGATGATGATATTTGTGGCTGAAACTTCAAGCAAGAAATCCTCAAGAGGTTGTACCCCAAGCTTCTTCAAACACCCTTGATTGCTAGGATACTTGTACACCAATTTTCAGCAATCAAAACCACCTTTTGAAAGCTGAAAATCCTCCTTCTTTGCTGCTCCAAAACCGTAAGAAAGAGAGGAGAGAAGGAAAGTTTTTTTTGCTTCTTGTGAAATGTGGAAGATGGTGTGTTCAAGAGAGTTTTGTGTTCTAATAACACATGCAACCAATATAAGCTAAAAGGACTTTCAAAAACCCCAAAGGGGCGGCCGAAAACATGGCCCACTTGTTTTGTTTTCCCTCCCATTTTATAACTTATAAACTATACTCTCTTGCATTGCCATTTTATAAAATATAACCCTTACATTTTATAAAATTGTAACACACATGTTGTTTGTTATTACTTAACTAACTTAAATAATAAAACAACTAATTCCCACAAACAAATTATCCATATAATGTTGTTTATTTACAAAAGCATTGATTTAGAAAACCCATTTTCTAAATTGGTGTCATAATTTATTTGTATGATCTCATCACCGAATAAATTATCCATTGGTGTTTGTTTAGCTTGTTATTGGGTTGACCCGACTTGGATCATATCACACTAGCCATATCAATTTAATATGTATCTTGGGCAGATCAATTCCTTCAGACATAAGTTCCTAACCCTTGACCTCTTGAATTGAAGTAACCCCTCTTGTATAGCTTCAACCCAACTTCCATCCTTTAGACCTTCATCAATCTTCTTTGGCTCTATTTGGGACAAGAAACAAGAGTGAAGATAGATGTTTGCATTATGAGACTGTCCTCTTGTTCTTACACATGTACCAACATCACCAATGATGTTTGTAAATGGGTGAGACTTGTGGATCCTTAGTTGAAGGATCACAGCAAGTTGTTTAGACAAATCTAAATTGGAGAAATTCTGATCTGGCAAGGAGGATTCACCCTCTACAGCAACACACTTGTCAAGATTAACTTGATCCAATGATTGTGTGACATCATTGAGATTTTCTTCAATGGGATGGTTCTTAGCATCTAGAAATTCCTTATCTCTGTCACCACCACCATGTTCTCCAACATTTGAAGTTCCTACATTTGAGTTTTGTGCCTCAACACTGGAAGATGAAGGCAACTCAGATATATCAGCAGGATTTGTCATTGATGTGCTGGTAGAAGCTTCATTTGCAGGATTAGTTACCACTGGAGCTGGAGATATGTAGCTTGAAGATCTTCTCAGCTCAAATCTAGGATCAGAATCACCTGTAGGCAATATATCTATGGATCCTGAAACATGCTAACAAGATTTGTTAAAACAGTTGGTAACTAAATCAAGATCAAACAGCTAATCCGGACTAGAACCTTTCACACTGGGAGTGTGTTCATTGAAAGTCACATTGGCTGACTCCTCAACCACTCTAGTTCTGAGATTGTATACTCTATAAGCTTTGGCTTGAGAAGAGTATCCAATGAAGTGTCCATCATCTGATTTCTCAGCAAACTTGGCAATATGATCTTTAGTATTGAAGATGGTGCAAGGACACCCAAATGACCTGAGAAAACCAATAAAAGGTTTCCTCTTATGCCAAAGTTCATAAGGAGTCTTACCATGTGTCTTAACTACTAAAAATTTGTTCTGCACATAGCAGGCAGTGTTGACTGCCTCTGCCCAGAAGGTGATGGGCAGTTTAGAGTCAGACAACATAGTTCTTACAGCCTCAATTAGTGTCCTGTTTCTACTCTCAGCAACTCCATTTTGCTAAGGAGTCCTGGGAGCACTATATTGTCTTGTAATACCCTTTTAATCACAAAATGTATCAAGTATTTGATTCTTAAATTAAGTTCCTTGATCACATCTTATGGTTTTAACCTTGTGATCACATTGATTATCAATCTTTAAGATGAAATTCTTCAGAATCTCAAGAGTCTCATCCTTAGTCCTAAGAAAGAAGACCCATGTGAATCTTGTAAAGTCATCTTTTATCACCAGACAGTAAGAGGTCCTTCCTAAACTCATTACACTGGTGGGGCCAAAGAGATCCATATGTAACAAGTGTAGGGGTGTAGTGATGGAGTTTCTTTCCTTAGGCTTGTGAGATACCTTATGTTGCTTCCCTCTCAGGCATGCAACACAATGATCATCACTTGTAAACTCTCTTTTTGGTATTTAATTTACCAAGTCATTTTTAATTAATTTATTCATGTTATTAAAGTTTACATGGCACATTCTTTTATGCCAAAGGAAAGACTCATCACTGTTTGCTTTAGATAGAAAGCATGAAACTTCTCCTGAGGGAGATGTTTCTTGCAAGTCTATCTTGTACATGTTCCCTTTCCTGGGGGCTCTGAGTAGGATGTGCTCATGAGGAATGATCACCCATGCTTGAGAACAAAGCACTCATGCTCAGTAAACAGCATGTTATGACTCTGATCACAAAATTGAGATACACTCAATAGATTGTATCCAAGCTCCTTGACAAAGTTTACCTTGTCAATGCTGAGCTTACCATTTGTGACCTTGCTCCTTGCAGTAATATAACCACCTGCATCTCCTCCAATAGCAACTGGTCCTCCATCAATTCTTTCAAACTTTTGGAGTGGTGACCTATTGCCTGTCATGTGACTAGAACAACCACTGTCAATGATCCACACATTTTTCTTTGTCTGTAGCTATTCCTGCATAAAGAAATAGCTAGTTACATTTGGAAACCCAAGCCTCATTGGTCTTGGGCTCATTTGAAACAGTTGAAGACAATGCAACAGTAATAGATCCTATAGTTATGCTTTGAGGATTTTGTGCTATTGTTGATGAAGAACCTTCAGTCATTTGGTCTTTCTTTGACTTCCACACCACCTTTGGAAGTTTGGACTTGACCTTCAATACTTCGGAAGCTTTTGAGACTTCGGAAGTTTTGATGACTGGACCCTCAGAAGAGCTTTCCTTTACGGCAGCAAGCTTCAGTACTTCGGAAGCATTCCTTTCTTCCGAGACCAAATTTTCTTCCAAAGGCAGTTTTCCACTTGCCTTCTTCTTTAATTTGGAACTTCCGAAGGAAACAAATTTTCCTTCCGAAGCTAAGTTCTTGTAGGAATTCTTGGAAGTCTCTTTGTTTATCATGTGAAGAGTACCTTTAGGATTGTATGGACAATCCTTGGCCAAATGAGAAGTACTTTTACACATGACACACTTCAGTTTCTTCGTTCCAAGAGTCATCTTCATAGAAAAGAACTTACTTTGGTCACATCCATTCTCCATCTTCACATTTGCAGGAGCTGAGACAGTTCTTTTGGGTTGAGAACTGTTCTTGGAGTTGGATGGTCCAGGCTGTGTAGCAGTAACACACAACTGATTAGTTTTCTTCTTGTTGCTGAGATGAGTTGCACATGAACTAGAGTTCATGTCATCAGTCTTAACCACTTCAAACCCTGTAGAGATAAAAACTTATTTCTGCTTAGAGTCAAAGGTGGCCTTGATCTCTTGAGCCTTCCTTGATTTTCTTTTGGCTTTCCTGATCAAGTTCTTTCTTCTTGACTTGGTCATCTCAACAGTTTTACTCTCCTCAGAGGAATGGTGACCCTTTTCAGAATACTTTTCTTCACTCAAACCAAACTCATTCTTCACCATCTCCTCTTCATCCTCTTTAGTCAAAGGATCTATGAAGGGAAGCTCATCTTCACAAGTTCCACATCTAGGAGATCTTACAGACAAGATAGTGTGTAGAGAAACTATCTCACTAGATCCCAGTCCCTGCTTGTTTTGATAATACACTTTTGCATGCAAGGATGAGGATATTATGTTCTTGAAGGTTTTTTACTTCAAGAACATAGTTTTCTACCTTAGCTTTGCTGATCACAAGCTCAGCTTGGAATTCAGTTAACTTAGCTATGAGATCTTTGATTTGAGTCCTGTAGTTTGTTAGCTCATGTTTAAGAGTTGAAATTGTTTTCTCTAAATCTTCTATTTTCAGTTTATAATCATTTCCAGCTCTTTCAAAATCAGCTTTCAAGATGTTTAAGGACTCAAGATCAGATCTCAGCACTAAGTTATATGACCTGTATGTATTAACTTTAGCAATGCATTTTGAGAAGCAAAGATTTTCCAATACCTTGGTTTCATCATGGTCTACCATAAGAGCTTGGTTTGGAGATGCATCTTCTATCTGAAAGCTCCAGTCAAAGCCTCCTTCTTCAACAGCAACTGCAGGTTGCTGCTTTGGCTTCTCATTCTGGTGGGCTTTCTTAGTGTAGTTTGGTCTGGTCTGTGTTTGGCCACCATTTGTTCTTGGTGCCTTACATTTTCTTGCAAAGTGCCCCCATCTGATTATAGTTGTAGCACTTCACTTTGCTTTTTTCCAGCCCAAACTTTCCACTGGATGTATTGCTTGAAAACTTTCTCCCGGTCCTCTTGTAAAACTTCTTGGCTCTATGAGTGAGAAGAGCCATCTGCTGAACTATCTCCATATACTCCAGATCATCTGGATGGATATAGTCCAAGTCTTCAAGAGTGAAAAGAAAGCTGCCAGAGGTTTCATAGCTGAGACAAAGGCATGAGAAGAACTTGTCTCTTGGAAGGGACTCCCTTGAGTGTAGCTTTCTCTTAGTGTCTCTGGGAAGGTGATGAAAGACCTCTTTTGTGAGTTGTCAGGGTAGCATAGCAACTGATGTTGTGGTTCAATGCTTTCCCTTTCATTCATATGAAGATCTAAACTCAGTTGGTTATTGGAGTTACCAGAGGAATTTTGCATGTTCATCTCCATCCGTAATGCACTCAGAATACCATACAACTCTACAAGAGTAAGAGTCTTAAGGTCTGAGGTTCTCTTGATCACAACACAATAATGTGTCCATAGTTTAGGAAGAGAAGATATGAACTTCCTTACTATGTCCCTGTTCTCCAGAGTTACTCCAATATCCACTAGAGTGTCCACTATCTCAACATACCTAAAGTATTGTTGAGTCAGTGTCTCACCAGCCTTGAAAGTGAAGTTTTCAAACTGCTGCTTTAAGAGATCTTTCTTGTTCTCTTTGGTTTCCTTGGATCCTTCAAACATGAGCTTCAGTGCTTCCCATAAATCTTTAACTATCTTGCACTTCTTGATGCCTCTGTAAATGGAGTTTGGAAGAGCAGTTTGAAGACAAGTCATGGCACTTTGATCAAGCTCTATTCTCTTCCTGTCTTCTTCTGAGTAATCATCTACAACTTTTGGGATGATACGATTACCAGTAGCAGAAGTAGTGCTTGGTATGAAGGGACCATTAACAACTGAGTCCCACATCCTTGAGTCTTGACACTTGATAAAGCATTCCATTCTTGTGCACCATGTGTCAAAGTCTTCAGTAGTGATCAGTGGGGACTTGGTCATAGTACCAGTTTCCATATCAGCTTTAGAAAGAGCTGCCATTTGAGTTGTTAAGTACTTTGTGTGTGTGAGGGATCTTAAGATGGTGAGATCTTATATCAAGAGCCTAAATGCTCTGATACCAAATGCGGGACCAGTTGAAGGGTGGCACTTACAACACAATAACACAATGAGGAGAGTGTATTTAGAACACTTAACAGATCAAATGGGGAACTGGTTATGGTCATGCAAAAAACACAAGTAGACTTTGAACAAAACAGAACAAGATAACAACACAAGTAGTTGGTTTTCAAGGATGCTATATATTGCTTCTCAAGTTCAAAGTTACAAGTATTCAAGCATAAGCATACACTCCTTACTAAGTTACAAGACTTGAGACACTATACACTACAACTACAGACGACCATACTTTGAATGCCAGCTGGATACATGAACTAGACAACAAAATCCATGTAGAGTCAAAAGGCAGATTGCCTTTTGACTAGTGACTATGACATGCCATAGCTCACATCCTAATATATTACAAAAAGGATAAAAGTACATAAAGTAGAAAGGTTTGACCCCAAGACCTCAATGTACAGTTTTCCTAAAGCATGGACCTTTTCACAAACTCATGCAAGTTGGTGACCAACCAGAGTGGACAGCGGTAAAGTGGTTCAGCTTTATAGAAAAAGTACATCAGATAAAAGCATGTATGATAAAAGTCTTCGGAAGAATCTGTCTTGGTTCTTTGGCTTCAGAAGACTTTGTATTTGAAGCTTCAAAAGACTTCATTTCTGGCTTCGGAAGATATTGGTATTTGCTTCGGAAGATTTTACACTTAGAATATTTCTGAAGTGTAAAACTTTCGAAGCATTTCTACATCATGTTCTGTGCAGCATACAGGAAGACTTAGAGTGTTTTGGCTGCATCAGACTTATAGGAATCCTTACACAAAAGGGAGCTAGGATTAAAACGGGAGTGGGTTGTGGTGAAAATCCATACGTCTATCCTTCTCCTAGCACCCATTGTTATTCTCCTATGCCTCAACCTCATCCATCTAGTGATTTGATTGAAGTTGCAGACACTAATAGTTTAAATGGAGGTTTAAGCAGTGTTAATCTTCAAGAGGTTTGAGATGTGCAGGATTCTCCTGTAGGTTTAGGATTCCTCAGGCAGTGATCTGATAAGAAGATTAATGACGATTCCACCTTTGATGCTCCAAAACCAATATCGGTTGCTTCTCCAATCCTCTTTAACAAATTCAAAACAGGTAACATTCCTTCGTTTGTTCCTATCAGGTTTGTCAAAGAAGGAACAGTTGTCGAATCGTTAAGCAATCAGAATCCTATAACCGAAGCCGACACAATAGGAGGTGTCAGACATGTTCCATTGGAGAAATATCTGTGTATCCGAGACTGGATAAGCTTAGATGATGAATCAAACCCAGAGGAGCGTGTTGGTTCCTCAAAGAACAAGATATCACCTGAAATTGTCAAGTCTCAAAAGCTACCAAAAGTTGAATCAAGACCAATACGGATCTCTACTCTAACTGCAAAGCAAGCTAGTCAACCAGTGAAGATCTCATTCCCTGTTCAGCACAGGAAACTTAAGAACAAGCAAGAATCTGCTACAAACTCAAAGCAATCCTCATCCCCACCTGCTTCACATGGGTCAGTCAAGCATCAAAAGCCTATCAAGGCTTGTTTTGAGTGTGGAAAAGAAGGTCATATAGTAAAGAAGTGCCCTCAAAGACTTGCTTTGAATGGTAAAGACAAAACGAATTGCTTCTCCAGATCACAGTCTACAAGGGATGTTCCAGCTGGTAAAGGCAACTCGGGTTGCTTCTCCGGATCAAGAGGTAAAAAGTACACATCTTTGAATGGTTAGATGAAAAACCCTCCATCCAAACCTTTTCATGTGAAGCCGGTTTCACATGATTCAAAGATGAAAATTACCAAAGGTTCAAAAACAAATTCTTTTCCTTCTGGTCTTAAATAGAAAATGATTTCCAAATTTAATTCATTCAAATCTAAATTCTTTGAACCGAAAAAAATTGGCAAATTAAAAAGAAGGATACAGATATCCCCGATATTTTAACAGATTGTTTGTTGAAGCAGGTTACTTCTACCGTTGCAAAAGGAACACCCTGGACTACGATGGTCGGGGTTCCCCTTTCAAACTAATCTGTTTATAAGTGCAGGAACAATTCAGGAGGACTGTTTGTAATTCAACCTTGAGGCAGAACAAACAGGTTAAGGTAATGCTATTTTATCCACAATCTGGATTTTTATCTGCACAATCACAGTTCTCACTTCACAATCACTGCATATTTCTTGATAATTCATTTCTTATCTTCATGCCAGTGTAGTTTGGAAGACCTTCTTTGGGAAATTTCTATTTTTGTACAGTATTATAAAAATTTTAAATATATATATATATATAAAATAAAATAAAAAACGTGGTTTGCAAAAATTAAAATTTAGGGGGAGGGTATATCATATAAAGATAAAAAATGAAAAAAGAACTGGGAACTTGATTCGAGATGGTTGAGAAATGATTGTATATCTTCTTGAGATGCTAGTTCTTGCATGACTTGCACTTTATAATGAGAAATGATAGTAACTGATACTGTTATTTGATTCATATCTTATTTTTAATTGTATGTAAAAGAAAAATAAACAGATTCGTTTGGGATTTGCTTGGTAGGCTCAGCCCGAAGAATAAAGTAGACAGCCGCATGATGATTTAAATTAAATATATGCTTAAGGATTTCTGGATTTACGTAATCATTTTGGCCTGCACGAAAACTGAGTCCTGACAAAAATTGGATTGAGAATTGATCTTTCACCCACATGATATAAATCATATAAGCCATATCTTTGAGCCATGTTTGGTGTATTTATGTGTCTTGTGTTTGTGTTAATCTCCTCTGATGTACGGAAGTACTGACCTGGAGTGATGATCTCCTTTGTTATATTATAGTACTGACCTGGAGCTCTCATCAGCACACGACTAAATGGTTATCTCCTTTGTTATACGTGAGTATAGACCTGGAGCTCTCACCGTTTTGGTCTAAGTCGTGTCAAATCATCTAACGATGAATTCATCATAGAATGCAATATTCTAATGATAATCTTTTGCACACTAATGCACAAGCCTTGTTTCGTAAAGATCGTAATAAAATTCAAGAAATCCTGAGGTTAGGTGAGGGTTTTTGCCAAATGATTGTGGGGTCCTAGCATTCTAAAGTATTTAATCGAACCTTAACGAAACATCTGCTGCTTGTTAAAAAAGATAGGGCATGGGTTTAAGTGGACAAACATATCAGCAACCATTATTGATCTGTTTAAGAATTTCAAAATTATTCAAAGACTGTGATTAGATTCAGTTATCAGTGTGATCTTATTGCTTGTCGATAATTAAATTCATCTTTGTGCTAAAGTATATCTTGAGAATGTGATCTCATGATCGATTCAGTTCTCGATAATTAAAAAAAATAAAATACAAATCAAAAAATTATACATAAAATAAAATTAAAAAAATTATAATAAATTTTCATTTCAATATTCCTTTAGGTCTTCCATATTATGCTGTTACAATTTTATCATTTTGCAAGCATTTCATAGAAATTACACATAAATGAACACGGGTTTAGTTGTTTTTCACACAAAGATAAACACGGGTTTATTTTGTTAAAATGAAATGATCTAATTAGAAATGTCGAGATTGTGTTTGTGAATGTGTTTCAGATTTTTGCTGTAGGTGATGGTCGATCATCAGTTAAGCAGTGTACCTGATCAGAGAACTTGTTCCTTAAGTTTATAGAAGATACCGAGCTAGGAATCCTCCTCTTATATTCTGAAGCACTCGAGATTAGAGATTTGGGAAAATTGTTCCAATATCTTCACAAAGGATGCACTGGAAAAGGGGGAGCATATAAATTGGGGGAGCTTATGAGATGAATAATTTTTCTCATCAGATTCAGAAAGCTTTAATTTGAAGATCTTTCTATGGTTGACTTCTCGGGGCTGAATTCGTATGAAGACGTGATAATGATAGACTAAGGGGGAGTATTGTTGGAGCTATAGATAGTTTATATTATCAACATAGTCAAAGTTAACAAAAGTCAACGTCTCAATCAAAGTCAACAGAAAAGTCAAACGTCGAGTTCGAGAGGAAGAACCGAGTGAAGATATTGAAGATATATTGTGTTTGAGACTTTATTGTATTAAATATATTTTGTGTGAACAAAATATATTTTATCTTCTTTTAGTCTTGTTTTAGTCAAGTTTAATAGTCTAGGGGCTAAATGTAAATAAATAGTGAAAGTTAGTCTAGACTATAAATAGGTTAATTGTAATTAGAGTTGACTAATGGTTGCATGACCAATTGATTAAGGGATTTACTTGTAAACATATCATTTGGAATCTATTGAAGATCAAAGGAGATTTTATTGTGTTTATCATATTTTGATCTATAATTTTCATGATTTGATTCAAGTGTATTCAACCTGGGTTAACATTTAACGCATTTAATATTCTTTGATTTAGTATTTCCACTACTAAATCATTTGACTCAATCATCATATTCGATCCTTATTGACATCACATCAACAGAGAATATCATTCTCGGACCCAGTCATTAGTCTCGGAAGACTTAGTTCTATCTTCGAAAGTTCTTCATATACTTCGGAAGGAAACTACTTAGTCTCGGAAGACTTAGTTTTCCTTCGGAACCTCTTCATACTTTAAGCTTCGAAAGATCTTTAGCTTGCCTTAGCAAGAGTTACTAAAGCTTCATAAGACTTCTTCAATTGTACTTCAAAATTCTTTGAAGTGTTGTTTTGGTTGTACCAGCCTCATATGATCCAACAAACTCCCCCTAGGCTGATGCTACCAAAACATCAATCCTTTCTACTCCTTTAGGTTTTCAAGACCAGGGAGATCAAATATTTGTCTGTCTCCTTGTTCTTCCTTTACATGGTGATGAGGAGATTGTATAGGTCATTCGTGGATAATAAATCAAGTCTATTGCTCTGAATGGCATGCACTCTTTCTTGTGTCTACTTGAAGAGAGTTAGTTGATGGGAATTGTAGTCATATTCCCATCTAACTATAGGATCAGAAGTTAGGCCTTCAACCATCTGTAGGAAGGCTTTTTCTTTTGTGTTTGCACCTTCTTCCTCTTCCTAGCTCTCTTCTTTAACTTTCTTCGGTCTTGGCTTTCTTTATAAGTTCAGGTAGATGAAGGCTGCTCAGATGATTTCTGATATGAGCAGCAACCTGAGAGTTAGAGGGTTTAGAGAATGTTTTCTCTGCTAACACAGCAATGTCAAATCTGCTCAAATGTAACAGAGATGAAGTATCAATCCTGTTTACTTCACCATTTTCTCTTTCCACAGCAAAACTGTGAGAAGGTTCATCGAACCTCTACTGGAAAATTCACCTTCTAGGATTGTGGGGCTGAGTCGGCAGCTTATCCCCTTTCCTAGTATCCAGCAAAGTCACCAATCTCCTTCTTAACTTCTTTTCTTCTTCTTTCAGTGTGTCTAAATTAGATGCAAAAAGTTAGAGAGCTTGATCCAGTGTTCCCCTACGTAGATCAAGGAATGCATCTCTTATAAGGAAACTGGATGGTCCATCAATATACTTCAACTTAATTGACTCTTCCTCATAGGAAATGTCGCTCAAAGTTATATAGTTGATGAGTTTCCTCTTGATCTCATTGAATTCTCCTAAGGTCATGGGCTAAGGTTTATAAGATGGTTTGGGTAATTATTAGGTTTTGGGTTTTGTATTGAGTTTTAGGATAGGTAGCAGTAGTGGTTATTAGGAAACAGTGGGTGAAGATATGGGTATAGTTGATGGTTCAGGATGTAAGGCTTAGTGGTTAGTTCAGTTTTCATGGGGAAGGGAAAAGGTGTGGGCATAGGTTGTGGTTTGGGTGCTGGTTCGTGTGTTGGTGTTGGTTTGGATGTTGGTTTGGGTTCCATCCTTTGAACACTTGGTACTTGAGGTACGTCCTGCCTTATTCCTAAGTGAAAACCAGCCTTGATGTCGCTAACATGTTGCTGTATGGTCTTCTCTAACATGAGACCCACTACTTACCGGTGAAGCCATAGGCTTTGAGTTAAGTTTTCATCCATTCCTTATCTCCCACCTTCTTGGAAGCTGTAAGATGTGCCTCTTCCTCCTCCCTCTTCTTCTCCCTTAACTTCTCCCTGGTAGTCCTCTTCCTTCTCCTTGGTGATTTGATTTTGTTCTTTGAAGAAAAGGAACGAGATCGTATCATCGTCATGAGGTACCAGTTCTTCCTAAGAATAGCCTCTAGAGCAGAGAAAGGCTATCCTCTCCATCCTCTCCCTTTTTATTGCCTCTTCCTTATTTTTCCTTTTCTCCTCCTCTATGGATAACATTGCTGCTTCATCCCTTTCCTTTTGTAGCAAGGTTGCCTTCTCTAAATTCACAAGCTCATCTAGTGGAAGTAGAAATATTTCTTCATTGTGTACTCCCAGGATAATGAGCCTGTCTACCATCTCCACTGTCCTCTTATTATTGACATTTTCTTGAGCGGTTGTTGCTGCTTTGCTGCCTACAGCCAACAACTTCACAATATCAACTCTTCCCTTCTTCTTGAGCTTTTCCAACCTTTCCTCCTCTAGAAGCTCATTAGTAGTGAGCTTTCTCTTCCCCTTAGGATCAAAGGAAGATTCAGCTTTTGGAGGATCAGGCTTAGAGGGTTCAAGTTGGGGAGAGTGGGGTTGAACTTGTGGCGTTAGAGGTACGAAGTTGCAAGGAAGTCCTCATTGTTTACCTCAAAGGCTAGATCAAGAATTGCGTCTATGATAAATAGGTCATCGGATAAGGATGATAGTTCCATAATTCCGTAGCTTGAATTTCTACTTCGGAAGAAACTTGAACCGCACTACCTGTCCCGTCTAAATTAGTTGCTACGCCATGAGTCTGTATATTCCCTTCGAAGTTAATTTTTGGTTTAATAAAGACCTTCGGTTGACCAACTTCCTCTTCAGAGTTAGGTGGTGCACTCAGCCTTTGAAGCTCTTCAGCTCCGAAGTAGGCAACGGCTACATAAGGGTAGGGTTGTTCAAAGAAGGAGCTTATTAGAAATTTGGTTAGAAACCTGTTAAGGTCAATAAGGATCCTTGGGTCCACTTGAATAGTGATGGGAGCTGGTTGAGGAAAGATGGTTGTAGGTTGTTGCTGTGTGGAGTAAAAATAAGATATGGCATCAAGGGAAGTTGTTGTGATGGCAAGACTGGGTTACTCGTGCCTTTGTTTATGTACATTCTCTTCCGTTTTGGTAGCATCATCTTGAGAAGCAGATGAACTGGATGAAGAACTTAAAGAAACCTTAGTATGTACATGCCTAACATACTTCTCACATTATTTCTCACCTAGTTAAGCCTTGAGATTTGCAATCTCAAGTTACTAAGTGGCATACTTTCCTTCTAAAGTCAAAACCTTAGATTTAAGGTTTGAGACTTTAGAAAGTATGTAACTGATTGTGAGTTGTAGACTACACTCATCTTCTTTTAAAGAATCATGGGGAGATGAGATACATACCTAGTATGTTTATCATCATCACCAATAATGGTTTCTTGGCGCCCTGCATACCCCAGCGTACTGACGTCTCTTTCAGAGTCATCAATGGGCAAGTTTGTCATAGCTTCAGTCCCACTTATGTTACCACTATCTTGAGAGGCTAATGAAACACTCTTGGTAGTGGCAGCTAAATCTACATGACTCACCCCCACTCTGGTTGGACTCACCTTAGTTTTGGCTAGCTGATGTGGGAACTCCCCCTGAACCAATGCAGCCAAAACCTCTAAGCTTATTGTTGGTCCCACTTATTGTGGCAGAATGATTGGTCTTTTTCCTTCTTGATCAGCTTCAGAAGTTGACCCATATAAGCATTGGCCTGGGAAGAAGTCTACAAAGATCTGATTGGCATAGTATGGATGGGAACTCTGTTTTGGGGAACTGGACACAGAGTTGTTGTCCCATCCATAAGATCTACTTCCCTACTATGAGCCTATAAGATTCTCTGGTGTATGCTTCTAAAAACATTACTTGCTCCTCCATGGCAAGAACTTCTGCCTCACCCTCAAAGAATCCTTCAGGCCCATAGAGCTCTGAGATGTATTTGGCCTGTTTACCACTTTTGATCTCCACAGTTGTTATAGCCCTATAGGCGAACTCATCAGGGTGATTACCCTCTAAGAACAACTGGAGCTCATTTCTCCTAAGACTCTCAAACCTCTTGTAGACTAACCCCTTTTTAACCACCCTATTCTCCAACATCTTTTGTGGTGGCAGGTTAGCCTGATAGGTTTTCTTGAAATCTTCTATGATCTCCCAGGGTGATACTACAATGGCCAAAGAGATCACTTCATCTACAATCCTTTTTACTTGGCCATTGTATCTCCATGGAATGTCTTTCATCATGATCCTGTGAGACACCCTGGGATCAGGCCAAATACTCACTTTGTCCTTTTAAAATTGAAATGTGTGCCTCAAAGTGAATAATCTCTGAGCTTGTTTCCTCATATTCATGATTGATGAGGAAGTAGCATAAGCTTTATCTACTCTTTTCAATAGCTCATCATCATGTAGCCTATACTGCTGTTCTTCTTCAAGTTTGACCATCACAGCTTCCATCTGTGAGGTAGGAGTGATGGGTAAAGGTTTGCCTTTGGGTAAAGATATGACTGCAGAGAGAGGCAGCCTATCTTGGTCCTCATCATCCTCTTCTTCTTCTTCTTCTAGCCTCAGCACCCTTCTCTTCCTCTTCAAGGGTGCATCATCGGCTATGGGTTTTGATGGTGAAGGAGTTGGTTTTGTGGGTGGTGGTTTGGGTTTTGATGTGGGAAATTGGCCAGGCTGGGCTAGCAATTTGGATGTGAGAGAGGATTTGGTTTGTTTGGCTAACTCAGTCCTGTTCCCAGCACCGGCTTCACTAAGGGCTTCTATGATCAGTCCCTTAGTGAATGCCTCAGGTGAATAGATCTTGGTGGCTATTGCCAAGATGCTGTCCCTAGACCATGATCTAATCTCCAGGACTGATCTCCCTAAATACTTCGAAATGAATCTTGTCATAGCCTCAAGTCTCTCTTTTTCCTCTTGGCTATAACAAGACCATCGGTACTCAATCTCTTTCACCTACAACTTTCTTATCTCTAGATCTAGCTCTGCAGTGTTAGTGTCAAAGCCTTGCCTGAACAGCTGGTCAATGATGTTATCCATTGACCTGCTATGTTCAGCATTAGCCTCCTTGACAAGGACAGCTAGATCTTCCTCCTTCTCCTTCTCCTTCTCTCCCTTCTTTTTCTTATATGTGACATGAAAGTCTTTTTGACTTTCAGTCACTTTCTCTAATTCAGCACTCTCCTTCTCCCTCTCCTTCTCCTTCTCCCTATCAGTCTCCACCACCAACTCCCTCTCAACTACTACCTCATCCTCAACTTCTTTCTCTTTCACTTCCTCCTCCACTCTCTTTCTTTTGTCTTTCACTGAAGTCTCCCCCTTTTTGGTTACATTGGTTGCAAGAGGTTGACTCTCAGAAAGCTTCTTCAGCACAACAGCTTCCACCACAGGCTGTATAGTAGAGGGAAGCCTCTCATCAAGGGTTTTGATCACAATATCTGTGATAATGGATGTGATGAGAGGCAAGGAATTTTGAAAGATAGCAACTAATTGCTCAGGGGGGATCTGTCCTTGAGAACTAGTGCCAGAAGCAGGGGCAGGTAGCTGAGTTTATGGGAGTGGCTGAGTGTATATGAGACCTTCAGGTGAAGGTGCCATCTATGGGTTTATGGTGGCAGATAGACTTTGTTCTTGAGTCATATTGGCGAGTAGCTCTTTGAGTATACTCACCTCATCCTCAAGAATGGTATTTTGAGCTACTACATCATAGAAAAAGCTCAGGTCATCATCAGTTGGAACTGAATCACCTGACCTCCTGATTGAATCAGGATGTACATGTGCTTAGTGTGGCTCAGTTATCACATGTGCCCATTGTTCTTGGTTCTAGGAACTTCCTGCCTCCGGATTGGATCCATCATCGGCAGTTGCCCCTGGTGAGGTCTTAGCTATGTTACCAGCTTCATCCTGCTCATGTGCTGAAGCAAGAGAAGTGGCAGCCTTACCAGATTGTCCTATCTCCTTTGCCACATTTGTAGATGAGACGTATGATTCTCTGTGTTGTGGGCTCCCATCAACACTTGTATCCACCCTCACTATGGATGGAGATTTCCCAGTTGTGATTGGTTCCTTAGGAGAGGGTGGAGTGTTAAGATGAGTCAACACTTTAGCAATTATTAATGTAGGGCTTTGAGGGGCAGTTGCAGTGGGAGATGGGGTAGAAGCAGTTTGCACATGGGGAGATGTGTGCTCTTCAATGGCAACCTCCTCAAGTGAGAAAGGTTCCAGATGTGTGGTAGCCCCAGAAATGGTTGCATCATGCTCCTGTAAAGAGAATGCCTGTGCGGTTGTGGTTGGTGGAGTCGTGGTAAATGCTGGGAGAATCATGCCAGCAGTTACTTCCTGCCTTTGTTGTGCAGGGGCATCCTCAGGGGACTCATCTCCCTGAGTAGCCTTTTGTTTTCTTGTGTTTGGGTTAGGTGGGGACTTTGGATTTGGAGGTGGAGGCTGTGGGTTCTAGCTGTGTGGGTTTTCGCAGCTTGGCAGCCTTTTTGAGTGACTGGTCAGTGTTGTGCCTGGAGTATACCTCAGGCAATACAGCCATGGCAGGTACTCCAAAGCCAACTAGTCCCTCAGCTTGTAGCTGGTTCTCTATTATAGCCGTTATGAACCGTGGATATAGTATCCAACGGTTAGCAAAAGGTTTGGTGGCCATATCCTTAAGTTCCAAAAGATTATTTCAGAAAAATTTAACGGTTGTTTCTCAAGGATAGAGAATAATACCTGCTGCCACCTAGTGGACATTTGATCCCATGAGGAGGTCTTTGGGGCTAAGCAAACATTCACCATGTGGAAAATAAGGCGCTCGACATCATGGAAATGCTTCTTGAACAGGGTAGAGGCATGAAGGTCACCCTGATAGTCATGGTGTGCAAATGAAAGATCAGTGGTGCCTTTTGGATATTCGGTTGGGAAGGTGGCATCATCCAGTTTTAGGGTTTGGCGGATGATTGCCGGAGTGATAACCACCTTCTGGTTATTGACGAATGACTGGAGAGAGACCTCGGCGTCGTTCTCTCCAGCAAGGTTGACATTCGTCCAGAATTAGGTAAGGGAATCGGCATATATTGTGGGATTGAGGAGAAAAGCCGTTTGGAGTGGGGAATCGACCATGAGATCAATGGCGTGATCAAACTTGGTCCAAAATGGGGATTTTGTCAAGTAGGCAACACAGTTATGGCGAGGTTTAATCTGCATGGTCATCATTAATGGTAGGAGAGAGGTTTCAGAGGTTTTGAAATATTAGGTTATGAGAGAATGAAATACTCTGAAGGTAGGGTTAGATATTTATAGTGGTTATAAAAAAGCTGAAAGGAAATGACTGAAGGTTTTGGTGTTAGTCATCAGTTGTTTGAAACGACTGATGACATGGTTTTAACCTTCAGAGGTTGTAAACATCCGAGGACTTGGTGTTAGTCATCAGTAGTTGAAACTACTAAGACCGTGGTTTTATCCTTCAGATGTTGCAAACGACTGAAGACTTGTTATTAGTCATCAGTAGTTATAAACTACTGAAGACATGGTTTTCATCTTCAGACGTTGTGAACAACTGAAGACTTGGTATTAGTCATCAGTAGTTGTAAACTACTGAAGACATGGTTTTGGCTTCAGTTGTGGTAAACAACTGAGGACTTGGTGTTAGTCATCAGTAGTTGTAAAACTACTGAAGACATGGTTTTGTCCTTAGTTGTTTGGTATGAAACAGCAGAAGAAATCAGCTGAAGAGTAAAATTTACTCATCAGCTGTTGTCATCAATTCAGTTGTTTCATGCTAACCTCAACATTTACTCATCAGCTCTTTGGCTGACTTTCAGATGTTTCATTGGCCTTCAGCTCTTGTGAATATTAATTCCTCAGCTCTTGTGAACAAATGTTCATAAGACCTGATGAAATAAATTATTCTTCAGAGCTTGTAAACAAATTTTGTCGTCAGTACTTATGTGTAAGATTACACACAGTACATGTGAACAAAATTTGTTCTTCAGTACTTAGTTGTTTGAAAACTATACATCAGTAGTTATAACCACATCAGTAGTTGTAACTACATCAGTTGTTTGTAACAAATAATGTACTTCAGTACTTTGAAGCATTTTAGTCTTCAGAAGTTATGAAAAATGCTGAAGACTAAATTACTCATCAGTACTTATTTTTGACCTTTGCATACTAATGCTCATCAGTACTTGTGAGCTGAGAGCATCAGTATTAGTCAAATTATTCTAGCTACAGCATACCATGCCTTAGTACTAGATTCTGAAATGTGGCACTATCTAAGGGCTTAGTAAAGATGTCTGCAAGCTCATCAGCACTAGGCACAAACTTTGGATCAATCAGACCTTTTTCATAGCAATCCCTAATAAAATGATGTCTTTTCTCAATATGTTTGGTCCTAGAGTGCTAGACTGGATTTTTAACAATACAAAGAGCTGAAGCACTATCCATTAATAATGGAGTCTTAGTCTCTGTAATGCCATAATCCAAGAGTTGATTCTGAAGCCAGAGTACCTGGGATGTACAACTTGCAGCAGCAATGTACTCAGCTTCAGCAGTGGATGTAGCAATTGATGTTTGTTTCTTACTCTGCCAAGAAACTAAACAATTGCCTAGGAATTGGCAACCACCAAAAGTGGATTTTCTAGTGACTTTGCATCCTGCATAGTCACTATCAGAGAAATTAACTAATTTGCAAGAATGCCCAGTAGAATACCAAAGACCTAGAGATTGGGTACCTTGCAAATATCTTAAGATCCTTTCGCCTGCAATCAAATGGGATTCTTTAGGTACAGCCTGAAATCTAGCACAGGCACATGTTGCAAACATAATGTCTGGCCTAGAAGCTGTAAGGTACATCAAGGACCCAATCATACATCTGTAAAGGGTTTCGTCAACCGCTTTACCTTTCTGAGCAACATCCAGTTGTGTGGTGCTGCTCATGGGAGTAGAACAGGGCTTACATTTTGTAAATCAAACTTATTTAACAACTCTTTCGTATAATTGGACTGATGAATAAAGGTTCCATCAGCCCTTTGCTTGATTTGCAACCCTAGAAAGAACTGTAATTCTCCCATAGCACTCATTTCAAACTTTTGCTTCATGAGCTTAGTGAATTCAACACAAAACTATGGATCAGAGGATGCAAAGATTATATCATGAACATAAATTTGAACAAATAGCTTATGCTGTCCCACATTCTTAATGAATAAAGTTTTAACATGGAGCCTCTAGTGAAATTATTCGGGAGAAGAAAATTAGATAATGTTTCATACCAGGCTCTAGGAGCTTGTTTCAACCATAAAGACCTTATCAAGCTTATACACCCAATCAGGATGTTTATTATCCTCAAAGCCTGGTGGTTGACACACATAAACTTCTTCTTTTATTTTACCATATAAAAAGGCACTTTTGACATCCATTTGAAAAACTTTAAGATTGTGAAAGGCAGCATAAGCTAAGAACAATCTAATTGCCTCCAGTCTAGCTACAGGGGCAAAGGTTTCATCATAATCGATGCCTTCCTCCTGTGCAAACCCCTTTACAACCAGCCTTGCCTTGTTCTTGACAATTTGGCCCTTTTCATCTGTTTTATTCCTAAACACCCATTTAGTGCCTATTGCACACTTACCTTGGGGTAAGGGAACAAGCTCCCACACTTGCTGTGTTTTGAACTGAAGAAGCTCAAGCTGCATTGCTTCAACCCATCCATTGTCTCTTAGTACAACATGGTAGTTCTTTGGCTCTTGCTGACTGATGAAGAAAGCATAGAAGCTGAAATTTGACAATTGACTCCTGTTTCAAACTCCAGCATTGATATCACCAATGATTTGAGACACTGGGTGATTCTTCAGCTCTTGATAGACAATAAGATCAGTGCAAGTGTTTGTAGGACCTTCAGCAGCAACAGATGGTGATGTAGATTCTTGAAACCAAGTAGGAGATGGTAACTCAAATAAAGTAGAGGATTCAGAAATCTCATCAGCATTTATTATGGATGGAGCTGCTAAAGCTATAGGAGCATCAGGTTTAGTTGACTCAGGCAGGTGGTCACTAATCCTTAAAAGGTGAGTACTGGCTACATGATCATCAGTACCACCAGGTGGAGAATTGTTGACAGGAACAACAACTGGAGGTTGATAAGGAACATATTGCAGTATGTCCAGATCAAATAACTCCACAGGGTTTTGTGGAATCATGTCCTTTGGAGATTCATTAAACTTCACATGCAAAGTCTCTTCAACCATCTTTGTTCTGTAGTTGAAAACTCTTTATGCCTTGCAAGTTGATGAATAACCAACAAAATACTCTGCATCCAACTTTGATGCAAACTTCTAGAGTGGATTGCTTGTGTTGAGAATGAAGCAAGGACACCCAAAGGATCTGAAGAAGGAAATCAAAGGAGCCAAATGATAAAGTACTTCATAAGGAGTCTTCATCAACCTCTGATTCACTAATACTCTATTCTGCACATAGCAAGCTGTGTTGACAGCTTCAACCCAAAAGTTCAGTGGCAATCCTGAGTCAGCCAGCATTGACCTTGTAGCTTCAATGAGGGTCCTGTTCTTTCTTTCCACCACTCCATTTTGTTCAGGAGTTCTTGGAATGTTGAACTGCCTTTTGATTCCCTTTGACAAATAAAAGTCATCAAGTGTGTGATTTCTAAACTCTATGCCATTGTCACTCCTCACACACTTGACTGGAAAAAATACTGCTTCTCCATACAAATCTGGAGTAATCATCCATAATTACCAGACAGTATTTCTTCTTTGCCATGCTTATCACCGTGACAGGACTAAAAAGATCCATGTGCAAGAGTTGCAAGCAGGCATTGGACTTTGGTTCTTCTATAGGAGGGAATGAAACTTTGTGTTGTTTTCCCTTGAAACAAGCAGTGCAGTTGTCTTCACATTTGAACTCCTTCAAAGGCAACCCTCTTACTAAACCATGGTGTATCAGCTGATTCATGTTTTTGAGATTCACATGACCCAGCCTTCTATGCCATAGAGTAGATTCTTAAGGAGAAGCCTTGGAGAATAGGCAAGGATGGCCTTTTAGATCAATTTTATTTGAAAGATCTAAGGCATATACTCTTCCTGTCCTGTTGGCCTTCAGGAGAGTATATTCATCCAACACCTTGTCAATCAAACTCAGAACTTTGGATGATAGAATCCGATAGTTCTGGTTGGTGAAAAGGGCAACATGGCCTTTGTCACACATTTGACTGACACTCAAGAGATTGTACTTGAGATTCTCCACATGGTTAACATCATCAAACCTTATTTCCCCATTGGAATGAAAGCCCTTGCCGATGATGTAACCTTTTGCATCATTGCCAAAGGAAACAAACCCCTTCTTTCCTTGAGAGTAGTCATTAAGAAGTGAGCTGATACTTCTTTGGCATGTTGAAGAACCCTGCATTCATCACAACAAGTTAGTTAGTTTTTGAGACCCAAACCTTTTTTGGTTTTGGGTCTGTTCTCTTCAACAGATATGACACTAACTGGTTTGTTATGTGTGACAGCCTGAGGTGAAGGAGATAGTGTAGAAGAGGAATCCTTTGGCTTGGATTTCCTTTTCTGTGATTTCAGCACAGGAGCATCTAATTGGTTGACTCTTCCCATTAGATGTTGAACCATCATAACCAGCTGTGTCTGATTTTGTGATAAAGCCTTTAGCTGATCAGACACATTGGAGCCTGTTTGTGATGGATTCCTGTGTTGCACCATCTTTTTTTGAGCAACCTCAGCTGTTGCCTGATTAACTCCATCCTTCTTTTTGTATTTCTTCTTGGACTTTGGGGTTTCAGGTTTTGATGTTGCTGGTACAAACTTGGTTTCAAACTTAGTTTTCATTACATTCATTTTCTCTTTAATTTTCTCCTTTTGTTTGAGTTTGGATCCCTTTTTGTACCAGCAATCATAAGTAACATGATTGTACAAGCCACATATTTCACATGGATTCTTCTTCATCTTTAGTTGATCATCAACTGAAGAAGATGAAACTACTGGAGACTTGTTCTTCAGCAATTTGCTATCAGTATTTGCAGTTTTCTTCCTTACAGTACCTGCTTTCCGGATATCTTCTTTAGTAGTCTTCAAACCCTTTCTACTTACAGTTTTCTTCCCTTCAGTACTGGTAGTAGTTGGGGTTTGAACTTCAGTTTTTATCACTTGCTCTCCAGTACTTTCAGTACTATTAGAGACAACACCTGAGTTGATCAACTTTTTGATCATGTGACAGTCAGTATTTGAACCATCAACTGTTGTAGCATCAGCTGATTGGTTTTGTGAGGAGTCAATGCTGACTTCAACCTCTGATGGTGCTGTAGCAGATAGTAGGTCACATGATGAGAAGGATTGGTTAATGCTTTCTCCATCAGAATCTACTTCTACTCTGGAAGTAAAATTTGTTGGTGGAGCAGTGTGATTATAACCAATGCCAAACTTCACATTTGAAGCTGATTGCTTACTCAGAAGCATTTCAAAACCCTTGCAGGAATGCACCCAGCGATCACACTCTACCTGGGTAGCAGTGTGTCCTTGAGGTCTTTGTACTACTCTAGAAGTACCTCTTCCCTAGCCTTATCATCTTTGATTTGACATTTAAGTTTATAAATGTCATCATTTTTATCATTAAGCATAGACTCAAGTTCAGCTTTTCTTTTCGAAAGGGTTTGCTCTAGCTCAAGATTTTTATCAATTAAAGCTACATTTGCTTCTCTAATAGATGCAAATGCAGCTATGCAAGATTCAGAACATGGCTTGGTTTTGGCCTCAGAAGATACCTGTGATAAAGCATTGGAGGATGACCCATCATCAGACTCCAGGGCCATGAGAGCAAGGTTCCCAAAAGGATGATCACCACCATGTTGACCAGCACCGGAGAATAGTTGTTCATGACCAGATAGATCATCTGGTAAACTGCTCCAGTCAACAACTCCTGGGGTGAAGAAGCTGTGTTGTTGAGGTTGGGTTTGATGATGAGATTGAGAAGGTTGAGGCTCAAGGAGAGCATGTGGTTGCTGAGCAGTGGGTGCTTGAAATGGACTTGATTGAGGCATGTAGTAGCAGGGGTATGGGTATGGCATATGACCCTGAGGCACAAAGTATGCAGGTGATGCCTGAGCTGGTGATGGATGACCAGAACTGGTGGTATGTTGCCCTTTGTGTTGTGAGCTATTGCTTGGAAAAGTCACAAAGGGTGCAGAGGAGTTAGATCCAGTTGATCTACACTCTCTAGCAAAGTGTCCAAGCCTTTGGCACTTGTGACACCTCAACTTGCTCTTGTCAAAACCAACCTTGGTTTTGCCAGAGAGACCAGGAAATTTCCTACTAGTTCTTTTGTAGAACTTTTGAGATCTGATATTTATCATTGCCATTTGACTCAAAATATCCATCTCTTCCAGATCATCATCTGGAATGCCCTTCAAATCCTCCATCAAAAATCACAGGTTATCACTGCTACCTCCTGAACTACCATCAACACCAACAAAAGCATGTTCAGAGTTGGTAGAGAAATCAATATGCTCATCATAGACACTCTGTGATGCAGCATATTCTGACTCCTGACCTATCAAGGCAGCATTGCCTGATACAAAGTCATCAGTGAGTTTACCAGATGATGACAACTTCCTTTTCTGTTTTATCTCTCTTTCAAATGTAAGCAGTTTCCCATGAAGTTGGGTGAGAGATAGAGTGCTCAGATTTGAACTAGAGCATAGGATAATAGTGTATGTGTCCCATCTCTCAGGCAGTGATCTGAGGAATCAGTTGTTCATCTGGCTGTTTGAATACTCTTGTTTAACCATTTTCAATTCAGAAATCAAACAAGAGAATCGCTCAAACTGTTGAGTCAGAGTCTCACCCTTCCTATGAGAGAATGTCTCATATTGTTGGGCAAGGATTTCCCTACTGTTTGCTAAGATCTCAACGGTTCCTCCGAATTGTTCCTTCAGAGCAACCCAGAGATCATGAGCAGTTTGATGATGCATAAGCCCTGAATAGATTTCATTAGGCAGTGCCATGGCCAGAATTCCATGGGCTTTAGCATCAATCTCGAACATCTTAAGATCTTCGTCCGAATATTGATCAGGTTTCTTCGGAACCCTCTCATTTGATTCAGGAACACTCACCATAGGCTTATATGGTCCATGTACCACTGACTTCCAACAACCAGCACTGTTGATAGACAAGTGATGGAGCATACGACGTTGCCATATGTTATACTCACTCCTCACAAGCATCGGAGGCTATGTTGAGGAGCCAGTATTGTGAGGATCATTAGTTGGTGTTGCCATCTCAGAATTCAAACCAATTCAAGGTAAACAAAACAAATCTAGCTCAAAACCACGAGAACCTCAAGTTTAATGGCCAAAAGCAGTAGAAACTCAATCTCTATAAACGATTCTTGCAAATTTGCTAATTTGATCAAACGTAGATAGCAAAAGAGCAGTTTCAATGATCAATTGTTAAATAGATCAATGATTAACCTGCTCTGATACCATTTGAAAGGATCTCAGCTTCTAGTTTGATCAATTAGTTTGTATTCGCAGCGGATTTAGCACAAGAATTAAGCAAATTATACTATGAACACACGAGATATATCAGTGAAACAGTAAGTTATAGAGAGAGAGAAATTCTGCAAAAAGGTGTTTTCTATTAGATCACACGCTTCGGATAGGATTACAATTAGGTCATCTTCCTTTTATAGGAAAATGACGTCAGGTGATGTCACTTGATAGTGACATCAAACCATTATTTTAACAAACTACTGAAAATAACTAAACTACTGAAGATGTCAAACAGTTGACATCTTCTTACAAAATGCTAAGTGTTACTTATTACAACAACTGAAAAGAAACTACTGAAAAACTACAACGACTGAAGAACATACTCTTCAATCGTTTTACAAACTACTAAAATGGAAAAATAAAACTACTGATAAGAAAGAGCTGAAAGGTAAACCATCGCAACAACTGAAGAATACTTCTTCAGCTGTTGTGACAAACTTTGAAGCTTCAGCACTTGTCTTCAGACTTTAACTTCAGATGTATCATCAGCTAATGACTTCAGTAGTTGTCATCAGCTGATGTCTTCAGTCTTTGTCTTCAGCCTTTGTGCTTTAGCTGTTGATCTTCAGTACTTTGATCTTCAGCTGATAGTCTTCAACACTTGAGTCTTCAGCACTTGAGTATTCAGTACTTGAGTCATCAGTACTTAAGTCTTCAGTACTTGTACTTCAGTTGTTGATCTTCAGTACTTTGATCTTCAGCTGTTGAGGTCTTCAGACTTTGTCAAACAGCTGATGAAGCTTTCAGCAGTTGTTGTGATGTCTTGTGGGACTTAGAGGTTTTTCTGATCTGGCTCATTGGTTTTTGGATCCAACATACCACTATCTTGAGAGGCTAATGAAACACTCTTGGTAGTGGCAGCTAAATCTACATGAGTCACCCCCACTCTGGTTAGACTCACCTTAGTTTTGGCTAGCTGATGTGGGATAGATATCACGGGTTCCCACGGGCTAAGTTGATCTGGGGCGTGGTATGGTAAATCAACATCATGGCCCTGAGTGATCATAATATTCTTATCAGGTCATGTTAGTAGTCAAGAAAGGATACAGAGGATATTTCTAATTACCCGGGACCTTGGTCAGCACCTGATGGCTGTTCTGCAATAGCACATGAGCCAGTGATATGGCTATCCCTCTTTGGCTGCTCAGGGAAGTGTTAGGACTCACCTTGAGGGATGATGGCTTGAGCAATAGGCTCATCAGGTTGACACTAAGGAGACTCAACACTGATATCTAGGTCAATTATGGAGGATGGTTGGACCTCTGGCTGAGTGGGAGTCCTTTGTTCTACTCTAGCCTTTTTGTCTTGAATAGAGAGATGTTCAATCAGAGTAGATTAAACAAGTTTTCATTTGGAGAGACTTTTCTAGGTGATCTTTATAGGATAGGAAGACTTAAATTGCTATGAAGATGTGGTTTCTTGTATGGGTTCATCACCTGCTCAACCTGCAGGGTTGTCACCAGGAGCCATTGGCTCAAGCATACTTGGAAGGAGGTTAGTGAACCTTCCAGTGAACTTGGAGGATATCTTCTTCAACATTTTGAAGATACCCTGCCTCAATTGAGGAACACCTAGAATATTTGCATATCTAGCTAGTACTGATCCAAATCACAATTGATTATGTGCTAGATATACCTAGGATATATGTAAAATGTGTTCCTAGTGAGATTACCTCATAAGTTATTCAGTACAAACCTAGAGTAGTTGAATCTGAGGCGTTGTACCAACCCATGGACTAGGCAGCCTAGATCATAAGGGATTTGATCCCAACCCCATGACTTGTTGGACAAGCTGTGTACGATGACATGCAGTAAAAACTTCCAGTTGTAGCAGAAGTTAAAATAGTAGACTGTGGACTTACTGATGTCTCCTCCATATCCCATTTAGGTACATGTGTCCTCCAAATCTTATTTTGGGAACTCCATAGGGGCTTCATCATGAAGCTCCAGATGCTCCCTGATGGTGGTTTCACTGATGGTAATCTCCTGTCCGCATACTCTTGACCTGATAACCCTTTCACCATTAAGCATGTCGTTTTGACCATTGTCCCAGAATTCAGCCATATGGTTTGAGTAAATGGTGGGGTTTACGGTCAGAGAAGTGAAATAAGTTAATTGGGTCAGGAATTGGATGATTGGGGCAAAGTCGGCATCCATGGAAGAGTCAAGGATGGCGACCTGGTTATGCTGGGATTGAAGGCCACTGTTTTGAAGGAGTTTAAGAGGGAGTATTTTGAGAGTGAGTGAAGATGACAATGGAGATTTTAGGGCTTTTGCAGTGGTAAAGAAGATAATGAAAGAAGGTCAGAAATATTTAAATGGTGGTGAAAAATCAAACCGATAAGGTGAAAGGAGGTTTTGGGTTCCGATTTGATAGTGGCGGTAAGAAAGACCTTTTAAATATTCTGACAATCATCAATTAAATCTTACCTTTTACAGAGTGGGGCCTAAAGATTTTCGTTAAAAACACATTAAAATTTTCTTCCGAGAGAAAAATTGCTTCCGAGAGAACACTTGTGTTTCTCTATCTGGATTGTCTTCCGAAGCCACTTTCTCTTCCGAAGCAAATTACGTATCGAGGACAATTTTGCTTCCGAGGGTAAAGTGTTCTTCCAAGAGAAGACGTTAGTGGCCTTCGAAAGGAAACTTGATCTATGATCAAATGATTTTCCATGGCTATAAACTCTTCGGAAGAGAATACTTGTGTAGAGGAATTTGCCTTCGGAAGATGAATAAGGATTTCTTCCGAGGGTAAATTTCTCTTCGAAAGAATTTATACTTAAAGAATTTTGGAGAAAACCTGTTGTAATAGAGCTTACATTGTAAATAGACAACTTAGAAATGATATATTTTCAAAAGATTTCAAAAAGAGATTTACTAATCAATGTTGATCATCCCAATAGGCGTAATTAAATACTTAAATCTTTGTTCATCAAAGGCTTTGGTGAACAAATCAGCATATTGTTCATTTGAATCAACTTTGACTAGTTTGATCAGGTTTTCTCATTTATATCTCGATGAAATGATGCTTGATGTCAATATGTTTTGTCTTGGAGTGCTTGACCGGATTTTCTATGATAGAAATAGCACTCTTATTGTCTATGTGGATAAGAGTCTCCATGAAGTTAAACCCGTAGTCCATCATCTGATTCTGAATCCATAGCAGTTGAGCATAGCAGCTTGCAAATGTATTCAGCTTCAGCAATTGATGTAGAGACACATGATTGTGCCAAGAGATGATCCTTCCACCAAGAAATTGACATCCTCGTGATATGGATTTCTTGTTAATGTTGCAGCCACTGTAATCACTATTAGTGTAACCATAAATATTAAAATCCTTGTTCTTAGGATACCAAAGGCCCAGTTTGGGAGCCCCTTTAAGATATCTAAGAATTCTTATAACAACAATTAGGTGAGACATCTTGGGGGCAACTTGATATCTTACACAGATGTAAGTTTGAAACATGATATCAAGTCTGATTGCAGTGAAATACATTAAATATCTAATAATTACCCAGTACTGATGCTGATTAGTATCCTCCCCCTCAAATCAGGAAAAGATTGTCATTTTTTTGTATAGGTGTCTTGGCTGGCTTTACAATCTTTCATATCAAATTTTTCTAAGATATCCTTGACATACTTAGATTGATTGATAAAGAACCCTTCTTCCATCTGTTTTGCTTAAAGCAGTATTAACAGTTATCTATTCCACCATATTACTGTCTTCATGAGCTTGGTGTTGAGAGTTAGAGTTGTCAGCTGATGAGTTTTGAGGCTCAACTGACTAACAACTTGTTGAAGCTCCACCATTTCCTATAATATTCAAACTTTCAGGACTTGTAGTAGTGGGAGCTTGTTCTTCATGTCTTCTTAGAAAAATTAGAATAGATCTGGGTAACTTAAACAATGGAACATCATAGAAGTCATTGTAGGTTCCTATTTCAGCTGAAACATTCTAACAAGATGGTTTAGGATAGTTGGGAAACAATTCTAAGTCAAAGATATGGTCAGGGTCATTCCCTTTAACACAATGAGTGTGCTCCTTTACAACAATATTGGATGATTCCTCAAGTTGTTGATTGCTAATGTTGTATACTCTATAAGCTTTAGAGCTAGAAGAGTATCCAACAAAGATAGCATCAACTAACTTTTCAACAAGTTTTGCCAAATTTTCTTTTGTGTTAAGTATGTTACACCTACTGCCAATGGATCTTAGAAAGCCAATGAATGGTGCCCTCTTATTCCATAGCTCATAAGGTAATTTTTCCATAGGGCTTAACAACAAGAACCCTGTTCTGCACATAACATGCAGTGCAGACTGCCTCTGCCGAGAAAGTTAGAGGCAGCTTTGAATCAGATAACATAGTTCTTGCAGCCTCAATAAGTGTCCTGTTCCTCTGCTCAGCAACACCATTCTGTTGAGGAGTTCTAGGAGCACTGTATTGTCTAGTAATCCTTTTTGAGTTACAGAATGAGTCAAGAACTTGATTCTTAAACTCAGTCCCTTGATCAATTCTAATTGTTTTTACCTTGTGATCAATTTGATTTTCAATTTTAAGAATAAAAGATTTTAACATTTCAGCAATTTCATCTTTAGTTCTTAAACAAATACCATGTAAATCTTGCAAAATCATCAACTATCATAAGGTAATATGATTTCTTTCTAATGCTCATTATACTTGTGGGACCAAATAGATCCATGTGCAATAAGTGTAATGGAGTGGTGATTGAGTTACTTCTTTGGTTTTGTGAGATACCTTATGTTGCTTTCCTTTCAGACAGGCAACACAGTTATCTTTATAGAAAAATTCGTTTTTGGGCACACCATGTACCAATTTATTCTTAACCAGTTTGTTCATAGATCTAAAATTTACATGGCATATTCTTTTATGCCAAAGAGTTGACTCATCACCGTTAGCTTTGGAAAGAAATCATGATACTTCTCCTAGTGGGGAAGCATAGTTCATATCCAGCTTGTACATATCCCCTCTCCTGGGAGATCGAAGAAGCACCAATTCCTGAGGAATTGCCATCCTAGGCTTGAGGATAATGCACTCATGTAATGTGAAAAACATTTTGTTCTTTTGATCATAGAACTGAGAAACACTTAAATGATCATGTTCAAGCTATTTGACAAAGTTTACTTTGTCAACTTTTAACTTACCATTGGATACACTACATCTACCAGAAATGTATCCTTTGGCTTCACCTCTAAATTGAACAAGACCTCGATCAAAGTGTTCAAACTATTGTAGGAGAGATCTGTTCCTAATCATGTTCTTGTTTCATCCAATATCAACAATCCATATGTTTCCATTTTCATCATGTGGATGTCCCTACACATATGGTGAAATGATTAGTTACTTTTGGAAAGCCAAGTCTTTTAGTGTTGGTCCCTTCTAATGTAGATGACATAATTGAACCAAAATGTATGCATGGGGGTTCAACTATGATTCTGAAGAAGAGGTTTAGGCAACAGCATCTTGTCTGATCTTCCATTCCATCCCATGGTTCATCAGTGTAAATGAGCCTCTGGAGGCTTGAGCAGCATGACTTGCTTTCTAGGCTTCTTACTTCTCAGAAGAAGTTATCACCACCTTTTCTTCCAAAGCAATCTTCTTCTTGCTTTTTATTCCTTTGTTTGTTCTTGGGCTTGTCTTCCAAAGCTATTTTCTTTTCAGAAGAATGAGTTTCTTCCGAAAGCAACTTGGCTTCGGAAACAAGCTTTCCTTTCTTTAACACTTTAACCATATGATAAGGTCCAAATGTGAAACCTTCCTTGACTCTTTCCTTTTTAACGTTCTTTGCATAATGTGTGCTTGCTAGATTGTAGTAACAGTTTTTAGCTATATGATTGTACAGGACACAGATTATGCAATCAATGTTAACTTTAATGGGGCATGAGGGTTGTTGTTTCTTGCACTTCTTGTCTTCTTCAACAGCCTTCCCCTATAACTTCTGATTCTTCAGCTGGACAAGAGTATTGGTACTACGCTCCTTTCCTGAATCAGAGTTTCCAGCCACTTGGAATCCAGCTGAGATGAACAAACCCTTTTGTCTAGGGTCTATTTCATCTTAGACTCAGCCACCTTCTTAGTAGTTTTCCTAGCTGCCCTGATCTTGTTCTTTCTGTATTTGGTGGTAAGAGGTTCACCCTCAGCTGTGTTGATGAGTTTTTCTACACCGTGGTGGTCACCATTATTTCATTGTTCTTCTTCTCAAAGGGTAGTGGATCAGCAGTTGGAACCTCTTGCTCATTAGTTCCGCATCCTGGTTGTCTTATAGACACATAGAAATGTGGTGGAGCAGTTTCATTAGTTCTTAATCCACTCTTGTTATGGTAGCACCTTTGAGTGGGAGGATGATACAAGAATGGCGTTGAAGTTATGCTCTTGAATAGCATATTTCTTTCTTTTTGCCTCAGCTATCACTAGCTGGGCTTGAGCCTCAGTAAACTTATAAACCAAATCATTTATTTGAGTCCTGCAGTTTGAGTGTTCATGTTATAAAGAGAATACAATTTTCTCTAACTCAAAAATTTTAAGTTTACAGTCAGATTTTGCTCTCTTAAAATTAGATTTTTGTATGTTTAAAGACTCAATATCAGACTTGATCTCCATGTTGTAGTCCTGATGCATTTTAACTTTAGCTATAAAGGCTAGAGTACAGAGATGTTCAGATACCCTGGCATCATCGGTTCCTGCCATGAGAGCTTAAGAAGGGGTCATATCTTACACCATGAAGCTCCAATCAACTTCCTGAGCAACAGCTGTAGTTTGCTGCTCAGTTAGTTTGGTTGCACCCTTTAGGGTAGCATGATGTTGGTAGGCTTGAGCTACTCTAGGGTTATATCTCGAAGCTTTGCATTCCCTCGCAATGTGAGCAAGTGGGTTACAATTGTAACATTTGGCTTTTGACTTATCAAACTCAAACTTGCTGTTGGTTGGGGTTTAGGGAAATTGCCTTCCACTTCTCTTAAAGAACTTCTTTGCTTTGTAGGTTAAAAGAGCCATTTGTTGGACAATGTCCATGTATTCTACATCGTCTGGGCTAAAACACTCTAGATCATCAAAACAAAATCAAAAATCACTAGAGTGTTCATTTCCTAAAACAAAAGCACAACTATCCTGTTAAGACCTGGGTGTCTTAGGAAATGCAATGTAAGGCCCAGAGGAGTGTGATGGCTATTGATTGTAGTTTAGGTACATCTGGGGCTAGGGAGTTCTTGACCCTTCAGGAACTTGTACAGCATTGCTCACAGAAGAGTTTTAGCTTCTTTTTATCTGACGGCCCTTCTGAGTCTCCATCTCCTTACAATATCCATCAAGGATCCCATGTAGTTCTATCATGGTGAGTGTGTTTATTGTCAGTTCTCTTGATAGTGACACCATAGAAAGTCCATTCATAAGGAACTACACTCATGAACTTTTTTACAATGTCCCTTTTCTCAAGAGTCACTCCCATAGACTATAGAGATGCGATTAAATCCATGTATCTGAAGTATTATCGACTTAAGGTCTCACCATTAATATAAATGAAGTTTTCAAACTTCTGCCTCAATACATCTTTCATGGACTCTTTGGATTCGGAGGAACTAGAGTACATCAATGTCAAAGCATTAAAGAGTTCTTTAATTGTTGTGAAGTGCTCAAGGCCTACCATTATGGAATTTGGTATGGTAGTGAGCAATACAATCATTGCTTTGCTATCGATGACCATCTTCTTGAAGTCTTCATCTGAGTAGTCTTCAATTTCCTGTTTTATCATGGCACCATTACCAGTTGGTCTGCCACTTTTGGCTTGTGTTAATACATTGTTCCTAGTTTATGTTCTTAAATGTAAATGTCTTTCATTTCTTACACATATGTAATGACAATGTTTAATGAAATATGATGTGAGTTTGATGTTGAATTGTCTTTATTTATATCATATTCATATTGAAATTGGTATTACTTATATTGATGAACATTATATATAGGTTTGAGGTTGTTGTACATAGTTCTGAGTCAATAATGATTCAGAAATGTGTTCAACTTAGTCAAGTGGATATTCATGCTAATGGACATACTTATGGTCCATACGCACGAATGAACAATACTTATGGACCAGTTGTACGACTAAACCAGGAGACTGGATCAGTCGTATGACTGAGACAAAAGATTGACTCAGTCGCACGACTGAACCTTCAGTCATGCGTATGAGTCAGACGCATGAGTTAGTCAGAGGATTGAACCATGCTAATGGTATAGTCGTATGAATGGACACTGAAAACCTATAAATACCACATAATTCGTGAAAAAAAACACTTCAAATACTATCATACCCTAGCCGTCCAGAGCGTAAAAGTTCATCCATCCAAGTTCACAGTTCGTTCCTAATCGATTCTAACTCGTTCTTAACATGTGTTTCATCTTTAAATCAATCAGGTTGTTTGTTCTCACTGATTGTATCATGCTATTTGATCTGGTCTCACGTAGAATCCGTTAGTACTCCATACGAAAACGGTCCTAACAAGTGGTATCAGAGCTTAGGCTCGTGATTTTGCGTGAATTGGATTGGTTTTGGTGTTAAAATCAACGTTTTTACTCAAAAGATTCATTTTTTGCTTCAAAACATGTTTTTGACGAGTGCTTGTGTTAAAGTTTTGAATTTTCATCATACGACAGATTAGGGTTCTTGAAAATTTCGTATTTGGTGTCAAAGTGTTCAGAATTTGATTTTTCTAGCAACAACAGCCTCAGTCGCACGATTAGCTCAATTGTACGACTGAATCTCATTCGCATACTTCAATCGCATGACTGGACTCATTCGCACAGTTCATTCGCACGGTTAAGCTATTCCAGTCGGTTGACCTCAATCACACTCTTCATTCGCACTCTTCATTCGCATGACTGAATCCACTCGCACGATTGAAGTCATTCGCATCCTTCAATAGCACGATTGACCCAGTCGTCTTGCTCAATCGCACAAGAGAATCTGTCATGTCTCAATTTTTTCAAGTTTTAAGCAATGGAAGACCAGTTTGCTGCGTTCGCTGCCGGTAAAGACTCTCGTATCCAGAATCTTTGAAAGGATCTCAGCCTCTAGTTTGATCAATTAGGTTGTATTCATAACGGATTTAGTACAAGAATTAATCAAATTAAGCTAAGAACACACGAGATATATCAATGAAATGGTAAGTTATAGAGAGAGAGAGAGAAATTCTGCAAAAGAGGTGTTTTCTATTAAATCACACGCTTTGGCAAGGATTACAATTAGGTCATCTTCCGTTTATAGGAAGAATGACGTAAGCTGATGTCACTTGATAGTGACATCAAACCGTTATTCTAACAAACTACTGAAACTAACTAAACTACTGAAGATGTCAAACAGCTGACATCTTCTTACAAAATTCTAAGTGTTACTTATTACAACAACTGAAAAGAAACTACTGAAAAACTACAACGACTGAAGAACATACTCTTCAGTTGTTTACAAACTACTGAAATAGAAAATTACAATTACTGAAAAGAAAGAACTAAAAGGTAAACTATCACAACAACTGAAGAATTCTTCTTCAGCTGTTGTGACAAACTCTGTGTTAGGACCGTGTACGTACGGAGTACTAACTGATTCTTCGTTATACCGGATCAAATAGTGCGGAATCCTATTTGATAGGTGATCCAATCAGGGAGAACGTAATCAAGATCAAGCCTAACGATTAGAAAACGTTAAGAATGGACTAGGGATGATCTCAGACGTTCTATGAACTTGGAATGGACAAACAGGACGCTCTGGGTCGACTGGGTTTCAAGTATTCGAAGTCCTCTCTTTACCACGAATTAGGTGGTATTTATAGGTAAGGTTTTCTCATTCATGCGACTGAACCATACGCATGGTTCAGTCGTGTGATTGAGCTATGCGCTTGATCCATACGCACGACTGAGCATTCAGTCGTACGACTGGTTCAATCTCATGCTCTAGTCTTACGACTGATCCAGTCTCCTAGTTCAGTCGTGCAACTGAGTCATTCGCATGAAGTTGTTCATGCGTATGGTCGATTGGCATGGGGCATTCGCATGATAACTTGATAACGATAAGTTTGAACGTATTAGTTATCATTACATTACGCATATCAATTCAAACAATCACCTACCTATATAATTTATCAACCATACATTACACAACCCATTAATGAAACATTAAACATTATAAGCACATACAACCATTTGCATTTCATTAATCATCTTTCAATTACATATATGTAAGACATTACAAAGATATTACATTGAGATCATAATCTAGGTACATATGTATCAACAAACTCCCCCTTGGACCTAGATTCATCTAACGTCTTACTTGACCCATAACCTCTTCAAATTTCTTGTACTTCTCCTCTCTTTTAACTCCTGCATGTATTTCAAATGCAAAGCAGAGTCTGATCACGTTTTGGAATTGGAGGGCTTGTACAATATCTTGCGCGTCATAGAACAGTGTCCACTGGTATAAAGTGTAAACATCTTCAGCTGACAAGTTAGTAAGCCACATTGGGTCGAATACCCTGATAACCTCCATTTGTCCTTGTTTATTTAGAACAATGACCGCTTCTCCTGTTTGCCAATCATAGTACCACCACTTGAAGTGTGGAGTGATGTCCTATGGCATTTCCCTTAGAGGGATCTTAGACATGGTACGCGGTGGACACCACTTCAGCACTATCTTGGGTTTCCCAGTTCGTGGATCCACTTCAGACCTTCTAATGGACCTCGTAGGTTGCTAAGGCCTGAAGTTTACCCACCGGGTGTGGTACTCTTTCTTCAGTGCAGCTTCGAACCATCCTGACATCTTTCTTGGATCAGCATAAAGCAGCTTCAGCTTTGCCAGTTGGTTTAGCTCAAAACCAGGTAGAGTTTTTAGATCGTGTGGGAATCTAAAATACTCAATACCTTTCTCCCTCTTAACTGCATAAGCATTAAGATCATCAAAACAAGCCCACGGTATAATCTTGCCCGACACCTTTTGGTGTTTCTTCACTCTATACAATTTTGTGTAGACATTTGACGTTGAAGCACTTCATTGGGCTCGTAGGTCTTCAAAACATGCAGCCCATTCAGCCTTTCTAACTTTGACTTCCTCCTCTGTGGCTCGGGCTGTCTCCTCTTGTTTATTAGATTCTTCTTCCATTTTATCCAGAGTCTCAAAGGTCTTACTGACCAGATTGTCATCCAGATTTGGAATGACATAACCTTCGGTGTCTGTGTACTCTGGACAATGTTGGTCTATCACATCTTCTATTTCGATCTCATCAACATCACGCAGTTCTTCATCACTGTCTACTTGGACTTCTGGAGCGTCTTTCACTATTTCTTCGGCATTTAACTTTATGTAACACCCGGAAGTTTGACTTCTCAGCATGTGATGCGACTGAGCTTCAGTCGCCTGTGATTTATGCTATTGAAGTTCAACCGCATGGCTATTCGGCCGATTGGAGCTCAACCGCACGATTGAAGTTCAACCGCCCGAATGAAGTATGAGCCGCATGGAACACGTGCGATTGGGGTCCAATCGCATAGCGTTGATGCGACTGAAGGTCCAGTCGCCCCTGGACCAGGTGCGACTGAGCTGTGGGTATAAAAGGGGAGCAACTCCATTCTCCAACCCAACACCTTCACATTTTCAGTCGGGAAGAGAGGAGAGGGCGACCGAGAACGAAGAAGAAAAGGGGGAAAGTGCTGTCCGAGTTCCGAATCCGTCGAGAAGATAGCCAAATTTGAAGTTCATCTACTTCTACCTGTAATGTGAGTTCTAGGACCCCTTATTTATATGTTTTTAACTGACTTTGGGGCTGGATCACATATAAACCCTAGTTTTGTAAAAGTGTATAGTTGACCCATTCGATGAAATCTTAGATAATGTGATTATAGTATGATATAGGACTTACACGTGCTTGTATGATGTCCTTGTATGAATCCCTGAGCTTTGGGAGGGTCAATTTGGGTTAAAAACGGGTTTAAGGTTGGTCTGAGCACTTAGGTTCGCGACTACTGTTCTTGAAGAACTCCAGTCGCTGCCCAGTTAGGGTTATGCGACTGAAGGGCCATTCGGCCGAATGAGTCTCAGTTGTTTCCAATCGCCCGATTGAGGTTCAATCGCACGATTGAGTCTCAGTCGCACGATAGGCTATGCGGTCGAGGGTTTCGGTTGCATAAGCCCAATCGCAGAATAGTCTCAGTCGCATAGACCCATTCGCATAGTAATACAGACGCCCGACTGAGGTTTCAGTCGCATAGACCCATTCGCATAGTAATACAGACGCCCGACTGAGGTTTCAGTCGCATAGACCCATTCGCATAGTAACTCAGACGCCCGACTGAGGATTCAGTCGCATAGAAGTCCAATCGCATGACTCAGTCGCATGGAGGCCATGCGACTAGGGTATGTTCAGTCGCCCGAATAGGGCTGATGTGATTGGATAAAGAAGTGTATGTGTAATGTATGTATGCTAGTTATGATGTTGCCATGATAGATGGTGAATACTGATGAATTGTAAATATTAATGTTCCTTGAATTGATGCATGCTTATCCCCCATAGTATACATGTTATCTCTAATAGATAAAATGAAAGTATTATGTAAAGCACAGAGAAAGAGTAATAAAGAAAGAGAAAGGAACAGTAATGAAAGTAACAAGTCTTGCAAGCATATAGGAGTTACACGACTATGTGTCGTTGGCTCAACTGTGTAGCGGGCTAGCTACCCACTGACGCACACAGGGTCAATCAATTGAGATTGGCAGGACCTTTGGACGTGCCCCGGATGTCGGGTCGGCCTTGTACATAGTACGCATAGCCCTTTCGGGGGAACCGTTGAACCCTTCGGGGGATACACATAGCCCTTTCGGGGGAACCGTTGAACCCTTCGGGGGAATACACATAGCCCTTTCGGGGGAAACACAGTTGGCTCTTCGGAGCATATAGATGGCCCGACATCCATTCTCCCCTCGCGCACATAGTTGGGGTATCGCCCACTGGTCCACATAGAAAGTGAAACATAAAGATAAAGTTACAGACAAGGCATACAGTACAGAGAAAGAACATTATTTGTTCACACAGTTGATGCGTGCTCGCATATACAGTATAGTATAGTATAATACAGAAATGGGTATTTTTATATACTACTTATAAAACTAGAACTCACTCAGCAACGCTGACTTTTTATGTGTTTCCAGTTCGCAGGTAGTGTTGCTGAGGATGGCACGAGGCGGCTACTCAGCTCTTTTGGGAGGGCATTCTCCATTTGATAATGCTGCAACGTCATGTGTTGCGGGCCCATAATGCACGCAACAGATCACGTTGCCTACCATTACGAGATTTCTTGAGGATCTGAATCAACGAGATTACTCAAGAAATCTCCTTTATATATTTTGAAAATATCTTCTATAGAGGTCGCTGTATGACCCTATGGTTGCTGAGGATTCATATAAACGAGATTACTTACGTAATCAAAGGTTTCATATGCTTCCGCAGCAATCATAGTAAAGTTAGGCAATGTAAAGAAAGTTTGTAATAGCGCTTGTAATGTAATGCAACATTAGATGTTTTGTAAATGAACTACGTTGTATTAAATGGCAAAAGTATTCATAGTAAAAGTTTATTGTTTCCGCTGCAAACGCTCAATTTCAGAGCTATGATTATATGTTATACGCATTGTTTATTTAAAATATATGCAATGAAAGACCGACTGTAGGGTTCCCGGGATCGGGGCCTTACAAGTTGGTATCAGAGCAAAAGTTTAAGTAAAATGGGTAAATTTTCATAATAAACCTAAACTTAAACTGAGAATGGGACAGGGAAAATGAGAATGCCATCTGAGTAGCTGCGTGCCATCAGGTATTTTCTTAAAGTTAACCAAAGTATGTGCGTGTGAAATGTGAATTATGTGTACTGTTAGACTGAGATACTAATGTAGTCAGGATAGGTGATGCTCGGGGTGCGAAGAGTAGAGTAAGTGGCTAATCACAACTGGCCACTGTAATTAGGGACTTACTGTACTTAACATAAACTGAGCTATTTCCTTGAATGACCGTGTTGGTGTTTTAATCTTTCAGTGTGATAGAAGATGGTCGGTGCTAGATCATCTAAAGCCCCACTTGGTGGAGGCGGTGGCGGAAGTGGTGTGGAACCACGAGCCACAAGGAAGACCTAGACGAGAGCAGAAGGTTCCTGAAGAACCTAATACTACTCCCTCGGGGGGGATGGATGAGAGTGATGATTTTAGGGCCTCGGTGAAAGAGGCAGTTGTCGAGGAGGTGCATCAGGTTATGCAGACGATCTTGCCGTCTGTAGTAACTGAAGTGGTCAAGGCAGTACGTGAAGATGAGAGACGGGGGAGGAATCGGTCCTCTGGTAGACAGCAACAGGCAGGGGTAGAAACAGTATTGTCTGATGATGAAGAGGAAGAGGAGGAGGAACAGGTAAGGGAGACAGCCCGGGTTGTGATTATGGGAAATTCTTGAGGTGCAAGCCTCCAACTTTTGATGGTTCGGGTACAGCTGCGGATGCTCACCAATGGGTGAGGGAAATGGAGGTGGTACTAGATATTAGTGACTGCCAGGAAGATAAAAGGTGAAATTTGCTACCCACTCGTTTACGGGGACGGCGTTGTGTTGGTGGGACAATATTGTCCAGGCCGAGGGTAGTGGGGCCATCGGGAAGATGAAGTGGTCTGAGTTGAAAGAATGGTGATTGAGGAGTTTAGTCCTCGTAGGGAGATGGATAGAGTTGAGAGAGAGTTCCTGCAGTTGGAGGCGGGGACGATGACCCATCAGCAATACACGACTAAGTTCAACGACATGGAGCGGTTGGTGCCAGAGCAAGTGACGCCGGTGTCCCGCAAGATTAACCGGTATATTCAGGGGTTGCCAGCCGAAATTCGTTGGCATTTGATTTCCGCTCGACCAAGTACTTTCAGGTCGGCGGTGGATTTAGCTGGTAGGCTGTACGATGAACGGGCTGCGTTGGCAAAGGCTGAGGGCAGTAAGAAAGGGAGTGAGGAAAAGAAGTGGCAAGGGAAGAGGTTTGGTCGAGGGGGTGCCTCGACGAGTAATAAGAAGACGAAGGTGGATGACCGCCGGGTGGTCATGTCGGGTTCAGGAGGAAAGAAGTGTGGTAAATGCGGGAGAGAGCACGGTGGTGAGTGCAGATGGGGGCTGAATGTATGTTTCAGGTGTGGTCAGCCTGGTCACATTGCTAGAGACTGTAGGAAGCCTAGGGCTGAGGCTTCAGGGGTAAAGAAGACGGGAAGTGAAGGTCCGAAAGCAAGCGCCAGGGCATTCACAATGACGCAGGAAGAGGCGAGGACGGACCCCGATGTAGTGTCCGGTACGTTTCTAGTGAACCAAACTTTAGGCTCTGTGTTATTTGATTCGGGTGCTAGTAGGAGTTTTATTTCTGTTGCCTTTCATGCCAAATTGCCTGTTAGTAGTAGACGTGTGGATGTGCCGTTTGATGTAGAGACTGCTATAGGTAAAACCACCAGGATTTCCGAGGTAGTTGAGGGTTGCGACGTAGAACTGGAGGGTCACAAATTCCCAGTTAAGCCATTTGCGATGACGTTAGGCGGTTTTGATTTGGTGCTCGGAATGGATTGGTTGGCGGACTTCGAGGCGAACATTGTGTGTCGCAAGAAAATGATCAGTTTGACAGCGCCCGACGGTAGTCCAGTAACAGTTTACGGGGATCGGGTTACTATGATTCCGAAGGTGATCTCAATGGCAGTGGCGGGGAAATGTATGAGGCGAGGATGTAACGCCTTTTTATGTTATGTAAAAGATGTAGAGAAGCCAACACCACAACTGTCTGATGTTCCGGTTGTGTGTGAGTTTCCAGACGTGTTCCCGTAAGACTTATCGGGATTACCACCTGACAGAGAGATTGAGTTTCAGATTGATTTGATACCAGGCGCCCAACCAGTTGCTAAAGCACCATACCGATTGGCCCCGACAGAAATGAAAGAGTTGATGGAGCAGTTACAAGAGCTGTTGGATAAGGGGTTTATTCGACCGAGTATCTCACCTTGGGGTGCTCCGGTCCTGTTTGTAAAGAAGAAGGACGGTAGTATGAGGATGTGCATCGACTACCGTGAGCTGAATAAGCTGACCGTAAAGAACAGATACCCCTTGCCGAGGATCGATGACTTGTTTGATCAACTTCAAGGTGCTAGTTGGTTTTCACGTATAGATCTTCGATCAGGCTACCATCAACTGAAGGTGAAGGAGCAGGATATCCCTAAAACAGCTTTTCGTACGCGCTACGGTCATTATGAGTTCCTCGTTATGTCATTTGGTTTGACCAACGCGCCAGCTGCTTTTATGGACCTGATGAATAGGGTGTGCCGGCCAATGTTGGATAAGTCAGTGATTGTATTCATTGATGACATCTTGATTTATTCAAAGAACGAGACTGAGCATGCCGGTCACATTCGCGAAGTTCTGGAGACATGAGAAGGGAGAAGTTGTATGCAAAATTCTCCAAGTGCGCATTTTGGTTGCGTGAGGTTCAGTTCTTGGGTCACGTGGTAAATCCGGATGGGATTTTGGTCGATCCGGCAAAGGTGGAAGCAGTAATGCAATGGAAGTCTCCAAAAACGCCATCCGAGATCCGTAGTTTCTTGGGTTTGGCGGGTTACTACCGAAGGTTCATCCAAGACTTTTCCAAAATTGCTTCTCCACTGACCAAGTTGACCCGGAAAGATGTGAAATTTGAATGGGGTCAAACACAAGAGAAGGCGTTCGAAGAACTGAAGACAAGATTGACCCAAGCTCCAGTATTGGCACTGCCCGATGGGAGTGAAGACTTAGTAGTTTATTCTGACGCCTCCTACTCGGGGTTGGGGTGTGTACTAATGCAGAGGGGAAAGGTGATAGCTTATGCATCCCGACAGCTGAAAGTTCATGAGGTTAATTACCCTACTCATGACTTGGAGCTAGCAGCTGTGGTTTTCGCGTTGAAGATCTGGCGGCACTATTTGTACGGGACGAAGTGCACCATCTTCACAGTCCACAAAAGCTTGAAGTACTTCTTCGAGCAAAAGGATCTGAATATGAGGCAGAGACGGTGGTTGGAGCTAATAAAAGACTATGATTATGAAATCCATTACCACCCGGGCAAATCTAACGTGGTGGCTGACGCCCTTAGCCGAAAGGAGAGGCCTGAGCCGATTCGGGTGAAGGCGTACCAGCTAATCATGACCTCCGACGTGATGAAACAGGTCAGAGAGTTCCAAGATGAGGCCTTGAAAGATGAACATCTTAACTCTGAACGAATGAGAGGTCTGGTAGCGGACCTAGTAGAGAACACGACGGGTGTTAAGACCCGGTTTGGGCGTATGTGGATTCCTCGTCTTGGGGATCTGCGAATGAGGATTATGGATGAAGCTCATAAGTCTCGATACTCCATTCATCCCGGAGCTACCAAGATGTATCAAGACATGAAGAAAGACTATTGGTGGCCGGGTATGAAACGCGATGTGGTGGAGTATGTGAGTAAATGCCTCACGTGTTTGCAAGTAAAGGCAGAGCACCAGAAGCCGTATGGAAAGATTCAACCGTTGGACATACCGGAATGGAAGTGGGAGCACATCACCATGGATTTTATCACAATGCTGCCACGTACCCCGAAAGGGTATGATACGATCTGGGTGATTGTGGATCGATTGACGAAGAGTGCTCACTTCTTACCGATGCGGGAGACATATTCGTCCAAAAGGTTGGCCGATCTTTTCATCAAAGAGATCGTGACTCGTCATGGTGTACCGGTGTCGATTGTGTCTGATCGCGACACCGGTTTACATCCAAATTCTGGAAGAAGTTCCACGATGCCATGGGGACGAGGTTGCATATTAGCACGGCTTATCATCCTCAAACCGATGGTCAGTCAGAAAGAACCATTCAGACTCTGGAGGACATGCTCCGAGCGTGTGTTATCGACTTCGGGGGAAGTTGGGATGACCATCTACCATTAGCTGAGTTCTCGTACAACAATAGTTATCACGCTAGTATTGGCATGCCACCCTACGAGATGTTATATGGTAGAAGATGCAGGACCCCCGTCTGTTGGGGTGAAATTGGTCAGAAAGAATTGGGAAGCGTCGAAGTGGTAGAGGCTACGACTGAAAAGCTCGAAAGAATTAAAGCGTATATGAAGGCAGCCAAAGATCGACAGAAGTCGTATGCCGACAAACGACGCAGACCAATTGAGTTCCAAGTGGGAGACCGGGTTATGTTTAAGGTCTCACCTTGGAAAGGGATCATTCGATTCCGGAAGCGGGGTAAGTTGAGTCCGCGATATATAGGCCCTTTCCGAATCGTTGCTCGAGTAGGGGAGGTGGCTTATAGGTTGGATCTGCCAGATGAACTAAGTGGAATCCACCCGACTTTCCACGTGTCTCATCTGAGGAAATGTTTGGCAGACGAAGACATGGTCGTTCCACTGGGTGATATCAAGGTAGACGAAAAGCTCAATTATGTAGAGCAACCAGTGGCGATCATAGATCGCAAAGAAAAGAGATTAAGAAATAAAGTGGTTCCCCTTGTGCGTGTACAGTGGCGGCACAGGAAGGGATCCGAGTCGACGTGGGAAACTGAAGAAGAAATGAGGCAGCATTACCCACGACTGTTCGAAGAATGACAGGTTTCGGGGACGAAACCTAAAATAAGGGGGTGGACTTGTAACACCCGGAAGTTTGACTTCTCAGCATGTGATGCGACTGAGCTTCAGTCGCCTGTGATTTATGCGATTGAAGTTCAACCGCATGGCTATTCGGCCGATTGGAGCTCAACCGCACGATTGAAGTTCAACCGCCCGAATGAAGTATGAGCCGCATGGAACATGTGCGATTGGGGTCCAATCGCATAGCGTTGATGCGACTGAAGGTCCAGTCGCCCCTGGACCAGGTGCGACTGAGCTGTAGGTATAAAAGGGGAGCAACTCCATTCTCCAACCCAACACCTTCACATTTTCAGTCGGGAAGAGAGCAGAGGGCGACCGAGAACGAAGAAGAAAAGGGGGAAAGTGCTGTCCGAGTTCCGAATCCGTCGAGAAGATAGCCAAAGTCGAAGTTCATCTACTTCTACCTGTAATGTGAGTTCTAGGACCCCTTATTTACATGTTTTTAACTGACTTTGGGGCTGGATCACATATAAACCCTAGTTTTGTAAAAGTGTATAGTTGACCCATTTGATGAAATCTTAGATAATGTGATTATAGTATGATATAGGACTTACACGTGCTTGTATGATGTCCTTGTATGAATCCCTGAGCTTTGGGAGGGTCAATTTGGGTTAAAAACGGGTTTAAGGTGGGTCTGAGTACTTAGGTTCGCGACTACTGTTCTTGAAGAACTCCAGTCGCTGCCCAGTTAGGGTTATGCGACTGAAGGGCCATTCGGCCGAATGAGTCTCAGTTGTTGTCCAATCGCCCGATTGAGGTTCAATCGCACGATTGAGTCTCAGTCGCACGATAGGCTATGCGGTCGAGGGTTTCGGTCGCATAAGCCCAATCGCAGAATAGTCTCAGTCGCATAGACCCATTCGCATAGTAATACAGACGCCCGACTGAGGTTTCAGTCGCATAGACCCATTCGCATAGTAATACAGACGCCCGACTGAGGTTTCAGTCGCATAGACCCATTCGCATAGTAACTCAGACGCCCGACTGAGGATTCAGTCGCATAGAAGTCCAATCGCATGACTCAGTCGCATGGAGGCCATGCGACTAGGGTATGTTCAGTCGCCCGAATAGGGCTGATGTGATTGGATAAAGAAGTGTATGTGTAATGTATGTATGCTAGTTATGATGTTGCCATGATAGATGGTGAATACTGATGAATTGTAAATATTAATGTTCCTTGAATTGATGCATGCTTATCCCCCATAGTATACATGTTATCTCTAATAGATAAAATGAAAGTATTATGTAAAGCACAGAGAAAGAGTAATAAAGAAAGAGAAAGGAACAGTAATGAAAGTAACAAGTCTTGCAAGCATATAGGAGTTACACGACTATGTGTCGTTGGCTCAACTGTGTAGCGGGCTAGCTACCCACTGACGCACACAGGGTCAATCAATTGAGATTGGCAGGACCTTTGGACGTGCCCCGGATGTCGGATCGGCCTTGTACATAGTACGCATAGCCCTTTCGGGGGAACCCTTGAACCCTTCGGGGGGATACACATAGCCCTTTCGGGGGAACCGTTGAACCCTTCGGGGGAATACACATAGCCCTTTTGGGGGAAACACAGTTGGCTCTTCGGAGCATATAGATGGCCCGACATCCATTCTCCCCTCGCGCACATAGTTGGGGTATCGCCCACTGGTCCACATAGAAAGTGAAACATAAAGATAAAGTTACAGACAAGGCATACAGTACAGAGAAAGAACATTATTTGTTCACACAGTTGATGCGTGCTCGCATATACAGTATAGTATAGTATAATACAGAAAAGGGTATTTTTATATGCTACTTATAAAACTAGAACTCACTCAGCAACGCTGACTTTTTATGTGTTTCCAGTTCGCAGGTAGTGTTGCTGAGGATGGCACGAGGCGACTACTCAGCTCTTTTGGGAGGGCATTCTCCATTTGATAATGCTGCAACGTCATGTGTTGCGGGCCCATAATGCACGCAACAGATCACGTTGCCTGCCATTACGAGATTTCTTGAGGATCTGAATCAACGAGATTACTCAAGAAATCTCCTTTATATATTTTTGAAAATATCTTCTATAGAGGTCGCTGTATGACCCTATGCTTGCTGAGGATTCATATAAACGAGATTACTTACGTAATCAAAGGTTTCATATGCTTCCGCAGCAATCATAGTAAAGTTAGGCAATGTAAAGAAAGTTTGTAATAGCGCTTTGTAATGTAATGCAACATTAGATGTTTTGTAAATGAACTACGTTGTATTAAATGGCAAAAGTATTCATAGTAAAAGTTTATTGTTTCCGCTGCAAACGCTCAATTTCAGAGCTATGATTATATGTTATACGCATATTTTATTTAAAATATATGCAATGAAAGACCGACTGTAGGGTTCCCGGGATCGGGGCCTTACACTTTAACATTTCGGCCATCTACTCTTTAGTGAAATTGTGTAATATCTCTCCCTCTTTGGGGGTGTATTCGACTGACCTCCTTACGATTCCCTGCAGATCAAGAATCATTGTTAACTGACGCTTAACCTGCTGAAGGGGTTCAACATCATATTTGTCTCTTTGAAAATTTGGATCTGCTTGATTTAAACATGCAACACAGTACTTATTAGTAAGTAATCAAGCACAATCAACATTATGTAAATAGATATAAACATCAATTACATAATATTAAGTTTAACACAATGTTCAAGTACAAAAGCTTTTAAATACAAAGACATAAATAGCTAGTCGGTACTTTTGTCTTCAATCGATGGAGTATCATCAGGTGGAGCAGAAGTAGAGATCTTTGGTCTTGACGTCGCTTAGAGCGCCTCTCTTCTGTTGCTTCAGCACCTTGATCTCAAGTAGCATCTTCCCCTTCATCATCACCATCATCATTCTTGTCATCCCGTTCTTCACCTTCCTCACTTTCATCATCATCATCATCTTCATCCTCATCATCATCGTCCTCCTCAACATCATCTCCTTCACCAATCTTGACGGACTCACTTCGAGTCCCTTTGAGCTTAAGCAAGATTGACTTGTTTGCAGCTTCTAACTCCTCCAGCTTCTTATACGACTCAGCTTTGTGCTCTAGGAGACCTGTGATCTGATCAGTCTGTTGAGAGATCAGCTATGCTTGGGAAGAAGTCAACTCTCGCAACTGATGTATCTCAGCAGTCTGGGAGGAACTCAACTCTCTCAGCTGCCGTATCTGAGCCGTCTTTGCCTCATCCGAAGCCAGCAGCCTGACCACCATGTTGTTTATTGCTGCAAGCTGCTCTACCACAGAAACTGGTGGTATGAATGAGCTGGATGGAAAAGATGAGGGTCCTGTTTGGTGAGTAGTGGTGGTTGTGGTGGCTGTGGTGAATATCGGAGAAGGAGTGAATGAAGTGGTAGGCGGTACAGTGGTGGTGGTGGTGGATGTGGGAGTGTGATATGTAGGGATAGTGGTGGTGGCTTGAGAGGTTTGGGATGGTGTAGAGGTGGTAGCTGTGGTAGTGATAGATGTGGTGAACCTCAGTCTCTTTCCCTTCTTACCATGCGGACGCGCCATGGTCTTACTCCTTTTACTAGTGGACAACGGTGCTCCTCCTCTGTTACTGGGCTCATCAGGGGCATACGAAGGATCAGACTCTGTGCGTGTATCCCCTGATGCACCAGACTGTCCACCGATAACCCTCAGTCCTCTCTTGGTGGCAACCACTTTGCTGCCAACCCTCTGGGTCAAACCTTCTTCTTTGCTTTCTTCTTCATCATATGGAGGGCAAAAATCGTGAACAAACCCGGCAGTCGCCGTGACTGTGTGTGGTGGTGATTGCTGAGCTGTATGAGTAAAGTGGCCCTCAGAAGAAACTGGCCCACCATCTCCGTCATGACTATCATGATCATCTGAGTCATCAGATGATATAGCAATCACTTTAGTCTGAGAATCACTATCGTCATGACGCCATTTGCGCCTCCTTGGTGCCACATGATCTGCCCGAGCCAGATGCCATATCAATCTCTTCAACACGGGCTTCAGCTGCTTGCCCATGTATACCTTCATTCTGCCCAGAGTAGTGTCATCCATGATCTCCAACACCACTGCATCGCTCTTCTCTTTGGGCAGATCGGGCAACTTCTCATCGAAAATCAGCTGAAGAAATCGTGGGTACATGCAAAAACCTTCTTTTCCCTTTGCCTCCAAGTTCTCGATCAGATAAGTAAAGATCATGTTGGAGAAGCTGAAGGGGTGGTTTAGGACCAATGCAACATAGACATTTTGGATTTGGTCAAATAAATCATCAAACACACCCCTCCGAGACGCGATGCACTTGAGTATAACATGTGCTAGCTACTTGTACTGGGGGCTCAGGTTGCTCTTGTTCAGCACACCTGAGTTGATGTCCCCATAGTAACCAATCCTCAGAAAGCAACCTCGAACAGTGAGCGGATGCAGCTTTAGCGGATGATCCTGATCGTCTCCAAATCCCAATACTCGACGGATATCAGCTGCTGTGATCTCGATCTCCCTACCAAGGATGGTACTTCTGATGCGGTAGCGTTCCTCAGATCGATCAACCGATGCTCCCACCCAGAATGATTGCTGAATGGACTGGTAGGGAGTGCATGGTGTAGAGATGGCTCTATATATACGTGATCTCTTCAAAAAGTCAATGATACCTGCAAACTCACCACCATTCCTTGAGGTGGAATACAAATGAGCACATATGTTGTGCTTTGGATTGATGGACCAGCGATTAGCCATCTGCCTGTAACAATTAACACATGCATGTTAGAACATAAAGAAACAGGGTTTGACCAAATCAGATAGAATCAGTTCAGTTCAATCGTGCGAATGAAAGATGCGGCTGAATTTAGTCGGTTGAACATTGATACCACTGGGCTTCAATCGGTTGATATGTCATGCGATTGAGTTCAATTGGGTGACTGAACCTGCGATTGGGTCAGCCGACTGAATGAACTCTTACGCATGATTTATTCAGCCTGTTGAATGAATCGTCCCTTTCAATCGTGCGGTTGAAGTTCATTCTGGAGTCCAGTCGTATGACACACTCAACCCATTCGCATTCTTCATTCGACCGATTGAATGAGTCGCCCCTTTCAATCGTGCGATTGAAGTTCATTCTGGGGTCCAATCGCATGATGCACTGATCGATTCCATTTAAAACTCAGATTGATCAATTTGTATGTTTAAACTTTAAGTTTATGTTCTTTGGACTCGAAATCATGTATCTAACTCACTAAATTCATTGATTTTAACACTTTAAGTGATTAAGTTAGTTTCTTGTTCAAATTTAGTGTCGGTTCAATAACTAGGTCATATACGTTCGGATTCAAAACAGATTCGACTGTAAACATCATCAATCATTCGCGTAATACCTGTATAACAATGCCAATATGTCAGAAATCGAATATAATAGATGTTTGAGATCAAATAAAATTTTGGCAGAATAACGGTGCGATTTTGAGAATTAGGGCGAATGGGGTCTGCGATCGACTGGGTGCCCTATTTATACTAAAACTCATCTCAGTCGGGCGACTGAACCCATTCGCTCAATTCATTCGGCCAACTCAATCTCCAGTCGTACGACCGAGTCTAATCGCATGACTTAGTCGTGCGATTAAAACTGGGTTGTACGATTCACTCAATCGACCAGTTCCATTCGCTCAATTAACCTCCATTCGCACGTTTGACCTAGTCGATCACTTTCAATCGGCCGATTGGGCTCATTCGTATGGCCTAATCGTACGATTGTCTTCAATCGTATATCCCATTCGTATGACTGAATCATACTCATCATGAAGTTGTGCGATTGAGCTATACTTGTGCCATTTTAGTCATTTCATTTACCGACACATAGTTTTTCTTAAACAATTGATAAAACATTATGTGCAATTGATCATCTCAGACATGATCACTTTTAAATTAACACACCCATTGATCACCTCAGACGTGATCCATTTATCCACCCGATCACCTCAGAGGTAATCCATTTATCCACCCGATCACCTCAGACGTGATCCATTTATCCACCCAATCACCTCAGATGTGATCCTTTTAACCTTTTAGAAACAATTTGTTTAAGTAAACGTTAAGCTCGTCTAGTGACATTAACAGATAACAATATACACAGTCCGACATTGACACACTTACACTAATAAATTGAAAAAAAATTTATACAACGAACAAAATGAAGATCTTTTTGTGATTTTTGTTAGGGCAGGTTTGTGTAGCCTATTAGCATTGACATTATATCAAGAACAGACTCATTTGGAATCAGACAGGCATAAACCATTATTTGGAACATTTTGTGCTAATTACACCTTGCATGATGACATATCACAGTTTGTACTGATCTAAGACTTCTAAGCACTAACTGGGAATCATGTTTGATATGATACGTAACACACTTTGATTGTCAACTTCATTCGGTGTATTCACGACGATTGTCAGTATACTTGTCCACTTAAATTCATACACAGACTTTTGACACGCATTGGTGATGAATTAAGTTATATTATTTCAAACAACATTTGTGGATCCCACGCTTATATGGTAATCAACATTCCTTAAAGGACTTTCGAGCGGTCTATAGGTATTTTTACAAGAAGAGACTATTCTTAGACCTTTCAAAGAGAAACCAATCCTCAGGTCAGTGCCATCGCACAGCAGAGAGGCGGCAAACAACAATGAATTCTAGAATATGTAGGTTATGCTTATCCTCAGCTCAGTGCCATCGCACAGCAGAGAGGCACATAACCTATCTCCTTGTACGCACCAACAACATAAGTTATCTGTTTGATTGCGCTAGTATTCAATTTTTTTTTGCTCTTTTTGTGGTCATTTGCACACCTTTGGTGGCGTTTATTTGCTCATTATCCCTTATCGGAAATAGCTGATTGTGTTAACCAGTGATAAGATGGGAACCCACAGTTGATTGAACCATTTAGTTTAGATTAAGTTTACCAATGACGTCTACTTGTCTATTGTGTTGAATCTACCGACACATCATATAGTGAACTAGCACCTCCCTAGATCAACTTTCTCCGTGTACTTACAGTAACAATCAAACGTACTATCATTTTCCCATTTTGTTAGACTTAGACTTTCTGATTTATAAATTTTCAGTGATTTAATTAACATTTCTGATCAGAAAATCATTTTGGTGTTCCATGTAACTCGATGCCTGTGTACTATCATTTTTCAATTTTTATCGAGTCACATTTCCAGTTTTGTTGTCTATGCCTTTTCAGCTTTACTCACCTTCCCCCTAAAATTCTAAAACATAAAATCTTTTTGTGTTTTTGGATTTTTATACGACAAGGAAATTTAAAATAAAATAAAATAAAAGAAATACTAAAAATAAAAAAAACAGGTGTCGAACTATGTATCTGTTTCTTCAAATATAACATCACTTTTCTTTTTAACCCCGTTGACCTCTAGCACATAGAAAATCTGGGTTTATCAAATGGTTTGGTGTAGAGGTCAGCGCGTTGAAAATCCGTGTTAATTTTGACCACATCAATTAAATGTTTTTCATAGCAGTCGCGTATGAAGTGATACTTGATGCCTATGTGTTTGGTCTTAGGATGTTGGACTGGATTTTTAGTTACTGCAATTGCAGCAGAATTATCAACAAATATAGGAGTAGAAGTGAAATGCAAACCGTAGTCTAGCATTTGCTGTTGAATCCAAATGATTTGAGAGCAGCAGCTGGCGGCGGCAACGTATTCAGCTTCACAGGTAGATAGAGCAACTGATGTCTGCTTCTTGCACTGCCAAGTTACCAAACTTCTCCCGAAAAATTTACATCCTGCTGACGTAGACTTGTAATTCATTTTGCAGCCTCCATAATCTGAGTCACTATACGCCGTTAGCTCAAAGTCATCATCATGAGGATACCACAACCCTAGTGTTGGAGTACCCTTCAGATAACGAAAAATCCTCTTTACTCCAATCAGATGATTTACTTTGGGTTTCGCTTGATATCCAGAACATAAACATGTGGCATACATGATATCTGGATGCGAGGCAGTGAGATACATGAGAGAGCCGATCATCCCACGATACATGGTGGCATCCACCAAATCCCCATTCTCATCAGGAGCCACATCATGATTTGTGGCGAGTGGGGTACCAGCAGCAGTGACATTTTCCATATCAAAGCGATTAAGAATGTCACCTACATACTTAGTCTGATGCAGAAAGATGCTGGTAGGGGTTTGATCCGCCTGTAATCCTAGGAAGAACTTCATTTCTTCCATGGCGCTCATTTCAAACTCTTCCTTCATCACAGATTCGAATTCTTTGCACAACTCTTCGTTTCTGGAACCGAAGATGATGTCATCCACATAGATATGCACCATAAGCAAATCACCATCCTTTTCTTTAATGAACAATGTACAGTCAATCACACCCCTGCGAAAGCCGTGCTTTAACAGATGGGTGGAGAGCTTTTCATACCAAGCTCGAGGAGCCTGATGTAGCCCATACAGAGCTTTGTCTAGCTTGTTGACTCTGTCCCGATGATAAGGATCTTTGAATCCTTCGGGTTGACTGACATAGACCTCTTCATGGATTTCTCCATGCAAAATGCACTCTTAACATCTAGTTGATACACTTTGATCTCTATGTAAGAGGCGTAGGCTAGAAAGATGCGGATAGCTTCCATTCTATCTACTGGTGCAAAGACTTCATTGTAGTCGACTCCCTCGACTTGTCTGAAGCCCTGAACAACCAACCGTGCCTTGTTTCTGATAACAACACCCTGGTCATCCTTCTTGCACTTTAGTACCCATTTGGTACCAATTACTTTGACTCCTCTGGGTCGGTCAACAAGAGTCCACACTCCAAGTTTCTTGAACTGTAGCAACTCCTCTTGCATAGCATTGACCCAGGCTTCATCCTTAAGAGCGTCGCTTACATGTTTAGGTTCAATTTGAGAAACAAAACATTTGTAAGCCCCGTCATTCACAAAGCCCTTTTCCATAACTTCAGCGTAATCAGCAGTATAAAGTCGATTTCTAGTCTGCACGCCGGAGTGAAGATCACCAATGATAGCATCTGGCGGATGATTCGTACTGATCCTAGTCATGGGAGTTGTAGGAACAATAACTTCAGAGTCCATAGTTATGACTGGAGGTTCAGTATGTGTATTTCCAGATGCAGGTTCAGCAGCTGAAGAGCTTCCTTCTTGATCAACATGTGGTGCATTACTGGTTTCAGTTGCCTCTTCATCATCTGATGAGTCCTCACTATCATCCCGATCAGCTGTGGCAGATCCCGATGAACCACTTGCAGGTATTGTATTACTAGTATCCAGATTTGGTGAGTTGAGAACATCGTGCATCATCTGAGTAGTAATATCATCATCTAAATCTATCTGAGGAAGATTGAATGATTTTAAAAAGCCATTGTAGTCAAAGAATGATGATGGACCTTTTCCAGCAGGGGGGATAGTGAAACGTTGAACGTCAACATTACACCATAAACTCGTATGTCGGGTATGCTGTATCCCAGAAAGATTCCCTGATCTGCCTTTTCATTGAACTTACCCTCTTGAGTTTTCTTCAGAAGCGTACAAGGAGCACTGAAAGGTTCCAGATACTCCAGGTTAGGCTTATGCTTCTGTAGTAACTCATAGCAAGTCTTCTCGTTCCTCTTCACTACTGACACACAATTGAGTGTGTAGCATGCATTGGCAACAGCTTCGTTCCAGAACTGCACTGGCAGTTTTGAGTCTGCCAACATGGTCCTGGCTGTCTCGATCAAGCTCTTGTTCTTTCGCTCAGTAACTCCATTCATCTATGGTGTGTATGCAGAGGTGAATTGATGAACAATTTCCTTTTCTTTGCAGAAAGCATCCATCCACTGATTCTTAAATTTGGTTCCATTGTCTGAGCGAATTTTCCTAACCTTCAGCTTGTAAAGTGATTCAAGAGTGGTGACCAGTACTTTGAATGAGTCAAAGGTTTCTGACTTTGCTTTTAGAAACATCACCCACGAGAATCGTGAGTAGTCATCAGTGACTACGAAGCAGTACCAGTCTCCAGCGATACACTTCGTGCTGACTGGATCGAATAGATCCATGTGTAATAGCTCCAGGGGCATCTCAATAGAATTGACATGCTTGGTCTTGTGAGATTTCCTTTTCTGCTTTCCCTTCTTGCACGAGACACAAAAATCAGGAAGTTGGAAGTTCTTGACAGGAACTCCGTCAACTAAGTTGTTATGAATCAGATGATTCATCTTCCGGTGATTAATGTGTCCCATTCTTCTGTGCCATCAGATGGATTCTTTCTCTGTTGCTTTGGATAAGAACACTGAACTATAGAATCAGAGGAAGAAGCATTAGACATATCAAATACATATAGATCATTGTCCCTGGATGCTGACATTAAGACCTGCTCCTCTGGAATCTCCATCTCTTTCTTCAGTATGTAACACTTGTGGTTGTCAAACATCACTTTGAAACCTTTGTCACATATCTGAGACACTAAAAGCAAATTGTTTTCTAATTGCTGAACAAAATTGACTTTGTCGAACCTTACCTTTTCATTACCAACTTTGCCTTGAGCAGTAATGTAGCCTCCTCTGTTACCAGCAAAGGAAACGTGTCCCCCTTTAATTTGTTTGACATTAAAAAGGAGAGACTTGTTTCCTGTCATGTGCCTGGAAGCTCCGCTATCTACTATCCATGTATTTGTAGACGCACTATAGCGGACAACCTGCACATAAGAGAAAATAATCAGTTAAGGAGGGGGACCCAAGCCTTGACTGGCTTGGGTTTCCCAGAGGAATCAACCATCATGAATTCGACCCACTGTCCTTTATCAGTGGGTGGAATCTCAACTTTCAGCTTGTCCTTGCTTTCAGACACATCAGTCGTTTTGGCTTTCCACAAACCATCCCTGTGAAAGGATTGTTTGTGGTAAACCTTCGACTGATTTACAGTTTGAGCATATGGTTTAGATTCAGAAACAGGTTTTGCCTCTGGCACACAGACTTGTCAGTGACTTGTCTGTGTTGCCTTTGGCGTGGAGGAGACGAAAATGACCTAGAAGGTGTTTTAGACCTAATAGGTGTTTTCGATCTAACAGGAGTCTTAGATCGCTGTTTTGAATCTTGATTAACTTTGTTGTTCAGCTCAACCTTAATTCTTGGAGTCTGATAGCGAGGACAATTTGTAGAAATATGACCGCGCTGTCCACAAGTATAGCAGGACCTCCATTCATCAAGGCTAGGAGATCTTTGTGGGGCGGTGAGTAAACTTCAGGTTCTTTCTTTTTTTCTCACTTTTAAGACTTTCACCTCCCTTGACAAATTTAACTTGTTTAACATTATGTGTGTTTTGTCTTGAAAGATGATGGGTTTCTTGTTTCACTAATTTAGATTGAGTGGTTTTGGAAATCTTAGGTTGTGTGGTAGTCGATTTTTGACCCAACCCAAAGGATGCTTGAACATTCTCGTCTACCCAGTTTCTAGTGACTTGTGTGACAGTTGTGCCTGATGATGATGCTTTCTGGTCAGAAACCGGAGGGGCAGAGTTAACTGCTGTGTCCGGATCGATGACCAGAGGAGTGGTCACCACATGATCCTTTATGGGTTTATCATTAATTGGACGTTGTTTGGTGTTCAAGAGTATCTCATGTGGTGGAGGCACAACTTTGTATCCCAAACCTTCCCCGTTGTTGCGCTCTTTAACCAAGTTTTTCAAAATATGCGATGAGCTCGCAAGACTATGAAGTTTTTGTTTTAAAGACTCATTTTCAACTTGTAAAATTGCTTTATCCTTTTTAGTTTCTTCAATGGTCTTTAAATAGAATTTAATATCATTCTCTTGGTTGAGTGCAACAACTTCTGTCTCTTTTAATTATTTCTTTAATGCTTTAACCTTTTCCTTATAGCTGTTCTCATTTTGTTTTAACACTTTGTTAGCCTCTGTGCACAATTTTCGGTCATTTACTAAGTTATCATTGTGATCTAATAACCTAGCAAATTTTAAGTCAATGCCTTCCGTAAATTTTTCACAATCAACACAAGCATGTCTAGCAAAGAGTTCGTCTTTCGATTCTACCTGTGCAGATGAGGACGTTCCAGCCATGAAAGCATTCTGAGACGCTGGTTGTGCTTCAGATTCAGCATTCAGCTCATTCTTCACAATTTCATCAACAACAGCAAAAGTCTCTTCCAAATCAGCAGTATCAAACTCAGCTGAGTTCTCCCCCTCACTCGCTGAGTCTTCATTTAAGTCTTCAACAGATGCTATGTTGGCTTCACTGTCAGATAAGAATCGGAAAGACCAATCCTGTCCTTCATCGCCTTGAGCAACCATAGCCTTGGACTCACTGCCTGTTGGAGCTGTCTTCTTATCCTTATCTTGCCTGTTGAACGAGGAGAATGGATTTCCGTTCCCAGTCTTCTTAGGCTTTACACATTCCCTCTTGAAGTGGTCCTTTTCTCCACAGTTGAAGCACGTGACTTTGGACTTGTCAAACCCAAAGGTAGTATCTTTTGTAGCCACGAGATTCTGTCCTGTTTTCTTCATAAATTTTTTATCTCTTCGTACAGCACTTGCAAGAGCTCACATAATATCCATACGTTCCAGCTCGTTCTCATCAACCTGCTCGTAGTCTTCATCAGCTAGGTGGCAGTTTCCAATCTTACCAGCCACTAACCCATCATAAGAGTGAACTACTGTAGCAAGTAGATCCATGTGTTCCTTTGCAACTTCCACAGTTACTTTTCCCAGATTTTCAGTCATCAACTTTGTAGATTGAGTAACTGTTGAACTTTGTAGAACCCCAGATGCACCATGTGACTCACTAGCAGATGATGAGCCTTGTTCAGTATATGGTGATGCATTTGACACAAAAGCAGTCTACAGAGGAACACTGGAAATTTTGGAAGTAGAAGTAGAAGAAGGAGTAACATTGTAGAGTGTAGGATCCTGAGCATAAGAACCCTTCTTTGCCTTATACTTTTGTCTGACTTCTTCCTCTCGCAGTTTCAGGATAAAGTCATTGATATCCAATGTCTTAAGAACTGAATTGTATCTCACGGTGGAAATAAACGAATCCCACTTTTCTGGAAGTCCATCAGCCAAACTGGATACCTTTTCTTCTTTAGACGTGGTTACCCCATGAGTGTGAAGTTCACTCATCAGATGATAGAAGCGGTCAATTATGTCGTCCAAACTCTCATTCCCAATAGCAGAAAAATTATCAAATTCTTTCTTAAGTGCTTTGGCCTTTAAAGACTTCAGAGTTGAGCTCCCTTCATATCTTTTCTCGAGAGCTTTCCCGGATTTCTTACTTTGTTTATGATCAGAATACTGATGGAAGATCTCTTTAGGAATAGACTGGGTGAGCATCGCGTAAGCTTTCTTTTCAGCATTGTAGGATATCTTTTGAGCATCAGTCAGTCCACTCAATGTTAAAGGTATACCATCACCACCAACTGGCATGGTGTAACCAGTTTCAATAGCATTCCAAAGATTAGTATCCATGCCATTGAGATGAATCTCAAACCTCTGCTTCCATTGCAGGAACTCATCAATAGACAGAAGCTTAGGTGGCTTATTGTGGTTACCAATCTCATTTTCCAGTAGCAGTAAGTTCTGGATCCTTGAGTCTTTCCCTGCTGAGAACGCGAAATTTTCGGAGTCCATAATGAATGTTAACTTAAACTTGAAAACAAAACTGTTAATGCGATTGGGGAGTATGACTGAGATGCGATTGACACTAACAGTATGCGATTGAACTCAACCGTGCGATTGAACAGGCGACTGAGACACTTGGGTGACTGAACAAACCGACTGACTCAACTGGGCGACTGAACTGGGCGACTGACTCAATCGGTTGATTGGACTAGGCGACTGACTCAATCGGGCGAATGAACAGGAGACTGACTCAATCGGGCGAATGAACAGGCGACAGGACTTCATTTGTACGATTGAGATAATCGTGCGACTGAGACTACTGAAATCGAGGTTTTTGCAACTTTTGACCTAAAACGCAAGTTTTGACACCATAGACGGCTGTAAGTCGAAAAATATTGATTTTGCAGAACATGCACACGTAAATACTTGATTTTTAGCCGAAAGATTGGATCTTTTTCACGTAAAACGTTGACTTTACCAAAAACTTGATTGAATCCACGAAGAATCAAGAGCCTATGCTCTGATACCACTTGTTAGGACCGTGTACATACGGAGTACTAACTGATTCTTTGTTATACCGGATCAAATAGTGCGGAATCCTATTTGATTGCTGATCCAATCAGGGAGAACATAATCAAGATCAATCCTAACGATTAGAAAATGTTAAGAATGGACTAAGGATGATCTCAGACGTTCTATGAACTTGGAATGGACGAACAGGACGCTCTGGGTCGACTAGGGTTTCAAGTATTCAAAGTCCTCTCTTTACCACGAATTAGGTGGTATTTATAGGTAAGGGTTTCTCATTCGTGCGACTAAACCATACGCGTGGTTCAGTCGTGCGATTGAGCTATGCGCTTGATCCATACGCACGACTGAGCATTCAGTCGTACGACTAGTTCAATCTCATGCTCTGGTCTTACGACTGATCCAGTCTCCTGGTTCAGTCGTGCGACTGAGTCATTCGCATGAAGTTGTTCATGCGTATGGTCCTATGGCATGGGCCATTCGCATGATAACTTCATAACGATAAGTTTGAACGTATTAGTTATCATTACATTACACATATCAATTCAAACAATCACCTACCTATATAATTTATCAACCATACATTACACAACCCATTAATGAAACATTAAACATTATAAGCACATACAACCATTTGCATTTCATTAATCATCTTTCAATTACATATATGTAGGACATTATAAAGATATTACATTGAGATCAGAATCTAGATACATATGTATTAACAAACTCCCCCTTGGACCTAGATTCATCTAACGTCTTACTTGACCCATAACCTCTTCAAATTTCTTGTACTTCTCCTCTCTTGTAACTCCTGCATGTATTTCAAATGCAAAGCAGAGTCTGATCACGTTTTGGAATTGGAGGGCTTGTACAATATCTTGCACGTCATAGAACAGTGGCCACTAGTATAAAGTGTAAACATCTTCAGCTGACAAGTTAGTAAGCCACATTGGGTCGAATACCCTGATAACCTCCATTTGTCCTTCTTTATTTAGAACAATGACCGCTTCTCCTGTTCGCCAATCGTAGTACCACCACTTGAAGTGTGGAGTGATGTCCTGTGGCATTTCCCTTAGAGGGATCTTAGACATGGTACGCGGTGGACGCCACTTCAGCACTATCTTGGGTTTCCCAGTTCGTGGATCCACTTCAGACCTTCTAATGTACCTCGTAGGTTACTGAGGCCTGAAGTTTACCCACCGGGTGTGGTACTCTTTCTTCAGTGCAGCTTCGAATCATCCTGACATCTTTCTAGGATCAGCATAAAGCAGCTTCAGCTTTGCTAGTTGGTTTAGCTCAAAACCAGGTAGAGTTTTTAGATCGTGTGGGAATCTAAAATATTCAATACCTTTCTCCCTCTTAACTGCATAAGCATTAAGATCATCAAAATAAGCCCACGATATAATCTTGCCCGACACCTTTTGGTGTTTCTTCACTCTATACAATTTTGTGTAGACATTTGACGTTGAAGCACTTCGTTGGGCTCGTAGATCTTCAAAACATGCAGCCCATTCAACCTTTCTAACTTTGACTTCCTCCTCTGTGGCTCGGGCTGTCTCCTCTTGTTTATCAGATTCTTCTTCTATTTTATCCAGAGTCTCGAAGGTCTCACTGACCAGATTGTCATCCAGATTTGGAATGATATAACCTTCAGTGTCTGTGTACTCTGGATAATGTTGGTCTGTCACATCTTCTATTTCAATCTCATCAACATCACGCAGTTCTTCATCACTGTCTACATAGACTTCTAGAGCGTCTTTCACTATTTCGTCGGCATTTAACTTGAACATTTGGCCATCTGCTCTTTAGTGAAACTGTGTAATATCTCTCCCTCTTCGGGGGTGTATTCGAATGACCTCCTTACGATTCCCTGCAGATCAAGAATCATTGTTAACTGACACTTGACCTGCTGAAGGGGTTCAACATTGTATTTGTCTCTTTGAAAATTTGGATCTGCTTGATTTAAACATGCAACACAGTACTTATTAGTAAGTAATCAAGCACAATCAACATTAAGTAAATAGATATAAACATCAATTACATAATATTAAGTTTAACACAATGTTCAAGTACAAAAGCTTTTAAATACAAAGACATAAATAGCTAGTCGGTACTTTTGTCTTCAATCGATGGAGTATCATCAGGTGGAGCAGAAGTAGAGGATCTTTGGTCTTGACGTCTCTTAGAGCGCCTCTCTTCTGTTGCTTCAGCACCTTGATCTCCAGCAGCATCTTCTCCTTCATCATCACCATCATCATTCTTGTCATCCGCTTCTTCACCTTCCTCACTTTCATCATCATCATCATCTTCATCCTCATCATCATCGTCCTCCTCAACATAATCTCCTTCACCAATCTTGAGGGACTCACTTCGAGTCCCTTTGAGCTTTAAGCAAGATTGACTTGTTTGCAGCTTCTAACTCCTCCAGCTTCTTATACGACTCAGCTTTGTGCTCTAGGAGACCTGTGATGTGATCAATCTGTTGAGAGATCAGCTGTGCTTGGGAAGAAGTCAACTCTCGCAACTGATGTATCTCAGCAGTCTGGGAGGAACTCAACTCCCTCAGCTGCTGTATCTGAGCCATCTTTGCCTCATCCGAAGCCAGCAACTTAACCACCATGCTGTTTAGTGCTGCAAGCTGCTCTACCATAGAAACTGGTGGTATGAATGAGCTGGATGGAAAAGATGAGGGTCCTGTTTGGTGAGTAGTGGTGGTTGTGGTGGCTGTGGTGAATATCGGAGAGGGAGTGAATGAAGTGGTAGCCGGTACAGTGGTGGTGGTGGTGGATGTGGGAGTGTGAGATGTAGGGATAGTGGTGGTGGCTTGAGAGGTTTGGGATGGTGTCGAAGTGGTAGCTGTGGTAGTGATAGATGTGGTGAACCTCAGTCTCTTTCCCTTCTTACCATGCGGACGCGCCACGGTCTTCCTCCTTTTACAAGTGGACAACGGTGCTCCTCCTCTGTTGCTGGGCTCATCAGGGGCATAAAAGGATCAGACAATGTGCGTGTATCCCCTGATGCACCAGACTGTCCACCAATAACCCTCAGTCCTCTCTCGGTGGCAACCACTTTGCTGCCAACCCTCTGGGTCAAACCTTCTTCTTCGCTTTCTTCTTCATCATCAGGAGGGCAAAAAACGTGAACAAACCCAGCAGTCGCCGTGACTGTGTGTGGTGGTGATTGCTGAGATGTATGAGTAAAGGGGCCCTCAAAAGAAACTGGCCCACTGTCTCTGTCATGACTATCATGATCATCTGAGTCATCAGATGATATAGCAATCACTTCAGTGTCAGAATCACTATCGTCATGACGCCATTTGCGCCTCCTTGGCGCCACATAATCTGCCCGGGCCAGATGCCCTATCAATATCTTCAACACGGGCTTCAACTGCTTGCCCCTGTATACCTTCATTCTGCCCAGAGTGGTGTCATCCATGATCTCCAACACCACTACATCGCTCTTCTCTTTGGGCAGATAGGGCAACTTCTCATCGAAAATCAGCTGAAGAAATCATGGGTACATGCAAAAACCATCTTTTCCCATTGCCTCCAAGATCTCGATCAGATAAGTAAAGATCATGTTGGAGAAGCTGAAGGGGTGGTTTAGGACCAATGCAACATAGACATTTTGGATTTGGTCAGATAAATCATCAAACCCACCCCTCCGAGATACGATGCACTTGAGTATAACATGTGCTAGGTACTTGTACTGGGGGCTCAGGTTGCTCTTGTTCAGCACACCAGAGTTGATGTCCCCACAGTAACCAATCCTCAGAAAGCAACCTCGAACAGTGAGCGGATGCAGCTTTAGCGGATGATCCTCATCGTCTCCAAATCCCAACACTCGACGGATATCAGCTGCTGTGATCTCGATCTCCCTACCAAGGATGGTGCTTCTGATGCAGTAGGGTTCCTCAGATCAATAAACCGATGCTCCCACCCAGAATGATTGCTGAATGGACTGGTAGGGAGTGCATGGTGTAGAGATGGCTCTATATATACGTGATCTCTTCAGAAAGTCGATGATACCTGCAAACTCACCACCATTCCTTGAGGTGGAATCCAAATGAGCACATATGTTTTGCTTTGGATTGATAGACCAGCGATTAGCCATCTGCCTGTAACAATTAACACATGCACGTTAGAACATAAAGAAATAGGGTTTGACCAAATCAGATAGAATCAGTTCAATTCAATCGTGCCATTGAAAGATGCGGCTGAATTCAGTCGGTTGAACATTGATACGACTAGGCTTCAATCGGTTGATATGTCATGCGATTGAGTTCAATTGGGTGATTGAACCTGCGATTGGGTCAGCCGGGGCCGAATGAATCATGCGAAAGAGTTCATTCGGCCGATTGAATGAATCGTCCCATTCAATCGTGTGGTTGAAGTTCATTCTGGAGTCCAGTCGTATGACACACTCAACCCATTCGCATTCTTCATTCGACCGATTGAATGAGTCACTCCTTTCAATCGTGCGATTGAAGTTCATTCTGGGGTCCAATCGCATGATTCACTGATCGATTCCATTTAAAACTCAGATTGATCAATTTGTAAGTTTAAACTTTAAGTTTATGTTCTTTGGACTCGAAACCATGTATCTAACTCACTAAATTCATTGATTTTAACACTTTAAGTGATTAAGTTAGTTTCTTGTTCAAACTTAGTGTCGGTTCATTAACTAGGTCATATACGTTCGGATTCAAAACAGATTCGACTGTAAACATCATCAATCATTCACGTAATACCTGTATAACAATGCCAATATGTCAAAAATCGAATATAATAGATGTTTGAGATCAAATAAAATTTTGGCAGAGTAACGTTGCGATTTTGAGAATTAGGGCGAATGGGGACTGCGATCGACTGAGTGCCCTATTTATACTAAAACTCATCTCAGTCGGGCGACTGAACCCATTTGCTCAATTCATTCGGCCGACTCAATCTCTAGTCGTACGACCGAGTCTAATCGCATGACTTAGTCGTGCGATTGAAACTGGGTCGTACGATTCACTCAATCGACCAGTTCCATTCGCTCAATTAACCTCCATTCGCACGTTTGACCTAGTCTGATACCACTTGTTAGGACCGTGTACGTACGGAGTACTAACTGATTCTTCTTTATACCGGATCAAATAGTGCGGAATCCTATTTGATTGGTGATCCAATCAGGGATAACGTAATCAAGATCAAGCCTAACGATTAGAACACATTAAGAATGGACTAGGGATGATCTCAGACGTTCTATGAACTTGGAATGAACGAACAGGACGCTCTGGGTCGACTAGGGTTTCAAGTATTCGAAGTCCTCTCTTTACCACGAATTAGGTGGTATTTATAGGTAAGGTTTTCTCATTCGTGCGACTGAACCATACGCATGGTTCAGTCGTGCGATTGAGCTATGCGCTTGATCCATACGCACGACTGAGCATTCGGTCGTAGGACTGGTTCAATCTCATGCTCTAGTCTTACGACTGATCCAGTCTCCTGGCTTAGTCGTGCGAGTGAGTCATTCGCATGAAGTTGTTCATGCGTATGGTCCATTGGCATGGGTCATTCGCATGATAACTTCATAACGATAAGTTTGAACGTATTAGATATCATTACATTACGCATATCAATTCAAACAATCACCTACCTATATAATTTATCAACCATACATTACACAACCCATTAATGAAACATTAAACATTATAGCACATACAACCATTTGCATTTCATTAATCATCTTTAAATTACATATATGTAAGACATTACAAAGATATTACATTGAGATCAGAATCTAGGTACATATGTATCAACACTCTGAAGCTTTAGCACTTGTCTTCAGACTTCAACTTCAGATGTTTCATCAGCTGATGACTTCAGTAGTTGTCATCAGCTGATGTCTTCAGTCTTTGTCTTCAGCCTTTGTGCTTCACCTGTTGATCTTCGGCACTTTGATCTTCAGCTGATAGTATTCAGCACTTGAGTCTTCAGCACTTGAGTCTTCAGTACTTGAGTCTTCAGTACTTGAGTCTTCAGTACTTGTACTTCAGTTGTTGATCTTCAGTACTTTTGATCTTCAGCTGTTGAGGTCTTCAGACTTTGTAAAACAGCTGATGAAGCTTTCAGCAGTTATTGTGATATCTTATGGGACTTAGAGGTTTTTCTGATCTGGCTCATTGGTTCTTTTAGTCCAACAAACTCTCCCTGAACCAATGCAGCCTAAACCTCTACGCTTATTATTGGTCCCACTTAATGTGGCAGAAAGATTGGTCTTTTTCCTTCTTGATCAGCTTCAGAAGTTGACCCATATAAGCACTGGCCTGGGAAGAAGTCTTCAAGGATCTGATTGGCATAGTATGGATGGGAACTTTGTTTTGGGGAAATGGACATAGAGTTGTTGTCCCATCCATAAGATCTACTTCCCTACTATGAGCCTGTAGGATTCTCTGGTGTAGGCCTCTAAAAACATTAGTTGCTCCTCCATGGTAAGAACTTCTGCCTCACCCTCATAGAATCCTTCAGGCCCATAGAGCTCTGAGATGTATTTGGCCTGTTTACCACTTTTGAGCTCCAAAGTTGTTATAGCCCTATAGGTGAACTCATCAGGGTGATTACCCTCTAAGAACAACTGGAGCTCATCTCTCCTAAGACTCTCAAACCTCTTGTAGACTAACCCCTTTTTAACCACCCTATTCTCCAACATCTTTTGTGTAGGCAGGTTAGCCTGATAGGTTCTCTTGAAATCTTCTATGATCTCTCAGGGTGATACTACAATGGCCAAGGAGATCACTTCATCTACAATCCTTTTTACTTGGCCATTGTATCTCACTGGAATGTCTTTCTTCATGATTCTGTGAGACACCCTGGGATCAGGCCAAATACTCACTTTGTCCTTTTGAAATTGAAATGTATGCCTTAAAGTGAATAGTCTCAGAGCTTGTTTCCTCATATTCACTATTGATGAGGAAGCAGCATAGGCTTTATCTACTCTTTTCAATAACTCATCATCATGTAGTCTATGTTGTTGTTTTTCTTCAGGCTTGACCCTCACAGCTTCCATCTGTGAGGTAGGAGTAATGGTTAAAGGTTTGGCTTTGGGTAAAGATATGACTGTAGAGAGAGGCAGCCTATCTTGTTCCTCATCATCCTCTTTTTCTTCTTCTTCTATCCTCAGCACCCTTCTCTTCCTCTTCAAGGGTGTATCATTGGCTATGGGTTTTGATAGTGAAGGAGTTGGTTTTGTGGGTGGTGATTTGGTTTTTGGTGTGGGAATTTTGGCAGGCTGGGCTAGCAATTTGGATGTGAGAGAGGATTTGGTTTTTTTGGCTAACTCAGTCCTGTTCCTAGCACCAGCTTCACTAAGGGCTTCTATGATCAGTCCCTTAGTGAATACCTCAGATGAATAGATCTTGGTGGTTATTGCCAAGATGTTGTCCCTGGGCCATGATCTAATCTCCAGGACTGATCTCCCTAAATACTTCGAAATGAATCTTGTCATAGCCTCAAGTCTCTCTTTTTCCTCTTGGCTATAACAAGACCATCGGTACTCAATCTCTTTGACCTCCAACTTCCTTATCTCCTGATCTAGCTCAGCAGTGTCAGTGTCAAAGCCTTGCCTGAACAGCTGGTCAATGATGTTATCCATTGACCTGCTATGTTCAGCATCAGCCTCCTTGACAAGGACAGCAAGATCTTTCTCCCTCTCCTTCTCTCCCTTCTTTTTCTTATATGTGACTTGAAAGTCTTTTTGACTTCCAGTCACTTTAACCATTTCGGCACTCTCCTTCTCCTTTACCCTCTCAGTCTCCACCACCAACTCCCTCTCAGGTTCTACCTCATTCCTAACCTCTTTCTCTTTCACTTCCTCCTCCACTCTCTTCCTCTTGGCTTTCACTAAGGTCTCCCCCTTTTTGGTTGCATTGGTTGCAAGGGGTGGCCTCTCAGAAAGCTTCTTTAGCATAACAGCTTCCACCACAGGCTGTATAGTAGAGGGAAGCCTCTCATCCTGGGTTTTGATCACAATATCTGTGATAATGGGTGTGATAAGAGGCAAGGAATTTTGAAAGATAGCAGCTAATTGCTCAGGGGGGGATCTGTCCCTGAGAACTAGTTCCAGAAGCAGGGGCAGGTAGCTGAGTTTGTGGGAGTGGCTGTGTGTATGTGAGACCTTCGGGTGAAGGTGCCATCTGTGGGTGTATGGTGGAAGATGGACTTTGTTCTTGAGTCATTTTGGCGAGTAGCTCTTTGAGTCTACTCACCTCATCCATAAGAAGTGTATTTTGAGCTACTACATCGTAGAAAAAGCTCAGGTCATCATCAGTTGTAACTAAATCACCTGACCTACTGATTGAATCATGATGAACATGTGCTGAGTGTGGCTCAGTGATCACATGTGCCCCTTGTTCTTGGTTCTGGGGACTTCCTGCCTCCGGATTGGATCCATCATCGGTAGTTGCCTCTGGTGAGGTCTTAGCTATGTTACTAGCTTCATCCTTCTCATATGCTGAAGTAGGAGATGTGGCAGCCTCACCAGATTGTCCTATCTCCTTTGCCACACTTGGAGATGAGACATGTGATTCTCTGTGTTGTGGGCTCCCATCAACACTTGTATCCACCCTCCCTGTGGTTGGAGTTTTCCCAGTTGTGATTGGTGCCTGGGGAGAGGGTGGAGTGTTAAGATGAGTCAACACTTTAGCAATTATTAAAGTAGGGCTTTGAGGGGTGGTTGCAGTGGGAGATGGGGTAGAAGCAGTTTGCACATGGGGAGATGTGTGCTCTTCAAAGGCAACCTCCTCAATTGAGAAAGGTTCCAGATGTGTGGCAGCCCCAGAAATGGTTGCATCAGGCTCCTGTAAAGAGAATGCCTGTGTGGTTGTGGTTGGTGGAGTCGTGGTAACTGCTGGGAGAATCATGCCAGCAGTTACTTCCTGCCTTTATTATGCAGGGGCATCCTCAGGGGACTCATCTCCCTGAGTAGCCTTTTTGGTTTTCTTGTTGTGTTTCTGATCAACATCCAATTGTGTGGTGCTGCTCATGGGAGTAGAACAGGGCTTAAAGTTTTGTAAATCAAACTCATTTAACAACTCTTTTGTGTATTTGGACTGATGAATGAAGATTCCATCAGCCCTTTGTTTGATTTGCAACCCTAGAAAGAACTGTAATTCTCCCATAGCACTCATTTCAAACTTTTGCTTCATGAGCTTAGTGAATTCATCACACAACTGTGGATCAGAGGATGCAAAGATTATATCATCAACATAAATTTGAACAAGGAGCTTATGTTGTCCCACATTCTTAATGAATAAAGTTTTATCAATGGAGCCTCTAGTGAAATTATTCTGGAGAAAAAATTAGATAATGTTTCATACCAGGCTCTAGGAGCTTGTTTCAACCTATAAAGAGCCTTATCAAGCTTATACACCGAATCAGGATGTTTATTATCCTTAAAGCCTGGTGGTTGACCCACATAAACTTCTTCTTTTAATTTACCATATAAAAAGGCACTTTTGACATCCATTTGAAAAACATTAAGATTGTGAAAGTCAGCATAAGCTAAGAACAATCTTATTGCCTCCAGTCTGGCTACAGGGTCAAAGGTTTCATCATAATCGATGCCTTCCTCCTATGCAAACCCCTGTACAACCAACTTGGCCTTTTTCTTGATAATTTGGCCCTTTTTATCTGTTTTATTCCTAAACACCCATTTAGTGCCTATTGCACACTTACCTTGGGGTAAAGGAACAAGCTCCAACACTTGCTGCTTTTTGAACTGAAGAAGCTCAAGCTGCATTGCTTTAACCCATCCATTGTCTCTTAGTGCAATATGGTAGTTCTTGGGCTCTTGCTGACTGATGAAGAGAGCATAGAAGCAGAAATTGGACAATCGACTCCTGGTTGAAACACCAGCATTGACATCACCAATGATTTGAGACATTAGGTGATTCTTCAGCTCTTGATAGACAATAAGATCAGTGCAAGTGTTTGTAGGACCTTCAGTAGCAACAGATGATGATGTAGATTCTTGAAACCAGGTAGGAGATGGTAACTCAAATGAAGTAGAGGATTCAGAAATATCATCATCATTTGTGGTGGATGGAGCTGCTGAAGCTACAGGAGCATCAGGTTTAGTTGACTCAGGCACGTGGTCACTAAACTTGAAAAGGTGAGTACTGGCTACATCATCATCAGTACCACCAGGTGGAGAACTGTTGACAGGAACAACAGCTGGAGGTTGATAAGGAACATATTGCAGTATGTCCAGATCAAATAACTCCACAGGGTTTTGTGGAATCTTGTCCTTTGGAGATTCATTAAACTTGATATGCAAAGTCTCTTCAACCATCTTTGATCTGCAGTTGAAAACTCTGTATGCCTTGCAAGTTGATGAATAACCAACAAAATACCTTGCATCCACCTTTGATGCAAACTTCTGGAGTGGACTGCTTGTGTTGAGAATGAAGCAAGGACACCCAAAGGATCTGAAGAAGGAAATCAAAGGAGCCAAATGATGAAGGACTTCATAAGGAGTGTTCATCAACCTCTGATTCACTAAAACTCTATTCTGCACATAGCAAGCCGTGTTGACAGCTTCAGCCCAAAAGGTCAATGGTAATCTTGAGTTAGCCTGCATTAACCTTGCAGCTTCAATGAGAGTCCTCTTCTTTCTCTCCACCACTCCATTTTGTTCAGGAGTGCTTGGAATGCTGAACTGCCTTTTGATTCCCTTTGACAAATAAAAGTCATCTAGTGTGTGATTTCTAAACTCTGTGCCATTGTCACTCCGCACACACTTGACTGGAAGGGAATACTTCTCCACATATAACACAAAGTTCATTATAGCTTTTGCAGCTTCATCTTTGGAGTGCAAGAAGAAAGTCCATACAAATCTGGAGTAATCATCCACAATTACCAGACAGTATTTCTTCTTTGCCATGCTCATCACCTTGACAGGACCAAAGAGATCAATGTGCAAGAGTTGTAAGCAGGCATTGGACTTTGGTTCTTCTATAGGAGGAAATGAGACTTTGTGTTTTTCCCTTGAAACAAGCAGTGCAGTTTTCTTCACATTTGAACTCCTTCAAAGGCAAACCTCTTACTAAACTATGGTGTATCAGCTGATTCATGTTTTTGAGATTCACAAGACCCAGCCTTCTATGTCATAGAGTAGATTCTTGAGTAGAAGCCTTGGAGAATAGGCAAGGATGGCCTTTTAGATCAATTTTCTTTGAAAGATCTAAGGCATATACTCTTCCTGTCCTGTTGGCCTTCAGGAGAGTATATTCATCCAACACCTTGTCAATCAAACTCAAAACTTTGGATGACAGAATCCGACATTTCTGGCTGGTGAAAAGGGCAACATGACCTTTGTCACACATTTGACTGACACTCAAGAGATTGTACTTGAGATTCTCCACATGGTTAACATCATCAAACCTTATTTCCCTATTTGAAACAAAGCCTTTGCCAATGATGTAACCTTTTGCATCATTGCCAAAGGAAACACACCCCTTCTTTCCTTGAGAGTAGTCATTAAGAAGTGAGCTGCGTCCTATCATATGCATGGATCCTCCACTGTCCTCATACCAGATGCTTCTTTGGCATGTTGAAGAACCCTGCATTCATCACAACAAGTTAATTAGTTTTTGAGACCCAAACCTTATTGGTTTTGGGTCTGTTCTCATCAAAAGATGTGACATTAACTGGTTTGTTATGTGTGACAGCCTGAGTTGAAGGAGATGGTGTAGAAGAGGAATCCTTTCGCTTGGATTTCCTTTTCTGTGATTTCAACACAGGAGCATCTAATTGGTTGACTCTTCCCATTAGATGTTGAACCATCATAACCAGCTGTGTCTGATTTTGTGATAAAGCCTTTAGCTCATCAGACACATTGGAGCCTGCTTGTGATGGATTCCTGTGTTGCACCATCTTCTTTTGAGCAACCTCAGCTGTTGCCTGATTAACCCCATCTTTCTTTTTGGATTTCTTCTTGGACTTAGGGGTTTCAGGTTTTGATGTTCCTAGTACAAACTTGGTTTCAAACTCAGTTTTCATTACATTCATTTTCTCTTTAATTTTCTCCTTTTGTTTGAGTTTGGATCCCTTTTTGTACCAGCAATCATCAGTAAGATGATTGAACAAGCCACATAATTCACATGGCTTCTTCTTCATCTTTAGTTTATCATCAACTGAAGAGGATGAAACTACTAAAGACTTGTTCTTCAGCAATTTGCTATCAGTACTTGCAGTTTTCTTCCTTGCAGTACCTGCTTTCCTGATATCTTCTTTAGTAGTCTTCAAACCCTTTCTACTAGCAGTATTCTTCCCTTCAGTACTGGCAGTAGTTGGGGTTTGAACTTCAGGTGCTATCACTTGCTCTCCAGTACTTTCAGTACTATTAGAGACAACACCTGAGTTGATCAACTTTTTGATCATATGACAGTCAGCATTTGAAACCATCAGTTGTTGTAGCATCAGCTGATTGGTGTTGTGAGGAATAAATGCTGACTTTAACCTCTGATGGTGTTGTATCAGATAGTAGGTCACATGATGAGAAGGATTGGTTATTGCTTTCTCCATCAGATTCTACTTCTGCTCTGGAAGTAAAATCTGTTGGAGGAGCAGTGTGATTATAACCAATGCCAAACTTCACATTGGAAGCTGATTGCTTACTCAGAAGCATTTCAAAACCCTTGCAGGATTGCACCCAGTGATCACACTCTACCTGGGTAGCTGCAAGTGTTTCCTTGAGGTCTTTGTACTTCTCTAGAAGTACCTCTTCCCTAGCCTTATCATCTTTAATTTGGCATTTAAGTTTATAAATCTCATCATTTTTATCATTAAGCATAGACTCAAATTCAGCTATTCTTTTGGAAAGGGTTTGCTCTAGCTCAAGATTTTTATCAATTAAAGCTACATTTACTTCTCTAATAGATGCAAATGCAGCTATGCAAGATTCAGAACATAGCTTGGCTTTGGCCTCAGAAGATACCTGTGATGAAGCATTGGAGGATGACCCATCATCAGACTCCAGGGCCATGAGAGCAAGGTTCCCAAAAGGATGATCACCACCATGTTGACTAGCACCATAGAACAGTTGTTCACGACGAGATAGATCATCTGGTAAACTGCTCCAGTCAACAACTCCTGGGGTGAAAAAGCTGTGTTGTTGAGGTTGGGTTTGATGATGAGATGGAGAAGATTGAGGCTCAGGGAGAGCGTGTGGTTACTGAGCAGGGGGTACTTGAACTGGACTTGATTGAGGCATGTAGTAGCAGGGGTATGGGTATGGCATATGACCCTGAGGCACAAAGTATGCAGGTGATGCCTGAGCTGGTGATGGATGACCAGAACTGGTGGTATGTTGCCCTTTGTGTTGTGAGCTATTGCTTGGAAAGGTCACAAAGGGTGCAGAGGAGTTAGATCCAGATGATCTACACTCTCTAGCAAAGTGTCCAAGCCTTTGGCACTTGTGACACCTCAACTTGCTCTTGTCAAAACCAACCTTGGTTTTGCCAGAGAGACCAAGAAATTTCCTGCCAGTTCTTTTGTAGAACTTTTGAGATCTGATATTTATCATTGCCATTTGACTCAAAATATCCATCTCTTCTAGATCATCATCTGCAATGCCCTTCAAATCCTCCATCAGAAAGCACAGGTTATCACCGCTACCTCCTGAACTACCATCAACACCAACAAAAGCATGTTGAGAATTGGTAGAGAAATCAATATGCTCATCATAGGCACTCTCTGATGCAGCATATTCTGACTCCTCACCTATCAAGGCAGTATTGCCTGATACAAGGTCATCAGTGAGTTTACCAGATGATAACAACTTCCTTTTCTGTTTTATCTCTCTTTCAAATGTAAGCAGTTTCCCATGAAGTTGGGTGAGAGATAGAGTGCTCAGATTTGCACTAGAGCGTAGGACAATAGTGTATGTGTCCCATCTTTCAGGCAGTGATCTGAGGAATCGGTTGTTCATCTGGCTGTTTGAATACTCTAGTTTAACCATTTTCAACTCAGAAATCAAACAAGAGAATCGCTCAAACTGTTGAGTTAGAGTCTCACCCTTCCTATGAGAGAATGTCGCGTATTGTTGGGCAAGGATTTCCCTAGTGTTTGCTAAGACCTCATCGGTTCCTCCGAATTGTTCCTTCAGAGCAACCCAGAGATCATGAGCAGTTTCATGATGCATAAGCCCTGAATAGATTTCATTAGGCAGTGCCATGGCCAGAATTCCATGGGCTTTAGCATCAATCTCGAACATCTTAAGATCTTCGTCCGAATATTGATCAGGTTTCTTCGGAACCCTCTCATTTGATTTAGGAATGCTCACCATAGGCTTGTATGGTCCATGTACCACTGACTTCCAACAATCAGCACTGTTGATAGACAAGTGATGGAGCATACGACGTTGCCATATGTTATACTCACTCCTCACAAGCATCGGAGGCTTTGTTGAGGAGCCAGTATTGTAAGGATCATTAGTTGGTGTCGCCATCTCAGAATTCAATCCAATTCAAGGTAAACAAAACAAATCTAGCTCAAAACCACGAGAACCTCAAGTTTAATGGCCAAAAGCAGTTGAAACTCAATCTCTATAACCGATTCTTGCAAATTTGCTTATTCGATCAAACGTAGATAGCAAAAGAGCAGTTTCAATGATCAATTGTTAAATCGATCAATGATTAACCAGCTCTGATACCATTTGAAAGGATCTCAGCCTCTAGTTTGATCAATTAGGTTGTATTCGCAGCAGATTTAGCACAAGAATTAAGCAAATTAAGCTAAGAACACACGAGATATATCAATGAAACAATAAGTTATAGAGAGAGAGAGAAATTCTGTAAAAAAGGTGTTTTCTATTAAATCACACGCTTCGGCAAGGATTACAATTAGGTCATCTTCCTTTTATAGGAAGAATGACGTCAGCTGATGTCACTTGATAGTTACATCAACCCGTTATTCTAACAAACTACTGAAACTAACTAAACTACTAAAGATGTCAAACAACTGACATCTTCTTACAAAATTCTAAGTGTTACTTATTACAACAACTGAAAAGAAACTACCGAAAAACTACAATGACTGAAGAACATACTCTTCAGTCATTTACAAACTACTGAAATAGAAAATTACAATTACTGAAAAGAAAGAACTGAAAGGTAAACTATCACAACAACTGAAGAATACATCTTCAGCTATTGTGACAAACTCTGAAGCTTCAGCACTTGTCTTCAGACTTTAACTTCAGATGTTTCATCAGCTGATAACGTCAGTAGTTGTCATCAGCTAAAGTCTTCAGTCTTTGTCTTCAGCCTTTGTGCTTAAGCTGTTGATCTTCAGCACTTTGATCTTCAGCTGATAGTCTTCAGCACTTGAGTCTTCAGCACTTGAGTCTTCAGTACTTGAGTCTTCAGTACTTGAGTCTTCAGTACTTGAGTCTTCAGTACTTGTACTTCAGTTGTTGATCTTCAGTACTTTTGATCTTCAGCTGTTGAGTTCTTCAGACTTTGTCAAACAGCTGATGAAGCTTTCAGCAGTTGTTGTGATATCTTGTGGGACTTAGAGGTTTTTCTGATCTGCCTCATTGGTTCTTTTGGTCCAACAATCTTCTTCTTCTGGAAAATGAGATAGGGAATCACAACAAACCGCCAAAGTTGTTGACATTGGATGAGTATCCTTAGTGGGAATAGCGGTTTGAGATCTACTTAAATGGTGTTGACCTAAATCTTTGGACTTCTATAGAGACTGGTTATACTGTACCAGTCAGTGCTAATGGGGTGAAGTGGACTTTGGGGGTATGAATGAAGCTCAGAATGTTCTACATAACACTGAAAAGAAAGCATATGCACTGTTGACTCAATCGATACCTAAAGACATATTCCATCAATTCTCTGAAAACAAGCAGTCGAAGAAGCTGTGGGAGGCGTTAGAAAAGAGATATGATGGTAATACAACCCTGAAGGCGCTGAAGGCTAAAACTCTCAAAAAGGAGTTTGATAATTTCTCACCTATAGGAAATAAGAGCTTAGATGATATCATTGATAGATTCTATCATTTAATGAGTGAACCGTATACTCAAGGTGTGACCACATCTATGGAAGACAAAGTTTCTAGTTTTTCTGATGGTCTGTGAGACAAATGGGATCCATTTGTGTCTACTCTGAGACAAAATGACACTCTTGCTATATTAGACATAAATGACTTTATCTTGAAGTTAAGGGAGGAGGAACTACGGCTGAAATACAAGTCTAAGAAAGGATCCTACGCTCAGAATCCTTCACTGTACAACTCGGTTCCTACTCCAGCATCATTAGGGGCAGCGCTACAAATAGCGTTTGTGTCTAATTCATCTGCTCGTTCCCAAAGCAGTTCCTCGGGAAGCGAAGCATCAGGTTCATCTAGAATCCAATACATAGTTCCTGATTCCAACCCTACCAAGCTGAAGACCGAGAATCTCATAAATGTCACTGTGGAAGTTGCCAAAGATCACATGGATCTTGTAGTAGCAGTTGTTCAGTCTTATGATGGGTTAGTCACTGGGAAGATTGGCAACTGTCATCTAGCTGACGAGGACTACGAGCAGGTGGATGAAACTGAGTTGGAGCGCATGGATATCATGTGGGCCTTAGCCAGTGCTGTTAGAAGGGCTAAGAAGCTTGTAAAGAAGACGGGGCAAAACTTGGTTGCTACTAAAGACACTACTTTTGGGTTTAATAAAACCAAGGTCGCGTGCTTCAAATGTGGTGAAAAGGGGCACTTTAAACGTGAATGTGTAAAGTCGAAGTAGACAGGTAATGGAAACCCTTTTCCTTTATTCAACCGTCAGGACAAAGAGAAGATAAGGGCATCATCAGGCAAAGAGTCAAGAGATATGGTAGCTCAAGGCTATGAAGGACAAGACTGGTCCTTTGGATTCGTATCGAGGGAGAGTCAAATGTAGCATAGGTTGATGATTTGGATTATGGATCTGCAAGCGAGGGAGACATCATAGCTGAGCACGCACGTTCAGATTTTGAAGAAGCTATGGATGTGGTAGATCATCTTATGGAAGAAGAGTTGAATGCTGCAAACTTAGAATCTCCAGTTATTGAAGAATCTGACTCTGCTTTTATGGCTGACTCATCCAGTTCCGCACAGGTATACTCTAAGACGAATTATTTGATAAACATGCTTATGTTGAATGTGATAAATTTAGGGAAAGAATTGACTTAAAATTTGCTAGATTATTATAACATAGTGATAATCTAGTAAATGATTTAAAACTGTGCACTGAAGCAAACCGTGTTTTAAAACAAAATGAGTACAGTTTTATGGAAAAGATTGAACTGCTAGGGAAACAACTAAGGGAAACCGAGGTTGTTGCCTTAAATCAATCAAATGACATTAAATTCTATATAAATACTTTAGAGAAAACTAAAAAGGAAAAAGGAGTGTTGCTAGTCGAAGTTGAATCTTTAAAACAAAAACTGCATAATGTAACCAGTATGTAGGGTGTAAGTCTCCCAAGTGTTGTTCACGATGCGCTGTCAAACACCTATTGACAGTTGTGTTAAGCGTTAATGTTGTGTTTAGCGTTAATAGACATGTTTAGTCGGGTCGGGTCGCATGGGTTCGGTCGTGGGTGACACACACAAGCAGGCATACACGTATCAGACTTCATGTAGATCTCAAATGAGTTGTTGATATTTGTAAACAGTTAGGTTGTTTCAGGTTGAAAAGTATGTGCTTGTTGATTGTGTTGACTTTAATCTTTGTGGTCAAGAAATGACATTTCACTGATGTTAACTTGTCATCACACAATAGACAATTCGCACACCAGGAGAATTTGCTAACAATGACTCCAATCGCATAACAAGGCTAGACGCACGACTGGACGCTTCATTCGCATGAATGGGCCTTCAATCGTACGAATCAACTTCCCTCGTACGATTGAACCCTCATTCATGCGACTTAGCATTCAATCGTACCACACCTCACCCATCCGCCCGAATCAATATCCAATCGCACGAATGAACCTTCATTCATGCGGTTGGACCTTCAATCGGGTGATACTCAGTCGCACGCATTCATTCGGTTGACTCAATCGCACACATTCTCAATCGCATGCACTCATTCGCACGTCTCACCCCAGTCGCCCCGATCAATCGCACGAAGGGCCCAGTCGCATAACTCAGTCGCGCGGTTGGCCCAGTCGCGGACTGCAGAAGGTCGCGACTGCAGGGTGGGTCGAACTGCCTTCGGCTGTTCCGTGCTCGGTTTTCTCACAATCAGGACTTCCAGAAACACTCTCCTAACATGTCCAAGTGAAATGCACACGCTGATTGACCTCACACGCACCCCCACGACCACATGCATTCGGGTTGAACCCGAACACCCGAACCCCATGTTTGCAGCAGTGAAACGAGCAATAAAACGGGTGATCAAGGTCGCCTACCTGCTGGGAATGTGATTTCTCAGCTGTTGCGTGGTCTAATCCGGCGAAAACGAGCTCAATCGAGTGGAATTTGGTGCTAGAATGAAGAATTGGAGGAGAAGAGAGCGTAAGAGAGAAAGAGCAGATTGTGAAGTGTTTGGGGCTGGTGGGTGGGTATTTATACCCAGCCCCAGTTTGCCAATTGACAGGTTTAGTCCCTGCACTTAGGTACCGAGTTCCCGAATTTGTTTCGGTTGGCGACGACGCAGACGAGCGAGCTCTATAAATTAATAGGATTTCTTAGGAAATCTCGTTTATGTGAATCCTCTACAAACACCCGCGTTAGTATTTTATCATATTTCATTTAACAATGTCGGTGGCGGCGTTTGTATACGTTTTGAGTATTAGCGAGTACGGGTCAATGTTAACGACAACGGTTTGAATAATGTTAATCTGAAATTTACGGGGTGTCACACGAAATGGTGGGGAAGGTCTAGGATATAAAGTAATACCACCATCACATGCAATCCTTTTAAATACTAAATGTAAACCAATAAATAATAATCCGATTAAGGATCATGTGATGACTACTCCTCTTGTCAGTGATCCAGAGTACACAGGTAAAACTCTGCAGTCTGTCACTGAACAGAAGGCTACTACTTCAAGATTGAAAAATAAGATGCTTAAAGAGGATTTGTGCGATAAATTTGAACATGATAGTGTTAGGTCGGGTTCAAAAACTTCTACGTCAGAACCTAAAATTTCTAAACCAACAAACCCTAAACGTGTTAATCATCAAAATCCTAATAAAAAGAAAGAAAAATGCATTCAAAATGTCAAACAATTAAATTTGTTAAAGAATGTGAAGCATTTAAGAAGGATGAGAAACAGACAAGCTCCCGACCAGACTCAACCCCTCACAGAAGATCTCCTCCACCTATCGAAGGGAGATCCTGCTATAACTGTGGAAAATGAGGACATATTTCTCCTTATTGTCCTCATTATCAGACACCCAAAAGAAAAATTGAGCTTTTTAATGGAAAACCAAGATTTTTCAAAAATAGATCTAATACTCGTCCAAGACACCAAAGTCATCATAGACAAGCTCAAAGCGAAGCTGTGTTGCCTAAGGTTAAACCTAGGACTATTAGTGAAGCAAAAGTTCATACCATAAGCCAGTCGTGTGTTTACCACAAACAGGCTTTACACAAGACTGGTTTATGGAAAGAAAAAATAAGTAACGTGTCTGACAGTGAGGACAAGAAGAAGAAAGATGTTTCCTTGTCCTCTGAAGGTTAGTGGGTTGAGTTCATGATGTGTGATATCTCTGGGAAACCCAAGTCAGTAAAGGCTTGGGTCCCCAACCTGAACTAATAATTTCAATTCTTTGTGAAGGTTGTCCACTACAGCGCTATCACTAAAACCTGGATTATTGATAGTGGGGCTTCCAAGCACATGACTGGGAATTCGTCTCTCCTTTTCAACGTCAAGCAAATTAAAGGGGGACATGTATCGTTCGCAGGCAACAAAGGAGGTTATGTCACTGCATAAGGTGAAATGGGAAACAAGAAGGTAAAGTTTGACAAGGTCAACTACGTTTAGCAATTGCAAAACAACTTGCTTTCTGTCTCCTAAATTTGTGATAAGGGCTTTAAGGTTGTTTTTGACAATAAGAAGTGTTACATACTTAAGAAGGAGTATGTTATCACGGAGGATCAAGTTCTAATGTCGGCTTCGAGATATAACAATCTGTATATCTTGGATATATCAAAAGCCTCCACAACTGAGACTACTGCCTAGTGTTTCTTGTCAAAAGCAACTGAAATGGATCTAGTTTCTTGGCACAGGAGAATGGGACACATCAATCCCAGGAAGATGAACCATCTGGTTCAGAATGATCTAGTGGATGGAGTTACTGTCGAGAACTTCCAGCTTCCAGACTTCTGCATAGCATGCAAGAAAGGGAAACAGACAAAGAAGTCTCACAAGTCAAAGAAAGTCCATTCTATCAAGATTCCTCTTGAGCTTCTACATATGGATCTGTTTGGCCCTGTCAGCACAAAGAGCACTGCTGGTGATTGGTACTGCTTTGTGGTGACTGATGATTTGTCAAGATTCTTTTGGGTGATGTTTCTGAAAGTGAAGTCAGAGACATTTGAATCATTCAAACATCTAGTTACCATATTGGAGTCACTCTACAAGCTAAAAGTAAGGAAAATACGTTCAGACAACGAGACAGAATTCAAGAATCTGTGGATGGAGGCATTCTGTCATGTGAAAGGGATTGTTCATCAATTCTCTTTTGCCTACACTCGATAGATAAATGGAGTTGCTAAACGGAAGAATAGGAGCTTGATAGAAACAACAAGGAAAATGCTAGCTAATTCAAAACTACCGGTTCAATTCAGGAACAAGGCAGTGGCTAATGCATGCTATACTCTAAATCGGGTCTTGGTCGTCAAACGTCATGGAAAAACTTGTTATGAGTTGCTCCAGCAATCTAAACCCAACTTGGAGTATCTGGAACCATTTGGCACACCCTGCATGCTACTAAAGAAAAATCAGACTAGTAAGTTCTGCGAGAAGGCAGAAGAAGGTATCTTCCTTGGATACAATATACCAGACAAAAGGGTTTACAATAACTCAACTGGTCAGGTAGAAGGGTGTTGGAATGTTGATGTACAAAGATACACCACCCCCTGCGGGAAAAGGACCTTCCTTTTTCTTCGACTATGATGGATTTTTTAAATCCTGCAATCTACTTTCTTCCCATTCTGATAATGTGTTGGCTACTCAAATGATGTACGATGTTCTGAACACTCCTACTCGAGGCTCGACATCCTCCGCTCAATTAGACGGTACTACTAGCTTTTCAGGGGAAGAACTAGAGATAAGTGATTCCTCTAAGGATGAAGAAGTCAATGTGACCAATAGGAATAGGTACCCACTGCTGAATGTACATCTACAGCTGATCATGAAGCAACTGGAACTTCTGAACCCAGTACTTCAACAGCCGCAGAAACTGATCCTGTGATTCCAAACCTGGATGATGAAGTAGCAGTTCCCACAACTCCCAAAACTAGGATTAACGTGAATCATCCCCTGGACAACATCATCGGGGATATTCTCTTGGGAGTTCAGACAAGAAATTAGCTCTACTCAGCTGATTATGCTGCTATCATGGAAAAGGGGTACATACACGATGGGGCATATCAATGTTTTGTGTCTCAAGTTGAGTCCAAGTATGTAAGTGAGGACTTAAAGGATAAGGCATGGATAGCCGCCATGCAAGAAGAACTCCTACAGTTCAAGAAGTTAGGTGTCTGGACACTTATCGACAGAACAAAAGGTGTAAAAGGGATTGGCACTAAGTGGGTTCTTCGGTGTAAGAAGGATGACCAAGGGGTCATTATTAGAAACAAGGCTAGGCTGGTTGTTTAAGGGTTCAGGCAAGTCAAGGGAGTTGACTACAATGAAGTGTTTGCACCAGTGGCCAGGATGAAAGCAATTAGAATCTTCCTAGCCTAAGCATCCTTTATGCATATCAAAGTTTATCAATTTGACGTGAAGAGTGAATTTCTTCATGGTGAGATACGTGAAACAGTTTACGTCAGTCAACCCGAAGGATTCGAGGATCCTTATTATCAGGATAGAGTTTATAAACTAGACAAGGCTTTGTACAAGCTTCATCAAGCTCCTCGAGCCTGGTATGAGAAACTCTCCACTCATCTGCTGAAACATGGATTTCACAGAGGTGTAATTGACTGCACAATGTTCATCATGGAAAAAGTCGGTGATTTACTACTGGTGCAGATATATGTGGATGATATAATCTTCGGTTCCAAAAACGAAGCATTATGTAAAGAATTTGAATCGGTGATGAAAGATGAGTTTGAGTTGAGTGCCATGGGAGAGATGAAGTTCTTTCTTGGTTTACAGGTAGGTCAGGCGCCAAATGGAATCTTTCTGCATCAGACCAAATATGTTAGAGATATCATTAGTCGGTTCGACATGGAGATTGCAACAGTTGCAGGTACTCCACTTGCCACGAACCATGATGTGGCACCCGACGAAAATGGTGATCTGGTTGATGCCACTATGTATCGAGGAATGATCGGATCTGTCATGTACCTCACAGCTTCTCGTCCTGATATTATGTACGCCACGCGTCTATGTTCCAAATATCAGGCAAAACCAAAAGTAAATCATTTAATTGGGGTAAAAAGGATCTTTTGTTATCTGAAGGGTACTCCAATGCTTGGGTTATGATATCCTCATGATGATGACTTTGAGCTAACAGCGTATAGTGACTCAGATTACGGTGGTTGCAAGATGAATTACAAGTCAACATCTGCGGGATGTCAGTTCTTTGTAAGACGATTAGTCACCTGGTAGTGTAAGAAGCAGACGTCTGTTGCTTTGTCAACATGTGAAGCTGAATACGTTGCTGCGGCAAGTTGCTGTTCACAAATCATTTGGATTCAACAGCAAATGCAAGACTAAGGTTTGAAATTCTCTAACAGCCCTATATTTGTTGATAATTCTGCTGCTATTGGTGTCACCAAAAATCCGGTCCAACACCCCAAAACTAAACATATCGGTATTAAATATCACTTTATACGTGACAGTTTTGAAAAACAATTAATCGATGTTGTTAAAATAAACACGGATTTCCAACGCGCCGACTTCTACACGAAAGCTTTTGATAAACCTCGATTTCATTATCAATTAGAGGTCAATGGCCTTAAAAAGAAAGATTATGTTATTCCAGACGAATCAAGTTCATAGTCCCTCTCTATGCTTTAATTTTTTATTTTATTTTTCTTTATTTTATTTTTTCTGTCTTTAAAAAATTTAAAAACACGAAAAGATTTTCGGTTTTAGAATTTTAGGGGAGAATAGTTTTAGTTTTAGTAGTTAGTATTTAATTACTTCAAAAAATGGGGGCGGGAAGATAAGCTGAAAAGCAAAAACATCATATCTGTGAAATCGATTCTAGATAATGGAAAATGATAGTACACAGGCATCAAATTGTTTGGGACACCAAAAGATTTAAATGTTCCAACATGTTAATTTCAAAGTTACAGAATGTTATAAGTCTAAGAAGTCAAAGGCTAATGAGTTGAAAAATGATAGTAAGCTAGTCTGCTACTATGATTACATAGGGAAAGTAGATATAGGGGTTGCTAGTCCATCATATGATGTGTCGGTAGCTTCATCACAATAGACTAGTAGACTTCATTGGTGAACAAATTAAAAACTAAATCATTCAATAGGCTGTGGGTTTCCATCTTATCTCTGGTTAACACAATCAACTTATTTCCAATAAGGGGTGAAGAGCAAAATGAACGCCACAAATATGTGCGGACGACCATAAAAATGAGCAAAAAGCATGAAAATTGTGAAACGCAATCAAGCTAATGACAAATGTTGTTGGTGCGTTATATGTAAAATAATAATGCTCTAACAAGAAGATAGGTTATGTGCCTCTCTGCTGTGCAATGGCACTAACCTGAGGATAAGTACAATCTAAATATTCTAGAATTCATTATTGTTTACGCCTCTCTGTTGTGCGATGGCACTGACCTGAGACTTGGCATCTCTTTGAAAGCTCTTAGAATAGTTTCTTCTTGTCAAAAACCCATAAACCGCTCAAAATTCTCCTGTGGAAAGTTGATTACCATATAACTGTGGGATCCGTAAATTCATGTTGAAATAATAAACCTAAATGATCACCAATGTATGTGAAAAATCTGTGTATGGATTTAGGTGGACAAATATACTGACGATCATCGTGGCAGCATTCCCCGATGGTCAAAATCAATATGTGCTACATAACAGCTCTAGCATGATTTCCTATTAGTGCTCCTGACTCTTAGATGAATAAGACTCTGTGATGGGTAAATATAACATTCTCTGTTATCGAAATAAATATAACTGGTCCCAAATGATTATGTTTATGCCTATATTATTCAATAAGAATCTTTTTAGATAAGATGAATATGCTTGAAGCTGCTCTGCTCAGGGGGAGAAATCATTTAAGAAATGTCAAAATGTTTTCAACCCACCTCAAATGAAAAATAAAAAAAGATTGTCTTAATTTATTTTGTTTGAAGCTTTTCTTAGTTTAGTTATATTTTTATCAAGTCGATGTCGGACTATGAAACAAGAGGAAATCTGTGAATGCCACAAATTGAACCTAACGTTATCTGATAAAAGCTTGTTTCTGAAATGTTAAAAGGATCACGTCTGAGGTGATCACAAGGTTTTTAAAATAAAAGGATCACGTCTGAGGTGATCATAAGGTTTTATAGTTAAAAGGATCACGTCTGAGGTGATCAAATGATTTTCAAGTAAAAGGATCACGTCTGAGGTGATCAAACAGTTTTGATTAAAGGATCACGTCTAAGGTTATCAAAAGTTTTCAGTTAAAAGATTCATGTCTGAGATGATCAATGGTCATAATGTTATACCAAATTCAAGTTTTTGAAAGGTTGGGAAAGGTGAAGTCAAACTCATAAGTATGAGCCAATCACACGATTGGATCATGAGTATGGACCAATCGCACGATTGGACCATAAGTATGAACCAGTCGCACGAACGGGCCATGAGTATGAGCCAATTACACGATTGGACGATGAGTTTGGGTCAAAGTATACGATTGGATCACAAGTTTGAACCAATCATAAGACTGGCTGAAGAATTCTAAGTCAGTCGTACGACTGTACCCCAGTCGCGTGAATGAATCATGCGTATGGGTCCAGTCGCACGACTGAATCACAAATCAGTGTAAAAGGGGGCTTAGTCGGTCGTAACCCATCACTTGATTTCAAAAAGCTCTCAAAAACCGTCGATTACATACCCACCCTTTTTCAAATTATTCTTCTTATTGACCGATTCTTGCCTTACTAGCCGAGTGTTATCCATCTACAGGTATAGGGAGACCGAAAACATGTGAAATAACAACGTAAAATCAATCCATAATGTTCGAATCTCTTAACACTAGAACCGAGATAACAACCCTAGAATAGAACACTTAAATGAACCTAAACGTGCATTTAAAAGATAATAAATGTAAAATCGAGTCCATACGCGTCTAATGAATCAAAACTTGATGTGTAAATGATTGATTTGACAAAGATTCAAAATTTTGGACTCGAACAGTAGGGTATGTGAAAGGACATACGGATGAACTTCAGTCGCACAATAGAGCCAGACGCACCATTCAATCGCACGATTGAATCAATCGGTGACTCAGTCGCACGATTGACTCAACCGCATGGCATGACATACGACTAAGTTCAATCGGAGGATCAATCTGTTGGGTCTGAATGATAGTCTAATATTATCAACACAGTCAAAGTCAACAAAAGTCAAAGTCACGGTCAAAGTCAACAAAAGTCAAACGTCATGTTCGGGACGAAGATTAGAGACAAGACGTTGAAGATATATTCGTCTAGGATGTTTATTGTTATTAAATATATTTTGTGTCGACAAAATATATTTAATCTTGTTTTTTAGACATTTTGGGTTTTATTTGTAATTTCTAATTGTCATAGTTTAGGGTCCTAAGTGTGATTAGTAAATTGTCATTTACTATAAATAGTAAAGTATGGTAATTAGGGTTTTAAGCTTGCAAGAGCTAGATTTGAGGGTTTCCATGTAATTAAATCTTATGCAAATCAATATGGATCAAATAGGGGTTTTCATTGAAGTTCTTGTGTGTTCATCCAAGTTCTTGATATTTTATCATTTTGATCCAAATCTTCATGTTATTTGATTGATTCATGTGCTCCTGGACTAACAATTTGGTATCAGAGCCAACTTGAATCAATTTCTATTGCTGATTTGAAGATTTTATTGTTGATTTTTGAAATTTCGTAGAGAGAGAAAGTGGGGGTTTAGAGAGAGAAAGTAGATCTGAAATTCAAAATTCATCCCAAACATAATCAATTCATCAGATCTACAACAATATACTATGAATTTGAAGATATACAACATAAAATCCTGATCTATACATATTTTTACAAGAAATCGAAAGAAAAGTTGCAGATCTGAGATTTTATCTCACACACACTAGTGTGTGTTCTTGGTGTTCTTCAGATCTTCAAATCTTCATTCAGAGAAGTTAGCAAGCGAATTTGTACCATTTTGAACGAAAGTTCACATTTCCAAGCGAACTTACGCATTCCGGCGAAGTTGTCGGCGAACTTACAGTTCCGGCGAACTTGCCGGCGAACCTACCAGCGCACTTTCCGGCGAAACTAAGTCCAAAACCAGCGAAACTACAGCTTGGTTACTGCCACCACTCAGCACCACCATCACCGCTGCGACCACAACCACAACCGTCAACTAACACACCCGCTGTCACTACACCACCAGCGAAATTAACAACAAACACCAACCAAATCACAACCATACCCCAAATCACCCAAATCTCCCAAATCGCAAACCGGCAGTCGGAGCCCCACCCTGGCACCACAACCACCTGCGACTGCGAACCCGACATCACCACAGCCACCCATCCCTTCGACCGCGACGCGAGACCACCAAATCGAACCCGACATCTCCACCGTGAACCTAGCAACCACGACCACCGCACCCCCTATCACCGCGACGCGAGACCACCATCAACCATCCTTACACCCGTCGCCCTCCACCCCCACACCACCACTCGCCTTCACCACACAACAACCTCCACCCCCAAAGCAGCCTCGGACGGCCCACCCTCCACCATCTCCGAAGTAGAGAAGCAATTCTTCACGATCATCATCTTCAAACCAAGTTCGAGAGCCATCATCATCATCATCGACCGACAATACCAGTCGATCCCATCTTCAACCACCTGAACCCGCAACTCACCCTCGACACCAATCCATTTTCAGTCGGCCGACAACCTTAAGTCGACCAACAACCACCGTCTGTCGTAACTTCAATTTGAACAAGGGACAAAGGGTTCGTGAGTTCGGGAGAGAGGGTTCGAGAGATCGAGAGGGAGAGATTTGAGTTCAAGAGACAGAGAACCGAGAGAGAGAGCTTCGAGAGAGAGTTCGAGAGTTCAAGGATTTGAAAGTGTTCTGTGTTGTGTTTGTGTGTGTACAGATGTTTTGTGTTAGGGTTTAGAAGTTTTATGTGTGTTAATGGGTTAATGGGTTAGTGGGTTTTTAAGATTATTGGACTAATAATTTGGTATTGGGTTTATTCTCATTGGGTTGGGTTTTTAATTTGGTTAAGTAAATTGGGTTGATTTGGGTTCTCAATTGGGCTAATAATTGTTTGAGTTTTACCAATATGGGCTAGTTAAAGATAAAAAAAAAGAAAAATTGGGTTGTAATTAAAAAAATGAGGTGTGGGCTAACAAAACATCAAAGAAATTTGACAAATTGGGATTAATTGATTTCATCCCGATAAAGATTTTCTAGCGGGACATTTTTAAAAATATATACATATATATATATATATATATATATATTCCCGGGGGAGAATTATCTTACAATTTTTGGGAAAAATATTTTTGGGGTGTTTAATTGTTCAAAATTAATAACAAATTAAAAAAATGGCTTTTGCAGAACTGTGTAAATCCTTCGAATCTGATGATCTCACAATTGCACAATGTCGGTTTGATAATTTTGCAGCTTTAAAGAATGAAAAGATGTCTGATTTTGTTGATCGTTTTCTGTTAGTGGCAAGCAATCTGAAAAAGTTTGATGCTCAATTCGGAAATCATGAACAAGTTCGGAGATTCCTTGATTCCCTCCCACCAGAATGGAGTTCACACGGCAAGTCGATTAAACGAGATAGAAATTTTCAGGATTACAAACTGATGGAGGTGGTCAACAAACTGAAACAAATTGAGTTGGATATCAAACGTTGTGAGTACTATGAAGCGACATATCCAACTCCAACGATCACTTCAAACTTCAAAGAGAAACCAAAAGAGAGATCAATTTCTAGCATCAATTCTGACGGTTTACCGAAACATAGAATTGAAGAGGTTCAAGAGGAGCTTAAGCAGACATCAATAGGTAAAGGTGGAGCTGAGTTGAATGATGAAGTTTTTGTTGCCGAGAAGGAAGAGGAATGGAAGCGAAATATCAGAGTTTGCAACTGCGAGAAGGCTCTTGCTGCTGAAAGAGTCATCCTGGATCTTCCATACGAGACAGTTCAGGATATGTGTTCTTCTGCTTGTAAAATCCGTTTATTTGGTGTGTATAAAGCTAATAGGTTACTTTTAGATAACCAAAAGGAATTAACCACCATAAACATGGAACTTAAAAAGAATGAAGCCAAGTATTTCATAAAATTAAATGAAGCTTTAAAAGAAAATGATCATTTAAAACGAACTCTTCTTGAAAGAAACGTTGAAATCAATCTTTTAAACGAAAGAGTCACTTTGGCTGAATTTGAAACAAGCAAGCTTAAAACAAAGCTTGATAGATGGACCATATCTGGAATGAAACAGGAAGAGCTACTGTGTAAACAGAGGGGAGCTAGGATTAAAACGGGAGTGGGTTGTGGTGAAAATCCATATGTTTATCCTCCTCCTAGCACCCATTGTTACTCTCCTATGCCTCAACCTCACCCATCTAATGATTTGATTGAAGCTGTAGATACTAACAGTTTACATGCAGGTTTAAGCTGTGTTAATCATAAAGAGGTTAGAGATGAATATGATTCTCTTACAGGTTTGGGACTCATCAAGCAAGGATCTGATGTGCAAAATGATAATTCTACATCTGATGCTCCAAAACCAGTATCAGTTGCTTCTCCAATCTTCTTTAACAAATTCAAAACAGGTAACATTCCTTCGTTTGTTCCTGTCGGGTTTGTCAAAGAAGGAACAGTTGTTGCATCGTCAGGCAATCAGAATCCTATAACTGAAGCCGACACAAAAGGAAGTGTCAATCAAGATCCGTTGGATAAAGATCTATGTATACGAGACTGGATAAGTTCAGATGATGAATCAAACACAGAGGAGCGTGTTGGTTCATCACAGATCATGATATCTCCTGAAATTGTCAAGTCTCAAATGCTTCCAAAAGTTGAATCAAGACCTATCCGAATTTCATCCCCACCTGCTAAACAAATCAGCAGTTCCTCCAAAACTCAGCAGAAGCACTCACCATCTTCATCTTCTATCCATCATGCTTGTCACAAATCTACCTCAAAGTGTGCCAAGTCACCAGTCATACAAAAAGGTTCTCATAAGAATGTTCAGTTCTCATCTTCTGGAACAAAATCAGAACAGGCTCCATCCTCTCTTACTGTCCACGGGACTACAAAGAACCAAAAGCCTTTCAAGGCTTGTTTTAGATGTGGAAAAGAAGGTCACGTGCTAAAGAAGTGTCCGCAGGTTCAAAGGAAAGTTCGAAACGATAAAGACAACACGGGTTGCTTCTCTGGATCAAGAGGTAAACAACACACATCTTTGAATGGTTGGATGAAAAACCCTCCATCCAAACCTTTTCATGTGAAGCCGGTTTCACATGATACAAAGATGAAAATGACCAAAGCTTCAAAACCAAATTTTTTTCCTTCTAGTATTAAACAGAAAATGATTTCCAAATTTAATTCATTCAAATCCAAGTTAATTGAACCGAAACAAATTTGGCATATTAAAAAGAAGGATACAACAATCCCCGATTGTTTAAACGGTTGTGTGCAGAAGCTTGTTACTTATCTTGATGAAACAGGAACTTCCAGGACTACGATGGCCTGGGTTCCTCTTTCTAACTAATCTGTTTATGAGTACAGGAACAATTCATGAGGACTGTTAGTAATCCGGTTTACTGACAGGGATTGTTCCTAATTCAAATTTGAGGCGGAACAAACAGGTTAAGGTCATGGTATTTTATCCACAATCTGGATTTTTAACTGCATTCTCACAGTTCTCACTTCACAGTCACTGCATATTTCTTAATAATTCATTTCTTTCCTTGATAATCGGTGTAGTTTGGAAGACCTTCTTTGGTAAATTTCTATTTTTGTATAGTTTAAAAAAAATTAAAAAAACAAAAAAAACAAAATAGGTTTGCTAAAATAAAAATTTAGGGGGAGAGTATATCAAAATTATATAAAATGAAATAAAAAAGAAAAAAGAACTTGGAACTTGATTCGAGATGACTGAGAAGTGATTGTATATCTTCTTGAAATACTTGTCCTTGCATGACTTGCATTTTTAAAATGAGAAATGATAGTTACTGATACTGTTATCTGATTCACATCTTATTTTTAATTGCATTTGATAGAAAAACAAACAGATTCTTTAATGATATGCTTGGTAGGCTCAGCCTGAAGAATAAAGTAGACAGCAACATAATGATTTCAATTAAAATATATGCTTAAGGATGTCTGGATTTACGCAATCATTTTGGCCTGCACGAAAACTGAGTCCCGACAAAAATTGGATTGAGAATTGATCTTTCGCCCACCATGATGCAAATCATATAAGCTATATCTCTATCTCTTTGCCATGTTTGGTGTATTTATATGTCTTGTGTTTGTGCTAATCTCCTCTGCTGTACGGAAGTACTGACCTGGAGTGATGATCTCCTTTGCTGTACGATAGTACTGACCTGGAGCTCTCATCGGCACATGGTTAAATGGTCATCTCCTTTGTTATACGTGAGTATAGACCTGGAGCTCTTACCATTTTGATCTAGGTTGTGTCAAATCATCTAACGATGAATTCATTACAGAATACAATATTCTGTTGATTATCACTTGCACACTAATGCACAAGCCTTGTTCCATAAAGATCGTAATAAAATTCAAGAAATCCTGAGGTTGGGTGAGGGTTTTTGCCAAATGATTGCGGGTTCCTAGCATTCTAAAGTGCTTAATCGAACCTTAACGAATCATCTGCTGCTTGTTGAAAAAGATAGGGCATGGGTTTAAGTGGACAAACATATAAGCAATCGTTATTGATCTGTTTGAGAATTTCAAAATCATACAAAGACTGTAATTAGATTCAGTTATCAGTATGATCTCATTGCTTGTCGATGATTAATTTCATCTTTATGCTAAAGTATATCTTGAGGATGTGATCTCATGATCGATTCAGTTCTCGATTATTAAAAAAAATAATAAAAAAAAATTAAAAAAATTAATAGATATATAAAATTAAAAAAAAATTAAAAAAAAAATTAATTAATTAATTAAAATTAATATATATATATATATATAATAATAAAATATAATAAATTTTCATTTCAAAATTCTTTTAGGTCTTCCATATTATACTGTTACAATTTTATCATTTTCATGCACTTCACGGGAAATTGCACACACAAACGAACACGGGTTCGCTTGTTTTCATACACAGATAAACACGAGTTTATCTTGTTAAAATGAAATGATCTAATTTATTAAGAATTCATGTGAAAAAGATAGGGCATGGGTTTAAGTGGACAAACATATCAGCAATCATTTTTGATCTGTTTGAAAATTTCAAAATCATTCAAACACTATGATTGGATTCAGTTATCAGTATGATCTCATTGCTTGTCGATGATTAATTTCATCTTTATGCTAAAGTATTTTTTTAAGGATGTGATCTCATGATCGATTCAGTTTTCGGTTATATATAAAAAAAAATTAATAGATATATAAAATTAAAAAAAATATAATGAAAAATTAAAATATATATATATAATAGTAAAATATAATAAATTTTCATTTCAATATTAACTTAGGTCTTCCATATTATGCTATTACAATTTTATCATTTTCATGCATTTCATGGGAAATTGCTCACACAAACGAACACGGGTTCGCTTGTTTTCATAAACAGATAAACACGGGTTTATTTGTTTTGTTGAAATGATCTAATTAGAAATGTCGAGATTGTGTTTGTGATTGTCTTGCAGATTTTGCTACAAGTGATAGCCGATCATCATATGAGCAATGAACCAGACCAGAGAACCTGTTCCTCAAATTTACAGAAGATACCGAGCTAGGAATCCTCCTCCTACATCTTCTGAAGCACTCAGAGATTCAAGAAAGCGGTCTTCGTTATAACTAAGAGGATGCACACGACAAGGGGGAACATAGAAAAAGGGGGAACTTGTGAGATAAAGATCTTTAGCAACAAAATTTGGGAAGCATCGGTCTAGGGGGAATATTATTAGACCTCAACATTATGACTGAAGCTTACCAAATTAAAGATCAAGTTCAGTTGACTTATCGGTGCTGATCACGATGAAAGACGTTGATAATAGTAGACTAAGGGGGAATATTGTTGGGTCTGAATGATAGTCTAATATTATCAACACAGTCAAAGTCAACAAAAGCCAAAGTCACGGTCAAAGTCAACAAAAGTCAAACGTCATGTTAGGGACGAAGATTAGAGATAAGACGTTGAAGATATATTCGTCTAGGATGTTTATTGTTATTAAATATATTTTGTGTCGACAAAATATATTTAATCTTGTTTTTTAGACATTTTGGGTTTTATTTGTAATTTCTAATTGTCATAGTTTAGGGTCCTAAGTGTCATTAGTAAATTGTCATTTACTATAAATAGTAAAGTATGGTAATTAGGGTTTTAAGCTTGCAAGAGCTAGATTTGAGGGTTTCCATGTAATTAAATCTTATGCAAGTCAATATGGATCAAATAGGGGTTTTTCATTGAAGTTCTTGTGTGTTCATCCAAGTTCTTGATATTTTATCATTTTGATCCAAATCTTCATGTTATTTGATTGATTCATGTGCTCCTGGACTAACACAATCGTACGACTAAGTTCAGTCGCATGGTTCAATCGTACGATTGAACGAGTTGGATAAATTCTATTCTAACCAAAATGTTCTCTTTTGTGACAGGATCTAATGTGTTTGTTACTTGTGTTGCAACAAAATGGCTGAAAGATGCACGATGAGCACAAAGCACAATATATGTGCTTATCTCGACTCTACTTCCCAGAATGCTTCAGAGTTTGCTGGGATCATTGCTTTTCTTCGATGATCGAGGATCTACAGAGCCATTTCTACTCCGTGCACACCTTATCGCTCATTACAGCAGACATTCTAGGAGGATGCTGTTGTAGATCGCTCAGTTGAGCCATACCAGATCTGAAGTTCTATCTTTGGCCAAGACATTGACATAGGGGAAGACGACTTCCGGAGGGTCTTGGACTTGGGTGAGGATGGAGACTACCCAACAAAGCAACATCCCCTGACTGTTCGAGGATGTTTCTTGAGGATCAAGTACGCCGACGACATCAATGACGGCGTGCTAAACAAGAGTAATATGTGCCCATAGTTCAAGTATCTGGCACATGTGATCCTCAAGTGCATTGCCTCCCGAAGTGGAGGATTTGACGAGATGAGCGATCAAATCCAGAATGCATTCGTTGCTCTGGTACTGAACCATCCGTTCAGTTTCTCGCGGATGTTCTTTACTTACCTGACGGAGAACATAGAGGCGAACGGGAAGGAGGGCTTCTGTATGTACCCAAGGTTTATCCAGATGATTATTGATGAGAACCTTCCACAGTTGCCCAAAGAGAAGGATGATGAGGTAGTCCTAGAGGTGATGAATGACACTACCCTTGGAAAGATGAAGGTTTTTGGGGGGGAAGCAGGTGAAGCCCCCGGTCAGGAGGTTATTTAGCCATCTGGCCAACGTCGACTACGTGGCACCCTCTCGAAAGAAGTAGCGCCACGATGACAATAATTCAGACATTGAACCTATCATGGTTCAAGACGACAACGACGATGATGACGATGACCAAGATCACGATCAGGTTGGTGGAGATGACGGCTCTAGTCAAACACGAGCCACCAACACATCTACTATCTCTCTACCACCTCAGCAGAGTGGTTCCACAGCTCTCGGTGGATCTGAGCAGGCTACCATCCACCGGGACTTCTTGGTAGATGAAGAGGAGGAGTCAAATGATGAGCCTCTCACTAGGAGAGTTGGTAGCCGAGTTGTGGCTACAGAGAAGGGAAAGGAGGCGGTTGGAGGATGCCAAGCTAGTTCGGAGGGTGGTGAAACTGATGTCACAGATCCTTCATACACCCCCGACCAGCTGATGAGCTCAGGGGGAGCCCCGATTGCCAAGGGCTCCAGGAGGAAACGAATGGCACAACCCTTTGGCAAGAAGGCAAGAGGCAGAGATTTGTACTTGTCAGTTCTTCCACCACTACCACTACCACTGCCACAACCACCACCACTACTACCATCCGAGCCACCACTACTACCATCCCAGCCACCACCACTATCATACCATCCACCATAAATACATCCACATCCACCTCTCCCGCTATGCCAACAAAAGTTCCACCAACAACCATTCCCACTCCTACTCCTATCTACACCACATCCACCACTGCACCTTCTACTCCCCAAGCTGGCACATCTTCATAGTTCCCACAGACACAGAGCTCTACTCTACCCACCATTGGGTTAGAGGAGCAGTTGGCCAGCCTAAACCGTTTAGTACTGAAGCTATTGGAAACCGATGATATAAGGGCTAACAAGGTAAACCAACTGATGGTATTTAATGCATCATAGGGCAAGCAGATTACCCAACTTACCGAGATGAATGAAGCTCATGAGAGAGCTTTAGTTCGAGCTCACAATGCCCTGCAAGCTCAAAATGAGCAAGTGCTTGCATCTACCAAAAGGATTGATGAGCTGGAGAAGTAGAATAAGAAATGTTGTTAAGGCTAAAGGGTACAAGGAGTGAGCCTTTGAAGATTAAGGGTGATGGAGACGATGATGGAGATGATGATGATGATGATTCGAGTGAGGATGAATCAGATTAAGATAGAGATGAGGAGGAAGTTGGAGGAAGTGGGAAGGACAAGAAAGGATGATGATGACGAGGATGATCAGGTAGGTGATGCAACTGCATCAGCCTCTACACCATTGACAAGGGAGAGGCGCACCAAGAGAAACCAAGATGAAGGGGCCTCTTCCTCAGCTCCTTAAGCTGAAGAGACACACGATGAAGGGAAAAGTAATACTTAAACGTTTATGTATTTGAAACTTTTTTACTTGAAATGTTTATTACATTAATGTAATCTATGAAATTTATGTTTAATGTCTCATATAAATGATTAATGTATGTATTTTTAGTTGTGTAATCGAACAGATACAACTCAACAGACCGATGACTATGATATTGTTCACTTCAGCAAATCCAGACTCAACTCACAATGATTCTTGATTTGCAAGGGATAGTAAGACGGTCTGTGAGTTACACTCCAGAGGAGGTAGAAATCATCCACGACCTGACTGATGAGCAGCTCGCAGATATGTTCAGACTAAATCCAGATAAGCTTGTCAAAGATGCTCCTGAGGTCAACGTTGTTAATGATGAAGAACTACAAGATGTGGATGAGATCGAGATTGAAGATGTTACTTCAGAGTATTATCCAGAGTACACTGACCCTGAGGGTAATGTTATCCCTAACCTGGGTGAAACATTTAGCAGTGGTACTTTTGGTACACTTGATGAGAAAGAGAAAGAGAAAGAAAAAGAGGAAGGTAAAGCCCAAGCCACAGATACTGAAGTTGATTTAAACAAGACTGAATGGGCAGCTTGATTGAAAGAGATGAGAGACCAACGTGAAGCTCCAATGCCAAACGCCTACACCAAACTGTACAAGGTTAAGAGACATCAGAAGTTGTCAGGAAAAATAATTAGTTGGCCTATTTTGAAGATTTGGAGGTATATGCCATGAAGCGAGAGAAGGGTATTGAGTACTTCAGATACCCACATGATCTGAAGACTCTTCCCTGTTTTGAGCTGAACCGGTGAGCCTCTTTAGACCTTTTGTATGCCAACCCAAGGAAGATGTCGGGCTAGATCGAGATGGTGCTAAAGAGAGAATACCACACCAGATGGGTAAACTTCAGACCTCAACAACCTAAGAGGTTCGTTCATAAGATTAAAGTTGACCCTATCACTGGGAAGCCGAAGGTAGTGCTGAAGTGGAGTCCCCCACGCACAATGTATAAGATCCCATTGCAGGAGATGCCTCAGGACTTCACTCCACACTTGAAATGGTTCTATTACAACTGGAGGACGGGGGAAGTGGTCATAGTCCTAAACAGAGAGGGTAAAATAGAGAATATCAGGGTATTTGACCCAATGCGGCTCACTAACTTGTCTGCTGAAGATGTATATACATTGTACAAGTGGCCACTATTCTATGGCACGTAGGATATTTTACAAGCTCTCCAATTCCAACATGTGATAAGACTCTGCTTTGCTTTCGAGATATACGCATGAGTCACAAAAGAGGAGAAGTACAAGAAATTCCTAGAATATGTGAAGAATGTTAGACAATAGGATAAACTAGGTTCAAAGGGGAGTTTGTTGATACATTATTCCTAGTTTATGTTCTTAAATGAAAATGTCTTTCATTTCTTACACATATGTAATGACAATGTTTAATGAAATATGATGTGAGTTTTGATGTTGAATTGTCTTTAATTATCTCATACTCATATTGAAATTGGTATTACTTATATTAATGAACATTATATATAGGTTTGCAGTTTTTGTACATAGTTCTGAGTCAATAATGATTCAGAAATGTGTTCAACTTAGTCAAGTGGATATTCATGATAATGGACCATACTTATAGTCCATACGCACGAACGAACCATACTTATGGACCAGTCGCACGACTGAACCAGGAGACTAGATCAATCATGTGATTGAGACATAAGATTGACTCAGTTGCACGACTGAACCTTCAGTCATGCGTATGAGTCAGACGCATGAGTCAGTCACACGACTGAACCATACTAATGGTTTAGTCGTACGAATAAACACTGAAAAACCTATAAATACCATATAATTCATGAAAAAAAACACTTCGAATACTATCATACCCTAGCCGTCCAGAGCGTAAAAGTTCGTCCATCCAAGTTCATAGTTCGTTCCTGATCGATTCCAACTCGTTCTTAACGTTTGTTTCATCATTAGATCAATCAGGTTGTTCGTTCGCACTAATTGGATCGCCAATCAAATAGAATTCCGTTCTATTTGATCTGGTCTCACATAGAATCCGTTAGTACTCCGTACAAAAACGGTCCTGATAGCTTGTATAGACCATGAGTGACAGATCTCCATATCCAGCTATCCTGATAGTTGATGAAGCCTTTAATACGTTGACACCAGTGTCTAAAATTTGATATGAAAGTGATAATAGGAACCTTAGTCATGGTTCCTATTTTAGTCTCAGAATATTTTTGGTTGAGGGACATTTAAGTAGAGTGAGTGACTATGAACAAATAAGGTGATTTAGGATGGTTAGATCTCACAATCAAAAGCCTAGATGCTCTGATACCAATAGTAGGAATAGTGTTGGTCTCTTAACATAATATTTTCTCACAAACTCATTAAGTCTCACTTGTTTGATGATGTAGAATCTCAAACTAAGTTGATAATAATATACTAAGTTAATGAACACAAGAAATGGTTTTTCAAGATACTTGTATATATTACGTCTCAACTCAGTGTTTACAAGACTCTTACAAAGCATGCATAATGAGTTATATTGAGAAACTATATAGACTACTACCTACAGCCGATTATACATAGAAAACCAGCTGGAAGACAAATACTACATTGCAAGAAGTAAGGTATCTAAGATAAAATACTATCTAGATTAGGTAGTCATGACATGTCCATGACTTACCTTTTGTTACCTACTAAAGTTGGACCTGTACTAATTGATAAAAGGTGAACAATGAAATAAACTATGGTCAACTACATGGGCATGGAAAATGCCATGCAGTATATCAGACTTGACAGCATGTGTCAGTCAAACCATACTTATGTCCACTAGTCAATAGTTGATTCTTCTAAAGGTAAATTAGCTTCGGAGGAATAAGTTCTTCCGAGTCCAGTTATACTTCGAAAGAATAAACTTGACTGGGTTTGAGAATGATATTCTCAGTTGATGTGAATCAATAAGGATCGAATATGATGATTGAGTCAATGATTGAATGGCGGAATCAAGCAATCAATGAACATAGAACACTTAATATACTCATAAATGCATTCTTGTATTGATTAGATGAACTGTTACAAAGTAAATGCTAGGGTTTTAGCATGCTACAGTAACAAGACAGCTAATCTGTATATTCTGATTGTCTATTCTTCGCAAAACACAAAGGTTTCAGAAGTCTCAAAAGATGCAAAAAGTCACCTCACATACGAGGTTTCTATTCTATTTATAGGCTGACTAACAGCTTGTACAAAATGACTAAACTACCCTTAGTCTAAGTCTTCATCAGCATTTGTCTGTTGTTCATCCGTATTGACTAATGCGGATGAGTAGTTCTTCATCAGCACTGATCTATTAGGCGCATCTGTGTTTGGTCATCAGCATTGGTTAATGCGGATGAGCAAACACGGCCGCATTTGTTGCTGACCATCCGCATAGCTTAATGAAGATGAACAAATGGCTTGTCCGCATTTTATCAACTGTCCGCATTAGTAATGCGGAAGAACAAATGCTTTGTCCGCATTTGTTCTTGGTCATCCGCATGAACTAATGCGGATAGACGATACTTGTGATCTTGTGCAGAATCTTCTTCATGTGCACTTGTTATTGGACTTGGGGAGAAATCAGCATAACAACCATCCACCACTTGAATTGGCATGTATGATCCTTTCAAGGTCCAACAATACTCCCCCTAAGGATTATACAGCCTAAGTTCTTCAAGGGTTTGAGGGTGGATTAGGTTGTGAAGATTCTGCTGGTTCTTGTGCAGTAGGAGGAGATGATACTGAAGTTGGGTCTGTGTATGATGGGTCCAGAATGGCCTTGATCATGTTGGAGAACTGCTTAGCATCATTCAGCTTCTCTCTGTTCAGAACATGTATCTTCATTTGGCTCAAAGTGTGTATAGCTTCAATGGGAAGCTTCTTCAATGACACAGGTTACCAAAACGACACAGTTGATAGCCCATCCTTGTGAATCAGTAGAGAGCCATCAGCATCCACCTCTAACTTCACAATGTTGCCAAACTGCAAAGGTGTCTTCTTTTTCCTCCTTTGCTCTTTCTTCTTGATGATCCTGTCATAGGCCATCTTCAGGAGTTTGATGCACTTGAGAAAGAAGTACATGTCAGCTTCACCAAGCTTGTTTCTAATCTCCCTGAAGTACCTGGTATATATGTAGTGGATATATGATTCATCAAGCAATCTCACTTCATATCCACTAAACAATCAAATTTCAGCTCCTTCTTTTCCTCCCCACCTCCTTTCAATCACCAACTCATAAGTCTTTTCATCATAGTAAACATTTGAGATTGGCACAGAGGTGTGAGTACAAGCAACCATCTTCCTTTTCAAAGATTCAGTGGGCTTTACCCTAAGTTCAGGGAATACCACTTCTTCAGCTGGTTTTCTTTTCTTTTTCTCTAGGGGATTGACAAAATATCTATCCTTTCTCATGCAGATAGATTTCAAAGACTTGAAATTGTCAGTTCTCTTGAACATCCTTAGAATGTCCTCAAACTCATATCCCCTGAACATAGCCTTATGATTTATCAGTCTTAAATTGGCTAGTTCTTTGAGATCATGGATCACTAGAGAGTTCACCAGAGCAACGTACTCTGTGAAGAATTGGACCAATCAAGATATTCTCTTCACCATGAACATGTTCCGGTCACTGTCATACTTCCAGGCGATAAACTTCTGATCTTTCTTTCCTCCTGGAGTAGACGCACCCTTTATCATTTCAGCAGTTGTGAGGCCTTCATGTAGTTCTAGTTATGAAGGCTCAGCAAACCACTCAGGATATCTGTGTAGAATGGGTGCCAGGGAGTCATGATCTCCCTGAGTGAGGTTCATTTCTTGAGCTGAAACTCTTGATCTTGGATGGGTACTTGTAATCTCTTCCTTCGTTTTCTTTAACATGTCTTTCTTTTCAAGGATCATCCTAAGGACAGCAGCCCTTAGGGAATTAGTTTTCATGTTTCCCAATTGTCTTTTAGTAAATCCTTGAGTTGACAGATAATCCTTCATCTCTTATCTGTCATACTGTAAGGATCGGGGAACATAGGTTGAGGAGGAGTAGTAGATGTTGCTTTAGAAGTCTTGACCTCTGAAGTTTTGGGGGATTGAGCATTTTCATACTTAGTTTCGAATGTTGGATCTAGCAGCTTGTTTAGTTTTTCTTCTTCTGCTAGCATCTCTTCATAGGTCATCCCAAATACTTCATCAGGGTCATACCCATGATCAATCAAGAACAAGGCCTTCTTCATTAATTCATCAGATTTGGACTTTTTAATAGACTCAGAAACAGAAGGTTCTATATTCACAGGGATTTTACTGATCACTGGCTCATCGGCTATGTATCCACCTGGAATTTCACCTTCTTCTAAGTCAATCACTTCTGCCTTCTTCTTCAACAATGCTACAGCTTTTTCATGTTCATCCAAGAATCCAGCAATAACAGCTAGACTCCTTGGGTCATCTTTTTGCTCCTTTTTGGCTGGTTCTTCTTCCGCCATAGGCCTCTTTCCTTTGGCCTTTGCAGCAAGATAGCTCCTTCTTCTGACATAGGTTTGCATGCTTGGGCCAGAAGAGGGTTCATTCATTTCAGTTTCTCGTGGAGTTTTTTCACATTGTTCCTTTTCAGGAATGTGAGTAGCTGCAGCAGCCTTTTCTTCTTCTTGTGTCTGCTGCTCACATAAATTTCTGATTATTTCTTTTTGCTCATCAGAAAGTGACATAGCAGGAACCAGTTGCATACTCAATTCCTTTTCAATTGTTACAGGATTGAGGTATGACAACAAAAGGTTCAGTGTCAGTCTTTTGGCTCATTATGAAGTACCAGAAGTCCTCATCAATGACAAACTCTTCAACTGAGAACATGTCTAGTTCTTTCATCATGTTACTGAAGTCGGTTTCTTCAGTGTGGACTTCTTCAGGCTGCTTTGTGTACATAATCATCTCCAAGCTAGATGATTCGGGTACTGATTCACTGGGTTTGGAGCCACTAGTTTCTGCCTCTTTTTCAGGCTCAGTGAATCTCTGCTTTTTGGTTGGAGGGAAGTCATCATCACTTCCTCCAGAAGATTTTTCATTATCACCATCTTTTTCATTGCCTCTCCTTCTCTTTCCTTTCTCTGTATCACTTTCATCTTTCTTTCCTTTTTCTTTTTCTTGTTTCAGTTTCAACAACAGTTCTAGCTGAGAGACCCTCTTATTAAGAACCTTCACTTCCCTTTCAAGGTTATTGATCAAAGTGAACTGTTCTTCGATAAACTCCTCTTGTTCTTCCATGACTATAGTTTGGATGTTGAGAGTGTCCAAATGACCACTGACTTCATCCTTTGATAGTCTGAGAGCCTCTTTCAGCATATCAATCTCCCTTTCTTTTTCTTTCATTTTTTTCTCATGCATGCCCTTTATTTCCTTCAATTCTCTCTCCTTTTCATCCATCTCAAGAAGTCTGTCTTGAATAATGGCAGATCTTCTATTCAAGAGAGTTTCCATTTCAGATATTTTCTTCAGAAGACCAGAGATCATCTCATCTTTTTCATCCGGCTTGTTGATCTCTGATTCAGCAAAGCTCTCAGATGGAGCAGCTTCTTAAGTCACCTTACTTGTAGGCATGGGCATATGATCATCCTTATCATCAGATGATGATTTGGATTCATGACTGGAGCTTGCAGAGTCACCAAACTCAGCATGAGCGGTAGAGGGAGAAGAATGAATGGGAGATGTGTGGGAGTGATGATCTGGTGAAATATGAGGTGAGTGCACAGGTAATGAGTGAGGTGATGAATGAGGTGAGTGTACTGGAGAGGTTTGGGGTGAGAGAAAAGGTTGAGGTTGATGAGATTGGTGTGGTGATTTTGGTGGTGATGGTAATGGTGAATGAATGGATGGTGATGCTACATTGGTTTCATGCACAGAAGGTCCTGTGTGAAGATCACCACCTACATCATCATGTGATGACACTGGCCTTTGTATATCTTTAGAACTTGTTGCTTGTTCTTCCAAATGTGCATGCTCATCATCAGGAGCCTCAAATGCTTGTACTCCTCCCTGATTGATCTGTTGCTGCATCCATGGCAACAGAGGGAAGAAAGTACCACTGTAGAAGTTCCTCGGATCTCTTTTGGTAATGTACCTGTAGGACTTGGCATTATAGTGAGGAATGTCCATCACTGGTCCTACTGGTGCAAGATTAGGGAAGGCTTCATTGATTAAGCATTGGATGAATCTCGAGTACATCAAAAACATGTGTCTCCTACCCTCTTGGATGTTAGAGACTAATCCATTGAAGACATATGCAGACATGTTGAATGGACGGTTAGTGCATAAAGTACAGATGGCAGAGGAGGTTGTCACTGGGATATCATTCCATCCAGTCTTCCTCTTCGATAAGCAATATTGATACATGTGTATCAAAAATCTCAATTGCAGATCTACCAGTCCTTTCACAATCTGCTTTCCTTCATAACCACCCTCATAGCCAATGTTGGCAAAGAAGGTCATAATGCCATCATCTTCAATTTCAATGGTTGAGTCTGCATCATCTTTAAACTGTAGACACTGTCTCACGGTTTGCTCTGTAATAGCTAGGAATGATCATCAGTAATTCTTCCAATCAGTGTTTTCACATCATCAACTTCTACCACTTCGGCTGATCCCCAAAATGATCTAATTAAGGTCTCATAGATGATGGGTCTCACAGTCATTGCATAAGCCACCCTTGTGGTAAGAAGAAATCTGATCATGTCCCTTAATCCTTCTGCCTCAGTTACATCAGGGTCAAGAAAACCACTGACATTATGGAGCTTGCTCCATGAGAGGTTTGCCATTTTACACTGCATTCAAGGCATATGTATTAGAATGATGAATAATGCATATCAACAAATGGTTTGTCATAAATCAGACTAACTTTATCACCTTATGACTATTCTTGGTCAGAATGGAGTGTTCATGTATACTGTTTCATATACATTTGATCTAATCTGATTTAGTCATTCATGTTCATTTTGATTAGTAATCTCTGATTACATTGAGTATTCTTTCTCAATTTCAACTCATTTTAACCATTGTGATGTCTTTTGATTTCAACATTTTAGTATTTACATGCTCTGTTCCTACGACAAACTGAACTTGTGAAAATCCTTTGTTTGTTGAGTTTTACATGATTAGCATGTGTCTTTCTGATGAAATCGACAATGGTTCATGAACACTTGTTTGATTTTGCATGCTTTCTTTTTGACCTAGTTTCCAAAGTTCGTGTTTCTTATTAATGTCCGAAAGTTAGGGTTATGAACAATTTCGGATTTTCACCTATTCTTCGATAATACTGTGGCAATGAGTCGAAGATATGTGAATGATGATTATTCGAACTTTGATCATAGGTTTAGAACATGAAGAAGATGATGAAGATGAACAGTAACTTTGGTGGCGCTCGTCTCACTTTTAAGTCTCTCAATTTTGAAAAGTATTAAATGACCTTTTGATTTTGGTTTATATAGTCAATTTAATATTGATTTCAATTTTTGATAAGTTTTAAAACAAATGCACACACATTTTAAAATTTACTGTAGCAAATACGGTTGTAGAAATGTTCATCAGCATTTGTGTACTGTAGCAAATGTGGAAGAACAAAACACTTGTCAGTATTTGTTCACTATAGCAAATGCGGATGAACAAAACACGTCAGTATTTGTTCACTGTAGCAAATGCGGATGAATAAAACACATGTCTGTATTTGTTCACTGTAGCAAATGCGGATGAACAAAATACTTCAACTTTCATCAAATACGGTAGAGTAAAACTCTGTCCGCATTTCTTCAACTTGTTCTGAATGACAGAAGAGTATGAGCACTTATTCCTTTTATGATGACACAAGCTTACAACCAAGTTTAAGTATTGATTTTATCCTTTCAAACGAAATGCGGATGAACAAAAGTTTTGTCCGCATTAGTTTTGAATACTTAAAAACTGTGGTAAGACTAATGCGATAGAGTGATGTTGTCCACATTAGTATTGCACTTGTGTTTCAGTTCACAAAACCACTACCCGCATTGGTTGAATGCTTGGGTTACCTTCACCCGCATTAACTAATACTCTTACCCGCATTAAGTTTCAAACTTAATGGTTTTGCTTTTGTTGGTTTTGGAAGAATTTTCTCTGATGCTTTATGAATCAATGTCTTTGACTTTATGAAGATGTGCCAGTTGCTTGATTTTTATGAATTTCGACTGATTCTGGGTTATCAATTCTTGCTTGGATTGACTTGTTCATCTGTGGTGAATCAAGTTTCCTATTGTTGACCTATCTTGGACTTTTGTGCATCAAGATGTCTGCAAGAACTGAGATACTATGGTATAACTTCTGTAACAACACAGACAGATTTTCTGATTTTTGTTTTTGCAACTTGTTTTTGGTTTTTCTAATTTTTAAGAAAGGAAACACCTGTACAAAATTGATCAAAATTTTAAATTACTCCCCTTAAAGTTAATATCCATAATGGATAGTAACTTTGAAGGATTTGAAAATTTTGAAAGGAAATCTTTTTGTGATTTTTTTTGTTTTCTTTACTGTACAAGAAGTAGAGTTATACCTTTCTTTGGGATCATATCAATCTTACCTTTCACAAATGCAAGCAATTGTTGGTAAAACAGACATCGTCATGAACATATTGATTGTAGGTATGTTTGTCCTTTTAAACTCATACTTGGTTAATATTCTGATGCAAATGATCTAATCATGTTTTTGAGTTTATTGGGTATTCAACATGTACCTCACACTCAAAAGCATGGAAAGGTCAACCATCTGCATGCAATGTATGGTAGAACTTTCAACATCTTACACGACCAGGATACTTAAAATCAGAAATCTCATATTACTTGATCCTCATTGGGATTCTTTTATTTTTGATCCTTTTATCACTTTTGATCCACATTGGGATTCTTTTAACTTCACTTTGGAAGGTGATCTCTTAGGATTCTTTTGTTTCATTCATTTTGAATGATTTTTATTCTGTTTGTTTCATCCAGGATGGATGTGTTCCTCATTGGGAATCTTGATGGATCATGACATCAGCATTATGTGTTGTTTCTCCAGGTCTTTGCTTAGCAAAACAAATGAGGAACTGATGTGAGTAAAAAAGATTAATAAGTCATTATTACCTGGGGTGTTTTGGTTACTACACACACACACATTTGGACAAGTCAAAACTTACACATACTATGAGATGACAGCATCACAGTTGAATATAAGATTTAATTTATCACTGCATATAGTGTCTTTTCCAAGTTGAGCCTACCAACATATCAGATAAGTCATGTCAGTCATTTAAGTTTTATAAATTGGCACAGTGAATGATATAATGACTGTAATTATATCATTTCCTATAGATAAACTATATACTTCTTCTTTTGATTTCTTTTGGTATTTTTGAAATATTTGAATGTTTTTGTTCGTTTTTTATTTTACTCAAGATTAATCATGCCAATTGATTGAACTAAGAATTCAAATCTGGTTGGATCAAATGCCTTAGTGAATAAATCACCTAATTGATTGTCAGTGTAAACTTGTATCAATTTGATTAATCCTTTTGCAGCACAATCTCTCAAAAAGTGATATCTGATTTCAATATGTTTTGTTTTTGAGTGTTGCATTGGATTATTTGTGATAAACACTGCTGTTGTGTTGTCAATGTACATTGGAGTGTGTAGAAAGTTAAAACCATAATCAAGCATCTGGTTTTGAATCCAGAGAACTTGAGAACAGCATGCAGATGCTGCTATATACTCAGCTTCTACTATTGACACAAAAACATTGGTTTGCTTTTTGCACTGCCAGGATACAAGTCTAGGACCAAGAAATTGACAACCGCCAGATGTGGATTTCCTGTTGAGGTTACATCCCCCATAATCACTGTCAGTGTATGCATAGAGATTGAATTCTCCTTCCTTTGGATACCATAGTCCAAGAGCAGGTTTGCCCTTAAGATATCTGAATATCCTCTTGACTGCATTGACATGAGATTCCTTGAGATCTGCTTGATATCTAGCACACACACAAACACCAAACATAATGTCAGGCCTACTGGCTGTTAGATACATAAGTGAACCTATCATAGAACGATAGTTAGTCTGATCCACTGATTTGCCTTCAGGATCAGGTCCAATTTTCACTTTAGTATCCACAGGAGTTCTGATGGACTGACAGTCAGCAAACTTGAATTTCTTCAGCATTGTTTCCACATATTTTGATTGATTGATGAAGATTCCATATGCTGTCTGTTGGACTTGTACTCCCAGAAAGAAAGTGAGTTCCCCCATCGCACTCATTTGAAATTTTGAATGCATGAGATTCTCAAAGTCTTTACATAGAGTCTTGTTTGTGGAGCCAAAAATGATGTCATCCACATATATTTGTACAAGCAACATGTCCTTTCCTTTTCTTTTTCTGAAGAGAGTCTGATCAATCTTTCCTCTCTCATAGTCATTGTCAAGAAGAAACGATGAAAGAGTCTCGTACCACTTCCTTGGAGCTTGATGAAGGCCATACAATGCTTTGTCTAGCTTGTACACCCTGTGAGGAAAAGCTGGGTCTTCAAATCCAGGTGGTTGACTCACGTAGACCTCTTCAGCAATCTTTCCATACAGAAAAGCACATTTCACATCCATTTGATAAACAGTAAAGTTCATGGATGCTAAATATGCAAGAAAGATTCTTATGGCTTCTAGTCTGGCTACAGGGGCAAATAATTCATCATAGTCAATTCCTTCTTCTTGTGTGTATCCCTGAGCTACTAGTCTTGCTTTGTTTCTAATGACGATTCCCATGTCATCAGTCTTGTTTCTGTATAGCCATCTGGTGCCGATAGGGTATTGTCCTTCGGGAAGATCTACCAGCTGCCATACTTCTTGTTTCTTGAATTGCAGCAACTCTTCCTGCATTGCTTCAATCCAACTGTTGTCTTGAAGAGCCTCTTTGATATTCTTGGGTACTGTTTGACATAGAAAGCATGAGAACAAGCAAATGTTTGCTATACTTGACTTGCTCCTTGTCACTCGTTCATTTATTTCACCAATGATGTTGTCAACTAGATGATCTTTATGTATTCTTGTGGTTGGAATAGAGTCACCAGCAATGGTTGCATCAAGATTGGAGACATTCAGTTCATCATGGTGTGAGGCAACATCTTCTTGTATTGTAGGAGAGCTATGGAAGTAATCAAAATTCGTTTCAGTTCCTGCTTCTATGTCAGCATGGATTTGATTACTCCCATTATTTGAAGTTCTTTCATTGGCAACCGGAGGGATGACATGAGTTTGAGTTCTAGCTTCATCTCGGTTTCTAGCTTCAATGGATGGCATCTCTGATGGAGAGGGTATTATACTTGGACCATCCTTAATTGAAGCACTTTGCTGTTGAACAACATGTCTGACAGGATCAGCTTGTAGTGGAACCTCTTCATCAATTTGCTCAGTAGAAGTTGGAGGAATCATTGGAAAGTCACGCTTTCGTTCTACTAATGATGAAGGTGCAGTTGAATGTAGGTTTCCTGCATCAGACATGTGAAATTGGTCAAAAGATTTAGTAAATGAGTCAATATCAAACAACCAATCAGGACCATTAGTTGATTTAGGAAAAGAATGTTCTTTGAATTGAACATTTGTTGATTCATCAATAATATTTAATCTGGGATTAAACACTCTATAAGCCTTTGAAACAGAAGAATAACCTACAAAGAATCCTTCATCAGATTTGGATGAAAACTTTCCCAAATGGTCACGGGTGTTTAATATTGAGACCGGACAACCAAATGACTTAAAAAATCCAATAAATGGTTTTCTTTGAAAAATGAGTTCATAAGGTCTTTTGTTGCTTTCTTTGATGATCAAAGTTCTATTTTGTACAAAGCATGATGTGTTAACTGCTTCTGCCTAAAAGGTGATTGGCAGTTTAGCATCTGCTAGCATAGTACGTGTTGCTTCAATTAGTGTTCTATTTCTTCGTTCAGCTACTCCATTTTGCTGAGGAGTTCTAGCTGCACTAAATTGATGAGCTATGCCTTTGGTTGTACAAAAAGAACTCATATCTTCATTTTTGAACTCTGTCCCATTATCACTCCTAATTGTTTTGACTTTAAGATCAATTTGATTTTCAATTTTAGTAATAAAATCTTTTATTAATTGAGATGCCTCATTTTTATGAACTAGGAAGAAGACCCATGTGAATCTAGAAAAGTCATCTATGATCACCAAACAATATTGTTTCTTTCCCATACTCATAACGTGAGTTGGGCCAAAAAGATCCATATCAAGTAGTTTCAATGGAGAATTGTTGGTGTTCACCAACTTTAGCTTGTGAGACGATTTGTGTTGTTTTCCTTTAAGACATGCTGAACAGTGGTCAATGAAGTGGATTTCTTTTTGAGGTAAACCAATTACATGATTTCCCTTGACCAGTCTGTTCATGTTTTTGAAATTTGTGTGTCCCAATCGTCTGTGCCAAAGTTGTGATTCATCAAAAGATGCTTTCGATAGAAGACATGTTTCTTCTTATGGTGATGCAAAATTGAGGTTAATGACATAAGTGTTATTCTTCCTCGGTGTTTTCAATACAACCCATTCTTTAGGAATTTGAAATCCTGGTCTCAAAATGTAGCAATGAGAGTCAGTGAAGTGAGTGGAATATTTCTTGTCACAGATCTAAGATACGCTGAGAAGATTGAAGTTCAGCTGTTCGCAGTAGTTCACTCTATCAAAGCTCAGCATTCCATTTGTCACAGATCCTTCACCTGTAATTCTACAACCTTATGAATCTCCTCCAAATGCCACAGTAGTTCCTTGAATGTGCTTAAAGTCATGAAGGAGGGAACGATCTCCAGTCATCTGTCGGGAGCATCTACTGTCCACATACCATAAACTATTGGACCTATATGAATGACCCTACAAGCACAGAAAGAACTAATTAGACTGTGAAACCCAAGCCATGATGTTCTTGGGCTTACCGTTTCTATCCATGATGGTAACCTGATGGTATTTTCCTTCAAACGGTGACTTTGATGATGGAATCATGCCTGTTTTGTTTCTAACAGATGAATGGTTTATCACTTCAACTGAAGAGTCAGATGAGTATTCAAGCCTTTGATCCCTGTTCCTTTTCAAAAAGTTTATTCGTCTTTTGTTATCAACCCTTGGTTTAGACTTATAAAAATCATTAGTTTGTTTGACTGCTTAATTTTTATTTCTTTTGATTCTGTTTGAAGTTCTCGGGTTTTTCATCTCATCATCAGACTTAGAAACTCTTTGATGATAACGACCATTGATCTTAGTTTTCTCAGACATGGTTGGAGAGATGGGCTTGTTCTGTGGTATTCTCAGTCCCTTTTGCTTAAAGAAACACTCAGATGTATTGTGATTTGTCATGTTGCAGACAGAATAGTATTTGTTGAAATAACAGTTCTTGGTGGAGTGGTTATTCATATCACAGATTGAACAGTATTGATTGTAAAAGCATTTATCTGTTCTATGATTAGACTTCTCACACACTTCACAGTACATGTGTTTGTTTCTAGCTACTGATCCTGGTGTTGCGGATTTTGTAGTTTTGGCAGATTTGGAATTAGATTCATTCCTTTGTTTTGATGAGACTGCCTGATCAACCTTGTTGGTAGTTTGTTTTACAACACTACTGTCCTTGTTTTTCTGAGGTTGATAATTCTTTCTTTGTCTTTTCTGAATTTCTTTTTCAAATTGATTCACATGCTCTTTGTTGAAAATATCAAAGCCAACTCCTTGCTTTGAGTTTGAAGTTTGAGGGTCTGAGTTTGTTTTAGTTTTTCCGATATACTTTTCTTTTGACTGATGGTGAATCAGTGTCTGATTTGCTTGAATTTTTAGGAGAGTTTATCTCATTATCAGATCTACTTTCAGTAGGTAGATTCACCTTTTTGGTTTTTATTTTCTTTCCCTGGGAAATTGCAGGAATGAATTTCACAAAAGGAACAATAGCCTTGATTGGGCTATTTGTTTTGATCACTCCCACTGTCTTGTCAGAACACTCCTTGATTTTAACTGGGTGACCTAACTTGATTTTATCCTCATTGGTTTCAATGTAAACGCTTGGTTTATTTTGAGGATTGGTGATTTGTTTTACTATTGTTTTAGGTTCAATAGTGTTAGGTTCATTTTCTTGGGTGAGTGTGACAGAATTAGGCATGACGGTGTAGTTATCATTGTCTGGTGGAGGACAAGAGTTATATCCAATACCAGACATGTCTTTGGGATCCTTTTGTGAATCAAGCATCTCTTGCAGCTTTACTGATGACTGTTGAAACTTTTCAAGTTTCAGTTCAGTAAGATTTTGTTCAGTTTTAGATTGAGCTAGTTATTCAGTCAGTTGCTCATTCTCAGCTGCAAGAGTGTAATTTTCACCATGCAATTTTTCAATGTCAGAGATGAGAGATTTAATTTTAATTTCAAAGCCTTTTATTTCTCTCTTGAGCATCTCTGAGTTGACCTTTTCTTCTTTGATTTTATCAGCCAGTTTATGATTGTGCTCTCTATACCCTTGAAGTTCATTTATGCATTTATCACTACAAAGGTTAGATTTTACCTCAGTAGGCATGGGAGTAGGTCCATCGTTGATATGAGCCATAAGTGCATGATTTTGAAATTGAGGCTTTACTTCCTCAGCATACATGCTCCAATCACATACTCCATCCTGCCTAATAACAAGAGCATTTGCTGATGACTGATTGCTTCCTTAAGCTTGACTGGTCAGTTGGGGTTGAGTCTGATATGGTTGTTGATGATGATGAACCTGTTGTTGATGACTGTTGGAGTGAAAGCTTGAAGGTGGTTGTGATGATGACTGGTTCTGAGAAGGCTTTTGAGCATTGTAGTTTCTTCTGGGAGCATTGCATTCTCTAGAGAAGTGACCAGTCATACCACAATTGAAGCATTTCACCTTTGATTTGTCATATCCAAGCTTGGTGTTTTCATTAAGTTGAAGCTTTTTCCCTTTTCTGAAAAACTTATTTGCTCTCATAGCAATCATGGCCATTTGCCATTGCAAGTCCATTTCCTCCACATCATCTGGATCCATTTCTTCCAGATCATCTTGAATCAGATGAGCAGATATAAGTCTTCCACCCAAATAGGCTTCAAAGCTGGCAACAAATGCATTGTAAGTTGCCTTTTGTTCTTCAGATTTTGAATCATCAGGAGCAGGAGTTGTAGAGAATCCTGATGTTTGAGTTGTTGAAGTTGATGTGGAAGTTATTGATGGTCTATTGGATGGTGGTGCTGTAGTGAATCCAGTTGTTTTAGCTTGATCCCTTGAGGAGATGAAATCATCTTCTTCAGTAATGAAGGCATTTTCCACAGAGTGGTTATCTGTGGGGAACTTGTATGCTTCAATTACTCTGGGTCCTCCTAGATTTCTGCTTCTTTCATCCAGTTCCAAGGCTTCAATCTTTGCTATCATGATGTCCAGGGTGGTGCTTTCCAAATCAAGAGTATTCTTCAGCATGGTTACATTTTGTTTCCAATTTTCAGGAAGACTATGTAACATTTTCTTGTTTAGATCCTTTGACTTGTAAGTTACACCCATGATCTCTAAATCATTTACCAGCTGTACAAACCTATGCAACTGTTTAGAGTGGACTCCCCTTTGGAGTGATGAAATGTTCATACTGATTCACCAGCTTGTCTTTGTTGATTTCAGCCACTTCACTGCTTCCTTCGCACATGATTTGCAGTGCATCCCATACAGCTTTTGCAGTACCATACTTTTCCAATCTTTTAAGTACATCCATTTTAAGTGCTTAAGTAAGTATGGAGTAGGCTTTGAGGTCAATCTTGATCTTCTTGTAGTCATCATCATCAAGAGTTAGTTCTTTAATAGGGATTCTTGAAGTCTTGTACAGTGCAGCTTGATCTGCAGATAGAGTCACTGGAATGTGTGGGCCTTTGCATATTAAGATCCAATAATCAGGATCAACACCTGTAATATAGTTCATAAATCTGATTTTCCATTGTTTAAATTCAGATTTATGTTTGAGCATGGGTGGTTTTGAAGCACGCCCAAGTTCAGAATAATTATGTGAATCCATAGTTAACTGTTTCTTTTTAACTTGTTTAGATTTGGATTTAATTGGATTTATGGTTAATTAGTCCAAATGGTCCAACAAGGTCAAACTTAGTCCTGTAACAATGAATCTGCTAATAATATGTAGATTTCGGCCTTTGATTTTTTTGTCCTTGGTGTTTGTGCAACCTGTACTGTTTGTTCGAAGATGAGTTCTTTGGGTGAACAGTAACAGTTAAGTATATCAGAAAGTATTCAGTAGTATTACTGAGAAGAGATGTTTGAAAACTCTAAAAAACAACTCAATCACCAGATCAATTGGGTTAAACCTAGATCTGAGCAGATCTGAGTAATAACCGACAGCCAATGCTCTGATACCAATTGACTGGGTTTAAGAATGATATTATCAGTTGATGTGAATCAATAAGGATCGAATATGATGATTGAGTCAATGATTGAATGGCGGAATCAAGCAATCAATGAACATAGAACACTTAATATACTCATAAATGCATTCTTGTATTGATTAGATGAACTGTTACAAAGTAAATGCTAGGGTTTTAGCATGCTACAGTAACAAGACAGCTAATCTGTATATTCTGATTGTCTATTCTTCGCAAAACACAAAGGTTTCAGAAGTCTCAAAAGATGCAAAAAGTCACCTCACATACGAGGTTTCTATTCTATTTATAGGCTGACTAACAGCTTGTACAAAATGACTAAACTACCCTTAGTCTAAGTCTTCATCAGCATTTGTCTGTTGTTCATCCGTATTGACTAATGCGGATGAGTAGTTCTTCATCAGCACTGATCTATTAGGCGCATCTGTGTTTGGTCATCAGCATTGGTTAATGCGGATGAGCAAACACGGCCGCATCTGTTGCTGACCATCCGCATAGGTTAATGCGGATGAACAAATGGCTTGTCCGCATTTTATCAACTGTCCGCATTAGTTAATACGGAAGAACAAATACTTTGTCCGCATTTGTTCTTGGTCATCCGCATGAACTAATGCGGATAGACGATACTTGTGATCTTGTGCAGAATCTTCTTCATGTGCACTTGTTATTGGATTGGGGAGAAATCAGCAGAACAACCATCCACCACTTGAATTGGCATGTATGATCCTTTCAGGGTCCAACACAACTTCTTCTGAATCTTCTGCAAGTCTTTAGGACTTCATACTTTAGAAATCTTTGCCTTGGATCTTTTAAGTTGAACACTTTGGAAGAAAACCTACTTAGTCTTGGAAGACTTAGTTTTCCTTCAGAAGTTCTTCATACTTTAGTCTTTGGAAGATCTTTAGTTTGTCTTCCAAAGAGTTGATTTTGCTTTAGAAGACTTTCTTCAGTTGTACTCAAAATCTTCTAAGTGTGGTTTTGGTTGCACCAGCCTTATCTGATCTAAGTCTATGGTGCCTTTTTGGGTAGCCATTTTTTAGAAGAAACTTAGACAGTGTCTCATACCACAATGTAGGTGCCTAGTGTATCCCATAAAGAGCTTTGTCTAGTTTGCACACATAGTTGGGGTGTTATGGGTCTTCAAATCAAGGTGGCTGACATACATAGACTTCTATATCGATATCCCTATATAGAAATGCTTATTTGACATAAAGTTGGCGGACTGCGAAGTTCTTAGATGCTGAAAAAGCATGGAAGAGTTGCACAGCCTCAAGTCTTGGAACAGGTGCAAAGACCTCAGTGTAGTCTATTCCTTCCTCTTATGTATATCCTTGTACCACGAGTCTGGCTTTGTTCTTGATGATCAAACCTCTCGTCTTTTTTTTCTAAACACCCAGTCAGTGCCAATAGGGACTTGGTCAGGTGGCAATGGACACAAGTTCTATACCTTTTGCCTTTTGAATTGAAGCAATTCCTCTTGCATTAATTCAACCCAATGATTGTCATTGATAACTTCTTCCACCTTCTTTGTTTCCATTTGAGAGAGAAAGCATGAGTACAAGTAGACATTTCCATTGTGGGTCTGACTTCTCGTTCTCATACCTTTTGAGACATCCCTGATGATATTCTCAGCTGGATTGGTGTTGTGTATCTTGAGTCTAGAATTTACATTTAATTACATAGATAGATCCATTTACTCAGGATTTTGAACACCATTCTCAACTGATGTCTCACACTCTTTCAATGAGGACTGATTGAATGAATGTACAACAACATCAATGGTATTTTATTGTGAAGTAGCATCAACAGTTGCCTATTCCTCCAGATTACTATCTTCATCAACTTGGTGTTAAGTGTTAGAGTTGTCGATGAGTGTTGAGGCTCAGTTGGCTGATAACTTGTTGAAGCTCCACTTTTTCCTGAGATGTTCAAGGTTTCAGGACTTCTAATTATGGGAGCTTGATCTTCATAACTTCTTAGAGAGATTGGAATAGGTCTGGGTAGGTCAAACAGTTGATCATCATAAGAGTCATTTGAGTTCCTGTTCTAGCTGAAACATTCTCACAAGATAGTTTAGAATAGTTTGGAAACAATTCTAAATCAAACATATGGTCAGGATCATTTCCCTTAACACAAGGAGTGTGCTCATTTACAACAATGTTGGATGATTCCTCAAATTATTGAATTTTAATATTATACACTCTACAAGCTATAGAGCTTGAGGAATACCCAACAAAGATAGCATCATCTGATTTTTTAGCAAATTTTGCTAAATTGTCCTTTGTGTTAAGTATCGTGCACCTGCTGCCAAAGGACCTTAGAAAGCCAATGAATCGTGGCCTCTTGTTCCGTAGCTCATAAGGGGTTTTTCCATGGGGCTTAACAATGAGAACCCTATTCAACACATAACATGCAGTGCTGATTGCCTCTACCAAGAAAATTAGAGGCAGCTTTGAATCAACTAACATAGTTCTTGCATCCTCAATAAGTGCCTTGTTTCTCCTCTCGACACCACCATTTTGTTAGGGCGTTCTAGGACCACTGTATTGTCTAGTAATCCCGTTTGAGTTGCAGAATGAGTCAAGAACTTGATTCTTACACTCAGTACCTTGATCACTTTTAATCGTTTATACCTTGTGATCAATTTGATTTTTAATTTTAAGAATAAAACATTTTAACGTTTCAGCACTTTCATCTTTACTTCATAAAAAAATACCCATGTAAAGTTTGTGAAATCATCAATTATCACAAGGCAATATGATTTTATTCCAATGCTCATTATACTTGTGGGACTAAATAGATTCATGTGCAATAAGTGTAATGGAGTGGTGATTGAGCTATTTGGTTTTCTGAGATACCTTATCTTGGGTCTGAAAACGATAGTCTATATTATCAACACAGTCAAAGTCAACAAAAGTCAACATCACGGTCAAAGTCATCAGAAAAGTCAAAGAGACGCGTTCGAGACGAAGAATCAAGACGAGATGTTGAAGATATATTTGACTAGGAGTTTTACTGTTAATAAATATATTTTATGTCAACTAAATATATTTAATCTTGTTTTAGTCATTTTTATGTTTTATTTGTGTTTTCCCTACTTAGTTTAAGTCTAGGGGCTAAATGTATCATTAGTGAATATTATATTCACCATAAATAGTTAAGTTGCAATTAGGTTTCAGGAGCTTGAATGATCCAATTGATTTGAGGGTTTCCACTTTGTAATATCAGATTCAAATCACCAAAGATCAAAGAAGGGATTTCATTGTGTCCTTGAGGTGTTCATCATTTATTTATCAATATTTTGTGTTTGATCCAACAATTTTCATAAATCTCATTGATTCAAGTGTTATTTGGGACCAACAATATAGTATCAGAGCCTATTTGAGATCCACATTGAATCATTTATGAAAATTTGCTGCTATTATTGAAAATTCAACCAGAACTTTTAGAGTTTTGTATGTTTTTGAGTTCAAAATCACTGTTTCATTCATTGTTGATCTGATCTGCTTGTTTTGGATATGGAAGTTGATTAAGGATTGTTCTATTTTGGTGTGGGAAGCTGTAGAAATCATCAGATCTCAAATCCATTGAGATTTGGAGGGGTTTAAGTTGATTTCATTCTGAAAAAGTCGTTCAGATACGCCGGGTGAAACTAGGGCTCTTTTAGCGAAACTAGGTCTTCATCCAGTGAAACTACATTTTTCTTCATCCAGCGAAACTGTGTGTTTCTTCTAGCAAAACTAGCACAGTCCAGCGAAACTATAGTTTGTGTGATATATTGAAGTTTGTCATTGATTTCAAGCGAAACTACACACTTTGAACGAAAGTTCCCATCGCATTAGTGTTCAAACAAGCGAAATTGCTGCCAAAATAGTCATTAGAACGAAAGTTCTACTAGTTTCTATGAAACTGCTGGCGAAAGTAGAGTTTTTCAAGCACTTTTCTAGGGAAACTGCTACTCAGCTGCCGAGCGAATTTGCCAGCGAATCTAGCAGGGAATTTGTTGGTTTTTCAGTGAAATTATCAGCGAATTTACAGATTCTTTAGTGAAAATAACTTAAAAAAACAAGCTGACCTTGTAGCTTGACCCCAGTTGCTTAGAAACCATTAAGGTGACATTTTTTCAGGGAAGAAACAATTTATTAAAAAAATGGCTTTTTTAGAATTCTTTAATTCCTTCAAATATGATAATCTAATATTGGCACAAAGTCAGTTTGATTCTTTTGCTTCCATGAAAGATGAAAAGATATTTGACGTGGTTGATCGATTTCTGATGGTGGCAAGCAACCTTAAGATGTATGATGACCAGCTGGGAAATCACGAACAAGTCATAAAACTTTTGGACTCTCTTCCTCCACAGTAGAGTCCACAAGTTAGATTGTTAAAGCAAGAAATAAATTTGGCTAACTACAAACTCATGGAAGTTATCAACAACTTAAAGTCATTTGATTTGGATATGAAAAGTAAAGAGTATAGTCAATTCATGTATGGTGGTGTATCTTCAAGTTTTGAGATCAAAGAAACTAAAGAAGAAGTCAACCATGCATTGATGATTGAGGTGGTAAACAGTGATGGGGATTCTATTGAGGATTTTGATCCTTTCAAAGAATTCAGTTATGATATACTCAAGGTGAGAGTTTTGGTGATGTTGGTGATTGTACAAGGAGATATAAAGTTCATGATGAAGGAAAACAAGAGGAAAAGCTGAAAAAGCTAAGAAGAGAGATACTGAAGAGGAAGAATACAAAAAGAACACTCCCATTTGTCAATGTAAAAAAGCCTTAGATGTGGAAAAGATAGTTATGGGACTCCCTTATAAGGTTATACAAGACATGTGTTCTCCTCCCTGCAACATTTATTCAGGGTTTATAAAGCTAACAAATTATCATTAGAAAATGAAAAATAATTAAAATGAATAAACAAAGAACTTAAAATCAATGAGTCTAAATATTTTATTAAACTTAGAGAAGCTTTAAATGAAACTGATCTTTTAAAAAGATATCTTTTAGAAAAGAATGTTGAGATTAATGTTTTGAGCGAACGAGTAACATTAGCAGAATTTAAGACTAGCAAGCTTAAAACTAAACTTGATAAATGGACGATATCAAGGATGAAACAGGAAGAACTATTTTCTAAGCAAAGGGGAGCTAGAATTAAAACGGGTGTGGGATATGGTGAAACATCATATGTTTATCCTCCTCCTAGTACTTACTGTTACTCTCCTATGTGTCAACCTCATCCATCTAATGATTTAATTGAAGCTGCAGATACTAAAAGTTTACATGTAGATTTAAGCAGCGTTCATCATAACGAGGTTTGAGATGAATATGATTTTCCTGCAGGTTTGGGGCTCATCAAGCAAGGATCTAATCTGCAAAATTATAATTCCACCTCTGATGCTTCAAAACCAGTATCAGTTGTTTCATGTAACTTCTTTAACCAATTCAAGACAGGTAACGTCCCTTCTTTTGTTCCTGTGAAGTTTGTCAAAGAAGGAACAACTGTGGAATCGCCAAGCAATCAGAACTCAACAAAGCAAACTCACACAATAAGAGTTATCAACCAAGATCCATTGGAAGCTGACTTATGTATACAAGACTGGGCAAACTCTGATGATGAATCAGAGATCATAAAGCCACCTGAAGTTATCAAGTGTCAAAAGCTTACAACAGTTGAATCAAGACCTATCAGGATCTCATCCCCAACTGCTAAATGAATCAGCGGTTCCTCCAAAACTCAGAAGAAGCACTCACCATCTTTATCTGCTATCCATCAACCTTGTCACAAATCTACCTCAAAGTCTGCCAAGTCACCAGTCATACAAAAGGGTTCTCGAGAGAATGCTTAGATTTCATCTCCTCGAACATCACACTTCAAATCACAGCTCAGTTTGAAATCCACAGTGACAAAGCCTCAAAAGGTTCAATTTCTTGATATCCAAAAGAAAAAGCTTCAAGATTGTCAACAAGCTACAACAACATCAAAGCAGGCTCCACCCTCTCCTATTCCTCACAGGACTACAAAGAACCAAAAGCCTTTCAAGGCTTGTCTTAGATGTGGAAAAGAAGGTCATTTACTAAAGAAGTGCCCTCAGGTTCTAAGGCAAGTTCCAGACGATAAAGATAACACGGGTTGCTTCTCTATTTCAAGAGGTAAAGAGCACACATCTTTGAATGGTTGGATGAAGAACATTCTATCCAAACCTTCACATGTGAAGCCAGTTTCACATGATTCAAAGATGAAAAAGATCAAAGTTTCGAAATCAAAATCTCTTCCTTCGGATCTTAAAAAGAAAATGATTTCCAAATTCAATTCTTTCAAATAAAAAGTAACTGAACAGAAACAAATTTTGAAAGTAAAACAAAAGGTTGAAAAGATAAATGAGTTTTCAAAAGGGTGTGTGCCTAGGCCGGTTATGTACACTGATAAAAATGGAACTCCCAGGACTACGATGGCCTGGTTCCCCCTCTTTAACTAGTCTGATTATGAGTGCAGGAATAATTCAGGAGGCATGTTAGTAATCCGGTTTACTGACAGAGATTGTTCCTAATTAAAAATTGAGGCGGAACAAACAGGTTATGGTTACGGTCTCTCATCCACATTCTAGATTCTTATCTGCACTATTACAGTTCACACTTCACAATCACTATATTTTTCTTGGTACTTCATTTCTCCTCTTTTTACTAGTATAATTTTAAAGACTTTCTTTGGTAAATTTCTATTTTAGTTTAGTTTATTAAATTACAAAATATTATTAAAAAAAGCCATTAAAAAATAATAAAAAAATTAAAATTAAAATAAAATAAAATAAAATTTAGGGGGCGAGTATAATAAAAAAATAAAAAATGAAATGGGAACTAAAAACTTGGTTTGGGATGACTGAGAAATGATAGTACATTTTCTTGTGTGCTTGTTTGCATGACTTGTACTTTGTGAGGAATGATAGTAACTGGTGTAGATGTCTATATCACTTAAAATTCTAAAATCTAAAAAAGACAGTTTCATTATATGATATGCTTGGTAGGCTCAGCTCGAAAATAAAGTAAACAATGATTCTATAGCCTAACTAAAACTTTAGAATTCGGTGACAAGGATCATTTCCATGCATCTCGGTCTACACAAAGTTACAAGTCTCGTTAAAAACGGGTTGAGAGTATTTGACTTCTGCCTTGATTCCCCTAAAATCCCAAGTCACCCTCAACCTAGCCCTAAACTGAGCACCTAGTTAGCAAAAACAAACACTTCTAGTTATGCTCTTCAGAAAAGCCTCTGTTTGAGTCACTTGTTACTCTTTCAGAGTGTACAATAATAATAAAATAAAGTGCGTGTTCATCTCCTCTACTATGCGGAAGCATTGACCTAGAGTCTTGATCTTCTCTGTTATATGTGAGTACAGATCTGAAGCTCTCATCAGCATGCTCAGATGATCATCTCCTCTGTTATACGAAAGTATAGACCTGAAGTGCTCATCATCTTTTTCTCCTTCAAATAATATCATAATGATTCTTACATCAAAGGTCATTGTCGAAAGCCCCACCAAATTCTTACACATATATAAAACATTCACAATAGTTCTCAAATGATCATTGTCTATGTTAGCATCTCTGGTGAATCAAATGCAAAATCAGTCAAAGTCAATCATATTGCTTAATAAGCCATGATAACAGGATAAGTTCTTTGCTGAATGTATGTGGGAACCAAGTTACGTGAGTTTCTCTAATCGGACCTAAAACATGATAAAATCAGTTGCAAGTCACTCGTTGAAAAGAATAAGGCATGCGTTTAAATTGGACAAACATACCGACAATCATTCTTGAACTGTCTTGGCTATCAAAAACTTAAAATTGTTATTAGACTCTGCATCAGTGTGATCTCACTAACTTGTTGATGTTAATTTTATCTTTGTGCTTGAGTATATCTTGAAAATGTGATCTCATGATTAAATCAATTTTTGGTTCTTAAATTATTAACAAAAATATATGTATATATTATTTTCAGGTTGGAGTCTTATGATTAGATTTTATTAGTATTAAATTTCTTGTTTGGTTTTTCAAATTATTTTTCAAGTTTTCCATATTATGCTGTTGAAACGATCTCATATTTTCATGCAGTTCACGGGAAATTGCATACACAAACGAACATGATTTTGCTTGTTTATATTTACAGATAAACATGAGTTTATTTGTATTGTTGAACTGATCTATCAAGAAATGTGTAGAATGTGTTTGTGATTGTGTTACAGATTTTTGCTGCAAATGATGGCCGATCATTAGCTGAGTAAAGTATCTAACCAGAGAACCTGTTCTTAAAGTTTGTAGAAGATAGCAAGCTAGGATTCCTACATCTTCTGAAGCATTCAAGTATAGAGAGTTGAAAAAGCAGTTCATGATGATTCCAAAAGATGCACACGAAGAGAGGGAGCATACAAAAAGGGGGAGCCTAAAAGATGAAAGATCTTCAGCAGCAGATCATCAATCTAGGGGGATACTGAAGATCATTTTTTTTGTTTGACTTATCGAAGCTGAAGATGACACAAGATGTTGATAATGATAGACTAAGGGGGAGTATTGTTAGGTCTAAAAAGGATAGTCTATATTATCAACATAGTCAAAGACAGTAAAAGTCAACTGAAGGGTTTGTTAGAATACAAAACGTAGTTTAACCGGTTAAACTTTCTGAAAAACGCAGCGGAAGTTTAGCATTATAACATGTTTATAAGCTGAAAATTTCATGTTCTAAATGATGTTTAAAGATGAAAAACAAACCCAAATCAAAAGGATCTTTAATATGTGAATAAACAAGCTATTAACATATGTAAAACTACATAAAATCACAGCTACATTGAGCTGTGATTACTACCTTTCAACAGCAAAGAAATCGACCAAAAGAAGATCTTAGATGCTTCCAATCTCGGCCTAGGCTCCAAGGAAGAAACCCTCAAGCTTGTATACCCCAAGCTCTTTGCTAACACCTCTTCTTGCTAGGTAGATGTACACCAAAACAACACAAAATCACTCTTCCAAAGGGTTCCCTAATGCGGCTGGCCGTAGCTTGTTAGAGAGAAAGAGAGGTGTTTGTGTGTTGCATGTAATGTGAATGGGTGAGAGAATGGGAGAATCCAAGAGAAGTTTAATGTGTGTTGTTCTCCATGCAAAAAATGGTCGAATGAAAAATTAGGGGGGCGGCCGAATTTTTAATATTAAAAGGGTTTCTCCCTTTTAAATTATATCACACATTCACACATTAAAATGGTCTTTTAACTAGACATGCAATTAACCATTTAATTGTATGTACAAGTTATATAACTTATACAATTAACCATTTAACTTATAAGTTATAATTTCTCATTATTATTTGATGTCATCTAACTAATTTAAATAACATTTCAAATAATATTATTGAACAAAATATCCTAATAAGTTGTTCCCTCTCATATGCAACTTATTTAGAAAACCCATTTTCTAAATTGGTGTAAATATTTAATTGCATGATCATGTCATCAATTAAATATTTAATTGGTGTTTGCTAAGCTTGTTATTAGGTATAACCCGACTTGGATCATAACGTACTAAGCACATCAATATTCTAAGTGTCTTGGGCACACAGAATCCTACATCAACATCACGGTTAAAGTCATCGGAAAAGCCAAACAGACGCGTTCGAGACGAAGAATCAAGAGAGATGTTGAAGATATATTTGACTAGGAGTTTTACTGTTAATAAATATATTTTGTGTTAATAAAATATATATTTGATATTGTTTTAGTCATTTTTATGTTTTATTTGTATTTTCCCTATTTACTTTAAGTCTAGGGGCTTAATGTGTCATTAGTGAATATTATATTTACTTTAAATAGTTAAGTTGTAATTAGGTTTGAGGAGCTTGAATGAGCCAATTGATTTGAGGGTTTTCACTTTGTAATATCGGATTCAAGTCATCAAAGATCAAACAAGGGATTTCATTGTGTTTTTGAGGTGTTCATCGTTTGTTTATCCATATTTTGCGTTTGATCCAACAATTTTCACAAATCTCATCGATTCAAGTGTTATTTGGGACCAACACCTTATGTTGCTTTCCTTTCAGACAGGAAACTGTTGAAGGTCTTGAAGATTAAAATTTAGTCTTTAGTTGTCTTTTGTATAGTTTTGTCTTAGTATAGGGACTGTTTATATAAATACTGTTCCTTATGTTTATTGATAGTATAAATATCTTAGATAGTTTTGTGAAGGTATACTAGACACAAGAATCATTTGAACGAACTTGTATCTACTTCTACACTTGTAATTGTCTTTGCTACTATCAATGAACAACTATGAATTTTTCTTATTTGTTTGTTTGTTTGCATTGATTTGATTACATTTGTATGTTTTCATTGAATTGTAGTCTAATATGATCATAGATCGATTCATTTGATCCTATCAAATGGTATCAGAGCTGTTGGTTCAGTGATTGAGTTTATTTGAACCTTCAAACTCTAAAATCACTTGAATCTGTTATTGATAAGCAATTTGATTGAAAAATTGTCGATTTTAATTGTGTTTCAACATTAGAAACATGAGTTGAATCACACTTGGTATTTCTATTCATTCAAAATCAGTAAATTTGTTTAAATTGAAGTTCAAACTGTTCTTCATATTTGAACTGAGAAATCAATTAACAAAGTGAATTGTTGTTGTTGACTGATGTAATTGAATCTAAAGGATAGTTAATTGATACAAATACCACCTAATTGGAAGTTTTTAGATCAATTCAACAAGTTTCAAAGAATTCAAAAGATTTGTGTTCGTTAAGTTCATAAGAATATTTTGAATTAAGCGCATTAGGGTTAAAACACTACTGAAAATTGCCTAAGTGTTTAGGCGCTTGACAACTGTTTAGGTGCTTTTGCAGTGTTTGGGCGTTTTTGGTCCATGCTTTTTACCACTGTTGTGGCGTATTTCAACTATGTGGGCACTTTGGATGTAAGAACCCGAATCCGGAAACCTCACAAATTGGCCATTTTGTATAAAACCTTATTTTTAGTTCAAAACTGACAAGGTGTTATTTATTAAAGCAGCGGAATTATAACAATGTTAATTATATAAATAAAAAAAAAACTAAAGCACCAACTTAGGGTCAAACCCAGATTTGTACCAGAAGTTCTTTATTTACAAATCATTATCTTAACAAAATTTACTCTTTTATTATTACATAAAACATAACAGCTAGTTGAATCTTTAAAGGATGCCAGTCTTCACCCTCCAAGTAGCTCCTAATCAGGTCCTGCCCTAAAACTTGGGTTACCTGCCAAACAATCTAACATACATACAAAAGTCAGCTTCGCTGAGTGAGTTCTAGTTTTATATAAGTAAGAAAATATAATCTTTTATCCTTTCATATAATGAACACGCATACATCATACTACACACATCACTTACATCACATTAGGCACGTTCATTACCTTTCATTCTTTCATTACGTTTCAATTCATCATAGGTGAGATTTGCACAAAGCAAGATCTCCATGTTGATTGACAACGAATGTCAATCCCCGTCGGTACACGTTATCCATGGTCACTACCCCCGACGGTTGATCGATCCCCGTCGGTACACATCTTCATGGTAGCTTCCCCCGACAGTTGATCCACACTGCTAGGCACATAGCCCGCTCATGAATACGGATCCATCATCATACATCAGACTCACATAAGTGAAGTCTATCATAGTGCTTGCAAGACTTTTCATCATCAAACGGGCCCGGGGGTAACATTTGTTAAGTTCCACTTCTCATTAGTATCATCTTTCACTTAATATATATAATACTTAGCTTATTAAGTATACACATACCAAGTACTAGTCATCAGAACGCGTAACCGTATCTATTTAATTGTCACATTTTTTTTCTTTAAATCATTCTATCTATAGGCAATAAATATATGAAATTCACAGTTATTACTTTATCAAACCATATAATGAATTATTTAAAAATAATCTTGATTATAAATCATATGGTATGTATGTCGTCCCCAAAACAGTAAAACATGTATAAAAGAAGGGGATCTAGAACTCACCTAGATAGCCGGAAGCCGAAAATCCTAAGAGAAAATCCAAGAAGCACCACATTGTAAAGCCAATTTCGCCAAGCCCTCCCCAGCGAAACTACAGTTTCGCTGAATCCATTCTTAGCGAATCTACTCTTTTGCCCGACAGATTCGCCTAACTTTCGTTAGGACTTAGGTTATTTCACCGTTAATCGTCATAATTTATAACACCCCCATTATCATTCTCATATCATCATCATCACATAAACATCATTGACACTATCACATATTGAGCCGAACCCATAATCGTCTAAACCTTCTCAGCGAACTTATATGTTTGCTTTATACATCCCAGCGAAACTATACTTTTACCTAGCAACTGGGCACGGGTGTGAACTCTCGTTCACAAAGTCTCCTGGTACTTAGATAAGTTCGCTCGATGAACAGTGAGCCAGAATCATCATCATCAAACCATCACCATAACATATCTATTATCAAACCATTATCATAACACGTCTATCGTCAACACATTACCATCATCAAACTATAATCCTAATATCATCATCATCAATCTATCATCACCATCATAATGTCATGTAACCATCACCATCTAGAACTTCTATAACCATAATTATCATCATAGTCATGCCACCATCCCATATTACCATATCATCAATAGATTGAGCTCACCACCCTTATCATAAGCCACCATAGTTATTATCATAACATCATCATCAACATGAATAACTAAACCTCAAAATCCCAAGATTGCCTTCATGCCATATCATAATCGTCATATTCCTACACGTTATATCTACCCGTCCCCCATTACATTTGTAATACTGCCACTATCAACTTCCAAGGACCGTTATACTTATCAAGGAACCGTCATTATTGTATAACCATCATCATTATCATAGAACCTACATCATCATACCATTATCATCATAGCATCATCAATAACAATCAAGCATCCCCATTATCCTAAAATCGTCTTTATGTCTAATCGTGTATAAACCAACCTCAGCATCATCATAGCAGCAGATTACCACCCATCAACATTACCCAAATACCATTACCCAAATACCATTCTCACACTTCATATTCATTGCTTACAACCTGCGACCTTATCATAGCCAACATACCATCATCATCATAATCCACTATCATCAATATTATCTGAACAACACCATCGTAACATATCATCAACATCATCATTCAAATAGCACCATCATCACGGATTCATTATCATCATCGAACACCAACCATGTCCAAACCACAAATTTATCACAGATTACCTCATCGTCGTCACCTCTGCCACTGACTTCCAGCAATCGTCTTCACCCTCACGGCCTCTGCGGTCGAGGACAGTGAGGTCACCGGGTACCAGTCGCCTTGGGCGGCCTTCGGGTGCCATAAATCAACCACCCCCGACATCACCAACAGCCACTGCCGACACCCCTACTGCTATCACCTTCACCACCACAACCAATCGTCGGCCCTTCGAGGTCAAGAATCCACATCCCTGAGAACCACTGTCGGCCCCCGATCCGGAACCACCACCCAAATGGTTCCACAACCCCATCAACAGCCAACACCATTACCACCGCATCACCACCATAACACCATCACCCGAACGCCCCTCCATCAATATCATAACCAATTGTGGTCGACCTCCACAGCCCCGACACCCACGTCGTGCCCTATCCACCGCCGACAACAACCACAATCAACCCTCACCTCGACCGACACCCATCATCACATCGCGACCACCATCGACTACCACTAACATCCGACATCCACCAAGCTCCACCGCCGCGAACCATGTTGCAGCCCTGCTGCTTGAATCCCCATTCAACATAGAAATCAGTTCAGACCGGAGAAGGAGGAGAAGCGGGTAGAGGGAGGGGTCATCGCCATGGCCGGAGCATGCTGTCGGAGCTCCGACCACAGCCGCGAAGGTCGCCAGAGGAGGGAGGGGGAAAATCGCTCGGTGGAGAGGGGAAGGAGCGGGTGAGCGGCCGATTGGGAAAAAGGGGGGCTTAGGGTTTATTTTTATAACTTCATAAATTGTCCATTTTTGTCCCTCAACTCCACAAACATTTAACTTCGACCCTTAACATGTAAACTTGATCCTATCTCTCCAAGTGTGAGTCCTTAATATCGCTAGCGTTATCATTTGCAAATTTGTTATACATCCGATAGAAATTTGGGGCGTTACAAGTCTATCCCCCTTATTTAGGTTTCGTCCTCGAAACCTGTTGGTCCTTACACAACGTGGGATAATACTTTCTCAATCACCATAGATTCTCATGTTGCTTCTAAACATGCTCCACACACACCATATAAGGTATGATCTTCTTTAGCCGCCAACACATAGCCTTTGCAACCTTCAAACATCCTAACGCACTCCTCTTATGGACCAATTTCATTAATGCAAACATTATGACTACGAACCCTAATTCATGAGTAATTATATTATCATCTTGTATTTAACCTTGTGAACAACATAACCGTTGTTCTGCCATGTTGTATTGATATATATATATATATATATATATATATATATATATATATATATATATATTCAGTCAGATCTTTGTATGGAACACATGGTTCTAGGTTTTCGACACTTACTGATAACATTACCACCAAGGCTCGTGTTAACCTTCCTTATTTAGTTCATGTTCACATTTATTAATTAACTTCTCACTCAGACTTGGTGTCATTTCTTGTGAACCTTACCAAGGGCAAGATTATCTTCAAAAAGTACTGAACATACTGTATGTAGTAATCCGTCACTTCCATAAGCTACAGATTTCTAACATCATCCTTGGGGAACTTTTACATTACTGCTTCAATTTTATCAAGTCTATCATGATTTCAAGAATTATACTTCACATGACTAGAACATTCACTCTAGGAATGTTGCTCATAATTTATCTTCCATCTTGTCCTTGACACCTCGCGGATGTGACATGAATGGCCTCCTTTACTCTTGGAGTCGATGAGTACGTCCTCTATAATCACCATCACTAACCCATTGAACATCGATCAGTAGCCCTATTCATTTAGTCCATAAATACTGCAAGGAAATTCATAGCATCCAAACCGTGACTGAAATGTTATCTTTAGGGTGTCATGCTCTTCAACCTGTAGCTGTTGATGATCCAACCTACTGTCGATCCGTGAAAACCAACTTGCCTCTCGCAAATGGTGGAATGGTTTGTCAACTCAAGTTCATAATTGCTTACCGTTCATCATCAGCTTATTCAGCCATCTGCGGTCCTCACACGTCTACCTTCTTCGATCTTCCTTTGTGATGACACCGAAGTATTATCTAGGCGAAATAATCAATCAGACCCTTTATCAAGGATGTCTTAAGGCTATATCATTAACCCTTTCATTCCTGACAAAACCATCGGTACGGTGACATGACTACAAGCTAAGTCCCAAAAGACAAGTCGATCTCAAACTCTTTCTTCTAACTCCGAGAAGGTCCTCCGGGTCACATTAGGAAGGCACGCTCTATAGCTACGTCTGTCAACTTTAAAACTTCGCCCTAGCATCCTTTATTTACATAGGATATGCTCCTCAACCTTGTTTCATAAACTTTTCTATCTCATTATTAGGATCATCCCTGAAATCATGCAATCCTAATTATCATAAGTCATGACCATACTTCCATCATGTACAAACCAACGGGTCATATTTCCAAGTTGTGCAGTATCAGTCCCGTATGCAGCTAGTCGATTCATATCCAAGACCATATTACGTCCAATTAGGATAGTAACATGCAATCCAGAAGAAGGCCCTAACTTTCCATTACTATTTTACAGTCATTTACAGACACTTATATCCAAATAGCTTTACTAAAGGTAGCTCCTACATCATCACTTTACCTTCTTAAAACATCTCATCAATCATTTAAGCTACCTACAAGATTCGGACTACTAACGTTATCGTTCAAGGCAATGGTCCAGATCATGACGAGTATTGTAAGTTTTCATCTCTATCAGTAATTCCTTGCTGAAACACCATGCAAAGAAATACTCGTCTGAAGAAACCTATTACCCTGGAGATCTTGTACCTTAAACCGTTAACTCTTCTCACTTGTGAGTTAGCCCATGGGTACAACACTTCTGAATTCCTGGTTACGAAGTCTAGAACTTTATTATATGTTTTTACTGGTATCGCTACCAAGTCTCTAATGGTCACATCAGGGAATCACACACCTCGTACACATCTGTCAACTTTCCACTTCCTGTAAGATTCAGAATGTCAATATGGTCTGTCAAGGCAAGTTCAGATCATGACAAGTTTCGTATGTTTTTAATAACAGTGGCCAGTTGTGATTAACTACTTACAGAACTTCTCATGTTCCAAACTCTCCTATCTTGAACCACGCTAACACTCGAACCTACTATCGCTATTCTATGCACGCATAGATCACATAAATTCAAGTAAGCACAACAATCAATGTTATCATACCCTATCCTTGATTCTAACTTCTGTAACAAGGCACTAACTATCAGAATAGCATTTACAAGATATTTCGTTACCTTTTGGCAGGGAGCTTCTCGGACTGGCATCATTTTATTTGGTCCCATTTTCTGTTTAAGTTTAGGTTTAATAATTAGTTTTCCCCAAATCTCTTAAACTTTGGCTCTGATACCAACTTGTAAGACCCCGAATCCGGAAACCTCACAAATTGGCCATTTTGTATAAAACCTTATTTTTAGTTCAAAACTGACAAGGTGTTATTTATTAAAGCAGCGGAATTATAACAATGTTAATTATATAAATAAAAAAAAACTAAAGCACCAACTTAGGGTCAAACCCAGATTTGTACCAGAAGTTCTTTATTTACAAATCATTATCTTAACAAAATTTACTCTTTTATTATTACATAAAACATAACAGCTAGTTGAATCTTTAAAGGATGCCAGTCTTCACCCTCCAAGTAGCTCCTAATCAGGTCCTGCCCTAAAACTTGGGTTACCTGCCAAACAATCTAACATAAATACAAAAGTCAGCTTCGCTGAGTGAGTTCTAGTTTTATATAAGTAAGAAAAATATAATCTTTTATCCTTTCATATAATGAACACGCATACATCATACTACACACATCACTTACATCACATTAGGCACGTTCATTACCTTTCATTCTTTCATTACGTTTCAATTCATCATAGGTGAGATTTGCACAAAGCAAGATCTCCATGTTGATTGACAACGAATGTCAATCCCCGTCGGTACACGTTATCCATGGTCACTACCCCCGACGGTTGATCGATCCCCGTCGGTACACATCTTCATGGTAGCTTGCCCCGACAGTTGATCCACACTGCTAGGCACATAGCCCGCTCATGAATACGGATCCATCATCATACATCAGACTCACATAAGTGAAGTCTATCATAGTGCTTGCAAGACTTTTCATCATCAAACGGGCCCGGGGGTAACATTTGTTAAGTTCCACTTCTCATTAGTATCATCTTTCACTTAATATATATAATACTTAGCTTATTAAGTGTACACATACCAAGTACTAGTCATCAGAACGCGTAACCATATCTATTTAATTGTCACATTTTTTTTCTTTAAATCATTCTATCTATAGGCAATAAATATATGAAATTCACAGTTATTACTTTATCAAACCATATAATGAATTATTTAAAAATAATCTTGATTATAAATCATATGGTATGTATGTCGTCCCCAAAACAGTAAAACATGTATAAAAGAAGGGGATCTAGAACTCACCTAGATAGCCGGAAGCCGAAAATCCTAAGAGAAAATCCAAGAAGCACCACATTGTAAAGCCAATTTCGCCAAGCCCTCCCCAGCGAAACTACAGTTTCGCTGAATCCGTTCTTAGCGAATCTACTCTTTTGCCCGACAGATTCGCCTAACTTTCGTTAGGACTTAGGTTATTTCACCGTTAATCGTCATAATTTATAACACCCCCATTATCATTCTCATATCATCATCATCACATAAACATCATTGACACTATCACATATTGAGCCGAACCCATAATCGTCTAAACCTTCTCAGCGAACTTATATGTTTGCTTTATACATCCCAGCGAAACTATACTTTTACCTAGCAACTGGGCACGGGTGTGAACTCTCGTTCACAAAGTCTCCTGGTACTTAGGGTTTATTTTTATAACTTCATAAATTGTCCATTTTTGTGCCTCAACTCCACAAACATTTAACTTCGACCCTTAACATGTAAACTTGATCCTATCTCTCCAAGTGTGAGTCCTTAATATCGCTGCGTTATCATTTGCAAATTTGTTATACATCCGATAGAAATTTGGGGCGTTACAAGTCTATCCCCCTTATTTAGGTTTCGTCCTCGAAACCTGTTGGTCCTTACACAACGTGGGATAATACTTTCTCAATCACCATAGATTCTCATGTTGCTTCTAAACATGCTCCACACACACCATATAAGGTATGATCTTCTTTAGCCGCCAACACATAGCCTTTGCAACCTTCAAACATCCTAACGCACTCCTCTTATGGACCAATTTCATTAATGCAAACATTATGACTACGAACCCTAATTCATGAGTAATTATATTATCATCTTGTATTTAACCTTGTGAACAACATAACCATTGTTCTGCCATGTTGTATTGAATATATATATATATATATATATATATATTCAGTCAGATCTTTGTATGGAACACATGGTTCTAGGTTTTCGACACTTACTGATAACATTACCACCAAGGCTCGTGTTAACCTTCCTTATTTAGTTCATGTTCACATTTATTAATTAACTTCTCACTCAGACTTGGTGTCATTTCTTGTGAACCTTACCAAGGGCAAGATTATCTTCAAAAAGTACTGAACAGACTGTATGTAGTAATCCGTCACTTCCGTAAGCTACAGATTTCTAACATCATCCTTGGGGAACTTTTACATTACTGCTTCAATTTTATCAAGTCTATCATGATTTCAAGAATTATACTTCACATGACTAGAACATTCACTCTAGGAATGTTGCTCATAATTTATCTTCCATCTTGTCCTTGACACCTCGCGGATGTGACATGAATGGCGTCCTTTACTCTTGGAGTCGATGAGTACGTCCTCTATAATCACCATCACTAACCCATTGAACATCGATCAGTAGCCCTATTCATTTAGTCCATAAATACTGCAAGGAAATTCATAGCATCCAAACCGTGACTGAAATGTTATCTTTAGGGTGTCATGCTCTTCAACCTATAGCTGTTGATGATCCAACCTACTGTCGATCCGTGAAAACCAACTTGCCTCTCACAAATGGTGGAATGGTTTGTCAACTCAAGTTCATAATTGCTTACCGTTCATCATCAGCTTATTCAGCCATCTGCGGTCCTCACACGTCTACCTTCTTCGATCTTCCTTTGTGATGACACCGAAGTATTATCTAGGCGAAATAATCAATCAGACCCTTTATCAAGGATGTCTTAAAGCTATATCATTAACCCTTTCATTCCTGACAAAACCATCGGTACGGTGACATGACTACAAGCTAAGTCCCAAAAGACAAGTCGATCTCAAACTCTTTCTTCTAACTCCGAGAAGGTCCTCCGGGTCACATTAGGAAGGCACGCTCTATAGCTACGTCTGTCAACTTTAAGACTTCGCCCTAGCATCCTTTATTTACATAGGATATGCTCCTCAACCTTGTTTCATAAACTTTTCTATCTCATTATTAGGATCATCCCTGAAATCATGCAATCCTAATTATCATAAGTCATGACCATACTTCCATCATGTACAAACCAACGGGTCATATTTCCTAGTTGTGCTGTATCAGTCCCGTATGCAGCTAGTCGATTCATATCCAAGACCATATTACGTCCAATTAGGATAGTAACATGCAATCCAGAAGAAGGCCCTAACTTTCCATTACTATTTTACAGTCATTTACAGACACTTATATCCAAATAGCTTTACTAAAGGTAGCTCCTACATCATCACTTTACCTTCTTAAAACATCTCATCAATCATTTAAGCTACCTACAAGATTCGGACTACTAACGTTATCGTTCAATGCAATGGTCCAGATCATGACGAGTATTGTAAGTTTTCATCTCTATCAGTAATTCCTTGCTGAAACACCATGCAAAGAAATACTCGTCTGAAGAAACCTATTACCCTGGAGATCTTGTACCTTAAACCGTTAACTCTTCTCACTTGTGAGTTAGCCCATGGGTACAACACTTCTGAATTCCTGGTTACGAAGTCTAGAACTTTATTATATGTTTTTACTGGTATCGCTACCAAGTCTCTAATGGTCTCATCAGGGAATCACACACCTCGTACACATCTGTCAACTTTCCACTTCCTGTAAGATTCAGAATGTCAATATGGTCTGTCAAGGCAAGTTCAGATCATGACAAGTTTCGTAAGTTTTTAATAACAGTGGCCAGTTGTGATTAACTACTTACAGAACTTCTCATGTTCCAAACTCTCCTATCTTGAACCACGCTAACACTCGAACCTACTATCGCTATTCTATGCACGTATAGATCACATAAATTCAAGTAAGCACAACAATCAATGTTATCATACCCTATCCTTGATTCTAACTTCTGTAACAAGGCACTACCTATCAGAATAGCATTTACAAGATATTTCGTTACCTTTTGGCAGGGAGCTTCTCGGACTGGCATCATTTTATTTGGTCCCATTTTCTGTTTAAGTTTAGGTTTAATAATTAGTTTTCCCCAAATCTCATAAACTTTGGCTCTGATACCAACTTGTAAGACCCCGAATCCGGAAACCTCACAAATTGGCCATTTTGTATAAAACCTTATTTTTAGTTCAAAACTGACAAGGTGTTATTTATTAAAGCAGGGGAATTATAACAATGTTAATTATATAAATAAAAAAAACTAAAGCACCAACTTAGGGTCAAACCCAGATTTGTACCAGAAGTTCTTTATTTACAAATCATTATCTTAACAAAATTTACTCTTTTATTATTACATAAAACATAACAGCCAGTTGAATCTTTAAAGGATGCCAGTCTTCACCCTCCAAGTAGCTCCTAATCAGGTCCTGCCCTAAAACTTGGGTTACCTGCCAAACAATCTAACATACATACAAAAGTCAGCTTCGCTGAGTGAGTTCTAGTTTTATATAAGAAAGAAAATATAATCTTTTATCCTTTCATATAATGAACACGCATACATCATACTACACACATCACTTACATCACATTAGGCACGTTCATTACCTTTCATTCTTTCATTACGTTTCAATTCATCATAGGTGAGATTTGCACAAAGCAAGATCTCCATGTTGATTGACAACAAATGTCAATCCCCGTCGGTACACGTTATCCATGGTCACTACCCCCGACGGTTGATCGATCCCCGTCGGTACACATCTTCATGGTAGCTTCCCCCGACAGTTGATCCACACTGCTAGGCACATAGCCCGCTCATGAATACGGATCCATCATCATACATCAGACTCACATAAGTAAAGTCTATCATAGTGCTTGCAAGACTTTTCATCATCAAACGGGCCCGGGGGTAACATTTGTTAAGTTCCACTTCTCATTAGTATCATCTTTCACTTAATATATATAATACTTAGCTTATTAAGTATACACATACCAAGTACTAGTCATCAGAACGCGTAACCGTATCTATTTAATTGTCACATTTTTTTTCTTTAAATCATTCTATCTATAGGCAATAAATATATGAAATTCACAGTTATTACTTTATCAAACCATATAATGAATTATTTAAAAATAATCTTGATTATAAATCATATGGTATGTATGTCGTCCCCAAAACAGTAAAACATGTATAAAAGAAGGGGATCTAGAACTCACCTAGATAGCCGGAAGCCGAAAATCCTAAGAGAAAATCCAAGAAGCACCACATTGTAAAGCCAATTTCGCCAAGCCCTCCCCAGCGAAACTACAGTTTCGCTGAATCCGTTCTTAGCGAATCTACTCTTTTGCCCGACAGATTCGCCTAACTTTCGTTAGGACTTAGGTTATTTCACCGTTAATCGTCATAATTTATAACACCCCCATTATCATTCTCATATCATCATCATCACATAAACATCATTGACACTATCACATATTGAGCCGAACCCATAATCGTCTAAACCTTCTCAGCGAACTTATATGTTTGCTTTATACATCCCAGCGAAACTATACTTTTACCTAGCAACTGGGCACGGGTGTGAACTCTCGTTCACAAAGTCTCCTGGTACTTAGATAAGTTCGCTCGATGAACAGTGAGCCAGAATCATCATCATCAAACCATCACCATAACATATCTATTATCAAACCATTATCATAACACGTCTATCATCAACACATTACCATCATCAAACTATAATCCTAATATCATCATCATCAATCTATCATCACCATCATAATGTCATGTAACCATCACCATCTAGAACTTCTATAACCATAATTATCATCATAGTCATGCCACCATCCCATATTACCATATCATCAATAGATTGAGCTCACCACCCTTATCATAAGCCACCATAGTTATTATCATAACATCATCATCAACATGAATAACTAAACCTCAAAATCCCAAGATTGCCTTCATGCCATATCATAATCGTCATATTCCTACACGTTATATCTACCCGTCCCCCATTACATTTGTAATACTGCCACTATCAACTTCCAAGGACCGTTATACTTATCAAGGAACCGTCATTATTGTATAACCATCATCATTATCATAGAACCTACATCATCATACCATTATCATCATAGCATCATCAATAACAATCAAGCATCCCCATTATCCTAAAATCGTCTTTATGTCTAATCGTGTATAAACTAACCTCAGCATCATCATAGCAGCAGATTACCACCCATCAACATTACCCAAATACCATTACCCAAATACCATTCTCACACTTCATATTCATTGCTTACAACCTGCGACCTTATCATAGCCAACATACCATCATCATCATAATCCACTATCATCAATATTATCTGAACAACACCATCGTAACATATCATCAACATCATCATTCAAATAGCACCATCATCACGGATTCATTATCATCATCGAACACCAACCATGTCCAAACCACAAATTTATCACAGATTACCTCATCGTCGTCGCCTCTGCCACTGACTTCCAGCAATCGTCTTCACCCTCACGGCCTCTACGGTCGAGGACAGTGAGGTCACCGGGTACCAGTCGCCTTGGGCGGCCTTCGGGTGCCATAAATCAACCACCCCCGACATCACCAACAGCCACTGCCGACACCCCTACTGCTATCACCTTCACCACCGCAGCCAATCGTCGGCCCTTCGAGGTCAAGAATCCACATCCCCGAGAACCACTGTCGGCCCCCGATCCGGATCCACCACCCAAATGGTTCCACAACCCCATCAACAGCCAACACCATTACCACCGCATCACCACCATAACACCATCACCCGAACGCCCCTCCATCAATATCATAACCAATTGTGGTCGACCTCCACAGCCCCGACACCCACGTCGTGCCCTATCCACCGCCGACAACAACCACAATCAACCCTCACCTCGACCGACACCCATCATCACATCGCGACCACCATCGACTACCACTAACATCCGACATCCACCAAGCTCCACCGCCGCGAACCATGTTGCAGCCCTGCTGCTTGAATCCCCATTCAACATAGAAATCAGTTCAGACCGGAGAAGGAGGAGCAGCGGGTAGAGGGAGGGGTCATCGCCATGGCCGGAGCATGCTGCCGGAGCTCCGACCACAGCCGCGAAGGTCGCCGGAGGAGGGAGGGGGAAAATCGCTCGGTGGAGAGGGGAAGGAGAGGGTGAGCGGCCGATTGGGAAAAAGGGGGGCTTAGGGTTTATTTTTATAACTTCATAAATTGTCCATTTTTGTCCCTCAACTCCACAAACATTTAACTTCGACCCTTAACATGTAAACTTGATCCTATCTCTCCAAGTGTGAGTCCTTAATATCGCTAGCGTTATCATTTGCAAATTTGTTATACATCCGATAGAAATTTGGGGCGTTACATTGGAACTTTCAGAATCAAGTAATTCTAGGCGCATTTCAACTGTTTAGGCGTTTTTGAACTGTTTAAGCGTTATTACACCCAGACATCTGACAACTATTTGGACATTTTACAACTGTTCAAGCACATCTCAAGTTGGGCATTTTGAGAATTCTACTAAGGCAATCCCATAGGCGTTTCTAAGTCAAAGTCAGAAGTATCACAACTGTTGGGGCGTTTAAACACTACTCAACACTAAGAATTTTTTTAAAATTGGAAAAATCCAAAATTATTTTCAATTCATTGTTTTAATTTAAAATATAAAAATGGTAAATCTGAGAATTCAGAAAACAGAGTTCCTAAGTTGAAAAACAGAGCTGATTTTAAAAATTGGTCATTTAGGTTAAAACATCATCTTAATTCTATTGATATAGATCTTTAGGAATCAACAGAAAAGGACCCCATATTCCTATTACTTTAGATGGGCTTGATAGAGGGTTTGTCTATACTAAAGACTCTTCAGAACCATTTCCTGAAGATGGGTTGCAAGGTGATGATCTTAAGAAAGTTAAGAATGATATTAAAGCATATTCTTTGATGTGTAAAGGACTACCACTTAAATTCCTAGCTAGATATGATGGATATAAAACTGGATATACAATGTATAAAGCTTTAAAGACAATCTGTGAAGGTGGTAAGGAGATTCAAAATCTTAAGAAGCAAAAACTTAAGAGGCAGCTAGAGTTGTTTCAACATTTATCAGGTGAAACTATAAATCAAATGATGAACAGATTTGTGCAACTCACAATTGAGATGTTGATACCTGGCATTAAACATGATCTTGAACATCTAAATCTTAGCCTTATCAATGATTTACCATCATCTTGGAAACAAACAGTAACACTGTTAAAGCATACTTAAAAAATTTCCTATGGATCTTGATCTGTTAATTGCCAAGATTAAATCAGTAGAGATTGATAAAAGTTCAAGGAACAATGACAGAACAACATCAAGACTCAGTACCAATTTGTTACATCTCCTTCTAATACTGTTGAGAATGCCTTTATGGCAAAGAATGAAAATTCACCTAAAGAAGAGGGAGATCTGTTTGTTAAAGCAAGGTTCTTTACAGAGTCTTTATTTATAAGTGCTCCTGCTTATGCAACTCAATCTCAACCTCACTCTCCTCCTAATTCTCAAAGTTCTAAACCTCAAATTGTGACTCCATCTATTAACTCTGCTAAATCTAGCAAAGTTAAAGATGTTATAAACATCCTATTAGAGGATGAAGAGTCTAAAACTGCCTTTACTGCTTTCATGGCTAGCTTTTAACCTTATCAGGGTAGTCATCTAACATAATTAGATCTTGTTTTGCAGGATTTATTTGAGATGGATCCAGAAGATGTGGAGGAAATGGATCTGAACTGGCAGATGGTGATGATTGCCTACAGAGCTCATAAACACTCTTATGTCAACAAGAAATATAATCCAAGTGCTGTTAGTCCTCTAGAAAGATTAACATTAGTCTTATTATGTCTTTTTACAATTTTGCCTTAGTATAGGGACTAGAATTGTAAATAGATAGTCTTTAGTTTGTTGGTAGTATAAATAGCTTTGTCTAGAGTAGAATTCAGGAGGGGTAACAATTTTGTATGTGCTGTTTTCTTACTCTTGTAATTGACTTTACTATATCATTGAACTGAGAATTTTATTGATATTTGCTTGTTTTGATTACAATTGTTTGTGTTTCTTTGAATTGTTCATATAATTTGTTACAGATTGATGCATTTGATCCTATCAAATGGTATCAGAGCTTTCGGTTGAGTGTTTTTAAAGTTCTGTCGAACATAGAAACTTCAAAAATTCACTGAAATCTTTAATAGATTGACAATTCAAGTGAAATATTGTGAATTAGAGTTGTGTTTCATCATCAAAAACATGATTTGAATCACAAATTACAGTATATTTCAACAAAATTGAATGAATCAGTGAAAAAGTGTTCGAGAAGTTGTTCTTGAGTTTACGAACTGAGATTCCTGAAATTGAGTGGATAATTGTTGATAATTGCTGAAATTGATGTTAGAAGATTGATTATCGTCATTATATTGAACAAATTGAAAAGTTTCAGTTCAATTCATCAACATTTGAAAGATTTCAAAATTTCAGAGTTCGTTACATTCATAAGAACATGATGAATGTGGCGTATTAGGGTTGAAAAATCACTGAAATTTGCCTAAGTGTTCAGGCGCTTGAACACTGTTTAGGCGTTTTTCAACTGTTCAGACTTTTTACCCCTAGGCGTATTACCACTGTGTAGGCGTATTACCACTGTGTGGGAGTATTACAACTGTTTGGGAGTTTCAACTGTGAAGGCGTTTTACTACTGGTTGGGAGTTCTAACACTGTTAGTGTTAGGAATTTTTCTAAGGCACTCCCTTAGACTTATATCAGCTGTTGAGGCGTTTCATCACTGTTGGGGCGTTTCTTACTGTTGGGACGTATCACCACTGTTCAGACTCATCTTTATTGACACTTGTCCCTTAGAATTTTTTTTTAAATTCAAAAATCCAAATATATTTTTTAAGTCTTTTCTTAATTCAAAAACTTAGAAAATCAACAAAAATATAAGAATGGTGAAATCAGAAGATTCTGAAAACAGAGTTCCAAAACTTAAAAATAGAGCTGATTTCAAAAACTGGTCTCTTAGGTTGATACATCACTTGAATTCCATAGACACTGATCTATGGAAATCAATTGAAAAGGGACCTTATATTCCTGTGACTACTAATGGTCCAGACAGAGGTTTTGTGTATACAAAAGATACATAAGAACCTTATCCTGAAGATAACCTACATGGAGATGATCTAAAGAAGGTGAAAAATGATATCAAGGAAAAACGCAGCGGATTAAATCGTTTATTTCATGCTTTATAATCTGAAATATAGAGTTTATTTTAAAGCAACAACAAACCCAAGAACATAAGGATACTTAATATGTGTTTGAACTAGCTATCTACAAGGAATAACAACCAAAATCATAACATACAAACTACCTTTCGTGTGCTGTCAAAACTGTGGATGAATGATGAAGATGAAGCTGCTTTTGGATGGCTAAAACATCAACAATAGATGTCCTCAAGTGCTCATACCCACAAGCCCCTTTAGCAACACCCTTTTGCTAGGCTTTTGTACACCAAAAGACCGAGAATGTGCTGCTGGAAAACGATTTTCCAGCCCCAAAACGATGAAAAGGTTGCTGCTGGAACAACTTCCAGCCGTGAATCTCTTGAAGAAAAGAGATTACCTTTCGTTTTTGTGGTCCTTGCATGTGAGAAGAAAGGAAAGAGATGAAGTGTGTGTTCAAAGAGGTCTTTTGTTCCAAGAACACAAAAGAAAAGGGAGAGAGTAGAGGCTGCCATGGGGCGGCCGAACCCTCTTATTATTTTAGGGTTTTCCCCTAAAATCTCCTTTTAAGTGACAATTGTTTAAATTAGATACATAATTGACCCTTTAATTATATATATAATATGCACACACACTTTTATTATTTGATGTTGCTTAACTAATTTAAACAACATAACAAATAATGTCCATGAACAAAATATCCTCATAATTTGTTCTTTCTCACATATAATTTATTTAGAAAACCTATTTTCTAAATTGGTGTAGTTATTTAATTGCATGATCATATCATCAATTAAATATTAGTTGGGGTTTGCTAAGCTTGTTATTGGGTATGACCCGACTTGGATCACTACGTACTAACCACATCAATGTTCTATGTGTCTTGGGCATACAGAATCCAACAATCTCCCACTTGCACAAGATACATAGAAGATTGATGCAAGCAGTAAATACCGCCTAACAACGGTTTACTACCCTTAATACGCATGACTTAGAAGCCATTCAATAACATTATCCCCTTCAAGTATCCAACTTGAAATGATTTAGGTGAATCAATCATTTATCCTTTTGTTACAGATGTCATGTTAAATCCAAGGACACAGAATGATCATTCCTTGTTGATTTAACTTAATCAGGCCTTAGACATCATACTCTCAACAAATAGGAGGAACAAATCCCATCTTGACTACATACGTTTCTTACAATCACCTTATGTCATACCTGAACATAGCCTTATGTACTAACAATTATTTCATATTAGTGAAGAACTAGCTGAAGGTATAACACTTGGTGAATATCAAAACCCAATATGTATCTCAGGTCGGAGGTTACCAAATGATATTCGCCTTTACTCAAATTTACTTATGATCAATCAATAAGATTCCATGTAGTAAGATTTGAGATGCGGGTCAGTCCAATATTCGTATCCCACGAATATCTATGAACCTTGGAAGCAACCAATTGCTCTATGTTCATGCCTTATGAATATCCACCAATCCATGTTCATAATAGTCTTACATTCATATTTGTTCCCACAAATATGACCGACTACGGACATTTAGAATAATAAAATTATTCATGGATGTAAACATGCTAAAAGGAACATCACTTAAAATATCGTAAATACATAGATAAGTTAAGTATTACAATTGTTCCATATTAATAATATTAATACTAAACAGATCAATTCCAATAACTAGAATATCGAAGTCCTAAGGCACAAGTATGACTTTCATGCTTTGCCCTTTCAAGGAGCTTTGTGAGTGGATCCGTAATGTTTTGATCAAAGTGAACTTTGCGAATACATATCTTTCCCTTTTCAACTTCATCCCTTATATAGTTGAATTTCCGCTCATTGTACCTAATCTTTTGATGTGCACGGGGTTCCTTGATTTGAACAATCGCACCCTCGTCATGACAAAAGATTTCTAAGGGGTCTTGAATGGTAGAGACCATCCTTAGATTGGTGATAAACCTTTTTTTATCCATGCAGCTTCCCAAGCTGCTAATGAGGCGGCTATGTATTCGAATTCTGTAGTGGACAATGCTACCCTATTCATAATGGAGACATACCCCGATTGTGATTGAGGATCATCTCGATCAGTTTGGAAACTAGCATCCGTGTAACCCTTTACAACTAGTTTCTCTTCATCAAATCCGTATATTAGAAACTTATCCTTAGTCCTCCTAAGGTATTCCAATATACTTTCAACAGCCATCCAATGGCTGTTACTTGGATTCTGCTGATATCTACTTGTCATTCTTAATGCGCATGACATGTCCAGTCTAGTGCATATCATCGCATACATGATGGATCCTATAGCAGACGCATATGGGATGTCCTTCATGCGATCTTGCTCATCCTTTGAGCTTGGACATTGAGATGCACTCAATATTGTCCCTCTTTGAATAGGTACTATACCTTTCTTAGAGTTTACCATCTTAAACCTTTTCAAGATTTTATCAATGTATGCACTTTGGTTTAACCCTATCAACCGCCTCGATCTATCCCTATAGATCTTTATTTCCAAAATATAGACGGCTTCACGGAGATCCCTTTTGGAAAAACAATTTCCAAGTGTAGTATGTCATCAACATACAATACTAACAACGTAATTACACTCCCACTAGCCCCTTGATACACACAATCCTCGTCAGCGTTCTTGATGAAACCCAATTTCTTAATCTTTTCATCAAAACGTTGATTCCAACTTCTCGATGCTTGTCTCAATCCATAGACTGATCTCTTTAACTTGCATACTTTATCAGGATGATTTGGATCGACAAAACCTTCAGGCTGAACCATATGGACAGTCTCTTCGATATGTCCATTAAGAAAAGCGGTTTTGACATCCATTTGCCAAATCTCATTATCATAATGAGCAGTTATGGCAAAAAATATCCTGATAGACTTTAGCATTGCCATTGGCGAGAAGGTTTCATCATAATCAACCCTTTGACTTAGAGTGAAACATTTTGCTACAAGTCTTGCCTTGTAAGTATCCAAGTTTCCATGCATGTCAGTTTTCTTCTTGAAAACCCACTTGCATCCAACCGGTTTGGAGTTAAGTGAAGAGTCAACCAATTCCCAAACTTGGTTGTCATACATGGATTGCATCTCTACGTTCATGGCTCCTAGCCACATGTCACAATCCGAATTGGCTATTGCATCATGGTATGTAGTTGGCTCTTCGGAGTCAACAACGTAGCATCCATCTATGAAAAATCCACATCTTTCATGTGGAATGCTAACTTTACCGGATCTGTGAACGTTTTATGTGTATTGATCAACCTCTTGATCATGATCAACAACCTCTTGTTGATTGCTAGTGTCAACCAAACGTGTATCGGCTTGTGGATCTTGATCCTCATCAAATTCCACTGTTCTATGTGTCATTCCTTCAATAAGGAACTTGGCTTCCAAGAACTCTGCCTTTTGAGCAATGAATACCTTTTGCTCTGTTGGATAAAAGAAGTAGTATCCTATACAGTCCTTTTGGATATCTAACAAACATACACTTAGTGAATCGACTTTCAGTTGGTCTGGGTGTTAAGCTTAACATAAGTTTCATAACCCATAATTTTAAATATGATAGCGATGGAACTATTCCATTTCATATTTCAAAAGGCGTCGAATTCACTTTCTTGGTTTGGACCATATTCAAAATATGAGCCGCGGAGAGTAGTTCGAAACCCCAAGATGATAGAGGTAGTGAGCTTATAGCCATCATAGGTCGAACCATATCCAATAGGGTTCGATCTCCTTTCAGACACACCATTATAATATGGTGTTTAGTGAGGAGTAAGTTGTGAGACAATCTTACAACTTCCTAGATGATCCCTAAAGTCTCACTTAGGTATTCACCTTCTCTACCTTAACGGAGAACTTTGGAAGTTCTATCGAGTTGATTTTCTACTTCATTCTTGAAGTTTTTGAACATTTCAAATTCTTCATGTTTATGTGCCATCAAGTACACATAACCATAGCGACTATAATCGTCGGTAAGGTAATGAAGTAAGTTTCATGATACCTTGTCATTGTCTTAAAAGGACCACATACATCGAAATGTATGACTCCTAATAAGTCTTTTGCCCTCTCATTAGTACCACTAAAGGGCGTGTTGGTCATCTTACGTTGTAAACAAGATTCACACTTATCAAATGAACAATTTTCAATTGTTTTCAAAAGACCATTCTTTTAAAGTGTTTAAATCCGATTCTTGTTTATGTAACCAAGATGACAATGACGAGGATAAGAGTCACTTAAACCATTTTAAGTCTCTTGGTACATGATAGGTATAATGTGTTATTATAGGACGAATCATCATGAACCAATTCACAAATATTATTAGAAGGCATAGCCTTGAAATAATATACATCATCCATATAAACATGAATACCATCATTTACAAACTTTAAATCATAACCATATCGTTTTAAAAGGGAAACTTAAATCATGTTCCTAGTCAAACTAGGAGCATATAACAAGTTTTGAAGAACAACTTCCAAACCTTTTGAAAGTTTCAAAACATAGTCTCCTTTCTTAAAGTGCTTATTTCTTTTGAACCCTTGCAACAGATTGCAATAGTGAGTTCCACATGTGGTATCCAATTACCCATGTACTTTGAGGAAATAACATTAAAGTCAATATGGATTATGAAAGTTGTGCTTGAGGTTTGCCCAGCATCCCTCTTATTTCTCAACTCATTGAGATAGGTTGGACAATCCCCTTTCAAATGACCTATCTCACCATACTCAAAGCATGGATCGTTTTCGGTTACCTTAGGCTTCATAAGCTTAGGTTTTGGAGGTTCCACTTTGATCTTCCCTTCCCCTTTGCCTTTGATGTGCCCCTCTCCTTTGGCAACATTTGCCTTGGGATCAGGAATGGCCTTTCCAATGCCTCCCTTATTGATCTAGAGTATAGGTAGAACCTTTCTACCCATCCCTGCCTTAGCTGTTGTGAGCATTGCGCGAAACTCACCAATGCTCTTGTCCTATCCATTCATATTGTAATTCATTATGAATGTCTCAAACTTTTAGTTAGGCCATTAAGGATCAAATCCTTGGCCAACTCCTTTGAGACAGGACAGCTAAGCCTCTCGAGGCGGCCTAAACATCGTCGGGGTCGGGTTGGTTAGGAATAGGATCGTCAAGGACATTTGCCTTTGCTCTTGCTTGAGAACAATTCTCAAGTTTCGAGACCAGTCCATAAGGTTATTATGGTACAGACGATCTCTCTCTAAAATAGTTCTCAGTGATAGGGTATGGACGGTCGGGGTGGTAGCATTATTGTTTGCGGCCATTCTACAAATTTTACAAAGTTCTTTTTAGTATTTCTGAAAAATTTCATTTTAATTATTAATACCCTTTATGTCTCATAGACAATTAATAATTAAAATCTAGAATCCAACGTTACATTCTAATAATGGTTAGGTGACCTTTATCCCATTATTCAAATTAACAAGGTAGTCAACATTTGACAATTGCAACCTTTTGCAACTTCTAGCGGTATGGGATCGACTTTAAACATCATATGCAAAGTAGGCATGTTAATCCCATCAACACCATTTGGAAACCATATTTTAGGTGATCCATTCAACATGGTTTGCAAATCAAGTTACCCTACTTGCACACACATGTGAGTTTACCAACACAAGTGGTTAGGTGACCTTTATCCCACCAATGTGGTATTCCCACCTTAAGTCATAAGTTCCCTCAAAATGGTTAGGTGACCTTTATCCCATTAAGAGTTTCCAAATGACTTAAGTTTTGTGCAAAAGGACGGTGTTAAACTTGTTTGAAAAGGGATTTTTAGTTTTCATTGATTCTAGTTTGAAAACTCTATTTACCTTGTATTTGCATGCTTTCAAATACAAGGTATCCTATGGTTCATTTTTAATAAAACCTCTTTTATTAAATCATTAATCCTTTTTAATAACCTTTTATTAAACACTTAATGATTAAGAACCATAAAATTCAGCTTGTTAAGTTTGTTAATTAGTTTGTTATGCATATCCAAATGTCAAATAACAATCATACGACAAACAACCAAACAAGCACAATCATACAAACATATGTGCATAACTATAGCCACTAATTTGACTACACTTGTTTGCCATCACAAGTGTTGTCATAAGGTCTTTCCTAAGGGTTGAACACAACACAAATGATGAGGTCTCCAAAGACTCCCACTTGAACTTGCATCCAAATGCTTCAAGTCCATCCTTTGTGTCTTCCTTTTGTGCTTCCTTCCCGAGCATCTTCTTTTACAAAATATATATCCTAATACATATTTTCTAGTAAAAGAAAAAATACTCCTAATCTATTTATTACATTGCCAAATGAATAAACAAATTACAATCCAAATAGAAACACCAAAAGGAATTATTACAACCCAAATAGAAATAATACAACCAACATGACAATTCCACAATCAACCAAATCCAAAACATACATGGTCAAGGCTATGTTATGCACTAAAACATGTATCCATATACATCATTTCATCAACTAAATGAACCCCATTTGACCCTAAATTTTCAGCCAACACAAACTAAGAATTTAGGGTCTTTTGTCCAAACAAAACACAATCAACCAATTTGATATCATTCCATTCAAGATTTGATCTAAGCATGCAAGATATAACCTTGAAAGGTTGGGGTATCATCATTTCAACACAAAACAGCCCTATTAGGTTGTTTAAGTCCTATAAAATCAATTTTACTAGTTCAAATGAAGCTATTCATCCACATATCCGGCTCTAGATGCCAATGTTGGGTTTGTTGAACCTTAACTAACTAGTTTAACCATTTAAACTAAGAAAAACGCCGCGGATTAAATCGTTTATTTCATGCTTTATAATCTGAAATATAGAGTTCATTTTAAAGCAACAACAAACCCAAGAACATAAGGATCCTTAATATGTGGTTGAACTAGCCATCTACAAGGAATAACAACCAAAATCATAACATACAAACTACCTTTCGTATGCTGTCAAAACCGTGGATGAATGATGAAGATGAAGCTGCTTTTGGATGGCTAAAACATCAACAATAGATGTCCTCAAGCGCTCATACCCACAAGCCCCTTTAGCAACACCCTTTTGCTAGGCTTTTGTACACCAAAAGACCGAGAATGTGCTGCTGGAAAACGATTTTCCAGCCCCAAAACGAAGAAAAGGTTGCTGCTGGAACAACTTCCAGCCGTGAATCTCTTGAAGAAAAGAGATTACCTTTCGTTTTTGTGGTCCTTGCATGTGAGAAGAAAGGAAGGAGATGAAGTGTGTGTTCAAAGAGGTCTTTTGTTCCAAGAACACAAAAGAAAAGGGAGAGAGTAGAGGCTGCCATGGGGCGGCCGAACCCTCTTATTATTTTAGGGTTTTCCCCTAAAATCTCCTTTTAAGTGACAATTGTTTAAATTAGATACATAATTAACCCTTTAATTATATATATAATATGCACACACACTTTTATTATTTGATGTTGCTTAACTAATTTAAACAACATAACAAATAATGTCCATGAACAAAATATCCTCATAATTTGTTCTTTCTCACATATAATTTATTTAGAAAACCTATTTTCTAAATTGGTGTAGTTATTTAATTGCATGATCATATCATCAATTAAATATTAGTTGGTGTTTGCTAAGCTTGTTATTGGGTATGACCCGACTTGGATCACTACGTACTAGCCACATCAATGTTCTATGTGTATTGGGCATACAGAATCCAACATACTAATGGTCCAGACAGAGGTTTTGTGTATACAAAAGATACATAAGAACCTTATCCTGAAGATAACCTACATGGAGATGATCTAAAGAAGGTGAAAAATGATATCAAGGCTTATTCTCTCATGTGCAAAGGGCTACCATTGGAAGTACTCTCCAGGCTTGAAAATTATTAAACTGGATATACAATGTACAAAGCATTGAAGGTTATCTATGAAGGAGAAAAAGAAATTCAAGATCTTAAAAAACAGAAACTGAAAAGGGAACTGGATATTCTCCATTGATGCAAAAGATGCCAATGTGAACAACCTATTCAAATGGATGGTTAGAGTTGATCAAATGGTTATCCATGATCATTCTCTATTTTGTTAAGTAACATGAGCTCTAGTTATGCATATTTGTTAGGTAATAAGTTGAGAATGTGTGCTTCCTTGCATATGTTTATGATAGTTGATCCTCTAAGTCTTAGTTTGAGTCACATATTGTCATATCTAATTCTACCATAATCAATCCAAGAATTGAACAAGTAAGTGAGCATATTTTTGTCACAAACACTCATTTTCTGTCCTTAGATCTTGTGTCTCCTTTGTTGTGATATCACTGACCTGGAACACACTTGTTCAGGATTTAATCATTGTCTATGACTATTCATATATTTTTTTTCTTTTAATGTCCTGATCTTCACTAATTTGATCTCACTGCAATCAATGATTCTATTGTAAATATTAGATTTTAATTCTGATTTTATTTTGATTTCATGCATGTTTTCTTGTGTGCAGGCAATATAACAAATGATAAGTGAGATATTCTTATGTTACTTTGGTAAACTTCTAAGTTCTGTAAAAACTTAAAAGTTTAGGGGGAGTAATAACAATAAGAATTTCTCAGAAAATCAAAATGAACATGTTGAATTGAAAGGATGATGCTTTAAGTTCAAAGTATGTGTGTGTTTGATAGTGTAAAGCTTTTGTCTATGATAAAATGATCCCATAATTTTAGCAAGTGGAAAAGATTCTTTGAAATGTTGAAAACAAAAAAAATTGGTTTGTATATTTTGAGACTAAAATGAAGGATCAAAATGTAAAAAATTCAATTTTAAGGGTCAAAAGTGTAAATTTGGAGAGAAAGTCAAAAATATGCAAAATTGTTTAAATATTAGTATGAAATATTATTAATTTGTTTAAACAGTGTACAGGTGAAGAATTGAAAAAATCGACAAGTGTAAGTCTCATTGAAGTCATCTCATGTGCCTAAACAGGGGTCATACGCCTGAATAGGAGCATGAAGAATTTTCAGAAATTTTACAAGTGTAGAGCGTTTGTAAATTTCTCATGCGCCTAAACAGTTGTAATAAGTCTGAAAATTTACCAAGTGTTGGGCGTTTCACATTGTTCATGTGCCTACATAGTGTTGAGACTTCTCAGAATTTAAATTGTTCAAGTGAAATTCATAAAGTGTTGGACATTTCAGAAAGTTCATGAGTCTAAACAGTGCTTATGTGCCTAAACAGTTGTTATGTGTCTGTGGGCATTTTCAGAAATCTCATGTGACTGAAGAGTGCTTATGTGCCTGAACAGTTGTCATGTTTCTGAAAAGTGTGGCACAGTTCTCATACTACTGAACAGTGCTAATGCTACTAAACAGTGCTCATGCTACTGAACAGTTCTCATGCTTCTGACCTCATATGCACAAACAGTGCTAATGTGTCTATTTACTTGGTGAAATTTAGGACCTCATGTGCCTGAACAGTACTTATACGACTGTATAGTCCTCATGCGCCTAACAAAAATTCACTTATTATAAAAAGCACACTTGTGACAATTTCATTTCATTCATATTTCAAACCTCATTCGACTTCTCCCCTGAACACCCAAACTCTCGGTTACTCGTACCATCGATTAAAATCATTTGAGCCTTAATCACAAATTGCTGATAGTGTTTATGTGACTGTGAACATGGCTGATCTGAAGTTTGTGCGTAAGCACAGTATTGCTGCTTTGCTTAACGAAGAAGTTCAAGATGCCTTATCTTATGAAGAAATGATTAGATTTCTTCTAAGAACCAAGTATGTGTATGCTATGTGTTATCAGATAGTGATTTATGATAGACTTATCAGAAGATTCTGGAGTATAGCAATAGTTGAAGTTAATGATGAAGGGAGAAAAGTTGTTAGAGGTTTTGTGACAAGAGATAGAATGATTTAAGTTTCTGAAGATTCTATAAGAGTTGCATTAAGACTGGGTCACAATGATCCAGAAGATCTTGCTGAGTTGACATTTAATGAATGTAGAGAAACATTCATGGAAATGGGTCATCCTGACCATTTTCCAAAGTAACAATTCTTTAGAGCTCGTGTATACAATCATTGGAAGCTTCTTTGTTATATTTTCCAACATTGCATGTCCAAGAGGAGTGTTGGGTGGAACTCATTCCCAGTGGACGTAGCTTCTCCAATTGTAGCCTTTGCCACTAATAGATGACAAACGATGAAGAGAAGGATGAAGATTGAAGAAAAAGAAGACAAAAGACTTTTGAAGACTGAAGACAAACGTAAATCTTAGGGGGAGTATTGTTAGTCCTCTAGAAAGTTTAACATTAGTCGTAGTGTGTCTTTTTACAATTTTGCCTTAGTATAGGGACTAGAATTGTAAATAGATAGTCTTTAGTTTGTTGGTAGTATAAATAGATTTGTCTAGAGTAGAACTCAGGAGGGGTAATAATTTTGTATGTGTTGCTTTCTTATTGTTGTAATTGACTTTGCTATATCAATGAACTGAGAATTTTATTGATATTTGCTTGTTTTGATTACAATTGTTTGTGTTTCTTTGAATTGTTCATATAATTTGTTACAGATTGAAGCATTTGATCCTATCAAGTGCTAATAAGACTGTTGGATTTGACAAGTATAAGTCGAGGTGTTTCAACTATAATAGTTATGGACATTTCTTACGGGAATGCAAAGCTCCTAAAAATAATGGAGTAAATACCCAAGCTAGTTCGGGCAATCAGAGGTTTCAAAAATCATCTCAGAAGACATTCTAAAAGCCATATCAAAGTCTTCCAATACCTAAGATTAAAGATGAGTCTAAGTCATCTGATGAGCCAAAGAAAGCTCTAGTTGTCAGTGTTAAGGACGGGTTTGACTGGAGAGCATATCTGAGCAATTTACTAATGATCTAACCTCTTGTTTATCTCTTATTGTAGAAGTTCAAGGAGAATATTGTTCAGAGGTTTGTGATCCTAAAGTTGAAGGTAATATGGAGAATGAAGAAGAAGATTATGACCAGAGTGATAAATCTAATCCTAAAGAGGATTCTGATGAAGTTACTTTAATGTCACAGTCAGATCAACCAAAGGTTGAAACTTCATCCTCTAACTCTGAAACTTCTTCACCTAAATATCCTGAATTACCAACTGAAGTAAGAGAAAAACTATGCACCAAATCTTGCTTTGAACATGTCGAATACTATCAAACTTATTCATACAGAATCTATGAAAAGCTTAAGCAAGTGGAATTAATGCACAATAAACTAAAATCTAATCACAAAATATCAGATGAGAAGATCATTTCTCTTTAAACATCTTGCAACAAAACTTTGAAAGAATTAGAAATGGTTTCCAAACAACTTGAAGAAATGAATAAGAATTTGGAACATGAGAAAATAGCACATGCTGCTACTCAAGTTGATCTTGCTAAAGTAAAAGTTCCAAAACAAATGTGGAACAACTGGTAAATGAACAAAAGGGTAAGCAAAAAGCAGGCTTAGGTTTCACACATGAACCAATGCCTGAATCTATAACTAACACCTTACCAGAAAACTTTAATACGCATGATCACTCTCCTGAAAATAAGGCTAAACTTAAAGCTTACCAAAACAAAATCAACATTTCTGAAAGTGAAGAAGAGAAAACAAATGTAGAAATCTTTGAAGAAAAAGATGATGAAAAGATCAAAATGGTCATCCGATAAAAGTTAAATCATATGAACCAAAACAGAAAAGTAAGAAAATATTTGTTCAAAAAGGATCTGTGATTGAAGAAGTGATGATAAAAACAAAGATAAAGCAAAAAAAGAAGAAGGAATATCAGAGGATTCAAACTCTTGTGATATAAAAGAGAAAGAAAATGAAAAAGAATCTTCACTTGAAGATGTTTAATCTCAAATAAATTCAAGTTCTTCAAAATCAAGGAACCAAAGAAGAAGAAAAAAATTGCTAAAGCTAAAACTGATAGAATTAAAAGTCAAGAAATTTAGACTCATCAAGCAACAAAATTTAAAGTAATTAAATTTGTGTCTGCGGGTATGTTAAACATGAACTCAATTCAAGAAGTGAAACAAACTCCTAAGAGCAAATCGAACTCTTACCTGAAAACAGGTTCAGATTCAAAGTCTTCCACTGTAGTGAAAAGATTTTTTTCTAAGGAATCCAAGAATGAAGTTCATGTTCAAAGGTCAAAAATTAATATGACAAAGAATAAATTGTCAAATCAAAATAAAAGTTGTCAAACCGAAAACAACAAGTTAACTTTTTGATGCCTCAATCTAAACAAGGATCATACGTTGCATCAACATCAAAAGTTAATAAACAGTTGTTTAAAACACCACAGAGGTACTGTGAAATTGTGCTATGTAGAATCATAACACTGTTGATTGCTATTTTAACAAATACTGTCACATATATGACATGAGAAATCACTTAACAGCAGAGTGTTGTTTTATTAAGTACTATACCTTATATGATGAAAGAACTCACAATACAAAAAATTGTTACTTTAGAAAGAGTTCACTAAGGATAGGATTTGCCAATACTCAGTTGAGCAAAGGTTATGTTAATCCTCAGTTTTAATGAAATCAAACCGTTGGGTTTTAAAGATTAATTAACCAACCTTCCTTAGGTTTGAGATCTTTCAAGAGAAATGATTCTGTAAGACCAAATAATACATTCCAGATAATTTCATTCCAAGGTCTGTGAGAATGTATAATAAAATGTTGAAAAGAAAAAAAAAAGATCATTTAAATGATATGATTTTTATTAATAATGATAAAAAATTTGAGCACAGAATTGATAAATTCATAAAAGTAAGCCTGATGTGAATAAACTACATTTCAAGCAATTTACCATTGTTGATAAATTTGGAAAATCCAAGACCATCTCGGCTTGAGTAGATAACTCAACTTAAGTTCTTTGTTGTGCAGGTACACCCGAGAAGACCTATCAACACATGGTATGTGGATAGCGGGTGTAGCCGGCACATGACGGGCAATCATGCCTTAGTACAAGACTTTAGGTTAAAAGATGGAACATATGTTGCTTTTGGTGGTGATGCAGGAGGAAAAATCACAGGAGAGGGAAAAGTATCCAACGGGATAATAAGCATTGATAAAGTCAACTATTGTTCACAATTGAATTTTAATCTGCTTACTGTTCCCCAAATTTATGATAAATCCTACTCTGTTTTGTTTGATGATTCTTTTTTATTATGTTTTGAGGCCAGATTTTTAGATTAGCAATGTTTGGGTGATTGTTAAAGCTGTTCGGGATCAAGATGTATGCAAACTGGATATGTCTCAAGTTGATCCATCTATAGAAACAACTTGCCTTATTGCTAAAGATTGAAATGAAAAAAAGTCAGCTTTTGCATAGACGTCTTGGGCATTCCAACTTCAAGAATATAAACAAGCTTGTAGTAGGAGATCATGTTATTGTATTTCCATCCAAGAAGTTTGCAACTACTGATCACTGCTCAGAATGTTTAAATGGGAAGCAACACAGAGCGTCTTATAAGTCCAAGCAGATGAACTCAAATTGCAAACCTCTTCATATGTTACATATGGACCTTTTTGAACCAACCAACATCAAGAGTATTGAAATAAAATCTTATTGTTTAGTTGTCATTAATGACTTTACAAGATTTTCATGGGTTTTCTTTTTGAATCCTAAATCTAAAACGTCTGAATTAATAAAAGAATTCATCATAAAAGTTGAAAATCAATTAGATAAAAAAGTGAAAATAATAAGAAGTGATAATGGTATGGAATTCAAAATGCTAATATTCATATGTTCTATGCAGAAAAAGAAATTGCTCATCAGTTCAGTGCTCCTTGAACTCCATAAAAATGGAGTTGCTGAAAGGAAGAATAGAACTTTGATTGAGGCTGCACGATCCATGTTAGCAGTTGCCAAAATTCCTATCACCTTCTGGGATGAAGCAATATTATCGACTGCATGTTTTGTTTAGAATCATACTTTGATTGTGAAAGACAAACTGAGAACTCCTTATGAGTTGATGTTTGGCATGTTTTGCAGGAAACCAAACACATATTTTCTTAAATCTTTTGGTTGTTTAGTTATGATATTAAACTCAAGTGATTTTAAACTCAAGTGTTATACTTGAAACATTCAATGTTAAATTCCTGGAAAATTCATTTCCGTCAGTTTCAAATGGTCCAGCATGGTTATTTGATTTAGATTCATTGTCAAACTCTTTTCAATCTAACTTGTTTAATCAATCTAACTTGCTTGATTCTACATGTAAGAAGAAACCTCAAGGAGATCTCGGTTCTTTCAGTGATAATTCAGATTCTGACAATGCAGATAACTCAAGCCCAGATTATCCGTAATTCTCTTTTGTCAAAGATTCAACAATTCGATTCAATAAAAATGATCAATCTCATCAAGATGCAGATCATTTAGTTTCAGTAGATCAAATTGTTTCACAACCTATTCCTAATGATGGTACTGAATTTGTACAACCCGAGTCTATAACATCATCCATTTCTGGTGATGTAGTTGATTCTGGTAATCATGATTACTTTATCAACTCACCAAATCAAGTTCTAAATTTCAATCCACATTCTTCAAGCATATTGAATCAGCTTTCCAACTTGAATCAAACAAATCTGGATGTTCATGTTCAAGGGAATGAGATTCCAACATCTCGTATTCACAAGAACCATCCAACATCTCAGATTCTTGGTCCTTTGAATTAGAGAACTACGAGAGGCAAATCAAAACAAGCAAATCTTTGCTTATACTCGTGTTTTCTTTCTCAAGTTGATCCTAAAAACGTTACTGAAGCGTTAAAGGATGATAGTTAGATTGAGGCTATGCAAGAGGAATTATTGCAATTCCGCAAGCAAGAAGTGTGGAATCTTGTGGATTTACCTGAAGGAGAAAATGCCATAGGCATAAAATAGTTGTTCAGAAACAAAACAGATGATCAAGGCATAGTCGTTAGAAATAAAATGTGACTTGTTGCATAAGGATACACTCAAGAAGAAGGTATTGATTATGATGAAGCATTTGCTCCAGTTGCAAGACCTAAATCAATTAGTGTCTTCGTGGCTTATGCATCATTCATAAAATTCAAAGTGTATCAAATGGATGTTAAAGGTGCGTTCTTGTATGGTCCAATCACCGATGATGTGTATATGAAGCAACCTCTGGGTTTTGAAGATTCAGATTTTCCACATCGTTTGTACAAGCTTAGAAAAGCTTTGTATGTACTACATCAAGCCCCAAGAATCTGGTATGAAACATTGTCACAACACTTAATCCAACATGGATACACGCGAGGAAAATTGATACAACCTTATTCATAAGGAAGGATGCTAATGATCTCTTATGTGTACAAGTGTATGTTGATGACATCATATTTGGTTCTACCGATCCAAAACTGTGCAATGAATTCGGGGAAATCATAAAGTCATGATTTCAAATGAGTTTTATGGGAGAAGTAAATTTCGTTCTTGGACTTCAAGTCAAGCAATATGCAGATGGTATTTTCATCAATCAAGACAGGTTTGTTGACATGCCCTTGAAGAAATTTAAACTGCAAGATTGTCAGTAGAACTCCAGCTGATGTAAACACCAAGTTTGAGTCTGATCCAAAAGGAAAATCTATAGACCAAACCTTAGATACATCTAAGATCGGTTAATTCGTGTATCTTACTACATCAAGACCAAATAAAATGTATGCTATTTGTGTCTGTGCCAGGTATCAATCAGGCCCGAAGGAATCCCACGTATTATTGTTAAAAGGATATTCAGGTATCTGAAAGGTAAACTGGCTTTAGGGCTATGGTATCCTTACGAAGGAAACTTTGAGTTACATGGATATACTCATAGTGATTATGGAGGTTGTTGTCAAGATAAAAACTCTACTACGAGTGGTTGTTAGTTTCTAGGACCCAGATTAGTCCCATGGCAATGTAAGAAACAAAAAAATGTCTCCGTTTCAACCGCAGAAGCTGAGTACATAGCTGCTTCAGCAGGATGTTCTCAAATCCTTTGGTTACAAAAGCAACTGCTGGATTATGGGTTCAATTTTCTTAAAACTCCAATTTACATTGATAACACTGGTGCTATGTTCATTACAGCTAATCCTGCCCAACATTCAAAAACAAAACATATCGAGATTCGATATCATTTCTCATAGATAACTCTGAAAAAGGTTTAATCATTCTGATTCAAATTGCAACTGAAAAATAGTTGGCAGACCTATTTACGAAAGCCATTTTACAAGGACGGGTTGAGTATTTAGTAGAGTTAATTGATCTTATTAACCAAGTGTAAAGGATGGGTTTATGAGCATTTTAGTTAGATTGAGTTCTAACATGATCAAAACCCTCCCTTAACTAAATAGGATTACCAAGAGAACTTGTCAGAGTTAAATATCCTGATTTTATTTTGTCTGTGCATGTTTCTTAGACAAAGCAAACCGAAATACAAAAATAGAAAATGAAAAATCAAAAGATAATATCGTAAAGCAAAAAAATACTAAATAGGATTACCAAGAGGAGTTGTCAGAGTTAAATTGCCTGATTTTATTTTGTCTGTGCATGTTTCTTAGACAAAGCAAACCGAAATACAAAAATAGAAAATGAAAAATCAAAAGATAATATCGTAAAGCAAAAAAACTACAAAAATAGAGTTTTTCTTTGTTAATTCATTGTTTAGGAATGAATCTGTCCTTTCAATATGTGAGAAATAATAGTACATTAGTTGGATCAGTTGCGTATTTTTACTCGACAATTATACTAAAAAAGTAAATTCTTGTGATTAAACTAAATCATCTATGCATGTATGTGTGTTCATCTTAGTACTAATAAGTAGTATTTGCTTATCGAATTAATTGCTTGTAAAGTTACAACACTCACAGCTGGTGGTGATATGAATAACCATGAGATCTGTTACAAGCATCAACTCACATATCTGTTATGAGTCATCATAGACCTGAGGTGATGAGATATCCTTTGTTGTAAGTGATTACAGACCTCGATACTCTCCTTTGATGCAAAAAGATGCCAATGTGCACAACCCATTCAAATGGATGGTTAGAGATTATCAAACGGTTAATCCATGACAATTCTCATCTTAGTTATAAACATGAACTCTAGTTATGAATATATGTTAGGTAATAAGTTGAGAAATTGTGCTTTCTTGCATATCTTGATAATAGTTAATCTCTCTAAGTCTATGTGTGGATCATATCTTGTCATATCTAATTCAATCCTAATCAATCCAAGAATTGAAAAAGTAAGTATGCTGATTCTCTTGCTAACAACACTCATTGTCTGTCCTTGGATCCTATGTCTCCTTTGATGTGAAATCACTGACCTGGAATACACTTGATCAGGATTTAATCATTGTCTATGACTATCGACAATTTATTTTATTTTAATATGCTAATCATAACTGATATGATCTCATTGCAGACATTGATTCAATTGTAAATATTAAATTTTTATTATGCTTTAATATTGAGTTGTGCATGTTTTCTGTGTGCAGGCATATTAACAATGATTAGTGTGCTCTTCATATGCATATTCAAGAAACTTATAAGTTTTATTAAACTTAAAATTTTAGGGGGAGTAAAAGTAAAAGTGTCTATGAGAAAATAATTTAAAATTTTAAGATACGAAAATTCAAAATTAAATGTTTTGAATAGATAGGATGATTCTTAAAGTTCAAGCATGTGTGTGTTTGTCATTTTGTAAAAATGAAGCTGATATATTTTAAAGTGGAAAAGCTTCTTGCAACAATTTAAATGAGATTATTTGTTTAAAATCAGAGACTAAAATGAAGGGAAATTAATTTTCTATTGAAACATTTAAAACAAAAATAAAAAGGTAAAAATATAAAAATTTTAATTTTAATTTAAAAATAAAAGTCTGAAATGTCAAAAGCTCAAAACTGAAGGTCAATTATGTAAATTTTAAGTGAAAGTCAGAATTTAACAAAATTATTTAAATATTAGTATGTGAAAAGTACTAATGTGTTTAAACAATGTTCAGGTCGAAGACTTGAAAAATACAAGTGTTAGACTCATGAAAGGAATCTCATGCACCTAACAGTGTTCACAAGTCCAAACAGGAGCATGATGAATTTCAAAAAAAATTTCAAGTGTTTTAGGCGTTTCTGACATCCTCATGCGCCTAAACAGTGGTCATAAGTCTGAAAATTTGTTTAAGTGTTGGGCGTTTCATCAATGCTCATGGGCCTACACAATACCAAGACTTTTCAAGATTTGGGTGTTTCAAGTTAAATTTCACCAAGGGTTAGGCATTTCAGCTAGTCTCATGCGCCTGAATAGTGTAAAAGCACATAAACTGTTCTTATGCGTCTGAACAGTGCTCATGAGCCTAAGCCCATGCGCACAAACAGTGCTCATGCGCCTAAATACTTAGTGAAAAATGATAGGTTCAAATGGATTGATTCTATGTTTGTAATTAAGCAATTAACAATTATATGAACAAAGTAATCAACAGATGTAAAAATTCATAGCAGTTTCTATTGATAGATGCAAAGGATTACAATGTACAATTTGTTGGATTCTTTATGCCCAAGACACATAGAATATTGATGTGGCTAGTACGCTATGATCCAAGTCGGGTCATACCCAATAAAAAGTTTAGCAAACACCAATAAGTATTTAATTGATGATATGATCATGCAATTAAATAATTACACCAATTTGAAAAATGGGTTTTCTAAATAAATTGCATACGAGATAGAACAACTTATAAGGATATTTTGTTCATAAGTATTATTTGTAATGTTATCTAAGTTAGTTAAATAACATCACATAATACTAGAGTGTATGAGTTTTACAAATTGAAAGGTTAATTTAAAAGCTCAAATTAGTGACTAGTTTAATAAAATGGATGACAAAATTAGGGGGAAACCTTTTGAAGACAAATTTTCGGCCGCCCCCCTCCTTATGGGTTTTTGCATTTTCATTTCGTGGAACTAGACAACTAAACACACACTCAACCTCTCTGTCTCTCTCTCATACATGCAAGAACCAAACTTTTCTCTCTAGTTTTCTTGAAGAGGTCATAGCTGAAAATCAGATTTTCAACCCTGCTTGGTTCGTTTTTGGTGGAGAAATCCTAGCAACAAGGTGTTTGCTTGAGGCTTGTGGTTATACAAGTTTTAGGACACATCCCCTTGGTGTTTTGGCCATTCAAGAGAAACTTCATCTTCATCAAAACCCACGATTTTCATAGCTCTACAAAGGTTGTATGTTTTGCACGTTTATGGTTGTTTTATTCTTCTTGATAGCTAGTTCTTACACATATAAACGATCCTATCTTCTTGGGTTTGTTGAGACAAAGTCATGAACCTTAATTTTCAGATTATAAATCATTAGATTATGGTCTTATTCCGCTGCGTTTTTCATATTTAAATGGTTAAACTATTGGCATCTAGAGCCGGATATGTGCATGACTAGCTTCAATAGTCTTTGTAAAATTGGTTTATGGGATTTTAACAACCTAATAAGGAATGTTTTGTGATGATATAATGAATCCCTTATGTTTCAAGGTTTAATCTAGCATGCTTAAGTATAAACCTTGAAAGATTTACATCAAATGGTTGATTGTGTTGTTTGGACAAACCTTAAAATTTGAGTTCACGTTGGCTGAAATTTTAGGGCTGAAATAAGGGATTCATTGTTGTTCTTGGATGTTGAATATATTTCATATTTTGGTGCATAACATAGCCTTGGCCTTATGTGTTTGGTTTTGGTTGATTGTGATTTGTCATGTTGGTTTTGATTCATAAAAGGGTTGTAATATTTGTGTTTTGTAATTTGGGTTGTAATTATTTATTCATTTGGTTATGTAATAAATAGATTAGGTGCATTTCTTTTATTAAAAAATTGTATTAGGATATAATTTTGTAAAAGGAAGATGCACAAGATGAAGACCCAAAGATGGACATAAAAGGCATGGACACTTGAAGTTTTGGATATGTGGATTCAAGTGGGAGTTCATGGACACATATGATGTGTCATTGTTTAACCCTTAAGAAAGACCTTATGACAACACTTGTGATGGCAAACAAGTGTAGTCAACTTAGTAGCTATGGTTATGCACTTATGTTTGTATGATTATGCTTGTTTAGTTGTTTGTTTTATGGTTGTTGGTTGATATTTGGATATGCATAACAAACTCATTAACAAACTTAACAAGCTAAAAATTGATGGTTCTTTATCATTAAATAGTTAATAAAAGGTTATTAATGTAGGATTCTATATGCCCAAGACACGTAGAATATTGATGCGGTTAGTACGTTATGATCCAAGTCGGGTTATACCCAATAACAAGCTTAGCAAACACAAATTAATATTTAATTGATGATATGATCATGCAATTAAATATTTACACCAATTTAGAAAATGGGTTTTCTAAATAAGTTGCATATAAGATGGAACAACTTATTAGGATATTTTGTTCAATAATATTATTTGTAGTGTTATTTAAATTAGTTAGATAACATCAAATAATATTATTTGTAGTGTTATTTAAATTAGTTAGATAACATCAAATAATAATAGTGTTATTTAAATTATTTTGCCCAATGTCCAATCTCCCCACACTTGAAGCATGGGTCATTAGTAGCAACCTTTTGCTTCTTCTCTTGTGGTTTGGGTGGCAGCCTTGCCACCCCTTTCCCCTTTCCCCATACGGGTCCCTTACCCTTGGCAACTTTTGCCTTGGATGCGGGATGAGGCCTTTTCTTGTTCCCACCTTCATTGATGGTGAGAACGGGTAAAACCCTTTTACCCATGGCCGCCTCGGCCGTTTTGAGCATTGAGTGAAGCTCACCAATGCTTTTGTCCCAAGCATTCAAGTTGTAGTTCAACACGAACTAACTCACATGTGTATGCAAGTAGGGTAACTTGATTTTCAAACCATGTTAAATGGATCACCTACAATATGGTTTCCAAATGGTGTTCATGGGATTAACATGCCGACTTTACATATGCTGTTTCAAGTCGATCCCATACCTCTAGAAGTTGCAAATGGTTGCAACCGTCAATCGTTGACCACCTTATTAATTTAAATCGTGGGATAAAGGTCACCTAACCACAATTTAAATGTAATGTTGGGTTCTAGATTTTAATATGAAAATGACCTTAAAAGGCATTAATTAATTATTAAAAATAGCAATATCGAAAATACTAAAATCGAACTTTGTTAAATTTTGTAGATGGCCACCACTAATGAAAATCACGATATCTCATCCGCGTCCAACCAATCATTACGAGCGATCCTCCAAAAGGAACGTCAAAATCATAACAACTTTATTGATTGGTATCGAAACTTGAGAATCGTTCTCAAACAAGAGAGAAGATCATATGTTTTAGACGACCCTATCCCCGATCAACCTACTGAGGATGATGAGGAGGCCTACAACGATTGACTGAAGTACACTGAGGACTCCGTCCAAGTGTCTTGTCTCATGCTAGCGAGCATGACTCCGGATCTCCAAAAGGAGTATGAACATCACGGAGCTTACGACATGATAACCCAGCTGAAGGAAACGTTCCAACTGCAAGCAAGGGTTGAGCGCTTCGAAACTGTTCGAGCACTCCATGCATGTCATATGGACGACAACCAATCTGTTTCATCTTATGTACTTAATATGAAAAGTCATATTGACCTCCTCGAGAGGCTTAATTGTCCCGTCTCGAAGGAATTGGCCACGGATTTGATCCTAAATGGCCTTACCAAGAAGTTCGAGACATTCGTCTTGAACTAAAACAAGAATGCTTGGGACAAGAGCATTGGTGAGCTTCACTCAATGCTCAAAACAGCCAAGGCGGCCATGGGTAAAAGGGTTTTACCCGTTCTCACCATCAATGAAGGTGGGAACAACAAAAGGCCTCATCCCGCACCCAAGGCAAAGGTTGCCAAGGGTAAGGGAACCGTTTGGGGAAAGGGGAAAGGGGTGGCAAGGGTGCCACCCATACCACAAGAGAAGAAGCAAAAGGTTGCTACTAATGACCCATGCTTCAAGTGTCGGGAGATTGGACATTGGGCAAGAAATTGTCCTGTCCATCTCCAAGAGTTGAAAGCAAAGAGGGATGTGGGCAGACCTCAGGTACAATATACATGATTCATATTGATCTTAATGTTACATCTTCTAACACATGGGTATTGGATACCGGATATGGAACTCATATTTGCAATTTGTTGCAGGGGTTCAAAAGAAGTAGGGACTTCAATCAAGGGGATGTTAGCCTCTTCATGGGCAATGGAGCTAAAGTCAAAGTTGAAGCTCGTGGGGACTACATCCTAAAACTTCCAAGTGGTTTGGATGTAATTTTGAAGAATGTTTTGTATGCTCCTAGTTTGACTAGGAACATTGTTTCTGTATCCCAATTAAGACATTATGATTATGTATTATCTTTTGTTGAAAATGATATTCATGTTTCTTTAAATGATATGTTCTATTTTAAAGCTATTCCCATTAATGGTATTTATGAATTGGTTCATGAAAATACTTTAAATAGTTCATTGTACCAAACTAACACCAAGAAACTCAAGTTGGATTTGAGTGATACCTATCTTTGGCATTGTCGTCTTGGTCATATAAACAAGAAACGTATACAAACACTTCAAAAGAATGGTCTTTTAAAAACAAATGAATGTGATTCATTTGATGTATATGAATCTTGTTTACAAGGAAAACTGACTAAGGCACCCTTTAGTGGAACTAACGAAAGGGCAAAAGACTTATTAGGAATCATACATTCGGATGTATGTGGTCCTTTTAAGCCAATGACTAGGAATGGTGAAAGATACTTCATTACCTTTACCGATGATTATAGTCGCTATGGGTATGTGTACTTATTAAGGCACAAAAATGAATCTTTTGAAATGTTCAAAATCTTCAAGAATGAAGTAGAAAATCAACTCAACAAGACGATTAAAGTTCTCCGCACCGATAGAGGAGGTGAATATCTAAGTGATGCTTTTCAAGATCATCTTAGGAGTTATGGGATTGTCTCACAACTCACTCCACCTGGAACACCACAACATAATGGTGTGTCTGAGAGGAGGAATCGAACCTTATTAGATATGGTCCGATCTATGATGGATAGAAGCACATTGCCTCTATCATTTTGGGGTTTCGCTTTGCTCTCCGAAGCCCGTATTCTAAATATGGCCCCAACCAAAAGGTGGAAAGGACACCCTTTGAGATATGGTATGGAAGAGTTCCATCCCTATCATACTTAAGGGTCTGGGGTTGTGAGGCTTATGTTAAGACTCCCACCCCAAACAAATTGGAAGTCCGATCCACCAAGTGTATCTTTGTTGGATATCCTAGAGATTGTATGGGATATTATTTCTATGACCCACTGGAACAAAAGGTGTTTGTTGCCAGAAAGGGTGAGTTCTTAGAAGCAAAGTTCCTTATGGAAGAAACTAGCAATAGAACAGTGGATCTTGAGGAGGATCAAGAACCACAACCCAATGCACGTTTGGTTGAAACTAGCACTCAACATGAGGATGTTGAGAATGATCAAGCGGTTGATCAATACACAAAACGTTCGCAGAAGTGGTAGAACTAGTAATCCACCTGAAAGATACGGATTTTTTATGGATGGATTCTATGTGGTAGATTCAGATGAACCAACCACATACCATGATGCAGTGTCCAATTCAGATTGTGACAAATGGCTTGAAATCATGAACGTTGAGATGAAATCCATGTATGAAAATCAAGTTTGGGAACTTGTTGTACCACCTCTTAATTCCAAGGCAATTAGAAGTAAGTGGGTTTTCAAGAAGAAAATAGACATGCATGGAAACTTGGATACTTACAAAGTTAGACTTGTAGCAAAAGGCTTCACTCAAACTCAAGGTGTTGATTATGATGAAACCATTTCTCCTGTCGCAATGCTTAAGTCAATTAGGATATTATTTACCATAGCCGCATATTATGACTCTGAGATTTGGCAAATAGATGTCAAAACCACTTTCCTAAATAGATATCTTGAGAAAGATGTCTATATAGTTCAGCCTGAAGGTTTTGGCGATCCAAAACATCCTAACAAAGTATGCAAGTTAAAGGAAGCAATCTATGGATTGAAACAAGCATCAAGAAGTTGGAATCACCGTTTTGATGAAGAAGTAATTAAATTTGGATTCATCAAGAACGCTGATGAAGCTTGTGTATATAAAAAAACTAGTGGGAGCATTATCATTTTCCTAGTATTGTACGTTGATGACATACTACTATTTGGAAAACTATTTGGAAATGACATTCCAACCTTGGAAGGGGTAAAAACCTGGTTTGGAAGTTGTTTTTCCATCAAGGATCTTGGTGAAGCTGCCTATATTCTGGGAATAGAGATCTATAGGGATAGATCAAGGCGGTTGATTGGTTTAAATCAAAGTGCATACATTGATAAAATCTTGAAAAGGTTCAAGATGGAGAACTCTAAGAAAGGTACGGTACCTATTCAAAGAGGAACGATATTGAGTATGACTCAATGTCCTAGCTTAAAGGATGAGCAAGATAAAATGAAGGCAATCCCATATGCAACTGCTATTGGATCCATCATGTATGCGATGATATGCACTCGACCGGACGTGTCATGCGCCTTGAGCATGGCGAGCAGATACCAGCAAAATCCTGGAAACAGTCATTGGATGGCTGTTAAGAACATACTTAAGTATCTAAGGAGGACAAGAGATATGTTCCTAATCTATGAATCTAGTGATGAGGAACTCGTTGTAAAAGGTTACACTGATGCGAGCTTCCAAACAGATCGTGATGATTCACGATTACAATCAGGATACATTTTCATCTGAATGGAGGAGCGGTCTCTTGGAAGAGCTCCAAGCAGGATGTGGTGGCTCTATCAACTACAGAATCAGAATACGTCGCCGCCTCATTGGCAGCTCAAGAAGCTGCATGGTTGAAGAAATTCTTTGCCGTTCTAGGGGTTGTCCTTTCCATTCAGGACCCCCTAGAGATCTTTTGTGATAACGAGGGTGCGATTGCTCAAATCAAGGAACCCTGTGCTCATCAAAAGACTAGGCACATTGAGCGGAGATTCAACTACATACGAGATGAAGTTGAAAAGGGAAAGATATTTATTCGCAAAGTTCACACGGATCAAAACATTACGGATCCTCTCACAAAGATCCTTGAAAAGGCAAAGCATGAAGGTCATACTTGTGCCATGGGACTTCGATATTCTAGTGATTGGATTTGATCTGTAAATTTTATATGTTGATATATGGAACCTTTTATTATTTGAATAAAATTATTTGGTTATAATGTTTCAATTAATGTTCCAATTTAGCATGTTTAATCCATGAGTAAATTGTTTACTCTAAATGTCCGTAGTCGTTTAGACTTGTGGGAACAAGTATTGAGGATAAGACTATTATGAACTTGGATTGGTTGATATTCATAAGGATGAATATAGAGCAATGGGTTGCTACCAAGGTTCATAGATATTTGTGGGATACAAATATTGGACTAACCCGCATCTCAAATTTTACTACATGGAATCTTATTGATTGATCATAAGTAAATTTGAGTAAAGGCGAATATTATTTAGTATCCTCCAACCTGAGATACATATTAGGTTTTGATATTCACCAAGTGTCATACCTTGAGCTAATTCTTCACTGTCCTTAAATAGTGGACAGTACATAAGGGTATGTTCAAGTATGACACGAGGTGTTTGTGAGAAACGTATGTAGTCAAGAAGGAATTTGTTCCTCTTATTCGTTGAGAGTTAGATGTCTAAGGCCTGATTAAGTTAAATCAACAAGGAATGATCATTCTGTGCCCTTGGATTTAACATGACATCTGTAACAAAAGGATAGATGATTGATATGCACTCGGCCGGACGTTTCATGCGCCTTGAGCATGACAAGCCGATACCAGCAAAATCCTAGAAAGAGTCATTGGATGGCTGTTAAGAACATACTTAAGTACCTAAGGAGGACTAAAGATATTTTCCTAATCTATAGATCTGGTGGTAAGGAACTCGTTGTAAAAGGTTACACGGATGCAAGTTTCCAAACCGATCGTGATGATTCACGATCACAATCGGGATACATTTTCATTCTGAATGGAGGAGCGGTCTCTTGAAAGAGCTCTAAACAGGATGTGGTGGCCTTATCAACTACAAAATCTAAATACACCGCCGCCTCATTGGCAGCTTATGAAGCTGCATAGTTGAAGAAATTCATTGCCGATCTAGGGGATGTCCCTTCCATTCAGGACCCCCTAGAGATCTTTTGTGATAACTAGGGTGCGATTGCTCAAATCAAGGAACCTCGTGCTCATCAAAAGACTAGGCACATTGAGCAAAGATTCAAATACATACGAGATGAAGTTGAGAAAGGAAAGATATGTATTCGCAAAGTTCACACGGATCAAAATATTGCCGATCCTCTCACGAAGCTCCTAGAAAAGGCAAAGCATGAAGGTCATACCTGTGCCATGGGACTTCGATATTCTAGTGATTGTATTTGATCTGGAATTTCGTATTTGGATATTTGGACCTCTCTTATTGCTTGAATAAAATTATTTGGTTATAATATTTCAATAGATATTCCAATTTAGCATGTTTAATCCATGGGTAAATTGGTTACTCTAAATGTTTGTAGTCATTCATACTTGTGGAAACAGGTATGAGGGTAAGACAACTATGTAGTTGGATTGGTGGATATTCATAAGGATAAATATAGAGTAATTGGTTACCACCAAAGTTTATAGATATTTGTGGGATACAAATATTGGACTAACCCGCATCTCAAATTTTACTACATGGAATCTTCTAGATTGATCATAAGTAAATTTGAGTAAAAGGCGAATATCATTTGGTATCCTCAGACCTGAGATACATATTGGGTTTTGATATTCACCAGGTGTTATACCCTGAGCTAGTTCGTCACTGTCCTAAAATAATGGACAGTGCGTAAGGCTATGTTCAGGTATGACACGAGGTGTTTGTGAGAAACGTATGTAGTCAAGATGGAATTTGTTCCTCTTATTCGTTGAGAGCAAGATGTCTAACGCCTGATTAAGTTAAATCAACAAGGAATGATCATTCTGTGTCCTTGGATTTAACATGATATCTGTAACAAAAGGATAAATGATTGATTCACCTAAATCATTTCAAGTAGGATACTTGAATGGGATGATGTTATTGAATGGCTGTAAGTCATACGTATTAAGGGTAGTAAACTGTTGTTAGGCGGTATTTACTGCTTGCATCAATCTTCAATGAATCTTGTGCAAGTGGGAGACTGTAGGATTCTATATGCCCAAGGCATGTAGAATATTGATGCGGTTTGTACGTTATGATCCAAGTCGGGTTATACCCAATAACAAGCTTAGCAAACACAAATTAATATTTAATTGATGATATGATCATGCAATTAAATATTTACACCAATTTAGAAAATGGGTTTTCTAAATAAGTTGCATATGAGATGGAACAACTTATTAGGATATTTAGTTCAATAATATTATTTGTAGTGTTATTTAAATTAGTTAGAAAACATCAAATAATAATAAGAGTGTATAACTTATACAATTAAAAGGTTAATTGTATAACAAATTACAAGACTAGTTTAAAATGTGTGTGTGTTTGATTTAAAGGGGGAGACCCCTTTTGAATTAAGATTTTCGGCCGCCCCCCCCCCCTATTTTTTGATTGGTTCTTTTGCTTTCTAGAAAATACACACCATAACTGGTCTTGCACACTTTACTTCTGTTATCTCAATACATGCAAAACACACAAAAGAAACCTCTCTCTCTCTCTCTAAAAAGCTCATGGCACAGCCGCAACATTTTGGAGGTTTTTGAGTCCTTTTTGGTGTTCTTCTCCCTAGCAAGAAGATGTTTTGCTATCAAGCTTGGGGTATAAAAGCTTGAGAGGACCTCTTTTGGTGCTTTGTCATTTTTCATCATCCATTTCAACCTCTTTTGCTGCTGAAAGGTAGATTATGGCAGCTTCTTTATAGTTGTCCATAATGTGTTGTTTGTATTTTCATAGCTAGCATCATTCACATATAAAAGATCCTCTTGTTTTTGGGTTTGTTTAAAACTTATAAGATCAAAAGAAAACCTGAAATTTCAGTTTATAAACAATGTTATAATGGTCAACTTCCGCTGTGTTTTTACAAAGTTTAAATGGTTAAACTATGTTTTATGTTCTATCAAACCCAACAATTAAAAGGATTAATGATTTTAATAAAAGAGGTTTTATTAAAAATGAACCATAGGGTACCTTGTATTTGAAAGCATGAAAATATAAGGTATATAGAGTTTTCAAAACTAGAATTAATGAAAACAAAAATCCCTTTGGAAACAAGTTTAACATCATCCTTTTACACGACACTCGAATCACTAGAGAATTATTTGTGGAATAAAGGTCACCTAACCACTTTTAGGAAACTTGTGTTTTTGAGATGGGCTTAACGTACTTGTGGGATAAAGGTCACCTAACCACTTGTATGTATAAACTCACACGTGCGTGTAAGTAGGACGACTTGAATTGGAAACCATGTGCATAGGGTCACCGAAGCATGGCATACATTGGTGTTCATGGGATTATACATGCCAACTAAACATAAGATGTTTAACCGATCCCATAAGGCTAGAAATTGAAAAAGGTTGCAAATAGTCAAATGTTGACTACCTTGTTAATTTAAATAATGGGATAAAGGTCACCTAACCATCATTTAAATGTAACGTAGGATTCTAGGTTTTAATTTTTAATTGTCTATAAGACATTAAAGGGTATTAATGATTAAAACGTAATTTTTGGGAAATACTAATATGCACTTTGTAAATTTTGTAGAAATGGCCGCAAACAATAACGCTACCACCCCGACCGTCCATACCCTATCGTTGAGAACTATCTTAGAGAGGGATCGTCTTAACCACAATAATTTCATGGACTAGTTTTGAAACTTGAGAATCGTTCTCAAGCAAGAGAAAAAGGCCTATGTACTAGACGATCCCATTCCTGACCAACCCGACCCCGAGGATGTTGAGGCCTATAACGACTGGCTTCAGTACACTGAGGATTCCATGCAGGTTTCTTGCCTTATGTTGGGAACTATGATTCCCGAACTACAAAAGGATTTGGAGCATCATGGGGCATATGACATGATTACCCAGTTGAAGGAAATGTTCCTTCAACAAGCTAGGGCAGAGCGCTTTGAAACGGTTCAAGCGCTTCACACATGTCACATGGAAGAAACCCAACCGGTATCATCTTATGTAATTAAGATGAAAAGCTACATTGATCGCCTCGAGAGGCTTAACTGTCCTGTCTCTAAGGAGTTGGCCACGGATTTGATCCTTAATGGGCTAACTAAAAAGTTTGAGACGTTCATAATGAATTACAATATGAACGGATGGGACAAGAGCATTGGTGAGCTTCACGCAATGCTCTAAACAGCTGAGGTGGGGATGGGTAGAAAGGTTATACCTGTTCTCTCGATCAATGAGGGATGCTATAAGAAAAGGCCTTTCCCCGATCCCAAGGCAAATGTTGCCAAAGGAAAGGGGTATGTCAAAGGGAGGGGGAAAGGGAAGGTTAGAGCGGAACCTCCAACGCCTAAGCTTAAGAAGCCTAAGGTTACGGAGAATGATCCATGCTTTGAGTGTGGTGAGATAGGACATTGGAAACGAAATTGTCCAACCTATCTCAAACAGTTGAGGAACAAGAGGGATGCTGGGGAAACCTCAGGTACAACTTTCATGATTCATATTGGTTTAAATGTTATTTCTTCAAACATATGGGTATTGGATACCGGATGTGGAACTCATATTTGCAATTTTTTGCAGGGGTTCAAAAGAAATAAGCACTTTAAGAAGGGAGACACAAGTCTCTACATAGGCAACGGAGCAAAAGTTGATGTCGAAGCCCAGGGAGACTATATTTTGAAACTTTCAAATGGTTTGGAAGTTATTCTTAAGAAGATTTTGTATGCTCCTAGTTTGACTAGGAACATAATTTTTGTTTCCATTTTAAAACAATGTGGTTATGAATTAAAGTTTGTAAACAATGGTATTCATGTTTCTATGGATGATGCATTTTATTTTAAGGCTATGCCTTTTAATGGTATCTATGAATTGATTCATGATGATTCATCCTAAAATAACTCACTATACCAAACAAGCACCAAGAAAATTAAAATGGATTTAAGTGATTCTTATCTTTGGCATTGTCGTCTTGGTCACATAAACAAGAATCGGATTCATGCACTCCAAAAGAATGGTCTTTTGAAAACAAATGAAAATGGTTCATTTGATAAGTGCGAATCTTGTTTACAAGGTAAGATGACCAAGTCGCCCTTTAGTGGTACTAACGAGAGGGCAAAAGACTTATTAGGAATCATACATTCGGATGTATGTGGTCCTTTTAAGACAATGACTAGAAATGGTGAAAGATACTTCATTACCTTTACCGACGATTATAGTCGCTATGGTTATGTGTACTTGATGGCACATAAACATGAAGCCTTTGAAATGTTCAAAAACTTCAAGAATGAATTAGAAAATCAACTCAACAAAACCATCAAAGTTCTTCGTTCAGATAGAGGAGGTGAATACCTAAGTGAGGTTTTTCAAGATCATCTAAGAAGTTGTGGGATCGTCTCACAACTTACTCCACCTGGAACACCAGAACATAATGGTGTGTCTGAAAGGAGAAACCGAACCCTATTGGATATGGTTCGCTCTATGATGGCTGTAAGCTCAGTGCTCTATCATTTTGGGGTTTCGCATTACTCTCCGCGGCTCGTATTTTGAATATGGCCCCGACCAAGAAAGTGGATTCCACACCTTTTGAAATATGGCATGGAAGAGTTCCATCGCTATCATATTTAAAGGTATGGGGTTGTAAAGTCTATGTTAAGCAAAACACCCAAAACAAGTTGGAAAGTCGATCTACTAAGTTTATATTTGTTAGATATCCCAAAGACTGTATTGGATACTACTTCTTTGACCAACAGAGCAAAAAGTATTTGTTGCTCGAAAGGCAGAGTTCTTGGAAGCCAAGTTCCTTATGGAAGGAATGACGTATAGAACAGTGGAATTTGATGAGGATCAAGATCCACAAGCCGATACACGTTTGGTTGACACTAGCAATCAACAGGAGGTTGTTGATGATGATCAAAAGGTTGATCAATACATTCAAAACGTTCGCAGATCTAGTAGAGTTAGCATTCCACCTAAAAGATATGGATTTTTCATGAATGGATGTTATGTGCTTGACTTCGATGAGCTAACTACATACCATGATGCAATGACCAACATAGACTGTGACAAATGGCTGGAAGCCATGAATGTAGAGATGCAATCCATGTATGACAACCAAGTTTAGGAATTGGTTGACCCTCCACCTCTCCAAACCGGTTGGCTGCAAGTGGGTTTTCAAGAAGAAAACGGACATCCATGGAAACTTGGATACTTTCAAGGCAAGACTTGTAGCAAAAGGTTTCACTCAAACTTAAGGGGTTGATTATGATGAAACCTTCTCGCCTGTGGCAATGCTAAAGTCAATTAGGATATTGTTTGCCATAGCTGCTCATTATGACTATGACATTTGGAAAATGGATGTCAAAACCGCTTTTCTTAATGGACATCTTGAAGTCCATATGGTTCAGCCTGATGGTTTTAGCAATCCAAAACATCCTAATAAAGTATGCTAGTTAAAAAGATCAATCTACGGATTGAAACAAGCATCGAGAAGTTGGAATCAACATTTTGATGAGGAAATCAAGAAATTTGGTTTCATCAAGAACGCTGACGAGGCTTGTGTGTATAAAAAGGCTAGTGGGAGCATAATTACATTCTTAGTATTATATATTGATGACATACTACTATTTGGAAATGATATTCCAACCATGAAAGGTGTTAAAACCTGGCTTGGAAGTTGTTTTTCCATAAAAGATCTCGGTGATGCCGCCTATATTTTAGGAATAAAGATCTATAGGGATAGATCGAGGCGGTTGATAGGTGTAAACCAAAGTGCATATATTGATAAAATCTTAAAAAGGTTCAAATGGAAAACTCTAAGAAAGGTATGGTACCTATTCAAAGAGGGATAATATTGAGTACATCTTAATGTCCATGCTCAAAGGATGAGCAAGCTCAAAGGATCCATCATGTATGCGATGATATGCACTAGACCAGACGTGTCATGCGCGTTAAGCATGACAAGCAGATCTCAGCAGAATCCAGGTAATAGCCATTGGATGGCTGTTAAAAGTATATTGAAATACCTTAGGAGGACTAAGGATATGTTTCTAATATACGGATTTGATGAAGAGGAGCTCGTTGTAAAGGGTTACACGGATGCGAGTTTCCAAACTGATCGAGATGATTCTCGATCACAATCGGGGTATGTCTTCATTATGAATGGAGGAGCAGTGTCCTGGAAGAGTTCAAAACAAGACATGGTAGCATTGTCCACTACAGAATCCGAATACATAGCCGCCTCATCAGCAGCTCAGGAAGCTGGATGGATAAAGTAATTTATCACCGATCTAGGGGTGGTCTCTACCATTCAAGACCCCCCAGAAATCTTTTGTGATAACGAGAGTGCGATTGCACAAATCAAGGAACCCCGTGCACATCAAAAGACTAGACACATTGAGCGTAGTTTCAACTACATAAGCGATGAAGTTGAAAAGGGAAAAATATATATTCGTAAAGTTCACACCGATCAAAACATTGCGGATCCACTCACAAAGCTCCTTGAAAGGGCAAAGCATGAAGGTCATACTTGTGCCTTAGGACATCGATATTCTAGTGATTGGAATTGACATGTTTAGTATTTAAAAGCTTGGAACAATGTAATATTTAACTCTTTCATATATATATATATATTTGTGATATTTTGAGTTATGTTCATTTTAGCATGTATACATCCATGAATATGTTAATTATTTTAAATGTCTGTAGTCGATTATATTTGTGGGAGCAAATATGAATGTAAGACTATTATGAACATGGATTGGTGGATATTCATGAGGCATGAATATAGAGCAATTGGTTGCTGCCAATGTTCATAGATATTCGTGGGATACGAATATTGGACTGACCCGCGTCTTAAATTTTACTACATGGAATATTTTAGATTGATCATAGGCAAATTTGAGTAAAGGCGAATATCATTTGGTATCCTCCGACCTGAGATACATATTGGGTTTTGATATTCACCAATGTGTCATACCTTGAGCTAGTTCTTCACTGCTCTGAAATAATTGACAGTACACAAGGCTATGCTCAGGTGTGACACGAGATGATTATGAGAAACGTATGTAGTCAAGATGGAATTTGTTCCTCTTATTCGTTGAGAGCAAGATGTCTAAGGCCTGATTAAGTTAAATTAACAAGGAATGGTCATTCTATGTCCTTGGATTTAACATGACATCTGTAACAAAAGGATAATTGATTAATTCACCTAAATCATTTCAGGTTGGATACTTGAAGGGGATGATGTTATTGAATGGCTTTTAGTCATGCGTATTAAGGGTAGTAAACCGTTGTTAGGCGGTATTTACTACTTGTATCAACCTTCTATGAATGTTATGCAAGTGGGAGATTGTTGGATTCTTTATGCCCAAGACACATAGAATATTGATGTGGTTAGTACGCTATGATCCAAGTCAGATCATACCCAATAATAAGTTTAGCAAACTCCAATAAGTATTTCATTGATGATATGATCATGCAATTAAATAATTACACCAATTTGGAAAATGGGTTTTCTAAATAAATTGCATACGAGATAGAACAACTTATAAGGATATTTTGTTCATAAGTATTATTTGTTATGTTATCTAAGTTAGCTAAATAACATCACATAATACTAGAGTGTGTGAGTTTTACAAATTAAAAGGTTAATTTAAAAGCTCAAATTAGTGACTAGTTTAATAAAATGGATGACAAAATTGGGGGGAAACCTTTTGAAGACAAATTTTCGGCCGCCCCCGTCCTTATGGGTTCATGCATTTTCATTTATTGGAACTATACAATTAAACACACACTCAACCTCTCTCTCTCTCTCTCTCTCATACATGCAAGAACCAAACTTTTCCCTCTAGTTTTCTTGAAGTGAAAATCGGATTTTCAGCCCTTCTTGGTTCGTTTTTGGTGGAGAAATCCTAGCAACAAGGTTTTTGCTTGAGGCTTGTGGGTATACAAGTTGAGGACACCTCTCCTTGGTGTTTTGGCCATTCTAGAGCAGCTTCATCTTCATCAAAACCCACGATTTTCACAGCTTTACAAAGGTTGTATGTTTTGCATGTTTATGGTTGTTTTATTCTTCTTGATTGCTAGTTCTTACATATATAAAAGATCCTATGTTCTTGGGTTTGTTGAGACAAAGTTATGAACCTTAGTTTTCAGATTATAAATCATTAGATTAAGGTCTTATTCCACTGCGTTTTTCATGTTTAAATGGTTAAACTACTATGTTTATGGTCCAACAAACCCATCCCAATTGATAGAGTTCAAACGTCTACCTGCATAAAATACATATAATATATTTATAGTAATCAAAGAAACAAAATGAACATATATTTACAAATAATTCCCTATACTATTGCAAAAATTAAAATACAAAGACAAATAAAGACAACATGTTAATCTTGAAGAAGTACTAACAATACTCCCCCTAAGATTTACATGGTCTTCAGTCTTTAGAAATCTTCAGTCTTCTTTGTCTTTGTCTTCTCTTTCTTTATTCTTCAGTCTTCTTTCAGCTTCAGTCTTTTCAGCTTCAATCTTTTTTGCTTCAGTCTTCTCTGCTTTAGTCTTCTGTCTTCTTTTCATCCATCTTCAAACTTCAAAATAATCTTCAGGTTCTTCTTAAATCTTAAACATCGGGTTTTCCTTGTATAACTCCTATTCTTTTAAGGATTTAGCAATTGTAGATTTGAACTTGCTTGCTAATACTCCTTGTTCAGGCTTAGCCTCATTTGTCTTTATCTCCATCTTGTTCATCACCTCTAGTGTATCTTTTGATAATACTGTAATACCAATGTTAGCATAAAGCTTGATAGGTTTTGAACTACCTTTTGAATACACCTCCAACACGCCTTTACTTGATATTCTCATAAATTCAATCTCTTTAATATCTTTCTTGACTATGTTAGCATAAGCTAACGCTTTCCTTAGTGAGATTCTATCCATTGCATCATTCATAACTTTAATGATTTGACAGAAAGTATTTCTTATCATTCTCTGCAATCTCTGGAGATACTCTTTCAAATTTTTGGACTGATAGGAAAGAAATGTAGCTAGGATGTAACACTTTAAGCTCAAAAACACCAAACAAAGTGATCATATCCTCATACCAATTCTCGAGATTTTGGACTAATTTGAGCTCAAATGTCTCAGTGTTGTAGAACCATCTCAGGATTGGTTTTGACTTTTGAGTCCCTTCTATGACTTTCAATCATGGAGTGGAATCTTTCTCAAAGTCTTGATCACAAAATTCAATCAAAAAGTGTTCATCTTCTAATTGTTTTCCTTTAATATTCCTGTTTTTCTTCAAAGTAGCAAAATATTCTTTATCTTCCTGTGAGCATCTTGTTTCTAAAAATGCACTTGCTCAAGTTATCACTCTGTTTAAAAGCTCAACAAACACATCATCTCGTTTAGCTCCAGTTGGATTAATTAAAGGTAGTTTATTCAACTCCTTGAGGTTTTGAACTAGGAGCTTGATAATGATAGAGTAAAAATGATATACATCACACACTGCATTAACTCGCTTAATCAGGAAGGCATCAAATATTTCATCAGATTGATTGTCCTTTCTGTAATACATTTCATACCAAGTCTCTAGTCGATCTAGCTTTATTGAATAATTGTTTCTGATCAAGAGAAACTTTGTAAGCTTGTTTCTTTGATTCAGGAAACATCTTCATAAGCTCTTTTCTTCATTCATACACATTTATCTTTTGAGCCATCGACCGGATCTCTTGTGGTTTCAACATCTGTGTTGTCTTAGTTATCTCAAGGTATTGAGGATTGTCAATATCCAGAATGATCATCTTGTTAGATTGCTTTCTAGTAGCTTGAAAGGTTCTAACAAGATTCCTTAATGATTCACCTTGAAGTCTCTTTAGCTTCTTCCAAGGATAACTTCTAGCTTGCAACCAAGATCTCAATGCTAGAATACTCATCTCGTTAGGATCAGGATGGTGAAGTTCAGAGCTAGACATCTCTTTCACATTAATGCTCTCTTGAAGTGGGTTCCACTCACCATGCTCCACCACTATTTCATTTGGATCCACTAGGGATACTGACTCTACAGTTATACACTTTTCATACTCTTCATTTATCTGAGTCACAGTCAAACCATCCAGGAATACTCTGTTACATTTCATTCTTACCAAAAAATTATATCTGTCTTCAAAATCAATTGGTATCTCCTCTTCAGTTGTTTCTACTGGTGTGAAGTTCTGTTCAAAGTTAGCTTCATCAATGTCTTCATCTTCAAGAACTTCAACATACCAATCATCATCAAACTCATCTTCAATATCATCCAATGCTTCTATAGTCTCTTGCACAAATTTCTCACCTTCCTCCTAAATTTCAGAAATCTTTTGGATTTCAGATGAAGACTCAGGTAGAACCGATTCATCTACTTCATCTAGCTTTCTTTTACCCTTGCCAACAGCAGGAGTTTCCTCAATGTTGATTGGATTGATTTTAGACACAATATCAATGTCAGGTGAATCAAGCTTTTGAGTCTCTTTAAATTTAGCTAACTCCTCTTTCATTATATCACTTTCTTCAGTTAGCTTTTTGAATTTTTCTTCCATTACATCATAATCTCTTATCATCACCTCAAAAGTTTTCATGATTTCATTTTTATCTTTCACCAAAGTAACCATCTCAGCATCCTTCATTTGAATAACTTCTTTGAGCTTCTAATTTCCTTCTTTCAAATCAACTATTTCCTTTTCTTGAGCCATATTGATTTCTTTCAACTTTTCCAACTCATCAACATCAATAATATCGTCAGTCTATATAGACACATTGTGTGCTGTAACAACTCGAATGTCTTCAGATTCAATTGGAGTTGTGCTTTGGAATACAGGTTTAGACAACATAGCATCCTTGAAATCAAAATCAAATGTTTGATTTTGAACATTAGCATCTGCTTGCTCATCACCTTGAGCTTCAGTCATAGGTTCATCATGAGTCATTCCTTCAGAAGTTCATTCCCCAACATCATGTGCCTCAGTAGCATGATCATAAGAAGTAGACTTACTACTATCTACTTGATGTGCTTCAGCTGCACCATTAGCACCATCATCCTCACTATCACTTGATGAACTTTCATCGGCTTCATCATCATGATCACCTTCATCATCATCTTCATCATTATCATCAGATAAGACTTGAGGAGCTTCATCAACTAGATCATCAGGATCCACTGGTTCACCTTCTATCAAGTAGAAGTGATCTAAGTTGATATCCATATTATTATTAGCAACATCCCTCATATATTGAAACATAGGAACATTTTGAGCTCCTGTGATCATGGCTAGTCTTTTATATGATATCTCAGTCATATGTTCAAGTTCCATGACATCACCACCAACACCATAGACTTGGATATCTGGATATTCTTCATTTATCATCATTTGCAGGAACCTTGGATACATCAGATACTTGTTCTTGATACCTTTTTCAAGGTTGAAGATAAATCCATTTAGAATCCACTTTGCCATATTACATCTTCTATTTGTAGCAATGGCAGCTATCGAGGAAGCAAATGTCCACTGGAAATGAATTCCATCCAGCACTTCTTTTGGACATGCAATGCTGAAAAATGTAGCATAATAGCTTCCAATGGTTATACACTCTTGCACTGAAAAACTGTTTCTTTGGGAAATGATCAGGATGACCCATTTATATGAATGTTTGTCTTCATTCATTAAATGATATCTCAGACAAATCAGCTGGATCATTTTGTCCCAATCTAAGAGCAATTCTTACAGACTCTTCAGATACTTCAATCATTCTTTCATTGGTGATAAAACCTCTCACCACCTTTCTTCCATTATCATAGATTCTACTAAGGTTGTGTTCTAGAATTTGTTGATCAATCTAGAGTAGATCACTGGCTTGTAACACATAGCATAGACATACTTTGTCCTCAGTAAAAATCTAATCATCTCCTCATAGGATACAACATCTTGAACATCCTCGTTAAGCAAAGCAGCAACGTTATGCTTTGGCTCAAACTTTAGATCAGCCATCTGCACAAATAAAAACACAAACTTTAGACACTTTGATTTTATTTTAAAACAATTTGATTTTGACGAACTTTGATTTAAATTTTAATGAATTATTATATGCTAAAACGCTCACAAACAGTTTCAACCTCATGCGCACAGACAGTGCTCACATGCCTAAATTCTTTGTGTTATTTTCAGGCTCATGTGCACAAACAGTACTCGTGTGCCTAAAAATTCACACTTATTATAAATAGAACACTTTGAGATTTTCAGTCATTTACACTATTCAAATCCCCTGAACATCACTCTCGACTCTCGGTTACCCTTATTTCACATAATCCGATTGTTTATGATCTATACTTGTGTTTGATACTTTGTTTACAGATTACAAATGTAAGTTCATAATCAAATCTATACAAATTTCAAGATTTTGATTCAAATTTGACTGGGCGTTTCTTTGCTATTCGGGCGTATGAGCCCTAAGTTGTCTAATAATCTAAAATTTGTGAATGAAATGAGAATTAAGAACATAAATTGAAGATTGATTGTTAATTTAAACATGATTACGAGCCTATGAATACATTTAAAACTGAGTTTCATTAAATTTAATTTTGTTGATGATGATTCACAGTCGAAGTGATGAAGATGAACAGTCAAACCTTTGAATTTTTAATTAAAATGAAAAATTCATAAGTACAAGTTAGATTAAAAATTTTTAAAACATAATAATTTGTTATATTTCAATCAAAATTTATTGACTTTAAAGTGTTCAAATCAAATTAACTAAATTTCTTGTTTTATTTGTGCAGATGGATGATTTAAAGTTTGAGCCTAAGCATAACATAGCAACATTTCTAAATGAAGATGTACAAGATATTGTTAGCTATGAAGAAATGATTAGATTTTTACTGAGGACAAAATGTATATGCTATGTTACCAGCCTGTCATCTATGCTAGATTGATCAAGAGGTTTCAAAACATAGCATATGTTGAGTTCAATGATAAAGGAAGGAAAGTCTTGAGAGGCTTTACCACCAATGACAGAATGGTTGAAGTTTTAGAAGAGCCTATTAGAGTTGCTCTAAGATTAGGGCAAAATGACCCAGAAGACTTATCAGAGCTGACATTTGATGAATGTAGAGAAACATTCATGTCAATGGGTCACCCTGATCACTTTCCCAAGAAACATTTCTTTAGAGCCAGAGTCTACAACCGTTGGAAGTTATTGTGTTACATATTCCAACAATTCATGTCTAAGAGGAGTGTTGGATGGAATTCTTTTCCTATAGACATTGCATCTCCTATAGTAGCTCTTACAACTAATAGAAGATTTAACATGGCCAGATGGATCTTAAATGGGTTTATATTTAATTTGGAGAAAGGTATAAGGAATAAATACCTGATGTATCCAAGATTTTTGCAAATGATATGAAGAACACCCATATTTCCATGTGTATGGTGTTGGTGGAGAAATCTTAATCCTTGAGCATATGTCTGAGATTTCTTACAAAAGATAGACTATAGTTACAAGTGCTGAAAATGTACCTATATTTGAGTATATGAGGAATGTTGCTCAAGATGAAGTAGACATCAATATAGATCATTTTCATTTGATTGATGGTGAATCAGGTGATCCAGCTAATCTCATTGAAGAAGTTCCTCAAGAGTATTCTTATCATGATGAAGAAGATGATGATGATGATGAGGATGATGATGAAATTGATGACGCTAATAGTTCATCTAGTGATGATGATGGAGACGGTGGTGATGGTGGTGTAGTTGAGAATGTTGATGATGAAGCTATAGATGAGGAGCATGTTCATAAAGTTAATAAGGAAACACAGGACGGTGGTGATATGGACTGTAATTATGAATGTAAATCTTGATTAACAACAAGATTTTGGCATAGAATACATTGATGCAATGATGTCTAAGCCTATCTTTTAAACCTTAACACCTATTGTTGCATCTCCTATGCATATCTTTCAAGAAGCTTCTGTAACTGAAGAAACTCATGTCCAAACATCACACAATGTGTCTGTACAAACTGAAGATGATCAAGATGTTGATTTCATTGATTCTCTGAAAGAAGCTAACAAGGCACAGGAAGTGATTATTGTGAATTTAAAAGAAGAGAATGATAAATTGAAGGAAGTGATTCTTAAAAAGGATGAAGAAATTATTGAGCTGGTAAAATCCAAAGAAGAGAATGTGAAAACCTTTGAAGTCATGATGAGAGACTATGACTTGATGGAAGAAAAGTTTAATAAGTTGAAAGAAGAAAATGAACTCTTGAAACAAGAATTAGAAAAGATGAATGAAAAGCAAATGGCTGAATCTCCAAAAATTGTTATTGTTTCTGAAGTAAACCCTATTGATGTTGAGAAGATTCCTGAAGTTCATAAAAGGAAAAAGGAAGCTTGATGATATAGATGTTTCAGTCTTACCTGAATCATCATTCAAAGTTCAAAAGACTGTTGCGAGTCAAGTAGAAGAAGAACAAAATGTTCAAGATAAAATTAGAGCTCCTGAAGATATAGAAGATGAATTTGATGATGATTGGTATGATGAGGTACTTGAAGATGAGGATATAGTTGAAGCTAACTTTGAACCAAATTTTTTCACCAATGGAGACAACACAAGATGATGTACCTATTGATTTTGAAGATAGGTATAATTATTTGGTGAAAATGAAGTATAACAGAGTTTTTCTTGAGGGTCTGACTGTCTCCCAGATCAATGAAGAATATGAAAAGTGCATAACCGCTGAGTCGGTTGCATCGGTTGATCCAAATGAGATAGATGTTGAACATGAAGAATGGAACCTTTGCAAGAAAGTATTAATGTTAAGGAACTTTCATCTTCTGAATTACACCATCCGGATACTGAAGACATGAGCATTTTGCTTTAAGATCATGGTTACAAGCACGTAGCTGTCCAAGAAAGAAGCTTAACAGGTTGTAATCAGAATCATTAAAAAAATTAGTGAGGAGTTTCCAAGAAAAAGAAAAACAAACAAACAAGATGATTGTGCTCAATATGGATAATCCTTAATATTTAGAGATTACAAAGAGGATGCGGATATTGAAGCCTCAAGAGATAAAAGCTATGGCTAAGAAGAGCTCAGTTTATGAAAGATGAAAGGAATTAATGAAATTTTTTCCTGAAAATAAGAAACAAGCTTATAAAGTATCAATTGGGCAAAGGCAACTGTGGAATAAAGCTCGATCTACAGGAGATTTGGTTAGAAATGTGTTATAAAAAGGACAATAAATCTCAGAATTGCTTAATGCAATGATTACTCCTGACACAACCAATGCAATGAAAATAATTGCATGGAAATATGATGAAGTGTTTGATGCCTTTTTGATAAAAAGAGTTAATGCTGTTTGTGATGTTTATCACTTTTTCACAAGCATCATAAAGTTACCAGTGCAAGATTTAAAGGAGCTGAACAAATTGCCTTTGATCAATCCATTGGAGCTAAGGGAGGTGAAACCTTTGTAGAATTGATGAACAGAGGTATAACCAGAGCAAGCTCATATTTGCAAATAAGATGTAATCAAGAGGATAAAGAATACTTTAATTCATTGAAGAAGAATAAAAAGTATAGAGGAAAACAAGAAGATGAAGATCATTTTTTGATTGAGTTTAGTGATCTATACTTTGAGAACGTAACTACTCCTGGAATTAAAGTGATAGATGGAACTTAGAAGTCAAAACCAATTTTGAGATGCTTTTACAATGCTGTTACTTTTGAATTAAAGTTAGTTTGAAATTTAGAAAATTGGATCATGATATGATTACATTTTTTGGAGTCTTTGAATTAAAACTTCTACATCCGAATTACATCTCATTTCTATCAATTCAATATTTTAAGAGAGTAGTACCTGAAGTGGTTGAGAATGACAAGAAGTATTTCTTATCCATCATCAAAGTAATAAATGCTATGATGGAAAGAATCTCCTTGAGAAAAGCATTAGCATATGCAAACATTGTAAAGAAAGTTATCAAAGATATAGATTTCATGAGGATATCAAGCAAGGGGGTGCTAGAAGTGTATTCAGAAGAGCATCCAAGACCATTTGAACTGTATGCTAACATTGATATTATAGGTTTGTCTGAAAAACATTGAAGGTGATGAATCAGATGGAGATTAAGACTAATGAAGCTAAACCTGAACAAGGAATTTTGCCAAGCAAGTTCAAATCAACCATTGCTAAAGCCTTCAAAGAACAAGAGTTGTATAGAGAAAAATCAATGTTCAAGATCAAAGAAGAGCCTGAAGATTTCTTTGATGCCTGAAGACAAAAGAGAAAAGAGAAAAGACAAGACATGAAGATTAAAGATAGAAGATTTGAAAAACCGAAGAGAATGTCAATCTTAGGGGGAGTATTTTTAAAGCTCTTGAAGATTAACATTTAGTCTTTAGTTGTCTTTTGTATTGTTTTGTCATAGTATAGGGACTGTTTATGTCAATGGTCTTCCTTATGTTTATTAATAGTCTTTTGTTGTCTGTTAGATAGTTTTATGCATGTAGACTAGACACAAGAATCAGTTGCACGAACTTGTATTCGCTTCTACACTTGTAATTGTCTTTGCTACTATCAATGAACAACTATGAATTTTTCTTATTTGTTTGTTTGTTTGCATTGATTTGATTACATTTGTATGTTTTGATTGAATTGCAGTCTAATATCATCATATATTGATTCATTTGATCCTATCAGCATCATAGTTATGTTACCATTGGATACATTGCTTCTACCAGAAATGTATCCTCCGGATTCACCTCCAAACTGAAAAAGACCTCCATCAAAGTGCTCAAACTATTGTAGGAGAGATTTGTTCCCAATCATATTCTTGGAGCATCCCTGTCAACAATCTATATGTTTCCATTTTTATCATGTGGATGTCCCTGCACATATAGTGAAATGATTAGTTACTGTTAGAAACCTAAGCCTTTTTGGTTTTGGGCTCTTCCGAGAAGAAGAGTGCTTTGGAAGAAGTGGTTTGGGTTGCAGCTGAAGGAATTGATCTGCCCAAGATACATATTAAATTGATATGGCTAGTGTGATATGATCCAAGTCGGGTCATACCCAATAACAAGCTTAACAAACATTAAATGATAATTTATTTGTTTATAAGATCATACAAATAAATAATGACACCAATTTAGAAAATGGATTTTCTAAATTATTGCTTTTGTAAATGAACTTAACTATGTGGATAGTTGTTCATAAGATATTATTTGTTTTTCATTATTTAGTTTTACTAAATGATAACAAATAAAAGAGTGTTTAATTTATAAAGTTTAAAAACTAGTTTTCAACTTTATAAACTAGAGATAAGAGTGTGTTAGTTGTGGTTTAAAATTAAAAAGGGTGGGACCCTTTTGTCTTGGAGACTTCGGCCGCCCAAAGGGCCAATGAGTTCCATTTCTTTGTCTTGTAAATAGACTAAATTAAAGACACTACAAGACTCTAACTTCTAGTCAATTCACTTTTGCATGAAAAAGTTTTCTTCTCTCCAAATCTCTCTCTCTTTCTCATGGTTTTTGAAGGAAGAAGAAGAGCAGAATTTTCAGCTTTCAAAAGGGTTTTGATTACTGAAAATTGGTGTCAAAAGATTCCTAGCAATCAAGGGTGTTTGAAGAAGCTTGGGGTACAACCTCTTGAGGACTTCTTGCTTGAAGTTTCAGCCACAAATATCATCAATCTCACCTCATAATTTCGGGTTTAAGGAAGCTACAAAGGTTGTAGATTCTTAACTATCTTGTGTTCTTTTATTTGTATGTATGTGTATAATGATCCATGGCTTGGGGTTCTTTGTTAAATGGGTTTAATAAACATCTAAGTAACATGTTTTAAAAATATAAAATCCGTTGCGTTTTCATATAAACAAGGTTATATGAGCTTTGATAAACTTGTTAAAACCCCTTCAGCAGCATCTTGTCTGATCTTCCATTTCCTCCTATGGTTGATTAGTGTAATTGAGCCTGTGGAGGCTTGAGCAGCATGACTTGCTTCAAAGGCTTCTTTCTTCTCCGAAAAAGTTATCACCACCTTTTTTTCCAAAGCACTCTTCTTATCGGAAGTTTTCAATGGATTCTTTATGTGAATCCAATGATCATCAGGGAATTATCAGTTTAGTTGATGACAAACAATGATTATGGAATTATCACTGATTGTTGTTCGATTAATTGATTGAGGTAAAGTTGTTTGACAAAAACCAACAATGAAGAACAAATCAAACTAATGAAAAGCAGATGAATATAAGATGAAGAACAACACAAATATTACAAAAGTTTTCCATTAGTGTTTGTATAATGACTACAATAATCAAACAATCAATGAATACTATTGCTATTGCTAGGGTTCTAATGCTATTTTGATGCATGTACTGTTATGTGACTGTTTGCGGTTGCTAGGTTTGCTCAGAATGATTCGTTGCAGTCGATCATAAAATTGTTAAAATTATTACCTAAAAGTGTGTACCTAAACCTCGTATTTATAGGCTTAGATATTTACTGTTAGGGTAATAGTACCTTTCTTATCAAAGTAAGAAAGTTACTTAGAGAATGTCTTGATGTGACGTTCTCTGACTAAAGTGAAAGTCATCCGTAGATGTTCACTTATCACTTTAGTGTTTGACTTTGTTTACTGATGTACTTGGTTATGTACTTCAAGTGTTGGTCTTCCGCATGAACTTTGGTCTTACGCGGCAACTTTGGTATTTCGCATGAACTTTGTCTTCCGTAGGATATTGGTCTTCCACAGTTGTTTTTCTTGTTTATCCACAATAACTTAGTCTTCCGTAGGAGAAGCGTTAACTTGATGGTTCAGTGTTACAAAGGTTTCGCAGGAGTCCCACGGAGGTTGTTTTGTTCCAGAAGATCTACGGAGGAACACTTTGTTCATCCGTAGTTGTTTTCCAACACTTGGTGTAAGGCCCCGTTCCCGGGACACTTACAGCTGGTCATTCATTGCACACAAAACATATATTTTACAACTATTTTAAATAGAAATTGCAGCGGAAACATTCAAAAGAGATATCTCATTTCATCATAAAAGCTTTTGCAAAGCGATACATCATTAGTCAATTACAAAATAGTCATAAACAGTGACTTTTAGTGGTGAGTGGATTCCTTAAGTAATCCCGTTTATTCGAATCCTCAACAAACACCACCTTGTTTTCTAAATACATTCAGCGTTATATATTACAAAAATATTAACAAAGGAATGCCATCCCAAAAGAGCTGAGTAGCCGCCTCGTGCCATCCTCAGCAACACTACCTGCCAACTTGAAACACATAAAAAGTCAGCATTGCTGAGTGAGTTCTAGTTTTATAATAAAATGTACTTTCCTTTCATTAAAACCGTTCTTACATACATGCGATCACACAAGATACGTACACGTAGATAATAGTATTATTATCTTCATCATTCATTCATTAGCTTTCATTCGTGTACTGTTCTTCATTATCATTCCCGTTCGTTCATAAACTCTTTCTTTCGTTCGTACGTTTCTTACCTTCATTGATACATTCATTACATTCGTTCGTACGTTCGTTACATTCATTCATACATTCAATTCGTTCATTCGTACGTTCATTACATTTGGTGACATGTACAATACCCCGAACATTGTGCACTACTGCTGGTGCTGGACCTGTGGTAATCAACCACGAACGTTGTGAACTACTGCTGATCTAGTCACCTAGGGTAGGTACATGCACCACTTATCTTTCCTCTTTCATTCTGGATCAGTGCCGTACGCTATATCCCGAACATTGTGCACTACTCCGGGTGCTGGACCTGTGATGATCAATCACGAACGTTGTGCACTACTACTGATCCAGTCCCCTAGGGCAAGCGGCAAGGATCCCATACATATGGTCAGTCACAAAGACTGACCCCAATGTGCATCCTTCGGGGTAGCTAACCTGCACACCGTTGAGCTAACACCTGCAATGGGTGTGCACCTTCATACATTTTCTTGCAAGTCTTTCTTACATTCATTCGTTCATTCATTAATGCATGCATTCATTCATCATGTTCCTCTTTCATTATCTTTCACTTTATGTTTCTTATTACTTTCGTTTCATTCATTAATCATAACACGTAAAGTCACGGAAAGATAAACATGTATCGAAAACAAGGAACATCGATATTTACAAATCATCAGTCATTACCATCATATAGGGCTACATCACACTTATCATACATACATCATGCCTATACATGCAATACTATCTCTCTCCTCATACGCAACAGCCCTATTTGAGCGATTGAACATACTTCAGTCGCATGGCCTCCATGCGACTGGATCATGCGATTGGGAAACTATGCGAATGGGCATACGGTCGTGCGAATGGACACTATGCGAATGGGCTTCTATCCGAACTGCAGCCGCGACATACGGCCTTCAAACTCTTCCAAACTCATTTCCAGCCCAAATTACCCCTCCTAAACCTTAGGCAATCATACTAGGACATCATACAAGCACATACAAGTCCAAAATCGCAATCTAAACACATTACATACAATTACACCCAAATGGGTCAAACTCATACTTTTCCAAAAACGGGTTTATATGTGTTCTAGCCCCAAAATCATTTGAAAACAAGTAAATGAGGGGTCCTAGAACTCAGACAAACAAGAAGAAGATGAAGAGCTTCGTTTGAACTAGTCACTCGTTGAGTTTCGAGCCCGAATCACCACTTTCTCTCTTTTTCTCTTCTTTCTCTCTTCTTTCTTTCTCTGCTCTTTCTTTGACTGAGTTTTGCAAGTGTGGGGAGGGGAGATGGCTGCTCCTCCCTTAAACCTACAGCTCAGCCGCCCGACTCCAGGCGACTGGGCCTTCGGTCGCCCGAACTCCATACGACTGGCCCCATTCGTGCGGATGGACACTCAATCGTGCGACTATCATCGTATGGAGCTCCAGTCGTGTGAGCTCCAAGCGACTAAGCCTCCAGTCGCATGACACTCCAAAAAGTCAAATTTCCAGGTGTTACAAGTCCACCCCCCTCATTTGGGTTTCGTCCCCGAAACCTGTCATTCCTCAAACAAACGTGGGTAATGCTGTCTCATCTCTTTTTCGGTTTCCCATGTCGACTCGGATCCCTTCCTGTGCCGCCACTGTACACGCACAAGAGGAACCACTTTATTTCTCTGCCTCTTCTCCTTTCGATCGATGATTGCCACTGGTTGTTCTACGTAGTTGAGCCGTTCGTCTACCTCAATATCCTCCAGTGGGATAATCATGTCCTCGTCCGCCAAACACTTCCTCAGATGAGATACGTAGAAGGTCGGGTGAATTCCACTTAACTAATCTGGTAGCTCCAACCTATAGGCCACCTCTCCTACTCGAGCATTGATTCGGAAGGGGCCTATATACCGCGGGCTCAACTTGCCCTGCTTTCTGATCCGAATGATACCCTTCCAAGGTGATACCTTCAAAATAACCCGATCACCCACCTGGAATTCAATCGGTCTGCGTCGTTTATCAGCATATGACTTCTGTCTGTCTTTGGCTGCCTTTATATAGGCCTTGATCCTTTCAAGCTTTTCAGTCGTAGCCTCGATCACTTCGACGCTCCCCATTCCTTCTGACCAATATCACCCCAACAAACGGGTGTCCTGCATCTCCTACCATATAGCATCTCGTAAGGTGGCATGCCAATGCTGGCATAATAGCTGTTATTATATGAGAATTCAGCTAACGGCAAGTGGTCATCCCAACTTCCCCCGAAATCAATCACACATGCCCGGAGCATGTCTTCTAAAGTCTGAATGGTCCTTTCTGACTGACCATCAGTTTGGGGATGATAAGCCGTGCTAATATGTAACCTCGTCCCCATGGCATCATGGAATTTCTTCCAGAATTTGGATGTAAACCGAGTGTCATGATCAGACACAATTGACACCGGTACACCATGACGAGTCACAATCTCCCTGATTAAAAGATCGGCTAACCTCTGGGATGAATATGTCTCGCGCATCGGCAGGAAGTGAGCACTCTTCGTCAAGCGATCAACAATCACCCATATAGCGTCATACCCTTTAGGGTACGTGGCAGCTTCACGATGAAATCCATGGTGATGTGCTCCCACTTCCATTCCGGTATATCGAAAGGTTGAATCTTCCCATACGGCTTTTGGTGCTCGGCCTTCACTTGCAAACAAGTGAGGCATTTACTCACATACCCCACCACATCACGCTTCATACCCGGCCACCAATAGTCTTTCTTCATGTCTTGATACATCTTTGTAGCCCCGGGATGAATGGAGTATCGAGTCTTGTGGGCTTCATCCATGATCTTTACCCGTAGATCCCCAAAACGAGGAATCCACATTCGCCCGAATCGGGTTTTAACACCAAATGTGTTTTCACCCAACTCCACAACCAGGCCTCTCATTCTTTCAGAGTTAAGATGAGCTTCTTTCAAAGCTTCATCTTGAAACTCCTTGACCTGCTTCATTACATCGGAGGTCATGATCAGCTGGTACGCTTTCACCCGAATCGGCTCGGGCCTCTCCTTCCGGCTAAGGGCATCCGCCACCACATTGGCTTTGCACGGATGGTAATGGATCTCACAATCATAATCTTTTATAAGCTCCAACCATCTCCTTTGCCTCATGTTCAAATCTTTCTGCTCGAAGAAGTACTTCAAGCTCTTGTGGTCGGTGAAAATAGTGCACTTCGTCCCATACAGGTAGTGCCTCCAAATCTTTAATGCAAAGACCACAGCTACTAGTTCCAAGTCATGAGTAGGGTAGTTAACCTCATGAACTTTCAACTGTCAGGATGCATAAGCTATAACCTTCCCCCTCTGTATTAGCACGCACCCCAATCCCGAATAGGAAGCATCAGAATAAACCACCAGATCTTCACTTCCATCGGGTAATGACAGAACAGGAGCTTGGGTCAACCTCGTCTTCAATTCTTCGAACGCCTTCTCTTGAGCTTGACCCCATACGAACTTTACATCTTTACGGGTCAACTTGGTTAGCGGAGAAGCGATTTTGGAGAAGTCTTGAATGAATCTTCTATAATAGCCCGCCAAACCCAAGAAACTTCAGATCTCGGATGGCGTCTTTGGAGACTTCCATTGCATTACCACTTCCACCTTTGCCGGATCAACCATAATCCCCTCCGGATTTACAACGTGAACCAAGAACTGAACTTCGCGCAACCAGAACACGCACTTGGAGAATTTAGCATACAACTTCTCCCTTCTCAACGTTTCTAGAACCTCTCGAATATGACCGGCATGCTCAGACTCACTCTTTGAATAAATCAAGATGTCATCATGTAAGGCCCCACTCCCGGGCACCTCACAGTTGGTCATTCATTGCACATAAAAACATATATTTACGATTAACTTAATAAAGTCATGCAGCGGAAACCTTAAAACAGAGACATCTCATTTCATCATAAAAGCTTTTACAAAAGATTACATCGTCACTCATTACAAAATGGCCATAAACAGTGACCTCTAGTACAAATACATTAAAAACTAAATTTAAAGAAGATTCCTTAGGTAATCCCGTTTATTGGGATCCTCAAGGAATCTTGGCACTTGCATGCAACATAATGTGTTGCATGCATTATGAGCACGCAACATATTATGTGGCGGCATTATCAATAGGAGAATGCCATCCCAAAAGAGCTGAGTAGTCGCCTCGTGCTATCCCCAGTAGCACTACCTACCAACTTGAAACACATAAAAAGTTAGCGTTGCTGAGTGAGTTCTAGTTTTATAATAATCATACTTTGTTTTCATTAAAAACCATTCTTTCCATTCATGCGATCATACATCATACGTACACGTAGATAATATTATTATCATCTTCATCATTCGTTCATTAGCTTTCATTCGTGTACCATTCATCGTTAACATTCACGTTCGTTCGATACATTCATTCATACATTCCATACGTTCATTCGTACGTTCATTACATTCGGTGACATGTACAAAACCCCGAACATCATGCATTGCTGCTGGTGCTGGACCTGTGGTAATCAACCACGAACGTTGTGCACTACTGCTGATCCAGTCACCTAGGGTATGTACATGCACCACTTATCTTTCCTTTTTCATTCTGGATCAATGCCATATGCTATACCCCGAACATTTTGCACTACTGCGGGTACTGGACCTGTGATGATCAATCACGAACGTTGTGCACTACTGCTGATCCAGTCACCTAGGGTAAGCAGCAAGGATCCCATACATACATATGGTCAATCACAAAGACTGACCCCAATGTGCATCCTTCGGGGTAGCTAACCCGCACACTGTTGAGCTAACACCTGCCAGGGGTGTGCACCTCCATACATTTGCTTGCAAGCCTTTCTTACATTCTTTCGTTCATTCATTCATTAATGCATGCATTTATCATCATGTTCCTCTTTCATTATCTTTTACTTTACGTTACATAATACTTCGTTCATTCATTATCAAAACACGTAAAGTCATGGGAAAGATAAAACATACAATATCATAAGGAGCATAATAAACATACTACATCATCATACGGGGCATCATACATACATAGCATGCATCATACATATCATCATACATAAGCGTCAATCACATATCATAACACGCCCATCATTCCATCTATGACTTCAATAGTCAACTTACGTAGCACTCAGGAATCTCCCAAGCTAAAGCCTACATTTCCATTTTTCTAAAAGGGCGGAAAGTGTTCTAAGTGTTCATCCGCATTTCCTTTACTGCCCGCATTGGTTAATGCGGGTGAGCAATTGTCATCCGCATTTGTCTAACTCATCCACATTTCCCCATACTTAGTCAAATACTCATCCGCATTGACTCACTTCATCCGCATGGACTTATTTTGCTCATCCGCATTTCTTTGACAGTCCGCATTAGTTAATGCGGCTGTGTAAATGCCTTAGCTGTATTTTTCTTAGCCATCTGCATTAGTTAATGCGGTTGAAAAAAGGCACCTGCAACTTAACCTGTGCCATTTTCAGATCTCAATCATCATCGTAACACACCTTTAGCACAGATCTATCATATTATCCACTTAGAGCAAGCTAAACATCAAGCATATCATAGGAAAGACTTATAAAACATACATCAACAGTATGCATACGAACAACATGCTGTAATCTATATATCTGTCCTAGAAATCTTATATACAGTAGGCAAAGCAGCCCAAACGGATCATATACACATATACTCGTACATACATACACGGATTAAACACCCAACCTCGAAAATAGTTTTTCGATGTGTTCCAGTCCTAAAACCGTTCAAAAATGCGTAAAAGAAGGTCTTAGAACTCACCTTGTGCTGCTGAGTAAGGCTTCTTCAAAACCCGTCGCCGTGAGACCTCGTACCTCGAATCAGTCTTCTTCTTCTTCTTATTCTTCCTTCAAATTCCTGTAGTCTGCTCTTTCTCTCTCTAGAATACTTGAAGATTTGGGGTTGTGAGAAAAAGTGTGGGTAGTCGTCCCTATGTATATCAGATATTATCTTTTCTTTGTACCTTTTACACAATACCCCCTCCACTTTTGTTTCCTTTTTCCTTTCCTTCCAAGATACTTTCTTTTCTTTTCTTATTATTATTTTTCTTCATCCAATTAAAAATTTCAGGTGTTACAAGTCCACCCCCCTTATAAAGGTTTCGTCCCTGAAACCTGTTACTTTTCGAACAAATGTGGGTAATGTTGTTTCATCTCCTCTTCGATCTCCCACATAGATTCGGATCCCTTTCTGTGCTTCCACTGTACACGCACAAGGGGAACCACTTTATTTCTCAGCCGCTTCTTTTTCCTATCGATGATTGCCATTGGTTGCTCCATATAGTTGAGCCGTTCATCTACTTTGATATCCTCCAGTGGAACAATCATATCTTCATCGGCTGTTGGTCCATTTGATCATTTTTTCAGTGCAGAAGAATGCTTGAATCGTTCAATACCAAACACACACAACAAACACTATGAGAAGAAGATCAAAATAACACCAAAAAGCTTTCAAATAAAGTTTTAATGATGAACAATAGTGAATGAAATGAAATAAGCTCAATGTATTCAGAAAGAACAAGCTTACAATAGCATCTTGCAACAATAATACACGATTAGGGTTTTTGCAAGGATCGCTAACAATTAGACAAAAGAAATCTATATATAGCTGTCATAGTTTCGCATATAGTTTCGCTGTGGGCGAAACTATACAGGCGAAACTATAATTTCGCCCGGTGGAAACTAACAGTTTCGCCGGGTAAATATGATCTGAGCTTAACAGTTTCGCCTGGCGAAACTGACAGTTTCGCCAGGACGAAACTATACTTTCGCTAGATAGCCAAAATATAGACTTGAACTAAACAAACATACAAAGGAAACTAACATAGATCCTATTACAACGAAAGATAAACAAATACTAATCTAATGGTGAGTCCAACCTATCTTGATCTTCAATACTCCCCCTAGGTTGGATCTCACCCATTCTGCTTGTCTTGATGTCTTCATTCAGCTCCAGCCTTCCCCGTACCTGCACCTGATGTTGATGGTTCAGCTCCTGCAGTATACTTTTCTTGAAATTGAGCACTTGATTTGCCTTGGACACCTCCTGCTCTTTTAGCTCCATCTGGATGTGCACTAGCTTCTGCAAATTGTTTTGTCAAATCCTGGATATCCATGTTTAAATCATCTTCAGCTCTTATCTTTTCAGCTAGCTCCTTCACCTCTACCCTCACTCCTCTGACTTTGTTTGCAACAATCATAAACAAACTAGCCTCCTTCCTAGTCTCTTCTCCCGCTCCTGCTTTAATATGATTCTCACATAGAATGAGCAGATCTTCGTCTGAGAATCCAAAAAGTTCCATAGGGTCAAAGATTCGATATTCAACGCCACCCTTTACTCTAATAACAGCCTCCCCCGTCTGATTGTCGTAGAACCATTTCTCAAACGCTTGAAGACGAGAAGGGGAGGGATCTGCCAATCTTACCCTTTGGACAGTCTTTGGGGGCTTCACGCTTAATACAATCTTTCCCTTTCCAGTAACCCAGTCCTTGTCTTTCTTCGATCTTTTTCTTTCTGCTCTCATAAACCCAAAAGCTTCAAAGTTGTCGTTGAGCCCATTTTGAATTTCTTTTTCCAGAAGTTTGGCTCTTTCACTCAGATGGGCTTCAAGAAGGGGTAAGCATGCCAATCTTCTTAAGTCCCACTTAGGCAAGGTCTTAAACGCCTTCCTCTTGTATAGATACGAAATTCCTCCACCTCTCCTCTTGATCATGAACATTTTGTGGTCAGGATTGTATTTCCAGCTCACAATCTTCTTATCCGCCTCTTTCCTCTTCAGTCCTTCCAGATTTTGAAATAAAGGGGTTAATTCTTCAGGCTCTTTCTCCCTTACAAACCAATCATCTTTCTCCATCTCAATAATATCGTTTTCATCTTCACCCTTCTGAATTACATACGTCAGAGGCCTTTCGTCCATCTCATAAAACTCAGGCTCTGAGTCATAATCCTCCAACTGTTCATCATCAACCTCCTCATCCACCAGACCCTTCTCAATGGGTTGTTCGGTCGTTTCAGGTTGTTTTCCCATCTGTTCTTCTCCGGTAAAATCTCCAAGATTTATACCCAAATCCACAAACTCAGCTTCAATCACATCATCCTCAGTTTGTATATTCTCTATTTTAGGTTCTTCAGTTCCTTTGCCAGACCCTCCAGCTTCTTCAGTTGCTGCTCCTGAGGTGCCCTCTCCTGCCCTTGATGAAGTACCCATATTCAAAAATGGATACTTAGATGTGTCAGTGAGATCATCTAACTCATGTTGAGTTAGCTGATTAGGCAGGCCGGCAGCAGCTTTCAATTCATTCACCTCCTTTAATAGTATTTTGATCAAATTATTCTAATCAACTAACATTCTCTGCATCCCCTCCAACACTTCATCTTTTCGCTTCTCCCTCATCTCCTGATTCATCAACTTGGTCTTCATCATGCTTAGTTCATTTGAGAGAGAGGTGTTGAGGTTTCTAATTACGTCCTCATCCAAACTGGAGTGTCTTTCTGTTTGTGGGGGCTCAGAGAATGTCTGATGTTTCTGTTTTGTTCTCCTCTCTTGCTCCCCAGTATCAACCGTCCTTTTGGACCTCTTTTCTTTCTCCATTTTGGCTTTAGCCGCCATCTCAGCCACTTCTTTCTCAAAGTCGTAATCTTTCTCCTTAGCATATCTTTTTCTTTTCTTTACTGCCTCCGACTGAGTTGGTCTAACTTCCTCTGTTTGTCTAGCTTCAGATTGGATCACCCTCCTGATATAATTCCATCAATCAGGAGTATACATGTTTTCCCATAAGTGAGTGATCCGACCACTGAAGTCATGCCTGATAGCACAGCAGTCGGCAAAGATTTTGGAATTCATTGACACTAGATGCTTGACTTCTCCATGTCTCGGGATGTTGGGAACTTCATCGTCGATGATCATCTGAAGAAATCTGGGATAAAGCAGCCATTTATCCTTCTTCAGGGCCATTACGTTTTCGGCCATGCAGCTAAATATAAGATTAGCAATGTTAGCCTTCTCTCCTCTGCAACATATAACCATTGCTTTCGCCCAGTCTAAGTTTAACCCATCTGATCCACCTTTTCGGTGATCTAAGCACATTATGAAAACATGGGCAATGTATCTCCACTCCTTGGATAGAAAGGATTTCTTGATTTCCTTTCTAGTCCCAAAAGGAGGACCTTCATATCCCGTAGTCAAGAAAGCATCAAACACCTCCTGATCAGCCAAATCAATATCACCTCCAGTGTCTTCTTCTAATCTCAGCACCCTTTCTGTGATGGTCACTTGATGATCCAGAACTTTGGCTACAATACTCTCAGAATCTCCCCTTGTGTTGTACCAGCAGTTCGCCAGAAATCTCGAATGTGTAAATCATAAATAGTAGTAGATTGAGATATGGCGTATGCTATAGGAGATCTCTATAGCCATCTGAAACAATCTCTGAATCCTGCTTCTTTAGGATGAGAATCATCTAGAATAGCCGTAATATTGTTCCGAACATCGAACTTGAGATTCGCCATTTATAGCTGACAGACAAACAAACCAGGCTAGAAATTAAATTAGAATTTAAGTATTCACAAACGTAATGTAAATAAACAAATTGAGATAAAAAAATACAGATATATACATGTATAATTAAAATGAATTTACAGATTAATTAGTATATATATATATATATTTGTGTAGTTTCGCACAGATGAAACTATAGTTTCGCATACGCGAATTTATAGTTTCGCTGAATTTATTTTAAAATAGACAAAAAGGAAACACAATTTCGACAGACAGAATATATAGTTTCGGCAAGACATGATAATAGATTCAACTGGGCGAAACTGAATTTAATTGTCGAAACTGTTAGGTTCGCTCGGGCAGCATAACCACACAGTTTCGCTATATTTATGGAACTTTCGTTCAGTTTCGCTGGAAGATGAGGTAGTTTCGCAGAATGAACTGCGAGACTACCCAAACGACACACTTCAATCCAGTCAAATGTAGGAAAGATTAGTCTATGAAAACTCATGTTCTGAGTTCGAAACTCACATAAGAAGTTCAAAATCAGGTGGAAATGCAACAGAACAAGACAAAGACTGAGATTTGTGTCAAGAGTCTCGAAAACCCTAACAGTACTTAGTTTCGACGAAAGTGGACAATTTTTGCAAAAGTGAGCACTTTGTTTCGAAACTATGTTTATGTACGTAGGAGTTTCGCAGAGGAATGAAAATGTAATTTCGGCAAAGCGAAACTATACTTTCGGCACAGCGAGGTTATAGTTTTGACACTGTGAAACTATAGTTTCGGCGTAACGAAATTATAGTTTCTTCATTACGAAACTATAGTTTCGGCACGGCGAAATTATAGTTTCTGCATTTTGAAGCTATAATTTCTGCCATGCAGACTTATAGTTTCTGCGGCCGAAACTGCAATTTCGCCAAGCGAAACTGTAGTTTCGCAGAATCTTTACTTAAAATAAAATAAAATAAAATAAAATAAATAAAATTAAAATAAAATAAAATGAAATAGAATTAAAATTAAATGGTTGAAGGATATAGTATCATGTTTTTCTCGAAGTGTTTTAAGAGGATCATGACTTAGCGAGATTGCTGATATGTTTGTCCGCTTAAACCCATTCCCAGCTCTTTTAGACTCATGATCTGCAGCTGTTTATCGTTCTGAATTGTCTTAGTAACTCAGCAACTTGGTCCCCACTGATATTTGATAAAGAACTAGTCTCGTCATCAAGGTTTATTGAGCATAATCATTGATATTGCCTGATCACTATACTGATGTACAGTCACACTGACTGGCATATATACAGATGTGACTCTATAATGTACAGATGTAGACACACATATATGTGAGATCCAGACTCAACCTATAACTAATTGATGAGAGCTTCAGGTCAATGCTTTCACATAGCAGAGAAGATCATCTAGGCGTGTTGATGAGAGCTTCAGGTCAATGCTTTCGCATAGCAAAGAAGATCATCACTCCAGGTAAATGCTTTCGCATAGCAGAGGAGATAAACACACATCTTTTCTTATGTAAAGTATGATTGTGTATACAAGAATGGACTCTTTGAGATTATATAATGTTTGACTTAGAGGGCGTTATCACCGAGTCACCATCCCAGTGGGAAACGCCATAAGATTCACATTGATAATCTATATATATACAATAATAGGCTATTTGAGATTATTTAATGATTGACTTAGAGGGCGTTATCACCGAGTCACCAACCTAGTGAGAAACACCATAAGCTTCACATCGATAATCTTTGACATCAATTAACAACTCTCAACCAAGTTTTAGACAAGACTTGTATCTTTGTGCAGATCGAAATATCATGAGAATAATCCTTATTACTGAGTTATGATCTTTAATTTGGCTGCATGATCACTTGTTTACTTCGTTTTTGGGATGAGTCTATCATGCATATCCCAACGTAAGATGTCCCCTTGTTCTAACTTCTTTTTCTTGAGTTCCTGAGAGAATGAAAATTAAGACTTATTATCAGTATGAATCTCCCCCGAAATTTTTATTTGACAGCATACTAAATGGAAAAATTTCTTAAGAATTAAAGTAAAAGAAAAATAAGAATAGAAGGTAAAGATCTATGCGACACAAGACTGACACTAATCAAAACCAAAAACAAGATATGCACATATTTACAAAGTAAACAGTTGTGTTGCTCAGAAAAGATTTTCAGAACGATATTAATCATAGCATAGAAATCAATTCATAAAAACGTGGTTTATCAAAGGTTTTTGTGAAAAGATCTGCTTTTTGATGTTTTGTATCAATAGGAATAATATTAATGAAACCCTTTTCGTGAGCATCATGGATGGCGTGAATCCGTGTCTCAATGTGCTTGGTTCGAGAATGATGAATTGGATTCTTGGCAATTCCAATGGCCGCTTCGTTATCACAAAACAATGGAGTATGAAGAAAATTGATCCCATAATCCATCATTTGATGCTGAATCCATAACACTTGCGAACAGCAACTAGAGGCAGCAATATATTCAGCTTCTCCTGTTGAGAGAGAAACCGTGGTCTGTTTCTTGCTTTGCCAAGAAACAAGGCAATTCCCCAAATACTGACAACCTCTAGAAACAGACTTTCTGTTTAGCTTGCAGCCGTTGGAATCACTGTCAGAATAAGCATGCAAGTCAAAGTTGCCACTATAAGGATACCAAAGTCCTAAACGAGAAGACCCCTTTAGATAACGAAAAATTCGTTTGACTGCCTTGGCATGGGATTCTTTAGGAGCTGATTGGTATCGATCACAATATCCATCAGCAAAGGTGATATCAGGACGACTTGCTGTTAGGTACATGAGAGAGCCAATCATGGATCTGTAGAGATGAGGATCGATTGGTTTGCCGTTTTCATCCGGAGTAAGACATGTTTGAGCCGTGAAGGGAGTCATCTCAGAAGAAGCATCATCCATTTTGAATTTCTTCAGAATTTCCTTAATATACTTTTCTTGATGAATGAGAATTCCATCTGGCTTTTGTTCAACTTGCAGCCCGAGAAAGAAACACATTTCTCCCATCATGCTCATCTCAAATCTGTTTCGCATGACCTCCTCAAACTCCCGACATAATTGAGGATTGGTAGAGCCAAAATTAATGTCATCAACGTAGACTTGCACAATCAACATCTCACCGTTTACCTCTCTTTTGAATAGGGTCATATCAATGGTGCCTCGCATAAAACCATTGTTTAAGAGATACTGGGTCAGTGTTTCATACCAGATCCGAGGAGCTTGATGAAGTCCATAAAGTGACTTATCAAGCTTGTATACTTTGTCAGGAAAGTCTGGATCTTCAAACCCTGGGGGTTGACACACATATATCTCTTCATCAACGTCACCATAGAGAAATGCGCATTTGACATCCATCTGATAGACTTTAAATTGCTTGTGAGCAGCGTGCGCCAAGAATATTCTAATGGCTTCAAGACGGGCGACATGTGCGAAGACTTCTGTGTAGTAAATGCCTTCTTCTTGAGCAAAGCCTTGAACCACTAATCTGGATTTGTTTCGTACCACTATTCCTCGATCATCAGGTTTGTTCTTGAATACCCATTTTGTGCTAATAGGATACTTATTTGGTGGAAGATCCACCAGGGTCCACACCTTTAGTTTTCTGAACTGTTGCAATTTCAACTGCATCGACTGTACCCAGCAGGGATCTTGGAGAGCTGCATGAACGTTCTTAGGAACGGTTTGAGATATAAAACAAGAGAACAAGCAAACATTAATCAAACCAATTGACTCTGTGTCCGAACTCCATCAGTAATGGAACCAATTATGTTGTCGTGTGGATGATCTTTCAAAGTTTTGAAATCAGCAGTCATGGAAGGGATATCAGTAGGTGGATGGTTAAATGATGAGCTGGATGGTGAAGTAGGGTGCGGTAAAGGAGATGAAGAAGGTGATGTTGATATGGGTGGAGGTGGAAGGTCAAATAAAGATGAGGAAGATGCAACATTGACTGAGGTATCATCATCAGATGTAGTGACATGAGGCACAATAGGCTCAGCTGGTATGGGGGCAGGAGGAATGATGTTTGTTGTTGTATTGGAGAAGGGCACATCATCATCGAAAACTGGAAGATTGAATGATTTGAACACCGTATCTGAGTCAAAGAACCAAGCTGGTTCTGAGGGAACATCAGAGGAATTAGATTCCTGCCAATCGACATAGAAGGACTCTTGAACGATACGTGTCCTCTTGTTATATACCCGATAAGCCTTCTGGGAAGAAGAATAGCCTACGAAATAACATTCATCCGATACGGCACCAAATTTTGTCTTCTGTGCTTGAGTATTCAGGAGAGTGCACGAGCAACCGAATGGGCGAAAGAAATCAATCAAAGGCTTTCTCTTGTGAAATAGTTCATATGGAGGATTCTATTAACATTGTACGTGCGGCTTCAATTAGGGTGCGATTCTTTCGTTCCGCGACACCATTCTGTTGAGGAGTTCTCGCAGCACTGAACTGTCTTAATATTCCTTTGGAGGCACAGAAGGAGTCAAAAATTTGATTTTTGAATTCAGTACCGTTGTCACTTCGAATAGCCATAACCTTCCTCTTGCTTATCGATTCAATTGAGAGAATTAACTTTTGCAACTCCTCAGTAGTCTCTCCCTTATGAGCAAGAAATCTTACCCATGAATATCTGGAGTAGTCATCTGTAATCACAAGACAAAAGGATTTCTTAGCAATAGATTTAACACTTATTGGACCAAACAAATCAGTATGTAACAACTCCAGGGGATTTGAGATGCTATTTTCAATTTTAGGTTTGTGTGGTTTCTTATGTTGCTTTCCTTTTGCACATGCCATACATTTCTCAACCACAGAAAAGTCTTTTAAAGGTAATCCCCAAACGAGATTGTTTTTAACTAATTTGTTTATTATTTTGAAATTAACATGGCCCAATCTACGATGCCATAAGAAGGACTCAGAGGTGGAAGCTTTAGACAAGAGGCATGTGACTGCGGATGATGAGCCCTTTGAATTCATGTCAAGGAGATATGTATCATGCTGTCTGGGAGCCCGCATGAGTACTAAATTATCTGGAATATCAATCTCAGACTTCAAAAAGATACATTCATTGGACTTGAATAAGACCGGAATGCTTTTATCACAAATCTGAGAGACGCTCAACATATTGAATGCAAGCTCGGGTACGTAATTGACTTTTTCCAAGGTGAGCGAACCATTACAAACTTCTCCTTGACCTATCATTTTTCCTCCTTTCTTGTCTCCGGCGAAAGAAACATAACCACCATCGATTATGCGGTAGTTGGTCAATAAATCTTTAAGCCCCGTCATGTGTCTCGAGCATCCACTGTCAACATGCCATACACTATTTACAGACTTAGTGGACGACTCCTGCAATCATGAAAAAAATTAACCAGGAGTAATGGGCACCCAAGTTTGAACAACTTTAGGTTTCTTCGAAGTTGATTTCTTGCAAAAGAACTTATTAACTAACTGATTCAATTTACTTCCAAAAGAACGTCTATAAACATGTCTATAATGTAACTGGGGACAGTGCTTAACAACATGATCATCTTTACCACATTGAAAACAATGTGATTTTAATCTAGATGCATTATGTAATGAGGTAGAGATTTCATCAATGCATATTTCTTCATCACATTTAGATAAACTTGAATCATCATCACTGTATGCCTCATTCGTATTGACAGAGTTGATGTTATTTTGAAAAGAATGATTGTGTGCTAATGACACTGAAATGTTATCTGAGATACATGTGGTACTAGTACCACTAGTACTTGCCTCAGATGAAGATGCAATCCTGTCATTAAGCACATCAAATTTTGCAGGTATAAATGATGGAATAGGATAAGAAAAGAATTTTTCAAAAGAGTTAGTTTTTGTTTCTTCATTGCTGTTCACAGTATTATCAGATAATGGACCAACACAATCAACAGATAAATCAGAATCACGGTCCATGGCATTCAAAGAGCAAACAGAAACATTACTAGAACTGAACGAAACACAGTCTTTTACAACGTTACTAGAAACAAAAACAGAATTTAAACTAGAGTTGTGATCTAAAATAGAAAGCTGAGGTTCAGGTGTACTAGAGCTAGAGCATCCAAGCCCTCTAGTCGGTCCATAATCGTAGTCCTCACGAACATGCATAGAATTCACACCTTCTAAACCTGCAGACATACTGTTAGAATCTTCTTTGATCAAATCATTAGAAGGATGTGGAATGGGCATCGGAGAGTAACAGTATGTACTAGGAGGAATATAAACCTTAGCATTTTCATATCCCAAACCCGTTTTAATCCTAGCCCCACGTTGAGATTTACATAAATCATCATGTTTCATTCCTGATATGGTCCATTTATCAAGTTTTGACTGAAGTTTGCTTGTTTCAAACTCAGCTAAGGCAACCCTTTCAGTCAAACCGTTCACCTCAACGTTTCTTTCTAAAACAATTCTTTTTAGATGATCAATTTCTTTTAGCGCTTCCTTTAATTTAACAAAGTATTTTGACTCATTAATTTCAAGTTCTTCATTAATTCTTTTCAACTCCTTTTCATTGTCAATTAATAAACGATTAGCCTTATAAACCCCAAATAGTCTGATTTTACATGCAGATGAACACATATCTTGAATTACCTCATATGGAAGTCCCATCACCACCTTCTCAGCTGCAAGGGCTTTATCACATTGACACACCGGAGTACTCGACTTGTTTTCTTCTACGGTGGTAGCAGCATTGTCATCATTTCTTTCAAGCACTGTGGATTGAGTTCCTGGCTTTCCATACTCCTTCATATTTTCATCTTTCTCATACTCATTCTCTTCAACTCCATCATTAAACTCCTTAAATGGATCAAATTCTTCATCACAGTTCATCTTCATTTTCTCTTCCTGAATCTCAGCTACTAACGCTTGATTAATTTCTTCTTTTGTCTCTTCAGCCTCTGCACTCCAGTCAAAGTTAGAAATTAGTGCAGTTTCTTTCTTGTGGCTTGACTCATCTTTACCCCCACCAGCAGCCAATCTTGGAACTCCAGAGTTATTAGGATCAGTGACAGTTGGCAATGGACATTCACGTTTAAAGTGTCCCAATTGCTTGCAATTGAAACATCTAAGCTTAGACTTATCAAAACCCAGTTTGGAGTTGGAGCTTTGAACTCCAAAGTTCTTTCTACCAGTCCTTTCCATAAATCTCCGAGCTCTAAGCGTCAGCATTGCCATTTGCCATTGAATATCAGTTTCTTCAAGATCATCTGGATCAACTTGATACATGTCCTCCATAGTCATTCCTTTACCTTTCAGATCACCAGCAACAAGTGCTTCATAACTTTGAACAAACATCCTAAAAAGTGCCATAGTCTCAGCTGGAACAGTAGATTCATAAGATGCCTTTAAATTCCCTTGCTCTTTCCCCGGGTTAATGCCACTTCCAGAAAAATCACACACGATCACTGCTCCTTGACGCGATGCCTGCAATGGAGAGCTTGCAGCGGAAGATAGTAATGCAGCATTCTGTGAATAACCGGATGTTGGCGTGATGGATTGATTAAACTCCCTCCTTTTCAGATCCAAATCAAAAGACTTTAGCTTTTTAATCACGTCCATCAGTTTATAATCAGCAAAGTTTCTTTCTTGTTTCAACATTCTCACTTGTAAACTCCACTGGGGTGGAAGAGAGTCTAGGAGTTTATTCACTTGCTCATGATTTCCCAACTGATCATCATACTTCTTTAGGGTACTTGAAACAGACAAAAAGCGATTAGTAATGTCAGTAAGATCTTCATTCTTGTGTCCCACAAATGAATTGAACTCTTTTTGAGCTTGAGCCTTCCTATCTTTCCTTAGATCCTCGTTTCCATCGTAAAATTCACACAAGGCATCGTATAGAGATTTTGCATCTTTGTGTTCGGCAAAGCGTTTGTAAATATCAGGTGCAAGACATAAAGTCAAGGCTCCAAATGCTTTCTGATCTCTGTCAATCAGCTTTTGATCCTTTTCGGTGAATGTGGAGGAGTCCGAGTTTGGAGATACAGTTCCACCGACAGTAACGGTTGGCTTGTGTGGTCCAGTGATGATTGAATCCCATTGATTGTGATCGGTGTAGAAGAAGAAAGCCTTAAGACACCTTTTCCAATCTTCAAAGTTATCTCCATTGATGAGTCTAGGGGGTCTGTTGGGTGCAACACTCTCTAAATCAGCCAAGGTGAGAGTAGTCATTTTGGACAAAACAGTTTCGCCAGAGAAGAAGTAATTTCGCTGGAATAAATTCGCTGAGAGGCAGTTTCGGCAGAGCGAAAGTGTAATTTCGGCAGGCTTAATTTTGGTTGTTTCGGCAATCAAGATCTTAGTTTCGGCAGCACTTTCGCTAGCCAGAGACTATAAATAGCTTAGTTTCGCTGTAAATTTCGCAGGAAACAAGCTTGAACTTTCGTTCAAATAACTTTCAGCAGCAAGTTCGCACAAATGTCACCCAATCAGAATGAACTTTCGTTCAAAGATCGCAGTTTCGCACCAAATGTCAAAGAGGAGAAAGAATCAGTTTCGCTGAACGAAGTTACAGTTTCACTGGAAGGAACTGTAATTTCGCTGAAAGAACAGAAAACCCATTTAAAACCCAAAAACAGTCGAAGATCAACCAAATCTCAATGAATTTGAAAAGGAGTGATTCACGAAGCTTCCTCAATCAGAAACACACACTATCCAATCAATTTTCATGACAAAAACACTCTGTTTTGATGTGGAATTTGAGAAAAGAAAGTATTGAACAAAAATAACTAAAAACCTCAAACAATCAAGAGCACTAAGGCTCTGATACCATATTGTTGGTCCATTTGATCCTTTTTCAGTGCAGAAGAATGCTTGAATCGTTCAATACCAAACACACACAACAAACACTATGAGAAGAAGATCAAAATAACACCAAAAAGCTTTCAAATAAAGTTTTAATGATGAACAATAGTGAATGAAATGAAATAAGCTCAATGTATTCAGAAAGAACAATCTTACAATAGCATCTTGCAACAATAATACACGATTAGGGTTTTTGCAAGGATCGCTAACAATTAGACAAAAGAAATCTATATATAGCTGTCATAGTTACGCATATAGTTTCGCTTTGGGCGAAACTATACAGGCGAAACTATAATTTCGCCCGGCGGAAACTAACAGTTTCGCCGGGTAAATATGATCTGAACTTAACAGTTTCGCCTGGCGAAACTGACAGTTTCGCCAGGACGAAACTATACTTTTGCTAGACAGCCAAAATATAGACTTGAACTAAACAAACATACAAAGGAAACTAACATAGATCCTATTACAACGAAAGATAACAAATACTAATCTAATGGTGAGTCCAACCTATCTTGATCTTCATCGGCCAAGCACTTTCTCAGATGAGCTACGTGGAATGTCGGGTGAATCCCACTTAGCTCCTCTGGCAACTCCAACCTATAAGCCACCTCTCCTACTCGAGCAATGATTCAGAAAGGGCCTATATATCGCGGGCTCAGTTTGCCCCGCTTTCTAAACCGAATGATTCCTTTCCAAGGTGAGACCTTCAACATAACCCGGTCACCCACCTGGAACTCAATCGGTCGGCGTCGTTTATCAGCATACGACTTCTGTCTGTCTTTGGCTGCCTTCATGTAGGCCTTGATTCTTTCAAGCTTTTCAGTCGTAGCCTCGATCACCTCGACGCTTCCAAATTCTTTCTGACCAATATCACCCCAACATACGGGTGTCCTGCATCTCCTACCGTATTGCATCTCATAGGGTGGCATACAAATGTTGGCATGATAGCTGTTATTGTATGAGAATTCAGCTAACGGTAAATGGTCGTCCCAACTTCCCCCAAAATCGATGATACATGCCCGGAGCATGTCATCTAAAGTCTGAATGGTCCTTTATGATTGACCATCAGTTTAGGGATGATAAGGCGTACTAATATGTAACCTCGTCCCCATGGCATCGTGGAATTTCTTCCAGAATTTGGATGTAAACCGGGTGTCGCGATCAGACACAATTGACACCGATACACCATGACGAGTCACAATTTCATTGATGAAAATATCGGCCAACCTCTCGGATGAATATGTCTCGCGTATCGGTAGGAAGTGAGCACTCTTCGTCAAACGGTCAACAATCACCCATATGGCATCATACCCTTTCAGAGTACGCGGCAGCTTCATAATGAAATCCATGGCGATATGCTCCCACTTCCATTCCGGTATATCCAAAGGTTGAATCTTCCCATACGGCTTTTGATGCTCTGCCTTTACTTGCAAACAAGTGAGGCATTTACTCACATACTCCACCACATCACGCTTCATACCTGGCCACCAATAATCTTTCTTCATGTCTTGGTACATCTTGGTAGCACCGGGATGAATGGAGTATCGAGACTTGTGGGCTTCGTCCATGATCTTTACCCGTAGATCCCCAAAATGAGGAATCCACATCCGTCCAAACCGGATTCTAACACCAGATGTGTTTTCACCCAACTCTACGACCTGACCTCTCATTCTTTCAGAGTTAAGATGATCTTCTTTCAGTGCCTCATCTTGGAACTCTTTGACTTGCTTCATCACGTTTGAGGTCATAATTAGCTGGTACGCCTTCACCCGAATCGGCTCGGGCCTCTCTTTTCAGCTAAGGGCATCCGCCACCACGTTGGCCTTGCCCGGATGGTAATGGATCTCATAATCATAATCCTTTATAAGCTCCAACCATCGCCGTTGCCTCATATTCAAGTCCTTTTGCTCGAAGAAGTACTTCAAGCTCTTGTGGTCGGTAAAGAGGGTGCACTTTGTTCCGTAGAGATAGTGCCTCCAAATCTTCAATGCAAAGACCACAGCTGCTAGCTCCAAGTCATGAGTAGGATAGTTAACCTCATGAACATTCAACTGTCGGGATGCATAGGCTATAACCTTTCCCCTCTGCATCAACACGCACCCCAATCCCGAATAGGAAGCATCAGAATAAACCACTAGATATTCACTTCCTTCGGGTAATGACAGAACAGGAGCTTGGGTCAATCTCGCTTTCAATTCTGCGAACGCCTTCTCTTGAGCTTGACTCCATACAAACTTTACATCTTTCCGGGTCAACTTGGTTAATGGAGAAGCGATTTTGGAGAAGTCTTGAATGAATCTTCTATAATAGCCCGCCAAACCCAAGAAACTTCGTATCTCAGATGGCGTCTTTGGAGACTTCCATTGCATCACCGCTTCCACCTTTTCCGGATCAACCGTGATCCCCTCCGGATTCACCACGTGACCCAAGAACTGAACTTCACGCAACCAGAATGCGCACTTGGAGAATTTAGCATACAACTTCTCTCTCCTCAACGTTTCCAATACATCTCAAATATGACCGGCATGCTCTGTCTCGCTCTTTTAACAAATCAGGATGTCATCAATAAACACGATCACTGATTTATCCAACATCGGCCGACACACTCGGTTCATCAAATCCATAAAAGCAGTGGGCGCATTGGTCAAACCAAAAGACATGACAAGAAACTCGTAGTGACCGTAGCGCGTACGAAAAGCTGTTTTAGGGATATCCTTCTCCTTCACCTTCAGCTGATGGTAGCCTGATCAAAGATCTATTCGTGAAAACCAACTGGCACCTTGAAGCTGATCGAACAAATCATCGATTCTCGGCAAGGGGTATCTGTTCTTCACCGTCAACTTATTCAGCTCGCGGTAGTCGATACACATCCTCATACTACCGTCTTTCTTTTTTACAAACAAGACCGGAGCACCCTAATGTGAGATACTCGGCCTAATGAACCCCTTAACCAGCAGCTCTTGCAACTGCTCCATCAACACTTTCATTTACGTCGGAGCCAATCGATATGGTGCTTTGGTGACAGATTGAGCACCCGGTATCAGGTCAATCTGAAATTCGATCTCTCGGTCAGGTGGCAACTCCAATAAGTCTTCCGGAAATACATCTGGAAAATCACACACAACTGGAACATCGGATAGTTGTGGTGTTGGCGTTTCCATATCCTTTACATAACATAAGTAGGCGCTGCACCCGCGCCTCATACACTTTCCTGCCACAGCCATTGAGATCACTTTTGGAATTGTAGTAACCCGATCACCATAAACCATCACTGAACTACCGTCGGGCGCTGTCAGATGAATCATCTTCTTGCGACACACAATGTTCGCTTCGAAATCCGCCAACCAATCCATCCCAAGCACCAAATTGAAACCACCTAAAGTCATTGCAAAGGGCCTAATCGGAAATTTGCGGCCCTCTAATTCCACATCACAACCCTCTATCACCTCGGAAATCCTAGTAGACTTTTCTATCGCAGTTTCTACATCAAACGGTATGTCAACACGTCTACTTCTAATAGGCAATTTGGCACAGAAAACAACAGAAATAAAACTCCTACTGGCACCCGAATCAAATAATACAGAGGCTAAAGTTTGGCTCACCAGATCGTACCGGACATAACATCAGGGTCCGTCCTAGCCTCCTCCTGCATCATCGTGAACGCCCTGGCGTTTGCCCGTGGTCCTTCATTCCCTGTCTTCTTCACGTCGGAACCCTTAGCACTCGGCTTCCTACATTCTTTATTCGTATGACCACTTTCCCCGCAGTTGAAGCACCTTATACTCTTACACTCTCTAGCCATATGACCAGGCTTCCCGCATTTAAAACAGACATTTAACCCCAGCCTGCACTCCCTACTATGCTCCTTTCCACATTTACCACACCTTTTCAGTCCTGTACCCGGCGTGGCTACACGGCGGTGATCCACTCGTGCCTTCTTGTTGCTCTTCGAGGCATCACCCCGACCAAACCTCTTCCTATTCAAGTTCCTGTCACCACCCTTCCGATTACCATCAGCCACCACCACCACTGCCCTTTCATCATACAGTCTCCCCGCCAAGTCCACCGCCGACCTAAAGGTGGTTGGTCGGGCGACGATCATATGCCTGCGAATATCTGCCGGCAAACCCTGAATATACCTCTTGATCTTTCGCGTCAAAGGAGTCACCTGATCCGGCACCAGACGTGCCATTTCATTGAACTTCGTGGTTTATTGTTGGTGGGTCATCGTCCTCGCCTCCAGCTGCAGGAACTCTCTCTCAACTTTATCCATTTCCCGATGAGGACAAAACTCCTCGATCACCAACCTCTTCAACTCAGACCACTTCATTTTGCTAATGGCCCTACTACCCTCAGCTTGGACTATGTTGTCCCACCAGCATAGAGCCGAATCCGTAAAAGAGTGGGTAGCAAACTTCACTTTTTGGTCCTCCCGGCACTCATTGATATCGAGGACACCTTCCATTTCTCTCACCCATTGATGGGTAGCAGCAGCAGTACCATTACCGTCAAAAGTAGGGGGCTTGCATCTCTTAAACGCCCCATAGTTACAGCCTTGTGCTGTTTCATGCACAGGCTCCTCCTCCTCTTCCTCTTCTTCATCAGAAAGAACCGTTTCTGGCTCTTGTTGTTCCTGTCTCCCTGAGGGCCTATTCCTCTCTTTTCTTTCACCTTCCTGGACAGCTATAATTACTTCGGTCACCACAGACGGTAAGATCGTCTGCATGACCTGATGTACCTCTTCAACCACTGCCTCCTTTACCGAGGCTCTCAAATTGGCACTTTTGTCTACACCGTCCTGATGAAGGGTCTCGGGTTCTTCATGAACCACCTTCTCCACCCTTGGTCTTCCTCTTGTGGCCCGTGGTTTAGCACCACGTCTGCCACCACCTCCACCCCGTGAGGCCTTAGAAGATCTACCGCCAGCCATTCTCTACCACACACTGAAAGATTCAAACACCAACACGGTCATTCAAGGGAATAGCTCGGTTTATGTCAAGTATAGCAAGTCCCTAATTACAGTGGCCAGTTGTGATTAGCCACTTACTTTACTCTTCATACCCCGAGCATTACCTGTCCTGACTACATCAGTATCTAAATCTAACAGTAACACATAAACACATAACATGCACATATAAATTCTGGTTATCATTACGAAAATACCTGATGGCACGCAGCTACTCAGATTAGCATTCCTCCCCTTTCCGTCCCATTCTCAGTTGAAGTTAAGGTTTATTTTTGAAAATTTACCCATTTCACTTAAACTTTGGCTCTGATACCAACTTGTAAGGCCCCACTCCCGGGCACCTCACAGTTGGTCATTCATTGCACATAAAAATATATATTTACGATTAACTTAATAAAGTCATGCAGCAGAAACATTAAAACAGAGACATCTCATTTTATCATAAAACCTTTTACAAATGATTACATCGTCACTCATTACAAAATGGTCATAAACAGTGAGCTCTAGTACAAATACATTAAAACTAAATTTAATGAAGATTCCTTAGGTAATCCCGTTTATTGGGATCCTCAAGGAATCTTGGCACTTGCATGCAACATAATGTGTTGCATGCATTATGAGCATGCAACATATTATGTGGCAACATTATCAAAAGGAGAATGTCATTCCAAAAGAGCTGAGTAGTCGCCTCGTGCCATCTCCAGCAACACTACCTGCCAACTGGAAACACATAAGAAGTCAGCGTTGCTGAGTGACTTCTAGTTTTATAATAATCATACTTTGTTTTCATTAAAAACCATTCTTTCCTTTCATGAGATCATACATCATACGTACACGTAGATAATATTATTATTATCTTCATCATTCGTTCATTAGCTTTCATTCGTGTACCATTCATCGTTAACATTCACGTTCGTTCGACACATTCATTCATACATTCCATACGTTCATTCGTACGTTCATTACATTAGGTGACATGTACAAAACCCCGAACATCATGCATTGCTGCTGGTGCTGGACCTGTGGTAATCAACCACGAACGTTGTGCACTACTGCTGATCCAGTCACCTAGGGTATGTACATGCACCACTTATCTTTCCTCTTTCATTCTGGATCAATTCCATATGCTATACCCCGAACATTGTGCACTACTGCGGTTGCTGGACCTGTGATGATGAATCACGAACATTGTGCACTACTGCTGATCCAGTCACCTAGGGTAAGCGGCAAGGATCCCATACATACATATGGTCAATCACAAAGACTGACCCCAATGTGCATCCTTCGGGGTAGCTAACCCGCACACCGTTGAGCTTACACCTGCCAGGGGTGTGCACCTCCACACATTTCCTTACAAGCCTTTCTTACATATGAATGAATGTAAGAAAGGCTTGCAAGCAAATGTATGGAGGTGCACACCCCTGGCAGGTGTTAGCTCAACGGTGTGCGGGTTAGCTACCCCGAAGGATGCACATCGGGGTCAGTCTTTGTGATTGACCATATGTAAGTATGGGATCCTTACCGCTTACCCTAGGTGACTGGATCAACAATAGTGCACAACGTTCGTGACTGATCATCACAGGTCCAGCACCCGCAGTAGTGCACAATGTTCGGGGTATAGCATATGGCATTGATCAAGAAGGAAAGTGGAAAGGTAAGTGGTGCATGTACCTACCCTAGGTGACTGGATCAGCAGTAGTGCACAACGTTCGTGGTTGATTACCACAGGTCCAGCACCAGCAGTATGTATGATGTTTAGGGTATTGTACATGTCACCGAATGTAAATAACGTTCAAACGAATGTAATGAATGTATGAATGAATGTAATGAACGTTCGAACGAACGTAATGAATGTATGAATGAAAGTAAAGAACGTACGAATGAATGTTAGGAATGTATGTACGAACGTGAATGAGAATGATAAATGGTACATGAATGAAAGCAAATGAATGAATGATGATGATAATAATAATATTATCTAAGTGTACGTATGATTTGTGTGAACGCATGTATGTAAGAACGGTTATAAAGAATGAAAGTATGTTTTATTATAAAACTAGAACTCACTCAGCAACGCTGACTTTTTATGTGTTTCCAGTTGGCAGGTAGTGTTGCTGGGGATGGCACGAGGCGGCTACTCAGCTCTTTTGGGATGGCATTCTCCTTTTGATAATGCTGCAACGTCATGTGTGATGGGGCCATAATGCACGCAACACATTATGTTGCATGCAAGCATAAGGTTCCTTGAGGATCCACATAAACGGGATTACTTAAGGAATCTTCTTTATGATGAAAATTTTTTATATTTCTATATTAGAGGTCACTGTTTATGACCCTTTTGTAATAGTGATTTTGTAATGTAATGCAACATTAGATGTTTTGTAATTGACGTACGTTGTATTAAATGGTAAAAGTATTTATAGTAAAAGAAAAGTCATCTTTGAATGTTTCCGCTGCGAATGTTCATTTGAGATGTTTATGAATATATACTAAATGTATGTTTTATGTGCAATGAATGACCAACTGTGAGGTGCCCGGGAACGGGGCCTTACAAGTTAGTATCAGATCCAAAGTTTAAGTGAAATGGGTAAATTTTCAAAATAAACCTAAACTGAAACTGAAAATGGGACAGGAAAGGGGAAGAATGCCATCTGAGTAGCTGCGTGCCATCAGGTATTTTCTTAAGAGTTAACCGGTATTACGTGCGCATGTTATGTGATGTATGTGTTACTGTTAGACTTAGACACTAATGTAGTCAGGACAGGTAATGCTCGGGGTACGAAGAGTAGAGTAAGTGGCAAATCACAACTGGCCACTGTAATTAGGGACTTACTATACTTGACATAAACTGAGCTATTTCCTTGAATGACTGTGTTGGTGTTTGAATCTTTCAGTGTGATAGAAGATGGTCGGTGGTAGATCATCTAAAGCTTCACGTGGTGTGGACGTGGTGCTGAACCGCGGGTCACCAGAGGAAGGCCTAGGGTAGAGAATGTAGTTCATGCGGAAAACGAGACCCCTCATCAGGAGGATGCAGACGAAAGCGCCAATTTGAGAGCCCCAGTAAAAGAGGCAGTGGTTGAAGAGGTGCACCAGGTCATGCAGACGATCTTACTGTCTGTAGTGACCGAGGTGATAAAGGTAGTATGTGAAGACAAGACGCAAGGGAGGAATCGATCCTCATGTAGACAGCAACAAACAGAGCCGGAAACGGTTCTATCTGATGATGAAGAGGAAGAGGAGGAAGAGCAGGTACGGGAGACAACACGGGGTTGTAACTACGGGGCATTTATGAGGTGCAAGCCCCCTACTTTTGACGGTTCTGGTACTGCTGCTGATGCTCACCAGTGGGTGAGAGAAATGGAGGCTGTCCTCGATATTAGTGATTGTCAGGAGGACAAGAAGGTGAAGTTTGCTACCCACTCTTTCACAGGGTCGGCTTTGTGCTGGTGGGGCAATATAGTCCAAGCCGAGGGTAGCAGGGCCATAGGAAAGATGAATTGGTCCGAGTTTAAAAGAATGGTGATCGAGGAGTTCAGTCCTCGTCGGGAAATGGACAGAGTTGAGAGAGAGTTCCTGCAGTTAGAGGCGGGGACGATGACCCACCAACAATACACCACCAAATTTAATGAAATGGCACGGTTGGTACCAGAGAAGGTGATGCCGGTGTCTCGAAACATCAACCGGTATATTCAGGGGCTGCCAGCTGAAATTCGTTGGCATTTGATTTCTGCTCGACCGAGCACTTTCAGGTCGGCAGTGGATTTGGCGGGAAGGTTGTACGATGAATGGGCTGTGTCGGTGAAGGCTGAGGGTAGTAAGAAGGGAGGTGGTGAGAGAAACTGGAAGGGGAAGAGGTTTGGTCGAGGTGATACTTCGACAGGTTGCAAGAAGGCACGGGTGGATGATCGCCGTGTGATCATGTCAAGTGCAGGGTCGAGTAAGTGTGGGAAATATGGGAAATAGCATGGTGGTGAGTGCAGATGGGGGTTGAATTTCTGTTTTAAGTGTGGAAAGCCCGGTCACATGGCTAAAGAGTGTAAGGGCATGAGGTGCTTCAATTGTGGGGAAAGCGGCGATATGAATAAAGATTGCAAGAAGCCGAGGTCTGAAGGTTCCGGCGTGAAGAAGACAGGGAATGAGGGATCGAAGGCAAGCGCCAGGGCATTCACAATGACGCAGGAAGAGGCTAGGACGGACCCTGATGTAGTGTCCGGTACGTTTCTGGTGAACCAAACTTTAGCCTCTGTATTATTTGATTCGGGTGCCAGTAGGAGTTTTACTTCTGCTGCTTTCTGTGCCAAATTGCCCGTTAGTAGTAGACGTGTGGATGTACCGTTTGATGTAGAGACTGCTATAGGTTAAACTACCAGGATTTCCGAGGTGATAGAGGGTTGTGATGTGGAATTAGAGGGCCAAAAATTTCCGGTTAAACCGTTTGCGATGACGTTAGGTGGTTTTGATTTGGTGCTCGGAATGGATTGGTTGGCGGATTTTGAGGCGAACATTGTGTGTCGCAAGAAGATGATCAGTTTGACAGCGCCCGACGGTAGTTCAGTGACAGTTTATGGCGATCGGGTTACTACGATTCCGAAGGTGATCTCAACGGTGGTGGCGGGGAAACGTATGAGGTGTGGATGTAGCGCCTTCTTATGTTATGTAAAGGATGTAGAAACGCCAACACCACAACTATCTAATGTTCCGGTTGTGCGTGATTTTCCAGACATGTTCCCGGAAGACTTATCGGGATTGCCACCTGATAGAGAGATCGAGTTCAAGATTGATCTGATACCAGGCGCCCAACCTGTTGCCAAAGCACCATATCGATTGGCCCCGACGTAGATGAAAGAGTTGATAGAGCAGTTACAAGAGCTGCTGGATAAGGGGTTTATTAGACCGAGTATCTCACCTTGGGGTGCTCCGGTCCTGTTTGTAAAGAAGAAAGACGGTAGTATGAGGATGTGCATCGACTACCGCGAGCTGAATAAGTTGACGGTGAAGAACAGATACCCCTTGCCGAGAATCGATGATCTGTTTGATCAGCTTCAAGGCGCCAGTTGGTTTTCACGAATAGATCTTCGATCGGGCTACCATCAACTGAAAGTGAAAGAGCAGGATGTCCCTAAAACAGCTTTTCGCACGCGCTACGGTCACTACGAGTTCCTTGTCATGTCTTTTGGTTTGACCACAGCTCCAGCTGCTTTTATGGACCTGATGAACAGGGTGTGCCGGCCGATGTTAGATAAATCAGTGATTGTATTCATCGATGATATCTTGATTTATTCGAAGAGCGAAACTGAGCATGCCAGTCACATTCGAGAAGTTCTAGAGACATTGAGAAGGGAGAAGTTGTATGCTAAATTCTCCAAGTGCGCATTCTTGTTGCATGAAGTTCAATTCTTGGGTCACGTGGTAAATCCGGATGGGATTATGGTTGATCCGGCGAAAGTGGAAGTGGTGATGCAATGGAAGTCTCCAAAGATGCAATCTGAGATCCGAAGTTTTTTGGGTCTGGCAGGCTATTACAGAAGATTCATTCAAGACTTCTCCAAAATCGCTTCTCCACTGACCAAGTTGACCCGGAAGGATGTAAAGTTTGTATGGGGTAAAGCTCAAGAGGAAGCGTTCAAAGAATTGAAGGCGAGATTGACCCAAGCTCCGGTATTGGCATTACCCGATGGAAGTGAACACTTAGTGGTTTATTCCGATGCTTCCTACTCAGGGTTGGGGTGCGTATTAATGCAAAGGGGAAAGGTGATAGCCTATGCATCCCGAAAGCTGAAAGTTCATAAGGTTAACTACCCCACTCATGACTTGGAGCTAGCAGCTGTGGTCTTCGCGTTAAAGATTTGGAGGCACTACCTCTACGGAACGAAGTGCACCATTTTCACAGACCACAAGAGCTTGAAGTACTTCTTCAAGCAAAAAGATTTAAATATGAGGCAGAGGCAATGGTTGGAGCTGATAAAAGACTATGATTATGAGATCCATTACCATCCGGGCAAAGCCAACGTGGCGGCTGATGCCCTTAGCCGAAAAGAGAGGCCCGAGTCGATTCGGGTGAAGGCGTACCAACTAATCATGACCTCAGACGTGATGAAGCAAGTCAAAGAGTTCCAAGATGAGGCGCTGAAAGAGGATCATCTAAACTCTGAACGAATGAGAGGTCTGGTCGCGGAACTGGGTGAAAACACGTTTGGTGTCAAGACTCGATTTGGGCGGATGTGGATTCCTCGATTTGGGGATCTACGTATGAAGATCATGGACGAAGCCCATAAAACTCGATACTCCATTCATCCCGGTGCTACCAAGATGTACCAAGACATGAAGAAAGATTATTGGTGGCCGGGTATGAAGCGTGATGTGGTGGAGTATGTGAGTAAGTGCCTCACGTGTTAGCAAGTAAAGGCAGAGCATCAAAAGCCGTATGGAAAGATTCAACCGTTGGACATACCGGAATGGAAGTGGGAGCACATCACCATGGATTTTATCACAAAGCTGCCACGTACCCCGAAAGGGTACGATACTATATGGGTGATTGTGGATCGTCGGACGAAGAGTGCTCACTTCTTACCGATGCGCGAGACATATTCGTCCGAAAGGTTGGCCGGTCTTTTCATCAAAGAGATTATGACTTGTCACGGTGTACCGGTGTCGATTGTGTCTGATCGCGACACCCGGTTTACATCCAAATTCTGGAAGAAATTCAACGATGCTATGGGGACGAGGTTGCATATTAGCACGGCTTATCATCCTCAAACTGATGGTCAGTCGGAAAGGACCATTCAGACGTTGGAGGACATGCTCCGGGCATGTGTTATTGACTTCGGGGGAAGTTGGGATGACCACTTACCGTTAGCTGAATTCTCATACAAAATAGCTATCATGCCAGTATTGGCATGCCACCCTATGAGATGCTATACGGTAGGAGATACAGGACACCCGTCTGTTGGGGTGATATTGGTCAGAAGGAATTAGGAAGCGTCGAAGTGATCGAGGCTACGACTGAAAAGCTCGAAAGGATCAAAGCCTATATGAAGGCAGCCAAAGACAGACAGAAGTCGTACACTGACAAACGATGCAGACCGATTGAGTTCCAGGTGGGAGACCGGGTTATGTTAAAGGTCTCGCCTTGGAAGGGAATCATTTGGTTCCGGAAGCGGGGTAAGTTGAGTCCGCGGTATATAGGCCCTTTCCGAATCATTGCTCGAGTAGGAGAGGTGGCCTATAGGTTGGATCTACCAGATGAGTTAAGTGGAATTCACCTGACCTTCCACGTATCTCATCTGAGGAAGTGCTTGGCAGACGAGAATATGGTCGTCCCACTGGGGGACATCGAGGTAGACGAACGACTCAACTATGTAGAGCAACCAGTGGCAATCATTGATCTCAAGGAGAAGAGGTTAAGAAATAAAGTGGTTCCTCTTGTGCGTGTACAGTGGCGGCACAGGAAGGGATCCGAGTCAACATGGGAAACTGAAGAAGAAATGAGACGGCATTACCCACGATTGTTTGAGGAATAACAGGTTTCGGAGACGAAACCTAAATAAGGGGGGTGGACTTCTAACACCTGGAAGTTTGACTTTTTGGAGCGATATGCGACTGAGTCTCAGTCGTATGTAATTTATGCGACTGGGGGTTCAATCGCATCATGCTCGGACGATTGAAGGAAACAACCGCATGGACCACATGCGACTGAAGGTCTAGTCGCATGGTGTTCATGCGACTGAAGGTCCAGTCGCCCCTGGACCTCGAGCGACTGAGCTGTAACTATAAAAGGGGGGTAGCTCTCTTCTCTTCCCAACACTTACACTTATTTCAGTCGGGAGAAAGAGCAGAGAGCGAGAGAGCAGAGAAAGAAGAGAAAGAAAGGAAGAACGTGGTGATTCAGGCTCGAGTTTTGTCAAGTGGCTAGTCAAGTTGAAGCTCTTCATCTTCTCCTTGATAATGTGAGTTCTAGGACCCCTCATTTACATGTTTTCAAACGATTTTAGGGTTGGATCACATATAAACCCTATTTTTGAAAAAGTGTATATTTGACCCATTTGGGTGAAATCTTGGGTAACGTGTTTAAGGTATGATTTAGGACTTGCACATGCTTGTATGATATCCTAGTATGAATCCTTGAGGTTTAGGAGGGCCAATTTGGGCTGGAAATGAGTTTAGATGAGCTTGAATGCCTTGGATCATGGCTGCTGTTTGTGATGAACTTCAGTCGCTGCCCAATTAGGGATAGGCGACTGAAGGGCCAGTCGCCCGATTGAGGAACGACTGATGTTCAAACGTACGATTGAGGCTCCGACGCACGTCTGGGGCTCAGTCGCACGATAGGCCATGTGACTGAGGGATTTAGTCGCATAGGTCCATTTGCATAGTAGTTCAGTCGCACGACTGAGGGTTAGTCGCATAGAAGCCCATTCGCATAGTGTTTACTCGTACGATAGGAAGTCCATTCGCACGATTGTATGCCCATTTGCATGACTCAGTCGCATGGAGGCCATGCGACTGGAGTATGTTCAATCGCCCAAATAGGGCTGATGTGAATGAGAAGAGAAGTGTATGTATGATGTATGTAGGCTAAGAATGATGTAGTCTTATATAATGATAATGACTGATGATTTGTAAATATCTATGTTCCTTGGTGTATGTTTATCTTTTTTTGACTTTACGTGAACGAATGAATGAATGAAACGAATGTAATAAGAACGTAAAGTGGAAGATAATGAAAGAGGAACATGATGAATGAATGCATGCATTAATGAATGAACGAATGAATGTAAGAAAGGGTTGCAAGCAAATGTATGGAGGTGCACACCCCTGGCAGGTGTTAGCTCAACGGTGTGTGGGTTAGCTACCCCGAAGGATGCACATTGGGATCAGTCTTTGTGATTGACCATATGTAAGTATGGGATCCTTGCCGCTTACCCTAGGTGACTGGATCAGCAGTAGCGCACAACGTTCGTGATTGATCATCACAGGTCCAGCACTCGCAGCAGTGCATAATGTTCGGGGTATAGCATATGGCATTGATCCAGAAGGAAAGTGGAAAGGTAAGTGGTGCATGTACCTACCCTAGGTGAATGGATCAGCAGTAGTGCACAACGTTCGTGGTTGCCACAGGTCCAGCACCAGCGGTATGTATGATGTTTGGGGTATTGTACATGTCACCGAATGTAAAGAACGTTCAAACGAATGTAATGAATGTATGAATGAATGTAATGAACGTTCGAACAAATGTAATGAATGTATGAATGAAAGTAAAGAACGTACGAATGAATGTAAGGAATGTATGTACGAACGTGAATGAGAATGATGAATGGTACATGAATGAAAGCAAATGAACGAATGATGACGATAATAATAATAGTATTTAAGTGTACGTATGATGTGTGTGAACGCATGTATGTAAGAACGGTAATAAAGAATGAAAGTATGTTTTATTATAAAACTAGAACTCACTCAGCAACGCTGACTTTTTATGTGTTTCCAGTTGGCAGGTAGTGTTGCTGGGGATGGCACGAGGCGGCTACTCAGCTCTTTTGGTATGGCATTCTCCTTTTGATAATGCTGCAACATCATGTGTTGTGGGCCCATAATGCACGCAACACATTATGTTGCATCCAAGCATAAGGTTCCTTGAGGATCCACATAAACGAGATTAGTTAAGGAATCTTCTTTATGATGAAAAATTTTTATATTTCTATATTAGAGGTCACTGTTTATGACCCTTTTGTAATAGTGCTTTTGTAATGTAATGCAACATTAGATGTTTTGTAATTGACGTACGTTGTATTAAATGGCAAAAGTATTTATAGTAAAAGAAAAGTTATCTTTGAATGTTTCCGCTGCGAATGTTCATTTGAGATGTTTATAAATATATACTAAATGTATGTTTTATGTGCAATGAATGACCAACTGTGAGGTGCCCGGGAACGGGGTCTTACAATTGTGCACTACTGCTGGTGCTGGACCTGTGGTAATCAACCACGAACGTTGTGCACTACTGTTGATCCAGTCACCTAGGGTAGGTACATGCACCACTTACCTTTCCTCTTTCATTCTGGATCAATGCCATACGCTATACCCCGAACATTGTGCACTACTGCGGGTGCTGGACCTGTGATGATCAATCAAGAACGTTGTGCACTACTGCTAATCCAGTCACCTAGGGCAAGCGACAAGGATCCCATACATATGGTCAGTCACAAAGACTGACCCCAATGTGCATCCTTCGGGGTAGCTAACCCGCACACCATTGAGCTAACACCTGCAATGGGTGTGCACCTCCATACATTTGCTTGCAAGTCTTTCTTACATTCATTCGTTCATTCATTAATGCATGCATTCATTCATCATGTTCCTCTTTCATTATCTTTCACTTTACGTTTCTTATTACTTTCGTTTCATTCATTAATCATAACACGTAAAGTCACGAAAAGATAAACACGTATCGAAAACAAGGAACATCAATATTTACAAATCATCAGTCATTACCATCATATAGGGCTACATCATACTTATCATACATACATCATGCATATACATGCAATACTATCTCTCTCCTCATACGCAACAGCCCTATTTGGGCGATTCAACATACTTCAGTCGCATGGCCTCCATGCGACTGGATCATGCGATTGGGCAACTATGCGAATAGGCATACAGTCGTGCGAATGGACACTATGCGAATAGGCTTCTATGCGACTAACCCTCAGTCGTGCGACTGAACAACTATGCGACTGAACCTATGTGACTAAACTCCCCGTCGCATGACCTGTCGTGCGACAGGGTCCCCAGTCGTGTGACTGAGCCTCAGTCATGCGTTTGAATATCAGTCGTTCCTCAGTCGTACGATTGGCCCTTCAATCGCCTAGCCCTAACTGAGCAGCGACTGGAGTTCATCCCGAACTGCAGCCGCGACATACGGCCTTCAAACTCTTCCAAACTCATTTCCAGCCCAAATTACCCTTCCTAAATGTTAGGGAATCATACTAGGACATCATACCAGCACATACAAGTCCAAAATCGCACTCTAAACACATTACATACAATTATACCCAAATGGGTCAAACTCATACTTTTCCAAAAACGGGTTTATATGTGTTCCAGCACCAAAATCGTTTGAAAACAAGTAAATGAAGGGTCCTAGAACTCATACAAACAAGAAGAAGATGAAGAGCTTCATTTGGACTAGTCACTCGTCGAGTTTCGAGCCCGAATCATCACTTTCTCTCTTTTTCTCTTCTTTCTCTCTTCTTTCTTTCTCTGCTCTTTCTTTAACTGAGTTTTGCAAGTGTGGGGAGGGGAGATGGCTGCCCCTCCCTTAAACCTACAGCTCTGTCGCCCGACTCCAGGCGACTGGGCCTTCGGTCGCCCGAACTCCATGCGACTGGCCCCATTCGTGCGGATGGACTCTCAATCATGTGACTATCATGCGTATGGAGCTCCAGTCGTGTGAGCTCCATGCGACTGAGCCTCCTATCGCATGACACTCAAAAAGTCAAATTTCTGGGTGTTACACTTGGTCAATTTCAAGAAATTGACCAGGGCTAATGTTTTTCCTGCAATCACATATATAGAACAACACATATTAAATGGGCTAACCTATAAATTTATATTGCATACAAAATGAGAGAAATGTTCCAAGAGTTATTACAATAATTGATTAAAGTGCAAAACCTATACAAAAGTTCTAGTCCTAACAATACTCCCTATTCGCTCATCTTTGTAGCTCTTTCACTCTTGACACCATCCTTTTATTGAAGAAAGATACAACTTCCTTTTGATCATAGTATTTATACATGATCTCCATTCGATTCATCTTGTTCATGGTATCATACTTTATTCAAAGAGTATCTTCTTCAGTTGTTAAAGTTACAACAACACTGTTGTTGACAACTTGCAGTTCATCTTCTTCAGATATACTTAGCTTTGTAATAGAAGGGATTTCAGATCTCATCAGACGGCCAACCTCATATTTTCTTCTTCTGTTGGCTGTGGCATTCAGCATATCTATTACTTGAATCATGTGCACATATAGACAAAATTTGTTTTGTGCCTGTTCATTGTTGAGCTTGGGAAAGAATTTGTCATGAAGATAAGCAGTGTAGCTTGGATGTAGGAGTTTCATTTCCAATGGATCAAAGATCCTAATACTCGAAGCTTCCTTCTTATCTGCAGTTCTTTTTAGTACCAGCTCCTTTGTTTTCTCAACATATCCTAACTGAATGATGGGATGTGTGAACTAATTTCCCTCATAGCTCTTAATTGAAGCAGTTCTCTAGTTGGCATGGCCTACTCTTATCAAGAACTCATCTTCTACATAGAGTGAGGAGCTGCACAATGACCTTCTTTGCCTCTCTTTCCTCTTCTCATGCTCCTCATCTTCTCTTTTTGCTTCTTTAAGAGCATCATCCTTGAATTTGATAATAACTTTCCAATCATCCCTGAGAAATCTCTTCCTCTTGGATGTATTTGGTAGTTAGTGATTGGTAAGCTCTGGAGTTATTTGAGTTCGGCATCTGGGAGTAAGATGACTAATTCAATCGGGAAAGTATTGAATCATCTCAGATTCCCTTTTTACTGTTGCACTATCCCAGTCAGCATCGTATTTCCATGCAATGATCTGGTATTATTCAGCTGACTTGGGAGTAGTGATATGATTGAAGAGTTGGAACAATATGGACCTTTTGTTCAATTACTTCTCTCACTGTTGTTCCAAGTGGCCACACTTTTCCTAGAATAACCTCCCTAGGCTCTCTGATCATTTTCTTCTTTCCCTTGGGCATACCTTTACTCTCCATAATAATGGGCTCAGCAGCAGTTGATTGATGGGCATGACTTTGATTTGGAGCTTTTGTTCTGAATCTAACTCTAGTTTGCAATTCAATCTTTATCACATACTCCATCATTTGTCTCAGTTCTTTTACAAATCTATCTCTTAGCTCATAGAATTTGAGGTTGTGATTTTGCAACTAGCAAATTATGTTGTTTTTGTTCAGCCTTTTAGTGTCACAATGACCTAATTCTTTGTTCACCTTTTCTATTGTACCAAAGTTGATAAAGTATCATAGTTGCATTCTGGAATCATTAGTCTAGCCGCAGTGAAATCTTTGATCGCGCATATCATTTCATCCGAGTTCATCCTCTCTACCAAGTCATATGGAAACCCTTTTATTAGTCAGCTCCATGAACATGGTAGATTCGGGTCTCTCTTTAAGGATGTCTTGAGTCGTGAGTAGCTCATCCGATGTTGTTGTTTTAGCATCCTTGGGAGCTTCTTTTAGTCAACTCCTCCCACTCAGCATCACTTTCATCATTAGAGTCAATTGGCTTTGATTTTGATACTTCAGCTGATGGGGTATACTCAGGGGATATTGTTTTGGTTCTCTTTGGTGAGTCTTGCACCTTTATGATTTCTTTTTCAATCTTCCCCCAGTACTTTCTCTTTCTGTTATACTGGACGATTAGGGCCTGTTCTTGAGTTGAGACAACTTTTGATGTTGTTTGTTGTTTACGTGCTTGTTGAGATGTTTGAATAGATTCAAGCTCACTAATTCTTTTCTTCAAACTCTCAATTTCATCATCTTTTGCTTTCAGGAGCTCAGCTTGTTTAGAAATTGTGATTTTTGCCTTGTTCATTTCTATAACACTCTGCTCCTTAGTTGTCTTCTCTTTCTCTATAGATTCATTCAATTGTTTCACTAATTTATTAAAGGCATCAATAACTTCATGACCTGTTTGAGCATCCTCCCTCAATCTTCTGATTGAGCCTTCTTGTAGAGTTAGAAGTGCAACCTTTTCTTTCGGAGCTGCCTTTAGCTCTCTAAGTCTCTCTAACCTTTTGTTTGACTTGATGATCAGATTATTATATTTAGCCACATGAAAGCTTTTGCTCACATCAATCTCATCATCATTCAGATCATCTTCCTGGTAAGCTATGACATCCATATACTTGTCTCCAGACTCAATCATTTGTTTAACCTCCTGATCTTGATTTTTTTCAACTTCCAAACACACTTCTTCAGTTTCCCCATCGTGTACATCATCAAGATCTTCTTCAAAGTTGATAACTTCAGTAGCAGTAGTACGATCAGATGTTGAATTTGATTCAACAACTTAGAAATTATGATTTGAGGTTGTTTTTGTTGTGGAGAAGGATGAAAAGGTGAAACTGGTTCTGTAGCTCTAGAGCCTTGAGATGTTTTAGATGAAGAGAGTGAAATTGGTTGAGTGTGTTCACTAGCTGGTGAAACTAGTTCAGCACAACATAAGCAAACATCTCCATTTCAGCTCCTTCATACTTTCCACTTATCTTGTTTAGCACAGATCTTCCCAAATGAGCTTGAACAAATACGTCACGTCCCCTATCTATGTGTGGCATGGAATCATTGATGATGAGTTGAAGAAATATTGGAAATATGTACATCTTCTCAGCTTTCTGTACTTCAATATGATCATATAGGAATCCAAGAATGTACTTTGAGTAGTTATAAGTTCTTCCTTCAAAAACTCCAATGATTCTAGAAGATATATGCCTCGAGAATCGATCCCATCGAGACTTCCGGATTGACATACATTTTAAATAAGTATCACAAAGGAATCTATATGGCTTGCATAATCTTCCTTTCTTGAATTTCCCTATATCGGTAGTCACCATCGTATCCCATCAGGTCAAATACCCTCTGAATGTACTCATGATCGAATACATCAGTGTGACCTGCTTCTTTTTCTTCGAAATATAATATCCTTCTAATGATTAGTTCATCTATTCTCAGAACTTCATGTCTAATAGAAGCATAAACCACTCATTCATCATTCTCCTCTTCTACTCTTGCGGTATTCCAAAAATCTGTCACGTGAGCTTGATAGATTACCGGGTCAGCAGTTAGTGCATAAAACAATCTTGATCTATATAGATAGTGAATAATCTATGTGCATCCTTCAATGACATGATCATCAAGATTAAGGAAAGCACATAAATTATGCTCTTTAGCAAATCGATTAGCCATCTGCAATACACAAGAATATTAGAAAAACAATGATTTAAAGATTTAAGCTTCACATCAAAATCTTAAAATTTTAAGAAGTTCAAGCATTTTGACGACATTTCAGCAATAATCAGCGATTTTGATGTAATAATGAAGTATTTACCTTGCTGATAATGTTCGTATGTTGAACAGAAGTTTAGATAACTGAATGATTTGTTGTTTTGAAATGGTAATTTGCATATCAGCGGAAAAGGGGTTTAAGGTTTTATGAATGATTTTCTAGTTCATAAAGGTGCTCTGTAAAAGTTAATGCAAACGACAAGTCAAAAGTTATCATTTATGCACTTTTTCAAAAAATTAATTAAGACCCTTTTAATGTTGTGGGACCCTCACTCCTTGTTACCCTTCCGTGGTAAATTATTGTTTCCGTAGATATTAGATCTTTCGAAGGAACTTAATTCTTCTGAGACAAGTTAACACTTTCGAAGGAAAATAAATCTCCCAAAGGAAATTAAGTCTTCCAAATGAAATTAAGTCGTCCAAAGGAAATTAAATCTTCTGAAGAAAATTAAGTCTTCCGAAGGAAACTAAATCTTCCGGAGAACATTAAGTCTTCCGAAGGAAATTAGATCTTCCCAAGAACATCTACGGATGACTTAGCCTTATATTCCTGAACTAAATCTTTGAAAGTACAATTTGTTTTTCCATAGGTTACCAATCTATGAAAATAAATTATACTTTGTTAAAACATTCACACATCCATAGGTTACCAATCTACGGATGGTCAAATTTTAACTTTGTTAATTTTTACACTTTATAATCTGCTGAAAAGCAATATTACACTGTAACTTCTGGTGAAGGATAAAAATTTATCCATTTTATAGTATGAATCTAATATATTGTTAGATCATCTATTGCTCTTGGACCTTCTTGATTTTGTTACAAGGCATATGTGCAGAAATTTTCACATGACACATAACCAACAACCAAAATTGCTCAAGATCCAATTTTCTTTCTTAATGTTAATAAACTCATTTTTCATGCTGATTTATTACTACTCCCCCTAAATTTGTGCTTAATGATGAACTTTAGCATAAATTTAATTAGAGAATTGCATGATAAACACCTTTCTATCAACAAAGATAAAAACAAAAGTATTTTTGTCTTTTGAATATAAGCAAAAATGAAACTTATGTACAAGCATATCTTGGGATCATACTATAACACCTAGAACCTTCTTTATGCATTTGTTAATTTAAATGGTAGGCATAAATCTAGTACTGATTGCAAGTATTATGGTCCACATGAATTCAAACAAGAGTATATGTTCAACAAGGCATGCTAAGTATCATGTTGTGGTATTGTTGAAATATTGACAAATATGGGCTCCACTTCTATTCACATTAGAGTTTGTCCTATGTTTATGAGTCAAGTTATCACTTTTTCACACTTAAAAACTAAGTGCCTTTTAAGTATAAGTTCTATCTTTAGATTTTTGTGAAATCTTATTAATGTTGTTTGATATGTAAACTCTTGAAATATAATATACAAGTGATCACATTGGATTCTTTTAGAGCTTTGATATGATCACTATCAGGTCACCAGGTCTTTACTTCCGTAAAATAGAGGTGCCTTGAACCCAGGTCTTTGTATACACAAAATAGAGGGATTATAATGATCAAGATCATAACACTAGATGTTTATGTTTATAAACAAAGGTGGTCATAAACCCACGTCTTTGCTTACGCAAAACAGATGGAATATGAGTTGCAAAGATAGAAATTATAAGTAGTTAGAACATAGTGTGTTTAGGTGAGTAATTTGATCACATCAGGATAAGACTCACTTGCTTAATCCTTAAATTAGAATTTCCCATAATTTGACATCTGGACAATATATTAAGCATGCATATGTTTATGTTCCACTTAGGTTGAACCTACTCAATCTATTCAATTCGGATCAGTCTTTATTATAAGATTAAAACAGTTAGTAAATAAGTAATAATATACTATCATTTCCCATAATATGAATATTATAAGCAGAAAACAACTAAATCAAGACAATCTTTTTGTATTTTTATAGATTTTATGAATGTTTTTGAGTTTATCTTAGTAATAAAATTTGAAGGACAGATCATGTTGTTCTTTGTTATGATGATTAATCAAGATTGATCATGCCTAAAGATTCAATTAAGAAATTAAATCTAACTGAATCAAAGGATTTAGTAAAAAGATCAACAAGCTAATCCTTTGTATCTACTTTGATCAGCTTGATCAAACCTTTTTCTGAGCAATCTCTCAGAAAATGGTATCTGATTTCTATGTGTTTTGTGTTGCTATGTTGCACTAGATTAGTAGTGATAAACATTGCAGCTGAGTTATCTATATGAATCGGTGTGTGAAGAAAATTGTACCCATGGTCAAGTGATTGGTTTTGCAACCATAAAACTTGAGAGCAACCATCTAAAGCAGCGATGTACTCAACTTCAACTGTGCATACTGAAATATTTGTTTGTTTCTTACACTGCCAAGATACAAGCCTTGGTCCTAAAAATTGACATCCGCCTGTTATGGATTTTCTGTTATTATTACACCCTCTAAAATCATTGTCTGAATAGGAGTAGAGGTTGAATTCTCCTTCTTTAGGGTACCAACGTCCAAGTGTTGGCTTCCCTTTAAGATATCTGAATATCCTCTTCACAACATTCATATGTGATTCTTTTGGATCAGATTGATACCTTGCACAAACACAAACGGCAAACATAATGTCAGGTCTTCTTGCAGTTAAGTACATTAATGATCCTATCTTTGATCTATATAATCTTTGATCTATAGACTTCCCTTTTGGATCAGGTACAGTCTTATCTATGGTTGATGTTAGGGTTTTGCATGAAGAGGTATCAACAAGATTGTACTTATTCAATATTTGATAAATATACTTTCTTGGTTGATGAATATGCTATCGGGTTTCTGATGAACTTGTAATCCAAGGAAGAAAGTTAATTCTCCCATAGAGCTCATCTTAAACTGAGATTTCATCAAGGCTTCAAACTCTTCACACAATCTCTTGTTTGTTAATCCAAATATAATGTCATCCACATATATTTGCACCACCAATAGATCTTGATGTTCATGCTTGAGGAAGAGAGTTTGATCTATTATTCCTCTCTTGTATCCATGCTTCAGCAAGAAAAATGATAATGTCTCATACCATTTCCTTGGAGCCTGATGAAGTCCATACAAAGCTTTGTCAAGCTTATATACCCTATGAGGGTAATCTGGATCTTCAAAGCCTGGAGGTTGAGAAACATAGACATCTTCATCAATTTTACCAAATAAGAAAGCACATTTTATATCCATTTGGTAAACTGTGAATTTCTTATATGAAGCATAGGCTAGAAAAACTCTAATTGCTTTAATCCTTGCAACTGGTGCAAAGACATCATCATAGTATATTCCTTCTTCTTGAGTGTAGCCTTGGGCTATCAGGCTTGGTTTATTTCTTACAATGATACCTTTGTCATCTAGCTTGTTTTTGAAAAGCCATTTGGTACCAATTGGATATTGACCTTCAGGCAGATCAACTAGATTCCACACTTTCTGCTTTCTGAATTGTTGAACCTCCTCTTGCATAGCTTTAATCCAGCTATTGTCTTTAAGTGCAGCTATAATATTGGATGGAACCACTTGAGATAGAAAATACGAGAAGAGAAAAATGCTGACTGCTCCCCCTTGATTTCTTGTTGTTCTTTCATGAAGATCACCAATTAGGTTTTAAGTTGGGTGATCCTTATGAATTCTAGTTGTGGGTATCGTTGCAAATGGAATGAAAGATTCCAAGTTTGTAATGTGCGTTGATGGACATTGATCTAACTGTGATGAAGAGTCAACAAAGTTGTCAAACTCTTTATCATGTTGGTCTGATGCTGAATGGAATCAGTCTTCTTGATTTTGTGCTTCAGCAGATGTAGGTTGAATTTCCGTAGGTGTTACAAGAACTTCTCCGAATGTAGATGGAGTATTTACGGATGAAGGAACTTCTCCGGATGCATTATCAACATCTGCGGATGCGGAGTTAACAGTTGCTGATACATTTTCTTTGGAGGTTGAAGTTTGATTTCCATTAGTTTGTCCATTACTTGATTGTGGTGAAGGGCCATGATCTGCAACACTTGTAATGTGTGATTGAGGTCTTGGTGGATCCCCGGTTAATGGCACTTCACTCATTGTTGAGATACATAAGGATAACATGTATCCGTAGAACCTACAATGTTCAAATAACCGGAGTTAAATGAATTTGTGAAAGCATCTATGTCAAACAACCATGATGAACCTATTACTTCTTTTGTAAATGAGGTTTCATCAAAAGATACATTAGGGGTTTCCTCCATAATGTTGTGTTGTAGGATATAAACTCTATATGATTTGGATGTTGATGAATAATTAACAAAGAAACCATCATAGGATTTTTTTGAAAAATTTCCTAATAGTTCCTTTGTGTTTAACACAGAACATGACACTCAAAAGCTCCAAAATAGCCTATAAAAGGTTTTCTTTTAAATAAAAGATAATAAGGTGTTTTGTTATGCTCTTTAACAGTTAATGTTATGTTTTGAATACTGTAAGCTGTATTCACTGCTTCAGCCCAAAAGTAATGGGTAGATGTGAATTAGCCAACATTGTTCTAGCTGCTTCAATGAGAGTTTTGTTTCTTCTCTCAGCAACTCCATTTTGTTATAGAGTTCTTGGTGCACTAAACTGTCTTGCTATGCCTTTGTTCCTGCAAATATCTAGAACATAGTTAACAAATTCAGACCATTATCACTTCTGAAAATTTTGACTTCTAAATCAAGTTGATTTTCAATTTTAGTGATGAACTCAGTTAGTGTTTTTGATGTTTCACTATTATGTTTTAAGAAAAAGACCCATGTGAATCTAGTAAAATCATTAACAATCACCAAAAAATATTGCCTTTTACCAATGCTCATCACATTGGTTAGTCTAAAGAGATCCATGTGAAGCAATTTTAGAGGTGTTTTATTTATGTTAATGGTTTTGGACTTGTGAGACACCTTATGTTGTTTTCCTTTGTAACCTAAAGAACATTGAGTAGAACATTGAAATTATTTCTTAGGAAGGCCAATGATTAAGTCATTTCTGGCCAGCCTGTTCATGTTCTTCATATTAGAATGAACCAGCCTTCTATACCATAATTGAGATTCATCTTCTGATGACTTAGAAATCAGGGATGTTTCATTTGATGTTAGTGTGGTATTGTTCATGTCCAAACATATGTATTCCTTTTCTTGGTGCTTTAAGAAGAATGTAATCATCTGGGATTTTCAAACCTGGTTTAAGAATGTAAGAATGAGTGTTATCAAATAAAGTGGTATAGTTTTGATCATAAATTTGAAAATACTAAGTAAATTATATTGTAAGTTTTCACAAAAATTTACTTTCTCAAACGTGAGCACACCGTTAGTTACCATTCCTTCACCTATAATTTTACCTATCTTCTTATCCCCACCAAATGCTGCATAAGAAGCATTTTTATGTCTGAAGTCATGGAGGAGAGAATAGTTTCCTGTCATATGCCTGGGACATCCACTGTCAACATACCACTTGTTGTCAGCCCTCCATGTATGTTCCTGCATATAAAATGAAATCAATTAGAATAGGGAACTCAAGCCTTAATGAGCTTGGGATGCCCACTAGTGTCTAAGATTGTCACTCCTTCATGAATGGGTCTTTATGATTTAGGTTTGACTTTAGACTTAATTGATTCATTTTGTTTTGTTTGTGGTGGTGTGGATGATTCTTTTTGAGATTGACTTGAGGCATTTTGAACTTGTTTCTCAGTCACTTCCTCTTGCACATTCTCTTTGTTTTTCTTCTCATTTTCTTTTGATGATGATCCTTTATTTAAGAAGGTTTCGACATCCTTTGATATTGATTTTGATACTTCAGTACCTTAATCAAAATGATCAAAGAATATCTCATCAACATCTTTGATTTTTCTATCAAATTCACCTTTTTATGTGGTGTCCTGCTTTGAGACTGCTATTTTTGTTTCTTCTTTGGTTGTGCATCAGAAGCAGATGATTGCTTCTTAGTCTTACCAACCTTTTTTGTTGTTGATCATCAGCAACAGATGTCTTCTTTGTATTTCCAGCCTTTTTCTTTGGCTACTGTCGCTTTAGTTTTGACTCTTTGATGCTATCATGAGATTGTGAATCTGCTTCATTTGTCTCAGATTGCTTCTTCTTAAGAACTTTTGTTTTGTTCTTTTTATTGAAGTATCATTCTTGAGTTGAATGATTGTTTTTATTGTGGATTACACAATGCTTATTGAAATAGCAATCTGAAGTCATATGGTTGTTCATATTGCATAGCCTTCTCAGGTTCCATGCCTGTGTTTTTTATTGTTGAAGATTCACTGGAAGATTTCTTTTCTTTTGTTACAGAATTTTCAGTGGGCACTTGCATCTTCCATAGATCTTCTAATGATGACTAGTTAGATGAACTTAGAGTTCTCTTCATCCGCTGAGGATCTGCTGATGATTGTCCTGATATCTCAACAATCTTCTTCTTCCAGGGAAGATCAGCTGAAGTTGTTGAGATGGTCTTCCTGGTCTTTTCGGAGGAAGTAGGTTTTGTTTCTTCCATAAAAGTTAGCTTCTCATCAGTTTCAGACCTTTTTATTCTTGGTTGAGAGACTTGTTGTTTGTTGACCTTTTGAATCCCAGCATTCAATTGAGCTATTCTCTTATAAATAGTCTTTAGCAGGTTTTTTTGTTAAGGTGGATAGGGCAGTTTGATTTCTTCTAGTACTTTTTGTATTAAAGGTTAAAATACCACACTTTTTTATTTACCCTTATCATCACCTTGTTGTTGATCATGATCATCTAGCTCAAACAGATCATGACATCCATCAAAATTAAAATCTGATTCATCTTATTTTAAAACTTCTGAATCGGTTAATAGAGTTTCACTTACCTCAGAATCATCACTATTGGCCACTTGATTAATTTTAATTTTAATTTCATTATTGGTGCTTGGCATAAAATGGTTTGATAATGTTGGACCAAAAGAACCAATGAGCCAAGATCAGGAAAACCTCTAAGTCCCACATGCCACTGCAACAACTGCTGAAGACTCCCATCAGCTGTTCTGACAAAGTCTGAAGAACAAAGTATGAAGATCAAAGAACTGAAAAACAACAGCTGAAGACTCCAAAGTACTGAAGACCAAGTATTGAAGTCTGAAGTACTGATCATATAAGTACTGAAGACTTCAAGTACTGAAGACAAGTACTGAAGAATCAAAAGCTGAAGAACTGAAGACCTGAAGACCTTCTACTGAAGCACAACGTCTGAAGACAAAGACTGAAGACAACAGCTGATGACATCAACTAAAGTCATCAGCTGTTACATCGACTGAAGCCCAAGTTTGAAGAACCAAGTGCTGAAGACTTAGAGTTTGTCACAACAGCTGAAGAAGTCTTCTTCAGTTGTTGTGATGGTTTTACTTTCAGTAGTTTATTATTTTGTTTCAGTAGTTTGTACAACAGCTGAAGAGCTTGTTTTTCAGCTGTTATAGTATCAGTAGTTATAAACGACTGAAGAGTTTGTTCTTCAGTCGTTGTAGGCTTTCAGTAGTTTACTTTTGTCAGTACTTGTAATAGGAACACTTTTGTAAGAAGATGTCAGCTGTTGACATCTTCAGTAGTTTTATGTTCCGTCAGTTGTATTTTTAATAATCAGTTGATGTCAGAGAAAGGACATCACCACCATCCTTTTGCCGCCTATAAAAGGATGGTGAACCATGCTGTTTTAATTGCCGAAACGTGTTGAGCAATAGAACAATTAATTTTTCGCAGAACTCTTTTCTCTCTCTATGCTTGTGCTTTTACTTGCAATATCTTTTATGTTCTTGCAATAATCGCTAATTAACGTGCTAAATCCGCTGCAAACCAATCTGATTGATCAAACGAGAGGCTGAGATCCAGTCAAATGGTATCAGAGCAGGTAAATCATTGATCGATTTCACTATTGATCATTTGAAACTGCTCTTTTGATCTCTCTGTTTGATCGAATTAGCAATTTGCAAGAATTAGCCATAGAGAGTGAGTTTTTGCAGTTTCTGGCCAAAATCTTGAGGTCCTCTGGTGGTTTTGAGTTACGTTTGTCTTGTTTAAACTTGTTTTTGACTAAAACCTGAGATGACGACACCAACTAATGATCCTCACAATACTGGTTGCTCAACCAAGCCTCCGATGCTTGTTAGGAACGAGTATAACATATGGCAAAGACGTATGCTACACCACTTGGCTGTCAACAGTGCTGGTTGTTGGAAGTCAGTGGTGCATGGACCATACAAGCCTATGGTGAGCGTCCCGGAATCTAATGAACAGGTTGCGAAGAAACCTGAACAATATTCGGACGAAGATCTAAAGCTATTCGAAATTGATGCTAGAGCCCATGGAATTTTAGCCATGGCCATTCCTAATGAGATATATTCAGGGCTCTTGCATCATGAGTCTGCTCATGACCTATGGGTTGCTCTAAAGGAACAATTTGGAGGAACTGATTCGGTCTTAGCAAACAATAGGGAAATCCTCGCCCAACAATATGAGACATTCTCATATAGAAAGGGTGAGACTCTGACCCAGCAGTTTGAGCGGTTCTCTTGTTTGATCTCTGAGCTAAAAATGGTCAAACAAGAGTACTCCAACAGCCAGATGAACAACAGGTTCTTCAGGTCACTGCCTGAGAGATGGGACACATATACCATTGTCCTACGCTCCAGTGCTGATCTGGAAACTCTATCTCTCACCCAACTTCATGGGAAACTGCTCACTTTTGAGAGAGAGATAGAGCAAAAGAGGAAGTTCTCATATTCTGGCAAGCTCGCTGATGACTTTGTCCAAGGTAATGCTGCCTTGATAAGTCATGAGTCAGAATATGCTTCATCAGAAAGTTCTTATGATGAGCATATTGATTTCTCTACCAACTCAGAACAAGCTTTTGTTGGTGTTAGTAGTTCAGGAGGTGGTGGTGACAACTTGTGTTTTCTGATGGAGGACTTGAAGGGCATTCCAGATGATGATCTGGAAGAGATGGATATTTTGAACCCAATGGCAATGATAAATATCCGCTCTCAAAAGTTCTACAAGAGAACTAGTAGGAAATTCCTGGACTCTCTGGCAAAACCAAAGTTGGTTTTGACAAGAGCAAGTTGAGGTGTCACAAGTGCCAAAGGCTTGGACACTTTGCAAGAGAGTGTAGATCACCTGGATCTAACTCATCTGCACCCTTTGTGACTTTTCCCAGCAATAGCTCACAGCACAGTGGGCAACCTTCCTCCGGTTCTAGCCATCCATCACAAGCACAGGCACCACCTGCTTATTTTGTGCCACAGGGTCATATGCCATATCCTTGCCCCTGTTACTACATGCCTCAGCCTAGTCAAACTCAAGCACCCCCGGCTCAACCACCTCATGCTCTTCCTGAGCCTCAATCTTCCCAATCTCATCATCACACACAACCTCAACAACACAACTTTTTCACCCCAAGTGTTGTTGACTGGAGTAGTCTACCAGAAGAGCTATCTGGTCAGGAACAACTACTCCAAGGTGCTGGTCAACATGGTGGTGACCAACCTTTTGAAAATCTTGCTCTGATGGCCCTTGATTCTGCTGAAGGGTCATCATCCAATGCCTCATCTCAGGTATCCACTGAGGCAAAAGCCAAGCTTTGTTCAGAATCATGCATAGCAGCATTTGCTTCTATTAGAGAAGCAAATGTAGCTTTAATAGATAAAAATCTTGAGCTTGAGCACACTATTTCCAAAAGAAAAGCTGATTTTGAGGTTGCTCTAAAAGATAAAAATGATGAGATTTACAAGCTTAAATGCCAAATCAAAGATGACAAAGCTAGGGAAGATGTACTTCTAGAGAAGTACAGAGACCTCAAGGAAACTTTGTAAGCACCCAAGTTGAGTGTGATCGATGGGTGCAATCATGCAAGGGTTTTGAAATGCTTCTTAGCAAGCAATCAGCTTCCAATGTGAAGTTTGGCATTGGTTATAATCACACTGCTCCTCCTACAGATTTCACTTCAAGAGCAGAAGTTGAATCTGATGGGGAGAGCAATAACCAATCCTTCTCTTCATGTGACCTACTATCTTCTGATTCAGCATCATCAGAGATAGATGTCAGCATTAACTCTTGCCAAAACCAATCAGCTGACGCTACAACAGCTGATGGTTCAAATGCTGACTGTCACATGACCAAAAGGATGATCAACTCAGGTGTTGTCACTAGAAGTACTGAAGGTATTGGAGAGCAAGTGACAACATCTGAAGTTCAAACCTCAAATACTGTTAGCACCAAAGAGAAGAAAACTAACAGTAGGAAAGGTTTGAAGACAGCTAGAGAGGATACCAGGAAAGCAGGCACTAGGAAGAAAACTACTGGTACTGATGGCAAACAGCTGAAGAATAAGTCTTCAGCAGTTAAATCCTCTTCAGCTGATGATCAGCATAAGATGAAGAAAAGCCATGTGAGATATGTGGCTTGTTCAATCATCTTACTGATGATTGCTGGTACAAAAGGGGTTCCAAACTCAAACAGAAGGAGAAAATTAATGAGAACATCAATAAAATGAAGAATGAGTTTGAAACCAAGTTTGTACTAGCAACATCCAAGCCTGAAATCCCTAAGCCCAAAGCTAAATCTAAAAGAAGGTAGGGATTACTCAGGCAACAGCTGAGGTTGCTCAGAAAAAGATGGTACAACATAGGAACCATCATCAGCAAACTCCAATGTGTCTGAAGAGCTGAAGGCTTTATCACAGAATCAGACACAGTTGGTGATGATGGTTCAGCAACTAGTGGGAAGAGTCAACCACTTAGATGCTCCTGTGTTGAAACCACAGAAAAGGAAGTCCAAGCCAAAGGGTTCCTCTTCTGCCCCATCTTCTTCACCTCAGGCTGTCACACATAACACACTGTTAGTGCTGCACCTGTAGCTGAGAACAGAACCAAAACCAAGCAGGTTTGGGTCTCCAAGACTAACTAACACATGGTTGTGTTTGCAGGGTTCTTCAAGATGCCATAGAAGCATCTGGTATGTAGACAGTGGAGGATCCATCCACATGACAGGAAGCAGCTCCCTTCTTAATGACTACTCTCAAGGAAAGAAGGGATTTGTTTCCTTTGGCAATGATGCAAAGGGTTACATCATCGGAAAAGGCTTTGTTTCCAATGGGGAAATAAGGTTTGATGATGTTAACCATGTGGAGAATCTCAAGTACAACCTCTTGAGTGTCAGTCAAATGTGTGACAAAGGCCATGTTGCCCTTTTCACAAGCCAGAACTGTCGGATTCTGTCATCCAAAGTTCTGAGTTTTATTGACAAGGCATTGGATGAACACACTCTCCTGAAGGCCAATAGGACAGGAAGAGTGTATGCCTTAGATCTTTCCAAAAAGATGGATCTAAAAGGCCATCCTTGCCTATTCTCCAAGGCATCTCCTCAAGAGTCTACACTATGGCATAGAAGGCTGGGTCATGTTAATTTCAAGAACATGAATCAGCTTATAAGCCATGGTTTAGTAAGAGGATTGCCTCAGAAGGAGTTCAAGTGTGAAGATGACTGCACTGCTTGCTTGAAAGGAAAACAACACAAAGTTTCATTCCCTTCAATAGAAGAACCAAAGTCCACTGCCTGCTTACAGCTTCTGCACATGAATCTCTTTGGTCCTGTCAGAGTGATGAGCATGGCAAAGAAGAAATACTGCCTGGTAATTGTGGATGATTATTCCAGGTTTGTATGGACTTTCTTCTTGCACTCCAAGGATGAAGCAGCAAAGATAATAATGAACTTTGTGTTACTTGTAGAAAAGCAGTATTCCCTACAGGTCAAGTGTGTGAGGAGTGATAATGGAACAGAGTTTAGAAACCACACACTTGATGACTTCTACCTGTCCAAGGGAATTAGAAGGTAGTTTAGCATTCCTAGAACTCCTGAGCAGAATGGAGTGGTGGAGAGAAAGAACAGGACCCTCATTGAAGCAGCAAGGTCAATGCTGGCTGACTCAGGTTTGCCACTGACGTTTTGGGCTGAAGCTGTCAATACAGCTTGCTATGTACAGAATAGAGCTTTAGTGAATAAGAGGTTGATGAAGACTCCTTATGAAGTTCTTCATCATTTGGCCCCTCTGATTTCATTCTTTAGAGCATTTGGGTGTCCATGTTTCATTCTCAACACTAGCAACCCACTCCAGAAGTTTGCTAGTAAGGTGGATGCAGGGTATTTTGTTGGTTATTCATCAACATGCAAGGCATACAGAGTCTTCAACTGTAGAACAAAGGTAGTTGAAGAACTCTGCATGTTAAGTTCAATGAATCTCCAAAGGACAAGATTCCACAAAACCCTGTGGAGTTGTTTGATCTGGACATACTGCAATATGTGCCTTATCAACCTCCATCTGTTAAGCCTGTCAACAGATCTCCACCTGGTGGTACTGATGCTGATGTAGTCAGTACTCACCTCTTCAGGTTTAGTGACAACCTGCCTGAGTCCACTGAACCTGATGCTCCTGTAGCCTCAGCAGCTCCATCCACTACAAATGCTGATGAGATTTCTGCTTGCTTACTTCGTTTGAGCTGCCATCTTCTACATGGTTTCAGGAATCTCCATCACCATCTGTGGCTGTTGATGGGTCTACAAACACTTGCACAGATATCATAGTCTATCAAGATCTCAAGAATCACCCCACTTCACAAATCATTGGTGATATCCATGCTGGAGTTTCAACCAGGAATCAATTGTCCAACTTCTGCTTCTATGCTCTCTTCATCAGTCAGCAAGAGCCAAAGAACTATCATATTGCTTTAAGAGACAATGGATGGGTGGAAGCTATGCAGCTTGAGCTTCTTCAATTCAAGAAACAGCAAGTGTGGGAGCTTGTTCCATTACCCAAAGGTAAGTGTGCTATAGGCACCAAGTGGGTATTCAGGAACAAAACAGATGAGAAGGGCCAAATTGTCAAGAACAAGGCCAGGCTGGTTGTTCAAGGGTTTGCACAGGAGGAAGGCATCGATTATGATGAGACCTTTGCACCTGTGGCCAGACTCGAAGCAATCAGACTGTTCTTAGCTTATGCTGCCTTTCATAGTCTTAAGGTTTATCAAATGGATGTCAAAAGTGCCTTCCTATATGGGAAAATAAAAGAAGAGGTTTATGTGTGTCAACCACAGGCTTTGAGGACAATAAACATCCTGATTGGGTGTACAAGCTTGATAAGGCTCTTTATGGGCTGAAGCAAGCACCGAGAGCCTGGTATGAGACACTCTCAACCTTTCTTCTAGAGAATAAGTTCACTAGAGGCACCATTGATAAAACCTTATTCATCAAGGTTGTGGGACAACATAAGCTCCTTGTTCAAATCTATGTAGATGACATCATCTTTGCATCCTCTGATCCAAAGTTGTGTGATGAATTTACAAAGCTCATGAAGCTAAGGTTTGAAATGAGTGCTATGGGAGAATTACAGTTCTTTCTAGGATTGCAAATCAAGCAACAGGATGATGGAATCTTCATCCATCAGTCCAAATATACAAAAGAGTTGTTGAATAAGTTTGATTTACAAACCTGTAAGCCCTGTTCTACTCCCATGAGCAGCATCACACAACTGGATGTAGATCAGAAAGGTAAAGCGGTTGATGAAACCCTTTACAGATGTATGATTGGGTCCTTGATGTACCTTACAGCTTCTAGACCAGACATCATGTTCTCAACATGTGCTTGTGCTAGATTTCAGGCTGCACCTAAAGAATCCCATTTGATTGCAGTCAAAAGGATCTTTATATATCTGCAAGGTACCCAATCACTAGGTCTTTGGTATTCAGCTGGGCATTCTTGCAAATTAGTTGCCTTCTCTGATAGTGACTATGCAGGATGCAAAGTCACCAGAAAATCCACTTCTGGTGGTTGCCAATTCCTAGGCAATTGTTTAGTTTCTTGGCAGAGTAAGAAACAAACATCAATTGCTACATCCACTGCTGAAGCTGAGTATATTGCTGCTGCAAGTTGTACCTCTCAGATACTCTGGCTTCAGAACCAACTTCTAGATTATGGCATTACTGAGACTAAGACTCCATTACTAATGGATAGTGCTTCAGCTCTTTGTATTGTCAAAACCCAGTCCAGCACTCTAGGACCAAACATATTGAGATCAGACATCATTTTATCAGGGATTGCTATGAAAAAGGTCTGATTGATCCTAAGTTTGTTCCTAGTGCTGATGAGCTTGCAGATATTTTTACCAAGCCTTTAGATAGTGCCACATTTCAAAATTTGGAACTAAGGCTTGGTATGCTGCAGCTTGATTGATTTGACCTATGCTGATGCTCTTACTTCACAACTACTGAAGAGCAAAGGTCAAATATAAGTACTGTGAGTAATTTAGTCCTCAGCTCTTTCACAACTACTGAAGACTAAATTGACTCAAAGTACTGATGTACATTATTTATTGAAAAGAACTGATGTAGTGAGGTGGATTACAACTACTGATATATGATTTTCAAATAAATAAGTACTGAAGAACAAATTTTGCTCACAAGTACTGATGTGTAATCTTACACAAGTACTGAAGACAATTTGTTCACAAGCTCTGAAGAGTATTTCATCAGCACTTGTGAACATCTGATCACAAGAGCTGAAGGCAAATATTCTCAAGAGCTGAAGGGTCAATGAAACATCTGAAAGTCAGCCAAAGAGCTGATGAGTAAGTATGGAGGCTAGCATGAAATAACTGATTTAACGGAAACAGCTGATGAGTAATTTCCCATCAGCTGATACCAACAGCTGTTGTTTCATACCCAAACAACTGAAGGACAAAACCATGTCTTCAGTAGTTTCATAACTACTGATGCCTAACACCAAGTCCTCAGTTGTTTACAACAACTGAAGCAATACCATGTCTTCAGTAGTTCACAACTACTGACATCAGTAGTTCACAACTACTGAAGGCTAACACCAAGTCTTCAGTTGTTACAACATCTGAAGAAGAATATTAGGTCATCAGTAGTTCATAACTACTAAAGACTGACAGTAACTCTTCAGATGTTTACAACATCTGCAGGACAAAACCAAGGTCTCAGTAGTTTCAACTACTGAAGACTAACACCAAGTCCTCAGATGTTACAACCACTGAAGGTTAAGACCACGTCATCAGTCGTTACAACAACTGATAACTAACACCAAAACCTTCAGTAGTTTCTTTCAGCCTTTGCCCTACCCTATAAATACCCCACCTTCAGAGCATTTACTCCTCACTTGACCTAATCTTTCAAAACCTCTGAAATTCCCATACACCATTAATGGCGACCATGCAACTGAAACCTCGACACAATTGTGTCGGCCATCTCACCAAATCGCCATTATGGCCCAAATTCACCAAGCCGGACTCACCCTACAAAACGGCTTTTCTCTTGAACCCCACTATATACACCGACTCCTTGACGGAGTTTTGGACGAACATACCGTCCAAACCGGAGAGCAGGATGGCGAGGTCTCTCTCCGGTCCTCCGTCAACAACCACCCCGTGGTTATCACTACAGCTACCCTGCGCCAAACCCTAAAGCTGGAAGATGCCACCTACCCAACCTCCTACCCCAAAGGTGCCCTGGATCTAACATTCACATCCAACGACTACCAGGGTAACCTCTCCGCCTCCACCTTGTTGAAGAAACACTTCCCTGACCCTCAACGTCTAATCTTCCATATGGTGAACGTGTGTCTGGCTCCCAAAACCTCTTCGTGGGACCAGATGTCAACAAGGTGGCAACAGGTATTGTTTTCTATCTTTGAGAACCAACCTCTGAACTTAACTGCTCTCATCTTTTTGGAACTTAAAGACATGGCCACAAAACCACTTTCTAACCGTTGGGTCTTGTATCCACGGTTCATAATGGCCATGATAGAAAACCAGCTTCAGGCTGAGGGACTAGTTGGCACTGGGGTCCCTGCCATGGCTGTTCTAGCCGAGGTATACTCCAGGCACAACACTGACCACACACTCAAACAGGCTGGCCGGCTGCGAAAACCCACACAGAAGGAACCCACAGCCTCCACCTCCAAATCCAAAGTCCCCACCAAACCAAAAGCCAAAAAGAAGCCCAAGAAGGCTACTCAGGGAGATGAGTCCCCTGAGGATGCCCCTGCAACACAAAGGCAGGATGTGCCTGCTGGTTCGATTCTCCCAGCAGGTACCACGACTCCACCCACCACAACCGTACAGGCTTCCTCTCAACAGGAGCCTGATGCAACCAATACTGGGTAACCACACTGCTGGGGTCTATCTCACTTGAGAAGACTGCCATTGAAAAGCATAGTCCCCCCCTGTGCACACTGCTTCGAGCCCATCTACTGATGAGACCGTCCCACAAAGCCCTACATTGGCAATAGCCAAAGTGCTGACCCATCTGAGCACTCCACCCTCTCCCCAGCAACCTATTACAACTGGGGAGACTCCAACCGAAGAGGGGGTGGATACAAGTGCCGGTGGGAGCCCACAGCACAGAGAATCACAAGTCCAATCTCCCAGTGTGGCTAGGGAGATAGGACAATCTGGTGAGGCTGCCACTTCCTCTGTATCAACATCTGAGCAGGGTGAAGCTGGTAACATCAATAAGACCTCACCAGAGGCAACTGCCGATGATGGATCCAATCCGGAGGCTGGAAGTCCCCAGTACCATGAACAAGGGGCACATGCTATATCTGAGCCACACTCAGAGCATGTACATCCTGACATTGTCAGGAGGTCAGGTGATTCAGTTGATACTGATGATGACCTAAGCTTCTTCTACGACGTAGTAGCTCAAAACACTATCTTAGAGGATGAGATAAGCCGACTCAAAGAGCTGCTTGCTCAAATGACTCAAGATAGAAGTCCATCTGCCACCACGACCCCACAGATGGCACCTTCACCCGAAGGTCTTACAAACACTGAGCCACCCACAAACTCGGCCACCAGCCCCTGCTTCTGGCACTAGCTCTCAGGGTCAGAACCCCCCTGAGCAGCTGGATGCTATTCTCCAGAAATCCCAGCCTCTCATCACACCCATACTTAAAGATATAGTCATTCAAACCCTTGATGAGAGGCTTCCCACTTATATACAACCCATGGTGGAGGTTGCCATTACTAAGGCGCTTGCTGATAGTCAAACCCCAACCAATGCACCCAAAATGGGGGAGACATCAGTGCAAGCCAAGAGGAAGAGGGGAGAGGAGGAGTTAGAGGCAGAGAAAGAGGTGGTGGTTGAGAGGGAGATGGCTGAGGAGAGTAGTAGGGTGAGGGAGAAAGGGAAGAGGAAAGAGAGGAAGGTTGAGCATATTGAAGTGGCTGGAATCCAAAAGGATTTCAGTGTCACTTATAAGAAAAAGGGAGAGGGAGAGAAAATTGACTCTGATCTAGCAGCCCTTGTCAAGGAGGCTGATGCTGAACAGAGCAAATCAATGGACTCTGCCATTGATCAGCTGTTCAGGCAAGGCTTTAACAAGGACACTGCCTTGCTAGATCAGGAGCTCAGAAGGATTGAAACTAGAGAGATCGAACACCGATGGTCTACTTATAGCCAAGAGGACAAAAAGAGACTCGAGGCTATGAGTAGATTCATTTCGAAGTATCTGGGCAGGCCAGTCCTTGATGTCAAAGCATGGACCAGGGACAGAATCTTGGCTATAGCCACCAAGATCTGTTCAGCTGGTGACTTCACAAAAGGACTGGTCGCTGAGGCCCTCTCAGAAGCCGGTGCTGGGAACAGGACACTACTAGCAAACCAGACTAAGCCATCTCTCATATCTAGATTGCTAGCAGTGCCTGCCAATATTCCCACACCAACCACCAAACCACAACCCACAAAACCAATCCCTTCACCATCAAAACCCGCAGCCAATGATCCACCGTTGGTGAAGAAGTGAAGGGTGTTGAGGCTACAAGAAGAAGAAGAAGAGGAGGATGAGGAGGATAGTCTGTCCATTTCAGCAGTTATCTCTCTACCCAAAGCCAAACCACAAACCATCACTCCCCTCACAGATGGACACTGTGAGGGTAAAACTAGAAGAAGAGGAGCAGCAAAGATTACACGATGAGGCAATGCTGAAAAGCATTGACAAATCATATGCTGCTTCTACTTCTATCATGAATATGAAGAAGGAAGCTCTGAGATTATTCACCCTTAAGAAAACCTTTCAATATGAAAAGGAAAGGGTGAGAACTTGGCCTGACCCAGGGTGTCTCACAAGATAGTCAAGAAGGACATGCCTGTGAGATACAAGAGCCAACTTAAGAGAATCGTAGATGAAGTGATCTCTGTGGCTCTTGTAATAACACCCTGGGAAATAGTAGAGGAGTTCGAGAAAGCCTATAGAGCCAACCAATCACCCAAACAATGCTAGATAATAGGGTGATTAGGAAGGGTTTGGTCTATAAGAGGCTTGAGAACTTCCATAGGGATGAGCTCAACTTGCTGTTAGAAGGAAAACATCCTGATGAGTTTGCATATAGGCAAGTAACAACAGTTGAGCTCAAAAATGGAAAACAGGCCAAGTACATCTCAGAGCTGTACGGTGGGGAGGGATTGTTCGATGGTGCACCTGAAGACCTATCCAAAGAAGAACAGATGATCTTTCTTCAGGCCTACACCCGAGAATCCTACCGGCTTGTACATGGGAGTTAGATCTCATGGATGGGACAACAGCTCTGTGTCCAATTCCCCAAGACAGAGTTCCCATCCATACTTAGCCAATCAAACCCTAGAGACTACCTCTCAGGCCAGTGCTTATCTGGGTCAACTTCTAATCTGATCTAGAAGGAAATAGACCAATCCTTATGCCACAAATAAGTTGGACAACCAATAATTAGAGGTTTTGGCTGCATTGGTTCACGGGGAGTTTGTTGGACCAAAAGAACCAATGAGCCAAGATCAGGAAAACCTCTAAGTCCCACATGCCATTGCAACAACTGCTGAAGACTCCCATCAGCTGTTCTGACAAAGTCTGAAGAACAAAGTATGAAGATCAAAGAACTGAAGAACAACAGCTGAAGACTCCAAAGTACTGAAGACCAAGTACTGAAGTCTGAAGTACTGATCATATAAGTACTGAAGACTTCAAATACTGAAGACAAGTACTGAAGAATCAAAAGCTGAAGAACTGAAGACCTGAAGACCTTCTACTAAAGCACAACGTCTGAAGACAAAGACTGAAGACAACAGCCGATGACATCAACTAAAGTCATCAGCTGTTACATCGTCTGAAGCCCAAGTTTGAAGAACCAAGTGCTGAAGACTCAGAGTTTGTCACAACAGCTGAATAAGTCTTCTTCAGTTGTTGTGATGGTTTTTACTTTCAGTAGTTTATTATTTTGTTTCAGTAGTTTGTACAACAGCTGAAGAGCTTGTTCTTCAGCTGTTATAGTATCAGTAGTTATAAACGACTGAAGAGTTTGTTCTTCAGTCGTTGTAGGCTTTCAGTAGTTTACTTTTGTCAGTACTTGTAATAGGAACACTTTTGTAAGAAGATGTCAGCTATTGACATCTTCAGTAGTTTTATGTTTCGTCAGTTGTATTTTTAATAATTAGTTGATGTCAGAGAAAGGACATCACCACCATCCTTTTGCCGCCTATAAAAGGATGGTGAACCATGCTGTTTTAATTGCTGAAACGTGTTGAGCAATAGAACAATTAATTTTTCGCAGAACTCTTTCTCTCTCTGTGCTTGTTCTTTTACTTGAAATATCTTTTATGTTCTTGCAATAATCGCTAATTAACGTGCTAAATCCACCGCAAACCAATCTGATTGATCAAACGAGAGGCTGAGATCCTGTCAGATAAGCTGTTAGTCATAGAATCAGGTAATGACGTTTAATTGTTATTCACTAGGGAGTGTAACATTGTGAAAACCCAAACCTGATTTGTTTTGTGATTCAATATGAGAATTTAACAGCTTCTCATATTGTTGAGATGAAAGTTGAAACTTCTGAAGTTTCACTTCAGTAGATGGACGTTCTGCCATTGATTTTGTTAAGGATGCAGTCAAATGCTCAACTTGTGCCTTTAGATTGTAATTTTCAGAAACTAGTTTATCTAAATACTTTTGTAAGGAAGATATTTTTACCTGATAAAGTTTATGTTCCCTTACATGAGATTAATTTAAAACCATTGTTTCTTTAACTTTATTGACAAGTTATTGAGCATGAGTTTTGTACCTTTCAACTTCCTTAATGTAGCTGGATGAACATAATCTTTCCCTTACCTCTCTAGACATTAGTGGGACCTTGTTCTCTATGTTTGACATGAGAGCTTGATTCTCTTCCAAGACTTACTTCTCATATAATCTCCAGTCACAAGTACCATCCTACAGGATGATTAATCCGGTCTCTTGGTTCTTGCTTGAGCTGGCTGCAGATGTACTTGAGGTTGGTGGGGACGAGATGGTGAGCTGAAGCTAATTGAATGGCCTTTGATTTGCTTGATGTTTTTATTGCTGATGTTGAGGATGTTAATATTATTACTGAGATATGGACTGCCTGTTGCATTCTCTTGAGAAGTGTGCATAAAGGTTACACTTGAAACATCTCACTTTATTAACTCCTATGTTTGTTTTTCTACCTGGGGTAGATAATCCTTTGATTCTCCATAGGTACATCTTTGCCCTGTAAGCATCATTGGCATCTATCATTGAAGATTCATTTCTTTAACTTCTTCAGGATGAAGTTCTTCTAGATCTTGCTGGCAAAAATGAGCTGGGGTCAAAGTGCTGCCCATGTATGCTTGGAAGCTTGAGCTGAAAGCTACAAATGATACTTTTTGCTCTTCAGAATCAAGAACTACTATAATTGCTTCTGAACTATTGTTGCTTTTGTTGTTTGAGGATGATCCCTTAGCAGTTGCATTGTTTCCATCATCCTTTTTCCCTTTTGTTTTATTTCTTGAGTGACTTTGAGTCGATCTAGTTGGTCTTGATGCATAAAAACCAACTTCTTCTTCTTCATCACTCTTATCACAACAGCTCTCATCATCTTCATTTGAAATTAAAGCACTCCCCACACTCTTTGATTCCATGAACTGATAGGGAGTAATGGGTGCTTTCATGCTCTTATTTCATGTTTTCTCATCAAGTTCAAGAGCTTCTACTTTAGCCACCAATGTATCAAGCCCGATGGCTTTCAAATCAAAGGTGTTCTTGAACATTAATATTGTCTACGTCCAACTCTCAGATAGAGTATGGAGCATTTTCTTGTTGAGTTACCCATTATCAAATTTTAGTTCCAAAATTTTCATTTCAGTCACAAGCAGCATAAATCTATGTAGCTGTTGAGGAACAGGTTCACCTTTAATATGATGGAATGTCTCATATTGTGACCTTAGTGTATCCTTTTTGATGCTTCTTATTTCTTCACTTCCCTCACACAGAGTGTGTAGAGTTTTCCGTAGTGAATTTTCTGTTTTGTAGGCTTCACACCTAATGCGTAGATCTTCAGGCAAAGCCGTAGCGAGCATACTATTGCCTTTGATATCGATCTTGACCTTCTTCGCATCATCAGGTGATAAATCCTCTAGACTGATAGGCTGATTCTTGACATTATAATCAGGTTCTAATATTGATGGAATGTATGGACCTTCTGTTATAGATGACCATAGATCAGAATCAGTATAATTTACATGGTTCCCAAAACAGATTTTCAATGTTTTGAAGTCAGCCTTGTTTTCCAACATATAGGGTTGGTAGGCTGATCTAATAGGTGAATCACTTATTTTAGTTAGATGATTGTTTAACTAAAACAGAAATTCTTTTGTTAATGCACTAATTGTTTGGTTTGTTAGACTCCTTATCATAGTTGTTAAACCTTTTAAACATGAAAACGCAGCGGAAACAAAGCATAATAATATGTTTTGTAAACTGAAAATTTAGAGCATATTATTATCATCAACAAACCCAAGAACAAAAGGATCATTTATATGTGAAAGAACTAGCTATCAAGCAAACTATAACAACCAAAACAAAACCATGAAACTACCTTTCAAGAGCTGCCAAAAATCATGAGATTGAAGAAGTGGATGGGGTTCTTGAAGGACCAAAACACCAAAGAAGATTTCCTCAAGCTTGCATACCCACAAGCATCAAGCAAACACCCTTTTGCTAGGATTTTAACACCCAAAAACGACCAAGAATGACTGATGAAAACCCTTTTTTCAGCCTTGTTTTTCTTCAAAGAAAGGAGAGAAAAATGGTCTTTTGCATGTAAGAGAGAGAGAGAGAGTTGGGTGGAGTGTGTAACTAGTTATGTTGTGTATGTTTTCCAAGACAACAATTGAAACCAAAGACCCCTCAAAAGGGGCGGCCGAAAATGCCTTCAAAATGGGGTTTCCCCCATTTTTAATCTTGTAATTAATTTTAAACTAGTTACTTAATAGTTATGAAATTAACCTTTTAATTATATAACTCATACACACTTTTATTATTTGATTTTATTTAATCAACTTAAATAACATTCCAAATAATACCCATGAACAAAATATCCTTATAAGTTGTTCCATCTCATATACAATTTATTTAGAAAACCCATTTTCTAAATTGGTGTAATTATTTAATTGCATGATTATATCATCAATTAAATATTTATTTGTGTTTGCTAAGCTTGTTATTGGGTATGACCCGACTTGGATCATAACGTACTAACCACATCAATGTTCTATGTGTCTTGGGCATGAAGAATCCAACAATCTCCAACATGCACAAGATTCATAGAAGATTGATGCAAGCAGTAAATACCGCCTAACAACAGTTTACTATCCTTAATACGCATGACTAAAAGCCATTCAATAACATCATCCCCTTCAAGTATCCAACTTGAAATGATTTAGGTGAATCAATCATTTATCCTTTTGTTACAGATGTCATGTTAAATCCAAGGACACAGAATGATCATTCCTTATTGATTTAACTTAATCAGGCCTTAGACATCTTGCTCTCCACGAATAAGAGGAACCAGTTCCATCTTGACTACATACGTTTCTCACAATCACCTTGTGTCACACCTGAACATAGCCTTATGTACTATCCATTATTTCAGGGTAGTGAAGAACTAGCTCAAGGTATAACACTTGGTGAATATCAAACCCAATATGTATCTCAGGTCGGAGGATACCAAATGATATTCGCCTTTACTCAAATTTACTTATGATCAATCAAGAAGATTCCATGTAGTAAAATTTGAGACGCGAGTCAGTCCAATATTCGTATCCCACAAATATCTATGAACCTTGGTAGCAACCAATTGCTCTATATTCATGCCTTATGAATATCCACCAATCCATGTTCATAATAGTCTTACGTTCATATTTGTTCCCACAAACATGACCGACTCCGGACATTTAGAATAATAAACATATTCATGGATGTAAACATGCTAAAAGGAACATAAATCAAAATATCACAAATATATAAAGAGTTAAATATTACAATTTTTCCAAACTTTTAAATACTAAACAGATCAATTCCAATCACTAGAATATCGAAGTCCTATGGCACAAGTATGACTTTCATGCTTTGCCCTTTGAAGGAGCTTCGTGAGAGGATCCACAATGTTTTGATCGGTGTGAACTTTACGAATACATATCTTTCCTTTTTCAACTTCATCCCTTATGTAGTTGAATCTCCGCTCAATGTGTTAGTCTTTTGATGCGCACGGGGTTCCTTGATTTGAGCAATCGCACCCTCGTTATGACAAAAGATTTCTAGGGGGTCTTGAATGGTAGAGACCACCCCTAGATCGGCAATAAATTTCTTTATCCATGCAGCTTCTTGAGTTGCTAATGAGGCGGCTATGTATTCGGATTCTGTAGAGGACAATGCTACCACGTCCTGCTTTGAACTCTTCCAGGACACTGCTCCCCCATTGATAATGAGGACACACCCCGATTCTGATCGAGAATCATCTCGATCAGTTTGGAAACTCACATCCGTGTAACCCTTTACAACGAGTTCCTCTTCATCAGATATGTATATTAGAACATATCCTTAGTCCTCCTAAGGTATTTCAATATACTTTTAATAGCCATCCAATGGCTATTACCTAGATTCTGCTGATATGTGCTTGTGATGCTTAACTTGCATGACACGTCCGGTGTAGTGCATATCATCGCATACATGATGGATCCTATAGCAGACGCATATTGGATGTCCTTCATTCGATCTTGCTCATCCTTTGAGCTTGGACATTGATGTACTCAATATTGTCCCTCTTTGAATAGGCACCATACCTTTCTTAGAGTTTTCCATCTTGAACCGTTTCAAGATTTTATCAATGTATGCATTTTGGTTTAAACTGATCAACCGCCTCGATATATCCCTATTGATCTATATTCCCAAAATATAGGCGGCTACCCCGAGATCTTTTATGGAAAAACAACTTCCAAGCCAGGTTTTAACACCTTTCATGGTTGGAATATCATTTCCAAATAGTAGTATGTCATCAACATACAAGACTAAGAATGTAATTATGCTCCCACTAGCCTTCTTATATACACAAGCCTCGTCAGGGTTCTTGATGAAACCAAATTTCTTGATCTCTTCATCAAAACGTTGATTCCAACTTCTCGATGCTTGTTTCAATCCATAGATTGATCTCTTTAACTTGCATACTTTATTAGGATGTCGTGGATCGACAAAACCATTAGGTTGAACCATACGGATAGTCTCTTCAAGATGTCCATTAAGAAAAGCGGTTTTGGCATCCATTTGCCAAATCTCATAGTCATAATAAGCAGTTATGGCAAATAATATCCAAATTGAATTTAGCATTGCCACAGGCGAGAATGTTTCATCATAATCAACCCCTTGAGTTTGAGTGAAACCTATTGTCACAAGTCTTGCTTTATAAGTATCCAAGTTTCCATGCATATCCATTTTCTTCTTGAAAACCCACTTGCATCCAACTAGTTTGGTGTTAAGTGGAAGGTCAACCAATTCCCAAACTTGGTTATCATACATGGATGCATCTCAGCGTTCATGGCTTCCAGCCATTTATCACAATTCGAATTGGACATTGCATCATGGTATGTAGTTGGCTTATCGGAGTCAACCACGTAGCATCCATTAATGAAAAATCCATATCTTTTAGGTGGAATGCTAACTCTACCAGATCTGCGAACGTTTTGTGTGTATTGATCAACCTCTTGATCATTATCAACAACCTCTTGTTGATTGCTAGTGTCAACCAAACGTGTATCGGCTTGTGGATATTGATCCTCATCAAATTCCACTGTTCTATACGTCATTCCTTCCATAAGGAACTTAGCTTCCAATAACTCTGCCTTTCGAGCAATAAATACCTTTTGCTATGTTGGATCAAAGAAGTAGTATCCTATATAGTCTTTGGGATATCCAACAAATATACACTTAGTGGAACGACATTCTAACTTGTTTTGGGTGTTTAGCTTAACATAAGCTTCAAAACCCCATACTTTTAAATATGATAGCGATGGAACTCTTCCATGCCATATTTCAAAAGGTGTCGAATCCACTTTCTTGGTCAGGGCCATATTCAAAATACGAGCCGTGGAGAGCAATGTGAAACCCCAAAATGATAGAGGTAGTGAGCTTATAGCCATCATAGATCGAACCATATCCAATAGGGTTCGGTTTCTCCATTCAGACACACCATTATGTTGTGGTGTTCTGGGTGTAGGAAGTTGTGAGATGATCCCACAACTTCTTAGATGATCTTGAAAAGCCTCACTTAGGAATTCACCTCCTCTATCTAAATGAAGAACATTGATAGATTTGTTAATGTTGGATCATGAGAAAGGCTGGTGCAACCAAAACTACTTCACTTAGTCAATTTTGGTGCTACATTCAAAGGCTTCCGAAGCTAAGTATGTGAACTTTTGAAGGTTGAAGAGTTCTTCCAAAGACAAATGAAAGATCAACTTCCGAAGACAAACTCTACTTCTGAAGACAATGAGAAGTTGCCAAGCCTCGAAAGAAGTAGTCTTCCGAAGTATAAGTGGCTTCGGAAGAAGTTATTCTTCCGAAGCAACTTAACCTTCGGAAGACACTGCTATGAACCAGTGGACATAAGTATGGTCTCTGACATTCCGGTGCAGACCTCTGATACAGCATGACTTCTTCCTAAAGAGCCATGTAGTTGACCATACTTTATTCCACTGTTTACCTTTTTATGATAGTACATGTTACCAACCTTAGTTGGTGACAAAAGGTAAGTCAGGGACATGTCCTGACTACCAAATCTCAGATAAAATATCCAAGATACCTTAACCTATAGTCTTGTAGTATAGGCTTTTTGGTTATAGGTTTTCCGCTGGAATCAAAGTATATCCGACTGTAGGTAGTATTATATATAGTTCTCATTGTAACTCAATTAAATGAGAGATTTTGCTTGTAAAAGTCTTGTAATCCTTTGAGTTGAAAATCAATATATAAAAGTACCTTGAAAATTTACTTCCTGTGTTTATTATCACTTGATACTTGTTATATTATGATCAACTCTTCTTAACACTCTTTCTGAGTGTTGTTCTAGGCGAGTTTGAGAGAAAAACCACTTGTTGAGTGACCAACACCGATCCTGCAATTGGTATCAGAGCTTTGGCTCTTGATTGTGTGATCTAACCATCCAAATCAACTTGTTTTTCACTCCTCCCTACAACCCATTCACTCAAATGGACGCGCTCACAAAAGCTGATATGGAAACTGGTACCATGACCAAGTCCCCAATGATCACCCCTGAAGATTTTGACACATGGTGCACAAGAATGGAAGGCTTCATCAAGTGTCAAGACTCAAGGATGTTGGACTCAGTTGTCAATGGTCCTTTCATACCAAGCACTACTTCTGCTACTGGAAATCGTATCATTCCAAAAGATGTGGACGATTACTCAGAAGAAGATAGAAAAAGAATAGAGCTTGATCAACAGACGATGACTTGTCTTCAAACTGCTCTTCCAAATTCCATCTACAGAGGCTTCAAGAAGTGCAAAACAACTAAAGACTTACAGGATGCACTAAAGCTCATGTATGAAGGATCCAAGGAAACTAAAGAGAACAAGAAGGATCTCTTAAAGCAACAGCTTGAAAACTTCACTTTCAAGGATGGTGAGACGTTGACTCAACAATACTTCAGGTATGTTGAGACAGTGGATACTCTGGTAGATATTGGAGTAACTCTTGAGAATAGGGACATAGTTAGGAAGTTCATGTCTTCCCTTCCTAAACTATGGACACACTATTGTGTTGTGATCAAGAGAACCTCAGACCTTAAGACTCTTACTCTCATAGAGTTATATGGTATTCTGAGGGCATTCCAGATGGAGATGAACATGCAAAGCTCCTCTGGTAACTCCAATATCCAACCAAGTTTAGCCCTTCATGTGATTGAAAGGGAAAGCATAGAACCATAACCTCAATTGCTATGTTACCCTGATAACTCACAAAATGGACCCTTCATTACTCTACCTGACACTCCAAGGTCTCAACAGGCTCAACACAACTCCTTTCAGGATAGTTGCGCCTTTGTCTCTGGAAGTGGACACTCTGGTGATTTTCAATATTGCTTTGATGACCTTGAGTGTTTTAGTCCAGATGATGTAGAGTATATGGACATTGTCCAACAGATGGCTCTTTTAACTTATAGAGCGAAGAAGTTCTTCAAGAGAACTGGAAGGCAATTCCCTCAAAACCCTATCAACAGCAAGTTTGGGTTTGACAAGACCAAGGCATGGTGCTATAACTGCAACCAACTGGGTCACTTTGCTAGGGAATGCAAGGCTCCCAAGAACAACCTGGGAACCCCATAGGCCTCCACCCATCACTCAACCTCGAAGTCCAAAGAAAAGACAATTGAAATAGCTGCAATAGCTCAAGATGTTGACTGGAGCTTCATGGTACAAGATGTGACTCCTGCTCAAGCACTCATGGCCGGAACAAATGATGCTCAGGTATATGAAAATCTTTGCACTCCAGCCTGTATTGCTAAAGTTAAACTTTATAAGGATTATAATATGGAACTTAGATCTGATGTTGAGTCTTTAAATATCTTAAAATCTGACTTTAAAAGAGCTGAATCTGACTATCAAAAGAAAATTGATGAGTTAGAGAAAACTGTGTCTCTTTTAAAACATGAACAAACCAACTATAATACTCAAATCAAAGATCTGATATCCAAGCTGTCTGAAGCTCAAGCCTAGCTCGTCACTGCTGAGGCTCAGGCCAGGAAGCAAGCTATTGCTGAGCAAAACTTCCAAGCTATTCTTACATGATCCTCCCATTCCAAAATGTTTTATCAAAACAAAGGTGGGTTGGGAACCAATGAATCGCTCCACCACACTCTTATGAGTCTATTAGACAACCTAGATGTGGTATAAGGAGCAAGAGGTTCCAATTGCTGACCCTTCTTCACCAGAATTGAAGGAGGATGCAACAATAGTGGCCGAAACATGGAAGAAACAGGTAAATGCACCTATCTCCTCCTGTGAAGATCAAATCCTAACCACCAAGGCAAGAAGAAGCGGAGCTAAAGCTATTAGAAAGATTGCCAAGAAAGTTGCTGAGTCTAAGGTAAAGATCGACCCAAAGCAAAAAGGTGACTTTATCTCAGCTGCATTTCAAGTGTTAGGTACTTCTGATTCAGGAAATGAGTGTAATACCAGCACTCCTGTTCTATCAAAGGATCAGAAGTTGAAAGGGAAAGTTGCCGATGATGAAATGAAGCCCAAGAAACAGCAACCTTTGAATTCCCAAAAGGCTAACATTGCATGCATAATGTGTGGTCTGCACAACCACATGGCAAAAGATTGTTAATACAATCCAGCAAGCACACATTATGCAGATAATGTTAGAAAAGAAAAATTCAGGGAAGGTTTCACATTCAGACCATTTCAAACGGTCCAAGTGATGAAAAAGGGAAAGCCGGTCTCAGAAGCCAGGTTGCTTTCGGAAGAAAGTACTTCTTCCGAAGGGAAAATGGCTTCGGAAGCCAAAGCTTCAAAGGTTCGGAAGAACAAGAAAGCTTTCCTGAAACCAATCCAGAAGAAGACTACTTCGGAAGAAAAGGTGGTGAAGGCTTCTTCCGAAATGAAAGAAGCATCGGAAGAAGTCCATGCTGCAATAGCCTCAACAAGCTCATCTTCAAAGATCAACCAAGGGATGGATTGGAAGATCAAGGAAAATGCTGCAGCCGAAACCGCTTTTTCAACGACCTCTATTGAGCCTCAATGCATATCTTTTGGTTCAATCATGTCATCATCTTTAGAAGAGCCCAAGACCAGCAAGGCTTGGGCTTCCAAACAAAACTAACAATCTCATCTTATGTGCAGGGACATCCATTTGACAATAACAACAATGTCTGGATTGTAGATAGTGGATGCTCCAGGCATATGACAGGGAACATATCTCTCCTTCAACAACTCCAGAACTATGATGGAGGGCCTATCCAATATGGAGGTGAGACCGGAGGATATATTTCTGGCAGAGGAAATATATCCAATAGTAGATTAAACATTGACAAAGTTCACTTTGTCAAATAGCTTGAACACAATCTGTTAAGTGTTTCTCAATTCTATGACCAAAAGCATCAAATGCTTTTCATAGAACATGAGTGCATTATTCTCAAACCAGGGATGACAATTCCTCCGGAATTGGAGCTTCTTAGATCTCCCAGGAAAGGGGATATGTACAAGCTAGATATGAACAATGCTTCTCCTATGGGTGAAGTATCATGTTTTCTTTCCAAAGCTGATAGTGATGAATCAACAATATGGCATAAACGCATGTGTCATGTAAATTTTAAGACAATGAATAAATTGGCTAAAAATAACTTGGTACATGGTTGGCCTAAAAATGAATTTTTCTGCAAAGACAACTGTGTTGCCTGCCTGAAAGGGAAACAACACAGGACATCTCACAAATCCAAATATGCTAATTCAATCACTACTCTATTACACTTATTGCACATGTATCTTTTTGGTCCTACAAGTATAATGAGCATTGGAAGGAAATCATATTTCCTTGTGATAGTTGATGATTTTACAAGATTTACATGGGTATTCTTTTTAAGAACTAAAGATGAAACTGCTGAAACTTTGAAATCTTTTATTCTTAAAATAGAAAATCAAGTTGATCATAAGGTTAAAATCATTAGAAGTGATCAAGGGACTGTGTTTAAGAACTTTGTTCTTGACTCATTCTGTGACTCAAAAGGGATTGCCAGACAATATAGTGCTCCTAGAACTCCTCAACAAAACGGTGTTGCTGAGAGGAGGAACAAGACACTTATTGAGGCTGCTCGAACTATGCTAGCTGATTCAAAACTACCTCTAACATTCTGGGCAGAGGCAGTCAGCACTGCATGCTATGTGCAGAACAAAGTTCTTGTAGTTAAGCCCCAGGGAAAAACCCCTTATGAGTTATGGAACAAGAGACCACAGTTCATTGGTTTTCTAAGGACCTTTGGCAGCAGATGTACCATACTTAACACAAAAGACAACTTAGCAAAGTTTGCTGAGAAGTCAGATGATGCCATCTTTGTTGGATACTCTTCTAGCTCCAAAGCTTATAGAGTGTACAACATTAAGAATCAACAATTTGAGGAGTCATCCAATATAGTTGTTAATGAGCACACTCCTTGTGTTAGGGGGGAATGGACCTGATTATATCTTTGACTTAAAATTGTTTCCAAACTATTCTAAACCATCTTGTGAGAATGTTTTAGCTGGAACTGGTGCTCAAAGTAATGCTGATGCTGATGCTACTCAACTATTTGAGCTACCCAGACCTCTTCCAAATTCTCCAAGAGCTGAAAGGCAACAAGCTTCAACCATTCACAGATCAGATAGTGTAACTGTCTCAAGGAATAGTGAAGCTTCAACAAGTGAATCACTTGATGAACCTCAAACCTCATCCGCTGATCCAGTACAACACCAGGCTGAAGGAAGTAGTATTTTGAAGGAACAGACAACTGTTAATACTACTTTACAGCCAACCATTGATGATGTTTCTCAGTCATTCAATCAGTCCTCATTAAATGACTTTGAAACAACAGGTGGACACAGTGCTCCAGTTCCTGATCAGAATATATCCAACCTGGACCTATCTCTACAACTGGAAGTGATTCACAACACTCATCCAACTGAGAACATCATAGGAGATGTCTCTAATGGTGTGAAAACAAGAGGTCAGACACATCATGAAAATGTTTGTTTGTACTCATGTTATCTATCTCAGATGGAACCCAAGAAGGTAGAAGATGCCTTGAAAGATAGTAGTTGGGTTGAATCGATGCAAGAGGAGCTACTTTAATTCAGAAGACAAAAGGTCTGGAATTTATGCCCACTACCATCTGGTCAAGTACCCATAGGCACTAAATGGGTTTCAGAAACAAGAAAGATGATAGAGGCTTGATTATCAAGAATAAAACTAGATTAGTAGTTCAAGGATACACCTAAGTGGAAGGAATTGATTATACTGATGTCTTTGCACCAGTTGCAAGACTTGAGGCAGTTAGGATCTTCCTTGCTTATGCTGCATCCAAGAACTTTACTGTCTACCAATTTGATGTCAAGTGTGCTTTTCTATATGGGGATATAGATAGGGAAATCTATGTATGCTAGCCTCCAGGATTTGAAGACCCACAACATCCAAACTATGTTTCCAAACTGGACAAAGCTCTATATGGGCTGCACCAAGCACCTAGGTTGTGGTATGAGACTCTATCTCAATTTCTTCTGAAAAGTGGCTACACTAGAGGCACCATTGACAAGACTCCCTTCATTAGAAGGTCTGGAAAGGATATTTTGCTTGTCCAAGTCTATGTTGATGAAATCATATTTGGTTCCTCAAATGACCAAATGTGCAAAGACTTTGAAAGCATCATGAAAAGGAAGTTTGAAATTAGTTCCATGGGAAAATGGACTTCTTTCTTGGAATTCAGGTGAAGCAATTGAGGGAAGGATTCTTCATCAATCAATCCAAGTATGTCAATGACATCTTAGAAAGATTTGAGATGAAGGACTGTAAGCCAGCCAAGACACCCATACCCAGAAACCATAATCTTTGCCCTGACCTTGAGGGGGAGGATACTGATCAACATCAGTATAGAGCAATTATTGGTTCTCTGATGTACCTTACTCCTAGTAGACCTGATATCATGTTTGCTACTTGCATTTGTGCAAGATATCAGGCTGCTCCAAAGGTGTCTCACCTAGCTGCTGTAAAGAGAATCCTCAGATACCTCAAAGGAGTACCTAAACTAGGTCTCTGGTATCCAAGAAATAGTGATTTCAATCTCTATGGATACTCTGATAGTGATTATGGTGGCTGCAACATTGAAAAGAAATCCACATCAGGAGGATGTCAATTTCTTGGTGGAAGGATCATCTCATGGCAATGCAAGAAACAATCCTGTGTGTCTACATCAACTACTGAAGCTGAATATATTGTTGTTGCTAGCTGCTGTGCTCAGATGCTATGGATTCAGAACCAGATGTTAGACTATGGATTCAACTTCATGAGCACTCCTATCCATATTGACAACAACAGTGCTATCTCCATCACTAAGAATCCAGTAAAGCACTCCAAGACAAAGCACATTGATATCAGGTATCATTTCATTAGAGATATTCATGAGAAAAATCTGATCAAGTTAATCAAAGTTGACTCAAATGAACAATATGCTGATTTGTTCACCAAAGATTTTGATGAACAAAGATTTAAATATCTAATATCAGCTATTGGGATGATAAACATTGATTAAACTACCTCTTTTGAAAGCTTTTTAAATGTGTAATGTCTTGTGTCAATACAATTTAAGCCCTGTTACAAAAGAACTCTTAGAAATATTCTAAGTATAGATTTCTTCCGAAGAGGAATTAACTCTCGGAAGATATTCTTTAATATCTTCCGAAGTCAAATTCCTCCATGGAAATTTTCTTCTCGGAAGAGTTTTTAGTCTCGGAAGAAGCGCTTGATTTCACATCAGATCTACTTCCGAAGCTTATAAAACCCTTCATTCAAGAAAACAGTTCTTACCTTTGGAAGCAATGCTTTGCTTCGGAAGAAAGAACTGCCTTCGGAAGACAAATTACCTTCGGAAACTTTTTATACTCGGAAAGAGAGTTTTTACTGTGTAACAGATATCTTTTTGGGCCCCACTTTGTAAAAGGTGAAGATTTTGCTAATAATTGTCAGATTATTTAAACTTATCCATTACCGCCATTGACATTTCATAACCGCAAATCATCATAACCGCCAAAAACCACCATAACCTCCCACAGTCACCCCCAGTGTTTAAATAATCCTGACCTATTTAGCTTTTACCATTTTACTGCCCTAAAAGTTTCGTCGCTTCCAATTCACCCAAATTCAAACTGATCTTCATTCACCTTGCACAATGGCGCTAAACCCTCAGCACAACCAAGTCGCACTACTTGATCCTTCAAGAGATGCTGACTTCTCTGAAATCATCACCTTTCTTTCTGAATCAACCTACCTCACAGCCCTTACCGTTAACCCCACTGTTTACTCAAACCAAATGGCAGAATTTTGGGGAAATGGTCGAGCAGAAACCCTAAATGGGGATTGTATACTGAGGACCAGGATTTATGGACAAGAGTTGATTATTACTGAACAACTCATCAGGGAGCATCTAGAACTCCAGGATCAAGGAGCTCCTACTGAGTTTCCTAAGGACGAATTAAACAGCACTTACACTCTAATGGGATATGGAGGAGATGTAAGTAGGTCAACTGTGTATAAGTTCAACTTCTCCTACAACTGGAAGTTTCTCTTGCACATTGTTGCTTGTCTAATAAGTCAGGGGGATGGGATCAAATTCCCTATGAACTAGGATGCTTAGTTCATGGGTTGGTGAGAGGCCTGCGTTTCAACTACTCAAGGTTTGTACTGACTAACCTCATAGGGAATCTTCAAAGGGAAACATTCTTCATGTATCCTAGATTCCTTCAGCACATAATCAATTGTGAGTTGGACCAGAGTCAGCTTGTCTGTGCAGCTGCTCTAACTGTCCCTCACATGAGGCCTGCCATCTTCAAGACCCTGAAGAAGGTGTCCACCAACTTCACTGGAAGACACACTGAACTACTTCCAGGTATGATTGAGCGCATAGCTCCTGGTGACATCCCTGTTAACCCCACAGGTGATGAACCCACACCAGCAACCTTCACCATAAATATCACTTTACCTTCTCCACCTATCACTATCACATATCAAAGACGCCCCAAACGAACCCTTGTTCAATCTACTCTGATTGAACAAGCTCCTCCTGTTCAATCCAAAACGACTAGAGTGGAACAATGGGCTCCCACTCAGTCCGAGGTCACACCATCCTTCTTTTGACCTCAATTTGGGTTTTGAGCTTCCTTAGTCTCAAACCCAAGAGCCCGACACCCAAGCCTTTATCCCACAGGGTGAGTCTTTACACTCCCCTGTGTAGCCAATTAGGGACAACCCCACCAGAGGCTCAATGCCTGTAGACATTGATCAAGGTCCCGGATCAGTAGCTTTAGCCTCCCTATCCTTCACTGATCTCCTCCTTAAAACTGATGAAGAGTAACATCTCTCCATGGCAATGAAGTTGATCTACCACACCCTCTCCAAGATCAACAGGGCCTGGAGACATCCCTTATCTCTAGCCCCCATTAGCAAACCTTAACTGAGGTGAGTCCCACTGATGTAGAGGGGACTCATGTAGGCTCAGCTGCCACTACTCAGAATCTCTCATTGAGTTCTCAGGACAGTGGTGACATCAATCAGACTGAGTCTACGGAAACTTTGCACATTGATATCTCTGAAAGAGATAACTTTGAGCAAAGGTATCCAGGGTGCCAAGAAGCCACATCTGGTGGTGAGACTGAACATACTAGGTATGTTATCTCATCTCCCCGTGATTCTTCATATGAAGATGAGGGAAGTATGCAACTCACCATTCAGTACTTGATCTCCAAGGTCTCAAACCTTGAATCTAAGGTTAGGATCTTAGAGAACAGGTCAGCCACTCAGCAACTTGAGATTTACAATCTCAAGGCTCAACTAGCTGAGACACAGACAGAGAGGTCTGTTAGGCATGTACCAGTTCAAGTCTCACTGACTTCTTCCTCTAGCTCATCTAGCTCTCAAGATGATGCTACCAAAAAGGGGGAGAATGTTCAGAGACAAACTCATGAGGAACCACCGGTCCAAGCTTTAACTTCCTACATAATCACTCTGCTCAAGTCATCTCAAACTGTTCTAAAGATTGACTCACAGATGATTAAGGATCTCTACAGACTTTTCATCAAGTTTGTATGGAAATCCTCCATTGATCAGCCAAGCCTCGATCCTACATTGATCTACTTTGGAGCTGGAGAGCTTCAAAGGATCACTACACCTTCTACCACTGTGGAAGAAGTTGGTCAACCTATGGTCCACATGGAACCTAAGATTCACTTCGAAGGGGAAATGGGGACTGATGGCCCAGCAACTGAAACAATTGGGACAGAAGGTGCATCTTCTTCAACTTCCGAAGCAACAAGAAAAGCTTTGGAAGAACAAGCTAAAGCCTCGGAAGAACAAGCTGAATCTTCCGAAGCTGAGATAGAAGCTACGGAAGGACTATTCCAGATGTCCAAATGTTCAGAGACAAACTCATGAGGAACCACCGGTCCAAGCTTTAACTTCCTACATCATCACTCTGCCCAAGTCATCTCAAACTGTTCTACAGATTGACTCACAGATGATTAAGGATCTCTACAGACTTTTCATCAAGTTTGTATGGAAATCCTCCATTGATCAGCCAAGCCTCGATCCTACATTGATCTACTTTGGAGCTGGAGAGCTTCAAAGGATCACTACACATTCTACTACTGTGGAAGAAGTTGGTCAACCTAAGGTCCACATGGAACCTAAGATTCACTTCGAAGGGGAAATGGGGACTGATGGCCCAGCAACTGAAACAATTAGGACAGAAGGTGCATCTCCTTCAACTTCCGAAGCAACTAGAAAAGCTTCGGGAGAACAAGCTAAAGCCTCGGAAGAACAAGCTGAATCTTCCGAAGCTGAGATAGAAGTTGTGGATGGACTGTTCCAGATGACCAAATGTTCAGAGACAAACTCATGAGGAACCACCACTCCAAGCTTCAACTTCCTACATCATCACTCTGCCCAAGTCATCTTAAACTGTTCTACAGATTGACTCACAGATGATTAAGGATCTCTACAGACTTTTCATCAAGTTTGTATGGAAATCCTCCATTGATCAGCCAAGCCTCGATCCTACATTGATCTACTTTGGAGCTGAAGAGCTTCAAAGGATCACTGCACCATCTACCACTGTGGAAGAAGTTGGTCAACCTAAGGTCCACATAGAACCTAAGATTCACTTCGAATGGGAAATGGGGACTAATGGCCTAGCAACTGAAATAATTGGGACAGAAGGTGCATCTCCTTCAACTTTTGAAGCAACAAGAAAAGCTTCGGCAGAACAAGCTAAAGCCTTGGAAGAACAAGCTGAATCTTCCGAAGCTGAGATAGAAGCTGCGGAAGGACTATTCCAGATGTCCAAATGTTCAGAGACAAACTCATAAAGAACCACTGGTCCAAGCTTCAACTTCCTATATCATCACTCTTCCTAAGTCATCTCAAACTGTTCTACAGATTGACTCACAGATGATTAAGGATCTCTACAGATTTTTCATCAAGTTTGTATGGAAATCCTCCATTGATCAGCCAAGCCTCGATCCTACATTGATCTACTTTGGAGCTGAAGAGCTTCAAAGGATCACTGCACCTTCTACTATTATGGAAGAAGTTGGTCAACCTAAGGTCCACATAGAACCTAAGATTCACTTCGAAGGGGAAATGGGGACTGATGGCCCAGCAACTGAAACAATTGGGACAGAAGGTTCATCTGCTTCAACTTCCGAAGCAACAAGAAAAGCTTCGGAAGAACCAGCTAAAGCCTCGGAAGAACAAGCTGAATCTTCCGAAGCTGAGATAGAAGCTGCGGAAGGACTGTTCCAGATGTCCGAGGATCTAATCATCACAGATGCAATCCTTGAAATGGCATCTGAGGTGAATAGTGAGGACCTACTCAAACCTGCTCCATCCCAAACACCATCTGCACCTCTCTCTCAATCTAAACCCTCTATCCAAGAACCACCACAGTCAAGCTCTTCAAAGGACAAAGGAAAAAGGAAAATGACTGCGGAAGAGCTTCAGGAAGAGGAAAGGATTGAGAAGCTAAAGAAGAAACTTAGATTCCCTGCTGAGAAGTTGCTAGCTGCTAGTTCAAAAGCAGCTGCAGCCAATTAGGAGGCAATCAACAACAAGAAAAGAGAGGAACTCATTAACCAGCTCATCAGCTTAGGAGCTGCAAATGAAGAAGTACTCCTGTTACCACTTGAGGAGTTGGTGACTTTGGAAAGGACAACCAGGCTAAAACAAGAAGAAGAAGCCAGGTTGGCCTTAGAGAGGAAAGAGGAGGAACAGAGGAAAGCTGCCTTGCAGCTAAGGGAAGATAGGATAAAATTCCTACTTTCTAGAGTCTTCAATCTTCAAGAACATTCTCCACATGACAATGATACGATCCTCTGGCTCTATAACAAAGAGCAGGATCAAATGGAGAAAGAAAGAAAGAAGGCTGCAAGGGAAAAGAGCAGAGAAAAGAGGAAGAAAGAAGAAGTAGCAAGGACCTCTGCAACCAAGAAACTCAGTGACAAAGCCTGGATGAAAGACTATCTCCGGGCTCATGGCTTCTCTGGTAGGCAGGTGGGTCCCATGTCTGAAAAGACACTCTAGCGGATTGTCAGTGAAATCAAAGTTGACATCCGTATGGGAAAGAAGAAAGAGATGTACAGAAGGGGACAGGGAATGATCTTCACCCCAACCACTCAACCACAACCAGCACCAGAAGAACAAATCCTATACTCCTTCCCCATCAAAACCGAACCCTCAGATGAACCCTTCACCCCTGAACCTACAACTCTACCCATACCCACTTCATCACCTCAACCACCTAAACTTCAAATCATTCAACCTAAAACACAACCCAGAACCACTGAACCCAAACCTACCCAACTGATACCCAAACCATCCACTCAGCCTTCTCAACATCTCTCTCTTGAAGAGTTTAAGGAAATCAAGACAAAGCTCAACAACTGCACAACTCTGAGCAACATCTCTTGTGAGGAAGATATCATCAACATCACCTATATTGATGACTCTTTAAGTTCCCTCACACTAGATCAATATCTTGATTTGCCCAGAGGAACTTTGGGCCAGGCTGCAAGACTTCTTGGCCTCAACTCTGATTCTCTAAATGTGAAGAGAACAGACTTAGAAGAAAACTGGTGACTCTGCTGGATACAAGAAAGGAGGACAGGATTCCTAGTCAGTCTCTTGCACCTATGAAAAGCATAATCCAGTGGAGGTTCGATGAAGCTTCTCACAACTTTGTTGTGGAAAGGGAGAATGGTGAAATCAACCGATTCAATGCCACTTCTCTGTTGCACCTCAGCAGATTTGAAATTGCTGAGCTTGCAGAGAAGCCATTCTCTAACCCCTCCAACTCTGAGACTGCTGCTGTCATCAGGAATCATCTCAGCAGTATTCACTTGGCTGAGTTAACTGCAAAGGCAAGGATCAATGAAGAGTTGAAGTTGAGAAGACAGGAAGAAAAAGAAAGACCTACCACCAAGGGAGCAGCCTTTCTACAGATGGTGGAGGGTCTAGAATTAGAACCTATAGTTAGATGGGAATATGACTATAGTTCCCATCAACTAACTCTTTTCAGAGGGCCACAAGAAAGGGTACATATAATCCAAGGTAACAGACTGGACGTTCTGTCTACCAAGGATTTTTACAAACTTCTCAGCACCACATCAGGGAAAAACAAGAAAACAGACATATATCTACTTTCCTTAGTGCTGACAGTTTTGAGAAGAAGAGAGAAGTAAAGTTTTGGTAGCATCAGCCTAGGGGGAGTTTGTTAGATCATGAGAAAGGCTGGTGCAACCAAAACTACATCACTTAGTCAATTTTGGTGCTACATTCAAAGGCTTCCGAAGCTAAGTATGTGAACTTCCGAAGGTTGAAGAGTTCTTCCGAACACAAATGAAAGATCAACTTCCAAAGACAAACTCTACTTCCGAAGACAATGAGAAGTTACCAAGCCTCGGAAGAAGCAGTCTTCCGAAGTATAAGTGGTTTCGGAAGAAGTTATTCTTCCGAAGCAACTTAACCTTCGGAAGACGCTGCTATGAACCAGTGGACATAAGTATGGTCTCTTACATTCCGCTGCAGACCTCTGATACAGCATGGCTTCTTCCTAAAGAGCCATGTAGTTGACCATACATTATTCCACTGTTTACCTTTTTATGATAGTACATATTACCAACCTTAGTTGGTGCCAAAAGGTAAGTCAGGGACATGTCCCAACTACCAAATCTCAGATAAAATATCGAGATACCTTAACCTATAGTCTTGTAGTATAGGCTTTTTGGTTATAGGTTTCTAGCTGAAATCAAAGTATATCCGGCTGTATGTAGTATTATATATAGTTCTCATTGTAACTCAATTAAATGAGAGATTGTGCTTGTAAAAGTCTTGTAATCCTTTGAGTTGAGAATCAATATATAAAAGTACCTTAAAAATTTACTTCTTGTGTTTATTATCACTTGATTCTTGTTATATTGTGATCAACTCTTCTTAAGACTCTTTCTGAGTGTTGTTCTAGGCGAGTTTGAGAGAAAAAACACTTGTTGAGTGACCAATACCGATCCTGCAATTGAGTTGATTTTCTTCTTCATTCTTGAAGATTTTGAACGTTTCAAAAGCTTCATATGTATATGTCATCAAGTACACATAACCAAAGCGACTGTAATCGTCGGTAAGGGTAACGAAGTATCTTTCACCATTTTTTGTCATTGTCTTAAAAGGACCACATACATCCGAATGTATGATTCCCAATAAGTCTTTTTCCCTCTCGTTAGTGCCACTAAAGGGCGACTTGGTCATCTTACCTTGTAAACAAGATTCACACTTATCAAATGAACCGTTTTAATTTGTTTTCAAAACACCATTCTTTTGAAGTGTTTGAATCTGATTTTTGTTTATGTGACCAAGATGACAATGCCAAAGATATGAATCACTTAAACCAATTTTAAGTTTCTTGGTGCTTGTTTGGTATAATGAGTTATTAAAGGATGAATCATCATGAACCAATTCATAGATTCCATTAAAAGGCATAGCCTTAAAATAAAATACATCATCCATACAAACATAAATACCATTGTTTACAAACTTTAATTTATAACCACATTGTTTTAAAAGGGAAACAGAAATTATGTTCCTAGTCAAACTAGGAGCATACAAAATATTTTTAAGAACAACTTCCAAACCATTTAAAAGTTTCAAAATATAGTCTCCTTGGCCTTCAACATCAACTTTTGCTCCATTGCCCATGTAGAGACTCGTGTCTCCCTTCTTGAAGTGCTTATTTCTTTTGAACCCCTACAACAAATTACAAATATGAGTTCCATATCCGGTATCCAATACCCATGTGTTTGAAGAAATAACATTTAAACCAATACGAATCATGAAAGTTGTACCTGAGGTTTGCCCATCATCCCTCTTGTTTCTCAACTGTTTGAACTAGGTTGGACAATTCATTTTCCAATGTCCTATCTCACCACACTCAAAGCATGGATCGTTCTCCGTTACCTTAGGCTTCTTAAGCTTAGGCTTTGGAGGTTCCGCTTTAGCCTTTCCCTTCCCTTGACTTTGATGTACCCCTTTCCTTTGGAAACGTTTGCCTTGGGATTGGGGAATGGCCTTTTCTTATAGCATCCCTCATTGATCAAAAGAACGCGTAGAACCTTTCTACCCATCCCTGCCTCGGCTGTTTTGAGCATTGCGTGAAGCTCACCAATGCTCTTGTCCCGTCCGTTCATATTGTAATTCATTATGAACGTCTCAAACTTTTTAGTTAGGCCATTAAGGATCAAATCCATGGCCAACTCCTTTGAGATAGGACAGTTAAGCCTCTCGAGGCGATCAATGTGGCTTTTCATCTTAAATAAATAAGATGATACCGATTGGGTTTCTTCCATATGACACGCATGAAGCGCTCGAACCGTTTTGAAGCTCTCTACCCTAACTTGTTGAAGGAACATTTCCTTCAACTGGGTAATCATGTCATATGCCCCATGATGCTCAAAATCTTTTTGGAGTTCAGGAAACATAGTTCCCAACATGAGGCAGGAAACCTGCATGGAATCCTCAGTGTACTGAAGCCAATCGTTATAGGCCTCAACATCCTCGGGGTTGGGTTGATCAGGAATGGGATCGTCAAGGACATAGGCCTTTTTCTCTTGCTTGAGAACAATTCTCAAGTTTCAAAACCACTCCATAAAGTTATTATGGTTAAGACGATCCCTTTGTAGTATAGTTCTCAGTGATAGGGTATGGACGGTCGGGGTGGTAGCATTATTGTTTGCGGCCATTTCTACAATAATTAACAAAGTTCATATTAGTATTTCTGAAAAATTAAATTTTAATTATTAATACCCTTTAATTTCTCATAGACGATTAATAATTAAAACCTAGAATCCAACGTTACATTTAAATGATGGTTAGGTGACCTTTATCCCATTATTTAAATTAACAAGGTAGTCAACACTTGACAATTGCAACCTTTTGCAATTTCTAGCCTTATGGGATCGGTTAAACATCTTATGTTTAGTTGGCATGTTTAATCCCATCAAAACCATTGTACGCCATGCTTCGGTGACCCTATGCACATGGTTTCCAATTCAAGTCGTCCTACTTACACACACGTGTGAGTTTACACATACAAGTAGTTCGGTGACCTTTATCCCACAAATACGTTAAGCCCGCCACAAAACACAAGTTACCTAAAAGTGCTCAGGTGACCTTTATCCCATAAATTGTTCTCAAGTGATTCGAGTGTCTTGTAAAAGGATGGTGTTAAACTTGTTTCCAAAGGGATTTTTGTTTTCATTAATTCTAGTTTTTGAAAACTCTATGTACCTTGTATTCGCATGCTTTCAAATACATGGTACCCTACGGTCCTTTTAAAAAAACCTCATTTATTTTGAAATCATTAATCCTTTTAATAACTTTTATTAACATATTAATGATTAAGAAACATGAAAATTCAGCTTGTTTTGATTATATATTTAGATTGTTAAGCATATCCACATATCAAACAATCAACATAAAATGGATAATCAAACAAGCATATTCAAAACAACCACATGTGCATAACCATATGCACTTAGGTGACAACACTTGTTTGCAATCACAAGTGTGGTCATTTGGTCTTTTTTAAGGGTTAAACACAACACATAAGATACGATCTCCAAAGACCCCCACTTGAAGTTGTATCCAAATGCTTTAAGTCCTCTTTGTGCCTTCCTTTTGTGCTTCCAACTTGTGCATCTTCTTTTACAAATTTTATATCCTAATACAAATTTTCTAATAAAATAAAATACACCTAATCTATTTATTACATCACCATTGAATGAATAAATAAATAACAACCATATACTTGCATAAAAGAATAAATAATACAACCCATAATGAATGAAATTAACCAAAACCAAACATTCATCCAAAACCAAATCAACACAAGGTCAAGGCTAGATTATGCACCAATATTAAACAACATAGAAGAACCAAAATAAATCCCCATTTAACCCAAAATTTTCGGCCAACATAAACCAAAATTTAGGGTTTTTGTCCAAACACAATAATCAACCATTTGACATCTTTCTTTCAAGGTTTAATAACAAGCATGTAAGATATAACCTTGAAAGATTGGGATTTATTATATCATCACAAAACATCCCCTATTAGGTTGTCAAAATCCCATAAAACCAATTTTACAAGGACTATTGAAGCTTGTTATCACATATTCTAGATGCCAATGTTCGGTTTGTTAGACTCCTTATCATAGTTGTTTAACCTTTTAAACATGAAAACGCAGCGGAAACAAAGCATAATAATATGTTTTGTAAACTGAAAATTTAAAGCATATTATTATCATCAACAAACCTAAGAACAAAAGCATCATTTATATGTGAAAGAACTAGCTATCAAGCAAACTATAACAACCAAAACAAAACCATGAAACTACCTTTCAAGAGCTGCCAAAAATCATGAGATTGAAGAAGTGGATGAGGTTCTTGAAGGACCAAAACACCAAAGAAGATGTCCTCAACCTTGCATACCCACAAGCATCAAGCAAACACCGTTTTGCTAGGATTTTAACACCCAAAAACGACCAAAAATGGCTGATAAAAGCTCTTTTTTCAGCCTTGTTTTTCTTCAAAGAAAGGAGAGAAAATGGTCTTTTGCATTTAAGAGAGAGAGAGAGTTGGCTGGAGTGTGTAACTAGTTATGTTGTTTATGTTTTCCAAGACAACAATTGAAACCAAAGACCCCTCAAAAGGGGTGGCCGAAAATGGCTTCAAAATATGGTTTCCCCCTATTTTTAATCTTGTAATTAATTTTAAACTAGTTACTTAATAGTTATGTAATTAACCTTTTAATTATATAACTCATGCACACTTTTATTATTTGATGTTATTTAACCAACTTTAATGACATTCCAAATAATACCCATGAACAAAATATCCTTATAAGTTGTTCCATCTCATATACAATTTATTTAGAAAACCCATTTTCTAAATTGGTGTAATTATTTAATTGAATGATCATATCATCAATTAAATATTTATTCGTGTTTGCTAACCTTGTTATTGGGTATGACCCGACTTGGATCATAACATACTAACCACATCAATGTTCTATGTGTCTTGGGCATAAAGAATCTGTTGGGTCATTATAAGGCTGGTGCAACCAAAACCACTTCACATAGTCAATTTTGGTGCTACATTCAAAGGCTTCCGAAGCTAAGTATGAGATATTCCGAAGTATGAAGAACAACAGCTGAAGTCAACAGCAGAAGGCAACAGCTGAAGTCAACAGCTGAAGACAACAGCTGAAGTCAACAGCTGAAGACAACAGCTGAAGTCAACAGCTAAAGACAACAGCTGAAGCCAATAGCTGAAGACTATCTTCCGAAGACAAAGTCTGAAGAAAGAGCTGAAGACAAAGTCTGAAGACTTCCGAAGACAAAGTCTGAAGAAAGAGCTGAAGACAAAGTCTGAAGACTTCCGAAGACAAAGTCTGAAGAAAGAGCTGAAGACAAAGTCTGAAGACTTCCGAAGACAAAGTCTAAAGACTTCCGAAGACAAAGTCTGAAGAAAGAGCTGAAGACAAAGTCTACTTCCGAAGACAAAGAAGACTCCAAGCCTCGGAAGAAGCAGTCTTCTAAAGTATAAGTGGCATCGGAAGAAGTTTTTCTTCCGAAGAAACTTATCCTTCGGAAAACATTGCTATGACCAGTAGACATAAGTATGGTCTCTGACAGTCCGCTGCAGACCTCTGATACAGCATGGCATCTTCCTAAAGAGCCATGTTGTTGACCATACTTTATTCTACTGTTTACCTTTTTATGATAGTACATGTTACCAACCTTATTTGGTGACAAAAGGTAAGTCAAGGACATGTCCTGACTACCAAATCTCAGATAATATATTTGAGATACCTTGACCTATAGTCTTGTAGTATAGGCTTTTTGGTTATAGGTTTCCAGCTGGATCAAAGTATATCCGGCTATAGGTAGTATTATATATATATCTTCTCATCGTAACTTATTAAGTAGAGAGCAAGAGTTAGAGCCAAAACTTGAGCTTGTAAGAATCTTGTAATCCTTTGAGTTGAGAAGAAATATATAAAAGTACCTTGAAAATTTACATCCTATGTTTATTTACTGCCTTGTTACTTGTTATATTGTGATCAACTCTTTCTAGATTCTTTCTGAGTGTTGTTCAAAGTGAGTTTGAGAGAAAAACCACTTGTTGAGTAACCGGCACACGATCCTGCAATTGGTATCAGAGCTTTGGCTCTTGATCTAACCATCCAAATCAACTTGTTTTTCACTCCTCCCTACAACCCATTCACTCAAATGGCCGCTCTCTCAAAAGCTGATATGGAAACTGGTACCATGACTAAGTCCCCACTGATCACCCCTGAAGATTTTGACACATGGTGCACTAGAATGGAAGGCTTCATCAAGTGTTAAGACTCAAGGATGTGGGACTCCATTGTTAATGGTCCTTTCATACCAAGCACTACTTCTGCTACTGGTAATCGTATTATCCCAAAAGATGTTGATGATTACTCAGAAGAACATAGGAAAAGAATAGAGCTTGATCAAAGGGCTATGACTTCTCTTCAAACTGCTCTTCCAAACTCCATCTACAGAGGCTTCAAGAAGTGCAAGACAGCTAAAGATCTATGGGATGCACTGAAGCTCATGTATGAAGGATCCAAGGAAACTAAAGAGAACAAGAAGGATCTCTTAAAGCAGTAGTTTGAAAACTTCACTTGCAAGGATGGAGAGACCTTGACTCAACAATACTTCAGATATGTTGAGACAGTGGATACTCTGGTGGATATTGGAGTACCACTTGAGAATAGAGACATAGTTAGGAAGTTCATGTCTTCCCTTCCTAAACTATGGACACACTACTGTGTTGTAATCAAGAGAACTTCAAACCTTAAAACTCTCTCTCTCATAGAGTTGTATGGTATCCTAAGTGTTTTCCAGATGGAGATGAAAATGCAGAACTCCTCTGGAAACTCCAATAACCAAATGAGTTCAGCCCTTCATGTGGTTGAAAGGGAAATCACAGAACCACAACATCAGTTATTGTGCCACCCTGACAACTCACATAGTGGACCCTACATTACTCTACCTGAGACTCCAAAGTCTCAAAAGGTTCAACACAACTCCTTTCAGGATAGTTGTGCCTTTGTCTCTGGAAATGGACACTCTGGTGATTTTCAATATTGCTTTGATGATCTTGAGTGCTTCAGTCCAGATGATGTGGAGTATGTGGACATTGTCTAACAGATGGCTCTCTTAACTTACAGAGCGAAGAAGTTTTTCAAGAGAACTGGAAGGCAATTCCCTCAAAACCCTGTTAACAGCACGTTTGGGTTTGACAAGAGCAAAGCAAAGTGTTACAACTACAACCAACTTGGTCACTTTGCTAGGGAATGCAAGGCTCCCAAGAACAACCCAGGAACCCCACAGGCCTCCACACATCCCTCAGCTTCAAAGCATGAACAAAAGTCAACTGAAACAGTTGCAATAGCTCAAGAGGTTGACTGGAGCTTCATGGTACAGGATATGACTCCCGCTCAAGCACTCATGGCCGGAACAGATGATGATCAGGTATATGAACATCTTTGTACTGCTGCCTGTATTGCTAAAGTTAAACTCTATAAGGATTACAATATGGAAATCAGATCTGATGTTGAGTCTTAAAATCTGATTTTAAAAGAGCTGAATCTGACTATCAAAAGAAAATTGAGGAGTTGGAGAAAACTGTGTCACTTTTAAAACATGAAAAGACCAACTACAAGACTCAAATTAAAGATCTGATATCCAAACTGTCTAAAGTTCAAGCTCAGTTGGTCACTGCTGAGGCTCAGGCCAGGAAGCAAGCTATTGCTGAGCAAAACTTCCAAGCTATTCTTGCATCATCCTCTCATTCTAAAATGTTTTATCAAAACAAAGAAGGGTTGGGAACAGATGAAATAGCTCCACCACACTCTTATGAGTCTATCAGACTACCTAGATGTGGTACTGAAGAGCAAGAGGTTCTAACTGCTGACCCTTCTCCATTAGAACAAGAGGATGAGGCAAAAATAGTGGCCACCACAGGGGAGAAATAGGAAGATACACTCATCTCCATCTATGAAGATCAAATCCTAACCACCAAGTCAAGAAGAAGCAGAGCTAAAGCTGCTAGAAGGACTGCCAAGAAGGTTGCAGAGTCCAAGCTGAAAATTAACCCAAAGCAAAGGGGTGTCTTCATCTCTGCTGGATTCCAAGTGGTAGGTACTTCTGATTCAGGAAAGGAGTGTAGTACCAGCACTCCTATCCAACCAAAGGATCAGAAGTTAAAAGGGAAAGTTGCTGATGAAGAAAAGAAATCCAAGAAACAGCAATCTTCAAATTCCCAAAAGACTAACATTGCATGCATAATGTGTGGTCTGCACAACCACATGGCTAAAGATTGTTACTATAATCCAGCAAGTACACATTATGCAAATAATGTTAGAGAAGAAGGAGTCAGGGAAGGTTTCACATTTGGACCATTTCAAACGGTCCAAATAATGAAAAATGGAAAGTTGATCTCGGAAGCCAAGTTGCTTTCGGAAGAAAGCACTTCTTCTGAAGAGAAAATGGCTTCGGAAGACAAAGCTTCTAACGTTCGGAAGAACAAGAAAGCTCCCTTGAAACCATCCCAGAAGAAGACTGCTTTGGAAGAAAAGGTGGTGAAGGCTTCTTCCAAAAAGAAAGAAGCTTCGGAAGAAAACCATGCTGCAAAAGCTTCAACAAGCTCATCCTCAAAGATCAACCAAGAGATGGATTGGAAGATCAAGGAAGATGCTGCAGCCCAAACCTCTTCTTTAACGACCTCTAGTGAACCCCAATGCACATCTTTTGCTTCAATTATGTCATTATCCTTGGAAGAGCCCAAGACCAGCAAGGCTTGGGCTTCCAAACAAAACTAACCATCTCATCTTATGTGCAGGGACATCCATTTGACAAGAACAACAATGTCTGGATTGTAGATAGTGGATGCTCCAGGCACATGACAGGGAACAGATCTCTCTTTCAGCAATTCCAAAACTATGATGGAGGGTCTGTCCAATTTGGAGGTGAGACCGGAGGATATATTTCTGGCAGAGGAAGTATATCCAATGGTAGAATAAACATTGACAAAGTTCACTTTGTCAAACAGCTTGAACACAATCTGTTAAGTGTTTCTCAATTCTATGATCAAAAGCATCAAATGCTTTTCACAGAACATGAGTGCATTATCCTCAGACCAGGGATGACAATTCCTTCGGAATTGGTGCTTCTTAGATCTCCCAGGAAAGGGGATATGTACAAGGTAGATATGAACAATGCTTCTCCTATGGGTGAAGTATCATGCTTTCTTTCCAAAGCTGATAGTGATGAGTCCACACTATGGCATAAACGCATGTGTCATGTGAATTTTAAAACAATGAATAAATTGGATAAAAATAACTTGGTACATGGTCTGCCTAAAAAGTAATTTTTCTGCAAAGATAACTGTGTTGCATGCCTGAAAGGGAAACAACACAGATCATCTCATAAATCCAAATGTGTCAACTCCATCACTACTCCATTACACTTATTGCACATGGATCTCTTTGGTCCCACAAGTATAATGAGCATTGGAAGGAAATCTTACTACCTTGTGATTGTTGATGATTTTACAAGATTTACATGGGTATTCTTTTTAAGAAGTAAAGATGAAACTGCTGAAACATTAAAATCTTTTATTCTTAAAATAGAAAATCAAATTGATCACAAGGTTAAGATCATTAGAAGTGATCAAGGGACTGAGTTTAAGAACTTTGTTCTTGACTCATTCTGTGACTCAAAAGGGGTTGCCAGACAATACAGTGCTCCCAGAACTCCTCAACAAAATGGTGTTGCTGAGAGGAGGAACAGGACACTTATTGAGGCAGCTCGAACCATGTTAGCTGATTCAAAACTACCTCTAACATTCTGGGCAGAGGCAGTTAGCACTGCATGCTTTGTGCAAAACAGGGTTCTTGTAGTTAAGCCCCATGGAAAAACCCCTTATGAGTTATGGAACAAGAGGCCACCGTTTATTGGCTTTCTAAGGTCCTTTGGCTGCAGGTGTACCATACTTAACACAAAAGACAACTTAGCAAGGTTTGCTGAGAAGTCAGATGATGCTATCTTAGTTGGATACTCTTCTAGCTCCATAGCTTATAGAGTATACAACATTAAGAATCAACAATTTGAGGAGTCATCCAAAATAGTTGTTAATGAGCACACTCTTTGTGTTAGGGGGAATGGACCTGAGTATATCTTTGATTTAGAATTGTTTCCAAACTATTCTAAACCATCTTGTGAGAATGTTTCAGCTGGAACAGGTGCTCAAGGTGATGCAGATGCTGATGCTGATCATCTATTTGAGCTTCCCAAACCTCTTCCAAGTTCTCCAAGAGCTGAAAGGCAACACGCTTCAACCACTCACAGATCTGATAGTGTAACAATCTCCAGGAATAGTGAAGCTTCAATAAGTGAATCACCTGATGAACCCCAAAGCTCTTCAGGTGATCCATTACAACACAAGCCTGAAGGAAGTAGTATTCTGAAGGAACAGGCAACTGTTAATACTACTTCACAACCAACCATTGATGATGTTTCACAATCATTCAATCAGTCCTCATTGAATGACTTTGAAACAACAGCTGGAAAGAGTGATCCAGTTCCTGACCAGAATATGTCCAACCTGGACTTATCTCTGCAACTGGAAGTGATTCCTCGTCTTAGGATTCACAACATCATAGGGAATGTCTCTGAGGGTGTGAGAACAAGAGGGCAAACTCACCATGGGAATGTCTGCTTGTACTCATGTTTCTTATCTCAGATGGAACCCAAGAAGGTGGAAGATGCCTTAAAGAATAGTAGTTAGGTTGAATCGATGCAGGAGAAGCTGCTTCAATTTAGAAGACAAAAGGTCTGGAATATATGCCCACTACGATCTGGTCAAGTACCAATAGGCACTAAATGGGTTTTCAGAAACAAGAAAGATGATAGAGGTTTGATTATCAAGAAAAAGGCAAGGCTAGTAGTTCAAGGATACACCCAAGAGGAAGGAATTGATTATACTGATGTCATTGCACCTGTTTCAAGACTTGAGGCAGTTAGGATCTTCCTTGCTTATGCTGCATCCAAGAATTTCACAGTCTACCAACTTGATGTCAAGTGTGCTCTTCTATATGGGTATATAGATAGGGAAATCTATATATGTCAACCTCCAGGATTTGAAGATCCACAGCACCCCAACCATGTGTGCAAGTTGGATAAAGCTCTATATGGGCTGCACCAAGCACCTAGGCTGTGGTATGAGACTTTGTCTTAGTTTCTCCTGAAGAATGGCTACACCAGAGGTACCATTGACAAGACTCTCTTCATCAGGAAGACTGGAGAAGACATTTTGCTCGTTCAAGTCTGTTGATGACATCATATTTGGTTCTTCAAATAATCAAATGTCTAAGGACTTTGAGAGCACTAGGAAGCAGAAATTTGAGATGAGTTCCATGGGAAAATGGACTTTTTCCTTGGAATTCAGGTAAAGCAAATGAAGGAAGGGTTCTTCATAAATCAATCTAAGTATGTCTCAAACATCTTAGATAGATTTGAAATGTAGGACTGTAAACCAGCCAAGACACCCATACCCAGAAACCATAATCTTTGCCCTGACCTTGAGGGGGAGGATACTGATAAACATCAGTATAGAGCAATCATTGGTTCTCTGATGTATCTCACTGCTAGTAGACCAGATATCATGTTTGCCACATGCATTTGTGCAAGATATCAGGCTGCTCCAAAGGTGTCTCATCTGGCTGCTGTTAAGAGAATCCTCAGATACCTCAAAGGAGCACCTAATCTAGGTCTCTGGTATCCAAGAAATAGTGACTTCAATCTTTATGGATACTCTGACAGTGATTATGGTGGCTGCAACATTGATAAGAAATCAACATCAGGAGGATGTCAATTTCTTGGTGGAAGGATTATCTCATGGCAATGCAAGAAGCAATCCTGTGTCTCTACATCAACTGCTGAAGCTGAATACATCGCTGCCGCTAGTTGCTGTGCTCAGTTGCTATGGACTCAGAACCAGATGTTAGATTATGGATTCAACTTCATGAGTACTCCTATCCATATTGACAACAACAGTGCTATCTCCATCATAGAAAATCCAGTGAAGCACTCTAAGGCAAAGCACATTGATATCAGGTATCATTTCATTAGAGATATTCATGAGAAAAATCTTATAAAGTTAATAAAAGTTGACTCAAATGAACAATATGCTGATTTGTTCACCAAAGCTTTTGATGAACAAAGATTTAAGTATCTCATATCAGTTATTGGGATGATAAACATTGATTAACTACCTCTTTTGAAAGCTTTTTAATGTGTAATTGTTGGGTTTGTTGGACCTAAACAATGTTGTTTAACCATTTTAAACAAGAAAACGCAGCGGAATATGAACTTAATATCGTATTCTATAATCTGAAAATTAAAGTTCATAACATTATTTCAACAAACCCAAAGACAAAGGATAATATATATGTGAATAGATTAGTTATCAAGAAGCAAACAAAACAACCAAATCAACACAATGAACTACCTTTTTGAAGCTGTCAAAAACGTGGCTGAAAACATCATCAAAGTAGGGCTGAAAAAACGTGGACATATGTGAAGATGATGATGCTCTTGATCGGCCAAAACACCAAGGGAGGTGTCCTCAAGCATCCATACCCACAAGCCTTTAACAAACACCCTTTTTGCTAGGATTTCTTCACCAAAGTCGAACCAAGAACAAGCTGAAAACCAATTTTCAGCTTTGTGTTTCTTCAAAAGTTGAGAGAAAATCTTAGTCTTTGCATGTGTATGTGTGTGAGAGAGAAAGCAAGATGGATGAATGGTCTTGAAATTGAATAGAGTGTAGTATTCAAGACAAGAAAAGGGACCATTCAAGCCCCATGGGCGGCCGAATCTTGGCTTTCAAAGGGGTTTCCCCCCAAAACTAATAAACACCAATGTTTATTAGTTATTTGTAAGAGTTATGCAATTAACCCATTAATTTTATATAACCCTTACACTCTCTCTTATTATTTGATGTCATTTGATTAAAACAAATTACATTACAAATAATACTCATGGACAAAATATCCCAATAAGTTGTTCCATCTCACATGCAATTTTATTTAGAAAACCCATTTTCTAAATTGGTGTAAATATTTAATTGCATGATCATATCATCAATTAAATATTGATTGGTGTTTGCTAAGCTTGTTATTGGGTATGACCCAACTTGGATCATGACGTACTAACCACATCAATAATTTATGTATCTTGGGCATATAGAATCCAACAATCTCCCACTTGCACAAGATTCATAGAAGATTGATGCAAGCAGTAAATACCGCCTAACAACGGTTTACTACCCTTAATACGCATGACTTAGAAGCCATTCAATAACATCATCCCCTTCAAGTATCCAACTTGAAATGATTTAGGTGAATCAATCATTTATCCTTTTGCTACAGATGTCATGTTAAATCCAAGGACACAGAATGATCATTCCTTGTTGATTTAACTTAATCAGGCCTTAGACATCATACTCTCAACGAATAAGAGGAACAAATCCCATCTTGACTACATACGTTTCTCACAATCACCTTATGTCATACCTGAACATAGCCTTATGTACTGGCAATTATTTCATATCAGTGAAGAACTAGTTCAAGGTGTAACACTTGGTGAATATCAAAACCCAATATGTATCTCAGGTCGGAGGATACAAAATGATATTCGCCTTTACTCAAATTTACTTATGATCAATCAGTAAGATTCCATGTAGTAAGATTTGAGATGCGGGTCAGTCCAATATTCGTATCCCACGAATATCTATGAACCTTGGTAGCAACCAATTGCTCTATATTCATGCCTTATGAATATCCACCAATCCAAGTTCATAATAGTCTTACATTCATATTTGTTCCCACAAATATGACCGACTACGGACATTAGAATAATAAAATTATTCATGGATGTAAACATGCTAAAAGGAACATCACTTAAAATATCGTAAATACATAGATAAGTTAAGTATTACAATTGTTCCATATTAATAATATTAATACTAAACAGATCAATTCCAATCACTAGAATATCAAGGTCCTAAGGCACAAGTATGACTTTCATGCTTTGCCCTTTCAAGGAGCTTCGTGAGTGGATCCGCAATGTTTTGATCAAAGTGAACTTTGCGAATACATATCTTCCCCTTTTCAACTTCATCCCTTATGTAGTTGAATCTCCGCTCATTGTGCCTAATCTTTTGATGTGCACGGGGTTCCTTGATTTGAACAATCGCACCCTCGTAATCACAAAAGATTTCTAAGGGGTCTTGAATGGTAGAGACCATCCTTAGATTGGTGATAAACCTCTTTATCCATGCAGCTTCCTAAGCTGCTAATGAGGCGGCTATGTATTCGTATTCTGTAGTGGATAATGCTACCCTATTCATAATGGAGACATACCCCGATTGTGATCGAGGATCATCTCGATCAGTTTCGAAACTACTATCCGTGTAACCCTTTACAACTAGTTCCTCTACATCAGATCCGTATATTAGAATCATATCCTTAGTCCTCCTAAGGTATTCTAATACACTTTCAACAACCATCCAATGGGTGTTAATTGGATTCTGTTGATATCTACTTGTCATGCTTAACGCGCATGACACGTCCAGTCTAGTGCATATTATCGCATACATGATGGATCCTATAGCAAATGCATATAGGATGTCCTTCATACGACCTTGCTCATCCTTTGAGCTTGGACATTGAGATGTACTCAATATTGTCCCTCTTTGAATAGGTACTATACCTTTCTTAGAGCTTACCATCTTGAACCTTTTCAAGATTTTATCGATGTATGCACTTTGGTTTAACCCTATCAACCGCCTCGATCTATCCCTATAGATCTTTATTTCTAAAATATATACGGCTTTACTGAGAGCCCTTTTGGAAAAACAATTTCCAAGCCAGGTTTTAACACCTTCTATGGTTGGAAAATCATTTCCAAATAATAGTATGACATCAATATACAATACTAAGAACGTAATTACACTCCCACTAGCCCCTTGATACACACAAGCCTCGTCAGCGTTCTTGATGAAACCCAATTTCTTGACCTTTTCATCAAAACGTTGATTCCAACTTCTCGATGCTTGTCTCAATCCATAGACTGATCTCTTTAACTTGCATACTTTATCAGGATGATTTGGATCGACAAAACCTTCAGGCTGAACCATATGGACAGTCTCTTCGAGATGTCCATTAAGAAAAGAGGTTTTGACATCCATTTGCCAAATCTCATAATTACAATGAGCAGTTATGGCAAACAATATCCTAATAGACTTTAGCATTGCCAGAGGCGAGAAGGTTTCATCATAATCAACCCCTTGACTTAGAGCGAAACCTTTTGCTACAAGTCTTGCCTTGTAAGTATCCAAGTTTCCATGCATATCAGTTTTCTTCTTGAAAACCCACTTGCATCCAACCGGTTTGGAGTTAAGTGAAGAGTCAACCAATTCCCAAACTTGGTTGTCATACATGGATTGCATCTCTACGTTCATGGCTCCTAGCCACTTGTCACAATCCGAATTGGACATTGCATCATAGTATGTTGTTGCCTCTTCGGAGTCAACAACGTAGCATCCATCTATGAAAAATCCACATCTTTCATGTGGAATGCTAACTTTACCAGATCTGTGAACGTTTTATGTGTATTGATCAACCTCTTGATCATTATCAACAACCTCTTGTTGATTGCTAGTGTCAACCAAACGTGTATCGGCTTGTGGATCTTGATCCTCATCAAATTCCACTGTTCTATGCGTCATTCCTTCCATAAGGAACTTGGCTACCAAGAACTCTGCCTTTTGAGTAATGAAAACCTTTTGCTCTATTGGATCAAAGAAGTAGTATCCTATACAGTCCTTTTGGATATCCAACAGATATACACTTAGTGAATCGACTTTCAGTTGGTTTGGGTGTTAAGCTTAACATAAGCTTCATAACCCATAGTTTTAAATATGATAGCGATGGAACTATTCCATTTCATATTTCAAAAGGCATCGAATCCACTTTCTTGGTTTGGACCATATTCAAAATATGAGCCGCGGAGAGTAGTGCGAAACCCCAAAATTATAGAGGTAGTGAGCTTATAGCCATCATAGGTCGAACCATATCCAATAGGGTTCGATCTCCTTTCAGACACATCATTATGTTATGGTATTCCGTGAGGAGTAAGTTGTGAGACAATCTTACAACTTCCTAGATGATCCCTAAAAGTCTCACTTAGGTATTCACCTTCTCTATCTAAACGGAGAACTTTGGTAGTTCTATCGAGTTGATTTCCTACTTCATTCTTGAAGCTTTGAACATTTCAAATTCTTCATGTTTATGTGCCATCAAGTACACATAACCATAGCGACTATAATCGTCGGTTAAGGTAATGAAGTAAGTTTCACCATACCTTGTCATTTTCTTAAAAGGACCACATACATCCAAATGTATGACTCCTAATAAGTCTTTTGCCCTCTCATTAGTACCACTAAAGGGCGTCTTGGTCATCTTACCTTATAAACAAGATTCACACTTATCAAATGAACAATTTTCATTTGTTTTCAAAAGACCATTCTTTTAAAGTGTTTAAATCCGATTCTTGTTTATGTAACCAAGATGACAATGACAAGAATAAGAGTCACTTAAACCATTTTAAGTCTCTTGGTGCATGATAGGTATAATGTGTTATTATAGGATGAATCATTATGAACCAATTCATCAACATTATTAGAAGGCATAGCCTTGAAATAATATACATCATCCATATAAATATAAATACCATCATTTACTAACTTTAAATCATAACCATATCGTTTTATAAGGGAAACTTAAATCATGTTCCTAGTCAAACTAGGAGCATATAACATGTTTTGAAGAACAACTTCCAAACCTTTTGAAAGTTTCAAAACATAGTCTCCTTTCTTAAAGTGCTTATTTCTTTTGAACTCTCACAACAGATTGCAAAAATGAGCTCCACATGCGGTATCCAATTACCCATGTGCTTTGAGGAAACAACATTTAAGTCAATATGGATTATGAAAGTTGTGCTTGAGGTTTGCCCATCATCCTCTTATTTCTCAACTCATTGAGATAGGTTGGACAATTCCCTTTCAAATGACCTATCTCACCATACTCAAAGCATGGATCGTTTTCGGTTACCTTAGGCTTCATAAGCTTAGGTTTTGGAGGTTCCGCTTTGATCTTCCCTTCCCCGTGCCTTTGATGTGCCCTTCTCCTTTGGCAACATTTGCCTTGGGATCGGGTATGGCCTTTGCATTGCCTCCCTTATTTATCTGGAGAATAGGTAGAACCTTTCTACCCATTCCTGCCTTAGCTGTTGTGAGTATTGCGCGAAACTCACCAATGCTCTTCTCCTATCCATTCATATTGTAATTCATTATGAATGTCTCAAACTTTTAGTTAGGCCATTAAGGATCAAATCCTTGGCCAACTCCTTTGAGACAGGACAGCTAAGCCTCTCGAGGCGGCCTCAACATCGTCGGGGTCGGGTTGGTTAGGAATAGGATCGTCAAGGACATTTGCCTTTGCTCTTGCTTGAGAACAATTCTCAAGTTTTGAGACCAGTCCATAAGGTTATTATGGTACAGACGATCCCTCTCTAAAATAGTTCTCAGTGATAGGGTATGGACGGTCGGGGTGGTAGCATTATTGTTTGCGGTCATTCTACAAATTTTACAAAGTTCTTTTTAGTATTTCTAAAAAATTTCATTTTAATTATTAATACCCTTTATGTCTCATAGACAATTAATAATTAAAATCTAGAATCCAACGTTACATTCAAATAATGGTTAGGTGACCTTTATCCCATTATTCAAATTAACAAGGTAGTCAACTTTTGACAATTGCAACCTTTTGCAACTTCTAGCGGTATGGGATCGACTTTAAACATCATATGCAAAGTCGGCATGTTAATCCCAACAACACCATTTGAAACCATATTTTAGGTGATCCATTCAACATGGTTTGCAAATCAAGTTACCCTACTTGCACACACATGTGAGTTTGCCAACACAAGTGGTTAGGTGACCTTTATCCCACCAATGTGGTATTCCCACCTTAAGTCATAAGTTCCCTCAAAATGGTTAGGTGACCTTTATCCCATTAAGAGTTTCCAAATGACTTAAGTGTTGTGCAAAAGGACGGTGTTTAAACTTGTTTGAAAAGGGATTTATTTAGTTTTCATTGATTCTAGTTTGAAAACTCTATTTACCTTGTATTTGCATGCTTTCAAATACAAGGTATCCTATGGTTCATTTTTAATAAAACCTCTTTTATTAAATCATTAATCCTTTTAATAACCTTTTATTAATCACTTAATGATTAAGAATCATAAAATTCAGCTTGTTAAGTTTGTTAATTAGTTTGTTATGCATATCCAAATATTAAATAACAATCATACAACAAACAACCAAACAAGCACAGTCATACAAACATATGTGCATAACTATAGCCACTAAGTTGACTACACTTGTTTGCCATCACAAGTATTGTCATAAGGTCTTTCCTAAGGGTTGAACACAACACCAATGATGAGGTCTCCAAAGACTCCCACTTGAACTTGCATCCAAATGCTTCAAGTCCATCCTTTGTGTCTTCCTTTTGTGCTTCCTTCCCGAGCATCTTCTTTTACAAAATATATATCCTAATACATATTTTCTAGTAAAAGAAAAAAATACTCCTAATCTATTTATTACATTTCCAAATGAATAAACAAATTACAATCCAAATAGAAACACCAAAAGGAATTATTACAACCCAAATAGAAATAATACAACCAACATGACAATTCCACAATCAACCAAATCCAAAACATACATGGTCAAGGCTATGTTATGCACTAAAACATGTATCCATATACATCATTTCATCAACTAAATGAACCCCATTTGACCCTAAATTTTCAGCCAACACAAACTAAGAATTTAGGGTCTTTTGTCCAAACAAAACATAATCAACCAATTTGATATCTTTCTTTCAAGATCCAATCATAAGCATGCATGATTACAACCTTAAAAGGTTGGGGTATCATTAAATCATCACAAAACAGCCCTTTTAATGGTTGTTAAACCTTATATATCCAAATATACAAGAACACATGAAACTAATCATCCACATAACCGGCTCTAGATGCCAATGTTGGGTTTGTTGGACCTAAACAATGTTGTTTAACCATTTTAAACAAGAAAACGCAGCAGAATATGAACTTAATATCGTATTCTATAATCTGAAAATTAAAGTTCATAACATTATTTCAACAAACCCAAAGACAAAGGATCATATATATGTGAATAGATTAGTTATCAAGAAGCAAACAAAACAACCAAATCAACACAATGAACTACCTTTTTGAAGCTGTCAAAAACGTGGCTGAAATCATCATCAAAGTAGGGCTGAAAAAACGTGGACATATGTGAAGATGATGCTGCTCTTGATCGGCCAAAACACCAAGGGAGGTGTCCTCAAGCATCCATACCCACAAGCCTTTAACAAACACCCTTTTTGCTAGGATTTCTTCACCAAAGTCGAACCAAGAACAAGCTGAAAACCAATTTTCAGCTTTGTGTTTCTTCAAAAGTTGAGAGAAAATCTTGGTCTTTGCATGTGTATGTGTGTGAGAGAGAAAGCAAGATGGATGAATGGTCTTGAAATTGAATAGAGTGTAGTATTCAAGACAAGAAAAGGGACCATTCAAGCCTCATGGGTGGCCGAATCTTGGCTTTCAAAGGGGTTTCCCCCCAAAACTAATAAACACCAATGTTTATTAGTTATTTGTAAGAGTTATGCAATTAACCCATTAATTTTATATAACCCTTACAATCTCTCTTATTATTTGATGTCATTTGATTAAAACAAATTACATTACAAATAATACTCATGGACAAAATATCCCAATAAGTTGTTCCATCTCACATGCAATTTTATTTAGAAAACCCATTTTCTAAATTGGTGTAAATATTTAATTGCATGATCATATCATCAATTAAATATTGATTGGTGTTTGCTAAGCTTGTTATTGGGTATGACCCGACTTGGATCATGACGTACTAACCACATCAATAATCTATGTATCTTGGGCATATAGAATCCAACAGTAATGTCTTGTGTCAATACAATTTAAGCCCTGTTACAAATGATCTCTTTGAAATATTCCAAGTATAAATTTCTTCCGAAGAGGAATTAACTCTCGGAAGATATTTCTAAATATCTTCAGAAGACAAATTCCTCCATGGAAATTCTCTTCTCGGAAGAGTTTTTTGTCTCGGAAGAAGCGATTGATCTCACATCAGATCTACTTCCGACGCTTATAAAACTTTTCATTCGGAAAGCAGCTCTTACCTTTGGAAGCAATGTTTTGCTTCGGAAGAAAGGATTGCCTTCGGAAGACAAATTACCTTCGGAAACGTTTTATACTAGGAAAGAGAATTCATACTGTGTAACAGATATCTTTTTTGGCCCCATTCTGTAAAAGGTAAATATTTTGTTGATAATGTCTGATTATTTAAAATTATCCCTTACCGCCAATGTCATTTCATAACCACCAACTGCTGTCCTACCACCATTACCTAAATTCTTACCCTTTAAATAATCCAGACTGTTCAATTTCATCTTCTTTTACCGATTTACTGCCCTGAATATTTCCTTCACTGTCAATCCTAAAATTCACCCAAATTCAAGCTTACTTTCTCTTACAATGGTGCTAAACCCTCAGCACAACCAGGTCACATTACTTGATTCGTCAAGAGGAGCTGACTTCACCCAAATCATCACCTTTCTTTCTGAATCAACCTACTTCACGGCGCTTACTGTTAACCCCACCGTTTACTCCAACCATATGACTGAATTTTGGAGTAACGGTCAAGCTGAAATCCTAAATGGGGTTCGCGTCCTAAGAACCTGCATTTGTGGAAAGGAGTTGATCATTAGTGAACAACTCATCAGGGAGCATTTCGAGCTTCATGATGATGGAGCTCCTACTGAGTTTCCCAAAGAAGACTTGGATGGCACCTACATCCTCATGGGATATGGTGGAGATGTGAGCAGATCAACAGTCTACAAGTTCAACTTCTCATATCATTGGAAGTTCCTGTTGAACATCGTTCTACACTGCTTATCTAACATGTCTGGAGGATGGGATCAAATCCGATACGAACTAGGATGCCTAGTTCACGGGTTGGTGAAAGGCGTACACTTCAACTACTCAAGGTTTGTGTTGACCAACTTAATCGGGAATCTTCAAAGGAACACATTCTTCATGTATCCCCGATACATTCAACACATCATCAACTGTGAGTTGGAACAAAGCAAGCTTGTCTGTGCAGCTGCTCTAACTGTTCCTCAGGTGCGGCCTACCATCTTCAAAATTTTGAAGAAGGTGTCCATCAACTTTACTGGAAGGTATACTCCTTTACCTCCATATATGATTGAGCGCATAGCTCCTGGTGACATCCCTGTTAACCCCACAGGTGATGAACCCACACCAGCAACCCTCACCATAAATGTCCAAATACCTTCTCCACCCATCAAATTCACATATCATAGACGCCCAAAACGAACCCTTGTTCAATCTACTCTGATTGAATAAGCTCCTCCAGTTCAATCCAAAAGGGCTAGAGTGGAAACATGGGCTCCCACTCAGTCCTAGGTCATACCATCCTTCTCCTTTGACCTCAATTTGGGTTTTGAGCCTCCTCAGTCTCAAACCCAAGAGCCCGAAACCCAAGCCTTTAGCCCACAGGGTGAGTCTTTACACTCCCCTGTGCAGCCAACAAGGGACAGCCCCACAAGAGGCTTAATGCCTATAGACATTGATCTAGGTCCCGGGTCAGTAGGTTTAACCTCTTTATCTTTCACTGACCTATTACTCCGAACTAATGAAGTGATAACATCTCCCTATGGCCATGAAGTTGATCTACAACACCCTCTCAAAGATCAACAGAGCCAAGAGAGATCCCTTATCTTTAGCCCCCATCAGCAGCCAACTACTGAGGTGAGTCCCACTGATGTGGAGGGGACTCATGTAGGCTTAGCTGCCACTACTCAGAGTCTCTCATTGAGCTCTCAGGACAGTGGTAATATCAATCAGACTTAGTCTACAGCAACTTTGCCCATTGACATCTCTGAAAGAGATAAATTTGAGCAAAGGTATCCAGGGTGCCAAGAAGCCACATCTGGTGGTGAGACTGAACATACTAGGTATGTTATCTCATCTCCCCGTGATTCTTCACATAAAGATAAGGGAAGTATGCAACTCACTCTTCAGTACTTGATCTCTAACATCTCAAGCCTTGAATCTCAGGTGAGGATCTTAGAGAGAAGGACAACCACTCAGCAACTTGAGATTGACAATCTCAAGGCTCAACTAGCAGAGAAACAGACGGAGAGGTCTGTTAGGCATGTACCTATTCAGTCTCATTGACTTCTTCCTCTAGCTCATCTAGCTCTCAAGATTATGCTACCAAAAAGGGGGAGAAAGATCAGAGACAAACATCTGGGGAACCACTGATCCAGTCCTCTACTTCCCAACTCATCACCCTACCTGAGTCATCTCAATCAACTCTAAAGATTGACTCACAGATGCTTCATGATCTCTAGATACTTTTCACAAAGTTTTTATTGAGATCCTCCTTAGAACAGCCCAGCCCCGACACCACACTCATATACTTTGGGGTTGAGGAGCTTCAAAGACTGACTGCACCTTCTACCACTGTGGAAGAAGTTGGTCAACCTAAGGTCCACATGGAACCTGAGATTAACTTCGAAGGGGAAATGGCGACTGATGGCCCAGCAACTGAAACAATTAGGACAGAACTTGCATCAGCCTCTTCTTCCAAAGCTCAGGCTGAATCTTCCGAAGCTAAAATTAAAGCCTTGGAAGAACAAGATAAGTCTTCCGAAGCTGAGATGGAAGCTGCGAAAGGTTTGTTCCAAATGTCCGAAGAACTGATCATCACAGATGTTATTGCTGAAATAGCATCTGAGATGAGCAGGGAGGACATTTCTGATCTACCTCCATCCCAAACACCAGCTGATCCTCTCTCTCAATCCGAACCCTCTATCCAAGAACCACCACAGTCAAGTTCTGCTAAAGACAAAGGCAAAAGGAAAATGACTGCGGAAGAGCTTCAGGAAGAGGAAAGGATTGAGAAGCTCAAGAAGAAAGGTAGGTTTCCTGCTGAGAAGCTGCTAGCTGCTAGTTCTAAGGCAGCTGCAGCCAATCAGGAGGAAATCAACACCAAGAGAATGACAGCACTCAGTGATCAGCTCATTAACTTAGGAGCTGCCAATGAGGAAGTACTCCTGCTATCACTAGAGGAGTTGGTGACTTTGGAGAGGACAACCAGGCTAAGGCAAGAAGAAGAAGAAGCCAGGTTGGCCTTAGAGAGGGAAGAAGAAGAACAAAGGAAAGCAGCCTTGTAGCTGAGAGAGGATAGGATTAAATTCCTACTCTCAAGAGGCTTCAGTCTTCTAAAACTTTCTCCACATGATGATGATATGATCCTGCTGCTCCACAACAAAGAGCAGGATCAAATGGAGAAGGAAAGGAAGAAAGCTGCAAGGGAGAAGATGAAGGAGAAGAAGCGGAGGAAGGAGGTAGAGAGGGTCACTGCCACCAAGAAGCTCAGTGACAAAGCTTGGATGAAAGACTATCTCTGGGCTCACGGCTTCTCTGGTAGGCAGGTGGGACCCATGTCCGAAAGGACACTCCAACGGATTGTTAGCGAAATAAAAGCTGACATCCGTATGGGGAAGTGGAAGGAGATGTATAGGAGGGGACAGGGAATGATCTTCACCCATGCCACTCAACCACAGCCAGCCACACAACCACAACCCACACCAAAAGAACCAATCCCATTTCCCATCAAAACCGAACCCTCAGATTAAACCTTCACTCCTGAACCCACAACTTTACCCAAGCCTACCTCATCACCTCAACCACCTAAGCTTCCTATCCTTAAACCCAAAACACAACCTAGAACCACTGAACCTAAACCTACCCAATAGAAACCAAGATCATCCCCTCAGCCTTCTAAACATCTCTCTCTTGAGGAAATAAAGGAGATCAAGACAAGGCTCATCAACTGCACTAATATGAGCAGCATCTCCTGTGAGGGAGACCTTATCAACATCACCTATGTTGATAACTCTTCAAGCTCCCTCACTCTAGGTCAATTTCTTGATTTGCCTAGAGAAACTTTGGGCCAGGCAGCAATACTTCTCGGTCTCAACTCTGATACTCTGAATACTGAAGAGAAGAGACTAAGAAGGAAACTGGCGACTCTACTGGATACAAGGAAGGAGGACAGGATTCCTAGTCAGTCTCCTGGACCTAGGAAAGTTATAATCCAGTGGAGGTTCAATGAACCTTCTCACAACTTTGTTGTGGAAAGAGATAATGGTGAAACCAACCGGCTCAATGCCACTTCTCTATTGCATCTCAGCAGATTTGACATTACTGAGCTTGCAGAGAAGCCATTCTCCAATCCCTCCAACTCTGAGACTGCTGCTATCATCAGAAATTATCTCAGCAGTCTTCATCTAGCCGAGCTAACTGCAAAAAGGCCAAGATCGAAGAAGAGTTGAAGTTGAGAAGACAGGAAGACAAGGAAAGACCTACCACCAAGGGCGCAGCCTTTCTACAGATGGTGGAGGGTCTGGAATTGGAACCAATAGTTAGATGGGAATATGACTATACTTCCTATCAACTAACTTTTTTAGAATGACACAAGAAAAGGTACATATAATCCAAGGTGCCAGACTGGATGTTCTGTCTACCAAGGATTTATACAAACTTCTCAGCACCACATTAGGAAAGAACAAGGAAACTGATAGATACTTACTTTCCTTGGTGCTGAAAGTTTTGAAAAGAAGAGAGAAGTGAAGTTTTGGAAGCATCAGCCTAGGGGGAGTTTGTTGGGTCATTATAAGGCTGGTGCAACCAAAACCACTTCACATAGTCAATTTGGTGCTACATTCAAAGGCTTCCGAAGCTAAGTATGAGATCTTCCAAAGTCTGAAGAACAACAGCTGAAGTCAACAGCTGAAGGCAACAACTGAAGTCAACAGCTAAAGACAACAGCTGAAGTCAACAGCTGAAAACAACAACTGAAGTCAACAGCTGAAGACAATAGCTGAAGCCAACAGCTGAAGACTATCTTCCGAAGACAAAGTCTAAAGAAAGAGCTAAATACAAAGTCTGAAGACTTCCAAAGACAAAGTCTGAAGAAAGAGCTGAAGACAAAGTCTGAAGACTTCCAAAGACAAAGTCTGAAGAAAGAGCTGAAGACAAAGTCTGAAGACTTCCAAAGACAAAGTCTGAAGACTTCCGAAGACGAAGTCTGAAGAAAGAGCTAAAGACAAAGTCTACTTCCGAAGACAAAGAAGACTCCAAGCCTCGGAAGAAGCAGTCTTCCAAAGTATAAGTGGCTTCGGAAGGAGTTTTTCTTCCAAAGAAACTTATCCTTTGGAAAACATTGCTATGACCAGTAGACATAAGTATGGTCTCTGATAGTCTGCTGCAGACCTTTGATACAGCATGGCATCTTCCTAAAGAGCCATGTTGTTGACCATACTTTATTCTACTGTTTACCTTTTTATGATAGTACATGTTACCAACCTTAGTTGGTGACAAAAGGTAAGTCAGGAACATGTCCTGACTACCAAATCTCAGATAATATATTTGAGATACCTTAACCTATAGTTTTGTAGTATAGGCTTTTTGGTTATAGGTTTCCAGCTGGGATCAAAGTATTTCCGGCTGTAGGTAGTATTATATATATCTTCTCATTGTAACTTATTAAGTAGAGAGCAAGAGTTAGAGCCAAAACTTGAGCTTGTAAGAATCTTGTAATCCTTAAAGTTGAGAAGCAATATATAAAAGTACCTTGAAAATTTACATCTTATGTTTATTTACTGCCTTGTTACTTGTTATATTGTGATCAACTCTTTCTAGATTCTTTCTGAGTGTTGTTCAAAGTGAGTTTGAGAGAAAAACCACTTGTAGAGTGACCAGCACACGATCCTGCAGAATCCAACACTAATTAATGACCAACACTTAATTATCAATTAATTAAGTCGTTAATGTCAAAAGTTAGATAATCCTTTCAATAAATTCTCAACCAAGTATGAGATTGAGGATGTTTAATCTTGAATTTGTTCAAATATGATTGAACAACTGTTAGTAATCAAACAATAACAAAGATCTATGAATTAAAACAGATTTAATGAAGATTTGAGTTGACCGGGCAATGGAACAGTACCCAGCTGATCGATATAACAGTTTTTAATGATCGCACCAATTTGTTGATCCCAATATCTTAGTTAGCTAAACCCAATTTTTCATTTAATTGTTTTGTTCAATAGCACGATAAAAAATGAGTTGTATACCCTTGAATCGTATGAACAAACCCTAAAACAATTTTAATTAAAATCAGTAGATCTGATCAGAAGCTTGATAGATCTAATGATATAATCGATTAATCAAACAAAAACTAATACTGGTAGATCAATTGATCTAAATCAATGAGCACTTGACTCTGATACGACCTGTGAATCCAAGGACCGTCTGGAAATTATCAGTTTAGTTGCTGACAAACAGTGATCGCGGAAGTATCACTAATTGTTGTTCGCTTAACTGATTGATGTAAAGTTGTTTGACAAAAACCAACAATGAAGAACAAATCAAACTAATGAAAAGCAAATGAATATAAGATGAAGAACAACAATTTTAAAAGTTTTCCATTAATGTTTGTATAATGATTACAATAATCAAACAAACAATGAATACCATTGCTATTGCTAGGGTTCTAATGCTATTTTGATGTCTGTATTGTTATGTGATTATTTGCGGCTGCTAGGGTTTGATCGCAATGATTCAGAGTAGTCGATTGCAAAATTGTTAAAATTATTACCTAATTGTGCACCTAAGCCTCGTATTTATATGCTTAGATATTTACTATTAGGGTAATAGTAACTTTCTAATCGAGGTAAGAAAATTACTCAGACAATGTCTTGATGTGGCATTCTATAACTAAAGTGAAAGTCATCCACTGATGTTGACTTATCACATTAGGGTTTGACTTTGTTTACTTGATGTACTTGGTGAAGTACATCAAGTGTTGGTCTTTCGCTGGAACTTTGGTCTTCCGCAGGAACTTTGTCTTCCGCAGGAGATTGGTCTTCCGCAGTTGTTTTCCTTGTTCATCCACAGCAAGTTAGTCTTCCATAGGAGAAGCATTAACTTGATGGTTTGTTGTTACAATGGTTCCGCAGGAGTTCCACGGAGGTTTTTTGTTCTAGAAGATCTACGAAGGAACAATTTGTTCATCGTAGATATTTTTCAACACTTGGTCAATTTCATGAAATTGACAGGGGCTAATGTTTTTCCTGCATTCACACATATTGAACAACACATAATAAATGGGTTAACCTATAAATTTATATTGCATACAAAATGATGAGAAATGTACAACAGTTGTTACAATAATTGATTAAAGAGCTAAACCTATACAAAAGTTCTAAACCTAACATTTTATTCCTTTGTTTGTTTTTTGGCTTGTGTTTCGAAGCTATTTTCCTTTCGAAAGAATGAGATTCTTTCGAAAGCAGCATGGCTTCAGAAACAAACTTTCCTTTTCTTAACACTTGGACCATATGATAAGGTCCAAATGTGAAACCATCCTTGACTCCTTATTTTTAACATTGTTAGTGTAAGGTTTATATTAAAGGCTAATGCAACAAAAGCAACCAAGGGCTTCCTGCATGCATGCACTGAGTACTAAGTAGAACTGTTGCGGAAGTTTTATACTTTGCATGAGAAAATATAAAATTTTCCGAAGCCAAAAGTTCCTGCAGAAGCTTTATACTTTACATGAGAATTATGCTAAGTATAAAAACTTCCGAAGCAAAAGTTCTTATGGAAGCTTTATACTCTGTACAAGAATTATTCCAAGTATAAAAACTTCTGAAGCAAAAGATCTTGTGGAAGATTTATACTCTGCACAAGAATTATTCAATGTATAAAATCTTCCGAAGCCAAAGACGAAATTTTCTGAAGCCAAAGATGAAGTCTTCCGTAGCATCATAGACAAAGTCCTCCGAAGACAAATAAAGGGAAGACTGATTTCTTCCGAAGACTTAGAAAAACATGCTTTTCTCTGATGTATTGTTACATAAAGCTGACCAACATTCCTCTGCAACTCTGAAGACTCACCAACTTGCAAGAGTTGATGAAAAGTTTCATGCTTTTGTAAACTGTACATCGAGGTCTTGGGTCTTTCACTTTCTACTTTATGTACTTTTATCCTTTTTGTAATATATTAGGTTGTGAGCTATCGCATCTCATAGTCACTAGTCAAAAGGCAATCTGTCTTTTGACTCTACATTGATTTTGTTGTCTTTCAATGTTCCAACTGGCTTTCCAAGTATGGCCGGTTGTAGGATGTAGTATGAAGCATCTCAGGGTCTTGTATTGTAAAACTTATGCATTATAACTCTTGTAAGAGAACTTGAGATTAATATACAACACTCTTGAAAACCTTATATATATTGTTCTTAAGTTCTGTCTCATACTTACTTGTGCCTTTTGCACCTTACTCACAAACCTATTTCCCTATTTTAACTATTAAGTGCTCTAACACTCTCCATATTATGAGACTGATTATATTGACCATCCCTTAAACGGTCCTGTAATTGGTATCAGAGCTTTCCAGTCTCTTGATTGTAAGATCTCTCCATCTTGAATCTCCTCAGTTCTCACAAAACACTTAAAATCTCAAATGGTAGCATCCAAGGCTGATATGGAAACTGGTACCATGGTAAAGTCCCTACTGATCAATCCGGATGATTTTGATACTTGGTACCTGAGAATGGAGGGCTTCATCAAGTCACATGACAGTAGGATGTAGGAGTCTGTTACTGAAGGACCTTACATTCCATGCACCTCTTCAGCTGCTGCTAGAGGTGACATGTTTCCAAAAGAGGTGGCTATCTATTCGGAAAAAGATAGAAAAAGAATAGATATAGATCAGAAAGCCATGACTGCCCTTCAAACTGCTCTTCTAAATGCCATACATAGAGGCTTCAACAAGTGCAAAACTGCTAAGCAACTCTATGATGCACTGAAGCTGATATATGAAGGTTCTTCTGATGCCAAAGAAAACAAGAAGGATCTTCCAAAGCAACAGTTTGAAAAATTCACCTTTAAAGTAGGTGAAGCCATGACTCAATAATACTTTAGGTATGTTAAGATTGTGGACACTCTAATGGATGTTGGAGTAAAACTAGATATTAGGGATATTGTGAGAAAATTCATATCCTCTCTTCCTAGACAATGGACACACTATTGTATGGTCATTAAGAAGATCGAAAATCCCAAGACCCTTACTCTTACTGAGTTGTATGGCATGCTTAGTGGTTACCAGATGGAGATGAACATGCCAAATCCATCTAGAAACTTCAGCAATCAACAAAGTTGTGCCCTTCATATGGTTTAAACGGATTGTAGAGAACCACATCACCATTTCATCTCTTACCCTGACAACTCACCCAAAGGCTCTTTCATCACCCTCCCTGAGACACCAAAGGAGAGCTACATCTAATGAAGCCTATTCTAAGAGACAAGCTCATCACATGCCTTTGTGTCTTATGATGAAAGCACAGGCAACTTTCTCTTCTCCCTTGAAGACTTGGACTTCATCCATCTAGATGAATTGGAGTATATGTAGATAGTTCAGCAAATGGTACTTCTCACTCACAGAGCCAAAAAGTTCTACAAGAGGACAGGGAGAAAGTTTCCTAGCAATGTATCCAGTGAAAACTTTAGGCAAGATAAAAGCAAGGTGAAGTGTTACAACTGTAACCAAATGCGTCACATTGCTAGGGAGTGCAAGGCACCCATGACAAATGGTTGCCAAGCATAACCCAAGCCAAACTACACTGAGGGAGCTCCACACACTGAGAAGCCAAAGCAGCAAGCTGTAGTTGTTATTGAAGAAAGATGCTTTGATTGGAGCTTCCAGGTAGAAGATGTATCTCCAAACCAAGCACTGATGGTAGATCTAGACGAAGCCAAGGTATTGAAAAATCTTTGTACCACAGAATGCATTGCTAAAGTAAATAGGTACATGTCCTATTACTTAGAGATGAGATCTGATCTTGAGTCCTTGAACATTTTAAAATCTGATTCAAAAGAGCTGAAAATGAGAATAAATTAAAAATAGAAGACTTAAAGAAAACCATTTTAACTCTTAAATATGAGCATACCAACTACAGGACTCAAATCAAAGATCTCATCACTAAGTTAACTCAGTACCAGGCTGAACAAGTGATCAACAAAGCCAAGGCAGAGGAGCATGTTCTTGAAGAAGAGACCTTCAAGAACATCAGATCCTCATCCCTGTATTTGAAAGTGTGTTATCAGAACAAACAGGGACTAGGATCTACCGAGATAGCTCCTCCACACACTCTATTGTCTGTAAGATCTCCAAGGTGTGGAACTAGTCAAGATGAGCTGCCATCCATAGATCCTAGTGATGAAGAGGATGAAGAGGAGGTAGTGAAGGGTGGATCCGGGAAGAGTGAAGAAGAACATACTAACAAGGGTCACTACTCTCCTAAGGAGAGGAAGAAGTCTAGGATGACTACGTCAAAGTGGAAGAACTTGATCCGGGCAGCAAAGAGGCGATCAAAGAGAGCTCAGGAGATCAAGAACACTTTTAACTCTAGGTGGTAACAAGTGTTTATCTCTATAGGTTTTGAAGTGGTAAAAGCTATGGACATAACTTTGAGCTCTAGTACCAAGAGTTCCAGTACATGTTCAACTCATCCATGTGAAGGAATGAAGACTGGTCAATTGTTTAACACTGCTACATAGCATGAACCATCCACCTCCAAAGGCAAGCTTCACCTTAGGAAGCCTGCAACAACATCTACAAAGATGGGAATGGAGACGAAAGTGATCAAACTCAATCTTCCATTCACAACAAGACTCTCAGAAGGAAGCACATGGACTACATTATGTGTGGCAGTACTTCTCATCTGGCTAAGGATTGCTTCTACAATCCTAAGAATACTGTCAACATAACAAAGAAGAAGACTTTTGAGAAGAACAAGAAAAGGAAGCTTCGGAAGAAATCTGTGTTTCTTTCGGAATCTCCAAATAAAATGAAGACAAGTGAAAATTTGTCTTCGGAAGAAATTTTGGTCTCGGAAGAAAGGAATGATTTCAAAGTACTGAAGCTTGCTACAGTAAGAGCAAGATCTTCCGAAGAGTCAGCCTCTAAAGCTTCCGAAGTTGTTAAAACTTCCAAAGAATTGAAGGCCAAGTCTAATCTTCCAAAGATGGTGTGGAAGATAAAGAAAGACTGTAAGGTTAGTTGTAAGGCTGATGCACCCAAAGTCTCTCCTGCATGCATGCACAAGTGTACTGAAGTGGAATGCTTTGAAAGTTTCACACTGCCTTGGAAATTATTCTAAGTGTGAAATCTTTCGAAGCCAAGACCAATATCTTCCGAAGCCAAAGGTTGAAGTCTTCCGAAGCTTTAAGGACAAAGTCTTCCGAAGCCAACTATTGAAGATAGATTTCTTTCGAAAACTTTTATATTACATGCTTTATCTGACGTACTTTTTATCTAAAGCTAAACCACTGTCCGCTAATACTCTGATAAGTCACCAACTTTACATGAGTTGCTGAAAAGGTTCATGCTTTTAGTATACTGTACATTAAGGTCTTGAGTCTGTAACTTTTCACTTTATGTACTTTATCCTTTTTGTAATATATTAGGATGTGAGCTATGGCATGTCATAGTCACTAGTCAAAAGGCAATTTGCCTTTTGACTCTACATTGATTTTGTTGTCTAGATCATGTATCCAGCTGGCCTTCAAAGTATGGCCGGCTGTAGGTTGTAGTATAAGTATTTCTGGTCCTTGGAACTTATATCTTGAACTTTGTAAACCACTCGTAAGGAACTAGAGATCAATATACATCAATCTTCAAAACCAACTACTTGTGTGTTGTTCTTGTTTCTGTCTCATTTACACTTGTGTTTCCTAGTTCTCAAAACTGAGTTTCTTCAGTTCCCTATTTGAATTGTTAAGTGTTGTTTCACACTCTCCTCTTTGTGTTGTTGTGTTGTAAAGTGCATAACCCTTCACCTGGTCCTACAATTGGTATCAGAGCTTCTCAGGCTCTTGATATAAGATCTCACCATCTTAAGATCCCTCACCCACACAAATAGTTTCCCCTTCAAATGGCAGCTATCTCAAAAGCTAATATGGAAACTGAAACCATGACAAAGTCCCTACTGATCACTCTTGAGGACTTTGACACTTGGTTCCAAAGGATGGAATGCTTCATCAAGTGTCAAGACTCAAGAATGTGGGAATCTGTTGTCTTTGGACCTTACATACCAAGCACCCCTTCAGCTGCTCCTGGAGGTGGTATGATCCCCAAAGATGTGGCTGACTACTTAGAAGAAGATAGAAAGAGAGTAGAAATTGATCAAAAAGCCATGACTGCCCTTTAGACTACTCTTCCAAACTTTGCATACAGAGGTTTCAAGAAATTCAAACCAGCTAAGCAACTGTGAATGCATTGAAACTAATGTATGAGGGTTTTATTGAAGCCGAGGAGAACAAGAAGGATCTCATGAAGCAGCAGTTTGGAAATTTCACCTTCAAAACAGGTGAGACCACGACTCAACAATACTTCAGGTATGTTGAGATTGTGGATACCCAAGTGGATGTTGGAGTAACTCTTGAGAACAGGGACATTGTAAGGAAGTTTATGTCCTCTCTTCTTAAGCAATGGACACATTATTGTGTTGTAATCAAGAGAACTGAGAACCTTAAGACTCTCACTCTTACAGAGTTGTATGGCATTCTTAGTGGATACAAGATGGAGATGAACGTGCAAGGTTCATCTGGTAACTCCAGTAATCAAATGGGTTCAGCCCTTCATGTGACTGAAAGGGGTAGCATAGAACCCAACATCATCTCATATGCTACCGTGACATCTCAGGAAAAGGTCCTTTCATCACCTTCCCGGAGACACCAAGGGAGAACTATACTCAAGGAAGCCCAATCCAAGAGACAAGTTCTTCTCAAGCCTTTGTGTCTTCTGATGAAAGTTGTGGTAGCTTCCTATTCACCCTTGAAGACCTGGACTGTATCCATCCAGATAACCTGGAGTACATGGAGATAGTCCAGCAAATGGCTCTTCTCACTCACAGAGCCAAGAGGTTCTACAAGAGGACAGGAAGGAAGTTTCCCAGCAATACAGCAAGTGGAAAGTTTAGACTGGATAAAAGCAAAGTTAAGTGTTACAACTATTACTTGATGGGCCACTTTGCTAGGGAGTGCAAGGCACCAAGAACAAATGGTGAACAAGCACAATCGAGACCAAACTACACTGATAAAGCAACCCTGAATGAGAAGCCAAAGCAGCAAGCTGCAGTTGCTATTGAAGAAGGAGGCTTTGACTAGAGCTTTCAGGTGGAAGATTCATCTCCAAATCAAGCATTGATGGCTGACCATGATGAAACCAAGGTATTGGAACATCTTTTTACTCCTGAATGTATTACTAAAGTCAATAGATACAGGTCCTATAACTTAGAGGTGAGATCTGATCTTGAGTCCTTAAACATCTTGAAATCTGATTTTAGAAAGACTGAAAATGATTATAAGTTAAAGATGGAGGACTTAGAGAAAATCATTTCAGTTCTAAAATATGAGCATACAAATTTTAGGACTCAGATCAAGGATCTCATAACTAAGTTAACTGAATGTCAGGCTGAGCTTGTGATCAGCAAAGCCAGGATAGAGAAATGTGTTCTTAAAGAAGAGACCTTCAAGAACATCATATCCTCATCCTTGCATGCAAAAGTTTGTTATCAAAATAAGCAGGGACTGGGATCTGTAGGATTCTATGTGCCCAAGACACGTAGAATATTGATGCGGTTAGTACGTCATGATCCAAGTCGGTTATACCCAATAACAAGCTTAGCAAACACCAATTAACTATTTAATTGATGATATGATCATGCAATTAAATATTTACACTAATTTAGAAAATGGGTTTTCTAAATTAGTTGCATATGAGAAGGAACAACTTATTAGAATATTATGTTCAAATAATATTATTTCAAGTGTTATTTAAATAAGTTAAATAACACCAAATAATAATGAGAAATTATAACTTTTAAGTTAATTGGTTAATTTTATAAGTTATAAAACTTGTACATACAATTAAATGGTAAATTGTGTGTCTAGTTGCAAGACCATTTTAATGTGTGTATGTGTTTAATTTAAAGAGGGAAAACCCCATTTGAATCCATTTTGGCCGTCCCCTTTCCCTTCATTTTATTGGACCATTTTGACTTGAACACAACACATATTAACTTGTCTTGGATTCTCCCATTTTTCTCAACCATTCTCATTACATGCAACACACACAAAATCTCTTCCTCTCTCTCTCTAACTCACGAAACAACCAGCAGCTTAGAAGGGTTTTTGAAGAGCATTTGTGTTGATTTTGGGTGTGATTCTTCCTAACAAGAAGGGGTTTGCAAAGAGCTTGGGGTATACAAGCTTGAGGGCTTCTTCCTTGGAGCCTTGGCCGAGATTTCAGCATCCAACACCTCCTTCTTGGTCGATTTTTCTTGGCTGAAAAGGTAGTATATGGCAGCCCCTTTGTCGCTGTCATATTATGTTGTTTTATGTACACATAGCATGCATATTCACATATAATGATCCTTTGATATATCGGTTTTGTTTTATACATGAATATAGTCACCTAATGAACATGTTTTTCAGCTTATAAAAAGGTTTATAAAGCTATATATCCGCTGCGTTTTCTGAAAGTTTAAAAGGTTAAATTTCGATTTTGTGTTCTAACAAACCCATCAGGATCTAGTGAGAAAGCCCCTCAACACATATTCTAGTCTGTAAGATCACCTAGGTGTGGAACTTGTGAAGATGAGCTTCCTCACATAGACCCCTTGAGTGAAGAGGATGAAGAAGTGGTAGTGAAGAATTCCTCTGAGAAGAGTGAAGAGGAGGATTCTAAGAAGGGTCACTATCCTTCTGAGGAGAGTAGGAAGCCTGGGATGACCAAGTCTATAAGGAAGAACTTGATTAGAAAGAGCAAGAGAAAGGCTAGGAGGGCTCAAGAGATCAAGGCCACTTTCAACTCTAAGCATAAACAAGTCTTTATTTCTGCAGGGTTTGACATGGTTAAGACTGAAGACATTAACCTCAACTCTTCTACAAATAGTTCTGGTTCATGTTCAAATGATCTCAGCATCAAGAAGAAGGTTGATCCATTGTGTACCACTGCTACACAGCATGAACCATTCAACTCCAAGAACAGTCCTCAGCCTAAAGGGACTGTCTCAGCATCTACAAAGATGAAGGTGGGGAAGGGAAGTGATCAAAGTCAGCCTTGTTCTCAGAAGAAAACTCTTGGGAGGAAAAAGGTGAAATGTGTTATGTGTGAGAGTACTTCTCATCTTGCTAAGGATTGTACATACAATCCAAAGAGTACTCTTCATGTGTCACACCGCAGGCCCAGGTAGGGTGGGACGTCACAGACTAGCAACAACATACATGGCAGCGGAAACAAACCAATATAGAAGCTCAAGGGAGAGAACGTCACATGGAATTGAAAGTTTTAAAAGACACCAGGCTGGAAACAGATCCAGCGACAAATGTTTACATAGTTCAACATAAATCAAATAGTCATTGTATCAACATTTTCCATCATTGTTCAAATTGTTCAAGTCATAATTTTTTGGTCACACAAGCAAATGTCATGGTCTCGGGGGTTGAGTCTAAGTCTTCCATAATAGCTAAAATTCTTCACGGGTTACCTGAAACATGCTCAAAACAAATAGAGTCAACTAAAAAGTTGGTGAATTCACATGCTTAAAATTTAAAAATAAAAGGGACTCTTGAAGTCCACATTTAAAGGTTTAGAATCAAGTGTGAAAGCTTATGAAAAATATCATTTGATTTTTTAAAGTATCATTTTAGTATCAATCATTGTGGGGTATCACAATCAACCCTGCACTCGGTCCCCGGTTGGCCTCTTCTAAACTTATGTTTAACCGGATATTCCCGAAGGAAGGAACCAAGCCTCAAAACAGTGAACCATACCTGCTAGGATGGTTCATCATAGTTTCTTATTCAAAACCTATTACATGCCACATACGATCCCTCAGGATCTCAGTGGGGTACCTCCCTGTAGCGGGAGCCACTGTGTGTGGGGGATTCTCCAAATAGATCTATCCACATAAAACAAGCGGTTCACAAAAGAATTAATGATCATGATATAAGTATCAGCAGGTATCCGTAAGTCCCACATACAAGCATCATGCAATCATAGTTCATAAAACAACAGAGCATGTTACATTCCAAAAACAGTAAATAAAAGGGGATCACTAGAACTCACCTTAGGTGTTAAGCAAAAGAAACTCCTCGTGTGCCGGGAATATCTCAAGTCTAGCACCCTAACATGAATATATTAAGTGATTAGATACTGCTCTAAACCTATTTAAGGTGCAACAAGAGTGTCTAAGTCTTAGTTTGTCGGATTCGGCTTTGATTCGATTAGGGTTTGCATAAAAAGTTTCCTTTTATGGAAAGTCGAGGTTTCTCATACAATCAAGGATTTTTACATTATTACGTCAAGAATATATGGTAAATATGCTATTCAAGTGACTAAAGGGCTCATTTGAGTCGGTTATGAAGTTTGGCAAAATTTTACAGTTTAGCCCCTAAAGTTTCAAAATTGACAATTTCTACCCTCAAGTTTGGTTTCTTGCATTAGATGAATTTTATAACCAAAAATCAGGTTCATCACCTTAAAATAACTTATTTTTAATAAAATATACACAAACTTTCAGATTATGGGTTCGGTTTATTAATTACGCGTTTAACGTTCCCGGTTTACGGTAAAACCGAAGGGTTTTAAATGGTTACCTATGAGTTTTCATGTTTTTGAGTCTTGGACCAGTAGATTACTTTTTAAATACATTTTTATAAGTTTTAGACCCCTTTAAATCACAAAATTTTCCTCTAGTAGTTGAAAGACTCGTTTTTACGTTTAACCCGTTAAAACGCGTTTTTAACCGAATTTGACCATTTAAAAGCTCGTTTGACCAACTTTTCTACTTTATAAGTTATTTTACCACTTAATCCATTTAAATTACCTTTTGACCACTAAAATTTCCCATTGACTCCAGAACACTTTACTAATACTTAATGAACCTGGAATTCTCTTTAAAAAGTTTATAGCCCAAGCTTTCTTGTTTTTATGTAGTTTTACCATGTTTTCGGGTCCCGAAAGTGACTAAAATGGGTACAATCACAACATGTCTTTTATTCCAGAGACTAAACATTATTAACACTCTTAATATTCATCAAAACCTTCTGAAATTTCAGTCCCAAATCTTGGCCTAGTTGTTCTACACATCCATAGACTTCAAATATATAGAAAATGTCATAACCGACCATTACACATGTGTAAATCATTGTAAATTGAGGTTAAACATTACCAAAAATTTATTTAACTTAAAAATCAGATTTTTGGGGTGTTTAAAAGTTATTTTTAGCAGGTTATGACCCTTGTTTGAGAGGGTTTTCAAACAAGTGTTTGAAGTGTGTTGTTACATGTAGAAAGAAGGATTTTTCAAGGTGTTCTTATGCTATAACCTCCCATTCATGGTGTACACCCATTTGTAACATTCAAAACAGGTTATTAGAAGTTTTATGAACCATTAAAAATCAGGTTGCAAGTTTAGTTTTCAAAGGTTACAAGGTACACAAGTTAGATGGTGCAAAAACACCAAAAATAGTGTTTTCAAGAGGTAAATCGGATTCTACCCGTTAAAAAGGCTATCATATCATGTGATTTACCTTCAAGAACGTTGGGAACTCCTCAAGAAAAAAGTGATGGTGAGAAGTTTCTGCTACAACAAGGAAAGGTAAGCTTTTTAGGTGAAAAATGAAGAAAACATGAGAAATGACCAAAACCGACAACATGGAGCTTACACTTGATGTAACTCACGGTTTGGAGGGTGTTGATGGTCGTGGATAGCAAGAAACTCCTTGGACTTGGCTGTAGAATCTCGAACAAAGGCTGGAACCCATGAGTTTGCAAGATTCAAGCACCAAAAGCTCTTAAACCTTCACTTATTTGCGGTTTGAGCTTGGCCGATGGTGGTGATGATGTTGTTCTCGATTATGAGCTGAAAATGGAGAGGGAATCCGAGAGAGAGTGTGTGTGTTTTCTGGTAAGAAAATCCGAGAGGGAGAGAGGGAGGAATGAGGGTGGAGTGTGGTTCATGCAAAGCATTTGCATGGAGTGGGAATGGTGGGTATGTGGGTGGTGTAGAAGAGAGGAGAGTGGAGGGGGGGGGGCGATTTTGCATCTTGTGAGGATTTTGGTTTTTAAATTTGAATTAGTAGTTAATATTATTTGTAGTATTATTTGTAGTGTTGTGTAGTATTTTAGATGGTAAAAGTTTCTAGTTAGTTGATTTGTCTTGTGCACGATTATGCATGCACTAGCCGAAAATTAATGTGTGTATGCACACACTTTTAATTGTTTCAATTAATATTTTAAATTCTACTTAGGGTGACTAATTAAAATTCCCGGGCACTAAGTTTCTAAAAGATAAGACTTGAAATAACTAAAATACATAAAAATCACATAGAATCATAAAAATGGATCAAATAACAAATGGTGATTTTAATATTATTGATATAGTTAAATTGTTTCTATTATTAGTACTCATAAGATGGGAAATGATGCAATTAAATTAGGGTTTAGAATAGTGACCTTAGGACCGGTTGTCACATTCTCCCACCGTTTAGGAAGTTTCGTCCTGGAAATTTTAGCTTCGATTAGAACCTGAACGGGTGGCTTTGAAGAGATGCTGTAATTCTTTCTCATCTCATCTTCACGTTCCCAAGTGAATTCCGGTCCTCATCTCGAGTTCCATCTAACCTTGACCTTGGGTATGCGGCTTCGCCTGAGTTGCTTAACCAAGTGGTCCGTGATCTCTATGGGTTCTTCCACGAAGTTCAGCTTATCATTGATTCTTGTCTCCTTCAACGGTAGCTCCAAGGTTTTGTCTACCACGCACTTTGTCACACCCCAACCTTGACGGCGGAAACGTCGAGATGTGATGGTTACGATTGTTCACAGCCACATAACGTTATTATTTATTCCAATTATATTAATCAAGATTCAATTGTAACAATACAAGTAAATGGCTCAAATAAAGATACATCATGAATAAAAGGTTGAAAGTAACAAGATCATTGTTTATTTCTCTAAGTCCAGTCCTAAGTGAGATAAGCTTCAAAGAGTAGAACGCATACTTGGGTTATTCCTGAAACATGTTAAAAATAAAAGGTCAACATAAAAATGTTGGTGAGCATTCCATAGTTTTCAATACATAGAATATATAAAAGATGGCAATTCAAGTCATAAATTAGTGAATAAAGTGATTAGGGATGTTATAAACAATGCAAGAATCAAACCTTGACAAAGTTTTACAAGTCTCAAACGTTAAAAGTATATACGATTAGCTAAGTGTACTTGGATCAATCAAGCAGGCTTGTCAGGCCCATAGATCTATGACGTCGCCAGGCTAGCAATAGTTAATGATTGTACATATAATGCCATAACATGGTAACCACAAAAGTTCAACTAACCACAACTTTACATGATGAATTGCCATAAAGTTTACAAGTCTCGAATAAGTTTACAAGTGCAATGATATAAGTTAACATGTTTCACCACAAAGTGTGAAAATAAGAAAAAAGGGATATGAAAATACTCACCTGGCAAATAACTTTAAGTACGGCGTCTAATAAGAATAATAATAGGCGTCGTTCCAATGTGAATCGTCACAAGGCACCTAAATGTATATATATATATATATATATATATTCACAAGGGTAAAGTTTTAATAATAAGATTAACGTTCTAACACGGTTTCAATAGAATTGTGGGGTTTTGACAAGTAAATAAATTTATATAATAAAATTACTTATATTTTGATTCATTCAAAAGAATTATACCATTTAAATGTTTTAATATAGAAACGAAATTAGGTATAATGATTGATAAGGTTTAAATATATTATGTAAATAATCTTTGTAATCTTTTGAAATAAACATTATTTCACATTGATTACAATAACGTATTAACCAATAATAATTTATTAATCTAAAATATTAGTTAAAGTACATTTATAAGAAATAACCTAAAATAACACTTGAAAATAATTTGTGAAATTATAAAATACAATTTCTACAATTATCATGATTAATTAAAGATAATATAATGTCCATTAATAATTTAATGATTTAAATTATTATTTAAAGTCCATTTTTATAAAAATAACTTTTTATAACATTTGTAAATAATACTTTTTTTTTAAATAAATAAGGTTTTTAAAGAACAAATTTTCAGAAAATAATTAGATAACTTTTAAAATAAACAAAGTTTGTAAAACTGATTTTTATAATTTTTAGCAATTTTTATAATTTTTTAAAGGCTGAAAAGTTTTTAAAAAGAATAGTGAGTGTGCCCGGGGTCGAACCCGGGACCTCAGGTAAGAGATGTGTGCGTGTAACCAGTAGGCAAGGGCGCCTAAGCCTGCCAAGAAATGGTTTTAAATTTTTAAATACAATAACACAATGAAACCCCCAAATCACTAAGAACCCTAAAATGAAATCAAACCAATTAATCACCAATTCGTTCATGATAATGAAATAAACATTAGGGCTTTTGATCCCCGTATAAAAACGAGTTTATAGAGGGTTTGATTACCTAACAAAATGATGGAATCGATGGGTACCGGTTCGAGCGAGAGTGCGACTGTGGTATCTTTGATTTCGCAAGATATAGATTACTATAATCAAATTCGTTGTACTAGAAGCTTCTAATGACAATAGTGATCGAAAGCCCTCTGTCAATTTTGAGTAATATAGCGTCGAACATGGTTCGTGATTCAGATGCAGGTCGCGAACAAAGATGATGATTGAATGTGGATCAGATGCGTTTTTCAGGTGAAATTGGAACCAAGAAGAGATTATAGATAGTTAAACGGTCGTGAATATACAATTAATTTGATTATAATTGATTTTTAATGTTCGAATAGCTCGACGATTAATGGTGTCGGTTACATGAATTTTTGGGTTCGTAACCGTTGTTTCGACCCCATTAAGGTACATAATCGAGTTCGATATGTGTTCGTGAAACAGTTAAAAGGGATTTGGGACTTCGAATCGACAGGGTTTGCCCGTTTAGAGCTCGCCCGAGCTCGGCCGGAGGTGACCGGACCAAGTCACCGGATTCACGGGGTGAGGGGAGAGGGAACTGGGTTTTATAAAAAAAATTACACTTTGGGTCCCTCACCTTTCAAGTGGCTATTATTTTAAGCCAAAACTTTTAAAACAAAGTTTTAATAATTACATTCCCCACACTATACTTTATAAAACGCAAATTTTAAATGCTTATTCCATTTATGTATTTATATTATAAAAATTATAAATCTTATTAAATATTAATTATTAAATTATTAAGGTGGTTAGAAGAAAATAATCTTTATATATTTACTTATCTTCTTAAATTCCATAGAAGTTTTAAAGTCTAGTTTATATTTTTTTAATAATTATAACTTCATAATGATATATAGAAAATCTCATAAGTTTATTAACTTACTAAATGGAAAATCAAATGTAATTTAAATCACAAATTTCAGAAAGTTAGTTAAATAACACATTATTGTTTTGAAACTACCAAAACGAAAGAAATAGTTTAAAATATGTGCTTAATTTATATAACCAATATATTAAAAAATGACAGATGTTATAGTCTTCCCTATTTTAAGAAATTTCATCCCGAAATTTGATCACGAGTGGACTAATTTCAACGAGATGAGGAGACTTGGATTACGTTCACCTTCACATGTGAACTTTTGGAGGCGTAAATTCAACAAGATTAATTATGACGTCTTGATATGCTTAAGTTTGTTAAGTTTCACAGTTCATGATTTTATGTGTTTTTTGACAAAATGTGTAAAGTCATTAATTTAAAATTTTAATTGATAAACGTTTTGTATTTTTAAACGATTCAAGATAGTTAGGAAGGTTTTGTCATGAGTGAAGCACCAATCATTAGCTCGATACGAGATTCGTCTTAACGAACATGAGAAACAAGTTCAAGATGCTTCTGGATGGGATATGGAGTTCGTAATTCGTAAGAGCTTCTCAAGCACGTTACTTTAACGGGGTTTCTAGATGATCGATTCTTGTTTACTTATGTCATTGGGGTTTCAAAATTTTATTAGTGTGTCGTTGATACGAGAATCGTGTTTGTTAAGATTAAAGATTTAATTTAGAACGAGGGCATCATTGTATGGGTTTACAGAATAAGTGCGGTTTTGAGGGAAAGACATTCAGAAAGATTATTAGAGGTCGTCATGAGGATTGGATTATGAGTCTTAAGATCCAAGCAATTACGCAATAATAGGCACTGCATTGATCAATGAAAATATCGTTCATGATCGTATTAAAATTTGAATAATTCAGAATATTGACGATAAAGGCGATCACAAGTAGCTTTTCCAGTACAGCTTGCACAGAAGATTCATCATACCCATGACTATAACCATACAGTGGTATAACCAGAAAAAAAAACATGACATAGATTTATAATGACTTTATCTTGTATGAAGGATCGTTGTAGGAGTGTTATCATCGTGCAATTAAGTGTTGATGATAACCCGAAGAAAAAATGATAAGTAAGAAGTAAAAGGTTCCATAAAACTAGATCAAACGACAAATTGAAACATAACAGCGTGAGAAGAGAAATTGATTTAAAATCTAGATGGTCCAGGCTTGGAACTAGGGTTACCCTAAAGTGACAATGACCCCTTTTGAGTTCAAGATTCATGCTTTAGCTTGACTGTCTGGAATACCATCCTCGATAAATCAAATAACGATGTTCACCCTTCAAATTATTACATGTTTCTTGTCAATTGAAATCTTAAAACCTTGGTAAGTTTGAGATCAAGAAATCGGAATAGTTATCAAGGTGTGGTTTTCACTCCTAACTTGATGGTGTATTCCCAAGGTATGACCCCTAACTTACCAAATCAAAAGTTCGATCCCAACTCATTGTTGAGTATTCACAGAAATAAGACGAGGTAACTCACCATTAAGGTAACGGAAATCACTCCTATCTTAACGGTGAAGTTTTACAAAAATCAAAATATTACAGGATGAACTTCTTCATCAAAATCCAGCATTCACTCCTACTTTGATGAGGTCGTTTCATTTAAGAAAATACCATCCATGAAAATGAAATTATCATCAAGGTATGGAATTCACGCCTAGCTTGATGATTGAATTTTATAATAACAAGGAAACAATCAGAAATTGACAATTGTCACCAAAGTACGGGTTTCAATCCTATTTGGTGAGATCATGTCATTCGTGAAATGTAAGTTCCAATGAGAATAATTGAAGTCAATGAAGGGTTTGTTAGAACATAAAAACCAAGTTCAACCATTTAAACTTTCAGAAAAACGCAGCGGATATATAGCTTTATAAACTTGTTTATAAGCTGAAAAAAATATGTTCTTTAGTTGACCATATAAGTGTATAAACAAACCCATAAATCAAAGGATCATTATATGTGAATAAGCAAGCTATATATATACATAAATGTGCATAATATGACAGCCACAAAAGGCTGTCAAACTACCTCCTTCCAGCAGCTGAAAATCGACAAAGAGAAGGAGATTTTGGATGCTTAAAATCGGCCAAGAGCTCAAAGTAGAGATCCTCAAGCTTGTATACCCAAAGCTTGTTGCAAAAACCTTCTTGTTAGGAAGAAATAACACCAAGAAAACTCAAAAGGGAACCCCCTTTCTGCTGCTGAAACTTCTGTAAGTTTAGAGAGAGGAGAGGAGAGAAAATCTTGAGTTTTGCATGTGTTGAATGAGTCTTGGAGAGTCCTTCACTCTTTCCTAAAGAGTGTGTGTTACCAAGACACAAAAGAAAGAACCCCATTGGACAATTGGGGTGGATGAATTTTTAAAAACTTGGCTGGGAATTCCCTCTCAATTTTTTGTCTTGTTGACACATTAAAAAGGTTTATGGACCCTCTTGGATTTTAATGTGTACATGTGCAAGAACCATACTAATATGTTACATGCACTAATCTTTAATTAAAAATTTTAATTAAATATTACTAACATTATATTATCTTATGTTATTTAAACCCCTTTTAAATAACAATATGATTAATAAAACCCATCAACAAATCATCCTTATGATTTGACCCATTTCACATATAATTGTTTAGAAAACCAATTTTCTAAATTGGTGTAAATATTTAATTGCATGATCATATCATCAATTAAATATTAATTGGTGTTTGCTAAGCTTGTTATTAGGTATAACCCGACTTGGATCATAACGTACTAACCGCATCAACATTCTACGTGTCTTGGGCACATAGAATCCTACAATCTCCCACTTGCCCAAGATTCATAGAAGATTGATGCAAGCAGTAAATACCGCCTAACAACGGTTTACTACCCTTAATACGCAAGACTTATAGCCATTCAATAACATCATCCCTTTCAAGTACCCTACTTGAATTGATTTAGGTGGATCAATCATCTATCCTTTTGTTTCAGATGTCATGTTAAATCCAAGGACACAGAATGATCATTCCTTGTCGATTTAACTTAATCAGGCCTTAGACATCTAACTCTCAACGAATAAGAGGAACAAATTCCATCTTGACTACATATATTTCTCACAAACACCTCGTGTCATACCTGAACATACCCTTATGTGCTTCGCACTATTTCAGGACAGTGAAGAATTAGCTCAAGGTATGATACTTGGTGAATATCAAAACCCAATATGTATCTCAGGTCGGAGGATACCAAATGATATTCGCCTTTACTCAAATTTACTTATGATCAATCAATGAGATTCCATGTAGTAAAATTTAAGATGCGGGTTAGTCCAATATTTGTATCCCACAAATATCTATAAACCTTGGTAGCAGCCCATTGCTCTATATTCATCCATATGAATATCAACCAATCCAAGTTCATAATAATCTTACCCTCACACTTGTTCCTACAAGTATGAACGACTACGGATATTTAGAGTAAACAATTTACTCATGGATTAAACATGCTAAATTTGAATATTAATTGAAACATTATAACCAAATAATTTCATTCAAATAATAAAGAGTTCCAGTTATCCAAATACAAAATTTACAGATCAAATCCAATCACTAGAATATCGAAGTCCCATGGCACAAGTATGACCTTCATGCTTTGCCTTTTCAAGGAGCTTCATGAGAGGATCCGCAATGTTTTGATCCGTGTGAACTTTGCGAATACATATCTTTCCCTTTTCAACATCATCTCGTATGTAGTTGAATATACGCTCAATGTGCCTAGTCTTTTCATGAGCACGGGGTTCCTTGATTTGAGCAATCGCACCCTCGTTATCACACAAGATCTCTAGGGGGTCCTGAATGGAAGGGACAACCCCTAGATCGGCAATGAATTTCTTCAACCATGCAGCTTCTTGAGCTCCCAATGAGGCGGTGACGTATTCTGATTTTGTAGTTGATAGAGCCACCACATCCTGCATGGAGCTCTTCCAAGAGACCGCTCCTCCATTCAAAATGAAAATGTATCCCGTTTGTGACCGTGAATCGTCACGATCGGTTTGGAAAGTCACATCCGTGTAACCTTTTACAACGAGTTCCTCATCACCAGATCCTAGATTAGGAACATATCTCTCGTCCTCCTTAGGTACTTAAGTATGTTCTTAACAGCCATCCAATGACTGTTTCCAGGATTTTGCTGGTATCGGCTTGTCATGCTTAAGGCGCATGACACGTCCGGTCGAGTGCATATCATCGCATACATGATGGATCCAATAACAGATACGTATGGGATTGCCTTCATTTTATCTTGCTCATCCTTTGAGCTTGGACATTGAGTCATACTCAATATCGTTCCTCTTTGAATAGGTACCCTACCTTTCTTAGAGTTCTCCATCTTGAACCTTTTCAAGATTTTATCAATGTATGCACTTTGATTTAAACCAATCAACTGCCTTGATCTATCCCTATAGATCTTTAATCCCAGAATATAGGCGGCTTCACCAAGATCCTTGATAGAAAAACAACTTCCAAGCCAGGTTTTTACACCTTCCAAGGTTGGAATGTCATTTCCAAATAGCAATATGTCATCAACATACAATATTAGGAAAGTTATTGTGCTCCCACTAGCCTTCTTATACACACAAGCCTCATCAGCGTTTTTGATGAAGCCAAATTTCTTTACCTCCTCATCAAAACGTTGATTCCAGCTTCTCGATGCTTGTTTCAATCCATAGATTAATTTCTTTAACTTGCATACTTTATTAGGATGTTTTGGATCGACAAAACCTTCAAGCTGAACCATATAGACATCTTCTTCAAGATATCCATTTAGGAAAGCGGTTTCAACATCCATTTGCCAAATCTCATAATCATAATGAGCAGCTATGGCAAATAATATCCTTATAGACTTTAGCATCGCAACAGGTGAGAAGGTTTCATAATAACCAACCCCTTGAGTTTGAGTGAAAACCTTTGCTACAAGTCTAGCTTTATAAGTATCCAAGTTTCCATGCATATCGGTTTTCTTCTTGAAAACCCATTTACTTCCAACTATCTTGGAATTAAGAGGTCGTACAACAAGTTCCCAAACTTGATTGTCATACATGGATTGCATCTCAACATTCATGGCCTCAAGCCATTTGTCACAATCCAAATTGGATACTGCATCATGGTATGTGGTTGGTTCATCTGAATCTACCACATAGCATTCATCCATGAAAAATCCATATCTTTCAGGTGGATTACTAGTTTTACCACTTCAGCGAACGTTTTGTGTTTATTGATCAACCGCTTGATCATCCTCAACATCCTCATGTTGAGTGCTAGTTTCAACCAATCGTGCATCAGGTTGTAATTCTTGATCTTCCTCAAGATCTACTGTTTTATTGCTAGCTCCTTCCATAAGGAACTTTGCTTCTAAGAACTCACCCTTTCTGGCAACAAACACCTTTTGTTCCAGTGGATCATAGAAATAATATCCCATAGAATCTCTAGGATATCCTATAAAGATACACTTGATGGATCGGACTTCCAATTTGTTTGGGGTGGGAGTCTTAACATAAGCCTCACAACCCCAAACCCTTAAGTATGATAGGGATGGAACTCTTCCATGCCATATCTCAAAAGGTGTCCTTTCCACCTTTTTGGTTGGGGCCATATTTAGAATACGGGCCGCGGAGAGCAAAGCAAAACCCAAAATGATAGAGGCAGTGTGCTTTTAGCCATCATAGATCGGACCATATCCAATAAGGTTCGATTCCTCCTCTCAGACACACCATTATGTTGTGGTGTTCCAGGTGGACAGAGTTGTGAGACAATCCCACAACTCCTAAGATGATCTTGAAAAGCATCACTTAGGTATTCACCTCCTCTATCGGTACGGAGAACTTTAATTGATTTGTTGAGTTGATTTTCTACTTCATTCTTGAAGATTTTGAACATTTCAAAAGCTTCATCTTTGTGCCTTAATAAGTACACATACCCATAGCGACTATAATCGTTGGTAAAGGTAATGAAGTATCTTTCACCATTCCTAGTCATTGGTTTAAAAGGACCACATACATCCGAATGTATGATTCCTAATAAATCTTTTGCCCTTTCGGTAGTTCCACTAAAGGGTTCCTTAGTCATCTTACCTTGTAAACAAGATTCACAAAGATCAAATGAATCACATTCATTTGTTTTTAAAAGACCATTCTTTTGAAGTGTTTGTAAACATTTCTTGTTTATATGACCAAGACGACAATGCCAAAGATAGGTATCAGTCAAGTCCAGCTTGAGTTTCTTGGTGTTAGTTTGGTATAATGAACTATTTAAAGTATTTTCATGAACCAATTCATAAATACCATTAATGGGAATAGCTTTAAAATAGAACATACCATTTAAAAAAACATGAATATCATTTTCAATAAAAGATAATACATAATCATAATGTCTTAATTGGGATAAAGAAATAATGTTCCTAGTCAAACTAGGAGCATACAAAACATTCTTCAAAATAACATCCAAGCCATTTGGAAGTTTTAGGATGTAGTCCCCACGAGCTTCAACTAAGACTTTAGTTCCATTGCCCATGAAGAGGCTAACATCCCCTGATTGAAGTCCCTACTTCTTGTGAACCCCTGCAACAAATTGCAAATATGAGTTCCACATCCGGTATCTAATACCCATGTGTTTGAAGATGTAACATTAAGATCAATATGAATCATGTATATTGTACCTGAGGTCTGCCTGGCATCCCTCTTTGCTTTCAACTCTTGGAGATGGACAGGACAATTCCTTACCCAATGTCCAATCTCCCCACACTTGAAGCATGGGTCATTAGTAGCAACCTTTTGCTTCTTCTCTTGTGGTTTAGGTGGCACCCTTGCCACCCCTTTCCCCTTTCCCTGAATGGGTCCCTTACCCTTGGCAACTTTTGCCTTGGGTGCGGGATAAGGCCTTTTCTTGTTCCCACCTTCATTGATGGTGAGAACGGGTAAAACCCTTTTACCCATGGCCGCCTCGGCCGTTTTGAGCATTGATTGAAGCTCACCAATGCCTTTGTCCCAAGCATTCATGTTGTAGTTCAACACGAATGTCTCGAACCTCTTGGTAAGGCCATTTAGGATCAAATCCGTGGCCAATTCCTTCGAGACGGGACAATTTAGCCTCTCGAGGTGGTCAATATGACTTTTCATCTTAAGTACATAAGATGAAACAGATTGGTTGTCGTCCATACGACATGCATGGAGTGCTCGAACCATTTCAAAGCGCTCAACCCTTGCTTGCTGTTGGAACGTTTCCTTAAGTTGGGTTATCATGTCGTAAGCTCCGTGATGTTCATATTCCTTTTGGAGATCCGGAGTCATGCTCGCTAGCATGAGACAAGACACTTGGACGGAGTCCTCAGTGTATTTCACCTAATCGTTATAGGCCTCCTCATCATCCTCGGTAGGTTGATCGGGGATAGGGTCGTCTAAAACATATGATCTTCTCTCTTGCTTGAGAATGATTCTCAAGTTTCGATACCAATCAATAAAGTTGTTGTGATTTAGACGTTCCTTTTGGAGGATCGCTCGTAGTTATTGGGTGGACGCGGATGAGTTTTCGTGATCGTCATTATTGGTGGTCATCTACAAAACTTAACAAAGATCTATTTTAGTATTTTCGATATTGCTACTTTTAATAATTAATGCCTTTTGAGGTCATTCTATATTAAAATCTAGAACCCAATATTACATTTAAATTGTGGTTAGGTGACCTTTATCCCACGATTTAAATTAATAAAGTGGTCAACAATTGACGGTTGCAACCATTTGCAACTTCTAGAGGTATGGGATCGACTTTAAACATCATATGTAAAGTTGGCATGTTAATCCCATCAATACCATTTGGAAACCATATTGTAGGTGATCCATTTAACATGGTTTACAAATCAAGACATCCTACTTACACACACGTGTGAGTTTGCCAAAATGAGTGGTTAGGTGACCTTTATCCCATGAATATGGCATTCTCACCTTAAGTAATAGGTTCCCTCAAAGTGGTTAGGTGACCTTTATCCCACTAAGAGTTCCCAAGTGACTTAAGTGTTATGTAAAAGGACGGTGTTGATCTTGTTTTTCTAAAGTTTAGATATTTCATAATTCTAGTTTAGAAAACTCTATGAACTTCTATTTGCATGCTTTCAAATACAAGGTACCCTATGGTCCTTTGATTAAAACCTATTTTAATCTTTAAAATCATTAAATCATTTTAATAACCTTTTATTACCTTTTAATGATTAAGAACCATTATTTTTATAGCTTGTTAAGTTTGTTAATTAGTTTGTAATGCATGTCAAAATTTCAACCATACAATCAAATAACAAACATTCAAACAAGCATAAACATAAACAACCATAATGTGCATAACCTTAGCTACTATTGTGACCACACTTGTTTGCCATCACAAGTGTGGTCATTTGGTCTTTCCTAAGGGTTGAATACAACACAAAATTGAGGTCTTCTTAGACCCCCACTTGAACTTGCATCCATATGCTTCAAGTTCTTCTTTTGTGTCTTTCTCTTGTGCCTCCTTCCCAAGCATCTTCTTTTACAAATATATATCCTAATACATATTTTCTAGTAAAAGAAAAATACTCCTAATCTATTATTACATCCCAATGAATAAATAGACAAAATACAAGCACAAAACTTTACAACCCAATTGAATGAATATAATCAAATAAATACATTCAATCCAAACCAAAACAACACAAGATCTTAAGCTAGGTTATGCACTATCATATGAACAATCATTAACATCTTTTAATAAACAAAATAAACCCCATTAAACCCAAATTTTCAGTTAATTTTCAGCCAACATAAACTGAAAATTTGGGTTTGTTTGTCCAAGCAAACAACAACCAAACATGTCAACCAATTGATATTCTATCTTTCAAAGTTTAATCATAAGCATGAAGATATAACTTTGAAAGACATGGGGTTTATTCAATCAACCAAATCAGCCTATTATGAGTTTATAATCATCCTCTAAAACCGATTTTAAAGGACAAAAACAAGTAAGTTATCCACATAACCGGCTCTTGATGCCATTGAAGGGTTTGTTAGAACACAAAAACCAAGTTTAACCATTTAAACTTTCAGAAAAACACAGCGGATATATAGCTTTATAAACTTGTTTATAAGCTAAAAAATATGTTCTTTAGTTGACCATATAAGTGTATAAACAAACGCATAAATCAAAGGATCATTATATGTGAATAAGCAAGCTATATATATACATAAATGTGCATAATATGACAGCCACAAAAGGCTGTCAAACTACCTCCTTCCAGCAGCTGAAAATCGACAAAGAGAAGGAGATTTTGGATGCTTAAAATCGGCCAAGAGCTCAAAGTAAAGATCCTCAAGCTTGTATACCCAAAGCTTGTTGCAAAACCCTTCTTGTTAGGAAGAAATAACACCAAGAAAACTCAAAAGCGAACCCCCTTTCTGCTGCTGAAACTTCCGTAAGTTTAGAGAGAGGAGAGGAGAGAAAATCTTGATTTTTGCATGTGTTGAATGAGTCTTGGAGAGTCCTTCACTCTTTCCTAAAGAGTGTGTGATACCAAGATACAAAAGAAAGAACCCCATTGGACAATTGGGGTGGCTGAATTTTTAAAAACTTGGCTGGGAATTCCCTCTCAATTTTTTTGTCTTGTTGACACATTAAAAGGTTTATGGACCCTCTTGGATTTTAATGTGTACATGTGCAAGAACCATACTAATATGTTACATGCACTAATCTTTAATTAAACATTTTAATTAAAGATTACTAACATTATATTATTTTATGTTATTTAAACCCCTTTTAAATAACAATATGATTAATAAAACCCATCAACAAATCATCCTTATGATTTGACCCATTTCACATATAATTGTTTAGAAAACCAATTTTCTAAATTGGTGTAAATATTTAATTGCATGATCATATCATAAATTAAATATTAATTGGTGTTTGCTAAGCTTGTTATTGGGTACAACCCGACTTGGATCATAACGTACTAACCGCATCAACATTCTACGTGTCTTGGGCACATAGAATCCTATGGTCAATCCTCAAGATAAGGAAATCACCCCAATCCAGAGGATGAAATTTCTTGAGTTTTGCATGTGTTGAATGAGTCTTGGAGAGTCCTTCACTCTTTCCTAAAGAGTGTGTGTTACCAAGATACAAAAGAAAGAACCCCATTGGACAATTGGGGTGGCTGAATTTTTAAAAACTTGGCTGGGAATTCCCTCTCAATTTTTTGTCTTGTTGACACATTAAAAAGGTTTATGGACCCTCTTGGATTTTAATGTGTACATGTGCAAGAACCGTACTAATATGTTACATGCACTAATCTTTAATTAAACATTTTAATTAAAGATTACTAACATTATATTATTTTATGTTATTTAAACCCCTTTTAAATAACAATATGATTAATAAAACCCATCAACAAATCATCCTTATGATTTGACCCATTTCACATATAATTGTTTAGAAAACCAATTTTCTAAATTGGTGTAAATATTTAATTGCATGATCATATCATCAATTAAATATTAATTGGTGTTTGCTAAGCTTGTTATTGGGTATAACCCGACTTGGATCATAACGTACTAACCGCATCAACATTCTACGTGTCTTGGGCACATAGAATCCTACGGTCAATCCTCATGATAAGGAAATCACCCCAATCCAGAGGATGAAATTTCATAAAACACACGATTGGAAACCATTTATCAAAACGAATAGAGAATCATCAAAGTAAGGGAATCACCCCTGTTTTGATGAGTTAGAATCATTTAGGAGATACGAATGTTCTTAGTCATAGGTTGACTTACAAACTCTTGCATCTACCATGGTGCAAACGGTATGAAGTTTGACATAACAGTGGAAAGAAAAAGAATATCAATTAGAAATTCAGGAAATTCAAGTTACATCAATGTAACAAAAGAGAAAATCATGTTTACAAAATTTAAGGTCAAAGTTCGAGGTAACAGAATTTGTTATGATTATGTTCAAATCTTGGACAATTTAAATCAAGAAGGCAAAATCAAGGACAAGAATGATTCGACATCATAAAGAGATATGAACATTCGATTCACAATCGAAAGGAAATACATGGACTTTTCAAGATATGAGGTCAACCATAACCTTATTGAAGACACGCGTACCTATAAGTGATCACTCATCTCAAGGGTTTCAAGTCAAATAAACGGATTCAATGATCGAATCAAATCACTATTTACACTTTGCCTAGACAAAGTATCCCGAGATGTAATAATTTCACCTTACAGCATTGAATGTCTTTAGTTATGGGGCACACCCTTAAGAAGATTTGAAAACCATAAGTAACGATTTAAAGTTTGAAGACCATTCGGTTTAGATTCCCAATATCTTTGAGTATATTAAGATCCATATTCACGTTGGTCAAGGTTTAGAAATAGTTACATGAAACGCCCAACGTGTAACGATGTTCAAACATAAGAGTTGAAATTTAGGATGAGTTCAATATCAACAGGAACATTATGTATGATAAGAATGAGGAGATATAACTTTGGTGATAAACCAGTTCAAGGAATCAATAATTTTTAAGATGCAAAGAGGATGGTTCCATTTGGTAACGCATTACCATTTGGAATCGTTGACATGTCAAGGTAAATTGACTCATTGGCCTTAGAGATTTGTGTATATTGACCATAGTTTATCACTCATCCCAGAAATCCCCAGGTAAGCATAAATGGTCTCGTAATGAGATTTTACGATATGCTTGCCTTAGCCCATAGGCCTTTTGCCAGGAAATCCAGAATACAAGTGTCTATGTGTCACACAAATTTCTTTGGTTTATGAAATCAAAACCTTGATGAGATTTTCATAGATTAGACATAGAGTCTAAGAAATTGAACCCACGACGATAAGTGTAGATCCCACATGTCGTTGAGAATAATTTTAGGAGGTTCATTTATCGGGGAGAGTCGAAGAGTCAAAGTTAAGTTTAGGGAGACAAGTAACTAAGTTTTAAGCATACATAAGGCAATCCTATGCTAAGGCATCAAGTTGCACAAAAAGGCATAGCATTATGTAGCATGCAAACAATAAGTAAGCACAAAAGTATAAGGATCTTTCTATGAGGTTCATTCAACTATAGTCTAGGTCACCATTTCTAGTCTAGGTCACCATTTCTATGAGGTTCATTGTAATCTGGGTTTTGCCCCCCCTCGAATACATAGGGTAGGTAGGACTGGGTGAGAAAGGGTCCTCCATCTTTGGAATTGAATCAATAGTAGATTTCCTCAAGCAATAGGGTTGGAAATCCCATGTGATTGGCCGAAAAGACTGGTCCGCCCCGACACTATAACCTAATTCCCTATAGTTATGGGCTCTGATACCAATCTGTCACACCCAACCTTGACGGCGGAAACGTCGAGATGTGATGGTTACGATTGTTCACAACCACATAATGCTATTATTAATTCCAATTATATTAATCAAGATTCAATTGTAACAATAAAAGTAAAAGGCTCAAACAAAGATACGTCATGAATACAAGGTTGAAAGTAACAAGATCATTGTTTATTTCTCTAAGTCCAGTCCTAAGTGAGATAAGCTTCAAAGAGTAGAACGCATACTTGGGTTATTCCTGAAACGTGTTAAAAATAACAGGTCAACATAAAATGTTGGTGAGCATTCCATAGTTTTCAATACATAGAATATATAAAAGATGGCAATTCAAGTCATAAATTAGTGAATAAAGTGATTAGGGATGTTATGAACAATGCAACAATCAAACCTTGACAAAGTTTTACAAGTCTCAAACGTTAAAAGTATATACAATTAGCTAAGTGTACTTGGATCAACCAAGCAGGCTTGTCAGGCCCATAGATCTATGATGTCGCCAGGCTAGCAATAGTTAATGATTGTACATATAACGCCATAACATGGTAACCACAAAAGTTCAACTAACCACAACTTTACATGATGAATTTCCATAAAGTTTACAAGTCTCGAATAAGTTTACAAGTGCAATGATATAAGTTAACATGTTTCACCACTTCTTCAAGTTTGACACATGGAAGGTGTCGTGTATATAACTAAACTTCTGAGGTAGTTTCAATTTGTAAGCCACAGGACCAATTCTTGCAAGTATTTCGAATGGTCCGATGTATCTCGGGCTTAACTTTCATCTTTTTCCGAACCTCACGGTTCCCTTCCATGGTGCTACCTTCAGCATCACCCTGTCGCCCACTTGAAACTCTAATGGTTTTCATCTCCTGTCAGCGTATTTCTTCTGACAGTCCCTTGCTGCCCGTAGACGCTCCTTGATTTTGAAAATCTTATCGGTGGTCTCTAATACGATGTCGGGTCCCAATACTTGGCTATCACCAATTTCATTCCAACTCAAAGGTGATCGACATTTCCTACCATAGAGAGCCTCATACGGAGCTGCATTGATACTTGCATGGTAACTATTATTATAGGAGAACTCGACCAACGGGAGATGGTTATCCCAGTTCCCACCAAAGTCACTCACGCAAGCTCTTAGCATATCTTCTAAAGTTTGACTAGTCCATTCGCTTTGACCATCAGTTTGCGGGTGGTAAGCAGTGCTTAAGTCCAGACGGGTTCCTAAGGCTTGTTGGAGTGATTTCCAGAAACGCGAAGTGAAACAGCTATCACGGTCGGAGATTATTGATAGTGGCATACCATGCCTAGCCACTATTTCATTGATATACAGTTGAGCCAGTCTTGACTTGTCATAATCTTCCCGAATTGGCAAGAAGTGAGCTGATTTAGTTAGTCTATCCACTATTACCCAAATAGCATCATGACCTCTAGACGTTCTGGGTAACTTAGTAACAAAATCTATCGTGATGTTATCCCATTTCCATTCTGGGATTTCTGGCTGCTGTAACGTCCCTGACGGTTTTTGGTTTTCAGATTTTACCATGGCACAAGTTAGACATTTTCCGACATAAACAGCGATTGATTTCTTGATTCCAGGCCACCAGAAAAGTGCCTTTAAATCCTGGTACATTTTATCACTTACAGGGTGAACCGAGTACCCAGATTTATGAGCTTCGTTGAGAATTACCTCTCGAATTCCCCCATGCTTTAGCACCCATGTTCTCCCTTCGCACTTGTATGTACCATCGTTTCCTGTTTCAAATCGCTTTTACATTCCAGTTAATCCTTCTCCTGCTAAATTTTCCTCCTTTAACGCTTCACTTTGCGCTTCTTTCAGCCTTGCAATGAGGTCGGTGTACACACTTATCCTTAAGGGTCGTACATGAAGAGGTTTTTCTCTCTCCTTTCTGCTCAAAGCATCTGCCACCATATTGGGCTTACCGGGATGATAACGGATTTCACACTCGTAGTCGTTTAACAACTCAACCCATCTTCTCTAACGCATGTTTAGCATCTTCTGGTCAAGAATGTGTTGCAAACTTTGATGGTCAGTGTAAATGACGCACTTCGTGCCATAGAGGTAGTGTCTCCACATTTTGAGAGCAAACACCACGGCACCTAATTCCAGATCGTACGTAGTATAGTTCTTCTCATGATCGTTTAGCAGTCTAGATGCATAGGCAATGACCTTGTTGCGTTGCATTAGCACGCATCCCAGCCCTTGACGCAAGTCGTCACAATAGACTACGAAATTTTTGACTCCTTCTGGGAGGGCCAGAACAGGTGCACTGCATAACTTTTCCTTAAGCGTCTCAAATGCTTCATCTTGCTCTTGTTCCTACACAAAGGTTTTATTCTTCTTAGTCAGTGTAGTCAAGGGTTGCACAATGCGTGAGAAGTCCTTTATGAATCGTCGATAGTATCCGGCCAATCCTAGGAATTGCCTAATCTCAGTGGGAATCTCAGGAATCTTCCAATTCTTTATAGCCTCAATCTTGGAAGGGTCAACTTGAATCCCATTCTCATTCACTACATGCCCTAGAAATTGGATCTCTCGCATCCAAAATTCACATTTAGAAAATTTGGCGTATAGTTGCTCATTCTTGAGTAACTTAAGAATTAGTCTGAGATGCTTCTCGTGCTCTTCCTTACTACCGGAGTAGATTAGGATGTCGTCTATGAACATGAGCACAAACTTGTCGAGACAAGGGTGGCGTACACGGTTCATGAGGTCCATGAACGCTGCTGGTGCATTAGTCAGTCCAAAGGGCATGACTAAGTAGTCATAGTGTCCATACCTAGTTTCGAAAGCCGTCTTAGGTATGTCTTCTTCTCTTATCTTCAGTTGGTGGTAGCCGGATCTCAAATCTATCTTGGAGAAGTAGCTTGCTCCTTGAAGTTGATCGAATAGGTCGTCTATCCTCGGAAGAGGGTAACGGTTCTTTATGGTCAACCTATTTAACTCCCGGTAGTCAATGCATATGCATAGGGTTCCGTCCTTCTTTTTCACAAATAGCACCGGGGCACCCCATGGAGAGACGCTCGGACATATGAATCCTTTGTCCAATAGTTCTTTAATTTGCATCATCAGTTCCTTCATTTCAGGAGGGGCGAGTCGATACGGAACTTTGGCTACCGGTGTAGCACCAGGCAGCAAATCTATTTGGAACTCAACTTGTCGATTCGGGGGAAGTCCCGGTAGGTCTTCCGGAAACACTTCAGGATATTCAGAAACCACTGGGATATCTGCAATCTTCTTCTCCTCTTTGGTCTTCATCACGTAGACTATGAAAGCTGAGCATCCCTTCTTTAAGCTCTTGGTAGCTTTTAAATGGGATATCATGGGGCATAAAGTGTTACTCCTTTCTCCTTGCGCCATTAACACTTCCTTATCATTCAACGGTATCTTGAGTAGGCGTTCTTCACATACAATTTTGACTCTATTCTTAGCTAGCCAGTCCATACCAACAACCACATTGAATCCTCCTAACTTAATAGGCATCAGATCTATTTTAAATGTATTTCCATTGAGATTCATTGAGCAATCCTTGATGATTTCATTAGTTTCTAAAACGTTGCCATCAGCTAATTCAACGTTAAACGTATCGGCTAAGATACACGTATCTAGGTCAATTAAGGATCTAAAAGCACTAGAGATAAAACTAGCAGTCGCTCCAGTATCAAACAAAATGGTAGCAGGATGATTGTTTACAAGGAACGAACCGTTAACCACGTCAGGTTCCTTCCGAGCTCCAGCTGGGTCCATCACAAATGCTCTTCCCTTAGGCTTGTTGGGCTTGGCATCCTTATCTCTACCCAGCTTAGGACACTTGCTCCTCATGTGTGCAGGATCGATTATGGGTCACTCAACAGATGCTTTTTCTCTCAAACTCACCTTGAACAACACTCAGCAAGTAGTCTATAAAGAGTTGATCACAATATAACAAGTAACAAGTAGTAATAAAATTAACATAAAAAGTAAATTTTCAAGGTACTTTTATATATTGCTTCTCAACTCAAAGGATTACAAGACTCTTGGACTCAAATCGCTTATCTAATGAGTTACATGTAGAAGATATATATAATACTACCTACAGCCGGATATACTTTGATACCAGCTGGACACCTCTAACCTTACATCTATACTACAAGATTCTAGGTGAGGTCTTTCAGACATTTTGCCTGAGAGTTGGTAGTCAGGACATGTCCCTGACTTACCTTTTGTCACCAACTAAAGTTGGTAACATGTACTATCATAAAAAGGTGAATAGTAGAATAAAGTATGGTCAACAACATGGCTCTTTAGGAAGATGCCATGCTGTATCAGAGATCTGCAGCGGACTGTCAGGGACCATACTTTTATCTGCTGGACATAGCAATGTCTTCCGAAGGATAAAATGCTTCGGAAGAATAACTTCTTCCGAAGCTACTTATACTTCGGAAGACTGCTTCTTCCGAGGCGTGGAGTCTTCTTTGTCTTCGGAAGCAGACTTTGTCTTCAGCTCTTTCATCAGACTTTGTCTTCGGAAGCTCAGACTTTGTCTTCAGCTCTTTCATCAGACTTTGTCTTCGGAAGCTCAGACTTTGCCTTCAGCTCTTTTATCAGACTTTGTCTTCGGAAGCTTTCAGACTTTATCTTTAGAAGATAATCTTCAGCTGTTGGCTTCAGCTGTTGTCTTCAGTTGTTGACTTCAGCTGTTTGCCTTCAGTTGATATCTTCAGCTGTTGTTCTTCAAACTCTCGGAAGATCTCATGCTTAGCTTCGGAAGCCCTTGAATGTAGCACCAAAAATGACTATGTGAAGTGGTTTTGGTTGCACCAGCCTCATCATGATCCAACAAACTCTCCTAGGCTGATGCTACTAAAACTTCACTTCCCTCTTCTTCTCAAAGCTCTCAGCACCATGGAAAGTAAGTGTTTATCAGTGTCTTCATTCTTTCACGATATGGTGCTGAGAATCTTGTACAAATCCTTGGTAGACAAAACCTCCACTCTGTCACCTTGGATTATATGTACCCTTTGTTGTGGCCCACTGAAAAGAGTTAGTTGATGGGAACTATAGTCATATTCCCATCTAACTATTGGTTCCAATTCAGGACCTTCCACCATCTGTAGAAAGGCTGTGCCTTTGGTGGTTGGTCTTTCCTTGTCTTCCGATTTTTTCAACTTCAACTCTTCTTCAATCTTGGCTCTTCTACTTAGTTCAGCCAAGTGGAGACCGCTGATATGATTCCTGATATGTGCAGTAGTCTTAGAGTTGGAGGGATTAGAGAATGGCTTCTCTGCAAGCTCAGCAAGGTCAAATCTACTGAGATGCAATAGATAAGTGGCATTAATCCTGTTGGTTTCACCATTCTCCCTTTCCACAACAAAGTTGTGAGAAGGTTCATCGAACCTCCACTGGATTATAGCATTCCTAGGTTCAGGAGATTGACTAGAAATCCTGTCCTCTTTCCTTGTATCCAGTAGAGTCACCAGTCTCCATCTTAGTCTCTTCTCCTCAGCATTGAGGGTATCAGAGTTGAGACCAAGAAGTCTTGCAGTCTGGCCCAAAGTGTCTCTAGGCAACTCAAGAAATTGGCCTAGGGTGAGGGAGCTTGAAGAGTTATCAACATAGGTGATGTTGATAAGGTCTCCCTCACAGGAGATGCTGCTCAAAGTGGTGCAGTTGATGAGCCTTGTCTTGAACTCCTTTATTTCCTCAAAGGAGAGATGTTGAGGAAGCTGAGGGGATGATCTTGGTTTTTGTTGGGTAGGCTTAGGTTTAGTGGTTTTGGGGTGTGTTTTAGGTTTTAGGATGGGAAGTTTGGGTGGTTGAGGTGATGTGGTAGGTTTGGGTAGAGTTGTGGGTTCAGGTGTGGGTTTTGGTTTAGTGGTTGGCTGTGGTTGAGTGGCTGGGGTGAAGACCATTCCCTGTCCCCTCCTGTACATCTCTTTCCTTTTCCCCATACGGATGTCAGCCTTGATTTCGCTGACAATCCGTTGGAGTGTCCTCTCGGACATAGGTCCCACCTGCCTACCAGAGAAGCCATAAGCCCGGAGATAGTCTTTCATCCAGGCTTTGTCATTGGACTTCTTGGTGGCAGTGACCCCCTTCTCTTCCTCCCTCCGCTTCCTCTCCCTCATCTTCTCCCTAGCAGCTTTCTTCCTTTCCTTCTCCATTTGATCCTGCTCTTTGTTGTAGAGCAGCAAGATCATGTCATCATCAAGTGGAGACAGTTCAGGAAGACTAAAGCCTCTTGAGAGCAGGAGTTTAATCCTGGCCTCTCTCAGCTGCAGGGCTGCTTTCCTTTCCTCTTCTTCTTTCTTCTCCAAGGCCAACCTGTCTTCTTCTTCTTTCCTTAGCCTGGTTGACCTCTCAAAAGTCACTAACTCCTCTAGTGGTAGCAGGAGTACTTCCTTATTGGCAGCTCCTAGGCTGATGAGCTAGTAAATGAGTGATGTCCTTCTCTTTGTGTTGATTTCCTCCTGATTGGCTGCAGCTGCCTTAGAACTAGCAGCTAGCAGCTTTTCAGTAGGAAACCTACCTTTCTTCTTGAGCTTCTCAATTCTTTCCTCCTCCAGAAGCTCTTCCGCAGTCAATTTCCTTTTTCCTTTGTCTTTGGCAGTGCTTGACTGTGGTGGTTCTTGGATGGAGGGTTGTGATTGAGAGAGAAGTTCAGCTGGTGTTTGGGATGGAGGTATATCAGAGATGTCCTCCCTGCTCACCTCAGATGCTATTTCAGCACTAACATCTGTGATGGTCAGTTCCTCGGACATTTGGAACAAACCTTCCGAAGCTTCCATCTCTGCTTCCGAAGACTTGTCTTGTTCTTCCGAAGTTTCAACTTTGGCTTCGGAAGGTTCAGCCTGAGCTTCGGAAGATGAGACTGCTGCAAGTTCTGTCCCAACTGTTTCAGTTGCTGGGCCATCAGTCCCCATTTCCCCTTCGAAGTTAATCTAAGGTTCCATGTGGACCTTAGGTTGACCAACTTCTTCCACAGTGGTAAAAGGTGCAGTCAGTCTTTGAAGCTCCTCAGCCCTAAAATATATAAGTGTGGTGTCAGGGCTGGGCTGTTCTAGGGAGGATCTCAATACAAACTTTGTGAAAAGTCTGTAGAGATCATGAAGCATCTTTGAGTCAATCTCTAGAAAGGATTGAGATGACTCAGGTAGTGTGATGAGGTGGGAAGTAAAGGATTGGGTCTGTGGTTCCTCAAATGTTTGTCTCTGAACTTTCTCCCCCTTTTTAGTAACATCATCTTGAGAGCTAGATGAGCTAGAGGAAGAAGTCAGTGAGACCTGAACAGGTACATGCCTAACAGACCTCTTCGTCTGTTTCTCAGCTAGTTTAGCCTTGAGATTGTCAATCTCAAGTTGCTGAGTGGCAGTCCTTGATTCTAATATCCTCACCTGTGATTCCAGGTTGGAGACCTTAGAAAGCAAGTACTGAAGTGTGAGTTGCATACTTCCCTCATCTTCATGAGAAGAATGACGGGGAGATGAGATAACATACCTGGTATGCTCAGTCTCACCACCAGATGTGGCTTCTTGGCACCCTGGATACCTTTGCTCAAAGTCATCTCTTTCAGAGATGTCAATGGGCAAAGTTGCCGTAGACTCAGTCCTAATGATGTTCCCACTGTCCTGAGAGCTCAATGAGAGACTCTGAGTAGTGGCAGCTGAGCGTACATGAGTCCCCTCCACATTAGTGGGACTCACCTCAATAATTGGCTGCTGATGGGGGCTAGAGACAAGGGATCTCTCTTGGCTCTGTTGATCTTTCAGAGGGTGTTGTAGATCAACTTCATGGCCATGGAGAGATGTAATCTCTTCATCAGTGCGGAGTAAAAGGTCAGTGAATGATAAGGAGGTTAAACCTACTGACCCGGGACCTAGATCAATGTCTACAGGCATTGAGCCTATGGTGGGGCTGTCCCTAGAAGGGTGCACAGGGGAGTGTAGAGACTCAACCTGTGGGCTTAAGGCTTGGGGTTCGGGCTCTTGGGTTTGAGACTGAGGAGGCTCAAAACCCACATTGAGGTCAAATATGAAGGAAGGTGTGACCTCGAACTGAGTGGGAGCCCATGGTTCCACCTAGCCCTTTTGGTTTGAACTGGAGGAGCTTGTTCAATCAGAGTAGATTGAACAAGGGTTCGTTTGGGGCGTCTCTAGTAAGTGACTTTGATGGGTAAAGAAGGGGTTGTTGGCATTATGATGGAGGTTGCTGGTGTGGGTTCATCACCTGTGGGGATAACAGGGATGTCACGAGGAGCTATGCGCTCAGTCATCTCTGGAGGTAATGGAGTGTACCTTCCAGTGAAGTTGATGGAAACCTTCTTCAGTGTTTTGAAGATGGTAGGCCTCACTTGTGGAACAGTAAGAGCAGCTGCACAGACAAGCTTGCTCGGTTCCAGCTCACAGTTGATTATGTGTTGAATGAATCTGGGATACATGAAGAATGTATCCCTGCTCAGATTGCCGATCAGGTTGGTCAACACAAATCATGAGTAGTTGAAGCGTAGACCTTTCACCAACCCATGAACTAGGCATCCTAGTTCATACGGGATTTGATCCCATCCCCCTGATTTGTTGGATAAGCAGTGTAGGACGATGTAAGAGAAGTTAAACTTGTAGACGGTCGACCTGCTCACATCCCCTCCATATCCCATAAGGATATAGGTGCCTTCTAAGTCTTCTTTGGGGAACTCAGTAGGAGCCCCATCATCATGAAGCTCGAGATGTTCCCTGATGAGTTGTTCAGTGATGACCAACTCTTGGCCACAAATTCGGGTTCTCAGTACGCGAACCCCATTCAGAACTGCAGTTTGACCGTTACTCCAGAATTCAGACATGTGGTTGTAGTATACGGTGGGGTAAACTGTAAGTGCAGTGAGGTATGTGGATTCGGTAAGAAAGGTGATGATTTGGGTGAAGTCGGCATCTCTTGACGAATCAAGTAATGCGACTTGGTTGTGCTGAGGGTTTAGCGTTATTGAAGAAAATGTAAGCTTGAATTTGGGTGAAATTGCAGGTTTGACAGTGAAGGGAACAGTTAGGGCAGTAAATTTGTAAAAGAAGATGAATTTGAATAGTCTGGATTATTTAAAGGGGATGAATTGTGGTAGTGGCGGTAATAGGGTAACTGTTTGGAGTTACAGTGGGTGGTATGGTGGTTTACGGCGGAGAAATGATAGTGGCGGCAAGGGATAATTTTAAATAATCTGACCATCATGAACAAAATCTTTACTTTTTACAGAGTGGGGACCAAAAGATATCCGTTACATATAAAAACCTTTACTTCCGAATGTAAAACATTTCCGAAGGTAATTGTCTTCCGAAGGCAATTTCTCTTCCGAAGCAAGGCTACTTCCGAAGGTAAAATTATCTTTTGAAGGCACTTTCTCTTCCGAAGCAAGGCATTGCTTCCGAAGGTAAAGTTGTCTTTCCGAATGAAGAGTTTTATAAGCTTCGGAAGTAGATCTGATGTAAAATCAGTCGCTTCTTCCGAGAACAAAAACTCTTCCGAGAAGAAAATTTCCATTGAGGAATTTGGCTTCAGAAGATATTCAAGAATATCTTCCGAGAGTTAATTCCTCTTCGGAAGGAATTTACACTTGTAATAATTTAAAGATCTTTTGTAGTAGGGCTTAAATTGTATTGACACAAGACATTACACATTTAAAAAGGTTTTCAAAAGAGGTAGTTAATCAATGTTTATCATCCCAATAGCTGATATGAGATACTTAAATCTTTGTTCATCAAATGCCTTTGTGAACAAATCAGCATATTGTTCATTTAAGTCAACTTTGATTAACCTGATCAAATGTTTCTCATGAATATCTCTAATGAAATGATACCTGATATCAATGTGCTTTGTCTTGGAGTGCTTCACGGGATTCTCAGTAATGGAGATAGCACTATTGTTGTCAATATGGATAGGAGTAGTCATGAAGTTGAATCCATAGTCTAACATCTGATTTTGAATCCATAGCAGTTGAGCACAGCAGCTAGCAGCAACAATGTATTCAGCTTCAGCAGTTGATGTAGAGACATAGGATTGTTTCTTGCATTGCCATGAGATAATCCTTCCACCAAGAAATTGACATCCTCCTTATGTTGATTTCTTGTCAATGTTGCAGCCACCATAGTCACTGTCAGAGTATCCATAGAGATTGAAATCACTATTTCTTGGATACCAGAGACCTAGTTTAGGTGCTCCTTTGAGGTATCTAAGGATTCCTTTGCAGTAGCTAGGTGAGACACCTTTGGAGCAGCCTGATATCTTGCACAAATGCATGTGGCAAACATGATATCTGGTCTACTAGCAGTGAGATACATCAGAGAACCAATCATTGCTCTATACTGATGTTGATCAGTACCTTCCCCCTCAAGGTCAGGGCAAAGATTATGGTTTCTGGGTATGGGTGTCTTGGCTGGTTTACAGTCCTTCATTTCAAATCTATCTAAGATGTCTAAGACATACTTAGATTGACTTATGAAGAACCCTTCCTTTATCTGTTTCACCTGAATTCCAAGGAAAAAGTCCATTTTTCCCATGGAACTCATTTCAAATTTCTGCTTCATAATGCTCTCAAAGTCCTTGCACATTTGGTCATTTGAAGAACCAAATATGATGCCATCAACATAGACTTGTATAAGCAAAATGTCTTCTCCACTCTTTCTGATGAAAAGAGTCTTGTCAATGGTACCTCTAGTGTAGCCATTCTTCAGGAGAAACTAAGACAAGGTCTCATACCACAGCCTAGGTGCTTGGTGCAGCCCATATAGAGCTTTATCCAGTTTGCACACATAGTTGGGGTGCTATGGGTCTTCAAATCCTAGAGGTTGACATACATAGATTTCCCTATCTATATCCCCATAGAGAAAAGCACACTTGACATCAAGTTGGTAGACTATGAAGTTCTTGGATGCAGCATAAGCAAGGAAGATCCTAACTGCCTCAAGTCTTGCAACAGGTGCAAAGACATCAGTATAATCAATTCCTTCCTCTTGGGTGTACCCTTGAACTACTAGTCTTGCCTTGTTCTTGATAATCAAGCCTCTATCATCTTTCTTGTTCCTGAACACCCTTTTAGTGCCTATGGGTACTTGACCAGATGGTAGTGGGCATAGATTCCAGACCTTTTGTCTTCTAAATTGAAGCAGCTCCTCCTGCATCGATTCTACCCAACTACTCTCCTTTAAGGCATCTTCTACCTTCTTTGGTTCCATCTGAGACAAGAAGCATGAGTACAAGCAGACATTCCCATGATGAGTTTGTCCTCTTGTTCTCACACCCTCAGAGACATTCCCTATGATGTTCTTAGTTGGATGAGTGTTATGAATCCTAAGGCGAGGAATCACTTCCAGTTGCAGAGATAAGTACAGATTGGACATATTCTGATCAGGAACTAGGTTACTCTGTCCAACTGCTGTTTCAAACTCATTCAATGAGGACTGATTGAATGATTGAGAAACATCATCAATGGTTGGTTGTGAAGTAGTATTAATAGTTGCCTGTTCCTTCAGAATACTACTTCCTTCAACCTGGTGTTGTAATGGATCACCTGAAGAACTTTGAGGTTGATCAAGTGATTCACTTGTTGAAGCTTCATCATTTCTGGAGATAGTTACACTGTCGGCTCTGTGAATAGTTGAAGCTTGTTGCCTTTCAGCACTTGGAGAATTTGGAATAGGTCTGGGAAGCTCAAATAGTTGATCTGCATCAGCATCAGCATCACCTTGAGCACCTGTTCCAGCTGAAACATTCTCATAAGATGGTTTAGAATAATTTGGAAACAATTCTAAGTCAAAGATATAATCAGGTGCATTCCCCCTAACACAAGGAGTGTGCTCATTAACAACTATATTGGATGACTCCTCAAATTGTTGATTCTTGATATTGTATACTCTATAAGCTTTGGAGCTAGAAAAGTATCCAACAAAGATAGCATCATCCGACTTCTCAGCAAACTTTGCTAAGTTGTCCTTTGTGTTAAGTATGGTACACCTGCAGCCAAAGGACCTTAGAAAGCCAATGAACGGTGGCCTCTTGTTCCATAACTCATAAGGGGTTTTTCCATGGGGCTTAACTACAAGAACCCTATTCTGCACATAGCATGCAGTGCTGACTGCCTCTGCCCAGAATGTTAGAGGTAGCTTTGAATCAGCTAACATGGTCCGAGCAGCCTCAATAAGTGTCATGTTCCTCCTCTCAGCAACACCGTTTTGTTGAGGAGTTCTGGGAGCACTATATTGTCTGGCAATCCCTTTTGAGTCACGGAATGAGTCAAGAACAAAGTTCTTAAACTCAGTCCCTTTATCACTTCTAATGATCTTAACCTTATGATCAATTTGATTTTCTATTTTAAGAATAAAATATTTTAAAGTTTCAGCCGTTTCATCTTTACTTCTTAAAAAGAATACCCATGTAAATCTTGTAAAATCATCAACAATCACAAGGTAGTATGATTTCCTTCCAATGCTCATTATACTTGTGGGACCAAAGAGATCCATGTGCAATAAGTGTAATGGAGTAGTGATAGAGTTAACACATTTGGATTTATGAGATAATCTATGTTGTTTCCCTTTCAGGCATGTAACACAGTTATCTTTGCAGAAAAATTCCTTTTTAGGCAAACCATGTACCAAGTTATTTTTAGCCAATTTATTCATTGTTTTAAAATTCACATGACACATGCGTTTATGCCATAGTGTTGACTCATCACTATTAGCTTTGGAAAGAAAGCATGATACTTCACCCATAGGAGAAGCATTGTTCATATCTAGCTTGTACATATCCCCTTTCCTGGGAGATCTAAGAAGCACCAATTCCGGAGGAATTGTCATCCCTGGTTTGAGGATAATGCACTCATGTTCTGTGAAAAGCATCTGATGCTTCTAATCACAGAATTGAGAAACACTTAACAGATTGTGTTCAAGCTGTTTGACAAAGTGAACTTTGTCAATGTTTATTCTGCCATTGGATATACTTCCTCTGCCAGAAATATATCCTCCGGCCTCACCTCCAAATTGGACAGGCCCTCCATCAAAGTTCTGGAATTGTTGAAGGAGAGATCTATTCCCTGTCATGTGCCTGGAGCATCCACTGTCTACAATCCAGACATTGTTGTTCTTGTTAAATGGATGTCCCTGCACATAAGATGAGATGGTTAGTTTTGTTTGGAAGCCCAAGCCTTGCTGGTCTTGGGCTCTTCCAAAGATAGTGACATAATTGAACCAAAAGATATGCATTGGGGTTCAATGGAGGTCGTTGAAGAAGAGGTTTGGGCTGCAGCATCTTCCTTGATCTTCCAATCCATCTCTTGGTTGATCTTTAATGATGAGCTTGTTGAAGCTTTTGCAGCATGGTCTTCTTCCGAAGCTTCCTTTTCGGAAGAAGCCTTCACCACCTTTTCTTCCGAAGTAGTCTTCTTCTGAGATGGTTTCAAGGGAGCCTTCTTGTTCTTCCGAACCTTAGAGGCTTTGGCTTCCGAAGCCATTTTCCCTTCGGAAGAAGTAGTTTCTTACGAAAGCAACTTGGCTTCCGAGACCAACTTTCCCTTCTTCATCATTTGGACCGTTTGAGATGGTCCAACTGAGAAACCTTCTCTGACTCCTTCTCTTCTAACATTATTTGCATAATGTGTGCTTTCTGGATTGTAGTAACAATCTTTAGCCATATGGTTGTGCAGACCACACATTATGCATGCAATGTTAGTCTTCTGGGAACTTGCAGGTTGCTGTTTCTTGGGTTTCTTCTCTTATCAGCAACTTTCCCTTTCAACTTCTGATCCTTCAGTAGGACAGGAGTGCTGGTATTACACTCCTTTCCTGAATCAGAAGTACTTACCACTTGAAATCCGGCAGAAATGAAGACACCCTTTTGCTTTGGGTCGATCTTAAGCTTGTACTCTGCAACCTTCTTGGCAGTCCTTCTAGCAGCTTTAGCTCTGCTTCTTCTTGCCTTGGTGGTTAGGATTTGGTCTTCACAGGTGGAGATGAGTGTATCCTCCTGTTTCTCCCCTGTGGTGGCCACTATTTTTGCCCCATCCTCTAGTTCCAATGGTGAAGGGTCAGCAGTTGGAACCTCTTGCTCTTCAGTACCACATCTACGTAGTCTAATAGACTCATAAGAGTGTGGTGGAGCTATTTCATTGGTTCCCAACCCTTCTTTGTTTTGATAAAACATTTTGGAATGAGAGGTTGATGCAAGAATAGTTTGGAAGCTTTGCTCAGCAATAGCTTGCTTCCTAGCCTGAGCCTCAGCTGTGAGCAACTGGGCTTGAACTTCAGATAGTTTGGATATCAGATCTTTGATTTGAGTCTTATAGTTGGTCTTTTCATGTTTTAAAAGAGACACAGTTTTCTCTAACTCTTCAATTTTCTTTTGATAGTCAGATTCAGCTTTCTTAAAATCAGATTTTAACACATTTAAAGACTCAACCTCAGATCTGATTTCTGAAATATAATCCTTATAAGTTTAAATTTAGCAATACAGGCAGCAGTACAAAGATGTTCATACACCTGATCATCATCTGTTCCGGCCATGAGTGCTTGAGCGGGAGTCACATCCTGGACCATGAAGCTCCAGTCAACTTCTTGAGCCACAGCAGCTGTCTCAGTTGACTTCTCTTCATGTTTTGAAGCAGTGGGATGTGTGGAGGCCTGTGGGGTTCCTGGGTTGTTCTTGGGAGCCTTGCATTCCCTAGCAAAGTGACCAAGTTGGTTGCAGTTGTAACACTTTGCTTTGCTCTTATCAAACCCAAACTTGCTGTTGACTGGGTTTTGAGGGAATTGCCTTCCAGTTCTCTTGAAGAACTTCTTCGCTCTGTAAGTTAAAAGAGCCATCTGTTGGACAATGTCCACATACTCCACATCATCTGGACTAAAGCACTCAAGATCATCAAAGCAGTATTGAAAATCACCAGAGTGTCCACTTCTAGAGACAAAGGCACAACTATCCTGAAAGGAGTTGTGTTGAAACTTTTGAGACTTTGGAGTCTCTGGTAGAGTAATGTAGGGTCCACTATGTGAGTTGTCAGGGTAACACAGCAACTGGTGTTGTGGTTCTATGATTTCCCTTTCAACCACATGAAGGGCTGAACTCAGTTGGTTATTGGAGTGACCAGAGGAGTTCTGCATGTTCATCTCCATCTGGAATGCACTTAGGATATCATACAACTCTGTGAGAGTAAGAGTCTTAAGGTCCGAAGTTCTCTTGATTACAACACAGTGGTGAGTCCATAGTTTAGGAAGGGAAGACATGAACTTCCTAACTATGTCTCTATTCTCAAGAGCTACTCTAATATCCACCAGAGCATCTACTATCTCAACATACCTGAAGTATTGTTGAGTCAAGGTCTCACCAGCCTTGAAAGTAAAGTTCTCAAACTGCTGCTTCAAGAGATCCTTCTTGTTCTCTTGGGTTTCCTTGGATCCTTCATACATCAGCTTCAAAGCTTCCCATAAATCTTGTCTTGCACTTCTTGAAGCCTCTGTAGACGGAGTTGGGGAGAGCAGTTTGGAGAGAAGTCATAGCCCTTTGATCTAGCTCTATTCTCTTCCTGTCTTCTTCTGATTAATCATCAACATCTTTTGGAATGATGCGATTACCAGTAGCAGAAGTAGTGCTTGGTATGAAAGGACCATTGACAATGGAGTCCCACATCCTTGAATCTTGACACTTGATGAAGCCTTCCATTCTGATACACCATGTGTCAAAGTCTTCAGGGGTGATCAGTGGGGACTTGGTCATGGTACCGGTTTCCATATCAGCCTTGGAGAGAGTGGCCATTTGAGTGAGTGGTTTGTGGTGAGGAGTGAAAAACAGGTTGATTTGGATGGTAAGATCTCACAATCAAGAGCCTGGAGCTCTGATACCAATTGCAGGATCGATTATGGGTCACTCAACAGATGGTTTTTCTCTCAAACTCACCTTGAACAACACTCAGCAAGTAGTCTATAAAGAGTTAATCACAATATAACAAGTAACAAGCAGTAAGAAAATAAACACAGGAAGTAAATTTTCAAGGTACTTTTATATATTGCTTCTCAACTCAAAGGATTACAAGACTCTTGGACTCAAATCGCTTATCTAATGAGTTACATGGAGAAGATATATATAATACTACCTATAGCCGGATATACTTTGATACCAGCTGGACACCTCTAACCTTACATCTATACTACAAGATTCTAGGTGAGGGCTTTAAGACATTTTTCCTGAGAGTTGGTAGTCAGGACATGTCCCTGACTTACCTTTTGTCACCAACTAAAGTTGGTAACATGTACTATCATAAAAAGGTGAACAATAGAATAAAGTATGGTCAACAACATGGCTCTTTAGGAAGATGACATGCTGTATCAGAGGTTTGCAACGGACTGTCAGGGACCATACTTTTATCTACTGGACATAGCAATGTCTTCCGAAGGATAAAATGCTTCGGAAGAATAACTTCTTCCAAAGCTACTTATACTTTGGAAGACTGCTTCTTCCGAGGCTTGGAGTCTTCTTTGTCTTCAGAAGCAGACTTTGTCTTTAGCTCTTTCATCAGATTTTGTCTTCGGAAGCTCAGACTTTGTCTTCAGCTCTTTCATCAGACTTTGTCTTCGGAAGCTCAGACTTTGTCTTCAGCTCTTTCATCAGACTTTATCTTCGGAAGCTTTTAGACTTTGTCTTCGGAAGATAGTGTTTAGCTGTTGGCTTCAGCTGTTGTCTTCAGTTGTTGACTTCAGCTGTTTGCCTTCAGTTGATATCTTCAGCTGTTGTTCTTCAGACTCTCAGAAGATCTCATGCTTAGCTTTGGAAGCCCTTGAATGTAGCACCAAAAATGACTATGTGAAGTGGTTTTGGTTGCACCAGCCTCATCATGATCCAACAATGTGTCCTGGATCCCCACATTCATAGCATTGCTTCCCTGGTGTGTAAATACAATCCTTGATCAGGTGCCCAGTCCTTTTGCACCTAAAGCGGGGCATTGGGTTGCATTCCCCTTGATGGTGTAGCTTGCACTTGTTGCAAAATGGGCTTGTCCCGAGTACAGTCTCCGGGTCTTGCTTCCCTGATCATCACGTCTCACACCTTCCAAACTCTTTCTTCCAGACCCGCTACTACTTCCAACTGCTTTCTTTGCTTCAAACAACCTTCTTTTCTCTCCAACAGACTTCTTCTTCTCATCACTCCTAGCTTGCTTAGTCCATCCATCCCTAACTAGGTCATCGGTCAAACTGCTGGTGAGGTCAACTGCGGATTGTAGAGTCAAGGGCTTAGAGGATCGGACCATTCCCCTAACTCTGGGATGTATCCCCCAGATGAATCATGCTATGCCTTTAGATTCAGGTGTCACCAGATGTGGCACCAGCCGGGATAGGGCTAAGAAACGATTGATGTACTCTGTGTAATTGGGACCTTTCATCTCTAGGCTCAGGAACTCCAATTCTAGCTTCTCAAGTAGATTGATGGGGCAATACTTGTTGGTTATCAGCTCTCTGAATTCGGTCCAGCTCATTTGATTTGCAGCATTCCTTCCCCGAGCTTGAGTGATCGACTTCCACCACTCCAATGCTGATCCTTTCAGTGATTAAGAAGCGAATCTCACCATATGGTCCATTTTGCCTTCGCTGATATCCAGTACAGCCTCCGTCTCGTCAATCCATCTGTAAGTCTCTATAGAACCCTCAGTGCCATAGAAGTCCTTAGGTTTGCATGCCATAAAGGTCTTATAGGAGCATCAATTCCTTAACGCCTCAGATTCCTTGTTGTGGTCTTCGTTGTTTCTAGTCCCATTACTACCTTCGGCAACGTTCCGGTCAGCATTGATCTGAGCGATGATGGTTGGTATCGCGTGAGCAATTTTCCGTACTATAAGATTTGCTATCCTCTCGTCATTCCTGGGTTAGCATTCTCCCCGACAGGAGTCTCTGGAGGAGTAGGAGGTTGATTTCTGGTTCGCCTTGCTCCTTCATGACGACCTCGGTAGGCTCCTTGCCTCCCGATACGTGTTCCTCTTCTGGTAGGCATTCTGATAGTATCACAGATAAAGTTGTATTAGCGTCTCATAATTTGTTTCAAACAATCTATGCATCAATTCCCTACAAGGCTCCTTCTATATGAGGAGAGAATACGGTGTATAATTATACACAACCTTCCAATTTCCCACAGATTACTAATTTAAACAATTTAATCAGTCATGAAGAATGGCATGGCCCAACACCATGAAATACATAACACATGCCAGATAATCATAAATGTTTCAACAACATTGCATCATAGAAATCAGTTCAAAATAGGACAAAGTCAATAGTATCAAAGTCTAGCTCTTACAATTTGGAAGGTGCCATCACCCCCATGAATAATAATAATAATAATAATAGTGTCAGATAATGATAAGATTGTTTCCTTCAACTGTTCAAAGACAAATATTTTTCCTCCTTCTACATGTCACCTTCACATCCACTTCTTCTTCAGCCATCCCATCCATCCAGAGCTCTTCTTCTTCTGTTCCTGCTCCAACCTCTGCACCCATGTGAAGCCATCATAGCCTGGAATTGATCAGACTGGGACGTCCGGGTAGCGTGCTGAAGAGTCAGCTCGTGGCGACGGATGGTCTTCGAGATCTCATCAAGTGTTGCATCAGAGGGTCCTACGTCACTTGCCCGGCGGCTGGCTGGATTGGGAGTACCTATCACCTGCCAGTATGCTAGGGCCGTCGTACATACTGTGCCTCGGTGGCATCCAGGGCTCATCATGTGGGTGGCGTCGGAGTGGGTCAAACGGCGGTGGTGCGGGTATAGGAGTCCTAACAGGTGGTGGAGGAGGAGGTGGCATCCTAAATGAGACTGAAGGTCCAGGCCTACCACTCTTGCATGGATGAGTGACAACACGTGCTCCCCTATTCCCGATAGGTGGGATAGGTGAGTGAGCAGAAGCAGCAACGTGTGGAGAGTGGGAGCGTGTCCGGCTCCTGGAAGGTGTCGTTAAGGAAGATTCCTCAGAAGCTTCGGTGTGGTCCGATGTGACAGATATCCATCCTGGGTGTCCGCATCTCAGGAGGTATGCCTCGTACTCAGTCCGAGTCTTCGCTCTTCTAAGGGTTCCAGTAGGGGCAGTCTCATTGTCTGGGTGTGCAGGCGCCTTACCTTTGTCTGCCATAGTCCTTGTGCCCTGTATAGAAACATCATGAGTAATTTGGTTTCTTATAGCTCATGATAGTCTTACTAATAATAGTATACTCATAGTACTAGTGATGGCGTTAGTATCAGGAATCTCTATGCATCCCTCATTAATGATATTAGAATCAATTGTTTCTCAAAATAATGTCAAGTAAAACAGTTCATGTTTAAAATCCATTTCAAATCCCAGTCAAAATAAGTTTCAAAGTTCATCAGCAATAAACAGAAAAGCCCAAACATAACTTAGAGGTTCGTGATGGAAATCACGCGTCCTGTAAATTCATGATTACGTTGATCAAGTGTAATCATCAATTTACCAAACCCGATCATCCCAACACTTTCCCACAAGGACAGTCCTAGGGTATCAGGGTTGTAGCCTAAGGTCTACTATGGTATTTCCAACTTCTCTACAACCTTAGGCTCTGATACCAATCTGTCACACCCCAGGCCCAGGTAGGGTGGGACGTCACAGACTAGCAACAACATACATGGCAGCGGAAACAAACCAATATAGGAGCTCAAAGGGAGAGAACGTCACATGTCATTTAAAGTTTTAAAAGACACCGGGCTGGAAACAGATCAAGCCCCAAATGTTTACATAGTTCAACATAAATCAAATAGTCATTGTATCAACATTTTCCATCATTGTTCAAATTGTTCAAGTCATAATTTTTTGGTCACACAAGCAAATGCCATGGTCTCGGGGGTTGAGTCTAAGTCTTCCATAATAGCTAAGAGTCTTCACCGGTTACTTGAAACATGCTCAAAAGAAAATAGAGTCAACTAAAAAGTTAGTGAATTCACGTGCTTAAAATTTAAAAATAAAAGGGACTCTTGAAGTCCACATTTAAAGGTTTAGAATCAAGTGTGAAAGCTTATGAAAAATCTCATTTGATTTTTGAAAGCATCATTTTTAGTATCAATCATTGTGGGATATCACAATCAACCCTGCACTCGGACCCCGGTTGGCCTCTTCTAAACTTGTGTTTAACCGGATATTCCCAAAGGAAGAAAGATGCCTTGATTGGAGCTTCCAGGTAGAAGATGTATCTCCAAACCAAGTACTGATGGCAGATCTAGACAAAGCCAAGGTATTGGAACATCTTTGTACCATAGAATGCATTGCTAAAGTAAATAGGTACAGGACCTATTGCTTAGAGATGAGATCTGATCTTGAGTCCTTGAACATTTTAAAATCTGATTCAAAAGAGCTGAAAATGAGTATAAATTAAAAATAGAAAACTTAAAGAAAACCATTTCAACTGTTAAATATGAGCATACCAACTACAGGACTCAAATCAAAGATCTTATCACTAAGTTAACTCAGTATCAGGCTGAGCAAGTGATCAACAAAGCCAAGGCAGAGGAGCATGTTCTTGAAGAAGAGACCTTCAAGAACATCAGATCCTCATCCCTGTATTTCAAAGTGTGTTATCAGAACAAACAGGGACTAGGATCTACCGAGATAGCTCCTCCACACACTCTATTGTATGTAAGATCTCCAAGGTGTGGAACTAGTCAAGATGAGCTGCCATCCATAGATCCTAGTGATGAAGAGGATGAAGAGGAGGAGTGTGAACAAGAACATACTAACAAGGGTCACTACTCTCCTAAGGAGAGGAAGAAGTCTAGGATGACTACGTCAAAGTGGAAGAACTTGATCTGGGTAGCAAGGAGGCGATCAAAGAGAGCTCAGGAGATCAAGAACACTTTCAACTCCAGGCAGTAACAAGTGTTTATCTCTACAGGTTTTGAAGTGGTAAAAGCTATGGACATAACTTTGAACTCTAGTACCACGAGTTCAAGTACATGTTCAACTCATCCATGTGAAGGAATGAAGACTGGTCAGTTGTGTAACACTGCTACATAGCATGAACCATCCACCTCCAAAGGCAAGCTTCACCTTAGGAAGCCTGCAAAAACATCTGGAAAGATGGGGATGGAGACAAAAGTGATCAAACTCAGTCTTCCATTCACAACAAGACTCTTAGAAGGAAGCACATGGACTACATTATGTGTGGCAGTACTTCTCATCTGGCTAAGGATTGCTTCTACAATCCTAAGAATACTGTCAACATAACAAAGAAGAAGACTTTTGAGAAGAACAAGAAAAAGGAAGCTTCGGAAGAAATCCGTGTTTCTTTCGGAATCTCAAAAATAAAAATGAAGACAAGTGAATATTTGTCTTTGGAAGAAATTTTGGTCTCGGAAGAAAGGAATGATTTCAAAGTACTGAAGCTTGCTACAGTAAGCGGAAGATCTTCCGAAGAGTCAGCCTCTAAAGCTTCCGAAGTTGTTAAAACTTCCAAAGCATTGAAGGCCAAGTCTAATCTTCCAAAGATGGTGTGGAAGATAAAGGAAGATTGTAAGGTTAGTTGTAAGGCTGATGCACCCAAAGCCTCTCCTACATGCATGCACAAGTGTACTGAAGTGGAATGCTTTGAAAGTTTCACACTGCCTTAGAAATTATTCTAAGTGTTAAATCTTTTGAAGCCAAGACCAATATCTTCCGAAGCCAAAAGATGAAGTCTTCCGAAGCTTCAAGGACAAAGTCTTCCGAAGCCAACTATTGAAGACAGATTTCTTCTGAAGACTTTTATATTACATGCTTTATCTGACGTACTTTTTATCTAAAGCTGAACCACTGTCCGCTACTACTCTGATAAGTCACCAACTTTACATGAGTTGCTGAAAAGGTTCATGCTTTTAGTAAACTATACATTGAGGTCTTGAGTCTGTAACTTTCCACTTTATGTACTTTATCCTTTTTGTAATATATTAGGATGTGAGCTATGGCATGTCATAGTCACTAGTCAAAAGGCAATCTGCCTTTTGACTCTATATTGATTTTGTTGTCTAGATCATGTATCCAACTGGCCTTCAAAGTATGGCCGGCTGTAGGTTGTAGTATAAGTATTTCTGGTCCTTGTTACTTATATCTTGAACTTAGTAAACCACTCGTAAGGAACTAGAGATCAATATACATCAACCTTCAAAACCAACTACTTGTGTGTTGTTCTTGTTTCTGTTTCATTTACACTTGTGTTTCCTAGTTCTCAAAACTGAGTTTCTTCAGTTCCCCATTTGAATTGTTAAGTGTTGGTCCACACTCTCCTCTTTGTGTTGTTGTGTTGTAAAGTGCACAACCCTTCACCTGATCCTGCAATTGGTATCAGAGCTTCTCAGGCTCTTCATATAAGATCTCACCATCTTAAGATCCCTCACATACACAAAATAGTTTACCCTTCAAATGGCAGCTATCTCTAAAGCTGATATGGAAACTGAAACCATGACAAAGTCCCTACTGATCACTCTTGAGGAATTTGACACTTGGTGCCAAAGGATGGAAGGCTTCATCAAGGGTCAAGACTCAAGAATGTGGGAATCTGTTGTCTTTGGACCTTACATACCAAGCACCCTTCAGCTGCTGCTGGAGGTGGTATGATCCCCAAAGATGTGGCTGACTACTCAAAAGAAGATAGAAAGAGAGTAGAAATTGATCAAAAAGCCATGACAGCCCTTCAGACTACTCTTCCAAACTCTGCATACAGAGGTTTCAAGAAATGCAAAACAGCTAAGCAGATGCGGATGCATTGAAACTAATGTATGAGGGTTCTACTGAAGCCGAGGAGAACAAGAAGGATCTCCTGAAGAAGCAGTTTGAAAATTTCACCTTCAAAACAGGTGAGACCATGACTCAACAATACTTCAGGTATGTTGAGATTATGGATACCCTAGTGGATGTTAGAGTAACACTTGAGAACAGGGACATTGTAAGGAAGTTTATGTCCTCTCTTCCTAGGCAATGGAACATTATTGTGTTGTAATCAAGAGAACTCAGAACCTTAAGACTCTCACTCTGACAGAGTTGTATGGCATTCTCAGTGGATACCAGATGGAGATGAACGTGCAAGGTTCATCTGGTAACTCTAGTAATCAAATGGGTTTAGCCCTTCATGAGACTAAAAGGGATAGCATAGAACCCCAACATCATCTCATATGCTACCCTGACATCTCAGAAAAAGGTCCTTTCATCACCTTCCCGGAGACACCAAGGGAGAACTATACTCAAGGAAGCCCAATCGAAGAGACAAGTTCTTCTCAAGCCTTTGTGTCTTCTGATGAAAGTTGTGGAAGCTTCCTATTCACCCTTGAAGACCTGGACTGTATCCGTCCAGATGACCTGGAGTACATGGAGATAGTCCAGCAAATGGCTCTTCTCACTCACAGAGCCAAGAGGTTCTACAAGAGGACAGGAAGGAAGTTTCCCAGCAATACAGTAAGTGGAAAGTTTGGACTGGATAAAAGCAAAGTTAAGTTTTACAACTATAACTTGATAGGCCACTTTGCTAGGGGGTGCAAGGCATCAAGAACAAATGGTGGACAAGCACAATCCAGACCAAACTACACTGATAAAGCTACCCAGAATGAGAAGCCAAAGCAGCAAGCTGCAGTTGCTATTGATGAAGGAGGCTTTAACCGGAGCTTTCAGGTGGAAGATGCATCTCTAAATCAAGCATTGATGGCTGACCATGATGAAACCAAGGTATTGGAACATCTTTGTACTCCTGAATGTATTGCTAAAGTCAACAGGTACAGGTCCTGTAACTTAGAGATGAGATCTGATCTTGAGTCCTTAAACATCTTGAAATCTGATTTTAGAAAGACTGAAAATGATTATAAGTTAAAGATAGAGGACTTAGAGAAAACCATTTCAGTTCTAAAATAAGAGCATACAAATTATAGGACTCAGATCAAGGATCTCATAACTAAGTTAACTGAATGTCAGGCTGAGCTTATGATCAGCAAAGCTAGGGCAGAGAAATGTGTTCTTCAAGAAGAGACCTTCAAGAAAATCATATCCTCATCCTTACATGCAAAAGTTTGTTATCAAAATAAGAAGGGACTGGGATCTAGTGAGAAAGCTCCTCAACACATAATCTAGTCCGTAAGATCACCTAGGTATGGAACTTGTGAAGATGAGCTTCCTCACATAGACCCCTTGAGTGAAGAGGATGAAGAAGTGATAGTGAAGAATTCCTTTGAGAAGAGTGAAGAGGAGGATTCTAAGAAGGGTCACTATCCTTCTGAGGAGAGTAGGAAACCTGGGATGACCAAGTCTATGAGGAAGAACTTGATTAGAAAGAGCAAGAGAAAGGCTAGGAGGGCTCAAGAGATCAAGGCCACTTTCAACTCTAAGCAGAAACAAGTCTTTATTTCTGCAGGGTTTGACATGGTTAAGACTGAAGGCATTAACCTCAACTCTTCTACAAAGAGTTCTGGTTCATGTTCAAATGAACTCAGCATCAAGAAGAAGGTTGATCCGTTGTGTACCACTGATACACAGCCTATGCCGTTCAACTCTAAGAACAGTCCTCAGCCTAAAGGGACTGTCTCAGCATCGACAAAGATGAAGGTGGGGAAGGGAAGTGATTAAAGTTAGCCATGTTCTCAGAAGAAAACTCTTAGGAGGAAAAAGATGAAATGTGTTATGTGTGAGAGTACTTCCCATCTTGCTAAGGATTGTCCATACAATCCAAAGAGTACTCTTTGTGTGCCACACCCCGGGCCCAGGTAGGGTGGGACGTCACAGACTAGCAACAACATATATGGCAGCGGAAACAAACCAATATAGGAGCTCAAAGGGAGAGAACGTCACATGGCATTTAAAGTTTTAAAGGCACCGGGCTGGAAACAGATCCAGCCCTAAATGTTTACATAGTTCAACATAAATCAAATAATCATTGTATCAACATTTTCCATCATTGTTCAAATTATTCAAGTCATAATTTTTGGTCACACAAGCAAATGCCATGGTCTCGGGGGTTGAGTCTAAGTTTTCCATAATAGCTAAGAGTCTTCACGGGTTACCTGAAACATGCTCAAAAGAAAATAGAGTCAACTAAAAGTTGGTGAATTCACGTGCTTAAAATTTAAAAATAAAAGGGGCTCTTGAAGTCCACATTTAAAGGTTTAGAATCAAGTGTGAAAGCTTATGAAAAATCTCATTTGATTTTTGAAAGCATCATTTTTAGTATCAATCATTATGGGGTATCACAATCAACCCTTCACTCGGTCCCCGGTTGGCCTCTTCTAAACTTGTGTTTAACCAGATATTCCCGAAGGAAGGAACCAAGCCTCAAAACAGTGAACCATGTCTGCTAGGATGGTTCACCATAGTTTCTTATTCAAAACCTGTTACATGCCACATACGATCCCTCAGGATCTCAGTGGGGTACCTCCGTGTAGCGGGTGCCACTGTGTGTGGGGGATTCCCCAAATAGATCTATCCACATAAAACAAGCGGTTCATAAAAGAATTAATGATCATGATATAAGTATCAGCGGGTATCCATAAGTCCCACATACAAGCATCAAGTAAAACACAATCACAGTTCATAAAACAACAGAGCATGTTAAATCCCAAAAACAGTAAGTAAAAGGGGATCACTAGAACTCACCTTAGGTGTTAAGCAAAAGAAACTCTTCGTGTGCCGGGAATATCTCAAGTCTAGAACCCTAACATGAATATATTAAGTGATTAGATACTGCTCTAAACCTACTTAAGGTTCAACAAGAGTGTCTAAGTCTTAGTTTGTCGGATTAAGCTTTGATTCGATTAGGGTTTGCATAAAAAGTTTCCTTTTATGGAAAGTCAAGGTTTCTCATACAATCAAGGATTTTTACATTATTAAGTCAAGAATATATGGTAAATATGCTATTCAAGTTACTAAAGGGCTCATTTAAGTCGGTTATGAAGTTTGGCAAAATTTTACAGTTTAGCCCCTGAAGTTTCAAAATTGACAGTTTCTACCCTCAAGTTTGGTTTCTTGCATTAGATGGCTTTTATAACCAAAAATCAGGTTCATGACCTTAAACTAACTTATTTTTAAGAAAATATACACAAACTTTCGAATTATGGGTTTGGTTTATTAATTACGCGTTTGACGTTCCCGGTTACGGTAAAACCGAAGGGTTTTAAATGGTTACCTATGAGTTTTCATGTTTTTGAGTCTTGGACTAGTAGCCAAATTTTTAAAGACATTTTTATAAGTTTCAAACCCCTTTAAATTAAAAAATTTGCCTCTAGTAGTTGAAAGACTCGTTTTTACGTTTAACCCGTTAAAACGCGTTTTTAACCGAATTTGACCATTTAAAAGCTCGTTTGACCAACTTTTCTACTTTATAAGTTATTTTTCCACTTAATCTTCTGAAGTAACATGGTTTTTATAATTTTTAACATTATACTCTGTAACACCCGCAATTTTATTAGACAACGGGAAATAATAAGGAGAAAAGAAAAGAAAGAGTAAGTAGAAGGGGGGTTATGTGTAAAAGTACAAGAAAGGAGAAATATCTGATATACATAGGGAGGGCCGCCCACTTCTTTCATTTTTCTCACAACCCCCAAATTCAGCGAGAGTTTTAGAGAGAGAAAGAGAACGGACTACGAGTTTGAAGGAAGAACAAGAAGAAGAGGAAGACGAGTTCGAGGTACTGGGTTCCACGGCTACTGATTTCGAAGGAGACATACCCAGCGGCACAACGTGAGTTCTAAGACCCCTTTTCTTTTACGTATTTTGAACGACTTTTGGGGCTGGAACACATATTAAAACTGTTTTCGAGCGGTGATCGCTCAATCAGTGTATGTATGTATGAGTATTAAGGTGTGTACGGTCCGTTTGGACTGCTATGCCGAGTGTATGTAAGATTTCTAGGGAAGGTAGATAAATCTCAGCATGTTGATCTTATGAGTACTGCCGAATGTATGTTTTATAAGTCCTTCTTAGGATATGCATGATGTCTAGTTGATTCTAAGCAGCTGATACAATAAATCAGTGCTAATGTATGTTGAGATGATGTATGGATTGTAGAAATGGCGCAGGGTAAGTTGCAGGTGCCTTTACTCAACCGCATTAACTAATGCGGGTGGCTAAGAAAAAATGCGGCCAAGGCATTACTCAGCCGCATTAACCAATGCGGCAGACTAAGGAAAATGCGGCCAAGGCATTACTCAACCGCATTAACCAATGCGGGAGACTAACTCGGGAAATGCGGTAAGTCATTCCTCATCCGCATTGACTAATGCGGATGAGGTAAATTAATGCGGTAAGGTCTTACCCATCCGCATTGACTAATGCGGAGGATCCGACTAATGCGGGTGAACTAAAATGTGAAATGCGGATCAGGCTTGGTAAGATCTGATTAATTTGAGGAAAATAAGTAACCTAGGCATGATAGTGATGATGATGTTGTGTGGTTGTACCTGTTGTATGCCATATATGAATGATGCCTAGTAGGATGATGAATGAATGAGATGTGTAAGTTCCCTATGATGTATGTATGTTAGTATGATGTTGCCATGATAAATGGTGAATACTGATGATATGTAAGTATGTATGTTCCCTATATATATATGTTTCATCTTTAATAACTTTACGTGAATGAATGAACGAGAGAAATGAAAGTATTATGAATGTAAAGTGAAAGATAATGAAAGAAGGAACATGATGAATGAACGCATGCATTAATGAAAGAGAGTAAGAAAGGCTTGCAAGCAAAATGAAGGAGGTGCACACCCCTGGCAGGTGTTAGCTCAACGGTGTACGGGTTAGCTACCCCGAAGGATGTACATCGGGTCAATCATTAAGATTGATAATGAGGTGAGCAACTTCGTGTTGCAAGAGACTCGGTTAGCAGGCAATCATAAGATTGTCACTGAGGTGAGCAGTCGCGCACTGCAACAGACTCGGCTAACGTATGTTAGAATGATAATGAGGTGAGCAACTTCGTGTTGCAAGAGACTCGGTTAGCAGGCAATCATAAGATTGTCACTGAGGTGAGCAGTCTCGCGCTGCAAGAGACTCGGCTAACGTATAATAGAAGTAAAGTGAAAAGATAAGTGGTGCATGTACCTACCCCAGGTGACTGGATCAGCATTTGTGCACAACGTTCGTGGCTAACCACCACAGGTCCAGCACCAGAAGTATGTATGATGAACGGGGGGTATGGTACATGTCACCGAATGTAATGAACGTTCGAACGAAAGTAATAAAGGAAGGAATGAATAAAATGAATGTTCGAACGTATGAAGTAAAAGTATGAATGAAAGTAAAGACATACGAAAGTATGTAAAGTATGTAAAGTATGAATGTATGAAAGTACACGAATGAAAGTAAGAAATGAATGAAGAGATAATAATAATATTATCTACGTGTACGTATGATGTGTGAGCACATGTATGAAAGAACAGTTAATAAAAATGAAAGTATGTTTTATGTTAAAACTAGAACTCACTCAGCAACGCTGACTTTTATGTGGTTTCCAGTTCGCAGGTAATGTTGCTGGGGATGGCACGAGGCGGCTACTCAGCTCTTTTGGGATGGCATTCTCCATTTAATAATGATGCAACGTCATGTGTTGTGGGTCCATAATGCGCGCAACACATTATGTTGCATGCAAGTGCAAGATTCCTTGATAATCCTGATAAACATGATTATTTAAGAAATCTTGCTTATGAAGGAAAATATATTTTTGAACATAATATCTTCTATATGAAGAAGAATATGTTTTCCTTCTTTTATGTTTTTTTGGTAAAGGTCGCTGTATGACCCTATGATTGCTGAGGATTCGAATAAACGAGATTTTCCTCGTTTTCTTATGCACCAGCAGCAATCATAGTATAGTTAAGCAATGTAAAGAAAAGCTTGTATTTTGTAATCAAGACAATGATGTAAAAGCTTTTATGATGAAATGAGAATGCATGTTTTATTAATTCCGCTGTGTATTTTATGATCATGTATTAAATGTATGTTTTACGTGTGACGATGACCAACAGTGAGGTGCCCGGTGAGCGGGGCCTTACAAGTTGGTATCAAAGCAAAAGTTTAAGTAAAATGGGTAAATTTTCATAACAAACCTAAACTTAAACTGAGAATGGGACAGGGAGAATGAGAATGCCATCTGAGTAGTCGCGTGCCATCAGGTATTTTCTTAAAGATTAACTGGTATTATGTGCGCTTGTTATGTGAATGACGTGTACTGTTAGACTGAGATACTAATGTAGTCAGGATAGGTGATGCTCGGGGTGCGAAGAGTAGAGTAAGTGGCTAATCACAACTGGCCACTGTAATTAGGGACTTACTGTACTTAACATAAACTGAGCTATTTCCTTGAATGACCGTGTTGGTGTTTTAATCTTTCAGTGTGATAGAAGATGGTCGGTGATAGATCATCTGATGCTTCCCGTGATGGTGAACGTGGTGATGAGCCGCGTATCACGCGAGGAAGACTTAGGAAAGAGAAAGTAGTTCGTGAGGAGAACGAGGTTCCTCACCAGGAAGAGACGGACGAGAGCGCCAAGTTGAGAGCCTCGGTAAAAGAGGCAGTGATTGAGGAAGTGCACCAGGTTATGCAGACGATTCTACCGACTGTGATGACCGAAGCGATAAAGGCAGTACGAGAGGAGGATAGACGAGGGAGGAATCGGTCCTCGGGTAGACAGCAACAGGCAGGGTAGAAACAGTATTGTCTGATGATGAAGAGGATGAGGAGGAAGAACAGGTACGGGAGACAGCCCGGGGTTGTGACTACGGGAAATTTATGAGGTGCAAGCCTCCGACTTTTGATGGTTCGGGTACGGCTGCTGATGCTCACCAATGGGTGAGAGAGATGGAGGCGGTCCTTGATATTAGTGACTGCCGAGAGGATAAGAAGGTAAAGTTTGCTACCCACTCGTTTACGGGGACGGCATTGTGCTGGTGGGACAATATTGTCCAGGCCGAGGGTAGCAGGGCCATTGGGAAATTGAAGTGGTCTGAGTTGAAGAGGATGGTGATCGAGGAGTTTAGCCCTCGTCGAGAGATGGACAGAGTTGAGAGGGAGTTCCTGCAGTTGGAAGCGGGAACGATGACCCACCAACAATACACGACCAAGTTCAACGACATGGCACGGTTGGTGCCAGAGCAAGTGACGCCGGTGTCCCGCAAGATTAACCGGTATATTCAGGGGTTGCCAGCCGAAATTCGTTGGCATTTGATTTCTGCCCGACCCAGTACTTTCAGGTCGGCGGTGGATTTAGCCGGTAGGCTGTACGATGAACGGGATGCGATGGTAAAATCTGAGGGCAGTAAGAAGGGAAGTGATGAGAGGAAGTGGCAGGGAAAGAGGTTCGGTCGGGGTGATACTTCGACAAGTAGCAAGAAGGCACGGGTGGATGAACGCCGTGTGGTTGTGACAGGTGCAGGGTCGAGAAAGTGTGGGAAGTGTGGGCGAGAGCACGGTGGTGAATGCAGATGGGGGCTGAATGTATGTTTTAAGTGTGGAAAGCCCGGTCATATGGCTAAGGAGTGTAGGGCGATGAAGTGCTTTAACTGCGGGGAAAGTGGTCATATGAACAAAGATTGCAAGAAGCCGAGGCCTGGGAGTTCCGGCGGGAAGAAGGCAGTGGGTGAAGGGTCGAAGGCAAGCGCCAGAGCATTCACGATGACGCAGGAAGAGGCTAGGACGGACCCTGATGTAGTGTCCGGTACGTTTCTGGTGAACCAAACTCTAGCCTCAGTATTATTTGATTCAGGTGCCAGTAGGAGTTTTATTTCTGCTGCTTTTAGTGCCAAATTGCCTGTTAGTAGTAGGCGTGTGGATGTGCCGTTTGATGTAGAGACTGCTATAGGTAAAACCACCCGAATTTCTGAGGTAATTGAGGGTTGCGATGTAGAACTGGAGGGTCACAAGTTCCCAGTTAAACCTTTGCGATGACGTTAGGAGGTTTCGATTTGGTGCTTGGAATGGATTGGTTGGCAGATTTCGAGGCGAACATCGTGTGTCGCAAGAAGATGATCAGTTTGACAGCGCTTGACGGTAGTCCAGTGACAGTTTATGGGGATCGGGTTACTACGATTCCGAAAGTGATCTCAATGGCAGTGGCGGGGAAATGTATGAGGCGTGGATGTAACGCCTATTTATGTTATGTGAACGATGTAGAGAAGCCAGCACCACAACTGTCTGATGTTCCGGTTGTGTGTGAGTTCCCAGATGTGTTCCCGGAAGACTTATCGGGATTGCCACCTGACAGAGAGATCGAGTTCCAGATTGATTTAGTACCAGGCGCCCAACCTGTTGCAAAAGCACCATACCGATTGGCCCCGACAGAGATGAAAGAGTTGATGGAACAGTTACAAGAGCTGCTGGATAAGGGGTTTATTAGACCGAGTATCTCACCTTGGGGTGCTCCGGTCCTGTTTGTAAAGAAGAAGGACGGTAGCATGAGGATGTGCATCGACTACCGTGAATTGAATAAGCTGACAGTGAAGAACCGATACCCCTTGCCAAGGATCGATGACTTATTTGACCAACTTCAAGGTGCTAGTTGGTTTTCACGTATAGATCTTCGATCAGGTTACCATCAACTGAAGGTGAAGGAACAAGATATCCCTAAAACAGCTTTTCGTACGCGCTACGGTCATTATGAGTTTCTGGTCATGTCTTTCGGTTTGACCAACGCGCCAGCTGCTTTTATGGATCTGATGAACAGGGTGTGCCGGCCGATGTTGGATAAATCAGTGATTGTATTCATTGATGATATCCTGATTTATTCAAAGAGTGAGACTGAGCATGCCGGTCACATTCACGAAGTTCTGGAGACGTTGAGAAGGGAGAAGTTGTATGCTAAATTCTCCAAGTGCGCGTTCTGGTTGCGTGAAGTTCAATTCTTGGGTCACGTGGTAAATCCGGATGGGATTACGGTCGATCCGGCGAAAGTGGAAGCAGTGATGCAATGGAAGTCTCCGAAGACGCCGTCCGAGATCCGTAGTTTCTTGGGCTTGGCGGGTTACTACCGAAGGTTCATCCAAGACTTTTCCAAAATTTCTTCTCCACTGACGAAGTTGACCCGGAAGGATGTGAAGTTTGTATGGGGTCAAGCTCAAGAGAAGGCGTTTGAAGAACTGAAGACGAGATTGACCCAAGCTCCAGTATTGGCATTACCCGAAGGGAGTGAAGATTTGGTGGTGTATTCTGATGCCTCCTACTCGGGGTTGGGATGTGTATTGATGCAGAGAGGAAGGGTGATAGCTTATGCATCCCGACAGCTGAAAGTTCATGAGGTTAATTACCCTACTCATGACTTGGAGCTCGCAGCTGTGGTTTTCGCGTTGAAGATTTGGCGGCACTATTTGTACGGGACGAAGTGCACCATCTTCACGGACCACAAAAGCTTGAAGTACTTCTTCGAGCAGAAAGATCTGAATATGAGGCAGAGACGGTGGTTGGAACTAATAAAAGACTACGATTGTGAAATCCATTACCACCCGGGCAAAGCTAACGTGGTGGCTGATGCCCTTAGCCGAAAAGAGAGGCCCGAGCCGATTCAGGTGAAAGCATACCAGTTAATCATGACCTCAGACATGATGAAACAAGTCAGAGAGTTCCAGGATGAAGCATTGAAAGATGAACATCTTAACTCTGAACGAATGAGAGGACTGGTAGCGGAGCTAGTAGAGAACACGACGGGCGTAAAAACCCGGTTTGCGCGTATGTGGATTCCTCGTCTTGGGGATCTACGAATGAAGATTTTGGATGAAGCTCATAAGTCTCGATACTCCATTCATCCCGGTGCTACCAAATGTACCAAGATATGAAGAAAGATTACTGGTGGCCGGGTATGAAACGCGACGTGGGGGAGTATGTGAGTAAATGCCTCACGTGTTTGCAAGTGAAGGCGGAGCACCAAAAGCCGTATGGAAAGATTCAACCTTTGGACATCCCGGAGTGGAAGTGGGAACACATCACCATGGATTTCATCACAAAGCTGCCACGTACCCCGAAAGGGTATGATACGATCTGGGTGATTGTGGATCGATTGACGAAGAGTGCTCACTTCTTACCGATGCGGGAGACATATTCGTCCGAGAAGTTGGCTGATCTTTTCATCAAAGAGATCGTGACTCGTCATGGTGTGCCGGTGTCGATTGTGTCTGATCGCGACACCCGGTTTACATCTAAATTCTGGAAGAAATTCCACGATGCCATGGGGACGAGATTACATATTAGCACGGCTTATCATCCTCAAACTGATGGTCAGTCTGAAAGGACCATTCAGACCTTGGAGGACATGCTCCGAGCATGTGTTATCGATTTCGGAGGAAGTTGGGATGACCATCTACCGTTAGCGGAGTTCTCGTACAACAACAGTTATCATGCCAGTATTGGCATGCCACCCTACGAGATGTTATACGGTAGAAGATGCAGGACCCCCGTCTGTTGGGGTGAAATTGGTCAGAAAGAATTGGGAAGCGTCGAAGTGGTAGAGGCTACGACTGAAAAGCTCGAAAGAATTAAAGCATATATGAAGGCGGCCAAAGACCGACAGAAGTCGTATGCTGACAAACGACGCAGACCAATTGAGTTCCAAGTGGGAGACCGGGTTATGTTGAAGGTCTCACCTTGGAAAGGGATCATTCGATTCCGGAAGCGAGGTAAGTTGAGTCCGCGATATATAGGCCCTTTCCGAATTGTTGCTCGAGTAGGGGAGGTGGCCTATAGGTTAGATTTGCCAGATGAACTAAGTGGAATCCACCCGACTTTCCACGTGTCTCATCTGAGGAAGTGTCTAGCGGATGAGGACATGGTCGTTCCACTGGATGATATAGAAGTAGACGAAAAGCTCAATTATGTAGAGCAACCAGTGGCGATCATAGATCGTAAAGAAAAGAGGTTGAGAAATAAAGTGGTTCCCCTTGTGCGTGTACAGTGGCGGCACAGGAAGGGATCCGAGTCGACGTGGGAAACTGAAGAAGAAATGAGGCAACATTACCCACGGCTATTTGAGGGATGACAGGTTTCGGGGACGAAACCTAAAATAAGGGGGGTGGACTTGTAACACCCGCAATTTTATTAGACAACGGGAAATAATAAGGAGAAAAGAAAAGAAAGAGTAAGTAGAAGGGGGGTTATGTGTAAAAGTACAAGAAAGGAGAAATATCTGATATACATAGGGAGGGCCGCCCACTTCTTTCATTTTTCTCACAACCCCCAAATTCAGCGAGAGTTTTAGAGAGAGAAAGAGAACGGACTACGAGTTTGAAGGAAGAACAAGAAGAAGAGGAAGACGAGTTCGAGGTACTGGGTTCCACGGCTACTGATTTCGAAGGAGACATACCCAGCGGCACAACGTGAGTTCTAAGACCCCTTTCTTTTACGTATTTTGAACGACTTTGGGGCTGGAACACATATTAAAACTGTTTTCGAGCGGTGATCGCTCAATCAGTGTATGTATGTATGAGTATTAAGGTGTGTACGGTCCGTTTGGACTGCTATGCCGAGTGTATGTAAGATTTCTAGGGAAGGTAGATAAATCTCAGCATGTTGATCTTATGAGTACTGCCGAATGTATGTTTTATAAGTCCTTCTTAGGATATGCATGATGTCTAGTTGATTCTAAGCAGCTGATACAATAAATCAGTGCTAATGTATGTTGAGATGATGTATGGATTGTAGAAATGGCGCAGGGTAAGTTGCAGGTGCCTTTACTCAACCGCATTAACTAATGCGGGTGGCTAAGAAAAAATGCGGCCAAGGCATTACTCAGCCGCATTAACCAATGCGGCAGACTAAGGAAAAATGCGGCCAAGGCATTACTCAACCGCATTAACCAATGCGGGAGACTAACTCGGGAAATGCGGTAAGTCATTCCTCATCCGCATTGACTAATGCGGATGAGGTAAATTAATGCGGTAAGGTCTTACCCATCCGCATTGACTAATGCGGAGGATCCGACTAATGCGGGTGAACTAAAATGTGAAATGCGGATCAGGCTTGGTAAGATCTGATTAATTTGAGGAAAATAAGTAACCTAGGCATGATAGTGATGATGATGTTGTGTGGTTGTACCTGTTGTATGCCATATATGAATGATGCCTAGTAGGATGATGAATGAATGAGATGTGTAAGTTCCCTATGATGTATGTATGTTAGTATGATGTTGCCATGATAAATGGTGAATACTGATGATATGTAAGTATGTATGTTCCTTATATATATATGTTTCATCTTTAATAACTTTACGTGAATGAATGAACGAGAGAAATGAAAGTATTATGAAGTAAAGTGAAAGATAATGAAAGAAGGAACATGATGAATGAATGCATGCATTAATGAAAGAGAGTAAGAAAGGCTTGCAAGCAAAATGAAGGAGGTGCACACCCCTGGCAGGTGTTAGCTCAACGGTGTACGGGTTAGCTACCCCGAAGGATGTACATCGGGTCAATCATTAAGATTGATAATGAGGTGAGCAACTTCGTGTTGCAAGAGACTCGGTTAGCAGGCAATCATAAGATTGTCACTGAGGTGAGCAGTCGCGCACTGCAACAGACTCGGCTAACGTATGTTAGAATGATAATGAGGTGAGCAACTTCGTGTTGCAAGAGACTCGGTTAGCAGGCAATCATAAGATTGTCACTGAGGTGAGCAGTCTCGCGCTGCAAGAGACTCGGCTAACGTATAATAGAAGTAAAGTGAAAAGATAAGTGGTGCATGTACCTACCCCAGGTGACTGGATCAGCATTTGTGCACAACGTTCGTGGCTAACCACCACAGGTCCAGCACCAGAAGTATGTATGATGAACGGGGGGTATGGTACATGTCACCGAATGTAATGAACGTTCGAACGAAAGTAATAAAGGAAGGAATGAATAAAATGAATGTTCGAACGTATGAAGTAAAAGTATGAATGAAAGTAAAGACATACGAAAGTATGTAAAGTATGTAAAGTATGAATGTATGAAAGTACACGAATGAAAGTAAGAAATGAATGAAGAGATAATAATAATATTATCTACGTGTACGTATGATGTGTGAGCACATGTATGAAAGAACAGTTAATAAAATGAAAGTATGTTTTATGTTAAAACTAGAACTCACTCAGCAACGCTGACTTTTATGTGGTTTCCAGTTCGCAGGTAATGTTGCTGGGGATGGCACGAGGCGGCTACTCAGCTCTTTTGGGATGGCATTCTCCATTTAATAATGATGCAACGTCATGTGTTGTGGGTCCATAATGCGCGCAACACATTATGTTGCATGCAAGTGCAAGATTCCTTGATAATCCTGATAAACATGATTATTTAAGAAATCTTGCTTATGAAGGAAAATATATTTTTGAACATAATATCTTCTATATGAAGAAGAATATGTTTTCCTTCTTTTATGTTTTTTGGTAAAGGTCGCTGTATGACCCTATGATTGCTGAGGATTCGAATAAACGAGATTTTCCTCGTTTTCTTATGCACCAGCAGCAATCATAGTATAGTTAAGCAATGTAAAGAAAAGCTTGTATTTTGTAATCAAGACAATGATGTAAAAGCTTTTATGATGAAATGAGAATGCATGTTTTATTAATTCCGCTGTGTATTTTATGATCATGTATTAAATGTATGTTTTACGTGTGACGATGACCAACAGTGAGGTGCCCGGTGAGCGGGGCCTTACATACTCATTTTTCTTTGATTTTCCTCAAAAACGTCACCCGGTTAGTACCCGTTTTTACTTAAAAATCCATTTAAATTACCTTTTGACCACTAAAATTTCCCATTGACTCCAGAACACTTTATTAATCCTTAATGAACGTGGAATTCTCTTTAAAATGTTTATAGCCCAAGCTTTCTTGTTTTTAAGTAGTTTTACCATGTTTTTGGGTCCCGAAAGTGACTAAAATGGGTCCAATCACAACATGTCTTTTATTCCAGAGATTAACCATTATTAAAACTATTAATATTCATATTTCGGTCCCAAATTGTGGCCTAGTTGTTCTACACATCCATAGACTTTAAATATATAGAAAATGTCATAACCGACTATTACACATGTGTAAATCATTGTAACTTGAGTTTAAACATTACCAAAACTTTGTTTAACTTAAAAATAAGATTTTTGGGGTGTTTAAAAGTTATTTTTGAGCAGGTTATGACCCTTGTTTGAGTGGGTTTTCAAACAAGTGTTTATAGTGTGTGGTTATATGTAGAAAGAAGGATTTTTCAAGGCGTTCTTATGCTATAACCTCCCATTCATGGTGTACACCCATTTGTAACATTCAAAACAGGTTATTAGAAGTTTTATGAACCATTAAAAAGCAGGTTACAAGTTTAGTTTTCAAAGGTTTCAAGGTACACAAGTTAGATGGTGCAAAAACACCAAAAATAGGGTTTTCAAGAGGTAAATCGGGTTCTACCTGTTAGAATGACTATCATATCATGCGATTTACCTTCAAGAACGTTGGGAAATCGTCAAGAACAAAGTGATGGTGAGATATTTCTGCTACAACAAGGAAAGGTAAGGTTTTTAGGTGAAAAATGAAGAAAACATGAGAAATGACCAAAACTGACAACATGGAGCTTACACTTGATGTAACTCACGGTTTGGAGGGTGTTGATGGTCGTGGATGGCCAGAAACTCCTTGGACTTGGCTGTAGAATCTCGAACAAAGGCTAGAACCCATGAGTTTGCAAGATTCAAGCACCGAAAGCTCTTAAACCTTCACTTCTTTGCGGTTTGAGCTTGGCCGATGGTGGTGATGATGTTGTTCTTGATTATGAGCTGAAAATGGAGAGGGAATCCAAGAGAGTGTGTGTGTGTGTTCTGGTGATAAAATCTGAGAGGGAGAAAGGGATGAATGAGGGTGGAGTGTGGTTCTTGCAAAGCATTTGCATGGAGTGGGAGTGGTGGGTATGTGGGTGTTGTAGAAGAGAGGAGAGTGGAGGAGGGGGGGCGATTTTGGAATCTTGTGAGGATTTCGGTTTTTAAATTTTAATTAGTAATTAATATTATGTGTAGTATTATTTGTAGTGTTGTGTAGTATTTTAGATGGTAAAAGTTTCTAGTTAGTTGATTTGTCTTGTGCATGATTATGCATGCATTAGTCAAAATTAATGTGTGTATGCACACACTTTTAATTGTTTAAATTAATATTTTAAATTCTACTTAGGGTGACTAATTAACATTACCGGGCACTAAGTTTCTAAAAGATAAGACTTGAAATAACTAAATTCACAAAAATTACATAAAATCATAAAAATGGATCAAATAACAAATGGTGATTCTAATATTATTGATATAGTTAAATAGTTTCTATTATTAGTACTCATAAGATGGGAAATGATGCAATTAAATTAGGGTTTAGAATAGTGACCTTGGGACCGGTTGTCACATCATGTGACCAAGAAAGAGACTCCCAAGAGTTCTAAGAAGAATTCAGCTTTGGAAGGAAAATTTGTTTCCTTCGGAGGAAAGAAGAAGGCAAGTGGAAAATTGCCTTCGGAAGGAAATCTGGTCTCGGAAGAAAGGAATACTTCCGAAGCACTGAAGTCTGCTGCAGTGTTAGAAGGATCTTCCGAACGTCCAGTTATCAAAACTTCCGTAGTCTTAAAAGCTTCCAAAGTGTTGAAGGTCAAGTCCAAACTTCCAAAGGTGGTGTGGAAGTCAAGGAAAGACCAAGTGACTGAAAATTATCCATCAACAACAGCAAGAGATCCTCAAAGCACAACTATAGGATCTATTACTGTTTCATTACCTTCTACTTCCTTTGATGAGCCCAAGACCAATAAGGCTTGGGTTTTCAAATGTAACTAATCATTTTCTTTATGCAGGAACAGCTCATGACAAACAAAAATGTCTGGATCATTGATAGTGGCTGTTTCAGGCACATGACAGGCAATAGGTCACTACTTCAAAACTTTGAAAGGATTGATGGAGGACCAGTTGCTTTTGGAGGAGATGAAGGAGGTTACATTTCTGGAAGGGGCAAGGTCACAAATGGGAAGCTCAGTATTGAGAAGGTAAACGTTGTTAAGGTGCTTGGATACAATCTTCTGAGTGTATCTCAATTTTGTGATCAGAGTCATAACATGCTCTTTACTGAGCATGAGTGCATTGTTCTCAAGCCCGGGGTGATTATTCCTCATGAGCATATCCTGCTCAGAGCCCCTAGGAGAGGGAACATGTACAAGATGGACTTGCAAGAAATATCTCCCTCAGGAGAAGTTTCATGCTTTCTATCTAAAGCCAATAGTGATGAGTCTTTTCTCTGGCATAAAAGAATATGCCATGTAAACTTTAAAAACATGCATAAGCTGATTAAGAATGATTTGGTAATCAGAATGCCAAAGAAAGAGTTTACAAGTGATGACCATTGTGTTGCATGCTTGAAAGGGAAGCAACATAAGGTATCTCATAAGCCTAAGGAAAGAAACTCCATCACTACACCCCTACACTTGTTACATATGGATCTCTTTGGCCCCAATAGTGTAATGAGTTTAGGAAGCACCTCTTACTGTCTAGTGATCACAGATGACTTTACAAGATCACTTGGGTCTTCTTTCTTAGAACTAAGGATGAGACCACTGAGATTCTGAAGAATTCATCTTCAGGATTGAGAATCAATGTGATCACAAGGTCAAAACCATAAGATGTGATCAAGGAACTGAATTTAAGAACCAAATCCTTGACACATTTTGTGATGAAAAGGGTATTACAAGACAATACAGTGCTCCCAGGACTCCTCAACAAAATGGTGTTGCTGAGAGGAGAAACAGGACACTGATTGAAGCTGCAAGAACCATGTTGTCTGACTTTAAGCTGCCCATCACCTTCTGGGAAGAGGCAGTCAACACTGCCTGGTATGTACAAAACAGAGTTTTAGAGGTTAAGACTCCTTATGAACTTTGGCATAAGAGAAAACTTTCATTGGTTTTCTCAGGTCATTTGGATGTCCATGCAGCATCTTGAATACCAAAGATCAAATTGCCAAGTTTGCTGAGAAATCAGATGATGGACACTTTATTGGATACTCTTCTCAAGCTAAAGCTTATAGAGTATACAATCTTAGAACTAGAGTAGTTGTGGATTCAGCCAATGTGACTTTCAATGAGCACACTCCTAATGTGAAAGGTTCTGGTCCGGATTGGCTATTTGATCTTGATTTAGTTACCAACTGTTTTAGCAAATCTTGTGAGAATGTTTCAGGATCTTGGACACTCCTGATGTTTTCTCCTTCCAATACTTCGCTTCATGCTATGAGGATTTGACTCACAAACTTATTGCATTACTATCTCCATATGCCCAAGCACAATGTGGTTCCATATGTGCTCTACAGTTTAGCTTTAGTTACCATGTTTATCTTACCTAATGACGCTAGATTACACATCTAGATTCTATAAGGAGTTCCATCCCTCGTCACCGATGCTTGTCGAGTTCAAATCAAGGATGCGTAGGGGACTCTTACAGTCCGTGTAAATGATACACCAACCTCATACGTGTAACGTATTCATGTCTTAGGGTAAGTACCACAATAATTACCCTGGGTCGTGCGTGGTATAGTTCTTTTCATGCACTTTGTTGTCACGCAACATATGTGATTTTCTTTGCTTCTCTGCCCTAACGCATATTCCATCCTTTGTGGTGTTGGGTCGTAGAACATCACCAAAATTATTCTTTCCGACTGGAAGAGCAATATCAGCACATTGTCAGTCTCTCCGTCAACATTTAAAACGTCTAGTTCTGTGCACGTCTCTGTTCAAACCCTTGTCTTTCTGAGTTAATAGTATCAATAGTTGTGTGATTCAAGGGAAGTTTGCGATGATTTGATGGTAGTGTCCCATCATCTCTAAGTGTTACCGCATTTCCGATAGCATCTTAAATGTTTCCCCACTTCTTAACCACTTAGATCTTCCCAGGTCAATGTGTTCATGGACCACGAGTCCGGGAAAACTCTCCCGAGTCCAACTCGGACTCATAACTTGACCTAACTCTTCTTCTTGCAACACAATTTACCCCCAATTGCTTTTATTCATCTATTCTTGATTCAAGAGTAGTTAGGGGTGTACTCTATAATTACGGTCATGTTTTTATCTTAGTCAGGTCGTTCTCTCGGCTCCTCGGATTCATGGATACTGTTGGAGCGTTAGAAAGTCCGAACGTCTTAATTTAAGGACTCTTCGCGTCCAAACCAAGTTCTAGACACTGTCTTTGGCACTTCGTCATCATGGATCCCTGACTGTTGATATCACGATGAAGATCACTGTTAGGGAACCATAGAGTTTGCTGTAACTGATCGTATGGATTGATGATTCTGGGAAGAGGACGTCAATCCTTCACAGTCGGCCTGGCTCGGTACGCGGTAAACGATGCATATGCGAGGCAATCGATCCTTCATTTTGACAATGATGTTAGTGCTTCCATTGTGGTCGGCTTGCCCAAATGAGACCCTACTCTATAGTCTTGCACCTGACTTGATGGTTCTTTCCTTTCCGAAGGTTCTAGCTGATAGAACGTTCTCATCATCGTTGTAGTTCCAAGAATTTGATCTATTTAAGTTTCCACTTGTCAAATTGGGGTAAGTTGAATCGTCATTAAGAAGTACCTCCAGGGAATCTCATACTATCGGGGTATCTTCCATCTTCCTATTTACTGTTTTCCTTTCCACTGTAGCACCAGTTAGGTTTTCTTGATCTCCTTGTCTCCTGTTCATATTTTACTAATATTCTCCAAAGCTTCTACGGTCCTTCCGTGTTACGCTCTACTGGTTGAGGTGAAGTATCATTCACTCTTCCCCAAGCTACAGTGCCCGCTCTTCTATGGTATTTGCCCATTATGTTGGCTCATGTGGCACGTGTATGACATCTCTTTTGTCAACTTATGAAATCGGTAAGCATGAGCAGTAAAGTAAATCCATTCTCGTATTTGTTTTCACCCCAACGGTCATTACTTATACCTTGACCCAATAGGTCACGTACTTGTTCGGAATCATATATACTCAATCCTTTTTACCCATGGTAGTGGCTAGCCTTCTAGTGACTGATCGTCACTCTTGTCTTTCGGTTTATGATACCGTTCTTGAGGTCTATACCCATTTCTACGTTCTCGATGCAACGGATTGAAACTATTGTTCCAGCAACCTGCCAAACTCCTTCGATTTGGGCATCTCAACTATTTATCTGTAACTCTGCCGGATCATCATACAGCCCAGTCCGGTCACGTCCCTGGTATAGCGAAGGTGTTTATATATAGGGTTCCCCGCAACGTTCCTACCACACCCACGTATACCGAGGACGATGTCCAAACTGGTCATATGACTCCCGTCACTTCCTTCCTATCATATTAGAATCTACCAAGGAGCAATAGTACCATGTACACGCAGTAAACACGTTCACCGAGGCGAACACGAAGGAAACGTCCCATAGATGCCGGGTTATGAAGTCCGATGTGATCCTTGCTAAGGTTTCCGATTTGTTTGTATGCGTTCTTGGATAATCGATTTTGGTGCTTAACACCTAAAATTATCTTGATAGGGATTCTATCTTTTCCCGAGCAGGAGGAGGATTCGTACTACTATTACCGTTATCCCACGAAACGGTTTGTCGGGTCTCGCATGCACGGAAAATTACAATTACGTGTGCATCCGTAATGATAAGTTGCATTGCATGGTCGACTCAGCTCCCTTTCGGAGTTAACTTGTCCTGCTGAGTACAGAGGAGCACCCGAAAGGGCATTTACTCTAGTAAATGACGTCTAGGGAGTCCGTTTTGTATAATCTGATGTACGGAATTGTTGTCATCTAGCCCGACCACACCGTGGGTCTTGGCTGTTGTTGTTAAATTAACTGCCATGATCATGTTGTAACATTCAACATATAGGTCCTGCACAAAATTTTGGAGCACTTAACTCTCCTCAATAAACGTATGTGGTAAGATTTGACCCAACTTTCAATGCTCTTTAAAAGAATTCTTACTGTCATGTCAATCCCCCAGTTGAGTTTACAACCGCACGCATGACGGAAGAAACTCCTTTTCCGAGGCCTTCGCAAGGCACGACACATAATATAACAGCCCAAGATCTCCTAACCGGGAAGTCATAGTTGGCACATAAGGCGGGCATCACCTCACAATGGACAATCCACAGCATTGATGTCATTCATCTTAAGCGAATCATATAGATTACTCATGCCCATGAATTAATGGCATTCCGATAATTGTTCACCATAGCATCCAAAGATGTATGTATAGCATCTCTTTTAGTCTGACAAGTCTGAACAAGGCACACAAAGCGTCGAAAGAGACGAGGATAAGTTAAGTCTTGGGGCTTTGTTTCTTTGTTCTAACTCGTACGTCACCTGGCATGGCTGCCTTTACTGTCGAATGATTAGAGGGGCTCAGATGCTGATCCGAGTACTCACCCCACAGGATATTCTCATCAACGGACATTTCAAATCTGATGTGTTTGGCCGAGAATTCCCTCTTCCTTGCCGTCATATGACTTACTAGTCCTGTTTCATCAAGTTGTAGCAACCCTCTGGGTAACCTGACACTCAGGGTCCCGCTTTAAGGCATTCTTCACGACTCCTCAAACTAGGGTTCCTTAGAATTTGTTGGGACGGTAGGGATGGCCGATGTAGACCGCATAATAGACAGTTCTCATACAACAGGGTTGTCTTTCCCTTCTCCTTCAGATTTAATAGAATTAACTTCCTCAAACTCGGACTCAGTGTCCGAAGTCTTACGTAGTTCTTGTTCCATGATGATTCCTCCGGGTCCAGTACCCGTAGCTTGTAAAGTAATGTGGTGTGCAGAGGGAACGGAAAATCCAGTATAGGTCATCCTATAAGGAGAAGGTATAAATACCTTTCCTCAGGGTGATATAGATCAAGCAGTGATGTAATAGAATAAATAAAATAAGAGGAACGAACATGCAATATCAGAAGCATACAGTCCTAGCATGCATTCTACATGAAGGTTCCTAGGTTATAGTCTAGGTCAAGTGAATTGCCTAATTCTCTACAACCAAGTGCTCTGATACCAATCTGTCACACCTCCGCTTATAGCGGAAACACGAGGATGTAACGGACGGGATCGTCATAACACATTGTTAAGTTATTAGAGTTGCATTAAATGATGAAGACCAACGTGTCATGACGTCACCGGACACAAATGGAGACTTGTGTCATGGTTAGTCAGTTCCAAGACAAACATAGTCATACAAAACAAATATGTATAAGTCCCACAACCCGGGATAGAGTAATCAAATGTGAATAACAAATAAATGTCAAATACAACTGTCGAAGACGTCCAAAGTTTTAATGATGTAAGACTAAAGTCATCACTAAGGCTGCATCCCTAGCAATTCTCAATGATTGTTACCTGAAAAGATATGCTCAAAATGGTCAACATAATGTTGGTGAGTTCGCAGTTTTAAATAATAACAAAAACTTGATGCTGTGTAATAGTGTAGTAGGACATGCGTGCATACAGTTATCAACAAGTAATATCACATGAGCATCACAACTAAGCCTACGACGTACACAAAGAAATTGTCAGAACATATTCATCCTAGACCCGTACCTGGCCATAGTTGGTAATTAACTAGTATACCAACCCTAGGATGGGGGTGTCAGCCCAATAGTACTATCAATATCAGTCTATCGGCTCCAACACCGTAGTTATATAGTTGTGAAACAGAACCACAAAGACAACTCGTGCATGTACTAGATAATTACTTTCAAACATGTAAACACAACAGTCCCAAAATAATTGAATATGTTTACAGCATAAAAAGGGTGAGCATACTTTTCCCCCTTAATTGTAAATGGTTAATATGAAAACAGGGCCGCGAAACTCACCTTGAAATGAGATGAAAACAAATGAATAAAAGACTTCAACGAGTGAGAGCAGCAAACGATCAAACACCTATAATTAGTTATTATAAAATCTTAAGACGAGTCTAAAGAGAATAGATACGTTCGGTTGGTTTCGGGTCGGTTCGGGTTTGTCGTGCGCCACACACACATAATATATATAATTCATACCACTCAACATACTATATTAGTAAATTAGTAATAATCATAATAATAATAATAATAATAATATAAAATAATAATAATAATAGTAGTAGTAATAGTAGTAGCGATAATAATGATAATAATAACGATGATTATGATAGTAGTAACAATAATAATAATAATAATAATCATAATGATAATGACAAAATATAGCCTCACTCATATATGATCATACATGTATAAATATAACGTTCGCACATACATACTTTAATATATACACATATGTAACCAAACACGCTCATATAATCGTTAACATCCACTAATCAACACATATACATTTATACATAGACTCACATTATAGTAATACTTATGTTCATATATATATATATATAACACATGTCTACCTAAGCCTCATACATCTCATATACATATATACCTTTATAAGTTTATATATTCATACATAATATACACATATTAATACATACATTCACATATCCATACACACCCATGACTCACACACACAAAACACACTACACACACACATGGTACATACACATACCTACAATGGACACACACATTCCCTTAGTACAAGCACACACATTTCAGCCACACACAAAAAAAAATCGCAGCGCACACACACAAAATCGCAGCAGGCACACACACTCATACACCTACACACACCCGCACACACATAAACTCGGTTCACACACACACAAAATATGCACAAACACACACACGCACGTCGCATATACATAACACACACACCCACACGCCTCACACACACTACACACACAACCCATACGCACACACAGCACACAACACACTCACACTCTACACACACAACCCATACGCACACACAGCACACAACACACTCACACACTCACCGTCGCACACACACATGCACGGCCAAATCATCGCAGAACGCATACATACTTATATACACACGATTCGCGACATATACACACATATATATACAATTCGCGACATATACATATACATACGCACAAAATACATACATACGCACACACGAGAGCTTACGAAACAACCCGAAACGAACCGATTCAAACCGAGACGAAAAACCGAAACGAAATGTAACGAAACGAAACAAAACGAGATTCGGAACGACCGGTTACTTGCGAAATGGCTAAACGGTGGTGCGACGGCAACCGGCGGTGGTTAACGGCGACGAATTGAGGCTGTTCGGTGGCGTACGGTGATGGACGGCTTGGGGGGGGGCGTTTAGGTTAAGGCCGAAGGTTTATATATATTTTTTGTTATTTGCAATTTAGTCCTCAACCTTAAATTAATTATTCCCTCAAGTTTGGTTTAATTACACTTTAAACCCTTGACTTTAATTATATAATAATAATATTAATATTAATTATAATAACCATATTTATATTAATTTAATAATAATAATACAATATTACAATAATAATAATTATAATCATGATTATACTAATAATATTAATAATAATAATACAATAATAATATTAAATATTCATTTGTAATGTTAATAAATTTTATATTATATAAAAATATAATAAATAATATTAGGGTTAACACGAGACAGACGTACGAAAAGATTCGATTCGAAAATAAATTAATTACGCAAAATAATAATAAATGCACGAGAAGAAAAGAATTAACGGATTTCGAGTCAATTGACGGACCTGAAGGTGACGGATGTCACAGTTCACCCTTCAAGTTATTACATGTTTCTTGTCAATTGAAGTCTTGACAACCTTGGTAGATTTGAGATCAAGGAATGGGAATAGTCATCAAGGTGTGGTCATCACTCCTAGCTTGGTGGTGTATTTCCCAAAGTATGACTCTTAACTACCAAACGAGAGCTTGATCCTAACTCATTATTGAGGATCCACTAGAATAAAATGAGCTAACTTACCATTAAGGTAAGGATAATCACTCCTATCTTAACGGTAAAGTTTTATAGAAACAAAATATAGCAAAATGAAAAGCTTCATCAGAGTACAGAATTCACTCCTACTTTGATGAGGTCATTCCATTTGAGGAAAATACCATCCATAAAATTTTAAACGGGTGAAATTATCATCAAGGTATGGATTTCACGCCTATCTTAATGATTGAATTTCATAATAACAAGAAAACAATCGAGAATTGACCTTTGTCACCAAAGTACGGGATTCAATCCTATTTCGGTGAGGTCATTTCATTCGTGAAATACGAGTTCCAAAGAAAAATGATTGAAATCCGCCCTCAAAACAAGGAAATCACCCTGATTCAGAGGATGTGATTTCATAAAACACACAATAGAAAAATTGAAAAACATCATCAAGATACGAAATTTTACTCCTATTTTAAGGAGTTAAATTCCATTAGTAAAATACGAATTCATAAAAATAAAAAGAAGGAAAATGATCATCAAGGTAAGGAATTCACTTCTGTCTTGACGATGAAATTTCATAAGAACAGTAATAGCGAATGGAAAGTCATCACCAAAGTAAGGGAGTCACCCCTGTTTTGATGAGATAGAATCATTTAGGAGATACGAGTGTCCTTAGTCATAAGTCGACTTGCGGACTCTTGCATTGCCTACGATGCAAAACGGTTAGAAGATTTTACAAAGCTCGACTTAGCAAAGGAAGAGAATATCGGCTAGAAATTCAGAAACTTCAAATTATATCAATGTAACATTAACAGGAAAAGAAAATCATGCCTGCTAGGATTAAGGTTAAAGTTCAGGATAACAAAGTTAATTGTGTTAGGTTCTCAAATCTTGAATGGTTTAAGTCAGGAAAACAAGATCAATGACGGAAATGATTCAACACAACAATGAGATGTAAACGTTCGGTTCAAAACAAAAGGGAAATGAATTGACTTCTCAAAATGTTACGTCAATCACAACCTTACGGAAGACACGCGTCCCTATAAGAGAACACCCATCTCATGAGTTCCAGGTCAGATAAATGGAACCAACGGTCGAATCAGATTTATATGTATACCTTGCCTAGACAAGGTATCCCGAGATGCAGATATTCCACCTTTCGGCATTGCATGATTTCAGTTATGGGACACACTTTAAGGACATTTGAAAACCCTAAGTAACAATTTTAAGTTTTGAAAACCATTCGGTTTAGACGACCAATATCTTTAGATATATTAAGATCCATGTACACGTTGGTCAAGGTATAAGGATAGTTACATAAGGTGCACAACGTATAACGATGTTTAAACGTAGGAATTGAGGAGTACAACGAGTTCAATATTAACAGGAACAATGTGTAAGATAGGAATGAGAGGATATAGAGTTTCGATGATAAACAAGTCCAAGGAATCAAGGGTTTTTGATATTTTAAATATAAACTTGGATGGTTCTATTTGGTAAAGCGTTACCATTTGAAAACGTTGACCCGTCAAGGTAAATTGACCTATTTGCCTTAGAATCTTGTGTATGTTGACCATAGTTTATCACTCATCCCAGAAATCCCCAGGTAAGCATAACTGGTCTCGTAGTGAGATTTATACGATATGCTTGCCTTAGCCCGAAGGTCTTTTGCCAGGAAATCTAGAATACAGGTGTCTATGTGTCATACAAATTTCTTAGGTTCATAAAATCAAAACCTTGAGGAGATTTTCATAGATTAGACATAGAGTCTAAGGAATTAAACCCACGATAATAAGTGTAGATTCCACATGTCGTCGAGAATAAGTTTAGAAAGTTTCATTTGTCGGGGAGAATCAAAGAGTTAAGGATAAGTTTAGGGAGACAAGTAACCAAGTCTAGTTAATTATAAGGCACACCTATCTAAGGGCAGCAAGTTGCACAAAAGGCATCCCTAAATAGATAGCATCATGTGACATGCAGCAATAAGTATACATAAGATTATAAGGATTTTTCTATGAGGTTCATGCATAAACTATAGTCTAGGTCACCCTTTCTAATAACCTAAATCCCTATAGTTATGGGCTCTGATACCAATCTGTCACACCCTAACCTTAACGGCGGAATCATCGAGATGTGAGGCTTAAGATTGTTCACAGCCACATAACGCTATCTTTAAATGCAAATATTATTATTATAAGTTTTAGATGTAACATTACAAACATAAGTCTCAAATAAGAAATCAAAATATATAATACGAAATATTTCAAGTTCATTCATTTATTTAACTAGGTCCATTCCTAGGTGTGAATAAGCTTCAAAGGTGGCAATCAAACTTGCGCGTTTCCTGAAACATGTTAAACAAAAAGGTCAACATAAGGTTGGTGAGATTTCCATAGTTTTCAATACATAAGTATATAAAAGATGGCAATTCATGTCATGAAATTAGTGAACATAGTAACTAGGGATGTAAGACAGAATTCACAATCAAACCTTGACAGTTTTACAAGTCTCAAACGTTTACAAGTATATACGATTAGCTAAGTGTACTTGGATTAATCAAGCAGGCTTCTCAGGCCCATAGATCTATTACGTCGCAAGGCTAGCAATAGTTAATGATTGTACATATAATCGTCATTACATGGTAGCTACGAAGATTAACTAACCACAACATACAAGTGAATTGCCATAAGTTTACAAGAATCAAACGTTTTACAAGTGCAACGATTATAAGGTAACATGTTTCACCCCAAAGTGTGAAAATATAAAAATTTGTATAGAAATACTCACATGATATAAGTTGATGTTAAAGGTAATATCAAGTAATGTAAATGGTGCTCCAACGATTTCTTTTATAAGATACCTAAGTGTATATATTCCTAGATTAAGTTTAACAACAAGATTAACGATTAAACATGATGTTAGGATCGTGTACGTACGGATTACTAACTAATTCAACGTGAAACCAGATCAAATAGTGCGGAATCCTATTTGATTGGCGATCCAATCAAGGAGAGTATTAATACGATCAAAACTAACGATTAGAATATGTTAAGAATTGATTAGAAGTGATAAAAAATGTTCTATGAAGTTAGAAAGGACTCTCTGGACGAACAGGGACGGCTAGGGTTAAGAGTTCTCAAAGTGTCACATTTTTCCACAAATTAAGTGGTATTTATAGGTTACTGTTTTCATTCGTACGACTGAGCCATACGTATGGCTCAGTCATGCGACTTAGTCGTACGATTGATTCATTCATACGACTGAGTCAGTCTTATGACTCAATCGTACGTTTGGCTCAATCACCTGGTTCAGTCGTGCGACTGGCCCATTCGCATGGTCCAATCGTGCGACTGAATCATGAGACTTAGTTAAACATATTCCTGAACCTTTAACGATACAGAACTATGTCTAACGACTGTAAACCAATATAACATGTTCACATAAGCATGTAATAATCAATCATATGAATAGATATAACATTCAATAACCAATAAACATTCAAAGAAGAGTTTTCATTACATATATCAAACATTACATCAGTGTAACAAAATGAAAGTCAATTACATTTAAGCTCACTAGAACTAGAACTAGGGATATGTGTACCAACAAACACCCCCTTGGACCTAGTTCTATCTATTCTTTGACTTCCTTGGTAAACTCTTCATATCTCTTAACTCGTTCTTCTTTTGAAACGCCAGCATGAATATCAAGTGCAAAGCATAAACATATAACATGTTGAAACTGAAGTGCTTGCATGATATCCTGCGTATCAAAAAATAGTTTCCACTTGTACAATGTGTAAACATCAGCTGCAGACAAGTTTGTGAGCCATATTGGGTCAAATACCCTTATTCTTTCTACCATCCCCTCCCGATCCAAAACTATGACGGCTTCTCCTGTGCGCTAGTCATAATACCACCATTTGAAATGGGGTGTAAAGTCCTGTGGAATCTCCCTCAATGTAATACGAGACATTGTGCATGGAGGGTGCCATTTCAAGACTACCTTTGGTCTTCCTGAGGTAAGGTCAACCTTTGTCTTATGAATGAACCTTTTGGGCTGTTGAGGTTTGAAGTTGACCCACCTCGTATGGTATTCCCTTTTCATTGCCTTTTCGAACCATCCCGATATCTTTCCGGGAACAACATAAAGAAGGTTCAAGTTGGCAAGACAGTTAAGCTCAAATCTAGGGAGAGTTTTCAGATCGTGTGGGAATCTGAAATACTCTATGCCTTTCTCTCTCTTGACATCATATACGTTGAGGTCCTCAAAATAAGCCCAGCTTATGATCTTGTCAGACACCTTCCGATGCTTCTTTACCTTGTACAACTTGGTGTAGGCATTTGGCTTTACAGGCTCTCGCTGTTTCTTCATTTCCTCGAGGCAGGCTGCCCACTCAACCTTTTTGGTTGCTAGATTAGCATCATCCGCCTGAGGAACTTCTTTTGTAGCTTCTACGGTCCATTCGTGTTACGCTCTACTGGTTGAGGTGAAGTATCATTCACTCTTCCCCGAGCTACAGTGCCCGCTCTTCTATGGTATTTGCCTATTATGTTGGCTCACATGGCACGTGTATGACATCTCTTTTGTCAACTTACGAAATCGATAAGCATGAGCAGTAAAGTAAATCCATTCTCGTATTTGTTTTCACCCCAACGGTCATTACTTATACCTTGACCCAAGAGGTCACGTACTTGTTCGGAACCGTATATACTCAATCCTTTCTACCCCATGGTAGTGGCTGGCCTTCTAGTGACTGATCGCCACTCTTGTCTTTCGGTTTATGATACCGTTCTTGAGGTCTATACCCATTTCTACGTTCTTGATGCAACGGATTTGAAACTATTGTTCCAGCAACCTGCCAAACTCCTTCGATTTGGGCGTCTCAACTATTATCTGTAACTCTGCCGGATCACCATACAGCCCAGTCCGGTCACGTCCCTGGTATAGCGAAGGTGTTTATATATAGGGTTCCCCGCAGCGTTCCTACCACACCCACGTATACCGAGGACGATGTCCAAACTGGTCATATGACTCCCGTCACTTCCATCCTATCATATTAGAATCTACCAAGGAGCAATAGTACCATGTACATGCATTAAACATGTTCACCGAGGCGAACGCGAAAGAAACGTCCCATAGATGCCGGGTTATGAAGTCCGATGTGATCCTTGCTAAGGTTTCCGATTTGTTTGTATGCGTTCTTGGATAATCGATTTCGGTGCTTAACACCTAAAATTATCTTGATAGGGATTCAATCTTTTCCCGAGCAGGAGGAGGATTCGTACTACTATGACCGTTATCCCACGAAACGGTTTGCCGGGTCTCGCATGCACGGCAAATTACAATTACGTGTGCATCCGTAATGATAATTTGCATTGCATGGTCAACTCAGCTTCCCTTTCAGAGTTAACTTGTCCTGCTGAGTACAAAGGAGCGCCCGAAAGGGCATTTACTCTAGTAAAGGATGTCTAGGTAGTCAGTTTTGTATAATCTGATGTACGGAATTGTTGTCATCTAGCCCGACCACGCCGTGGGTCTTGGATGTTGTTGTTAAATTGACTGCCATGATCATGTTGTAACATTCAATATATAGGTCCTGCACAAAATTTTGGAGCACTTAACTCTCCTCAATAAACGTATGTGGTAAGATTTGACCCAACTTTCAATGCTCTTTAAAAGAATTCTTACTGTCATGTCAATCCCCCAGTTGAGTTTACAAACGCACGCATGACGGAAGAAATTCCTTTTCCGATGCCTTTGCAAGGCACGACACATAATATAACAGCCCAAGATCTCCTAACCGGGAAGTCATAGTTGGCATATAAGGCGAGCATCACCTCACAATGGACAATCCACAGCATTGATTTCATTCATCTTAAGCGAATCATATAGATTACTCATGCCCATGAACTAATGGCATTCCGATAATTGTTCACCCTAGCATCCAAAGATGTATGTATAGCATCTCTTTTAGTCTGACAAGTCTGAACAAGGCACATAAAGCGTCGAAAGAGACGAGGATAAGTTAAGTCTTGGGGCTTTGTTTCTTTGTTCTAACTCGTACGTCACCTGGCATGGCTGCCTTTACTGTCGAATGATTAGAGGGGCTCGAATGCTGATCCGAGTACTCACCCCACAAGATATTCTCATCAACGGACATTTCAAATCTGATGTGGTTGGCCAAGAATTCCCTCTTCCTTGCCGTCATATGACTTACTAGTCCTGTTTCATCCAGTCGTAGCAACCCTCTGGGTAACCTGACACTCAGGGTCCCGCCTTAGGGCATTCTTCACGACTCCTCAAACTAGGGTTCCTTAGAATTTGTTGGGACGGCAGGGATGGCCGATGTAGCCCGCATGATAGACAGTTCTCATACGACAGGGTTGTCTTTCTCTTCTCCTTCAGATTTAATAGAATTAACTTCCTCAAGCTCGGACTCAGTGTCCGAAGTCTTACGTAGTTCTTGTTCCATGATGATTCCTCCGGGTCCGGTACCCATAGCTTGTAAAGTAATGTGGTGTGCAGAGGGAACGGAAAATCCAGTATTGGTCATCCTATAAGGAGAAGGTATAGATACCTTTCCTCAGGGTGATATAGATCAAGCAGTGATGTAATAGAATAAATAAAATAAGAGGAACGAACATGCAATATCAGAAGCATACAGTCCTAGCATGCATTCTACATGAAGGTTCCTAGGTTATAGTCTAGGTCAAGTGAATTGCCTAATTCTCTACAACCAAGTGCTCTGATACCAATCTGTCACACCTCCGCTTATAGCGGAAACACGAGGATGTAACGGACGGGATCGTCATAACACATTGTTAAGTTATTAGAGTTGCATTAAATGATGAAGACCAACGTGTCATGACGTCACCGGACACAAATGGAGACTTGTGTCATGGTTAGTCAGTTCCAAGACAAACATAGTCATACAAAACAAATATGTATAAGTCCCACAACCCGGGATAGAGTAATCAAATGTGAATAACAAATAAATGTCAAATACAACTGTCGAAGACGTCCAAAGTTTTAATGATGTAAGACTAAAGTCATCACTAAGGCTGCATCCCTAGCAATTCTCAATGATTGTTACCTGAAAAGATATGCTCAAAATGGTCAACATAATGTTGGTGAGTTCGCAGTTTTAAATAATAACAAAAACTTGATGCTGTGTAATAGTGTAGTAGGACATGCGTGCATACAGTTATCAACAAGTAATATCACATGAGCATCACAACTAAGCCTACGACGTACACAAAGAAATTGTCAGAACATATTCATCCTAGACCCGTACCTGGCCATAGTTGGTAATTAACTAGTATACCAACCCTAGGATGGGGGTGTCAGCCCAATAGTACTATCAATATCAGTCTATCGGCTCCAACACCGTAGTTATATAGTTGTGAAACAGAACCACAAAGACAACTCGTGCATGTACTAGATAATTACTTTCAAACATGTAAACACAACAGTCCCAAAATAATTGAATATGTTTACAGCATAAAAAGGGTGAGCATACTTTTCCCCCTTAATTTGTAAATGGTTAATATGAAAACAGGGCCGCGAAACTCACCTTGAAATGAGATGAAAACAAATGAATAAAAGACTTCAACGAGTGAGAGCAGCAAACGATCAAACACCTATAATTAGTTATTATAAAATCTTAAGACGAGTCTAAAGAGAATAGATACGTTCGGTTGGTTTCGGGTCGGTTCGGGTTTGTCGTGCGCCACACACATAATATATATAATTCATACCACTCAACATACTATATTAGTAAATTAGTAATAATCATAATAATAATAATAATAATAATAATATAAAATAATAATAATAATAGTAGTAGTAATAGTAGTAGCGATAATAATGATAATAATAACGATGATTATGATAGTAGTAACAATAATAATAATAATAATCATAATGATAATGACAAAATATAGCCTCACTCATATATGATCATACATGTATAAATATAACGTTCGCACATACATACTTTAATATATACACATATGTAACCAAACACGCTCATATAATCGTTAACATCCACTAATCAACACATATACATTTATACATAACACATTGTTAAGTTATTAGAGTTGCATTAAATGATGAAGACCAACGTGTCATGATGTCACCGGACACAAATGGAGACTTGTGTCATGGTTAGTCAGTTTCACGACAAACATAGTCATACAAAACAAATATGTATAAGTCCCACAACCCGGGATAGAGTAATCAAATGTGAATAACAAATAAATGTCAAATACAACTGTCGAAGACGTCCAAAGTTTTAATGATGTAAGTCTAAAGTCATCACTAAGGCAGCATCCCTAGTAATTTTCAATGATTGTTATCTGAAAAGATATGCTCAAAATGGTCAACATAATGTTGGTGAGTTCGCAGGTTTAAATAATAACAAAAACTTGATGCTGTGTAATAGTGTAGTAGGACATGCGTGCATACAGTTATCAACAAGTAATATCACATGAGCATCACAACTAAGCCTATGACGTACACAAAGAAATTGTCAGAACATATTCATCCTAGACCCGTACCTGGCCATAGTTGGTAATTAACTAGTATACCAACCCTAGGATGGGGGTGTCAGCCCAATAGTACTATCAATACCAGTCCGTCAGCTCCAACCCCGGAGTTAAATAGTTGTGAAACAGAACCACAAAGACAACTCATGCAAGTACCAGATAATTACTTTCAAACATGTAAACACAACAATCACAAAATAATTGAATATGTTTACAGCAAAAGGGTGAGCATACTTTTCCCACTTAATTTGTAAATGGTTAATATGAAAACGGGGCCGCGAAACTCACCTTGAAATGAGATGAAAACAAATGAATAAAAGACTTCAACGAGTGAGAGAGGCGAACGATCAAACACCTATAATTAGTTATTATAAAATCTTAAGACGAGTCTAAAGAGAATAGATACGTTCGGTTGGTTTCGGGTCGGTTCGGGTTTGTCGTGCGCCACACACACATAATATATATAATTCATACCACTCAACATACTATATTAGTAAATTAGTAATAATCATAATAATGATAATAATAATAAAATAAAATAATAATAATAATAGTAGTAGTAATAATAGTAGCGATAATAATGATAATAATAATGATGATTATGATAGTAGTAACAATAATAATAATAATAATAATAATCATAATGATAATGACAAAATATAGCCTCACTCATATATGATCATACATGTATAAATATAACGTTCGCACATACATACTTTAATATACACACATATGTAACCAAACACGCTCATATAATCGTTAACATCCACTAATCAACACATATACATTTATACATAGACTCACATTATAGTAATACTTATGTTCATATATATATATATATATATATATATATATATATATATATATATATATATATAACACATGCCAACCTAAGCCTCATACATCTCATATACATATATACCTTTATAAGTTTATATATTCATACATAATATACACATATTAATACATACATTCACATATCCATACACACCCATGACTCACACACACAAAACACACTACACACACATGGTACATACACATACCAACAATGGACACACACATTCCCTTAGTACAAACACACACATTTCAGCCACACACACGCAAAAAAAATCGCAGCACACACACACAAAATCGCAGCTGGCACACACACTCATACACCTACACACACACCCGCACACACATACACTCGGTTCACACACACACAAAATATGCACAAACACACACACACGCACGTCGCATATACATAACACACACACCCACACGCCTCACACACACTACACACACAACCCATACGCACACACACACACAACACACTCACACACTCTACACACACAACCCATACGCACACACAGCACACAACACACTCACACACTCACCGTCGCACACACACATGCACGGCCAAATCATCGCAGAACGCATACATACTTATATACACACGATTCGCGACATATACACACATATATATACAATTCGCGACATATACATATACATACGCACAAAATACATACATACACGCACACGAGAGCTTACGAAACAACCCGAAACGAACCGATTCAAACCGAGACGAAAACCGAAACGAAATGTAACGAAACGAAACAAAACAAGATTCGGAACGACCGGTTACCTGCGAAACGGCTAAACGGTGGTGCGACGGCAATCGGCGGTGGTTAACGGCGACGAATTGAGGCTGTTCGGTGGCGTACGGTGATGGACGGCTTGGGGGGGGGGGGGGCGTTTAGGTTAAGGCCGAAGGTTTATACATATATTTTTTGTTATTTGCAATTTAGTCGTCAACTTTAAATTAATTATTCCCTCAAGTTAGGTTTAATTATACTTTAAACCCTGGACTTTAATTATAATAATAATAATATTAATATTAATTATAATAATCATATTTATAATAATTTTAATAATAATACAATATTACAATAATAATAATTATAATCATGATTATACTAATAATATTAATAATAATAATACAATAATAATATTAAATATTCATTTGTAATGTTAATAAATTTTATATTATATAAAAATATAATAAATAATATTAGGGTTAACACGAGACAGACATACGAAAAGATTCGATTCGAAAATAAATTAATTACGCAAAATAATAATAAATGCACGAGAAGAAAAGAATTAACGGATTTCGAGTCAATTGATGGACCTGAAGGTCACGGATGTCACAGTTCACCCTTCAAGTTATTACATGTTTCTTGTCGATTGAAGTCTTGACAACCTTGGTAGATTTGAGATCAAGGAATGGGAATAGTTATCAAGGTGTGGTCATCACTCCTAGCTTGGCGGTGTATTTCCCAAAGTATGACTCTTAACTACCAAACGAGAGCTTGATCCTAACTCATTGTTGAGGATCCATAAGAATAAAATGAGGTGACTTATCATCAAGGTAACGATAATCACTCCTATCTTAACGGTAAAGTTTTATAGAAACAAAATATAGCAAAATGAAAAGCTTCATCAGAGTACAGAATTCACTCCTACTTTGATGAGGTCATTCCATTTGAGGAAAATACCATCCATAAAATTTTAAACGGGTGAAATTATCATCAAGGTATGGATTTCACGCCTATCTTGATTATTGAATTTCATAATAACAAGAAAACAATCGAGAATTGACCTTTGTCACCAAAGTACGGGATTCAATCCTATTTCGGTGAGATCATTTCATTCGTGAAATACGAGTTCCAAAGAAAAATGATTGAAATCCGCCCTCAAAACAAGGAAATCACCCCGATTCAGATGATGGGATTTCATAAAACACACAATAGAAAAATTGAAAAATATTGTCAAGATACGAAATTTTACTCCTATTTAAGGAGTTAAATTCCATTAGTAAAATACGAATTCATAAAAATAAAAAGAAGGAAAATGATCATCAAGGTAAGGAATTCACTTCTGTCTTGACGATGAAATTTCATAAGAACGGTAATAGCGAATGGAAAGCAATCACCAAAGTAAGGGAGTCACCCCTGTTTTGATGAGACAGAATCATTTAGGAGATACGAGTGTCCTTAGTCATAAGTTGACTTGCGGACTCTTGCATTTCCTACAATGCAAAACGGTTAGAAGATTTTACAAAGCTCGACTTAGCAAATGAAGAGAATATCGGCTAGAAATTCAGAAACTTCAAATTATATCAATGTAACATTAACAGAAAAAGAAAATCATGCTTGCAAGTATTAAGGTTAAAGTTCAGGATAACAAAGTTAATTGTGTTAGGTTCTCAAATCTTGAATGGTTTAAGTCTGGAAAACAAGATCAATGACGGAAATGATTCAACACAACAATGAGATGTAAACGTTCGGTTCAAAACAAAAGGGAAATGAGTTGACTTCTCTAAATGTTACGTCAATCACAACTCTACGGAAGACACGCGTACCTATAAGCGAACACCCATCTCATGAGTTCCAGGTCAGATAAACGGAACCAACGGTCGAACCAGATTTATATGTATACCTTGCCTAGACAAGGTATCCCGAGATGCAGATATTCCACCTTTCGGCATTGCATGATTTTAGTTATGGGACATAGTTTAAGGACATTTGAAAACCCTAAGTAACAATTTTAAGTTTTGGAAACCATTCGGTTTAGACGACCAATATCCTTAGATATATTAAGATCCATGTACACGTTGGTCAAGGTATAAGGATAGTTACATATGGTGCACAACGTATAACGATGTTTAAACGTAGGAATTGAGGAGTACAACAAGTTCAATATTAACAGAACAATGTGTAAGATAGGAATGAGAAGTTATTAGTGTTTCGATGATAAACAAGTGCAAGGAATCAAGGGTTTTTGATATTTTAAATATAAACTTGGATGATTCTATTTGGTAAAGCCTTACCATTTGAAAACGTTGACACGTCAAGGTAAATTGACCTATTTGCCTTAGAAACTTGTGTATGTTGACCATAGTTTATCACTCATCCCAGAAATCCCCAGGTAATCATAACTGGTCTCGTAGTGAGATTTATACGATATGCTTGCCTTAGCCCGAAGGCCTTTTGCCAGGAAATCTAGAATACAGGTGTCTATGTGTCATACAAATTTCTTAGGTTCATAAAATCAAACCTTGATGAGATTTTCATAGATTAGACATAGAGTCTAAGGAATTAAACCCACGATAATAAGTGTAGATTCCACATGTCATCGAGAATAAGTTTAGGAAGTTTCATTTGTCGGGGAGAATCAAAGAGTTAAGGATAAGTTTAGGGAGACAAGTAACCAAGTTTATTTAATTATAAGGCACACCTATCTAAGGGCATCAAGTTGCACAAAAGGCATCCCTAAATAGATAGCATCATGTGACATGCAGCAATAAGTATACATAATATTATAAGGATTTTTCTATGAGGTTCATGCATAAACTATAGTCTAGGTCACCCTTTCTAATAACCTAAATCCCTATAGTTATGGGCTCTGATACCAATCTGTCACACCCCAACCTTAACGGCGGAATCGTCGAGATGTGAGGCTTAAGATTGTTCACAGCCACAAAACGCTATCTTTAAATGCAAATATTATTATCATAAGTTTTAGATGTAACATTACAAACATAAGTCTCAAATAAGAAATCAAAATATATAATAAGAAATATTTCAAGTTCATTCATTTATTTAACTAGGTCCATTCCTAGGTGTGAATAAGCTTCAAAGGTGGCAATCAAACTTGCGCGTTTCGTGAAACATGTTAAACTAAAAGGTCAACATAAGGTTGGTGAGATTTCCATAGTTTTCCATACATAAGTATATAAAAGATGGCAATTCATGTCATGAAATTAGTGAACATAGTAACTAGGGATGTAAGACAGAATGCATAATCAAACCTTAACAGTTTTACAAGTCTCAAACGTTTACAAGTATATACGATTAGCTAAGTGTACTTGGATTAATCAAGCAGGCTTCTCAGGCCCATAGATCTATTACATCGCTAGGCTAGCAGTAGTTAATGATTGTACATATAATCGTCATTACATGGTAGCTACGAAGATCAACTAACCACAACATACAAGTGAATTGCCATAAGTTTACAAGAATCAAACGTTTTACAAGTGCAACGATTATAAGGTAACATGTTTCACCCCAAAGTGTGAAAATATTAAAAGAGGTATAGAAATACTCACATGATAAAAGTTGATGTTAAAGGTAATATCAAGTAATGTAAATGGTGCTCCAACGATTTCTTTTACAAGATACCTAAGCGTATATATTCCTAGATTAAGTTTAACAACAAGATTAACGATTAAACATGATGTTAGGATCGTGTACGTACGGATTACTAACTGATTCAACGTGAAACCAGATCAAATAGTGCAGAATCCTATTTGAATGGCGATCCAATCAAGGAGAGCATTAATACGATCAAAACTAACGATTAGAATACTTTAAGAATTGATTAGAAGTGATCAAAATGTTCTATGAAGTTGGAAAGGACTCTCTGGACGAATAGGGACGGCTAGGGTTAAGAGTTCTCGAAGTGTCACATTTTTCCACGAATTAAGTGGTATTTATAGGTTACAGTTTTCATTCGTACGACTGAGCCATGCGTATGGCTCAGTCATGCGACTGAGTCGTACAATTGATTCATTCGTATGACTGAGTCAGTCTTATGACTCAATCGTACGTTTGGCTCAATCACCTGGTTCAGTCGTGCGACTGGCCCATTCGCATGGTCCAATCGTGCGACTGAATCATGAGACTTAGTTAAACATATTCCTGAACCTTTAACGATACAGAACTATGTCTAACGACTGTAAACCAATATAACATGTTCACATAAGCATGTAATAATCAATCATATGAATATATATAACATTCAATAACCAATAAACATTCAAAGAAGAGTTTTCATTACATATATCAAACATTACATCAGTGTAACAAAATGAAAGTCAATTACATTTAAGCTCACTAGAACTAGAACTAGGGACATGTGTACCAACAAACTCCCCCTTGGACCTAGTTCTATCTATTCTTTGACTTCCTTGGTAAACTCTTCATATCTCTTAACTCGTTCTTCTCTTGAAACGCCAGCATGAATATCAAGTGCAAAGCATAAATGTATAACATGTTGAAACTGAAGTGCTTGCACGATATCCTGCGTATCAAAAAATAGTTGCCACTTGTAAAATGTGTAAACATCAGCTGCAGACAAGTTTGTGAGCCACATTGGGTCAAATACCCTTATTGTCTCTACCATCCCCTCCCGATCCAAAACTATGACGGCTTCTCCTGTGCGCTAGTCATAATACCACCATTTGAAATAGGGTGTAAAGTCCTGTGGAATCTCCCTCAATGTAATACGAGACATTGTGCGTGGAGGGTGCCATTTCAAGACTAACTTTGGTCATCCTGAGGTAGGGTCAACCTTTGTCTTATGAATGAACCTTTTGGGCTGTTGAGGTTTGAAGTTGACCCACCTCGTATGGTATTCCCTTTTCATTGCCTTCTCGAACCATCCCGATATCTTTCCGGGAACAGCATAAAGAAGGTTCAAGTTGGCAAGACAGTTAAGCTCAAATCTAGGGAGAGTTTTTAGATCGTGTGGGAATCTGAAATACTCTATGCCTTTCTCTCTCTTGACATCATATACGTTGAGGTCCTCAAAATAAGCCCAGCTTATGATCTTGTCAGACACCTTCCGATGCTTCTTTACCTTGTACAGCTTGGTGTAGGCATTTGGCTTTACAGGCTCTCACTGTTTCTTCATTTCCTCCAGGCAGCTGCCCACTCAACCTTTTTAGTTTCTAGATTAGCATCATCCGCCTGAGGAACTTCTTTTGTAGCTTCTTTTCCATCTATCTTCTCTTCAACTTTCTCGAATGCAATGCTGCCAAATGTTTCTCCTAGATCTGGTAGTACTTCGCCTTCGGCGTTAGTATACTTGGGATAATGGTCAGCAGTCACATCCTTGACAGGATCTCAGCCTCTTGTTTGATCAATCAGATTATGTTTGCAGTGGATTTAGCACATTAATTAGCAATTAAATCAAGAACATAAAAGATATTGCAATTAAAAGCATAAACATAGAGAGAGAAGAGTTCTACGAAACATTAAATGTTTTATTGCTAAGCATGTTTCGGCATTTAAAACAGCATGGTTTACCATCCTTTTATAGGCGGCAAAATCATGGTGGTGATGTCCTTTTTCTGACATCAACTGAATATTAAAATTACAACTGACTAAACATAAAACTACTGAAGATGTCAACAACTGACATCTTCTTACAAAAGTTCCTAAGTACTGACAAAAGTGAAACTACTGAAATCCTATAACGACTGTAGAACAACCTCTTCAGTCGTTTCTAACTACTGATACTATAACAGCTGAAGAACATGCTCTTCAGCTGTTGTACAACAAAATAAACTACTGAAAAGGAAAAACCATCACAACAACTAAAGAAGACTTCTTCAGCTGTTGTGACAAGCTCTGAGTCTTCAGTACTTGGTCTTCAGACTTGGCTTTAGATGATGTAACAGCTAATGTCTTCAGTAGATATCATCAGCTGTTGTCTTCAGTCTTTGTCTTCAGACTTTGTGCTTCAGTAGAAGGTCTTCAGTTCTTCAGTTCTTCAGCTTTTGATACTTCAATACTTGGTCTTCAGTACTTGAAGTCTTCAGTACTTGTAAGATCAGTACTTCAGACTTCAGTACTTGGTCTTCAGTACTTTGGAGTCTTCAGCTGTTGTTCTTCAGTTCTTTGATCTTCATACTTTGTTCTTCAGACTTTGTCAGAACAGCTGAGGCTGGAGCTAAGATGCTCTCGAGTCTGACATTCAAGCAAGATACTCTCGAGTCTGACATTCAAGCAAGATACTCTCGAGTCTGACATTCAAGCAAGATACTCTCGAGTCTGACATTCAAGCAAGAGAACACAATAGCTGATTGGAGTCTTCAGTAGTTGTTGCAGTGGCATGTGGGACTTAGAGGTTTTCCTGATCTTGGCTCATTGGTTCTTTTGGTCCAACAATCTCCCCCTGAACCAATGCAGCCAAAACCTCTAATTATTGGTTGTCCCACTTATTGGTGGCAAAAAGATTGGTCTATTTCCTCCTAGACCAGATTAGGAGTTGACCCAGATAAGCACTGGCCAGAGAGGTAGTCTCTAGTGTTTGTTTGGCTAAGTATGGATGAGAGCTCTGTCTTGGGGAATTGGACACAGATCTGTTGTCCCATCCATGAGATCTACCTCCCATGTACAAGCCGGTAGGATTCTCGGGTGTAGGCCTGAAGAAAGATCATTTGTTCTTCTTTGGAGAGGTCTTCAGGCACACCATCGAACAATCCCTCCCGACCGTACAGCTCTGAGATGTACTTGGCCTGTCTACCATTTTTGAGCTCAACTGTTGTGGTTTGCCTGTATGCAAATTCATCAGGATGTTTACCCTCCAACAACAGGTTGAGCTCGTCCCTATGGAAATTCTCAAGCCTCTTATAGACCAAACCCTTCCTAATCACCCTATTTTCTAGCATTGTTTGGGGTGATTGGTTGGCTCTATAGGCTTTCTCGAATTCCTCTACTATTTCCCAGGGTGTTATTACAAGAGCCACAGAGATCACTTCATCTACGATTCTCTTTAGTTGGCTCTTGTATCTCACAGGCATGTCCTTCTTGACTATCCTGTGAGACACCCTTGGGTCAGGCCAAGTTCTCACCCTCTCCTTTTCATATTGAAAGGTTTTCTTGAGGGTGAATAATCTCAGAGCTTCCTTCTTCATATTCATTATGGAAGTAGAAGCAGCATATGATTTGTCAATGCTTTTCAGCATTGCCTCATCGTGCAATCTCTGCTGCTCCTCTTCCTCTAGTTTTACCCTCACAGTGTCCTGCTGTGAGGTGGGAGTGATGGTTTGTGGTTTGGCTTTGGGTAAAGGTATAACTGCTGAGATTGGCAGACTATCCTCCTCATCCTCCTCTTCTTCTTCTTCTTGCAGCCTCAACACCCTTCTCTTCTTCACCAAGGGTGGATCATTGGCTGCGGGTTTTGATGGTGAAGGGGTTGGTTTTGTGGGTTGTGGTTTGGTTGTTGGTGTGGGAATTTTGGCAGGCACTTCTAGCAATCTAGATATGAGAGAAGGCTTAGTCTGTTTTGCTAGAAGTGTCCTGTTCCCAGCACCGGCTTCGGAGAGGGCCTCAGCGACCAGTCCTTTAGTAAAGGTACCAGCTGAACAGATCTTGGTGGTTATGGCCAAGATTCTGTCCCTGGACCATGCCTTAATATCAAGGACTGGCCTGCCCAAATACTTTGAAATGAATCTACTCATAGCCTCAAGTCTCTTTTGGTCCTCTTGGCTATAAGTAGACCATCGGTATTCAATCTCCTTAGTTTCCATCCTCCTGAGCTCCTGATCTAGCAAGGCAGTGTCCTTGTCAAAGCCTTGCCTGAACAGCTGATCAATGGCAGAATCCATTGATTTCCTGTGTTCAGCATCAGCCTCCTTGACAAGGGCTACTAGATCAGAGTCCATTCCCTCTCCCTCTTTCTTATCAGTGATACCGAAATCCTTTTGGATTTCAGCCACTTCTATACGCTCAACCTCCCTCTCTTTCCTCTTCCCTTTCTCCCTCACCTTCCTAGTCTCCTCAACCAACTCCCTCTCAACCACCACCTCTTTCTCTGCCTCTTTCTCCTCCTCACCCCTCTTCCTCTTGACTTGCACTGATGTCTCCCCCTTTTTGGGTGCATTGGTTGGGGTTTGACTATCAGCAAGTGCCTTAGAAATGGCAACCTTCACCATGGGTTATATGTATGTGGGAAGCCTCTCATCAAGGGTCTGAATGACTATGTTTTGAAGTATGGGTGTGATGAGAGGTAGGGATTTCTGGAGGATAGCATCCAGCTGCTCAGGGGGGTTCTGACCCTGAGAGCTAGTGCCAGAAGAAGGGGCTGGTGGCCGAGTTTGTGGGAGTGGCTCAGTGTTTGTGAGACCTTCGGGTGAAGGTGCCATCTGTTGGGTAGTGGTGGCAGATGGACTTCTATCTTGAGTCATCTGAGCAAGCAGCTCTTTGAGTCTGCTTATCTCATCCTCTAAGATAGTATTTTGAGCTACTACATCGTAGAAGAAGCTCAGGTCATCATCAGCATGAGCTGAATCACCTGACCTCCTGACAAGGTCAGGATGTACATGCCCTGAGTGTGGCTCAGTAATGACATGTGCCCCTTGTTCATGGTACTGGGGACTTCTAGCCTCCGGATTGGATCCATCATCGGCAGTTGCTTCTGGTGAGGTCTTAGTGATGTTACCAGCTTCACCCTGCTCAGATGTTGATGCAGGGGAAGTGGCAGCCTCACCAGATTGTCCTATCTCCCTAGCCACACTGGGAGATTGGACTGATTCTCTGTGCTGTGGGCTCCCACCGGCACTTGTATCCACCCCCTCTTCGGTTGGAGTCTCCCCAGGTGTAATAGGTTTCTAGGGAGAGGGTGGAGTGCTCAGATGGGTCAGCACTTTGGCTATTGCCAATGTTGGGCTTTGTGGGGCGGTCTCATCAGTAGATGGGCTCGAAGCAGTGTGCACAGGGGGAGGACTGTGCTCTTCAATGGTAGTCTTCTCAAGTGAGAAAGACCCCAGTAATGTGGTTGCCCCAATGTTGGTTGCATCAGGCTCCTGTTGAGAGGAAGCCTGTGCGGTTGTTGTGGGTGGAGTCGTGGTACCTGCTGGGAGAATCGAACCAGCAGGCACATCCTGCCTTTGTGTTGCAGGGGCATCCTCAGGGGACTCATCTCCCTGAGTAGCCTTTTTGGGCTTCTTGGCTTTTGGTTTGGTGGGGACTTTGGATTTGGAGGTGGAGGCTGTGGGTTCCTGCTGCGTGGGTTTTCGCAGCCGGCCAGCCTGTTTGAGAGCGTGGTCAGAGTTGTGCCTGGAGTATACCTCGGCTAAAACAGCCATGGCAGGGACCCCAGTGCCAACAAGTCGCTCAGCCTGAAGCTGGTTTTCTATCATGGCCATTATGAACCGTGGATACAAGATCCAACGGTTAGAAAGTGGTTTTGTGGCCATGTCTTTTAGTTCCAAAAATATTATATCAGTTAGGTTCAGAGGTTGGTTCTCAAAGATAGAAAACAATACCTGTTGCCACCTTGTGGACATCTGGTCCCACGAAGAGGTTTTTGGAGCCAGACACACGTTCACCATGTGGAAGATCAGTCGTTGAGGGTCAGGGAAGTGTTTCTTCAACAAGGTGGAGGCGGAGAGGTTACCCTGGTAGTCGTTGGATGTGAATGAGAGATCCAGGGCACCTTTAGGGTAGGAGGTTGGGTAGGTGGCATCCTCCAGCTTTAGGGTTTGGCACAGTGCAGCTGGAGTGATAACCACGGGATGGTTGTTGACGGAGGACCGGAGAGAGACCTCGGCATCCTGCTCTCCGGTTTGGACAGTAATGTTTGTCCAAAACTCCGTCAAAGAGTCGGGGTATATAGTGGGGTTCAGGAGAAAAGCCGTTGTGTAGGGTGAGTCGTTCATAAGATCGACGGCTTGGTGAAACTTAGGCCATAATGGCGATTTGGTGAGATGGGCGACACAGTTGTGTCGAGGTTTCAGTTGCATGGTCGCCATTAATGGTGTATGGGAATTTCAGAGGTTTTGAAGGATTAGGTCAAGTGAGGAGTAAATGCTCTGAAGGTGGGGTATTTATAGGGTAGGGCAAAGGTTGAAAGAAAACTACTGAAGGTTTTGGTGTTAGTTATCAGTTGTTGTAACGACTGATGACGTGGTTTTAACCTTCAGTGGTTGTAACATCTGAGGACTTGGTATTAGTCTTCAGTAGTTGAAACTACTGAGACCTTGGTTTTGTCCTTCAGATGTTGTAAACGTCTAAAGAGTTACTGTCAGTCTTCAGTAGTTATGAACTACTGATGACCTAATATTCTTCTTCAGACGTTGTAACAACTGAAGACTTGGTGTTAGCCTTCAGTAGTTGTGAACTACTGATATCAGTAGTTGTGAGCTACTGAAGACATGGTATTGCTTCAGTTGTTGTAAACAACTGAGGACTTGGTGTTAGTCATCAGTAGTTGTGAAACTACTAAAGACATAGTTTTGTCCTTCAGTTGTTTGGGTATGAAACAGCAGTTGTTGTCATCAGCTGATGAGAAATTACTCATCAGCTGTTTCCGTCAAATCAGTTGTTTCATACTAGCCTCCACATTTACTCATAAGCTCTTTGGCTGACTTTCAGATGTTTCATTGACCCTTCAGCTCTTGAGAATATTTGCCTTCAGCTCTTGTGATCAGATGTTCACAAGTGCTGATGAAATAGTCTTCAGAGCTGGTGAACAAATTTTGTCTTCAGTACTTGTGTAAGATTACACATCAGTACTTGTGAGCAAAATTTGTTCTTCAGTACTTATTTATTGAAAATCATACATCAGTAGTTGTAATCCACCTCACTACATCAGTTGTTTTCAATAAATAATGTACATCAGTACTTTGAGTTATTTTAGTCTTCAGTAGTTGTGAAAGAGCTAAAGACTAAATTACTCATCAGTACTTGTTTTTGACCTAATGCTCATCAGTAGATGTGAAGTAAGAGCATCAGCATAGGTCAAATCAATCAAGCTGCAGCATACCAAGCCTTAGTACCAAATTTTGGAATGTGGCACTATCTAAAGGCTTAGTGAAAATGTCTGCAAGCTCATCAGCACTAGTTACAAACTTAGGATCAATCAGACCTTTCTCATAGCAATCCCTGATAAAATGATGTCTGATCTCAATATGTTTGGTCCTAGAGTGCTGAACTGGATTCTTAACAATACAAAGAGCTGAAGCACTATCCATTAATATTGGAGTCTTAGTCTCAGTAATGCCATAATCCAGAAGTTGATTCTGAAGCCAGAGTATTTGAGAAGTACAACTTGCAGCAGCAATATATTCAGCTTCAGTAGTGGATGTAGCAATTGATGTTTGTTTCTTACTCTGCCAAGAAACTAAACAATTGCCTAGGAATTGGCAACCACCAGAAGTGGATTTTCTGGTGACTTTGCATCCTGCATAGTCACTATCAGAGAAAGCAACTAATTTGCAAGAATGCCCAGCTGAATACGAAAGTCCTAGTGATTGGGTACCTTGCAGATATCTAAAGATCCTCTTGACTGCAATCAAATGGGATTCTTTAGGTGCAGCCTGAAATCTAGCACAAGCACATGTTGAAAACATGATGTCTGGTCTAGAAGCTGTAAGGTACATCAAGGACCCAATCATACATCTGTAAAGGGTTTCATCAACCGCTTTACCTTTCTGATCTACATCTAGTTGTGTGATGCTGCTCATGGGAGTAGAACAGGGCTTACAGGTTTGTAAATCAAACTTATTCAACAACTCTTTGGTATATTTGGACTGATGGATGAAGATTCCATCATCCTGTTGTTTGATTTGCAAACCTAGAAAGAACTGTAATTCTCCCATAGCACTCATTTCAAACCTAAGCTTCATGAGCTTTGTAAATTCATCACACAACTTTGGATCAGAGGATGCAAAGATGATGTCATCTACATAGATTTGAACAAGGAGCTTATGTTGCCCCACAGTCTTGATGAATAAGGTTTTATCAATGGTGCCCCTAGTGAATTTATTCTCTAGAAGAAAGGTTGAGAGTGTCTCATACCAGGCTCTTGGTGCTTGCTTTAGCCCATAAAGAGCCTTATCAAGCTTGTACACCCAATCAGGATGTTTATTGTCCTCAAAGCCTGGTGGTTGACACACATAAACCTCTTCTTTTATTTTCCCATATAGGAAGGCACTTTTGACATCCATTTGATAAACCTTAAGACTGTGAAAGGCAGCATAGGCTAAGAACATTCTGATTGCTTCCAGTCTGGCCACAGGTGCAAAGGTCTCATCATAATCGATACCTTCCTCCTGTGCAAACCCTTGAACAACCAGTCTGGCCTTGTTCTTGACAATTTGGCCCTTCTCATCTATTTTGTTCCTGAATACCCACTTGGTGCCTATAGCACACTTACCTTTGGGTAATGGAACAAGCTCCCACACTTGCTGTTTCTTGAATTGAAGTAGCTCAAGCTGCATAGCTTCCACCCATCCATTGTCTCTTAAAGCAATATGATAGTTCTTTGGCTCTTGCTGACTGATGAAGAGAGCATAGAAGCAGAAGTTGGACAATCGATTCCTGGTTGAAACTCCAGCATGGATATCACCAATGATTTGTGAAGTGGGGTGATTCTTGAGCTCTTGATAGACTATGATATCTGTGCAAGTGTTTGTAGACCCATCAGCAGCAACAGATGGTGATGGAGATTCCTGAAACCATGTAGAGGATGGCAGCTCAAACGAAGTAGAGCAAGCAGAAATCTCATCATCATTTGTAGTGGATGGAGCTGCTGAGGCTACAGGAGCATCAGGTTCAGTGGACTCAGGCAGGTTGTCACTAAACCTAAAGAGGTGAGTACTGACTACATCATCATCAGTACCACCAGGTGGAGATCTGTTGACAGGCTCAACAGATGGAGGTTGATAAGGAACATATTACAGTATGTCCAGATCAAACAACTCCACAGGGTTTTGTAGAATCTTGTCCTTTGGAGATTCATTGAACTTAACATGCAGAGTTTCTTCAACCCCCTTAGTTCTACAGTTGAAGACTCTGTATGCCTTGCAAGTTGATGAATAACCAACAAAATACCCTGCATCCACCTTACTAGCAAACTTATGGAGTGGGTTGCTAGTGTTGAGAATGAAACATGGACACCCAAAGGCTCTAAAGAATGAAATAAGAGGGGCCAAATGATGAAGAACTTCATAAGGAGTCTTCATCAACCTCTTATTTACTAAAGCTCTATTTTGCACATAGCAAGCTGTATTGACAGCTTCAGCCCAAAAGGTCAGTGGCAACCCTGAGTCAGCCAACATTGACCTTGCTGCTTCAATGAGGGTCCTGTTCTTTCTCTCCACCACTCCATTCTGCTCAGGAGTTCTAGGAATGCTAAACTGCCTTCTAATTCCCTTGGACAAGTAGAAGTCATCAAGTGTGTGGTTTCTAAACTCTGTGCCATTATCACTCCTCACACACTTGACCTGTAGGGAATACTGATTTTCTACTAGTAACACAAAGTTCATTATTATCTTGGCTGCTTCATCCTTGGAGTGCAAGAAAAAAGTCCATACAAACCTGGAGTAATCATCCACAATTACTAGGCAGTATTTCTTCTTTGCCATGCTCATCACTCTGACAGGACCAAAGAGATCCATGTGCAAAAGCTGTAAGCAGGCAGTGGACTTTGGTTCTTCAATTGAAGGGAATGAAACTTTGTGTTGTTTTCCTTTCAAGCAAGCAGTGCAGTCATCTTCACACTTGAACTCCTTCTGAGGCAGTCCTCTTACTAGACCATGGCTTATAAGCTGATTCATGTTCTTGAAATTAACATGACCCAGCCTTCTATGCCATAGTGTAGACTCTTGAGGAGATGCCTTGGAGAATAGACAAGGATGGCCTTTTAGATCCATCTTTTTGGAAAGTTCTAAGGCATACACTCTTCCTGTCCTGTTGGCCTTCAGGAGAGTGTGTTCATCCAATGCCTTGTCAATCAAACTCAGAACTTTGGATGACAGAATCCTACAGTTCTGGCTTGTGAAAAGGGCAACATGGCCTTTGTCACACATTTGACTGACACTCAAGAGGTTGTACTTGAGATTCTCCACATGGTTAACATCATCAAACCTTATTTCCCCATTGGAAACAAAGCCTTTTCCGATGATGTAACCCTTTGCATCATTGCCAAAAGAAACAAATCCCTTCTTTCCTTGAGAGTAGTCATTAAGAAGGGAGCTGCTTCCAGTCATATGCATGGATCCTCCACTGTCTACATACCAGATGCTTCTATGGCATGTTGAAGAACCCTGCAAACACAACCATGTGTTAGTTAGTCTTGGAGACCCAAACCTGCTTGGTTTTGGGTCTGTTCTCAGCTACAGGTGCAGCACTAACAGGTGTGTTGTGTGTGACAACTTGAGGTGAAGAAGATGGTACAGAAGAGGAACCCTTTGGCTTGGACTTCCTTTTCTGTGGTTTCAACATAGGAGCATCTAAGTGGTTGACTCTTCCCACTAGTTGCTGAACCATCATCACCAACTGTGTCTGATTTTGTGATAAAGCCTTCAGCTCTTCAGACACATTGGAGTTTACTGATGATGAGTTCCTGTGTTGTACCATCTTTTTCGAGCAACCTCAGCTGTTGCCTGAGTAATCCCTACCTTCTTTTTAGATTTATCTTTGGGCTTAGGGATTTCAGGCTTGGATGTTGCTAGTACAAACTTGGTTTCAAACTCATTCTTCATTTTATTGATGCTCTCATTAATTTTCTCCTTCTGTTTGAGTTTGGAACCCCTTTTGTACCAGCAATCATTAGTAAGATGATTGAACAAGCCACATATCTCACATGGCTTCTTCTTCATCTTATGCTGATCATCAGCTGAAGAGGATTTAACTGCTGAAGACTTGTTCTTCAACTGTTTGTCATCAGTACTAGCAGTTTTCTTCCTAGTGCCTGCTTTCCTGTTATCCTCTCTAGCTGTCTTCAAACCTTTCCTACTGTTAGTTTTCTTCTCTTTAGTGCTAACAGTATTAGAGGTTTGAACTTCAGATGTTGTCACATGCTCTCTAGTACCTTCAGTACTTCTAGTGACAACACCTGAGTTGATCAGCCTTTTGGTCATGTGACAGTCAGCATTTGAACCATCAGCTGTTGTAGCATCAGCTGATTGGTTTTGGCAGGAGTAAATGCTGATATCTATCTCTGAAGATGCTGATTTAGAGGATAGTAGGTCACATGATGAGAAGGATTGGTCATTGCTCTCCCCATCAGATTCAACATCTGCTCTTGAAGTGAAATCTGTGGGAGGAGCAGTGTGATTATAACCAATGCCAAACTTCACATTGGAAGCTGATTGCTTACTAAGAAGCATTTCAAAACCCTTGCATGATTGCACCCATCGATCACACTCAACTTGGGTGGTTGCAAGAGTTTCCTTGAGGTCTTTGTACTTCTCTAGAAGTACATCTTCCCTAGCCTTATCATCTTTGATTTGGCATTTAAGCTTGTAAATCTCATCATTTTTATCTTTTAGTGCAGCCTCAAAATCAGCTTTTCTTTTGGAAATAGTGTGCTCAAGCTCAAGATTTTTATCTATTAAAGCTACATTTGCTTCTCTAATAGAAGCAAATGCTGCTATGCATGATTCTGAACAAAGCTTGGCTTTTGCCTCAGTGGATACCTGAGATAAGGCATTGGATGATGACCCTTCAGCAGAATCAAGGGCCATCAGAGCAAGATTTCTAAAAGGTTGGTCACCACCATGTTGACCAGCACCTTGGAGTATTTGATCCTGACCAGATAGCTCTTCTGATAGACTACTCCAGTCAACAACACTTGGGGTGAAAAAGCTGTGTTGTTGAGGTTGTGTGTGATGATGAGATTGGGAAGATTGAGGCTCTGGAAGAGCATGAGGTGGTTGAGCCGGGGGTGCTTGAGTTTGACTAGGCTGAGGCATGTAGTAACAGGGGTAAGGATATGGCATATGACCCTGTGGTACAAAATAAGCAGGTGGTGCCTGTGCCTGAGATGGATGGGTAGAACTGGAGGAAGGTTGCCCTCTGTGCTGTGAGCTATTGCTGGGAAAAGTCACAAAGGGTGCAGATGAGTTAGATCCAGATGATCTACACTCTCTTGCAAAGTGTCCAAGCCTTTGGAACTTGTGACACCTCAACTTGCTCTTGTCAAAACCAACTTTGGTTTTGCCAGAGAGTCCTGGGAATTTCCTTCCAGTTCTCTTGTAGAACTTTTGAGAACGGATATTTATCATAGCCATTTGGTTCAAAATATCCATCTCTTCCAGATCATCATCTGGAATGCCCTTCAATCCTCCATCAGAAAACACAAGTTGTCACCACCACCTCCTGAACTACTAACACCAACAAAAGCTTGTTCTGAGTTGGTAGAGAAATCAATATGTTCATCATAAGAACTTTCTGATGAAGCATATTCTGACTCATGACTTATCAAGGCAGCATTACCTTGGACAAAGTCGTCAGCGAGCTTGCCAGAAGAGGACAACTTCCTCTTTTGCTCTATCTCTCTCTCAAAAGTGAGTAGCTTCCCATGAAGTTGGGTGAGAGATAGAGTTTCCAGGTCTGCACTGGAGCGTAGGACAATGGTATATGTGTCCCATCTCTCAGGAAGTGACCTGAGGAACCTGTTGTTCATCTGGCTGTTGGTGTACTCTTGTTTGACCATCTTCAGCTCAGAGATCAAACAAGAGAACCAATCAAACTGCTGGGTCAGAGTCTCACCCTTTCTATATGAGAAAGTCTCATATTGTTGGGCGAGGATTTCCCTATTGTTTGCTAAGACCGAATCAGTTCCTCCAAATTGTTCCTTTAGAGCAACCCATAGGTCATGAGCAGACTCATGATGCAAGAGCCCTGAGTATATCTCATTTGGAATGGCCATGGCTAAAATTCCATGGGCTCTAGCATCAATTTCGAACAGCTTTAGATCTTCGTCCGAATATTGTTCAGGTTTCTTCTCAACCTGTTCATTAGATTCCGGGACGCTCACCATAGGCTTGTATGGCCCATGCACCACTGACTTCCAACAACCAGCACTGTTGACAGCCAAGTGGTGTAGCATACGTCTTTGCCATATGTTATACTCGTTCCTAACCAGCATCGGAGGCTTGGTTGCGGAACCAGTATTGTGAGGATCATTAGTTGGTGTTGTCATCTCAGGTTTTAGTCAAAAACAAGTTTAAACCAGACAAACGTGACTCAAAACCACCAAAAGACCTCAAGATTTTGGCCAGAAACAGCAGAAACTCACTCTCTATGGCTAATTCTTGCAAATTGCTAATTCGATCAAACTGAGAGATCAAAAGAGCAGTTTCAAATGATCAATAGTGATATCGATCAATGATTAACCTGCTCTGATACCATTTGACAGGATCTCAGCCTCTCGTTTGATCAATCAGATTATGTTTGCAGCGGATTTAGAACATTAATTAGCAATTAAATCAAGAACATAAAAGATATTGCAATTAAAAGCATAAACATAGAGAGAGAAGAGTTCTGCGAAACATTAAATGTTTTATTGCTAAGCACGTTTCGGCATTTAAAACAGCATGGTTTACCATCCTTTTATAGGCGGCAAAAGCATGGTGGTGATGTCCTTTTTCTGACATCAACTGAATATTAAAATTACAACTGACTAAACATAAAACTACTGAAGATGTCAACAACTGACATCTTCTTACAAAAGTTCCTAAGTACTGACAAAAGTGAAACTACTGAAATCCTATAACGACTGAAGAACAACCTCTTCAGTCGTTTCTAACTACTGATACTATAACAGCTGAAGAACATGCTCTTCAGCTGTTGTACAACAAAATAAACTACTGAAAAGGAAAAACCATCACAACAACTGAAGAAGACTTCTTCAACTGTTGTGACAAACTCCGAGTCTTCAGTACTTGGTCTTCAGACTTGGCTTCAGATGATGTAACAGCTGATGTCTTCAGTAGATATCATCAGCTGTTGTCTTCAGTCTTTGTCTTCAGACTTTGTGCTTCAGTAGAAGGTCTTCAGTTCTTCAGTTCTTCAGCTTTTGATACTTCAGTACTTGGTCTTCAGTACTTGAAGTCTTCAGTACTTATAAGATCAGTACTTCAGACTTCAGTACTTGGTCTTCAGTACTTTGGAGTCTTCAGCTGTTGTTCTTCAGTTCTTTGATCTTCATACTTTGTTCTTCAGACTTTGTCAGAACAGCTGAGGCTGGAGCTAAGATGCTCTCGAGTCTGACATTCAAGCAAGATACTCTCGAGTCTGACATTCAAGCAAGATACTCTCGAGTCTGACATTCAAGCAAGAGAACACAATAGCTGATGGGAGTCTTCAGTAGTTGTTGCAGTGGCATGTGGTACTTAGAGGTTTTCCTGATCTTGGCTCATTGGTTCTTTTGGTCCAACAATCCTCGATCTCCACCTCATCGACATCTTGTAGTTTCTCATCACTGACTATATCGACTTCGGGAGCATCCTTCACCAATTCATTTGGATTTAGACTAAACAGTTCGGCAATCTGTTCATCTATCATATCATGGATTATCTCTCCCTCTTCAGGTGTGTAGCTGACCGAGCGATGTACAATCCCTTACAAATCAAGAATCATTATCAATTGAGTCTTGATTTGTTGAAGGGGTACCACATCATGCTCGTCAGCCTGTTTTGTTGAACCTGTTAAAAAAATAAACAAACATAATAAGAGTTAGTATACATGATGCACATGACAAATGGCAGTTCAACTTTTCATTTATATATTTAAATAAACATTTATACATAATTTCAAGAGCAAAAGTTTAATAACATATAGACATCTAAGCTTTAATTTTTCCTTGAATCATGGCCAGGTCTTCTTCAGATGGGGAGGTAGGTGGGGCAGACGACGATGCTCCTTGGTCTTGTCTTTTCTTTGTCCTTTGCTCTTGACCATGAGAAAAGGCAGATGCAGCTGCATCTCCTTCATTGTCCTCATCATCATCCTGCCTACCTCTTGCTTCACCATCACCACCCTCATCATCACTGTCATCATCTTTATCGTCATCCTCATCATCATCTCCATCATCATCTCCTTCACCGAGCTTCAGAGGCTCATCCTTAAATCCTTTGAGTTGGAGCATGATCTTCTTGTTTGCAGCATCCAACTCCTCCAGCTTCTTGGTAGACTCATCCTTGTGCTCTTGGAGTTTGGCAATCTGCTCTGCCTGCTGTGAGATCTATTGAGCTTGGGAAGCATTTAGCTCCACCAGCTGACGTAGCTGTGCATACTTCTCCTCATCAGTGGCTAACAGCTTCAGCACCATCCTGTTCAGTGCTGATAGCTATTCCTCCACTCCAATGGGAGGGAGGGATGATCCGGTGGGGAATGTGGAAAGGTCGGCTTGGTGGCTGGTGGTGGTAGTAGTGGTTGTGGTGAATATGAGTGGTGGAGAACGGATGGGTGGTGGTGTATGAGGTGTGGTTGTGGTAGGTGGAGTAGTAGTGGTGGGAGGTGTAGTGGTAGTGGGTGGTGTAGTGGTAGAGATGGTGGTATAAAGTGTGAATCTCGGTCGTTTCCCCTTCTTACCGTAAGGCTGAGCCATCCTCTTCTTCTGAGTCCCCTTGGACCCGGAGGCTCCCCCTACGCTACTGGGCTGGTCTGGGGTGTATGATGGATCTGAAATAGCCTCCTAGACCTGCCCGGACGTCCACCAACCGTCCTAATCCCCCTCTCGGTGGCAACCACCCGGCTGCCCATCGTGCGAGTCAGCGGCTCCTCATCCGACTCCTCCTCTTCATCAGGCTGGAAGTCCTGATGAAACCCCACAGTCTCTAAATCACCTTGTGGAGATTGTGGAGATGTAACGTCAGCAGTAGTGGTCTGAGTATGAGAAGGACCTGTATCTCCACCATCACTACTATCATCATCAGAGTCGTCATCAGGTAAAACTATATGCTCTGTATCAGACTCACTGTCATCATGGCACCACTTTCACCTAGCTGGCACCACATAGTTCTCCCGGGCCAGATGCCCGAATAATCTCCTTACCAGGGGCTTTACCTGCTTACCCCGGTACACCCTCTTCCTCCCGAGGGTGGTGTCATCCATCACCTCGTGGACGACAGCATCCTCCTTCTCCTTGGGCAGCAAGGGGAGCTTCTGATATATAATCATCTGTAGAAAGCGTGGGTACATGCAGAAGCTTTCTTTCCCTTTCACCTCAATGTTATCCACTAAGTAGGTCAAGATCATCCTCGAAAAGCTGAATGGATGATTTAGCACCAACGCCATGTAGGCGTTCTGCATCTGATCGGAGAGCTCGTCAAAGCCACCCTTCCTTGAGGCGATGCATCTCAGCAGTACATGGGCTAAGTATTTGAACTGGGGGCACAACTTGCTCTTGTTGAGCATACTTGCATTGATGTCCCCCGAGTACTTAGCCCTCATGAAGCAACCTCAAATAGTAAGGGGATGTAATCGAGTGGGGCAGTCAGTATCATCCCCGAACTCTAACACTGTCTTGATATCCTCCTCCGATATCTCTATGGCCTCCCAAATATGGAACTCCTGATACGATGGGGCTCAGAGGACCTGTCAACTACAGCGCTTTCCCCGAAAGCCTGCTGTACAGATCTGTAGGGTGTGCACTGTTTCGAGATAGCTTGGAATATCCTCGATCGACGTAGAAAGGAGATAATGCCGGCAAACTCCACAACATTGCGGGATGAGAGATCAAGATGAGCACAGATGTTGTGCTTAGTACTCATCGTCCACTGACTCGCCATCTGTGACACAAAGTAAATAAACATTAATACGTGTCAAAGAATACCAGTTTTGTTCCATGAACTTGAAAATTTGGTTCAGTCATGCGACTGAGCTGAGCGACTGAGATCTAGTCGTGCGAATGAGCTGTGCGACAGAGATCTACTCGTGCGAATGACCTGTGCGACTGAGTTCTAGTCGTGCGAATGATCTCATACGTACGACTGAGTCATGCGACTGAACTTAGTCATATTTTCTCTCATGCGTTTACCTCAGTCCTGCGACTGAGCTCATACGCATGGTTCAGTCATGCGATTGAACCATTCGTCCATCTCAGTTGTGCGGTTGAGCCATTCGCATAGCTCAGTCATGCGATTGAAGTTCAACAGGGTGTCCAATCGCATCTCCAACTGTTGGTTCATTCAAATGCAATTTTTGAGCAATAATTGATGTTAAATGTTGTGGATTGACTCATTAGGTTCGCAGATGACCGACTAAACACCTAATAACTTTAGTTTGATCAAAATGCTTAGTTTTAGTGGTTTATTAGTCACATTTAGGTTCGGTTAACATTAGGTCTTAATTTCGATTTTTTGACGTATAATAACTGATTTTTCGTGTCAACTTTGTTGCGCAATACCTGTATAATCAAAACAAAATGTCAGAGAGCGTCAAACAATGGTCTATAAAGATCAAATGAGTTTTTGGCAAAAAAGGGTTTGTGTCGTGCGTCTGAGAGGCGATTTGGGTGAATGAAACGACTGAGACCGACTCCCCCTCTATTTATACTAGGGCAACCGTTAGTCGGGCGACTGAGCCTAGTCGCATGATTGATTCGTGCGACTGTGCTTCAGTCGTGCGACTTCCCCATACGGTCACCTCCAATCATACGATTGAGGGTCATTTGTGCGACTTTCACAGTCGGTCACCTTCAATCGTGCGACTGGGTTCATTCGTATGGTCCAATCATATGATTGGTTTATACTTATGGTCCAATCGTATGACTGGTTCATACTTATGGTCCAGTCGTGCGAATGGGTTATACTTATGAAATTTTGACTTTTTGACCCTTTGACACTTAGCCCCTTATAACAGTAGATAAAACATTTTGAGCAGTTTATCATCTCAGACATGACCATTTTAAATTAAAGAACCTTTGATCACCTCAAACGTGATCCATTTATCCAACTGATCACCTCAGACGTGATCCATTTATCCAACTGATCACCTCAGACGTGATCCATTTATCCACCTGATCACCTCAGACATGATCCATTTATCCAACTGATCACCTCAGACGTGATCCTTTTACTTTTTTAGAAACAAGTGATTCAAGATTAACTTTAAGTTCATTTTGTGGCATTTACAGAGATGAATAACATAGCACAGTCTGGCACTGACACACTTTACAAATAACTTGACAACTAAACTAAAGTAACAAAATAAACATGTTTTTGTGATTTTGATAGGGTCGGGTAGAATAGCCTATTAGCATTAACATCATTTTTAAGACAGATTCATATGGAATTAGACAGCGATAAACACAATTACTTGGAACTTTCATATATAAATTGAAATGGAAACTAACATATTTACATATCACCGTTTCTCATTCATCTGAGACTTCTAAGCGCTAACTAGAAATCATGCTGGATCTGTTATGTAACACACATTGATTTTGAACATCAGGTAGTGCAGCCATAACAATTGTCAGTATACTTGTCCACTTAAATCCATAATCAGATTTTTGACACACACCGGTGATTATTAGGTGAATTAGATCAACAAGTATTTGTCTGTCCCACAGGTATATGGTAATCAATCTTCCTCAAAAGATTTTTGAGTGGTCCAGGGAATAAGAAGATTTGGTTCTAAGAACTATCAAAGATATGCTAAGCCTCAGGTCAGTGCCATCGCACAGCCGAGAGGCGTAAACAACGATGAATTCTTAGAATGGATAGGTTATACTAAGCCTCAGGTCAGTGCCATCGCACAGTAGAGAGGTACAATACCTATCTTCTTCTTAGAGCAATATATTATAATATACAATTTTTTCAGTGACGTTTGTCATCTTTTTGCTTTATTTTTTAGGTCTTTGCACACATTTATGGCATTCAATTGCTCCTCACCCCTTATTGGAAATTGATTGATTGTGCAAACCAGGGATACCATGGGAACCCACAACTTCTTGATTGATTTAAATTTAAGTTGAATCACCAATGGTGTCTACTAGTCTATTATGTTGAATCTACCGACACATCGTATAATGAACTAGCACCTCTCTAGATCAACTTTCTACGTGTAATTACAGTTACAAACAAGCGTACTATCATTTTCTCAATTTGTTAGACTTAGAATTCTATGAGTAACAATTTTCTGTTATTTAATTAAACTAAAATTGTAAAAATTAAAAATCTTTTTAGTGTTTCAAGTAACTCGACGCCTGTGTACTATCACTTTCCATTGAAGGAATGCACTTTTTACATCTAGTTGATAGACTTTGATCTTCATATAAGATGCATAGGCTAGGAAGATACGGATTGCTTCCATTCTAGCCACAGGTGCAAACACTTCTTTGTAGTCGACTCCCTCGACTTGTCTGAATCCTTGAACGACCAATCTTGACTTGTTCTGATTACGACACCTTGGTTGTCCTTCTTGTAGCGTAGCACCCATTTGGTGCCTATCACTTTAACTCCTTTGGGCCAGTCAACAAGTGTCCACACTCCAAGCTTCTTGAACTGTAGCAGCTCTTCCTGCATAGCGTTGACCCAAGCCTCATCCTTTAGGGCATCACTTTCGTGTTTGGGCTCGACTTGAGAAACAAAACATTTGAAAGCCCAATCATTCACGTAGCCCTTTTCCATAATCGCAGCATAATCAGTAGAGTATAGCTGATTTCTGGTCTACACACCTGAGTGAAGATCCCCAATGATAGTCTCTGGGGGATGATTCACACTGATCCTAGTCACAGGTGTCGTAGGAACGACAACTTCAATATCCAGATTTGTGATGGTAGGTTCAGTATTTGGATTCCCTGATGCATGTTCAGTATCTGTTGAGCTTCCATCTTGATTAACGTTATGCTCATTGCTTGTCTCAACTGGTTCTTCATCGTCTGATGAATCATCACTCTCCTCCTGAGTAGCTGCTGAAGATCCCGAAGCACCACAGGCTGGTGTCACATTGCTGGTATCCAGATTCGGTGTAGTTGTCGTACATCGTACATCATCTGAGCAGCAATCTCTTCATCTGAATCTATCTGAGGAAGGTTGAATGATTTGAAAAAATCCATCATAGTCAAAGAATGACGGCGGACCTTTTCCAGCAGGGGGATGGTGTATCGTTGCACATCGACGTTGCACGACACTTCTACCTGACCTGTCAAGTTGTTATAAACCCGTTTGTCTGGTATGCTGTATCCAAGAAAGATCCCCGGATCTGCTTTCTCGCTGAACTTGGCCTCCGGATTTTTCTTCAGTAACGTGCACAGAGCTCTGAATGGTTCCAGATACTCCAGGTTAGCTTTACGCTTCTGAAGCAACTCATAGCAAGTCTTCCCATGCCGCTTGACTACTAACACATGATTAAGCGTGTAGCATGCATTGGCAATAGCTTCATTCCAGAATTATACTGGCAGTTTTGAATCTGCCAACATAGTCCTTGCAGTCTCGATCAAGCTCCTATTCTTGCGTTCAGCAACTCCATTCATCTGTAGCGTGTAGTAGAGGTGAACTGATGAACAATTCCCCTTTCCTTACAGAAAGAATCCATCCACTGATTCTTAAATTCAATTCCATTGTCTGAACGAACCTTCCTGACCTTCAGATTGTAGAGAGACTCCAGTGTAGTGACGAGCACCTTGAACGATTCAAATGTTTCAGACTTAGCTTTCAGAAACATCACCCAAGAGAAACGTGAGTAGTCATCTGTGACTATAAAGCAGTACCAGTATCCAGCGATACTCTTTGTGCTAACAGGACCAAAAAGATCCATATGCAGTAGCTCCAGGGGCATCTCGATAGGGTTAACGTGCTTGGTCTTGTGAGACTTCCTGGTCTGCTTTCCCTTCTTGCACGAGACACAAAAATCTAGAAGTTTGAAGTTCTTTACAGTAACTCCCTCAACTAGGTTGTTATGAATCTGATGATTCATCTTCCTGTGATTTATGTGTCCCATTCTCCTGTGCCAAGAGATGGACTCCTTCTCTGTTGCCTTTGATATAAAAGCACTGAACGGTGGACTCAGTAGTAGAAGCATTTGACATATCCAAGACGTACAAATCGTTGTACCTTGACACTGACATTAATACCTGCTCCTCAGGAATCTCCATCTCCTTATTCAAACTGTAACACTTCCTATTGTCAAACATTACTTTGCAGCCCTTGTCACATATCTGAGAAACTGAAAGCAAAATGTTTTCTAACTGTTGAACATAATTTACTTTATCAAACTTTACCTTTCTATTACCTACATCTCCTTGTGCGGTAATGTATCCTCCTTTGTTTCCAGTGAAAGAAACATGCCCCCCTTTAATTTGTTTGATGTTGAAAAGGAGAGATTGACTTCCCGTCATGTGCCTGGATGCTCCGCTATCTACAATCCATGTGTTGGTAGAAGCGTTATAGCGGACAACCTGCACACCATAGAAAATAATTAGTCAAAGAGGGTGACCTAAGCCTTTACTGGCTTGGGTTTCCCAGAGGCATCACACATCACAAACTCGACCCACTGTCCTTTTGGAGTTGGAGAAACCTCATTCTTCAGCTTATCAACACTATCAGACACATCAAATGTTTTAGCTTTCGATAGACCATCCTTGTGTAAGCCTTTTTTGTGGTAAACCGATGACTGATTGACAGTTTGAACTTTAGATTTATTTTCAAAAGCAGGTTTCACCTCAGGCATCACAGACTTGCCAGTGACTTGTCTGTGTTGTCTGTGGTATTGGGGAGATGCATAAGACTGAGCAGGTGTTTTAGACCTAGCAGGTGTCTTAGATCTTTGTTTTGAAGAAAACGGTTTAACTTCCTGATCTAGTTCAACTTTAATCCTAGGTGTCTGATAGTGAAGAAAGTGTGAAGAAATGTGGCCTCTTCGTCCACAAGTATAGCATGATCTCCTCTCAACAGGACTAGGAGATCTCTTGTGGAGTAGGGAGTACACTTCAGGCATGGGTCTTTTGGTCTCAACTTTAGGTTTTTCACTTTCTTTGACAAATTTGATTTGTTTAACATTATGATTACTTTGTCTTTTAAAATGATTGAGATCTTGATTAACCGATTTGGACTGAGTAGGTTTTGAAGTCTTAGGTTGTGTTACAGCTGATTGTGAACCTGACCTAAGAGGTACATTATCATCCTTTTCTACCCGGTCCTCAATGACGGTTTTATCCTTTGTGCCTGATGTTGAAGTCTTCTGATCGGCTACCTGAGGAGCAGGTTTAACTGCAGTGTCCGGATCACTGACTAGAGGAGTAGTCACCACATGGTCGTTGATGGGATTATTGTTAACTGGCCTCTGTTTGGTGTTCAGGAGGATCTCATGTGGTGGAGGCACAACTTTATAACCCAGACCTTCCCCGTTGTTTCTTTCTTTAACCAAGTTTTTCAAGATATAAGAGAAACTAGCTAAACTATGTAGTTTTTGCTTTAAGGATTCATTTTCAACTTATAAAACAGCTCTATCCTTTTTAGTTTCCTCAATTGTTTTTATGTAAAACTTTATGTTATTTTCTTGGTTAAAAGCAACAACCTTAGTTTCTTTTAATTTTTTTCTTAGCAATTCAATTTTCTCTTTAAAACTGCTTTCATTTTGCTTTAATACTCTATTAGCCTCAGTGCAAAGTTTTAAGTCATTTACTAAGTTATCATTATATTCTAATAACCTAGCAAATTTAAGATCAATGCATTCCCTAAAATTATTACATTCAACACAAGCATGTTTATCAAAGAGATCGTCTTTCGATTCTACATGTGCAGATGTAGATGTGCCAGCCATGAAAGCAGCCTGGGGTTCCTGGTGTGTTGCAGATTCTGCATTTAGTTCATTCTCCACCAGTTGATCAACAACAGCCATAGTCTCATTCACATCAGTAGTATCAAGCTCAACTGAGTTTCCCCCTCACTCACTGAGTCGTCATTCAGATCATCAACCAATGCAATGTTAGCTTCACCATCAGATAAGAAATGGAAGGACTAGTCTTGTCCTTCATCACCCTATGCTACCATTGCTTTGGAGTCATGGCTGGTTGATGTTGCCTTTTTGTCCTTATCTTGCCTGTTAAATGATGAAACGGGTTGCCATTTCCGGTCTTCTTAGGTTTGACACACTCTCTTTTGAAATGGCCTTTTTTACCGCTGTTGAAACAGGTGACTTTTGACTTGTCAAATCCAAAAGTTGTATCTTTTGTAGCCACCAGGTTCTATCCCGTTTTTTAACAAACGTCTTTGCTCTACGCACAGCACTAGCGAGAGCCCACATGATATCCATCTGCTCCAGCTCAGTTTCATCCACCTGCTCATAATCTTCGTTGGCCAAGTGGTAGTTACCAATCTTTCCTGCTACTAACCCGTCATAAGAATGTACAACAACAACAAGTAGATCCATATGCTCCTTAGCCACTTCCACAGTTATGTTGCCCAGATGCTCTGTCATTAACTTCGTCGATTGAGCTTCTGCAGAACTATATTCAACCCCTGATGAAACATTTGACTCACCACCTGAAGATGCATTTTGAACGTTTACAGATGTGTTAGACACGAAAGCAGTCTGCAAGGGTGCACTAGAAGACGTTATAGTAGGAGTCACATTGTAGAGAGAAGGATTCTGAGTGTAGGTTCCCTTCTTAGACTTGTACTTTTGTCGTACCTCTTCCTCCCTCAATTTCAGAATAAAATCATTTATGTCTAATGTCTCCAGCACATCATTATGTCTTAAAGTGGAAACAAATGAATCCCACTTATCAGGTAACCCATCAGCCAAACTCGACACTTTATCTTCCATGGACGTTTTAACCCCATGAGTGTGTAGTTCACTCACTAAATGATAGAAGCGGTCGATCACATCATCCAAACTTTCATTCCCAATTGACGAGAAGTTATCAAATTCCTTCTTCAAAGCTTTATTCTTTAGAGACTTAAGTGTTGAATTTCCTTCATATTCTCAAGAGCCTTCCATAACTTTTTGCACTGCTTGTGTTCTGAGAACTGATGGAAAATATCTTTTAGAATGGACTGTGTCAACAAAGCATAGGCCTTCTTCTTAGCATTGTATGCAAGTTTTTGTGCGTCACTCAAACCACTTAGAGTCAGTGGAATACCATCAACTCCAACTGGCATAGTGTAGCCAGTCTCAATAGTGCTCCATAAGTTTGTGTCTACTCCATTCAGATGAATTTCAAATCGTTGCTTCCATTGAGGATATTCGTCAAGAGACAAAAGCTTTGGTGGTTTGTTGTGATTCCTGATCTCATTCTCCAAGAGCAAGAGATTCTGAATTCTAGAGTCCTTCCCGGCTGAGAGAGCAAAGTTTTGTGTATCCATAATGAACTAGTCTGAAAACTTGACAAAAACCGACTAGGTATGCGACTGGAGGTGCGACTGGGGTGCGACTGAGACTCAACCGTGCGATTGAGCTTAGTTGTACGAATGAGCAGACAACTAGGACAATCGTGCGAATGAACAGATGACTGGGCCAATCGTCCGATTGAGCTATGCGAATGAAGTTCAGTCGTGCAATTGGGTCAATCGTGCAACTGAGACTGCTGAATTCGAAATATTTCAAAATTTTCACGCAATTCGACCTAAAAACACAATTTTGAAAACCCTAATCGGCTGAAACTCGGAAAAGACTAACTTTTGAACACATGCACTCGTAAAAACTGAATTTTAGTGCAACAAGAACGGATATTTTGATTGAAATGGTGCGGAATCCTATTTGATTAGCGACCCAATCAGGGAGAACGTTAATCTGATCAAAACTAACGATTAGAATACGTTTAGAATTGATTAGAAGTGATCAGAAACGTTCTATGAAGTTGGAAGGGACTCTCTGGACGAACAGGGACGGCTAGGGTTAAGAGTTATCGAAGTGTTATGTTTTTCCACAAATTAAGTGGTATTTATAGGTTACAGTTTTCATTCGTACGACTGAGCCATGCGTATGGCTCAGTCGTGCGATTGAGTCGTACGATCGATTCATTCGTATGACTGAGTCAGTCTTATGACTCAATCGTGCGTTTGGCTCAATCACGTGGTTCAGTCGTGCGACTGGCCCATTCGCATGGTCCAATCGTGCGACTGAATCATGAGACTTAGTTAAACATATTCCTGAACCTTTAATGATACAGAACTATGTCTAACGACTGTAAACCAATATAACATGTTCACATATATGTGTAATAATCAATCATATGAATAGATATAACATTTAATAACCAATAAACATTCAAAGAAGAGTTTTCATTACATATATCAAATATTACATCAGTGTAACAAAATGAAAGTCAATTACATTTAAGCTCACTAGAACTAGAACTAGAAATAGGGACATGTGTACCAACACGTAAACTAGGGTTTCAATAGAAATTTGGTTCTGAAAAGTAATTAAATAAAATTAAATAATGAAATTACTTATATTTGATTCAATAAAAAGGATTATACGATTTAAATAATTTAATATAGAGAAAAGAAATTAGATATTCATAATAATTGATAAAGTTTAAATATAAAGTTTAAATAAATTTTATAATCTTTTGAAATAACATGATTAAAAAATAATTAAAAATAACGTATGGACCAATAATAATTTATTAATTTAAACTATTATTTTAAGTACAGTTTATAAGAAATAACCCAAAATGACATTTGTAAATAATTTGTGAAATTATGAAATATATATAATTTCTATAATTATCATGATTAATCCATAATTAAAGATAATATGGTGTCCACAAATAAATTAATGATTTAAATTATTATTTAGAGTCCATTTTTTTATAAAAATAACTATTTATAACATTTGTAGATAATATTTTATAAAAATTTTGAAGGTGTTTAAATAAATAAATTTATAGAAAATAATTATGTAATATTTAAAATAAGGAAAGTTATAAAACTTATTTTTATAATTTTTAGAATTTTTTATATTTTTTTAAAGGCTAAAAAGCCCCAAAAAGAATAAGTGAGGTTGCCCGGGTTCGAACTCGAGATCTCTCGGTTGTGATGAATGTGGTTTACCATCAAGCTAAGGGTTGTGGTCGTGTCATTTCTTGATTCCCAAGTTTTAAAAATGAAAGTTGCAAACCATCCCAAATCGTATGAACCGTAGAATCGATTTCGATCTAATTGAACCCCAAATTGACAATGTTAAAGAAATTAATCTTGGGGCTTTTAATCCCCAAGCAAAACTGAGCAAGTATAAGTGTTTGTTTACCCGGTTTAAAGTCGATTTAATGGTGAACACTATGAAGAACAGCCGCGACCAAGATTGAGTATGGTTCGAGATGCAAACGATGATAATAACCAAATTGCTTGTAGAGTAAGCTTCTTTGGATGATGAGAAGGAAAAGCCCTCAATAAATTGCATGTAAGAAAACTCAGAACGGGGCCTTGGCATGAGTTGCAGGTCGAGGAAGATGATGGTGATCGAGCACGAGGTGTGTGTGTGTTTCATATGGAATTGAAGGTTCGAATGGTGTAAAGGGATAGAATGAAATGTTTTCCCACAATCATATGATATCAATTTTGGTTGTTTCAGTTTGATCGAGTTCAAGTTTTAAAGTAATGTTTCGGTTTCAAGAACACATCCTTAATCAACCAAATTAATTCAATTAATAGTGACTTTATGTTCGAAACTGATGTGCGTTTGATATGGAGTAATTATTTGGAATGAAATCGACTATCCGAGTGGTGTTTGGGTCGCCGGAGACCCGCCGGAAATGGTGGCCGGAACATGGGTCCGACCGGGGGGGGGGTTGGGTTTTTAATCATAGTTACACTTTTGGTCCCTGATGTTTAAGTTGTTTATTATTTTATGTAAAAACTTTTAAATTAAGTTTTGGAAATTACAAAGTAAACCCTAGAGTTATATAAACTAATTTGAATAATAAATTAAATTAGTTAGTTATTAATTTTTAAAACTTTTATAAGCTTGTAAACCTTATATCTTGATTATGAATGTCTTCTTGCGAGGCTTTGAAATTAAACCAATATCTTTCTATTTGAAGCAGTGTGCTGTATGCCATCAATTCAACAAGCATACTACTTAATAATTAAAATTCATAATTACTTATAATGTTGTATAAGTGTAAGGCCCCGTTCACGGGACGCTTATAGTTGGTTCCTCATCGCTCTTAAAACACATCATTACAAATATTTTTCATAAACGTTGCAGCGGAAACATTCAAAAGAGATATCTCATTTCATCATAAAAGCTTTTACAAAGAACTGCATCGTTAATCGATTACAAAATAGTCATAAACAGTGACTTTTAGTGGTAAGAGGATTCCTTAGGTAATCCTGTTTATGCGAATCCTCTACAACCACCATTTTGTTTCTAAATACATTCAACATAATATATTACAAAAATATTAACAAGAAATGCCATCCCAAAAGAGCTGAGTAGCCGCCTCGTGCCATCCTCAGCAACACTACCTGTCAACTGGAAACACATAAAAAGTCAGCGTTGCTGAGTGAGTTCTAGTTTTATAATAAAACATACCTTTCTTTCATAAAAACCGTTCTTACATATATACGATCACAAAACATACGTACACGTAAATAATAATATTATTATTATTATCTTCATCATTCATTCATTAGCTTTCATTCGTGTATTGTTCATTGTTAACATTCACGTTCATTCGTAAACTCTTCCTTTCGTTCATACGTTTCTTACCTTCATTCATACATTCATTACATTCGTTCGTACGTTCGTTACATTCATTCATACATTCCATACGTTCATTCATACGTTCATTACATTCGGTGACATGTACAATACCCCGAACATTGTGCACTAGTACTGATGCTGGACCTGTGATGATTAATCATGAACGTTGTGCACTACTGCTGATCCAGTCACCTAGGGCAAGTACACGCACACTTATCTTTCCTCTTTCATTCTGGATCAATGCCATATGCTATACCCCGAACATTGTGCACTACTGTTGGTACTGGACCTGTGATGATCAATCACGAACGTTGTGCACTACTGCTGATCCAGTCACCTGGGGCAAGCGGCAAGGATCCCATACATATGGTCAATCACAAAGACTGACCCCAATGTGCATCCTTCAGGGTAGCAAACCCACACACCGTTGAGCTAACACTTGCAATTGGTGTGCACCTCCATACATTTGCTTACAAGTCTTTCTTACATTCATTCGTTCATTCATTAATGCATGCATTCATTCATCATGTTCCTCTTTCATTATCTTTCACTTTACCTTTCTTATTACTTTCGTTTCATTCGTTAATCATAACACGTAAAGTCACAGAAGGATAAACATGTATCGAAACAAGGAACATTGATATTTACAAATCATCAGTCATTACCATCATATAGGGTTACATCATACTTATCATACCTACATCATGCATATACATGCAATACTATCTCTCTCCTCGTACACAACAGCCCTATTTGGGCGATTGGACATACTTCAGTCGCATGGCCTCCACGCGACTGGATCATGCGATTGGGCAACTATGTGAATGGGCATACAATCGTGCGAATGGACTCTCAATCGTGTGAATGAATACAAGGCGATTGGAAATCATGCGAATGGGACTAATGCGGATGAGCACCTATGCGACTGGACTCTTAGCCGTGCGATTGGGCACTAGGCGACTGAGCATCTATGCGACTGGACTTCCAGTCGTGCGATTGGGCCTCAGTCGTGCGATTGAGTCTCAGTCGTCCCTCAGTCGGCCGATTGGCCCTTCAGTCATCTAGCCCTAACTAGGCAGCGACTGGAGTTCATCCTGAACTCCAGCCGTGACATATGGCCTTCAAACTCTTCCAAACTCATTTCCAGCCCAAATTACCCCTCCTAAACTTTAGGAAATCATACTAGGACATCATACAAGCACATACAAGTCCAAAATCGCACTCTAAACACATTACATACAATTACACCTAAATGGGTCAAACTCATACATTTCAAAAACGGGTTCATATGTGTTCCAGCCCCAAACTTGATTCAAAACAAGTAAATGAGGGGTCCTAGAACTCACACAAACAAGAAGAAGATGAAGAGCTTCGTTTGGACAAGTCACTCGACAAGTTTCAAGCCCGAATCACCACTTTCTCTCTTTTTCTCTTCTTTCTCTCTTCTTTCTCTCTCTGCTCTTGTTTTGATTGAGTTTTGCAAGTGTGGGGAGGGGAGATGGCTGCCCCTCCCTTAAAGCTACAGTTCAATCGCCCAACTCCAGGCGACTGGACCTTCGGTCGCCCGAACACCATGCGATTGGACCTCGAGTCGCATGAGTTCCATGCGACTGAGCCTCCAGTCGCATGAAACTCCAAAAAGTCAAATTTTTGGGTGTTACAAGTCCACCCATCTTATTTAGGTTTCGTCTCCGAAACCTGTCATTCCTCGAAAAAACGTGGGTAATGCTGCCTCATCTCTTCTTCGGTTTCCCACGTTGACTCGAATCCTTTCTCGTGCTGCTACTGTACACGCACAAGAGGAACCATTTTATTTCTCAGCCTCTTCTCCTTTCGATCGATGATCGCCACTGGTTGCTCCACATAATTGAGCCGTTCGTCTACCTCGATATCCTCCAGTGGGACAATCATATCCTCATCCGCCAAACACTTCCTCAGATGAGATACATGGAAGGTCGGATGAATTCCACTTAACTCATCTGGTAACTCCAACCTATAGGCCACCTCTCCTACTCGAGCAATGATTCGGAAAGGGTCTATATACCTCGGGCTCAACTTGCCCCACTTTCTGAACCAAATGATACCCTTCCAAGGTGAGACCTTCAACATAACCCGATCACCCACCTGGAACTCAATCAGTCTGCGTCGTTTATCAGCATACGACTTCTGTCTGTCTTTGGCTGCCTTCATATAGGCCTTGATCCTTTCAAGCTTTTCAGTCATAGCCCTGATCACTTCGACACACCCCAATTTCTTCTGACCAATATCACCCCAATAAACGGGTGTCCTGCATCTCCTGCCGTATAGCATCTCGTAGGGTGGCATGCCAATGCTGGCATGATGGCTCTTATTGTATGAGAATTCTGCTAACGGCAAGTGGTCATCCCAACTTCCCCCGAAATCAATCACACATGCCCGGAGCATGTCCTCTAAAGTCTGAATGGTCCTTTCTGACTGACCATCAGTTTGGGGATGATAAGCCGTGCTAATATGTAACCTCGTCCCCATGGCATCATGGAATCTCTTCCAGAATTGACACCGATACACCATGACGAGTCACAATTTCCTTGATGAAAAGATCGGCCAACCTCTCGGATGAATATGTCTCGCGCATCGGTAGGAAGTGAGCACTCTTCGTCAGACGATCTACAATCACCCATATAGCATCATACCCTTTCGGGGTACATGCCAGCTTCGTGATGAAATCCATGGTGATGTGCTCCCACTTCCATTCCGGTATATCCAAAGGTGAATCTTTCCATACGGCTTCTGGTGCTCGGCCTTCACTTGCAAACAAGTAAGGCACCTACTCACATACTCCACCACATCACGCTTCATACCCGACCACCAATAGTCTTTCTTCATGTCTTGATACATATTTGTAGCACCGGGATGAATGGAGTATCGAGTCTTGTGGGCTTCATCCATGATCTTTACCCGTAGATCCCCAAAATGAGGAATCCACATCCGCCTGAATCGGGTTTTAACACCAAATGTGTTTTCACCCAACTCCACGACCAGGCCTCTCATTCTTTCAGAGTTAAGATGATCGTCTTTCAAAGCCTCATCTTGAAACTCTTTGACCTGCTTCATCACGTCGGAGGTCATGATCAGCTGGTACGCTTTCACCCGAATTGGCTCGGGCCTCTCCTTTCGGCTAAGGGCATCCGCCACCACATTGGCTTTGCCCGGATGGTAATGGATCTCACAATCATAATCCTTTATAAGCTCCAACCATCGCCTTTGCCACATGTTCAAATCTTTTTGCTCGAAGAAGTAGTTCAAGCTCTTGTGGTCGGTGAAAATGGTGCACTTCGTCCCATACAGGTAGTGCCTCCAAATCTTTAATGCAAAGACCACTGCTGCTAGCTCCAAGTCATGAGTAGGATAGTTAACCTTATAAACTTTCAACTGTCGGGATGCATAAGCTATAACTTTCCCTTTCTGCATTAACACGCACCCCAATCCCGAATAGGAAGCATCAGAATAAACCACCAGATCTTCACTTCCCTCAGGCAATGACAGAACATGAGCTTGGGTCAATCTTGTTTTCAACTCTTCGAACACCTTCTCTTGAGCTTGACCCCATACAAACTTTACATCTTTCCGGGTCAACTTGGTTAGTGGAGAAGCGATCTTTGAGAAGTCTTGAATGAATCTCCTGTAGTAGCCCGCCAAGCCCAAGAAACTACGGATCTCGGATGGCGTCTTGGGAGACTTCCATTGCATCACCGCATCCACCTTTGCTGGATCCACCATAATCCCCTCCGGATTCACCACGTGACCCAAAAACTGAACTTCGCGCAACCAGAACGCGCACTTGGAGAATTTGGCGTACAGTTTCTCCCTTCTCAACGTCTCTAACACTTCCCGAATGTGACCGGCATGCTCTATCTCACTCCTCGAATAAATCAGGATATCATCGATGAACACAATCACTGATTTATCCAACATCGGCCGACACACACGGTTCATCAGGTCCATAAAAGCAGTTGGCGCATTGGTCAAACCAAAAGATATGACAAGGAACTCGTAGTGACCGTAGCGCGTGCGAAAAGCTGTTTTAGGAATATCCTGCTCTTTCACCTTTAGTTGATGGTAGCCCGATCGAAGATCTATCCTTGAAAACCAACGGGCACCTTGAAGTTGATCGAACAAATCATCGATTCTCGGCAAGGGGTATCGGTTCTTCACCGTCAACTTGTTCAACTCACGGTAGTCGATACACATCCTCATACTACCGTCTTTCTTCTTTACAAACAGGACCGGAGCACCGCAAGGTGAGATACTCGGTCTAATGAACCCCTTATCTAGCAGCTCTTGCAACTGCTCCATCAACTCTTTCATTTCTGTTGGAGCCAATCGATATGGTGCTTTGGCAACAGGTTGGGCACTTGGTATCAGATCAATCTGAAATTCAATCTCTTGGTCAGGTGGCACTCCCGATAAGTCTTCGGGAAACACGTCTGGAAAGTCACACACAACTGGAACATCGGATAGTTATGGTGTTGGTGTTTCTACATCCTTTACATAACATAAATAGGTGCTACATCCACGCCTCATACACTTTCCCGCCACCGCCATTGAGATCACCTTCGAAATCGTCATGACCCGATCCCCATAAACAGTTACCGAACTCCCGTCAGGCGCTATCAAACGAATCATCTTCTTTTGACACACTATATTCGCCTCGAAGTCCGCCAACCAATCCATCCCAAGCACCAAATCAAAACCACCCAAAGTCATCACAAATGGTCTAACCGGAAATTTGTGGCCCTCTAATTCCACATCACAACCCTCTATCACCTCGGAAATCCTGGTAGGCTTACCTATCGTAGTTTCTACATCAAACGGTATGTCAACACGCCTACTATTAACAGGCAGTTTGGCACAGAAAGCAGTCGAAATAAAACTCTTACTGGCACCCGAATCAAATAATACAGAGGCTAAAGTTTGGTTCACCAGAAACGTACTGGACACAACATCAGGGTCCGTCCTAGCCTCCTCCTGTGTCATCGTGAATGCCCTGGCGTTTGCCCTTAGTCCTTCCTTCCCTGTCTTCTTCACGCCAGAACCCTCAGCCCTCGGCTTCTTGCAGTCTTTATTCATATGACCACTTTCCCCACAGTTGAAGCATCTCATACCCCTACACTCTCTAGCCATATGACCAGGTTTTCCACACTTGAAGCAGACGTTCGACCCCAGTCTGCACTCCCCACTATGCTCCTTCCCATATTTACCACACCTTTTCAGTCCCGTACCATGCGTGGCTACACGGCGGTCATCCACCTGTGCCTTCTTATTACTCGTCGAGGCATCACCCCGACCAAACCTCTTCCCGTTCCAATTCCTGTCACCACCACCCTTCCTACTACCATCAGCCACCACCACCACTGCCCTTTCATCATACAGTCTCTTCGCCAAGTCCACCGCCGACCTAAAGGTGTTCAGTTGGGCGGCGATCATATGCCTGCGAATATCCACCGGCAAACCCCAAATATGCCTCTTGATCTTTCGCGACAGAGGTATCACCTGATCCGGAACCAGACGTGCCATTTCGTTGAACTTCGTGGTGTATTGTTGGTGGGTTATCGTCCCCGCCTCCAGCTGCAGGAACTCTCTCTTAACTTTATCCATCTCCCGATAAGGACAGAACTCCTCGATCACCAACCTTTTCAGCTCGGACCACTTCATTTTTCCAATGGCCCTGCTACCCTCGGATTGGACTATGTTGTCCCACCAGCATAAAGCCGAATCCATGAAAGAGTGGGTAGCGAACTTCACCTTTTGGTCCTCCCAGCACTCGCTGATATTAAGGACAACCTCCATTTCTCTCACCCATCGATGAGCAGCAGTGGCAGTGCCATTACCGTCAAAAGAAGGGGCTTGTACCTCATAAACGCCCCGTTATTACAGCCTCGTGCTGACTCATGCACAGGCTCTTCCTCCTCTTCCTCTTCATCATTAGAAAGAACCGTTTCCGGCTCTTGCTGCTCCTGTCTCCCTGAGGACCTATTCCTCTCTTTTCTTTCCCTTTCCCGGACAGCCTTTATCACTTCGGTCACCACAGATGGTAAGATCGTCTGCATGACCTGATGTACCTCTTCAACCACTGCCTCCTTTACCGAGGCTCTCAAATTGGCACTCTCGTCTACACCCTCCTGATGAGGGGTCTCGGGTTCTTCATGAACCACTTTCTCCTTCCTAGGTCTTCCTCTTGTGGCCCGTGGTTCAGCACTACGTCCACCATCACCTCCACCACGTGAAGCTTTGGATGATCTACCACCGGCCATCCTCTAACACTTACTGAAAGATTCAAACACCAACATGATCATTCAAGGGAATAGCTCAGTTTATGTCAAGTATAGTAAGTCCTTAATTACAGTGGCCAGTTGTGATTAGCCACTTACTTTACTCTTCATACCCTGAGCATTACCTGTCCTGACTACATTAGTATCTAGATCTAACAGTAACACATAAACCACATAACATGCGCATATAATTCTGGTTACATTAAGAAAATACCAATGGCACGTAGCTACTCAGACTGGCATTTCTTCCCCTTCCGTCCCATTCTCAGTTTAAGTTAAGATTTATTTTGAAAATTTACCCGTTTCACTTAAACTTTGGCTCTGATACCAACTTGTAAGGCCCCGTTCCCGGGATGCTTATAGTTGGTTCCTCATCGCTCTTAAAACATATCATTACAAATATTTTTGATAAATATTGTAGCGGAAACATTCAAAGAGATATCTCATTTCATCATAAAAGCTTTTACAAAGTACTACATCGTTAATCGATTACAAAATAGTCATAAACAATGACTTTTAGTGGTAAGAGGATTCCTTAGGTAATCCTGTTTTTGTGAATCCTCTACAACCACCATTTTGTTTCTAATACATTCAACATAATATATTACAAAAATATTAACAAGAAATGCCATATTAAAAGAGCTGAGTAGCCGCCTCGTGCCATTCTCAGCAACACTACCTGTCAACTGGAAACACATAAAAAGTCAGCGTTGCTGAGTGAGTTCTAGTTTTATAATAAAACATACCTTTCTTTCATAAAAACCGTTCTTACATACATATGGTCACATAACATACGTACACATAGATAATATTATTATTATCTTCATCATTCATTCATTAGATTTCATTCGTGTATCGTTCATTGTTAACATTCACGTTCATTCGTAAACTCTTCCTTTCGTTCATACGTTTCTTACCTTCATTCATACATTCATTACATTCGTTCGTATGTTCCTTACATTCATTCATACATTCCATACGTTCATTCATACGTTCATTACATTCGGTGACATGTACAATACCCCGAACATTGTGCACTACTGCTGATGCTGGACCTGTGATGATTAATCACAAACGTTGTGCACTACAGCTGATCCAGTCACCTGGGGCAAGTACACGCACACTTATCTTTCCTCTTTCATTCTGGATCAATGCCATATGCTATACCCCGAACATTGTGCCCTACTGCTGGTGCTGGACCTGTGATGATCAATCACGAATGTTGTGCACTACTGCTGATCCAGTCACCTGGGGCAAGCGGCAAGGATCCCATACATATGGTCAATCACAAAGACTGACCCCAATGTGCATCCTTCGGGGTAGCTAACCCTCACACCGTTGAGCTAACACCTGCAATGGGTGTGCACCTCCATACATTTGCTTGCAAGTCTTTCTTACATTCATTCGTTCTTTCATTAATGCATGCATTCATTCATCATGTTCCGCTTTCATTATCTTTCACTTTACGTTTCTTATTACTTTGATTTCATTCGTTAATCATAACACGTAAAGTCACAGAAGGATAAACATGTATCGAAACAAGGAACATCGATATTTACAAATCATCAGTCATTACCATCATATAGGGCTACATCATACTTATCATACCTACATCATGCATATACATGCAATACTATCTCTCACCTCGTACACAACAGCCCTATTTGGGCGATTGGACATACTTCAGTCGCATGGCCTCCACGCGACTGGATCATGCGATCGGGCAACTATGCAAATGGGCATACAATCATGCGAATGGACTCTCAATCGTGCAAATGAATACCAGGCGATTGGAAATCATGCGAATGGGACTAATGCGGATGAACACCTATGCGACTGGACTCTCAGTCCTGCGATTAGGCACTAGGCGACTGAGCATCTATGCGACTGGACTTCCAGTCGTGCGATTGGGCCTCAGTCGTGCGATTGAGTCTCAGTCGTCCCTCAGTCGGCCGATTGGCCCTTCAGTCGTCTAGCCCTAACTGGGCAGTGACTGGAGTTCATCCCGAACTGCAGCCGCGACATACGGCGTTCAAACTCTTCCAAACTCATTTCTAGCCCAAATTACCCTTCCTAAACCTTAGGGAATCATACTAGGACATCATACAAGCACATACAATTCCAAATCACACTCTAAACACATTACATACAATTACACCTAAATGGGTCAAACTCATACATTTCAAAAACGGGTTCATATGTGTTCCAGCCCCAAAATCATTTGAAAACAAGTAAATGAGGGGTCCTAAAACTCACACAAAGAAGAAGAAGATGAAGAGCTTCGTTTGGACTAGTCACTCGACAAGTTTCAATCCCGAATCACCACTTTCTCTCTTTTTCTCTTCTTTCTCTCTTCTTTCTCTCTCTGCTCTTCTTTTGACTGAGTTTTGCAAGTGTGGGGAGGGAAGATGGATGCCCCTCCCTTAAAGCTACAGTTCAGTCGCCCGACTCCAGGCGACTGGACCTTCGGTCGCCCAAACACCATGCGATTGGACCTCCAGTCGCATGAGTTCCATGCGACTGAGCCTTTAGTCGCATGACACTCCAAAAAGGCAAATTTCCGGGTGTTACAATAAGTTTATTTGAATTCATTTTATAACTTAATAAATTTTAATAAAACTTTCCATTTAGTTATTTATTGCAAAAGTGATTAATAAACTTTATATCTTTATAAAAGAATTATTTTTAAATCCCTAAATTATTACATGTTGTTTAGTTTATTAATACATGAATAGTTAATGACAATAATTGTACTTTTATTGTATTTGGTCCGTTAAAATTATTAAAATAATTTAATAATGGAAGTTCAAAATTGGTTTATCAATAAATAAAAAAAAGGCGGATGTTACATAAAGTTTAGAAGCAACATGATAGTGAAATAGATGAAGTGAAACTGGAGGTTCAGGAAAAGAAAAACATAAGGAAGGTGAAGCTGAGGAAGCTAGGAAGGGAGCTGAGGAGGATGAATACAAAAAGAACACTTCCGTGTGTCAATGTGACAAAACTCAAGTTTGTTAGGACCGTGTACGTACGGAGTACTAACTGATTCTTCGTTATACCAGATCAAATAGTGCGGAATCCTATTTGATTGGTGATCCAATCAGGGAGAACGTAATCAAGATCAATCCTAACGATTAGAAAACGTTAAGAATGGACTAGGAATGATCTCAGACGTTCTATGAACTTGGAATTGATGAACTGGACGTTCTGGGTCGACTAGGGTTGCAAGTATTCGAAGTGTCCCCTTTTTTCCACAAATTAGGTGGTATTTATAGGTAAAGGTTTCTCATTCGTGCGACTGAACCATACGCATGGTTCAGTCATGCGATTGAGAAACGCTTACCTATAAATACCACCTAATTCGTGGAAAAAAGGGGACATTTCGAATACTTGCAACCCTAGTCGACCCAGAACGTCCAGTTCGTCAATTCCAAGTTCATAGAACGTCTGAGATCATTCCTAGTCCATTCTTAACGTTTTCTAATCGTTAGGATTGATCTTGATTACGTTCTCCCTGATTGGATCACCAGTCAAATAGGATTCCGCACTATTTGATCTGGTATAACGAAGAATCAGTTAGTACTCCGTACGTACACGGTCCTAACAAGTGGTATCAGAGCAAGGTTCTTGATTCTTCGTTGATTCAATCGTTTTTGTGAAAAAGTCTACGTTTTTACGCGAAAAGATCCAATCTTTCTGCTAAAAATCAAGTCTTTACATGTGCATGTTCTGAAAAATCAATATTTTTCGACTTACAGCCGTCTAGGGTGTCAAGACTTGCGTTTTAGGTCAAAAATTGCGAAAAACCTCAATTTCAGCAGTCTCAGTCGCACGATTATCTCATTCGTACGACTAAAGTCAAGTCACTAGTTCATTTGCCCGATTGAGTCAGTCGCCGTGTCAAATCGCCCGATTGAGTCAGTCACCCATTTCAGTCGCCTAGTTGAGTCAGTCGCTTTGTCCAGTCGCCCGATTGAGTTCAATCGCACGATTATGTCTTAGTCTTCTGTTCAATCGCACAGTTGAGTTCAATCGCATACTGTTCGTGTCAATCGCATCCCAGTTGTACTCCCCATTCGCATTAACAGTCTGTTTTTCCAGTTTAAGTCAACCTTCATTATGGACTCCTAAAACTTCGCATTCTCAGCCGGGAAAGACTCAAGGATCCAAAACTTACTGCTACTGGAGAATGAGATTGGTAACCACAATAAGCCACCTAAGCTTCTGTCAATTGATGAGTTTCCACAGTGGAAGCAGAGGTTTGAGATTCATCTCAATGGCGTGGATACTAATCTTTGGAATTCTATTGAAACTGGTTACACCATGCCAGTTGGTGCTGATGGTTTGCCATTAACGTTGAGTGGAATGACTGATGCTCAAAGACTGCTTATAATGCTGAAAAGAAGGCTTACGCGATGCTCACCCAGTCTATTCCTAAAGAGATCTTCTATCAGTATTCGGATTAGAAACAAAGTAAAAAATTCTGGAAAGCTCTCGAGAAAAGATATGAAGGGAGCTCAACTCTGAAATCTTTGAAAGCCAAAACACTCAAAAAGGAGTTTGACAATTTTTCTGCTATTGGGAATGAAAGCTTGGACGACATTATTGACCGCTTCTATCATCTAATGAGTGAACTTCACACTCATGGGGTAACCACGTCTAAAGAAGAAAAGGTCTCTAGTTTGGCTGAAGGTCTTCCAGAGAAATGGGATTCATTTATTTCCACTTTGAGACACAATTCAGTTCTTAAGACTTTGGATATAAACGACTTTATCCTGAAACTGCGCGAGGAAGAGGTTAGACATAAGTATAAGGCAAAGAAGGGTTCATATGCTCAGGATCCTACTCTCTACAATGTGACTCCAAATCCTATTGCAAAGTCTTCCAATGCTCCTCTGCAGACTGCTTTTGTTTCTAATACATCTGGTCAAAGCTCATCGTCTGGGGGTGAGTCATCTGTCTCATCAGGGGTTCAACACAGTCTTACTGAAGCTCATTCGACGAAGTTAATAACTGAGAACCTAGGTAAAGTCACTGTGGAAGTAGCCAAGGAACACATGGACCTACTTGCTGCAGTGGTTCATTCCTATGATGGTTTGATTGCAGGGAAGATAGGGAACTGCCACTTGGCTGATGAAGATTATGAGCAGGTGGATGAAAATGAGTTGGAAAGGATGGATATTATGTGGGCTCTCGCGAGTGCTGTGCGACGAGCAAAGAAGTTCGTGAAGAAGACAGGGCAGAATCTCGTGGCTACAAAAGATACTACCTTTGGGTTTGACAAGTCCAAAGTCACGTGTTTCAACTGCGGGGAGAAAGGACACTTCAAGAGGGAATGTGTGAAGCCTAAAAAGACTGGGAATGGAAATCCATTCTCCTCGTTCAACAGGCAAGATAAAGATAAGAAGACAGTTCCAGCAGGGAGTGATTCCAAGGCTATGGTGGCACAAGGTGATAAAGGACAGGACTAGTCCTTCCGTTTCTTATCTGATGGTGAAGCCAACATTGCTTCTGTTGAGAACCTGAATGAAGACTCAGCGAGTGAGGGGGAGAACTCAGCTGAGCCTGACACTGTTGAACTGGATGATGACATAGCTGATGTTGATCAGCTTGTTAAGAATGAACTAAATGCTGAATCTGAAGCACAATTTGAACCCCAAAATGCTTTCATGGCTGGAACATCTACATCAGCACAGGTAGAATCAAAGGATGAGTTATTTACTAAACATGCCTGTGTTGAATGTGAAAAATTTAGGGAAAGCATTGACCTGAAATTTACTAGGTTATTAGATCATAATGATAACTTAGTAAATGACTTAAAATTGTGCACTGAGGCAAACAGAATCTTAAAACAAAATGAAAACAATTATAAAGAAAAGGTTGAAGCTTTAAAGAAACAGTTAAAAGAAACTGAAGTTGTTGCTTTTAACCAAGAAAATGATATCAAGTTTTATTTAAAGACAATAGATGAAACTAAGAAGGAACGAGCGGTTTTACAAGTTGAAAACAAGTCTTTGAAACAAAGACTCCACAGTCTAGCTAGTTCCTCACATATTTTGAAAAACTTGGTTAAAGAACGCAACAACGGGGAGGGGTTGGGATACAAACACTACTAGAAAAATCGCAAAAGATGACGCACATTGCGCGTCATCTTGGGGTCAGATGACGCGCAAATGCGCGTCAAGGAAGGGGTAGTCATAAATGATAGATGACGCGCATTCGCGCGTCATCTGTTTATGACGCGCAAAAGATGACGCGCATTTTATGACGTGCAAAAGATGACGCGCAATGCGCGTCAAGGAAGGGGTAGTCATAAATGAATAGATGACGCGCATCCGCGTGTCATCTATGAAATTTTTATGACGTGCAATAGATGACGCGCAATGCGCGTCATAAAATTAGCTGCATTTTTTAATTTTTTTTTTATTTTTAATAAATTTACCTGTTGTTTTCTAAAACAAATTTTCGAATAACATTATAAGCGAAATCCATTAAATACCAACAAAGTTTACACATCCATAAAACACATTACAAGTCCAACAACACAAGTCCAACTTAATACTATCAATTAGTACCAAATTACAAGTCCAACAATACCATCATTCAGTCCTACATATAAATGAAATTCGATACATAGCGCGCCCAATCTTCACGAACTTCATCCAAATCACCATCAGTGTACTCTTCTTTACCTTCTCCAATCTAAGACAACCAATTTCATCAAATTAAAGTTGTTACTTTTGACCCAAAAACCCCTTTATGTAAAACAACGATACATGTAGCAAAATACCTACAACCTAAACAGATAGTAACTCATCGTTTGAAACAGATAATGCAGGGAGACTAGATAACACAAGACGTGTTACAACAGCAGATGGAACAAAACTGTTGCGAATGGAAATGACTGATATAAGGTAAGTTTCTAACGCCAACCTTACAATACATCACAAATCCCACATACTAACTTCATACATCATGGCATAATGTAGTGGAGAAAAGATAAAGGCCACCATCTGGGAAGAAATAATTCCAAGATTCGACTGGCAAAAAATGTCACAGGCAGATCCACCCATCATTGCAGCAATAACAGACACAAGAGTCACTCTATCCAATGGTAAAACTAAACTACTAAAGATATTATACACAGCAATCATACACCACACTAACAAAATGCATCTATTTAATAGGAAAGACACAACTAGGATCCACTACAGCAACATATCTACTTCAACCAGACACGGATGTATCAAATCGTCTAAGATCCAAGTATTCACGAATACTATCATAAACAAATATTATGCAATTTTTATGCAATGAAATAAACAAATCGTAAAATGTATTGTAGGTTCAAAGACAACACAAAATTCAGCAACCAATCACAATGGTAGAAACCTCAAATCAATGACAGTTCAACAAGAGGATTTCCAAACAATAAACACAATCTCTGAAATTCAACAACACAAAATTCAAGAGTCTTCTCACCACGGACCAAATCAAAAGTGTAACCGGTAACTCCGGGCAAGGTGGTTAGGACTTTGTATGCATCAGCAGGAATATCAGCAAAGTAGGTGGCAACAAGGACATTAAGACCAGAGCAAGCTGATTGTAGATCTGTGTAAGCCTTGGTGAAAGCTTGCAATTGGTGGGGCTCAAGATCCTTCACAAGGGTAGCTTCATCAAACTGGATCCATGTGGCACCTGCTTCCTTTAACTCAACAATCACTTCCCTGCAAGATTACTTCTTTGTTATTATATGACCCTTTTAGGATACAACAACTAAATTGACCCACTCATTACTAACAGAGTTGAAATTGACAGGTCTAGTTCAATGTAAAGATTAAAAAATGATAAAAGGGAAACATACTTGTAGATTGGAAGGATTTTGTCAAGAAGGGAAAGAAGATCAAAGGTTTTTTCAACACCCTTTGCAGGTTAGATAGCAACAAGTAGCTGACTGGGCCAACAAAAACAGGGACGGTATCAACTCCAAGCTGCGTAAAGAAACAATTAACAACCAGCGTGAGACTCTAATACACATAAAAATCCAAATCCTTGAAGAGCGTATCAAGAACACATACAGCTTTAGCCTCCTTGTATTCGTTCACAGCCTTGTGGGAAGCATATGAGAATTTAACTTCAGGGCCCACTCAGGGACAATGTAATGGCTGTACACCAAGAACAAAACAGTTATTCTTTAACCATTGTATTATGTATTTATCAATGTAGAAGTAACAAGATTCAAAAAAACAACTTACTAATGGTGTCAAACCACTTGGTCATTCCATAGCAGGGACAGAAGCATTTCCTCTAGCCATTAAGAAGTAAGTGTCGAATCCGATTTCAACACCATTCCAGTTGTACCTTGGTGGGAACGCCCCGAGCATGGTAGTGGTGTCAAGAACTTGATCATAGTAAGAGAAAGTGTTGCTGGAATATATTTGATGCCAGCAGTAGCCATTTGTTTCCAGATAGATGATCTAAGATCAGCAGCAACAGCCTGCAAATCCTCTGCACTGCTCTTGCCATCCCAGAAAGATTCAAGAGCGAACTTCAGCTCTCTCTTGGGGCCCATACGGGGATAACCAACAATGTGAGATGCCATTGATCTGTTCCGACACAACAATAAACACCAGTTCAAATTAAACTTGTTGCTAAACTCAATCCTAAACCACACACATCGAAAATCAAACAATTTGGATCAAACCCGACTAATATGGATCGTTACAAAGACCACGCTAAAGTTTAACAAATGAGATAATAGAGTGTGGTAAGCAAGATTTTACAACACTTGCAGAGAGAATACGATTATTAATTTAAAAATTAGATTGTGTTTTTCATAAGCAAGAAACATCAACCAATCAACCCACCAACCTACAAGTTGGATGTTTGCTGCACAAATACGACAATACAAAGTGTAATCTGCATATCATATTATTATCATACCTAATAAAGCAAACTTCATTTCCACTACATCAATCTCAGCAACCGTTAACATATAATAAACTCATAAGCTCTGATTGAATCTGTATGTCATATTATCATACCTAATCGATAGATTCACTTTAGAAATCTGAATCAGATTGAAGCTTCTTTCTTTCACAGTGAAGCAGAAGCTCACTGATCCAAACAAAATCATTCAACCAATAAGATCTACGATCCCCAAAACCCCAGATCTAAACCCTTAGTTGTACATATACGTCGATTACAATTGGGGCTGCGGGTCAATTGGGGCTGCGGGTTCGAAGGGTCGATGGTGGTGGTGGTGGGGGGGGGGTTGCGGCCGGCGGTGGAAGGTCGGCGGTGGCAGTGTGGTGGTCGCGAGCGGCGGTGGAAGGTCGGCAGTTGGCTGCGGCTCGATTGGGGCTGCAGGTCGAAGGCTCGATGGTGGTGCTGGGGGTTGCGGCCGGCGGTGGAAGGTCAGCGGTGGTCGCGACCGGCGGTGGATGGTCGGCGGCGGCAGGCGCGTCCGGCGGTTGATGATCGGAGGTTTTAGGGCTAGTTGAGGGAAGCGGGAGAATTTGGAATGAAAGTCGCGCTAGCTGCTGATGATATAGTTATGAAAATTTTTAAAAAATGACACATTAAGATGACACGCAAAAATGCATGTCATCCTTTCTATGAAAATTTTAAAAAATGACAAATAATTTATGATACGCGTAAATGCGCGTCATCTTTTTTCGCGCGTCATCTATTAGCAGTTTTCTAGTAGTGAAAGTTGTGCCACCACCACATGAGACCTTTTTGAATATCAACAACGTCTAATTAATGATAACCCCATAAAGGATCATGTGGTGACAACTCCTCTAGTCAGTGATCCGGATACAGCAGTTAACTCTGCCCCTTCGGTTCCTGACCAGACAGCTTCTGCATCAGGCACAACCAGCACACAAATCACTGGCAAACGAGTGGAAGAGAATGTTCAAGCATCTCTTGGGTTGGGTAAAAAATCAACTTCCAAACAACCTAAGATTTCCAAAAACACTCAAGCTAAACCAGTGAAGCAAGATAATCACCAGTTTCTAAGACAAAACACAAATAATGTTAAACAAGTTAAATTTGTCAAAGGAGGTGAAAGTCTTAAAAGTGATAATAAAAAGAAGAATCTGAAGTTTATGCACCGCCCAATAAGAGATCTCTTAGCCCTGATGAATGGAGGTCCTGCTATACATGTGGACAGCGCGGTCATATTTCTACAAATTGTCTTCGCTATCAGACACCAAGAATTAAGGTTGAGCTAAACAACAAAGTTAATCTAGAATCAAAACAGCAATCTAAGACTCTGGTTAGATCGAAAACACCTGTTAGGTGTAAAACACCTTCTAGGTCGTTTTTGTCTCCTCCACGCCAAAGGCAAAACAGACAAGTCACTGACAAGTCTGTGATGCCAGCGGCAAAACCTGTTTCTAAATCTAAACCATATGCCCAAACCGTAAATCAGTCTAAGGTTTATCACAAACAATCCTTTCATAGGGATGGTTTATGGAAAGCCAAAACAACTGATGTGTCTGAAAGCAAGGACAAGCTGAAAGTTGAGATTCCACCCACTGATAAAGGACAGTGGGTCGAATTCATGATGGTTGATTCATCTGGGAAACCCAAGCCAGTCAAGGCTTGGGTCCCCCTCCTTAACTGATGATTTTCTCATATGTGCAGGGTGTCCGCTATAGTGCGTCTACAAATACATGGATCGTAGATAGCAGAGCTTCGAGGCACATGACAGGAAACAAGTCTCTCCTTTTCAATGTCAAACAAATTAAAGGGGGACACGTTTCATTTGCTGGTAATAAAGGAGGATACATTACCGCTCAGGGAGAAGTAGGTAATGAAAGGGTAAGGTTCGACAAAGTCAACTTTGTTCAGCAGTTAGAAAACAATTTGCTTTCTGTGTCTCAGATTTGTGACAAGGGCTTCAAAGTCATGTTTGATAATCGCAAATGTTACATTCTGAAGAAAGAAATGGATATTCCAGAGGATTAGGTATTAATGTCAGCATCTAGATATAATGACTTGTATGTTCTAGATATGTCTAATGCTTCTACTAGTTCTTCTGTTGTTCAAAGTTTCTTATCTAAAGCAACAGAGAAGGACTCCATTTCGTGGCACAGAAGAATGGGACACATTAATCATAGGAAGATGAATCATCTGATTCATAACAACTTAGTTGATGGAGTTCCTGTCAAGAACTTCAAGCTTCCTGATTTCTGTGTCTCATGCAAGAAAGGAAAGCAAACCAGGAAATCTCACAAAACCAAGAATGTCAACTCTATCGAGATGCCCCTGGAGCTACTGCACATGGATCTTTTCGGTCCAGTTAGTACGAAGAGTATCGCAGGAGACTGGTACTGCTTCGTAGTCACCGATGACTACTCAAGATTCTCGTGGGTGATGTTTCTGAAAGCTAAGTCAGAAACATTTGAGTCATTCAAAGTGCTGGTCACCACTCTGGAGTCACTTTACAAGCTTAAAGTGAGAAAGATTCGCTCAGATAATGGAACCGAGTTTAAGAATCAGTGGATGGATGCGTTCTGCAAAGAAAAGGGAATTGTACATCAATTCACCTCTGCATACACACCACAAATGAATGGAGTTGCTGAGCGAAAGAATAGGAGTCTGATTGAGACAGCCAGGACTATGTTGGCAGACTCAAAACTACAGTGCAGTTCTGGAACGAAGCTGTAGCCAATGCCTGCTACACACTCAATCGTGTGTCAGTAGTGAAGAGGCACGGGAAGACTTGCTATGAGTTGCTATAGAAGCGTAAGCCTAACCTGGAGTATCTGGAACCTTTCGGTGCTCCTTGTACGCTTCTGAAGAAAACTCAAGAAGGCAAGTTCAATGAAAAGGCAGATCAGGGGATCTTTCTGGGATACAGCATACCCGACAAACGAGTTTACAATAACTCTACTGGTCAGGTAGAAGTATGGTGCAATGTTGATATTCAACGTTTCACTATCCCCCCTGCTGGAAAAGGTCCATCGTCTTTCTTTGACTACGATGGCTTTTTCAAATCATTCAATCTTCCTCAGATAGTTTCAGATGATGATATTGCTACTCAGATGATGCACGATGTTCTCAACTCACCGAATCTGGATACTAGCAATACCACTCCTGCAAGTGGGTCATCGGGATCTGCCTCAGCAGATCAGAATGATAGTGAACACTCATCAGAGGATGGAGAAGCATCTGAACCAGTACAGTCACCTAATGTTAATCATGAAGGGAGCTCTTCAGCTGCTACACCTGCATCTGGAATTACAGATACTGAAGCTCCAGTCACAACTATGGACTCTGAAGTTATGGTTCCTACAACTCCTTTGACTAGGATCAGTACGAGTCATCCGCCCGACGCTATCATTGGTGATCTCAACTCCGACGTGCAGACTAGAAGTAGATTGTACACTGCTGATTGCGCTGAAGTAATGGAAAAGGGCTACGTGAATGATGGAGCTTACAGATGTTTTGTTTCTCAAATTGAACCCAAACACGTAAGTGATGCCCTTAAGGATGAAGCCTGGGTCAATGCTATGAAAGAGGAGTTGCTACAGTTCAAGAAACTTGGAGTGTGGACTCTTGTTGACCGACCCAAGGGAGTCAAGGTAATTGGTACCAAATGGGTACTTAAGTGCAAGAAGGATGACCAGGGTGTTGTTATCAGAAACAAGGCTCGGTTGGTTGTTCAAGGCTTCAGACAAGTCGAAGGAATCGACTACAATGAAGTCTTTGCTCCCGTAGCTCGAATGGAAGCTATTCGCATCTTTCTAGCCTACGCCTCTTACATGAAGATCAAAGTTTATTAACTAGACGTTAAGAGTGCTTTCTTGCATGGGGAAATCCGTGAAGAAGTATATGTCAGTCAACCTGAAGGATTCGAAGATCCTTATCATCGGGACAGAGTCTACAAGTTAGACAAGGCTCTGTATGGGCTACATCAGGCTCCTCGAGCTTGGTATGAAAAGCTCTCCACCCATCTGTTGAAACATGGTTTTCGCAGGGGTGTTATTGACTATACATTGTTCATCAAAGAGAAGGATGGTGATTTGCTTTTGGTACAGATCTATATGGATGACATAATCTTCGGCTCACGAAATGAAGAGTTATGTAAAGAGTTTGAATCTGTGATTAAGGCTGAGTTTGAGATGAGTGCCATGGGAGAAATGAAGTTCTTCTTAGGATTACAGGTGGACCAAACACCTACCGGCATCTTTGTGCATCAAACTAAGTATGTCGGTGACATTCTTAGTCGCTTTGATATGGAAAATGTCACTGCAGCCGGTACCCCTCTCGCCACGAATCATGATGTGGCTCCTGATGAGAATGGGGATTTGGTGGATGCCACCATGTATCGTGGGATGATCGGATCTCTCATGTACCTCACTGCCTCGCGTCCAGATATCATGTATGCCACATGTTTATGTTCCCGATATCAAGCAAAACCTAAAGCCAATCATCTGATTGGAGTCAAGAGAATTTTTCATTATCTGAAGGGTACTCCAACACTGGGGTTGTGGTATCCTCATGATGATGACTTTGAGCTAACGACGTATAGTGACTCAGATTACGGAGGCTGTAAGATGAATTACAAGTCTACGTCAGCAGGATGTCAATTTTTCGGGAGAAGATTGGTAACTTGGCAGTACAAGAAGCAGACATCAGTTGCTCTATCTACCTGTGAAGCTGAATACGTCGCCGCCGCCAGCTGCTGCTCTCAAATCATTTGGATTCAACAGCAAATACGGGATTACGATTTGCATTTCACTTCTACTCCTATCTATGTTGATAATTCTGCTGCAATTGCAGTAACTAAAAATCCGGTTCAACATCCTAAGACCAAACACATAGGCATAAAGTATTATTTCATACGCGACTGCTATGAAAAACACTTAATTGATGTGGTCAAAATAAACACGGATTTTCAACGCGCTGACCTCTACACCAAACCATTTGATAAACGCAGATTTTTCTATCTGCTAGAGGTCAACGGGGTTAAAAAGAAAAGTGATGTTATATTAGACGACGCAGATACATAGTCCGACACCTGTTTTATTTATTTTTAGTATTTCTTTTATTTCATTTTTTTATTTATTTCCTTGTCGTTATAAAATCCAAAAACACAAAAAGATTTTCTGTTTTAGAATTTTAGGGGGAGATTAAATTCAATTCAGTATTTATTTACTTAAAAAAAGGGGGGGGAAGGTGAGTAAAACTAAAAAGGCAGAGACAACAAAACTGGAAATGTGACTCGATAAAAATTGGAAAATGATAGTACACAGGGATCGAGTTACTTGGAACACCAAAATAATTTTCTGATCAGAAATGTAAATTACATCACTGAAAATGTATAAATCAGAGACGTCTAAGTCTAATAAAAAGGGAAAATGATAGTACGTTTGATTGTTACTGTAATTACACAGAGAAAGTTGATCTAGGGAAATGCTAGTTCACTATATGATGTGTCGGTAGATTCAACTCAATAGACAAATATACGTCATTGGTAAGCTTAATCTAAACTAAACGTTTCAATTAACTGTGGGTTCCCATCTTGTCACTGGTTAACACAATCAGATATTTCCGATAAGGGATAACGAGCAAATAAATGCCACCAAAGGTGTGCAAATGACCACAAAAGGAGAAAAGCATGAAAAAATGAATACTAGCGCAATCAAGCTGATAACTTATGTTGTTGGTGCGTTATGTGCAAAAGAAAATAAGAAATGCTCAAATAAGGAGATAGGTTGTGTGCCTCTCTGCTGTGCGATGGCACTGACCTGAGGATAAGCATAACCTACATATTCTAGATTTCATTGTTGTTTGCCGCCTCTCTGCTATGCGGTGGCACTGACCTGAGGATTGGCTTCGCTTTGAAAGATCTAAGAATAGTCCCTTCTTATAAAAATACCTATAGACCGCTCGAAAGTCCTCTAAGGAATGTTGATTACCATATAAGAGTAGGATACACAAATGTTGGTTGAAATAATATAACATAATTCATTACCAATGCGTGTCAAAAGTCTGTGTATGAATTTAAGTGGACAAGTATACTGACAATCGTCGTGAATGAACTGACTGAAGTTGACGATCAAAGTGTGTTACGTATCATATCAAATATGATTCGCAGTTAGTACTTAAAAGTCTTAAGTCAGAACAAACTGTGATATGTCATCATGAAAGGTGTAATTAGCTCAAAATGTTCCAAGTAATGGTGTATATGCCTGTCTGATTCCAAATGAGTCTGTTCCTGATATAATGTCAATGCTAATAGGCTACACAAACCTGCCCTAACAAAAATCACAAAAAGATGTTCATTTTGTTCGTAGTTTATTTTTTTTTAATTTGTTAGTATAAGTGTGTCAATGTCGGACTGTGTGTATTGTTATCTGTGAATGTCACTAAACGAGCTTAATGTTTACTTAAATAAATTATTTCTGAAAGGATAAAAGGATCACGTCTAAGGTGATCGGGTGGATAAATGGATCACATCTGAGGTGATCGGGTGGATAAATGGCTCACGTCTGAGGTGATCAAAATATAGTTTATTAAAATGGTCATGTCTGAGATGATCAACATGTTCATAATGTTTTATCTACTGGTAAATGGAACTGAGGGTTGTTACGGTAATATGGTCAAAAGATAATAAGGATGGCCCAGTCGCACGACTAAACCATAAATATGGTCCAGTCGGACGATTGGAACACACTAATGAGTCAAATCGTGTGAATGGGAAGTGCAAATGAATCCAATCGAACGATTGGAGGTGACCGACTGTAACAGTCATTTGGATGAACCTCCATCGCTCGATTGGAGATGAACGATTGGGTAGATTGAACGACTGAGACTCAGTCGCAAGACTGACCTAGACGACTAGGCTCAGTCGCACGACTGATCTAAGCGACTAGGCTCAGTCGCCCGACTGGGATATGACCTAGTATAAATACAGGCCGAATCAGAATCAGTCGCTCATTCACCCAAATCGCCCCCTCTATACGCACGACCTAAAGAACCGCTGCCAAAATTTCTTTTGATTCATTTTTACCTCCTATTGGTGTGTTCTAACACTTATTTGTGTTTAAACAGGTAATATTCGTGGTGTTTCATTGTTGAAACCGATCAATGACATCGAGAATCACGTGAATTCTGACACAACAGTAACCGAAAGTTTAACGACCAAATAGACAATCAAAACTAATCTAAACATTCAAACAAAAGTTAAAATATGCTTAATCGGTCATTTCTGAGTATAATGAGACAAATTTCTACGTTTAACATCAAGTATAGCTCAAAACACAAATTTGAATGGACAAACTGTCGAGTAGGCGACTGGACACACCGATGAACTCCAATCGCCCGACTAAGAAGACGACTAATCTCAGTCGCCCGACTGAGATGGACGAATGATTCAATCGCATGACTATGTCCATTCGCTTGGCTTAGTCCCCCGTATGAATCAATTCACTCATATAAAGCTCAGTCGTTCTACTCAGTCGCACGACTATGTTCATTCAGTTGTTCAGTTGCCCGACTTAACCAAAGTGTAAAACTCATTGACTTTAGTTTGCTATCTTCTGCATGCACTGACGTTTACTTACATTGTGATAGATGGCAAGTCGTTGGATCATAAGCACGAAGCACAACATCTGTGCCCATCTTGATCTGACCTCCAGGAATGCAGCGGAGTTTGCGGGTATAATTTCATTCTTACGGAGATCGAGGATCTTCAGGGCGATATCTACACCCTGCACTCCGTACCGCTCATTACAGCAGGCATTCTAGGAGAATACTGCTGTAGATAGATCAGTCGAGCCCTATCGTATCAGGAGCTCCATACTTGGGCATGCTATAGAGATCACGGAGGAGGACCTAAGGACAGTCCTTGAGTTTGGAGATGATGGTGACTGTCCTACTCTTTTACACCGATGACTGTTAGAGGGTGTTTCCTACGGGCAAAGTACACTGGGGACATCAACTCAGGGATGCTCAACAAGAGCAATCTCTGCCCCCAGTTCAAGTATCTTGCCCATGTGATGCTCAGATGTATTGCCTCAAGGAAAGGAGGCTTCAATAAACTCTCTGAGCAGATGCAGAACGCCTATGTTGCGTTAGTGCTGAACCATCCGTTCAGCTTCTCCCGGATGATCTTCACTTACCTAGTGGAGAACATACAGGTGAAGGGTAGAGAAGGCTTCTGCATGTACCCTCGCTTCTTGCAAATGATCTTTGACCAGAAGCTTCCTATGTTACCAAAGGAAAAGGAGGATGCAGTTGTGCTCGAGGTGATGGATGATACCACCTTGGGCAGGATGAAGGTTTACAGGGGGAAGCAGGTAAAACCCCCTGTCAGGCAGTTATTTGGGCATCTGGCCCAGGAAAATTATGTGGCGCCGGCAAGAAGGAGATGGCGCCACGAGGACAGTGATTCTGATGTAGAGCAGGTGGCTCTACCCTCCGATGATTCCGACGATGATGACTACGGTACTGATCAGGGAGGAGATGGTCAAGGAGGACCTGAACTAGCTCCAATCCACCCTGACTTCCACATGCAGGAGGAGGAGGATTCTGATGAGGTGCCATTAACCCGGACTATGGGCAGTCGGGTAGTGGCCACTGATGAGGGATTACGGGCGGTTGGTGGACGCCCAGGAGAGTCGGGGAGCTCTTTGGCGGACCCATCTTATACCCCAGACACTCCTATCAGCCAAGAGGGAGCTTCAGGATCCAAGGGATCCAGGATAAAGAGAATGGCTCAGCCCCACGGGAAGAAGCCCAAACGCCGAAGGCTTACTCTGCTTACCTCCACCACTTCCACCACCACTACACAAACCACCTCAGTCACTACCACAGCCACCACATCCACTCCATCCCAAACACCTCAAACCACCACCTCTATCCCTACATCTCACACTCCCACATCCACTACCACCACCACTGTACCCCCTACTACATCATTCCCATCTTCACCCATCTTCACCACAGCCACCACAACCACCACTACTCACCAAACCGGACCCTCATCTGCTCCAACTAGCTCATTCATACCACCTGTCTCAGTGGCAGAGCAGCTTGCAGCACTCAACAGCATGGTGCTCCAGCTGCTAGCTTCTGATAAGGCCAAGGCTACTTAGATTCAGCAGTTAACAGAGCAGTGTTCCTCCCAGACAGCTGAGATTCATCAGTTAAGGGAGTTGACTTCATCTTAAGCTCAGCTGATCGCTGCTGTAAAACCTTGAAAACTCCCAAGAAATCACTAACACACGATCTCAATCACGTGAATGCGGAATGTAAACATGATTGGATAGAAGAAGATTGAATTGGATCACAAAAGATGATATTGATTGAAAACAGAAACCTATTACAGGTCTTGTGCGATTTCGCACAGTATAATAAAATGAACGAAAAGCTTAATTACAAAACGAAACAAAGCTATTTATACTAAACAGTGAGTTCTCGCGCGAGATGCCTTTCGCGCGGCCTTGGCTTTCGCGTGGCATCATCTCTCGCGTGGAAGCTTGTCTCGCATGGTCTGCGACTCGCGTGGGATCTGCTTCTCGCATGACTTCTTTAATTCGCGTGGATTCAGTCTTTCGCACAGGCAGTTTGTTTTGCCGAGCCTTGATTTGTCTTCTACAATCTCCCCCTAGGCTCGATGAAACATATTCAATCAAAGTCAACATTTGCCTTCTTGTAAGAGCCAGCATAGGCATACCATTTGTTTCTCAGGATCCGGTCAATCATCCACACGTACTGGCAAGATAGAAAATAAACGGACTCATCAGCTGAAATAGGGCAATGTAACAGCTTGAGTAAGTCGTATTTGCCAAACTTCATCAAGTCTGCTGGATCAATGATTCGATAAGACCTGTCTATACATCTGATCACAGCGTGACCGGAATCCTTCTCACATCTCCAAGATAGAAATTGCTTCAAAGTGTTGGGAGGAACCGGAGCATGCACAGGGACTTTTCTGATAAATTTGGGATGTTGATAGACTCGTATTTTCATTGGAGCTTTAGTCTTTTCATCAATTCTTGTTGAGTCATCAATCAACTTGGATTTTGCAGTCTTAAAGTCTTTGAAGTTTGTGCGCATCTCCCTTCGTATTAGTGATCTCATCAATTCAGCTTCACTATAATTACTTTCATTGAAGAATGGAGCTTTTCCCATAGAGTATAAATCAACAGCACGTAAAGTATGAAAGTCTTGAGTGCTCTTTAGATAATCAATTTCTCCATTCTTTCTCTTTATGACATACAACCTTTTCTCGCCGTCATAACCCCAGCTAATAACATGAGACATTTCACCATACTTCTGCTTTGGCATTGAAATAAACAGAAAATGAGCTTCAGTAGGTGGTGGTGGTGCTTTGAACTGTAAACCTCCTCTAGTGTATAGGGCAATCTGACCAGTAGTGTCTGTCTTTGTAGCATCAGTAGGAGTTTCACCACTCACAGTCTCAGTAGGAATTTCTCCTTCTTCAAGATTAATGTCTTTGAATAATTCCTGAAGATTGTTGCCAAAGATATCTGTGTATTCAGTCTGTTCCTCTAAATCATCAAACAAGTCAAATTCTTCTTCGATAGCTCCTGATGAAGATTGTTGAAAGGAATACAATTCCTTTTCATAAACACTTTTAGTGGCAGGGTCAATTGGATCATATCCTTCTAGATCACTAACACTTGGTCGATCGACATTATCAGTGTTAGTATCTCCAGTTGGACTCGAAGAAGAACCTGTAATATTACCTCCATCATTATTACCACCATCTCCACCATCATCTCCACCATCATTATCATCATCATCATTTCCACCATTATCTCCACCATCATCATCATTTTCATCGTCATCCTCATCATCATCATCCTCATCATCATCAGAATTAGCATAATCAACTAACTCTTCATCCTCCCTTTCATGAACAATGGGCAGAGTAACCATGTGTTCTGGCTCAACAAAAGCAGTAGATGTGTAAGCTTCGGTGATAGGTACTTCAGATGAAATAGGAACATCCCCAGTAGTGCTAACACTTTGCTATATAGTAGATGTTTGGGCTTCGTTGACCGTTTCCTTTTCAGGAACTATCTCAGTGGGAGGTGGGCTTGGAGAGCGTCTACTTGATTCACCGATCACAGTAGTAGACCTTATGACCTGTGGCTGATAAAAATAGGTCTGAGATATAAATTCTCTGAGCTCGTTTAGTTGTCTCTCCAACCCAGAAGTGTAGTCAAACATGCTCTTCATTTGTTGTTCAAGAGAAGCCAATCTTGTGTCTTTGATAGCTGAGTCGAGATGAATCATGTTGATCAGATTTGTCTTTTCATCATTGCCTTTCTTTAATTCAGCAATCAACTTCATATTCTCAAAGTTTTCTTTCTCCAAGTTCTTTATTCGTTCTTCTAAAGTGATAGAACCAGGAGTGCTTGATGATTCCTCTCTCCTTTGAAACTCTGGAGGAGTATTCAAAAGTGTATCAACATCAAACTCTAAATTCTCTTGATGAGGTGGTGTAGAAAACCAGTACCAGAAACATTAGCTGCTCCAGAAACAGGAACTGTTTCTGTTTCAGGAGCAGAAGAAGTCACATTGGCTGCCTGATCTTGATCAGTCTCGGTGACAACCACATGTGTTCGTGGTCTCCTTGGTATAATACCTCGGCCTCTCTTTCTTGCAGGAAAGTCTCTTCTCCGAGCCATACGTTTTCTTCGAGAGGATGTACTTGGCGACTCTTCAGGGACATAATCAGTATCCCTGTCTTCATCATTTGGTCGAGAAGATGTTGGAGTAGATGGTGTTTGATCCGTTTGGATAACATAAGGAACATTCCCAATTTGGTCACTAGCTGTCTCAGAACTGGAAGCTGAATGAACAATTTCTTCCGTTCTTCCTTCATTCACAGGCTCATCCTCAAATAATCTCTCAATCTCTTCGTCCACATTATCTCTAGTAGTAGAAGTGGAAGCACCAGCTTGTGCCTCATCAGTATGAGCACCACCTTCACCAGAATCATCAACATTTTCTTCAATCTCAGAGAATTTTCCGATCTTAGCAAAACTTTCACCAGAGCACTTGTTTCCTCTGGCTCCAGTGAGATGTGAAAAAATCTCCTTCTTAATCGTCTGTACAACATATTTTGGAGATCTCTGAGTGGCAAGCTCAGGAAAAGCATCGTTGATAACCAGCTGAATGAATCTGGGATACATGATGAATTTCTTCCCTGGATTAGCAGTAGTGATCTTTTGCATTTCCTGGAAAATTGCTCCAGAAATGCTAAAAGGAAGATCATCTACCAGAGAAACCAATAAAGAACCAAACACAGCACTAAGACTGTCCATCCCAGCCTTCAGATTACTTAGACAGTGTATTACCACGTGAAATAAGTATCCAGTATGGTGGTAACCACTTCTTTTCAGACTTGGATATCTATACTCGTATCCCATACGAGTCAGACAATCAATCACAACATCATCCTCAAGTCTAGTTGGAGCATTATCTTGATCATCAAACAGTAACACTCTGTTTAGAATAGCCTGTGAAACAGTCACTCTTTTCTCCTTGACTGTGGCAGTGATAATCTGATTACCAGCTTGGTCTTTTTCTAGAGCAGCTGTGCTCCAGAAAGAATCAATAAGCTCTGAGTATATGGCTGGATCAGCAGATATGGCATAAACAATCCGAGAGTTCTTCAATCCCTCGATCATTGAAGAAAATAGTTCCTTTCCTTCAGGAACCTCATCCAAGTATGCAACACAATTATGATTTTTGTTAAAAATCATTTGTGCCATCTGCATTGTCACAAAAATCAGGATTAGAATACTTTTTGAATATATCTTAACAATGCCAAAAGAGTTGCAAGACTTAGAACAAGTTGAACAAAAACTTTACACATAGAAAATATTATCACTTGGACACAATTTATCATCTCAATGTTTAGTCACTTGTGAATATAAGTGCTACACTTAAAGTTTAGCATTAAAAGATTATTGTGTAACAGTCCAAACGTGAGAAACAACAGTATCAACACTTAGAAATAATTTCAGAAACTTCCTGTCAAGCGAAACAGTTGCATGCGAAAAGTGTTAGTGCGACAACACAGTTCACGCGACAAATCAGTCAAATGCGAGAAAAATGTTTCGTGCGAAAATAATGTTCACGCGAAACCACTTTGCGAAAACTGGTTCAAGCAAAAGTCAAAGGTTTCACGCGAAACCAAGACTCACGCGAGAATCAGTTTCACGCGACAACCCAGATTCGCGTCTGTTCATTCCTGTGCGAATCGCACAACCCAAATTCAAATTAACAGTTCAAATCTCGGTTTTAATCCATGAAGTCCATATCATTAATGTCGCCTAAGTCTATTAGGTCTATTTCATCAGTCAATTTCATCTATTAAGTCCTTTTATTAAGATTTTATGTTCAAGATGTTAGGTTCCCCTTAACATTGTATCGCTACAGTAACCAAAGCAAACCAGTTATACCTTCAAATCACACTATGCACGTACTGAGAATGAAATATGGAACAAAATCACAAAGCAGGAGTGAAATGGTGTATGGTTTGGTGTATGCGAAAGGAGAATTCGGATGGTGTGCGAAAAGTGTTTTCGGGTGTGAGTGTGAGCGAAAAATGATTTCGTCTTGTTCACTGTGACTTTTATACCCCTGACAAGCCACGCGAAAACCCATTTCGCGAAACCACCCTTTTCGCGTGACTTCCCTTGTCGCGCGAAAGACACACTTGTTTTTCAAAATTTTCAAAATGTTTTCAAAATTTTCAAAGTATTTCTTATGTTTCAAACTCTTCAATCCTTTTATTTTCAATGAATTATGTCAACATAAATTGTTATTTACCAAGTGATCAATTAGCTTAATGAATCTTCAATTTTCAAATATTTTTTTTGTTATTTATTTGTCCTAAAATAAAACACTATAAAAATGAAATAAAAACAAACACTTACATACAAAATAACAAAAGAATGAAAACAATTGAAGAATCAAGATCGGATTTGCTTGTTTTTGTATAAGAATTTTCATAATGAGATCATATAGTTCTTTGTCAAGTTAAGACTCTGTCTGGCTTTATTTAAAATAACTGGTTAAGTTGATTGTCAATATATTTTGTTCTTTTAAACTTATACTTCAGTTTTTACTCAGACACATAATGAGTGATATATATCATGTTTTTGTTGATTTAATATAAGTCAGTGGATCCCACAATCAGAACTTCTTGTAGAATAATTATTATCCTTCAAGACACTATTGAGATTTTCAAGTCACCCCAATTTGACTTAAACCATGCATGGATGATCAGTGATATCATTTATAGTATTCCTAAATATAACTATTTGAGCATAACTAGCCTGAGAAATATTTCTTAACCCGGAATATTAACAAGTTTAAGGACTTACTGACAGCCATCCGGACTTACGTCTGCCCTCTCAAGATGTTTAGGACTTACAAGCCATCCGGACTTACATGCCCCATCTTTCGATTTTGCCTTCCAAAGTTAAAACTATTCTCAAAATAGAAAATAGATACCATATAGTATGTATGTCTTTTAGACATATCTTTTGATTTGTTGTGCTCTTTGGCATCTTATATCCTATATGGCCTTTGATGGTGGCATCTTTTTGCTCAATGATTTTTTTTTGTGTTTTTCTCCTTTGTTTCTTTTTGTATTTTATCTATTATATATAAATATATAGTTATGATAATCACTGAATCAAACACATACAGGCTTGAGTATGACAAGATTATATCTCTCAGTCTGTGTTAGAACATTTTTGGCACAGAATCCTGATATGTTCCCCACTAATTCATATTTCTTTAATTCAAGTGTAATCACTCAATTATGATCTTTTCATTTCTGAAAGCAAAGCCTATCGACATATCAAACGTAATCCAAGTGTATTCGTATTTAAGCCTTTGAAAGTACTTATACTCGTTTTGAACTTTGTAATATCATTTCTCATTTAAGTATGAAAATTTCTTCTTTTGATTTTTGGCACAATCCTTTTGATCTTAACTCCCCCTAAAACCAAAAAATCCCCCTAAAACCAAAAATATTTTTTCAGAACATGATTTTCTAATTTTCTCCCCCTAAAATTGTGATTGTCCTTTTAAGAAAAGGAAACAATTTCAATTTTATTCTTTAGTTTTAAGAAAATGAAAAAGCTTTTTGTGAAGATTCGTTAAACCAAGTTATCCAAAGTTAATCATTCCCAATGATTGCACAAGGAAATCAAAGCGAGAATGATCAAACGCCTTGGTAAATAAATCAGCAATATTTTCTGTTGACGTCACTTGTTTTAGATGAATAAGTTCACAATCAAAACAATCGCGGATAAAATGGATGCGGATGTCAATGTGTTTAGTTTTTGAGTGTTGAATGGGATTTTTCACGATGTTCAGAACTGCCGTATTATCACACCAAATGGGTGTGTCATAAATGTTGAGGCCATAATCAAGAAGTTGTTGCTGAATCCAGACAAGCTGGGAACAACAGCTCGAAGCAGCCACATATTCAGCTTCGGCAGTGGATGTGGAGACAGTGTTTTGCTTTTTACACTGCCAAGAAATGAGTCGGTTGCCCAAGAATTGACATCCTCCGGTGGTCGATTTCCTGTCTAAGTTACAACCACCATAATCACTGTCAGTATAAGCAAATAAATTGAAATCGGAATTTCGAGGATACCAAAGACCAAGTTTAGGTTGACCCTTGAGATACTTGAAAATCCGCTTGACAGCTTTCATGTGTGATTCCTTTGGATCACTTTGATAGCGGGCACACTGACAAACAGGGAACATAACATCCGGCCTGCTTGCAGTAAGATACATGAGGGAACCAATCATCGATCTGTAAAGATGTTGATCAACTGATTCTCCTAATGGATCTGGAGTAAGAGTAGGACGAGAAGCCATTGGAGTTGGAGCTACTTTGGAGTCTTGAAACTTGTATTTCTCAAGAATTGTCTGAACATACTTTTCTTGATGAATGAGAATACCCGTCTCAGATTGAGTAACCTGAATACCCAGGAAAAATGAAATTTCTCCAAGTGAACTCATCTCAAATTTCTTCTTCATCACCTCTTCGAACTCCGTGCACATACTATCATTTGTGGAGCCAAAATGATATCATCGACGTAGATTTGAACCAAAATGATATCATCGCCTGATTTTCGGATGAATAAGGTTTGATTAATTTCACCTCTTGAATAACCATTTGCAAGCAAATGTTTAGTCAGAGTTGCATACCAAGCACGAGGTGCTTGATGTAAACCATATAAAGCCTTATCCAACTTGTATACATAATCAGGATGATCTGGGTCTTCAAATCCAGGAGGCTGACAAACATATGTTTCTTCCTTCATTTCGCCGTATAAAAATGCAGTCTTAACATCCATCTGATACACCTTGATGTTCATGTATGAGGCAAAGGCTAGGAATATGCGTATTGCTTCTAGTCTTGCAACTGGAGCATACACTTCTTCATAATCTAAGCCTTCAATTTGATAAAATCCCTGCACCACAAGGCGTGCTTTATTCCGAACTATAACACCCTTTTCATCCGTCTTGTTTCGAAAAATCCACTTTGTTCCAATCGGAAGCTTATCCTTTGGTAGTTCAACAAGATGCCAAACATTGAGTTTCTTGAATTGCATCAACTCATCTTGCATTGCTTCTATCCAGCTGTTTTCTTTGAGTGCCATTTCCACATTCTTGGGCACTATTTGTGATAGAAAGCAAGCATATAGACATGTGTTGATTGCCCCTGATTGACTTCTGGTAATCACACCTTCGTGCAACGGACCAATGATTGCTTCAGTTGGATGAGTTTTATGTATTCTTAATTGAGGAATCTCATCTGCAACCATTCCATCCTCCAAATTTGTAATATGTTCAACATTATCAATAACTTCTTCAGTATGTTGAGATTGAGGCACATAAGTTTCATCAAGTGTGTCATCTGAAATAGGAGTTTCAGAATCAGTAGACACATTTGGAGACTCTTCAAATGGAACTTGAATGATCTCTACCGGTGTGTGTATAGTTTTTGAAGAAGATGAAGATAACGGAGAACTCAACGATTCTTCCAGCTCCTGAGTAGGAATTTGTTCTGAAGAAACATCTAATGACTCAGAACAGGCAGATACTGGAACAGAAGCTGTAGGAATATCTTTGGATGAAAGTTCCTCAATTAAAATCATTAACAACTTTTGATTTCATATTATTTGAAAATTTTCCACGAGTGAAAAACAGTTTTCTATTATGAGAAATAGAATTATGAAATCTTTGTTTACTTAATGATTTTTGTCTAAAAGGACAATTATTTGCCAAATGATTTGTGTTTCCACACTGATAGCATCTCTTTTGTTGTGTGTGGAAAACAAACTGTGGATGACAATTATGAAAATTGTCATAAAAACCAAAGTTAGATTGACGAGGTTTAACTTTCTCCACAGTCTCTCGAATCTTTGTCTCGTTTGACAATTGCAAATTCATCTTTTGCAGATTCGAGGAAATTGAGGAATTATGACCACTTTGAATTGGAGATTTGGCAGTTTTGATTTTTGGAATTGGTGGTGTTAGAATAGGAACATTCTTTGATTATGCTGGAGTAGAACCAGACTTTGAATGTGCTGGAGGAGGACCAGGCTTAGATATACGGATTGGTGCTGGAGAAGGACCAGGCTTTTGAATTTTCAGATTGATTCACTTGTAAATCTGGGCTACAAACATCTTGATTCACAAGGTTAGCATTATAATGAAGTTTATTTTTAAAGAATCGAGAATTCGTTTCTTTAAAAATATGTTCTTCATTTTCAATTACACCCTTAGAAATGAATCTACTTTTAAAATCCTTTTCAATTCTTTCCTTTTGATTTGCCCTTTGATTTGCATTCAAATTATGTTTACTATTTGATTTCATCTCATTCAAAACAACATTCTTTTCATTTCCTGACAAGTTTTGTTTACAAGCAGATTGTGAAACTTTTACATTCTTATTTTTCAAACATTCATTCTCATTCTCTTCCTCACTCTCACTCTCCCAATCTTCAACCAACCCATCCACCTTCAATTTATCTGCAAAAAGATTTTCAGGTGATTGTTTAGGTTTGGGTTCTATGATAGGATCAATAGATAAATTTATTTTGACAGAAGGTTTTAAGTTTTGAGATGGAGAAAATCCAATCCCATAGACCATATCAGAATCACAAATGTTATCAGATGATGGTAAACATGAATAATCATGATTAATTGGAGGAGCAATGTTAGAAAACCCAATACCACATTTTCCTCCTTTGATCTTCTGAGTCATTTGTGACTTGATTATTCCTTCAACCATCGTTGATGAAAGTTCAAATTTCTCAACAGTCAATTTAACCGTGGCTAATTCACTGTTGAGTCTATTAATTTCTAGAGCGAGTTCATTGTTTCTATTTGTCAAGTCATTATTAGTACATTCTTTATCATGAAGATTTAATTTCAAATTATATATTGTTTTGTTTAAACCTTCAAGTTTTTCTTTAAAAATCTTTTCACTTGACTTGTGTTTGCTAGCTTGATACTGAAGTTTTTCAACTTCCATTATCAGGCTCTCATTGTGAACTCTGTATCTTTGAACTTTCTCAACACATGTATTTTTACATAAACTATCATATACCTTGGGTTCTGAAGTTTCCCCTTCTGTTTCCTCTACCTTCTTGACCATGAATGCTTTTAGTTAGCAGCTGGTTCTTCCACTGGAGCAACATCAACAGTCTTTTGATCAACACATGGGCTTTTGATTGGAAGCTCGACAGTGTATTCTTCAATCACAATCTTTTCTTCATCAACCTTCTCAACCTGATCTTTCTTTTCAGCTTTCTCCTTTAAGTCTTCAACTTTTTCATCCTCTTGTTCAACTTTCACTTTCTCTATTTCAACTTTCTCCTTCTCTTCTTCTACCGTAGCAAACAAACCTTCCAACAAATCATCAGACATGAATTCAGCAAACAAGTTTTCTTCCTCTTCTGGTTCTGGAACAATCTTTGCAATAAGTGCATGAGACAAAGTTAGATCAAGGGCCTCCATTTGATCAGACCAATCATATTCAGCATTAGTTTGAGAAACTAGTGCTTTAGTACCACCAGAAGTACTAGTTTTGTCTTTCTTTTGCTCTATCTCCACAGTCACCATCTTCTTTGGGCCTTCATTCTGACCAGTCTTTGGTTCAGTACACTCTCTGGCGAAATGACCAAGTTTGTCACAGTTGTAACACCTCAGGTTTGACTTGTCAAAACCGATTTTGCTAGAGTTGTTAACGCCAAACATTTTCCTCCCAGTTCTTCTAGCAAAATTCTTCGCCCTGTAAACTACCATAGCCATTTGATATTTGATGTCATTCTCTTCAACATCATCAGGGTTGACTTGTTGAAGATCATCAACTAGAACATTTGGAGCAGTAAGTCTTCCGGCCATGAAAGCTTCATAACTTGACATGAACGTGGTGAAAAGAGCAAGATGCTCCTCAGCGATCTGAACAGTCTGCTTGGATGGATTAGTGGTAGCAACATAAGCATGTTGACCACTATGAGAATCTTGAGGTTGAGAGACTTGTTGGTGGATGATGGGTGAATAGTGTTGAGCAGCTGGAACATGAACTTGATGGGTTACTGCTGGTTGCATATAAGAAGATGCTGCACTTCCCGATTGTTGTTGCTGACACATTTATGTATAACTGACATAGTAATTTGGATTACTAGCCATTTTTGCATAGAGAGCAGTTCCTTCAGCACCTAGAGAACTGAGATGATTAGCAGCACGCTGCTTATCGTCCATAGCATAAGACTTGATAGTTGAGATGAGATCAGTCAACTGAAGAGTATATAAGTCTTTGGTTCTCTTTATCAATGTACAGTTGTTATTCCAACTGTAAGGATGTGAGTTGAGCAACTTCTTGTTCACAGTGATGGGTTCCAGAGTAATACCCGCACTCTTAATTTTTGTGACCAGTCTAACAAATCTGGCCATCTGAGCTTCCAACTCTTCACCAACAATATGATTGAACATGTTGAATTCTTGATTCAACATATCCTTCTTGCTTTCTCTCATGTCTTTGTTGCCCATTATCTGAGACTCCAGAGCATCCCATAGCACTTTAGCACCCCTGAACTCTTGAAACTTTTGTGAGATCTCAGTAGTCAGTGCCATTGTGATGGCAGCATACGCTTTATCATCCAGTTCTAATCTCTTGATGTCATCTTCATCCCACAAATGTTCAGGTTTCTGAACCATTTCTCCTTTATCGTTTTTGTACAACGGAATGTAAGGACCATACTGGATAGATCTCCACATTTTAGGTTCCGTGTAAATAACATATCTCCCAAATCGAAATGCCCAATCGGTATAATCATCTTCACAGAGAAGTCTTGGCGGCTTGTTACGAGTACCAATTTTCGTGTCTAAATGAAGTGAAGCAGTAAGATGCTTCAGATTCGGAGTCGTTGAAGCCATAATGATCAGAAAGTCAAAAATCAGAGTTCTCGTGCGAAATAAGAACTTGTGCGAAATCCAATTTCGCGCGGACAAGGTTTTCGCGCGAAGAAGCAGTTCGTGCGAATTTCCAAAATTGCCTTTTCACGCGAATCGCACAAAAAGGTGAAATACCTAGCTGAGCGAAAACACCACTTTTCGCGTACGAAAACTTACAGATCAAGCGAAAACTTCGATTTTGTGCAGAATCAAATTTCCAACCGTTTGTTCACGCGAATGTCACCTCCAATTCACTGAATAGGTTTGATTAAACCCATTTTAGTCCAAATTTAATGAATTTAGTTCAATTTTAAGTATAATTTTGATTAAAATTCAACTAAAGTCCACTAATTCAATTTCAATCGGTCCAAATCAGTCCAAAACCTTCAAAATCGAGCAGCATAACATTGCCATATCAGAATCTAAAGTGATCAAAGATGAATTTCTTCAAAAATGAGTAGAACACAATCCAAATCTTCTCCAAATCGTGGTTCAAGAGCCTAATGCTCTGATACGAATTGTAAAACCTTGAAAACTCCCAAGAAATCACTAACACACGATCTCAATCACGTGAATGCGGAATGTAAACATGATTGGATAGAAGAAGATTGAATTGGATCACAAAAGATGATATTGATTGAAAACAGAAACCTATTACAGGTCTTGTGCGATTTCGCACAGTATAATAAAATGAACGAAAAGCTTAATTACAAAACGAAACAAAGCTATTTATACTAAACAGTGAGTTCTCGCGCGAGATGCCTTTCGCGCGGCCTTGGCTTTCGCGTGGCATCATCTCTCGCGTGGAAGCTTGTCTCGCATGGTCTGCGACTCGCGTGGGATCTGCTTCTCACGTGACTTCTTTAATTCGCGTGGATTCAGTCTTTCGCACAGGCAGTTTGTTTTGCCGAGCCTTGATTTGTCTTCTACAGCTGCACAGACTGATCAGATCACTGGTCTATTAGAGCACGAGATTGAGACAGACAGGAAGTTGGAGGAGTTAAAGGCTGAAAACAAGTCTATCTTGCTAAAGCTGAAAGGAACTCAGAGTGAGCCTCTCAAGATTGGGGAAGGGGACGATGATGAGGAGGAAGAGGATGATGATGATGATGATGATGAGGATGATGAAAGTGAAGAAGGTGATGATAGTGATGACAGGAAAGATGATGTTGATGAAGGAGGAGAGGCTGCAGGAGAACAAAGTGCTGAAGAAGTGGGCTAGAGGCGTACTAAACAACGTCAAGACCAAGGAACCTCTACGTCTGCCCCACCTGAAGATACTCCTGAGATTCAAGACAAAAGTACTGATTAGTTATTTATGTTTCTGTATTTAAAAGGCTTTTGTACTTGGAAAAATTATGTAACACTTATGTTATTAATGTTTTTATATCTTTCGTCTTATTAGTGATTGTGTTTGATTACTTACTAACAAGTATTGTGTTGCATGTTTAAATCAAACAGATCCAAACTTTCAAAGAGATGAATACGATGTCGAACCCCTACAACAGGTCAAGAGGCAGTTAACAATGATTCTTGATCTGCAGGGTATTGTAAGGAGATCGGTTGAGTATACTCCTGAAGAGGGAGAGATTATTCACAGCTTCACTAAGGAACAGTTGGCAGAAATGTTCAAACTCAACGCTGACGACATAGTGAAAGACGCTCCCGAAGTCCTAGTTGATAGTGATGAAGATCTACACGATGTAGATGAGATTGAGATAGAGGATATATCAGACCAATGCTATCCAGAGTACACTGACACTGAAGGTCATGTCATTCCAAATCTGGATGACAATCTGGTCAGCGAGACTTTTGCTACTCTGGATAAGATGGAAGAAGAGTCCAACAAACAAGAAGATACAACCAGAGCCACTTAGGAGGAAGTCAAACAGAGAAAGGCTGAATGGGCTGCTTGTTTTGCGGATCTTCGTGGCCAACGAAGTGCTCCAACGTCTGATGCCTACACCAAGCTCTACAAAGTAAAGAAACATCAAAATGTGTCTGGCAAGATTATATCGTGGGCGTATTTTGATGACCTTAAAGCGTATGCGGTTAAGAGGGAGAAAGGTATCGAGTATTTTAGATTCCCACACGATCTAAAAACTCTACCTGGTTTTGAGCTCAACCAACTGGCAAAGCTGAAGCTACTTTATGCTGATCCCAGAAAGATGTCAGGTTGGTTCGAAGCTGCGTTAAAGAAAGAGTACCACACCCGGTGGGTAAACTTCAGGCCTCAGCAACCTACGAGGTACATTCGAAGGTCTGAAGTGGATCCACGAACCGGGAAGCCAAAGATTGTGTTGAAGTGGCGTCCTCCACGTACTATGTCGAGGATCCCTCTTAGGGAAATGCCTCAGGACATCACTCCACACTTCAAGTGGTGGTACTATGATTGGCGAATAGCAGAAGCAGTCATAGTTCTGAACAGAGATGGACAGATGGATGTCATCAGGGTATTTGACCCAATGTGGCTCACGAACTTGTCAGCGGAGGATGTTTATACTCTCTACAAGTGGCCACTGTTCTATGACTCGCAAGACATCGTACAAGCTCTCTAGTTCCAGAACGTCATACGCATCTGTTTTGCATTTGAAATACATGCAGGTGTAACTAGAGAGGAGAAGTTCAAGAAGTACGAGGAGATAATGGGTAAAGCAAGACATTAGAGGAATTTAGGTCCAAGGGGGAGTTTGTTGATACATGTGTACCTAGATTCTGAGCTAAATGTAATATCTTTGTAATGTCTTACTTATATGTAATTGAAGGTTGATTAATGAAATGAAAGTGGTTGTGAATGCTTATAATGTTTAAATGTTTCATTAATGGGTGTTGCAATGAATAGTTGATAGAGTATGTAGGTAAATGGTTGTTTGAATTGATATGCTTAATGTTATGATAATTAACACATTCAAACCTAACATTATAAAGTTATCATGCGAATGGGCCATGCTAATGGACCATACGCATGAATAATTTCATGCAAATGGCTCAGTCCACGATTGAACCAGGAGACTGGATCAGTCGTAAGACTGAAGCATGAGATTGAACCAGTCGTACGACTGAAGGCTCAGTCGTGCGTATGGATCAAACGCATAGCTCAATCGCACGACTGAACCATGCGTATGGTTCAGTCGCACGAATGAGAAACCCTTACCTATAAATACCACCTAATTCGTGGAAAAAAGGGGACACTTCGAATACTTGCAACCCTAGTCGACCCAGAACGTCCAGTTCGTCAATTCCAAGTTCATAGAACGTCTGAGATCATTCCTAGTCCATTCTTAACGTTTTCTAATCGTTAGGATTGATCTTGATTACGTTCTCCCTGATTGGATCACCAATCAAATAGGATTCCGCACTATTTGATCTGGTATAGCGAAGAATCAGTTAGTACTCCGTACGTACACGGTCCTAACAAGACTTGTTAGGACCGTGTACGTACGGAGTACTAACTGATTCTTCGCTATACCAGATCAAATAGTGCGGAATCCTATTTGATTGGTGATCCAATCAGGGAGAACGTAATCAAGATCAATCCTAACGATTAGAAAACGTTAAGAATGGACTAGGAATGATCTCAGACGTTCTATGAACTTGGAATTGACGAACTGGACGTTCTGGTTCGACTAGGGTTGCAAGTATTCGAAGTGTCCCCTTTTTTCCACGAATTAGGTGGTATTTATAGGTAAGGGTTTCTCATTCGTGCGACTGAACCATACGCATGGTTCAGTCGTGCGATTGAGCTATGCGTTTGATCCATACGCACGACTGAGCCTTCAGTCGTACGACTGGTTCAATCTCATGCTTCAGTCTTACGACTGATCCAGTCTCCTGGTTCAATCGTGCGACTGAGCCATTCGTATGAAATTATTCATGCGTATGGTCCATTAGCATGGCCCATTCGCATGATAACTTTATAATGTTAGGTTTGAATGTGTTAATTATCATAACATTAAGCATATCAATTCAAACAACCATTTACCTACATACTCTATCAGCCATTCATTGCAACACCCATTAATGAAACATTTAAACATTATAAGCATTCACAACCACTTTCATTTCATTAATCAACCTTTAATTACATATAAGTAAGACATTACAAAGATATTACATTTAGCTCAGAATCTAGGTACACATGTATCAACAAAGTTACTAAAAAGATAGTTATGGGACTCCCTATGACGTAGTTCAAGACATGTGTTCTCCTCCCTACAAAATTCATTTATTCGTTTATTTAGGGTTTATAAAGCTAACCGATTATTGTTAGAAAATGAAAAGGAATTAAAACAAATAAACAAAGAACTTAAAATAAATGAGTCCATATATTTTATCAAACTAAGAGAAGCTTTAAAAGATGATCTTTTATAAAAGAAATCTTTTAGAAAAGAATGTCGAGATTAATGTTTTGAGTGAACGTGTCATATTAGCAGAATTTGAGACTAGAAAGCTCAAAACTAAACTTGACAAATTGACAATATCAGGGATGAAACATGAAGAACTATTCTGTAAGGAAAGGGGAGCAAGAATCAAAACGGGTGTGAGATGTGGTGAAACTTCATATGTTTATCCACCTCCTAGCACTCATTGTTACTCTCCTATGCCTCAACCTCATCAATCTAATAATTTGATTGAAGCTACAGATACTAACAGCTTACATGCAGGTTTAAGCAGCGTTAATCACAAAGAGGTTCTAGATGAATATGATTCTCCTGTAGGTTTAGGGCTCATCAAGCAAGGATCTAATTTACAAATGATCATTCCACCTTTGATGCTTTAAAACCAGTATCAGTTGTTTCCCATAACTTCTTTAACAAATTCAAGACAGGTAACATCCCTTCTTTTTGTTCCTGTCAAGTTTTTTAAAGAAGGAACAACTGTGTAATTATCAAGCAATCAGAACTCAACAACACAAACTGACAGAACAAGAGTTATCAACCAAGATCTATTGGAAGATGACCTGTGTATAAAAGACTAGACAAGCTCTGATAATGAATCAGAGATCATCAAGTCACTTGAAGTTAACAAAGTGTCAAATGCCTCCAAAAGTCAAATCAATACCTATACGGATCTCATCTCCAATTGTTAAACAAACCAGCAATTCCTCGAAAGCTCAGGAGAAGTACACACCATCTTCATTTGCTATCCATCATGATCTTCACAAATCTACTTCCAAGTCTAACAAGTCACCAGTCATACAAAAAGGTTGTCAGAAGAGTGTTCAGATCTTATCTACTGGAACACATATATCAAATCACAGCTCAGTTCAAAATCCACAGTGACAAAGCCTCAAAAGGTTCAATTTTCTGATATCCAAAATAAGAAGCTTCAAGGTTGTCAATAAGCTGCAACAACCTCAAAGCGGGCTCCACCCTCTCCTATTATCTACGGGACTACAAACAACCAAAACCCTTTCAAGGCTTGCTTTAGATGTGGAAAAGAATGTCATATGCTAAAGAAGTGCCCTCAGGTTCAAAGGCAAGTTTCAGGAGGTAAAGATAACACAGGTTGCTTCTCGGGTTCAAAAGGTAAAAAGCACATATCTTTTAATGGTTGGATAAAGAACAATCTATCCAAACATTCTCATGTGAAGCCGGTTTCACATGATTCGAAGATGAAAAAGAACAATGTTTCAAAAAAAAAATCTCTACCTTTGTATCTTAAAAAGGAAATGATTTCCGAATTCAACTCTTTCAAATCAAAAGTTATTGAACAAAAACAAATTTGTAAAGTAAAACAAAAGGAAAAGGATAAAGAGATAAATGATTTTTCAAAAGAGCGTGTGCTTAAACAAGTTACATACACTGATGAAAATGGAACATCCAGGACTACGATGGCCTGGGTCCCCCATTCTAACTAATCTGTTAATAAGTGCAGGAACAGTTCACGAGGACTATTAGTAATCCGGTTTACTAACAGAGAATGTTCCTCATTCAAATTTTAGGTGGAACAAACAAGTTATAGTTTTGGTATCTTATCCATATTTTGGATCCTTATCTGCATTTTCACATCTTTTCACAATCACTGCATTTCTGTTGATAGTTCATTTTTTATCCTTCGTTAGAGTAAAATGGAAGACAATTCTTTGGTTATTTTCTTTTTAGTAAGTATAGAATATGTACATAAATAAAATTTAGGGGAGAGTAGTATAATAAAAAAGAACAAAAAGCTTTTTAAATTTTGTTAATTATTTAGTTGCTTTAGGTTATAAAATAAATAAAATCTGAGAACTTGATTTGGGATGACTGAGAAATGATAGTATATCTCCTTAGTATGCTTATTTGCATGACTTGTACATTGTGAGAAATGATAGTAACTGATGTAAATGTCTGTATCACTTAAAATTCTAAAATCTGAAAAAGACAGTTTTATTATATGATATGCTTGGTAGGTTCAGCCCAAACATGAAGTAAACAGTGATCATGTGGCCAAACTAATTCTTCAAGAGCTCAGTAATACGGATCATTCCCAAGACATCTTGGCATGCACAAAGAAACAAATCCTTGTTAGAAAGTGGTTGAGAGTTTTAAAATCTATGTTCAGATTTCCCTAAAATCCAAAATCACCCTCACCCTAGCCCTGAATTGAGCACCTAGTTAACAAAAACAAACACTTCTAGTTATGCTCTTCAGAAAAGCCTCTGTTTTGAGTCACTTATGACTCTTTTAGAATATACAATAATAATAAAATAAAGTGCATGTTCATCTGCTCTGCTATGCGGAAACATCAACCTGGACTGATGATCTTCTCTGTTATACGTGAGTATAGATCAGAAGCTCCCATCAGCATGCTAAGATGATCATCTCCTCTGTTATATGGAAGTATAGACCTGAAGCGCTCATCATCTGTTTCTCCTTCAAATAATATCACAATGATTCTTACATCAAAGGTCATTGTCGAATGCTTCACCAAATACTTACACATATATAAAACATTCATAATCGTTCTCAAATGATCATTGTCTATGTTAGCATCTCTGGTGAATAAAATACAAAATCAGTCAAAGTCACTCATATTGCTCAATAAGCCATGATGACGGGATAAGTTCTTTGCCAAATGCCTATGGGAACCAAATCACCTGAGCTTCTATCATTGAATCTAAAACATGATAAAATCAGTTGCAGATCACTTGTTGAAAAGGATAAGATTTGGGTTTCAATTGGACAAATATACCAACCATCATTCTTGAACTGTCTTGGCTATAAAAAAACTTAAAATTGTGATTGGACTCTGCATCAGTGTGATCTCACTAACTTGTCGATGTTTAATTATATCTTTGTGCTTTAGTATATCTTGAAAATGTGATCACATGATTAAATCAATTCTTGGTTCTCAAATTATTAACATATATATATATATACATATATACATATATATACATATATATATACACATATATATATATACACACATAAATGTGATCTCATGATTAAATCAATTCTTGGTTCTCAAATTATTAACATATATATATATACATACATATATATACATATATATACATATATATACATATATATATATACACACACACACATATATATACATACACATATATATACATATATATATACATATATATGTATATATATATTGTTTCTAGGTTAGAGTCATATGATTAGATTTTATTAGTATTAAATTTCTTGTTTAGTTTTTCAAATTATTTTTCAAGTCTTCCATATTATGCTATTGAAACGATCTCATATTTTCATGCATTTCACATGTTGATACATGTTAATGTACCTAGTTTATGAGCTTGAATGTAAAAGTCTTTCATGTCTTACACATGTGTAATTGATGTAATGGTTTGAATGAATGATATAAAGTGCATTGTGATGTTTGATTTATATTTTGATTATGTCATGATTGTTGGGTTTTGTAGATGTTTATCAAAGTCATATTAACCATTAATATGTCAAAACGCAGCAGAGTTATAATAAAAAACCATTTTGATATTAGTTACTTTATGCATCAAATACATATGTTAAAACAAAACCCATAAACAAAGGATCTTTATATGAAATAACATGCTATCAAAAACATATAACAACCACATAAACTACCTCTTAGAATCGTGGATTTGCAGGTCTAGATGATGATGTTTGGAAGCTTAATCTTCAATGTAGAAGACCTGAAGAGGTGATACCCACAAGCCATTCCAAACACCCACTTGCTAGGTAATGAAACACCAACTTCAAACTCTTCTTGTATATCCGAATCTACCCAAGCAAGGCTGAATTTTCAGCTTAGAAATCTGATTTTCAGCCAAGTCTTGCTCTATGAATCAGCCCCAAAATTCAAAAATTTAGAGAGAAGCTAGAGAGAAAATGAACTCTTGCATGTAGGAGAGAGAGAGTGTAGTGATGGAAGAGTGCAAGAGTGAAGCAAGTCTTGCACTTGCCAAGACAAAATGGTGGTAAGTCCTAGGCCATGGGACGGCTGAAACTTAACCCACTTGGTGGGTTTCCCTCCCATTTTCTTTTATTAAATGTTACACTCTTACCCCTTTGTTTTATAAAATTAAAATCCCTTTTAATTTTATAACACTAGCACACTTTTATTTATCATTGTTTAACTAATTTAAATAATGAAACAAATGATTTCTCATGAACAAATCATCCACATAATGTTGTTCATTTACAATAGCAATGTTTTAGAAAACCCGTTTTCTAAATTGGTGTTAATATTTATTTGTATGATCTCATTAACGAACAAATATTTATTGGTGTTTGTTTGGCTTGTTATTGGGTATGACCCAACTTGGATCGTAACGTACTAACCACATCAATCTTATATGTGTCCTGGGAATATAAGATCCAACAATGATATCATTATATTGAATGTGTTGCACGTGTATGAACTAACTATATAGGTTTGATGTTGTTTGATAGTTCATGCTAATGGCCCATGCTAATGGACCATACGCATGAATTCATCATGCGTATGGACCAGTCGCACGACTGAACCAGGAGACTTGATCAGTCGTACGATTGAAACATAAGACTGACTCAGTCGCACGACTGAACCTTCAGTCGTGCGTATGACTCAATCGCATGATTCAGTCGCGCGACTGAACCATGCTAATGGTTCAGTCGCACGACTGAAGAAAGGAAACCTATTAATACCACGTAATTCATGGAAAAATAGAACACTTTGAATACTTACGTACCCTAGCCGTCCAGAGCGTCCCTGTTCGTCAATCCAAGTTCATAGTTCGTTTCTGATCAATTCTTGTTTGTTCTTAACGTTTGTTTCATCGTAGGATTGATCAGATTGTTGTTCTCACTGATTGGATCGCCAATCAAATAGGATTTCACACTATTGGATCTGGTTTCATGCATTATCAGTTAGTACTCCGTACGTACACGGTCCTAACAAGTGGTATCAGAGCTTTGGCTCTTGATTTTGAGTGTGATTCGATTAGTTTTTGGTGTTAAACTTAATGTTTTCATTCAAAAGAGTAACTTTTTGAGTCAAAAGGTGTTTTCGAAGTTTATAGACCATAAAGTTTTGATTGTTCACTATACGGCATATTAGGGTTCTTGAATTATCGCGTTTTTGTGTCCAAGTGTCAGAACCATCGATTTTGCCAAAACAACAGCCTTCAGTCGCACGAATAGCTCATTTGTACGATTGAACTCATTCGTACACTCCATTCGCACGACTGAACTCAGTCGCATCCTTCATTCGCACGGCTGAACAACTTCAGTCGTTTGAGTCCATTCGCCTAGTTCATACGCACGACTGAATCCAATCGCACGATTGAATTCATTCGCACCCTTCATTCGCACGAGTGAACCATCCGTATAGTCAATCTGTACAATTGAAATTATTCTGTTCTCCAAGTCTCAAGTTTATACAAGTGGAAGATCAGTTTGCTGTGTTTACTACCGGGAAGGACTCACACATCCAGAACCTTCTGCTTCTGGAAAACGAGATAGGAAATCACAATAAACCGCCGAAGCTTATCACGTTATATGATTATCCATAATGGAAACAGCGGTTCGAGATTTACTTAAATGGAGTTGATCCCAATCTTTGGACTTCTATTGAGACTGGTTACGTGGTACCAGTCAGTGCTAATGGGGTAAAACTTACTTTGGGGGGAATGAGTGAATAATAAAAGACTTTGCATAATGCTGAAAAGAAAGCCTATGCCCTGCTGACTCAGTCGATACCTAAAGACATATTTCATCAATTCTCTGAGAATAAGCAGTCTAAGAAGCTATGGGATGCTTGGAAAAGAGGTATGAAGGCAATGTAATGTTAAAGGCACTAAAGGCTAAGGCTCTCAAGAAGGATTTTGATAATTTCTCATTAATTGGGAATGAGAGCCTGGATAATTTCAAGTTTTGCTGATGGGTTACCTGAGAAATGGGATTCATTTGTGTCCAATCTCAGAAAGAATGACATTTTAGCAACGTTGGACATAAATGACTTCATCTTGAAGTTAAGAGAAGAAGAGCTGGGGATGAAGTACAAGTCAAAGAAAGGATCCTATGTTCAGAATCCTTCACTCTACAACTCAGTTTCATCTCCAGCTATTTTAGGAGCACCTCTACAAACAGCTTATGTGTCCAATTCAGCTGCTACTGCCTTATCCACAGCTTCAGCACCAGAAACATCAGGGTCATCTCCTACTCAATATATAGTGCATGAAGCCAATTCTACAAAGTTGAAGACTGAGAATCTCGGTAATATCACTGTGGAAGTTGCAAAGGAGCACATGGATCTTCTAGCAGCGGTTGTCCAATCCTATGATGGTTTAGTTGCCGGAAAGATTGGAAATTATCACCTTGCAGATGAAGACTACGAGCAAGTTGATGAAAATGAGCCAGAAAGAATGGACATTATGTGGGCCTTGGCAAGTGCAGTCAAAAGAGCTAAAAAGTTTGTCAAGAAGACAGGACAAAACTTAGTAGCCACAAAGGACATGACGTTTGATTTTGACAAAACCAAGGTAACATGCTTCAACTATGGTGAGAAGGGGCATTTTAAACGTGAATGTGTAAAGCCCAAGAAAACAGGTAATGGAAACCCATTTTCAACCTTCACCCGTCAAGACAAGGAACAAATTGGAACTTCTTCTTCAAGAAAAGATACAAAGGCTCTTACAGCTCAAGATGATGAAGGACAAGACTGGTCCTTCAGGTTTGTTTCTCCCGGAGAATCAAATATTGCCTTTGTTGAAGCAGTAGATGATGAGTCTGCTAGTGAAAGTGAGGGTGCAGCTGAGCAAGCAATGTCAGACGTTGAAGAAGCTACAAACGTGGTAAATCACATGGTTGAAGAAGATCTTAGAGCAACAAGTACAAAATCTCCTGTCACAAAAGGATCTGACTCTGCTTTGATGACTAATTCAACCGATTCATCGCAGGTAAGTTCTCTAGACCAGTTATTTGATAAACATGATTGTCATGATTGTGATAAGTTTAGAGAAAGCATTGACTTGAAATTTTCTAGGTTATCAGAACACAATGATAACTTAGTAAATGATTTACAACTATGCACTGAGGCTAATCGTATTTTAAAACAAAATGAGTGCAGTTTTAAAGAAAGGATAGAACTTTTGGGAAAACAACTAAGGGAAACCGAGGTTGTTGCATTAAATCAATCAAATGATATAAAGTTTTATCTAAATTCTTTAGAAGAGACCAAAAAGGAAAAAGCAGTTTTGGAAGTCGAGGTAAATTTATTAAAACAAAAACTACATAGTTGGGCTAGTTCTTCTCACATAGTTCAAAACTTAGTGAAAGAACGAAACAATGGGGATGGTCTGGGGTACAAGGCAGTAGCACCACCACATGAAATCCATTTAAATAAAAAGTGTAGACCTGTAAATGACAACCCAGTTAAGGATCATGTGGTCTCCACTTCTCTGGTTAGTGATCCTGATTCCACAGTCAAACATGTACATAAGATCACTAAACAGAAGGAGAATGCTTTGAAATCTAATAGTAAAATGTCTGTTGATTGTTTGGATGATGAAATTAAAAGGGTTAATGTAAGGTCAGGATTACATACGTCTACTTCAGACTCAAGACTGATCAAACCAGATAACCATAAACGTATTACTCAACAAAGTCAAAATAAAGTGCAAGTTAAAGATGTACAAAATGTTAAAACAATTAATTTTGTTAATCAGACTGAAACATCTAAGAAGGAAGTTTTTTAACCCAAACAAACAAAGGTCACACTTGTGCCAAACTCAAACCCTCATAAATATTTTCCTAAATCTGTAGAAGTAAGCTCTTGCTACAATTGTACAAAACGAGGACATATCTCTTCCAATTGTCCTTACTATCAGACTCCCAAAAAGAAAATTGAACTTAATGATACGAAACAAAGTTTTACTCAAAGGAGATCTACTACTCCACCAAAGAGTATTAGTGAACCTAAAGTTCAAACAATAAGTCAGTCATCTGTCTATCACAAACAGGCCTTACACAAAACTGGCTTATGGAAAGAAAAGTCAAGTAATTTGTCTGATAGTGAGGAAATTAAGAAGAAAGATATGTCCTCATCTTCTGAAGGTCAATCGGTTGAGTTTATGATGTGTGATTCCTCGGGGACACCCAAGCTAGTTAAGGCTTGGGTCCCAAATCTAAACTGATAAATTTCTTTGAATGTGCAGGGTGTCCGCTATAGTGTTATCACAAATACATGGATTATTGATAGTGGAGCGTCCAGGCACATGACAGGGAACTCGTCTCTCCTTTTCAACGTCAGACAAATTAAAGGGGGACATGTTTCATTTGCTGGGAACAAAGGAGGTTACATAACAGCACAAGGCGAAGTAGGAAATGAGAAAGTTAAGTTTGACAAGGTCAACTATGTTCAGCAACTATAGAACAACTTACTTTCTTTTTCCTGGAACTGTGACAAAGGATTTAAGGTTGTATTCGACAACAAGAAGTACTACATGTTGAAAAAGGACTATGTGATAGAGGAGGATAAAGTTCTTACGTCAGCTTCAAGATACAACAATTTGTATGTCTTGAATCTATCAAAAGCATCCATAACTGATCACACAGTTCAATGCTTCTTGTCAAAGGGAATTGTGAAAGAGTCAATCTCCTGGCATAGGAGAATGGGACACATTAATCCAAGGAAGATGAATCATTTGGTACAGAATGATTTGGTAAATGGAGTAACTGTCAAAAACTTCCAACTTCCTTATTTTTGTGTGGCGTGTAAGAAAGGGAAAGAGACCAAGAAAGCTCACAAGTCCAAGAAAGTTCATTCAATTGATCTTCCACTTGAGCTTTTACACATGGATCTGTTTGGTCCTGTCAGTACACAGAGCATTGCTGGTGATAGGCATTGCTTTGTAGTAATAGATGATTACTCAAGGTTCTCTTGGGTGATGTTTTTGAAAGCCAAATCAGAAACTTTTGACTCATTCAAACAGCTGGTTACTACCTTGGAATCACTCTACAAGTTGAAAGTATGATAGATCAGATCAGACATCAGCACTGAGTTCAAAAATCAGTGGATGGAGACATACTGTAAACAAAGAGGAATTGTACATCAATTTACTTCTGCCTACACTCCACAAATGAATGGCGTTGCTAAAAGGAAGAATTGGAGCTTGATAGAGACCGCCAGAATAATGCTAGTTGAGTCGAAACTGCCAATTCTATTTTGTGGTCAATCGAGTCTTTGTGGTCAATGCTTGTTACACGCTCAATCGAGTCTTAGTGGTCAAACGACATGGGAAAACATGTTATGAACTGCTCCAGCAACGTAAACCCAATCTAGAGTATCTAGAACTGTTTGGTGCACCATGCATGCCGCTGAAGAAAACTCAGACAGGAAAGTTTAGTGAGAATGCAGTAGAACGTATATTTCTTGGATACAGCATACCCGACAAGAGAGTCTATAACAACTCAACAGGCCAGGTAAAAGTGTGGTGCAATGTTGATGTTCAAAGATTCACCACCCCCCTGCTGGAAAAGGACCGTCATTTTTCTTTGATTATGATGGCTTCTTTAAATCCTTCAATCTACCGCCTCCCACTGATGATGAGTTATCAACTAAAATGATGTACGAGGTTCTCAACTCACCACCATAAGACTCAATAGCATCGATTCCATTAGATGATTCCTCTAATACTTTAGGGGGAGCACTTGATGTAAGCTACTCATCTTCTGATGATGAAGCAGTTGAGACCTCATACTCCAACAGCACATGAGATTCCTGCTAATTCAAGTACACCCACAACTGAACCAGAAGCTGCCGAAGCGTCGGAACCTCATACTCCAACAGCACATGAGATTCCAAATCTGGATAATGAGGTAGTTGTTCCCACCACTCCTAGAACCCGGATAAATGTTAATCATCCTTTGGACAATGTCATTGGAGATATTAGATCAGGAGTACATACCAGAAATCAGCTATACTCAGCTGATTATGCCTCAGTAATGGAAAAGGGATATCTTCATGATGGTGCATATTGATGTTTTGTGTCTCAATTTGAGCCAAAATATGTGAGTGAAGCCTTAAACGATGAGGCATGGGTCAGTTCCATGCAAGAAGAACTTCTACAGTTTAAGAAAGCTAGGCGTATGGTCACTGGTGGATAGACCAAAAGGTGCTAAGGTCATTGGCACTAAATGGGTCTTGAAATGCAAGAAAGATGACCAAGGGGTCATAATTCGAAACAAGGCTCGACTTTTCGTTCAAGGTTTTAGACAAGCCGAAGGAATCGATTACAATGAAGTGTTTGCACCTGTGGCTAGAATGGAAGCAATCCATATCTTCCTAGCCTATGCATCTTACATGAAGATCAAAGTCTATCAACTAGATGTCAAGAGTGCATTCCTTCATGGGGAAATTCATGAGACAGTGTATGTCAGTCAACTCGAAGGATTTGAAGATCCTTACCATCGGCACAGTGTTTACAAGCTGGATAAGGCTCTCTACGGGCTCCATCAAGCCCCGAGAACATGGTATGAGAAACTCTCAACTCATCTTGTGAAACATGATTTTTGCAGAGGAGTTATTGACTGTACATTATTCATCAAAGAAAAAGATGGAGACTTACTGCTTGTACAGATTTATGTTGATGACATAATCTTCGGGTCCAAAAACGAAGAGTTATGTAAAGAATTTGAGTCTGTCATGAAACCAGAATTTGAGATGAGTGCAAAGGGGGAGATGAAATTCTTCCTAGGATTACAGGTGGATCAGACACCAAAGGGAATCTTTCTACATCAGACCAAGTATGTAGGAGATATCCTAAGTCGGTTTGATATGGCGAATGCTTTAGCAGTTGGAACTCCACTTGCCACAAATCATGACGTGGCACCCGACAAAAATGGTGATCTGGTTGATGCTACAATGTATAGAGGAATGATTGGATCCCTGATGTATCTCACAGTATTTCATCCTGATATCATGTATGCAATGTGTCTCTGTTCTAGATATCAGGCAAAACCAAAAGTCAACCATCTTATTGGTGTTAAATGGATTTTTCTCTATCTGAAGGGTACTTCAACACTCGGGTTGTGGTATCCTCATGATGATGATTTTGAGCTTACAGCGTATAGTGACTTGGATTATGGCGGATGCAAAATGAATTACAAGTCAACATGAGCAGGATGTCAATTCTTTGGTAGACGGTTAGTCACGTGGCAGTGTAAGAAGTAGACCTCCGTTGCTCTGTCAACATGTGAAGCTGAATACGTTGCTGCTGCAAGTTGCTGTTCACAAATCATCTGGATTCAACAGCAAATGCGCGACTACGGTATGAAATTCTCTAACACTCCTATCTATGTTGATAATTCTGCTGCTATAGCCGTAACAAAAAATCCAGTCCAACATCCCAAAACTAAACACATCGGCATTAAGTATCATTTTATATGTGATTGTTTTGAAAAGCAATTAATCGATGTTGTTAAAATTAATACAGATTTTCAACGCGCCGACCTCTACATAATAAACCTCGGTTTTTATATCTATTAGAGGTCAATGGCGTGAAAAAGAAAAGTGATGTGATTCCAGAGGAATCGAGTTCGTAGTCCGTCTTTCTAATTTTTATTTTATTTTTCTTTATTTTTCCTGTCTTAAAAATCTAAAAACATAAAAAGATTTTCCGTTTTAAAATTTTAGGGGTGATTAGTCTAGGTTCAGTATTTATTCAGTATTCATTTACTTAAAAAAAGAAAAAAAAGAAAAAGGGGGGCGGGCAGATAGGCTGAAATCAAATCAAAATCTGTGAGATTGATTCAAAATCATGGAAATGATAGTACACGGGGAACTAATTGTTTGGGACTTTAAAAGTACTGAAAAGATGATAATGTTATATTAAAATTACAAGTCTGAGAAGTGTAATCCAAATAAAGGAAAAATGATAGTACACTAGTCTGTTACTGAGATTATATAGAGAAAGTAGGCCTAGAGGTTGCTAGGTCATTGCATGATGTGTCAGTAGATTCAACACAATAGACAACTAGACTTCTTTGGTGAAACAATTTAAACTAAATTGTTCAACAGCCTGTGGGCTTCCATCTTATCCCTGGTTAACACAATCAACGCATTTTCAATAAGGGGTGACGAGCAAAAAACGCCACAAATGTATGCGGACGACCATAAGAATGAGCAAATCACATGAAAAGAATGATAAACACAATCAAACTAATGACTAATGTTGTTGGTGCGTCATGTGTAAAAGAAAAAATTGCTCTTACAAGAAGATAGTTTGTGTGCCTCTCTGCTGTGCGATGGCACTGACCTGAGGATAAGCACAACCTAAATATTCCAGAATTCATTGTGGCTTGCGCCTCTCTACTGTGCGATGGTAATGACCTGAGGCTTTGCATCTCTTTGAAAGCTCTTAGAATAGTTTCTTTTTGTCTCAATACCTGTAGACCGCTCAAAAATCTCCTGAGGAATGTTGATTACCATATAAGTGTGGGATCCACAAATGCTTGTTGAAATAATACAATCTAATCACCAATGTGAGTCAAAAGTCTGTGTATGGATTTAAGTGAACAATAATACTGATAATCGTCATGGCTGCAACTCTCGACAGTTAAAATCATTGTGTGCCTCTTACAGCCCTAGTATGATTTCCTGTGAGCGCTTGTGACTCTGAGAGTAATAAGGATCATTAATTTAAAGATATATCCAAGAGACCCAAATGATTATGATACACCTGTATGATTCCATATGAATCTCTCTAGAGATGATCAATCAAACTTAAGCCGTTCTGCTCAGGGAGAGAAATCGGTTAAATAATAATTTAATAGTTTTCAACCCACCTTAAAAAACATAAAAATATGTCTTTTTTTGTTTAAGTTTCAAGTTATTTTCCATTTCTAGTTATTGTCTTTCATGTCGGACTATGTAACAAGATAAACTCTGTGAATCATACTTTAAAAGGGTCACATCTGAGGTGACCAGATTATTGCAAAGTTAAAAGGATCATATCTAAGATGATCAAAGTTTTAAAGGTAAAAGGGTCACGTCTGAGGTGATCAGAAGGTTTTAACTAAAAGGATCACGTCTGAGGTGATCACATGGTTTTTCATTAAAAGGATCATGTCTGAGATGATCGGTGTGTATAATGTTTTATCAATCAAAAGTGAAAATTGAAAGTTTGGAAATGTATGAAGTCAACTCATGAGTATGAATCAATCGCACGATTGAATCATGAGTATGAGCCAATCATACAATTGGACTATGAGATTGGGCCAGTCATACGATTGGACCATGAGTATGAGGCTGTCATACGATTGGACCACAAGACTGAGCCAGTCGTACGAATGAAAAGAGAGTATGGTTCAGTCACACGATTGAACCATGCGTATAGGTCCAGTCGCACGACTGAAACCCTAATCAGTGTAAATAGAGGCTCAGTCAGTCGGAATCCCCACCAGACTTCAAAAATTTCCAAAACCGCCTTTACACTGTTACACTGCCCAAATTTTGAACTTTTGAGTTTACATTCGGATTTGAGTTCTAACCTTGATTATACTTTTCTATAGGTAATTGTGAACGATTCAAGGTCAAACAACCAGTTAAAACAAATTTAAGGTGACCTAAATTGTTAAATCAAATAACCAAGAGATAAGCCCTAAAGTAGAGCACATAAACGAACAAGATTGTTGGTTTAAAGGTTTTTAAATGATATATCAGGTCCCTGCGAACCATATGAACCCAAAGACAATGTCTAATTTCACTTAATACCAAGATTCAAGATTATGGTATCGCACATGGGTTTATACGAATGGACAAACTGATGAACTCCAATCGTACGATTGAGCTAGTCGCATGGTTCAATCGCACGATTGAACCAATCGATGATTCAGTCGCACGACTGACTCAACCGCATGGACTTGCATACGACTGAATTCAATCGCATGCTCAATCGTACGACTGAATCCAGTCATATGGTTCAATCACACGATTGAACCATATTGGTCAAAATCTATTCTAAGTCAAAATGTTTATCAATTATGAACGGAACTAACTTGTTTTCCCCTTATATTGTAGAAATATGGCGGATCGTTAGACAATGACTACTAAGCACAACATATGTGCTCATCTGGACCCCACATCTCGGAATGCTTCCGATTTTATAGGGATTATAGCTTTTCTTCGGCGTTCTAGGATCTTCAGGGCTATATCTACACAGTGTACTTCATACAGATCACTCCAGCAGACCTTCTGGGAAGGGGCCACCGTTGATAAGTCCACTAAGCCATGTTGTATTCGGAGCTCGATCTTCGGACAGGAGATCAACATTACTGCAGCTGATCTTAGGCAAGTCCTGGAGTTGGGTGATGATGAGGATCACCCAACCAAGCTTCACCCTCTGACGGTTAGGGGGTGCTTTCTACGGATGAAGTACTCTGGGGACATCAACGTAGGTGTGCTCAACAAAAGCAATCTGTGTCCCAAGTTCAAGTACTTAGCACATGTGATTCTGAAGTGCATAGCTTCAAGGAGAGGGGGATTTGACGAGCTCTCAGATCAAATCCAGAACGCCTATGTGGCTCTGGTGCTAAACCACCCGTTCAGTTTCTCCCAGATGATCTTCTCGTACATGGTCGAGAATATAGAGGCCAAGGGGAAGGAAGGGTTCTGCATGTACCCAAGATTTCTACAGATGATCATAGATCAGAAGCTTCCTTCCCTGCCGAAGGAGAACGACGATGATGTGGTGCTTGAGGTGATGGATGATACCACCTTAGGTAGGATGAGAGTGTACCAGGGAAAGCAAGTGAAACCCCCGGTTAGGAGACTGTTTGGGCATCTGGCCTGTGAGGATTACGTGGCGCCAGCTAGGAAAAAGTGGCGTCACGATGATAGTGATTCGGACGTTGAGCCGATACTGGCTCCGATTGATGACGAGGACGATGACGACGACGATCATCAGGGTGGTGGAGATACAGGCCCGAGTGCACTAAGGGCCACTGAGACAGATACTATGTCTCACCACCCCCACATGTTAGTTCATCAGCTCCCAGTGGATTGAAGCAGGTGCCCATCCATTGGGACTTTCTTCATGATGAGGGAGATGAAGAGTCAGATGGGGAGCCACTCACACGGAGTGTGCGTAGTCGTGTGGTGGCTACAGTGAGGGGCATGGAGGCGGTTGGAAGACGCCAGGCTAAGGGAGAGAGGACAGACACTGCTGACCATACATAGTCTCCTCCTCAGCCAAGCCCAGGGGAAGCACAGAGCTCAAGGGTCTCTTGGCTTAGGAGGATGGCACAGCCACATGGCAGGACGGTCAAGATACAACGCGTAATGCTGACGATGTCTCTGTCCACCTCAGCCACTACATCTACCACCCTTACCACACCTACCACCACCACAGCCACCCCATCTACTACACCCACTACACAAACCACCACCACCACACTTACCACCACTACAGCTACAATCCATCCACCCACCTCATCCATCCCATCACAAACCACTACCACCACCACTACCATATATACCACATCCACCACTCCACCCACCATATCCCAGGCCGGACCTTCCACCTCATCAGTTTGAGATCCTTTCTGCCTAACGTTAGGATAGAGGAACAGCTTTCCAGCCTCAACCGTCTGGTTCTCAAACTGCTCGCCACCGATGATATACGAGCAAACCAGATGAATCAGTTGATGGCTGTCAACGCTGCGCACGACAAACAGATTGCCCTACTGACAGAGAAGACGACTGCTCAGAGTCAACAGATTACATAGCTGACTGAGAGGGAAGCTGAACTTGAGAGAGCTATGTCCTGAGCTCACCGTGTCTTCACCACACATAGTGATCTTCTGAAGGCATCGGTGAAGCGTATTGCGGATGTTGAGAGGACAAACAAGAAACTACACCTAAAGCTCAAGGGAACAAAGGGAAAACCTCTCAAGATCAGAGGTGATGGTAACGATGGTGATGATGATTATGATGATGAATCATCTGATGATGATGAGTCAGATGATGATGATGAGGTTGAAGGAGAAGGAAGTGGCAAAGATAGAGAAGGGGGAGATGAGGATGAGCCCGAAGGTGATGCATCTGCATCAGCCTTAGATCCATCGGCTCAGGAGCGAAGGTCCAAAAGACGTCAAGAATCAGGACCGTCCACCTCCGCCCCTCAATCTAAAAAGCAAAGTGATCAAGACAAGAGTAATGCTTAGATGTTTTAATTTTGATTATCTCTTGTACTTTGAAATTTGTATTACACTTATGTAATTAATGTTTATCAATGTTTATTAATATAAATGTTTTGATTACTGATGTGCTTGTGTTGTTTTGAAATGTTTAATCAAACAGATGAAAAGCAACAGACCGATGAGTTTGATGTCCAACCCCTTCAGCATGTTAAGAATCAATTAACAATGATTATTGACTTGCAAGGGATAGTAAGACAGTCTGTTAGCTACACGCCAGAGGAAGGAGAGATAATCCACGACCAGTCGGATGAGCAGCTGGCTGAGATCTTCAGGCTGAATCAAGACGAGTTAATCAATGATGCTCCTACAGTTGATATGGCAAGTGATGATAAGCTTCACGATGTTGATGAAATCGAGATAGAGGATGTCACTACTGATCACTATCCTCAGTACACTAATCCGGAAGGACATGCTATCCCCAATTTAGGTAAAACCTTTGATAGTGGTACTTTTGATAAGTTGGATGAACTTGAGAAAGCAAAGGAGAAAAATGAAAGCCAAGCCCAAGCCTTGGATGCTGAAGTTGATATAAAGAAGGCTGAATGGGCAGCTTCTTTTATTGAAATGAAAGCCTAGCACGCGCCTCAAAAGCAGAATGCCTACATAAAGCTTTATAAAGTCAAACGTCTTCAGAAAGTGTCTGGAAAGATCATTGCGTGGGCGTATTTTGAGGATCTTAACGTCTATGCAATTAAGAGGGAAAAGGGAGTAGAGTACTTCAGATATCCACATGATCTGAAGACTCTCCCTGGTTTTGAGCTCAACCAGCTGGCATGCCTAAATCTGTTATATGCTGATCCTAGAAAGATGTCAGGTTGGTTTGATGCGGAATTAAGGAAAGAAAACCACTCCAGGTGGGTAAACTTCAGACCTCAACAACCGACAAGGTATCTTCGTAGGTCTGAAGTAAATCCCATTTCTGGAAAGCCTAAAGTGGTGCTGAAGTGGAGTCCTTTGCGCATAATGTCCAAGATTCCCTTAAGGGAAATGCCACAGGACTTCACTCCACACTTCAAATGGTGGTATTATGATTGGAGAACAGGCGAAGCGGTCATAGTTCTAAATCAAGCAGGAAAAATGGAAACTATCCGGGTATTCGACCCTATGTGGCTAACCAACTTGTTTGCTGAAGATGTTTACACACTATACAAGTGGCCACTATTCTATGATGCGTAATATATTGTACAAGCCCTCCAGTTCCAGAACGTTATACGACTCTGTTTTGCATTTGAAATACATGTAGGAGTTACAAAAGAGGAGAAGTACAAGAAATTTGTAGAACATATAAAGATTGTTAGACAATAGAGGAAACTAGGTCCAAGGGGGAGTTTGTTGATACATGTTAATGTACCTAGTTTATGAGCTTGAATGTAAAAGTCTTTCATGTCTTACACATGTGTAATTGATGTAATGGTTTGAATGAATGATATAAAGTGCATTGTGATGTTTGATTTATATTTTGATTATGTCATGTTATCATTATATTGAATGTGTTGCACGTGTATGAACTAACTATATAGGTTTGATGTTGTTTGATAGTTCATGCTAATGGCCCATGCTAATGGACCATACGCATGAATTCATCATGATTATGGACCAGTCGCACAACTGAACCAGGAGACTGGATCAGTCGTACGATTGAAACATAAGACTGACTCAGTCGCACGACTGAACCTTCAGTCGTGCGTATGACTCAATCGCATGATTCAGTCGCACGACTGAACCATGCTAATGGTTCAGTCGCACGACTGAAGACAGGAAACCTATAAATACCACGTAATTCGTGGAAAAACATAACACTTCAAATACTTACGTACCCTAGCCGTCTAGAGCGTCCCTGTTTGTCAATCCAAGTTCATAGTTCGTTTCTGATCAATTATTGTTTGTTTTAACGTTTGTTTCATCGTAGGATTGATCAGATTGTCGTTCTCACTGATTGGATCGCCAATCAAATAGGACTCCACACTATTTGATCTGGTTTCACGCATTATCAGTTAGTACTCCGCACGTACACGGTCCTAACATCACGAGAAATTGCACACACAAACGAACATGGTTTTGCTTGTTTATATTTATAGATAAACACGGGTTTATTTGTATTGTTGAAATGATCTAATGAGAAATGTGTAGAATGTGTTTATGTTTGTGGTACAGATTTTGCTACAAGTGATGGCCGACCATCATCTGACCAAAGTACCTGACCAGAGAACTTGTCCTTTAAGTTTGCAGAAGATACTTAGCTAGGATTCCACCTCCTACACCTTCTAAAGCATTTAAGTATAGATAGTTGCAAAAGCTGTTCCAGATCATTCACAAAAGATGCACATGAAGAGAGGGAGCATACAAAAATAGGGAGCCTGTGAGATGAAAGATCTTTAGCAACAATTCATCAATCTAGGGGGAGATTGAAGATCATTATACAGTTGACTTATCAGAACTGAAGATGATACAAGACGTTGATAATCGTAGACTAAAGGGGAGTATTGTTGGGTCTGAAAAGGATAGTCTATATTATCAACTCAGTCAAAGTCAACAAAAGTCAACATCACGGTCAAAGTCATCGGAAGAGTCAAATAAACGTGTTGAAGACGAAGAATTAAGAAGAGACGTTGGAGATATATTTGACTAGGAATTTTACTGTTTGTAAATATATTTTATGTCAACAAAATATATTTAATCTTGTTTTAGTCATTTTTATGTCTTATTTGTATTTTCCCTAATTAGTTTAAGTCTAGGGGCTTAATGTGTCATTAGTGAATATTATATTTACTATAATCAGTTAAGTTGTAATTAGGGTTTGGAGAGCTTGAATGAGCTAGATTTGAGGGTTTCCATGTAAACAATATCTTATGCAAATCAATATGGATCAAATAGGGGTTTTTCATTGATGTTCTTGAGTGTTCATCCAAGTTCTTCATATTTTATCATTTTGATCCAAATCTTCATTGTTATTTGATTGATTCAAGTGCTCTTAGGACTTGCAGTATGTGTAGGACATACTTACCAGATTTAACATGACTAAATGTAAGATTGCAAAGACACCCATAGCTAGAAACCACTCTCTTGGATCTGATATTAAGGGGAGCGTGTAGATGAAAATCTTTATAGGGATATGATTGGGTCTCTCATGTATCTTATAGCCAGCAGGCCTGATATCATGTTTGTTACATGTATATATGCAAGATATCAAGCTAACCCCAAGATGTCACATCTGGTTGCTGTGAAAATGATGCTTAGATATCTCAAAGGTGCTCCTAAGCTTGGCCATTGGTATCCAAGGAATTCTGACTTTAATCTGTATGTATAAACAGATAGTGACTATGGTGGCTGCAACTTGACCATAAAGTCCACATCTAGAGGATGTCAATTCCTTGGTAGAAGGATAGTCTCATTGCAACGCAAGAAACAATCCTGTGTATCTGCATCAACTGCTGAAGCTGAATACGTTACTGTTGTAAGTTGTTGTGCTCAAGTACTTTGCATTCAGAATCAAATGCTAGACTATGGATACAACTTCAAAGAGACTCCCATCCATATAGACAACAACAGTGCCATCCCTATCACAGAGAATCTTGTGTAGGACTAAAGGACTAAGCACATCAACATAAGGTATCATCTAATTACAGATAATCATGAAAAGGGATTGATAAAACTAATCAAGGTTAATACAAATGAACAATATGCTGATCTGTTGATAAATGCTTTTGATGAACAGAGATTTAAGTATCTTATATCAGCAATTAGGATTATCAACCTTGAATATATTTTCTTAAAAACTTAATCTATAATATTTCAAAAAGGAACTGTGTGTCCTAAGTTGTCGAATTTATCACCTACATAAGCCCAATTTAGCTTGGGAGAAAATCTTTTTCAAATGTTATTTCTTAGCATTTTAAAAAATCTCAAATGTATTTTCTTTTGGAAGACATTAAACTTGCCTTCGGAAGAATTTTAAGTCTTCAAATCACACAACTACTTAAAAGAAATTTACATTCAGAAGAAATACTTACACTTCTTCCGAAGCCAAAATTATGCTTCTAAGTACTTATATGAATTTGAAGAACAAATTTCTTCCGAAAGAAATTATGCCTTGGAAGTTTTTATTCTCTTTAAGAATAAAACTTTTAACTCTTAATATCTTCCGAAACCAAATACTCCTCGGAAGAGAAAATATCAAAAGTAATTTTTCTTCAGAAGCCATTTTTCACTAAGCTTAGGAAAATCTTCCGAAGTCAAATTCAGCTTCGAAAGTTTTATCGCAAAAGCTTCCAAAGACAAAACAACCTTCGAAAGAGTTTCAATTTCCATGAAAGCTACCTTTTTGGGCACTTTCTCAGAGGTGGGACCGACATTCAGACTTTAAAATTTATTCTTTTGTATTAACTTTGTCTCAAGTCCATTTCATATAAATATACCCAACGGTTCCCCCCTCTTTCAGTATCTTCTTCATCTACAAATTCACTAAATCTAAATTCCCACCCACAGCCTTTGTTCTTATCTTTCTTCACCTCAAAGCTACCAGAAATGGCCAACCTTGAACGCAGAAACCAACCCAATTTTTCCATGCAGCTTCATGGAAACACAATCAGGTTGCTCTGTTAAACTCTGAGAAAGATCCAAGTTTCTCAGAGGTTTGTCATTTTCTTTCTTTGACTCACTACTTCACCTCCCTCACCTTTTATCCTCCACTCTATGAGGATCATGTAACTCTCCAAAATTCCCGAAACAAGCCATATAATAATAATTGGCTTTGTTAAGGGTTAATTAATATAAATAAGGAAAGGTGGGTTATGGACTAAATTAAATATAATAGGCTTAACTTTGATGGGTTTAAGGACCTATAATCAGCCTTTAAACATGCATGACCAACCTCCACCCTCCTCATTTGCAACCCTAGCCCCCAAACTTCTAGAGAGAGAAAGTAGAGAGAGAAAGTAGAGAGAGAAAGTGAAGAAACCCCAAGGATTGGTGTTCTATTGTTGAAGGGATTGAAGACCTACAAGTTGGAGCTTCAAACCACGAGCAAGGATCAACAAATAAAGGTAAGAATCGTCCTCTAAACACCTCTATAGAACATATATGGAATTCTAGGGTTTTGGGTTCAAAAGTTTCAAAGAATCACATAAAGGTCACATGTTTACGTATGAAAACATGTAAAAAGCTTAGATATAGTTTCATGGATGATAAACCAAGAATTTGGGCGTAAAAAGTTAAGATTTTGGGTTAAAACGGGCTGGTTCGTCATTTTTGTTCGTCCAACGAAGCTGTGAGCCTAATCAGCAAAACTGTGGGCTTATCCAGCGAAACTAAGGGAATTCCCAGCGAAACTACAGTTTCGCTGGTAATTTCACTAGTGCCCAGGTTGACCAGTAGAACTTGCGAACCTAGGAAATTCCAACGAATGTTGGGCGCACCTGGCAGCAAAACTGCCGTGTGAAACTGCTGGGTGAAGCTGGCAGTGATACTGCCAGCGAACCTACCAGTGAAACCGTCAGCGAACCTACCAGCGAAACTGGTAGCGAAATCGTAGAGAAATGACCTATTTGAGTGTTAACTCATGTGCAGACTGTGTAGTACGAGTCTAGCCTAGAAAGATTAGATGATAAAGTATTTACTTTGACCAGGTGAGTCCTAGACCCCCTTATTTAAAAGTTTTTCCATGTCTTTGGGGCTATTATCCATAGTAAACCTAAGGATTTTAAGGTAAAGATTTCAAGGGGTTTTAACAACAAATTAAATTTTCTTATAACAAAATATGCTATATAATTTTCTTATAACAAAATATGCTATATAAAGTCCTTAAAATAAAAATTTTGCATGTTGACCTGGCAGCCCGGCCCTAACCAGGGGCGTTGCCCCTTAGACCCCACTAAGGGTTGCTGCCCCTTGACCCCACTAGGGCTGCTACCCCTAGAACGCCGCTATCAGGGGCTGCCGCGCCCCGAACCCTCGTTGTCCCACAGAGGGTCGGTTATACGATGTTATGTTATTCTGTCCTCCTGATGATAGTTATGCTCCATGGTATACTGTACTTCATATGTTGTATACATAGTAAGTAAAGTATTATATATTGAAGTGAAAGATAAAACTAATGAAAAGTGGAACTAAAGTAATGTCACCCCCGGGACCGTATGATGATGAAAAGCCTTGCAAGCACTATAGTGGACTTCACTAATATGGGTCTAGTGTATGATGATGGATCTGTATTCATGAGAAGGCCATATGCCTTGCAGTTGGATCAACTGTCGAGGGTTAGCTACCTCATTTACGTGTACCGACAGGGATCGATATTCGTTGTCGATCAAAAGGGGGTCTTGCTATGTGCAATCTCGTTTAAGATGAAGTGGAAGATAATGAAAGAATGAAAGAAAGATAATGAACATGTTTAATGATGCGATACTTCATAAGAAATGTTACATGTTATGATGTATGCGTGATCATTAAAAGGAAGAAAAGTATATATGTTATTATTTTACTTAACACTAGGACTCACTGAGAAAGCTAACTTTTATGCATAATAGTTGGCAGGTAAGGGCTGATGCTGAGGATGGCACAGAGATGGAAGCTACTTGACGTTCGATGAATGGCATCCATGTTTATGAAATCATTTTCTTTTGTTTGAAAAGTACAATGTTTTATTTTTTTGGGAGACAAATGTATGATTACTACATGACCTACAAGTTTTAAATGAATGTTTATTTAATTTCGCTGCAATGTGTTGTTTATAAAGTGATTTTATGCTATGATTAACCAACTGTGAGGCTTCCCGGGAACGGGGCCTCACAAATCAACTACTGTCTGCCACAATGTAGAGGAGGACAACCTTCAGCACTCCAGCCTCAATCGACTCTCATCTACAACTGGATTATGCAGAAGGTGAATTGTCCTTCCCAAAATCTGTTGTAAACTATTTCTTTGAGCAGATAGGCTATGAAGGTCACTTCTCAGTTAGAACGTTCAAAAAACGGAAGGTCTCTCCTTAATAGAAATACCTCCATCATGTTATTATCCACTGTCTATCTAACAAACATGGAGGTTGGGACCAGATCCCAGAAGACCTCTCTTTTATAGTCCATAGGATGGTTCATGGGGTCAAGTTCAGGTATTCACAGTTTGTTTATAAAGATTTGCTTTGAAACTTGGACTCCTTAGAATATTACATATTTCCTAGATATGTCCAACACATTCTCAACTGTGAACTGAGCTCATAGTTGAGGGGAATATGTAATGTTCTAAAATTAGGACAGATGAAGCCCAACATCTTCAAAACAATAAGAAAACCAACTCTTGGCTTCTCAAGGGTAGAAACAGCCCTAGTCCTAAAAATGTTAGAGCTCATTGCTCGGGGTGATAACCTAGCAGCACCAGCTAGGGTTGAAACCATATCTTCTACTTCTAGACAACCCACATAGCCACAAATAACCATCACCTATGAAAGAAAATCCAAACGAACCCCTGCTCAGGTTATTCAACCTCTGCAGGTCCCCATATCATAACCCATACAGTAAGAAGTGGACACTAGAGCTCCCACTTCTCCTAAGGAGCGAACCACTCCCATCATACAAATGTTCAGTCATGAGTTTCCCCATGCTTAGACTGAAGAGCTCATCACCCAAGAAGCCTTATGTCACACCCCCCGCTGATAGCGGAAACACGGGGAATGCGAACTAGACGGGATCGTCATAACACATGGTATACAATAGAGTAGCAATAATAATATGATGACAAGCGTGTCATGACGACACCCGAAAACAATTGGAGACTTGTGTCGTATATAATCGAGTTCACGACAGCATAGCCATAAACATAACATAAATGATCACATAAGCATTAAGGAGTAACTGGTAATGTAAATTCCCACAACTCGGGAACAAGTGTACAAAAGAACATGTTCAAGCTTTACAAGGGTAATAATTACAATATGCATCCTAGCGTCTCCTCTAAAAGGCAGCACTCCTAGATCTTCAATTACCCTGATCACCTGAAAAGAAATGCTCAAAATGGTCAACATAGTTGTTGGTGAGCTTCGCAGGTTTTAAGTAATGAAAATATTAATGATGAAAACAGTAAGTTTAATAAGGGTCACCGCAACTACACTTATGTATAAGCGGTTTTCCCAGTTATAAATAGCTACAGCCAAACCTAGTCATCGGTTCCACACGGGAATTGACGGTTGTAAAGAAAACATTTCCAAATCATAAATAGTTTATTAAGACGTAGCAAGATCCACACAGTGCATACGTATAGTTTATAACCAAGCCAATCCTTAGGTCCCATTACTGGGATTAACGGTTATGTAAAAAGGTTTTCCATAGCATAATAAGTTTAAGGTGACGTAGCAAGATCCACACAGCGCATACGTTTGGGTTACAACCAAACCAATCCTTAGGTCCCAATTACCGGGATTAATGGTTGTAGTGGATGATTGAATTAGAAGAACCACACAGAAGAACCACACAGAAGAACCACACAGCCGAGAGCATCCAGGGTCAATGGCATCCACAGATAGCATCAATCAACACATAACACCAAGTAGTATTGCATAGTAGGGTGATACCCCTAAGTCAGACATAGGGGTAACATAGCACATAGTTCAAGCCACATAGCAGCAATCACAAGATAAGCAAGTTAAGATACTCATAGAGTAGCAGTCAACTTCCAATAGGGAAGGTGCCTGAGATCAAGTTAAATAAGTGAGCATTCTTTTCCCCCAAGTTGAAAATATTTGAAAAGGTCTTATAAGAGTAAAAAGGGGCCACGAAACTCACTGAACAGATGATAGGCACGTATGATGAATGTTCCCAACGGTAGGATGCTATGAACAGTCAAACACCTATTGACAGTTACTGACAAGCATTAATAATGAGCATAAAGCATAAGATGACGTCAATAGATTCGGGCAGTTTTGGTTCGGTCGTGGGTAGTACACACACAAGCAGGCATGCACGTATCATGCTGGTTATTTTAAATAGTATGTGCCTGTTGATAGCGTTGACTTTAATCTTTGTGGTCAAGCTATGACACTTTATTAATGTTACCTTATCGTCGTAAGATCTCCGAAAAGGGGATCCATACACACACACATCATCAGTCATACAACAGGACCGGACGCACGACTTAACCCTTCCTTCGTACGAATGGACCTTCAGTCGTACGAATCAGCTTCATTCGTATGATTGAACCTTCATTCATGCGACTAAGCATTCAGTCGTACCATGCAAGACCCAATCATACGACTCAACCTCCATACACACGATTGAACCTTATTAGCACGAATCAGCTTCATTCGTGCGATTGAACATTCATTCGTGCGACTGGACTTTCAGTCGTACGACTCACGCACAATCGCACGCAATCTCATTCGCACTGACTTAATCGCACGCACACTCACTCGCATAGACTCATTCGCACACACATTCATTCGCACAGACCCATACGCATTAGTCAGTCTTGCGATTTGCCCAACCGCATGGCTCAGTCGCGCGACACACTCATACGCCTAACCCAGTCGCACGACGCACCCCAGTCGCACGGCTCAGTCGACCGAATGGCCCAGTCGCCCTGCACAGCAGATCGCAACTGCTGAGATTTCGAGCAGCGTCCAGCTGCTTCGGGCGTGGGTTTCACACACCAAGAACCTCCAAAATCCATATCCTAACATGTCTAGACAAGAAGCACACTCAAAAACACAACATGCAAGCCCACACGACCTCGTGTGCTCGGATGAACCCGAGCACCCGAAACCCTAGAAAACGCAGCAGCTAAATCGAGCAATAAACGAGGTAAGCGAGGTTATCTACCTGCTAGGAACAAGTACACACGATGACACTCAAGATTTGACGGTGGAAACACGAGAAAATGAGCGGTTTTGGTGCTAGAATGGTGAAGAAGTGAAGAGGAGAAAGATGAAGAAATGAAGAAGGAGATGGTGAAAATGGCTGGGAATGGGGTTTTTATACCCATTCCAAGTTTGCAAAATGTCACTTTTAGTCCCTGCACTTTTGCCCCGAGTTCCTAAATTTGTTTCGGTTGAAAACGTTATTTATTAGTCTAGTTTTATTGATGATAAAATGTTGTTAATGTTATTTATAAGTTAAAAATGATTTTATTCATGACAATTATTTTAATATAAAATGAAGCGTTTAGTGTTAACGGGACAATCTTAGATAATGCTTCAAGATGATGGTGATTTAAGCTACGATAGCATACGCATAAGGTTAACCAAGCAAACAAATAAGCATAGTGTTCACATAGATGGTTTATCAAGATGAGGGATGTCCGACAACAAAAGTTGACCGAACTCATTAGATGACGGACCTTCGGTGACGGATGTCACAGTATCCCCCAGTTGAGGGAATTTCGTCCCGAAATTCAACTGGTGCTAGGTCTAAGGGTGTCATCCTCGAATAGATGTGGATATTTAAATCTCATCCGATCTTCATGTTCCCATGTAAACTCTGGCCCTCATTTGGAATTCCATCTTACATGAACAATAGGTATCTTGCTACGCCTCAACCTTTTGACTTTTTGGTCCATGACCTAAATAGGTTTCTCCACAAAATGGAGGCTTTCATTAATCTTGATGTCCTCAATAGGTACGTGAAGTGATTCATCAGCTAGACACTTCTTGAGGTTCGATACATGGAAGGTATCATGTACACTGTTCAGCTCTTGTGGCAACCGTAATCGGTACGCCACCGGACCAATCCGTTCTACAATCTCGAATGGTCCAACATATCTTGGGGCTAATTTCCCTTTCTTTCCAAAACGAACGATCCCTTTCCAAGGAGAGACCTTAAGTAACACTCGATCCCCAACGTTAAACTCTAGCGGCTTCTGACGGTTGTCGGCATAGCTCTTTTGGCGGTCTCTAGCAGCTTTAAGTCTGTCTTTGATTTGGACGATCTTATCGGTGGTTTCTTGAATGATCTCTGGGCCCGTAAGCTGGCTTTCACCAACTTCAGCCCAACAAACTGGTGATCTATATTTCTGGCCATACAACGCTTCGAATGGTGCACACCCAATACTAGTATGGTAACTGTTATTGTAGGAAAACTCGATCAGCGGTAGATGAGTATCCCAACTGCCACCAAAATCAATGACACATGCCCTCAGCATGTCCTCAAGCGTTTGTATTGTTCGTTTACTTTGGTCGTCTGTCTGGGGGTGAAAGGCTGTACTCATGTCTAATCGAGTGCCCATCGCTTTCTGTAACGTCTGCCAAAAGCGCGAAGTAAATCGACTGTCTCGGTCAGATATGATTGACACCGGCACCCCGTGCCGTGTCATGACCTCTTTGATGTACAACCTTGCCAGCTTCTCCATTTTATAGTCTTCTCGGATAGGCAAGAAGTGAGCGGATTTTGTCATTCGATCCACCACGACCCATATCGAGTCATGCCCACTTGGCGTTCTCGGGAGTTTGGTAATAAAATCCATAGTGATGTTCTCCCATTTCCACTCGGGAATTTCAGGTTGTTGCAATAGTCCCGATGGTTTCTGGTGTTCAGCCTTGACCTTTGAACAAGTCAAGCATTTGCTCACGTATATAGCAACATCCTTCTTCATACCTGGCCACCAGTACAGCTCCTTCAGACCGTGGTACATCTTGTCTGCACCAGGATGAATAGAGTATCGAATCTTGTGTGCTTCATCCAAGACTAGTGTACGTACACCTCCCCATCTGGGGACCCATATACGATCTATGAAGTAATGTACGCCGTCATCCTTGCGAGTCATTTGTTTATCCAACCCTCGGAATTCTTCCCCCGCAAGGTTTTCTTCTTTCAATGCCTCGTTTTGTGTAATTTGAATTTGAGCCTTTAGATTAGTTTGAATAGTCAAACCTAGCGCTCGAGTGCGTAATGGTTTCACACGTTCTTTGCGGCTTAAAGCATCAGCCACCACGTTAGCTTTCCCCGGATGATACCGGATTTCACAATCGTAGTCGCTAAGTAGCTCTACCTAGCGTCGCTATCGCATGTTAAGTTCTTTCTGATTCATGATGTGTTGAAGGCTCTTATGGTCTGTGTAGATGATGCATTAGGTACCATAGAGATAATGCCTCCATATCTTGAGTGCAAACACTACGGCGCCCAACTCCAAATCATGAGTCGTGTAGTTCTTTTCATGCACCTTGAGTTGTCGCGAAGCGTAAGCAATTACCTTATCTTTCTGCATTAGTACACAGCCCAAACCTTGATGTGAAGCATCACAGTACACCACAAAATCATCGGTCCCGTCTGGGAGGGACAATATCGGTGCGTTGCACAACTTCTCCTTCAATGTTTGGAACGCCTGTTCTTGTGCTTTCCCCCAATCGAACTTCTTGTCTTTCTGAGTCAACAAGGTTAACGGTTGGGCAATCTTTGAGAAATTCGCAATGAAGCGACGATAGTATCCGGCCAATCCTAAGAACTTCCGTATATCTGAAGGTGTCTGGGGTGTGTCCCATTTCTTCACAGCTTCAATCTTGCCGGGATCCACATGAATTCCATCTTTGTTAACCACATGACCTAAAAACTTCACTTCTCGAAGCCAGAATTCACACTTCGAGAATTTGGCGAAACGTTTCTCTTCCCGCAACAGTTCCAGAATTGCTCGAAGGTGTTCTTCGTGATCCTCTTTCGAACGAGAGTAGATAAGTATGTCGTCTATGAACACGATCACGAATTTATCAAGATAAGGCTTGCACACCCGATTCATCAGATCCATAAAGACAGCTGGTGCGTTGGTCAGCCCAAACGGCATGACCAAGAACTCATAGTGCCCGTAACGAGTTCTAAATGCTGTTTTTGGAATATCGTCCTCGAATACTCTTAGTTGATGATATCCAGATCGAAGGTCGATCTTAGAGAAATATGAGGCTCCGTGCAACTGATCAAACAGGTCGTCGATTCTAGGGAGAGGATACCGATTCTTCACGGTCAGTTTGTTCAATTCCCTGTAGTCGATACACATACGGAACGACCCATCCTTCTTCTTGACAAATAACACCGGTGCTCCCTATGGTGAATGACTCGGTCGAATGAAAACCTTCTCCAGTAATTCCTGTAGTTGGCTGGACAACTCTTGCATCTTGGAGGGTGCTAACCGATACGGTGTCTTTGCTATCGGTGTAGCTCTAGGAATCAGCTCTATATGGAATTCCACCTGTCGTGGAGGAGGCAATTCAGACAAATCATCAGGGAACACCTCCGGATAATCCCGTACAATCAGAATGTCTGCCAATTTTGTCTCTTCTTCTTTCTTTTCTACTATGTGAGCCAGAAAAGTGTAACACTGCTTCCGTAGACTTCGGCGTGCTTTCATGCTGGATATAAGCTTCAAGTTCTTTCCCGGTCACTCTCCTTGTATTCTGAGTACTTTCCCGTCTGACATGGGAATCCGCACTACTTTATCTCAGCAAACAATCTCGGCTCCATGCTTCGACAACCAATCCATTCCCACTATTACGTCAAAGCTCCCCAACTCAAAAGGTATCAAATCTATGTTGAAGATCTGGCCATCCAACATTAGGGTGCAGTCCTTGATAATTTCATCTGCCTGTTCAACCCTACCATTTGCCATTTCTACGGAGTAACTAGTTTCTAGTCTACTGGCACTCAAATCAAGCATTTGCACAAACTCAGATGATATAAAACTATTGTATGCCCCAGTATCAAACAGTACAGATGCGAAGTAGTTATTGAGTAAGTGCGTACCAGTGACAACGTTCGGATCCTGACGGGCATCATTAGATCCAATGACGAAGGCACAACCCCGTGCAGCATTACCCTGGTTTCCTTGGCCTTGAGCACTCGCTATGGCCATTATCTGTTGCTGGTTGTTTCCCTGCTGACCTGGTGCCCTATTCAGTCGGGGGCACATGTTTCTGAAGTGATCGAGTCCTCCACACTCGTAGCATGCCCTGGCATTCCCGGCGGGGTTAACCGCGTTGATGGGTGCCACTAGGTTTGGCGCTATTCTGCAGTCTCTTGCTTGATGCCCCGGGCGTCTGCAGTTCAAACACACCCGGCACGGCGTTGCTGGAGGATGATGTAGATTGCACCTGTCACATCTCGGGTGCGGCCCAGCATATTCCTTCTTCCCCTGAGTAACGGCCACAAAGTTTCTGGTCGTTTTGGCCCTCTTATCAAACCTTCCGGTACTAGACCGGATCGTTTCCCCAGCTTCCTTCCTTTTCTCTGCCCCCTTACCCAATACCCCTGTCCTTATCATCTCATCAGTGAGAGCGCCAGCTTTCAGAATTGCGCTCTGAATTATAGGAGGAGCAGCTGCAGTTATCATTGCCCGGATTTGAGGCGCGAGTCCCCAAATGTACCTTTCAATCCTCTTGGATTCCGGAGTGACTAGGTGTGGAACTAGTCTGGCCAGCCCATGGAATCGGTCAGTATAAGCTGCGTACCCTGCCCCCACCATAGCATGATTCCAGAACTCATGCTCAAGATTTTGCATCTCATTAAGAGGGCAGTATTCCTCAATGATTAGGGCTTTAAACTCATCCCATGTCATTTGCATTATAGCTTCTCTTCCTCTAGCCTGAACCTGGGTGTTCCACCAGGTTAGTGCTCTGCCCTGCAGTGAGCACGTAACATACTTGATCTGTTGGCTGTCGAGGCATTCGCTGATGTCGATCACAGCCTCCATCTTCTCAAGCCATCTAGTCAGGGCTATTGCCCCACCCTTGCCATCGAATTCCCGGGGCTTACAGGCCACAAATTCCTTGTAAGAACAGCCCTGCTTGGCATTAGCAGCCCCAGTTTCATTACCTGCCGTACAACCATTCCCGGTCTCCTTATTGCTTTCGTTCCCATTCAGGTTCCCATTATCCTCGTTGTCATTACCACCATCCCCGTGGGGGTGGTTTTGCTATTGCAGTGCGTCGCTCACCTGAGCCACGATAGTTGGAATCAGGGCAGTCAATTGTTGAGCAATTAAAGCTGCCATATCAGCGTTTCCAGTCCCTTGCGTATTGCCAGAAGGGCCTTCGTTTGCTATTGGAGGTCTACCCTGCCTCTGCCTCTGCCCCTCGGGGCTTCACTTCCGCTACTATTGCTGTGGGTAGATCTTCGAGGCGGCATGTTCTATTCATACAAGAGGCAACAAATAAGCTTTAGTCACCTTAAGATGCACAAGTACTCCACTTATCAAGTTCTAACGTTTCATGCTCCGGTCAGTCAAGATCACCATGCAGCCCATTTCAGGCATATTCTCGGTATATCGGTGATGTTTATATATAGGGTTCCCCCGCAGCGTTCCCACCATACCCATGATGTACCGAGAATGATGCCTAATCCGGTTACATGACATCCGACCTTCCTTCACATCATATCCATAATAATCCAATAAGTCAACTGAGAGCCCAAACATGTAATCACGTGTAGTCTAGCGGGGGTTGTCTATCTCGCGTCCTTGAAAGGACTCAGACATAGCCTCCTCGGGTCGGTCTCAGTATCTGAGGTCAAGCGCAATGTATGATCTGTGACGATCTCTTCGGGTCTCAATACCCGAATTTGGTTATGATAACTTGGCGCGCAGAGGGAACGGAAGATCCAATAGGAAGCATCTCATAGGGGTCGAGTACAAGGGCTCAAGCACAAAGTAAAAGATCAGAAAACAGAAGGATAACCAAACATGTAAGGAGGAACACATACATGAGATATATAAATGCACACAAGCTTAAGCATGCAAATCTACATGAAGGTTCCTAGGTTATAGTCTAGGTCAAGTGTAATTGCCTAATTCTCTATAACCAATGGCTCTGATACCAGTCTGTCACACCCCCCGCTAATAGCGGAAACACGAGGAATGCAAACTAGACGGGATCGTCATAACACATGGTATACAATAGAGTAGCAATAATAATATGATGACAAGCGTGTCATGACGACAACCGAACACAATTGGAGACTTGTGTCGTGTATAATCGAGTTCACAACAGCATAGCCATAAACATAACATAAATGATCACATAAGCATTAAGGAGTAACTGGTAATGTAAATTCCCACAACTCGGGAACAAGTGTACAAAAGAACATGTTCAAGCTTTACAAGGGTAATAATTACAATATGCATCCTAGGGTCTCCTCTAAAAGGCAGCACTCCTAGATCTTCAATTACCCTGATCACCTGAATAGAAATGCTCAAAATGGTCAACATAGTTGTTGGTGAGCTTCGCAAGTTTTAAGTAATGAAAATATTGATGATGAAAACAGTAAGTTTAATAGGGGTCACCGCAACTACACTTATGTATAGGCGGTTTTCCCAGTTATAAATAGCTACAGCCAAACCTAGTCATCGGTTCCACACGGGAATTGATGGCTGTAAAGAAAACATTTCCAAATCATAAATAGTTTATTAAGATGTAGCAAGATCCACACAGTGCATACGTATAGTTTATAACCAAGCCAATCCTTAGGTCCCATTACCGGGATTAATGGTTATGTAAAAAGGTTTTCCATAGCATAATAAGTTTAAGGTGACGTAGCAAGATCCACACAGCGCATACGTTTGGGTTACAACCAAACCAATCCTTAGGTCCCAATTACCGGGATTAATGGTTGTAGTGGATGATCGGCTTAGAAGAACCACACAGAAGAACCACACAGCCGAGAGCATCCAGGGTCAATGGCATCCACAGATAGCATCAATCAACACATAACACCAAGTGTATTGCATAGTAGGGTGATACCCCTAAGTCAGAAGTAGGGGTAACATAGCACATAGTTCAAGCCACATAGCAGCAATCACAAGATAAGCAAGTTAAGACACTCATAGAGTAGCAGTCAACTTCCAATAGGGAAGGTGCCTGAGATCAAGTTAAATAGGTGAGCATTCTTTTCCCCCAAGTTGAAAATATTTGAAAAGGTCTTATAAGAGTAAAAAGGGGCCACGAAACTCACGAACAGATGATAGGCACGTATGATGAATGTTCCCAACGGTAGGATGCTATGAACAGTCAAACACCTATTGACAGTTACTGATCAGCATTAATAATGAGCATAAAGCATAAGATGACGTCAATAGATTCGGGAAGTTTCGGTTCGGTCATGGGTAGTACACACACAAGCAGGCATGCCCGTATCAGGCTAGGTTATTTTAAATAGTATGTGCCTGTTGATAGCGTTGACTTTAATCTTTGTGGTCAAGCTATGACACTTTATTAATGTTACCTTATCGTCGTAAGATCTACGAAAAGGGGATCCATACACACACACACATCATCAGTCATACAACAGGACCGGATGCACGACTCAATCCTTCCTTCGTATGAATGGACCCTTAGTCGTACGAATCAGCTTCATTCGTACGATTGAACCTTCATTTATGCGACTAAGCATTCAGTCGTACCATGCAAGACCCAATCATACGACTCAACCTCCATACACACGATTGAACTTTCATTCGCATGAATCAGCTTCATTCGTGCGATTGAACATTCATTCGTGCGACTGGACTTTCAGTCGTACGACTCACGCACAATCGCATGCAATCTCATTCGTACTGACTCAATCGCACGCACACTCACTCGCATAGACTCATTCGCACACATATTCATTCACACAGACCCATACGCATGACTCAGTCTTGCGATTTGCCCAACCGCACGGCTCAGTCACGCGACACACTCATACGCCTAACCCAGACGCACGACGCACCCCAGTCGCACGGCTCAGTCGGCCGAATGGCCCAGTCTCCCTGCACAGCAGATCGCGACTGCTGAGATTTCAAGCAGCGTCCAGCTGCTTCGGGCGTGGGTTTCACACACCAAGAACCTCCAGAATCCATATCCTAACATGTCTAGACAAGAAGCACACTCAAAAACACAACATGCAAGCCCACACGACCTCGTGTGCTCGGATGAACCCGAGCACCCGAAACCCTAGAAAACGCAACAGCTAAATCGAGCAATAAACGAGGTAAGCGAGGTTATCTACCTGCTAGGAATGAGTACACACGATGACACTCAAGATTTGATGGTGGAAACGCGAGAAGACGAGCGGTTTTGGTGCTAGAATGGTGAAGAAGTGAAGAGGAGAAAGATGAAGAAATGAAGAAAGAGATGGTGAAAATGGCTGGGAATGGGGTTTTTATACCCATTCCAAGTTTGCAAAATGTCACTTTTAGTCCCTGCACTTTTGCCCCAAGTTCCTAAATTTGTTTTGGTTGAAAACGTTATTTATTAGTCTTGTTTTATTGATGATAAAATGTTGTTAATGTTATTTATAAGTTAAAAATGATTTTATTCATGACAATTATTTTAATATAAAATGACGCGTTTAGTGTTAACGGGACAATCTTAGATAATGCTTCAAGATGATGGCGATTTAAGCTACGATAGCATACGCATAAGGTTAACCAAGCAAACAAATAAGCATAGTATTCACATAGATGGTTTATCAAGATGAGGGATGTCCGACAACAAAAGTTGACCGAACTCGTTAGATGACGGACCTTCGGTGACGGATGTCACACCTTAAGCCTTCACTCAGAGTCTCAACACTCTAGTGAACAACCTTCAGGGGAAAGTTACCATTCCCAGCCTTTAGATATAAACTAGCCAATTCCTAGCCTAGACTTCTATGATGACGAGGATATGGCACTCGGTAAGTATCATGAGTCTCTCTTCTGTTTCCCTGCGCAAAGAGAAATGAGGACTCCTATGTCACCCATATCTAGCACACATCATCCAAACCCCACTGAGGTGGATCTCTCTTAACATGTTTAGGAGATCCATATGGTAGAGGCTCTCACTTCTGCAAGTGATTATATCATTAAAATGTCAACCATGGCAACCCAGCCCATTGAAACTTCAACTGAAGCTGTTAGTGAGTAGGGGAAAACCAGCAGTCAAGAACAATAAGATGGTGATGAGGAAGAAGACTTAGGTCCAATTCTCTCATCCCCAGTGATTCTTCTACTAAAGATGAGGGGAATCTTAGACTAAATGTGCAAAAACGGTCTAAAACACGTAACTATTTAGTCTCCAAGGTTAGTCACTTGGAATCTCAAGTGACTACCTTGCGAAGAAGGGTCAATGATCAACAACTTGAGATTTCTCATCTCAAGGAACAACTAGCTAGGAGACCCTTCAAAAGGATTCAACCAAGAACATAAGAACCTGAGGATGTAATTGACCTAATCTCCAGCTCACCTATGCAAGTGGGTGATACTACCAAAAAGGGGGAAGAAGTTGTTATAATCAAAGAACCTGGGAGTCCTTCTAAGAGTATGGACACTGAGGATTCACCACCCTTACTTGCAATTGTCCAAACTCATCAACCTTCTCAAACTTTCAATGATGTAGACTCACTCATCCAGAGTCTATTTGAGGAGGGTATACCAATGACAATGTCATTCCCACCCTATAGAGCTGCAAATGAAATACATGGGTGGAGGTATGGTGCTGAAAAAAGAGCCCTAATACTGCATAGAGTTCAAGGACTGCAAGAGGTCTTCAACTTTCAGACTTTGCACTACTATGACAGCCTTTCTCTAGTCAACATGCCACTTGTCAACCCAAGTTAATGTAGACAAGCTAACATATTGGCTGAGAGAATTCAAGATAGGATCATGGAAGAAGTCAGACGTAAAAGAAGACAATTGCAAGAAGGGAATGTCATTGGTCAACTGGATGTTGAGGTGGACCCTAAGATTAGCTTCAAAGGGGAAACCTTAACTGAAGGCCCAGTGACTGAACCTATGAGCATTGTCATAGAGTCAATCACTTCAACATCCTATACCCTCAGTGAGGCACCAATTGGTGAAGGTGCTTCACAACCTCTCTCTGGCCAGAGCCTGACTGTTGAATCAGGCAATGAAGGCCAAAGCTCTCTCCACCTTGAGTCACCAAGGCTTGTGAGTGGCAAAGGGAAAAGAAAACTGACTCCTGAGGAGATTGAGGAGGAGGAAAAAGAGAGGAAGAGGAAGCTAAGGGAGAGATTTCAGCTGGTTCCTCGGGCTTTATGGAAGATGTAATCAGGACAGCCCCCAGGCCAAACACTCAAGATGATGAGTTGAGGGCTGCCAGATTGAATTTTCTGGGAACCAGGAACTACAACATTGATGAACTCATCTCTCTTCCCTTAGAAATGTTAAATGAACTGGCAAACTTAGAGCTGACCAAAGAAAAGAAGCAGGCAGAGGATGCAGAGTTGCTCTTTAGAGTCAAAGAAGATAAAAGAGACTATACAAGAATGCTCCTTCTCTCTCCCCAGTTCATGAAGCCCTGAAAGAGAGGCTGTGGCAGCAAAACATCTCAGGTAGACAAAGAAGCTGACAGACAAACTACATGACTGTTGCAGGCCTCTATCAAGCATCTGCACTTCTTCCCCTCTCTTATGAATACATTGAATTTGAGTACCTTAATCAGCTTGAAACAAAATACATAAAGAAACAAAAAGATGCTAAGAGAAAGATGAGGGAAGAAGCTGCAAAGTCAAGGGCCATCATCCAAAAGAGCCAAAAGAAATCTGCTGACAGACAAAGGACGATGAGCTTCTTGAAACTGTATGGATTCTTCGGAAGAAGGCTTGGTCCAATGTCTCCATCCACTATGGATGAGCACATTAGAGTGATCAACCAGAAGATTAAGAAGGGAGAGCTTGTGGACTTGCATTCTCCACTAAGCTAAGCTCCTCCTGAATTGGAGGTTAAGGTTAAACCACAGGCAACACAACCTGGACCTTCAGCTGCTTCACAGCTAACTTCATCTTCTGATCCATAGCAGGGTTCTACTCCCTTTCCTTCTAAACATGTAAGGGAAGAGGACCTAACTAAGAGAGACACTAGTAAACAATCTGGTACTCAAGACCAGCCCTCTCAGTTAAACACTCCCAAGAGGAAGAAAAAGATGGCCCTAAAGAAAGTATACAAGAAGTCAAAGGCATCCACTGCTAAACCTCAGGAAGAATCAGAGCATCCTAAGGAAGTGCAACAAGAGGCTGCTCTAACAACTCTTACTCAAGCACAGCCTCTTACAGCTGGAAGACCCATCCTAACTTGGACCTTTGCTGCTAATTCAGACAGATGGTATGTCATTAGAGATCATGGTAGTCAAGATGTCTACTTCTGGCAGACATGCTTGATCTACCTTTGCATGATCTCTCTGACATGAGAAGGTATTATGAAATTCTGAAGGATCCTGACCAAATGATGAAGAAAGGAATGGGTTTGATCCTAATGAGTACTATCAACTGCCGAAGAACTTTCTCTGTTTTGGTAGCATCATCCTAGGGGGAGTTTGTAAGGTTTCTATTAAAGGCTGATACAACCAAAGAAACCAAGGACTTCCTGCATACATGCACTAAGTACTAAGTAGAACTGTTGCGGAAGTTTTATACATTGCATGAGAATTATGCCAAGTATAAAATTTTGAAGCCAAAAGTTCATATGGAATCTTTATACTTTACATGAGAATTATGCTAAGTATAAAAAATTCCAAAGCAGAAGCTCCTGCGGAAGCTTTATACTCTGTACAAGAATTATTCCAAGTATAAAATCTTTGGAAGCCAAAAACCAAATCTTCCGAAGCCAAAGATGAAGTATTCTATAGCTTCAAAGACAAAGTCTTCTAAAGACAAATAAAGTGAAGACTGATTTCTTTCGAAGACTTAGAAGAACATCCTTTTCTCTTATGTACTTTTACATAAAGTTGACCAACTTTCCGCTACAACTCTGAAGACTCACCAACTTGCAAGAGTTGGTGAAAAGGTCCATGTTTTTGAAAACTATGCATTGAGGTCTTGGTTCTGTAACTTTCTACTTTAAGTACTTTTATCCTTTTTGTAATATATTTGGATGTGAGCTATGGCATGTCATAGTCACTAGTCAAAAGGCAATCTACCTTTTGACTCTATATTGATTTTGTTGTTTTTCAATGTTTCAACTGGTTTTCCAAGTATGGCCAGTTGTAGGATGTAATGTAGGTCCATTTGATCGGTTTTCAGTGCAGAAGAATGCTTGAATCGTTCAATACCAAACACACACAACAAACACTAAGAGAAGGATGATCAAAATAACACTAAAAAGCTTTCAAACATGGTTTTAATGATGAACAATAGTGAATGAATTGAAATAAGCTCAATGTATTCAGAAAGAACAAGCTTACAATAGCATCTTGCAACAATAATACACGATTAGGGTTTCTTGCAAGGATACCAACAATTAGACAAAAGAAATCTATAAATAGCTGTCATAGTTTCGCATATAGTTTCGCTGTGAGCGAAACTATACAGGCGAAACTATAATTTCGCCCGGTAGAAACTAACAGTTTCACCGGGTAAATATGATTTGAGCTCGACAGTTTTGTCCGGCGAAACTAGCAGTTTCGCCAGGCCGAAACTATACTTTCGCTTGACAGCCAACATATAGACTTGAACTAAACAAACATACAAAGAAAACTAACATAGATCCTATTACAACGAAAGATAAACAAATACTAATCCAATGGTGAGTCCAACCTATCTTGATCTTCAATACTCCCCCTAGGTTGGATCTCACCCATTCTGCTTGTCTTGATGTCTTCATTCAGCTCCAGCCTTCCCCGTACGTGCACATGATGTTTCTGGATCAGCTCCCGCAGCTTTACTTTGATGAGCCTCAGCACTTGATCTTCTTTGGTTGCCTCCTGCCTCATTAGCTCCTTCAGGATGAGCACTAGCTTGTGCAAATTGTTTTGTTAAATCCTGAATATCCATGTGTAAATCATCTTCAGCTCTAACTTTCTCTGCCAGCGCTTTCACTTCAGCTCTCACTCCTCTAACTTTGTTCACTACAATCATGAACAGGCTAGCTTCCTTTCTCGTTTCTTCTCCTGCCCCTGCCTTAATGTGGTTCTCACACAGAACCAGTAGATCTTCATCAGCAAATCCAAACAACTCCATTGGGTCAAAGATTCGATATTCAATTCCACCCTTGACTCTGATAACAGCCTCCCCCGTCTGATTGTCATAAAACCACTTCTCAAACTCTTTCAGACGAGAGGGGGAGGGATCTGCCAGTCTTACCCTTTGAACCGTCTTCGGCGGCTTTACGCTCAACACAATCTTTCCCTTCCCTGTGACCCAGTCTTTATCTTTCTTTGATCTCTTTCTTTCTGCTTTCATAAACCCGAAAGCCTCAAAGTTAACATTGAGCCCATTTTGGATTTCTTTTTCTAGAAATCTGGCTCGCTCACTCAAGTGTGCTCCAAGTAAAGGCAAAGATGCCAACCTTCTCAAATCCCATTTCGGCAAGGTCTTGAATGCCTTCCTCTTGTGAAGATAAGTGATTCCACCCCCTCGCCTTTTTATCATGAACATTTTCAGGTCGGGGTTGTACTTCCAGCTCACGATCTTCTTATCAGCCTCTTTCTTCTTCAAACTTTCCATATTCTGAAACAGTGGGGTTAACTCTTCGGGTTCCTTCTCCCTTACAAACCAATCATTCTTCTCCATTTCAAAAATATCATTTTTATCTTGACCCTTCTGAATCACATAAGTCAGAGGCCTTTCATCCACCTCATAGAACTCAGGCTCTGAGTCATAATCCACCAACTGCTCCTCATCAACTTCCTCGTCCACCAGACCCTTCTCGATGGGTTGTTTTCCCATTTGTTCTTCTCCGGTAAAATCTCCAAGGTTTATTCCCAAATCCACAAACTCAGCATCGATCACATCATCTTCAGTTTGTAAATTCTCCATCTCAGGTTCTACAGTTCCTTTACCAGACCCTCCAGCTTCTTCTGTTGCTGCCCCCGAGGTGCCCTCTCCTGCTTTCGAAGAAGTACCCACATTCAGGAACGGGTACTTAGATGTGTCAGTCAAATCATCTAACTCATATTGAGTTAGCTGATTAGGCAGGCCGGCGGCAGCTTTCAATTCATTTACTTCCTTCAATAATCTTTTGATCAAATTATTTTGATCAACCAACATTTTCTGCATACCTTTCAGCAATTCATCCTTTTGTCTCTCCCTCATATCCTGATTCGTCAGCTTAGTCTTTATCATACTTAGTTCGTTAAAGAGAGAGGTGTTGAGGTTTCTGATCATATCCTCGTCTAAACTGGTTTGTCTCTCAGATTGTGGGGGCTCAGAGAATGTCTGATGTTTCTGTTTTGTCCTCCTCTCTTGCTCCCCAGTATCAACTGTCCTTTTGGACCTCTTTTCTTTCTCCATTTTGGCTTTAGCTGCCATCTCTGCCACTTCTTTCTCAAAGTCGTAATCCTTCTCCTTGGCATATCTCTTTCTTTTCTTTATTGCTTCCGACTGAGTTGGTCTAACTTCCTCTGTTCGTCTCGCTTCAGATTGGATCACCCTCCTGATATAATCCCATCGATCAGGAGTATACATGTTCTCCCATAGGTGAGTGATTCGACCACTGAAGTCGTGTCTGATAGCACAGCAGTCGGCAAAGATTCTGGTATTCATTGACACTAGATGCTTGACCTCTCCATGTCTCGGGATGTTGGGAACTTGATCGTCGACGATCATCTGAAGAAATCGGGGATAGAGCAGCCATTTGTCCTTTTTCAGGGCCATTACTTTTTCGGCCATGCAGCTAAATATGAGATTAGAAATGTTAGCCTTCTCTCCTCGGCAACATATAACCATTGCTTTTGCCCAGTCCAAGTTTAACCCATCTGATCCACCTTTTCGGTGATCTAAGCACATTATGAAGACATGGGCAATGTATCTCCACTCCTTGGACAGAAAGGATTTCTTGATTTCCTTTCTAGTCCTAAAAGGAGGACCTTCATATCCCATAGTCAAGAAAGCATCAAACACTTCCTGATCAGTCAAATCAAAATCACCTCCGGTGTCTTCTTCTAATCTCAGCACCCGGGAAATAACTTCTTCTGTGATGGTCACTTGATGATCCAGAACCTTGGCTATAATACTCTCCGAATCTCCCCTTGTGTTGTACTCAGCGGTTCGCCAGAAATCTCGAATGTGTAAATCATAAATAGTCGTAGAATGAGATATGGCGAATGCTATAGGAGATCTTTGTAGCCATATAATACAATCTCTGAATCCTGCTACTTTAGGATGTGAGTCATCTAGAATAGCAGTGATATTGTTTCGAACATCAAACTTGAGATTTGCCATTTATGTCTGACAAACAAACACACCCGGTTAGGAATTATATTAGAATTCAAGTATTTACAAACGTAATGTAAATGAACAAATTGTGATAAACGTGAAAATACAGATATATACAAGTATAATTAACTGAATTTACAGATTAATTAAAATTATAGTACAGATTAATTAGTGCATATATATATATATATATATATATATATATATATATATATATATATATATATATTTGTGTGTAGTTTCGCATAGACGAAACTATAATTTCGCAAGAGCGAGTTTATAGTTTCGCTGAATTTATATCAAAATAGACAAAAACAAGCACAGTTTCGACAGACAAAACATATAGTTTCGGCAAGACATGATAATGGATTCAACTGGGCGAAACTGATTTTTGTTGACGAAAATGTCAGGTTCGCTCGGGCAGCATAACCACACAGTTTCGCTGTATTAATGAACTTTCGTTCAGTTTCGCTGGAGGATGATGTAGTTTCGCAGAACGAACTGCGAGAGTACCCAAACGACACACTTCAATCCAGTCAAATGTACGATAGATTAGTCTATGAAAACTCATGTTTTGTGTTCGAAACTCACATAAGAAGTTCAAAAACAGGTGACAATGCAATAAAACAATACAACGACGGAGATTTGTGTCACGAGTCTCAAAAACCCTAACAGTACACAGTTTCGACGAAAGTGGCTAATTTTCGCGAAAGTGAGTATCTTGATTCGAAACTATGTTTATATACATAGGAGTTTCGCAGAGAACTTAAAATATAATTTCAGCAAAGCGAAACTATACTTTCTGCAATACGAGAATATAGTTTCGACACTGTGAAACTATAGATTCGGCAACACGAACTTATAGTTTCTGCGGTACGAAACTATAGTTTTCGGCGGGGCGAAATTATAGTTTCCCCGAGCGAAACTGCAATTTCGCTATGTGAAACTGTAATTTCGCTGAATCTTCACTTATAATAAAAACAAAATAAAATAAAATAAAATAAAATAAAATAAAATAAAGTAAAATAGTTGAAGGATATAGTATCATGTTTTTCTCGAAGTGTTTTAAGAGGATCATGACTTAGCGAGATTGCTGATATGTTTGTCCGCTTAAACCCATTCCCATCTCTTTTCAACTCATGATCTGCAGCTGTTTATTATGTTCTAAATTGTCTTAGAAACTCAGCAACTTGGTCCCCACTGATATTTGATAAAGAACTAGTCTCGTCATCAAGGTTTATTGAGCATAATCATTGATGTTGCCTGATTATTATACTAATGTATAATCACACTGACTGGCATATATACAGATGGGACTCTATAATGTACAGATGTAGATACACATATATGTGATATCCAGACTCAACCTATAACTAATTGATGAGAGCTTCAGGTCAATGCTTTCACATAGCAGAGAAGATCATCTAGGCGTGTTGATGAGAGCTTCAGGTCAATGCTTTCGCATAGCAGAGAAGATCATCACTCCAGGTCAATGCTTTCACATAGCAGAGGAGATAAACACACATCTTTTCTTATGTAAAGTATGAATGTGTATGCAAGAATGGACTATTTGAGATTATATAATGTTTGTCTTAGAGGGCGTTATCATCGAGTCACCATCCCAGTGGGAAACTCCATAAGATTCACATTGACAATCTATATGTACAATAATAGGCTATTTGAGATTATTTAACGTTTGACTTAGAGGGCGTTATCACCGAGTCACCATCCCAGTGAGAAACACCATAAGTTTCACATCGATAACCTTTGACATCAATTAGCAACTCTCAACCAAGTTTTATACAAGACTTGTATCTTTGTGTAGACCAAAATATCATGAGGATAATCCTTATTACTGAGTTATGATCTTTAGTTTTGCTGCATGATCACTTGTTTACTTTGTTTTCGGGATGAGTCTATCATGCATATCCCAATGTAAGATGTCCCCTTGTTCTAACTTCATTTTCTTGAACTCCTGAGAGAATGAAAATTAAGACTTATTATCAGTATGAATCTCCCCCGAAATTTTTATTCAATAGCCTACTAAAGAAAAAATTTCTTAAGAATCAAAGTAAAAGAAAAATAAGAATAAAAGATAAAGATCTATGTGACACAAGTTAGACAACAATCAAGACTAAAAAGAAAATGTGTACGTATGTATAGGTGAAACAATTGTTTTGCTCAGAAAAGTTTGTCAGAATGATATTAATCCTAGCATAGAAATCAATTCATAAAAGCGTGGTTTATCAAATGTTTTTGTGAAAAGATCTGCTTTTTGATGTTTTGTATCAATAGGAATGATATCAATGAAACCCTTTTCTTGAGCATCACGGATGGCATGAATCCGTGTCTCAATGTGCTTGGTCCGAGAATGATGAATTGGATTCTTGGCAATTCCAATGGCCGCTTCGTTATCACAAAACAAAGGAGTATGAAGAAAGTTGATCCTATAATCCATCATTTGATGCTGAATCCATAACACTTGCGAACAGCAGCTTGAGGCTGCTATATATTCAGCTTCTCCTGTTGAGAGAGAAACTGTAGTCTGTTTCTTGCTTTGCCAAGAAACAAGGCAGTTTCCCAAATACTGACAACCTCCAGTAACAGACTTTCTGTTTAATTTGCAGCCGTTGGAATCGCTGTCAGAATAAGCGTGCAAGTCAAAATTCCCACCATAAGGATACCAAAGTCCTAAACGAGAAGATCCCTTTAGATAACGAAAAATTCGTTTGACTGCCTTGGCATGGGATTCTTTAGGAGCTGATTGGTATCGAGCACAATATCCAACAGCAAAGGTGATGTCAGGACGACTTGCTGTTAGGTACATGAGAGAGCCAATCATGGATCTGTAGAGATGAGGATCGATTGGTTTGCCATTTTCATCCGGAGTGAGACATGTCTGAGCCGTGAAGGGAGTCATCTCAGAAGCAGCATCATCCATTTTGAATTTCTTCAAAATTTCTTTAATATACTTCTCTTGATGAATGAGAATTCCATCTGGCTTTTGTTCAACTTGCAGCCCGAGAAAGAAACACATCTCTCCCATCATGCTCATCTCAAATCTGTTTCGCATGACCTCCTCAAACTCCCGACATAATTGAGGATTTGAAGAACCAAAAATAATGTCATCAACGTAAACTTGCACAATCAACATCTCACCGTTTACCTCTCTTTTGAATAGTGTCATGTCAATGGTGCCTCGCGTAAAACCGTTGCTTAAGAGGTACTGAGTCAGGGTCTCATACCAATCCGAGGAGCTTGATGAAGTCCATAAAGTGACTTATCAAGCTTATATACTTTGTCAGGAAAGTCTGGATCTTCAAATCCTGGGGGTTGACACACGTATATCTCTTCATCAATGTCCCCATAGAGAAATGCGCATTTGACATCCATCTGATAGACTTTAAATTGCTTGTGAGCAGCGTGCGCTAAGAATATTCTAATGGCTTCCAGACGGGCGACAGGTGCGAAGACTTCTGTGTAGTCAATTCCTTCTTTTGAGCAAAGCCTTGAACCACTAATCTGGATTTGTTTCGCACCACTATTCCTCGATCATCAGGCTTGTTCTTGAAGAGCCATTTTGTGCCAATAGGATACTTATTTGGTGGAAGATCCACCAGGGTCCACACCTGTAGTTTTCTGAACTGTTGCAGTTCCAATTGCATCGACTCTACCCAGCAGGGATCTTGGAGAGCTGCATGAACGTTCTTAGGAACGGTTTGAGATATAAAACAAGAAAACAAGCAAACGTTGATCAAACCAGATTGACTCCGTGTCCGAACTCCATCAGTAATGGAACCAATTATGTTGTCGTGTGGATGATCTTTCAAAGTTTTGAAATCGACAGTCATGGAAGGGATATCAGTAGATGGTTGGTTAAATGATGAGCTGAATGGGGAGGAAGAGTTCGGTAAAGGAGATGAAGAAGGTGATGTTGATATGGGTGGAGGTGGAAGATCAAATGAAGATGAGGAAGAAGCAACATTGACTGAGGTATCATCAACAGATGTAGTGACATGAGGCACAATAGGCTCAGCTGGTATGGGGCAGGAGGAATGAAGTTTGTTGTTGAATTGGAGAAGGGCACATCATCATCGAAAACTGGAAGATTGAATGATTTGAACACCGTATCTGAGTCAAAGAACCAAGCTGGTTCTGAGGGAACATCAGAGGAATTAGATTCCTGCCAATCGACATAGAATGACTCTTGAACTATACGTGTCCTCTTGTTATATACCCGATAAGCCTTCTGGGAAGAAGAATAGCCTACGAAATAACATTCATCAGAAACAACACCAAATTTTGTCTTCTGTGCTTGAGTATTCAGAAGAGTACACGAGCAGCCGAATGGGCGAAAGAAATCAATCAAAGGCTTTCGCTTGTGAAATAGTTCATACGGGGTTTTCATCTTATCTTTGACTATCAGCACCCTGTTGAGAACATAAGAAGCACAATTCACAGCCTCAGCCCAAAATATGATGGGTAAGGAGGATTCTATTAACATTGTACGTGCGGCTTCAATTAGGGTGTGATTCTTTCGTTCCGCGACACCATTCTGCTGAGGAGTTCTCGCCGCACTGAACTGTCTTAATATTCCTTTAGTGGCACAGAAAGAATCAAAAATTTGATTTTTGAATTCAGTACCGTTGTCACTTCGAATAGCCATAACCTTCCTCTTGCTTATCGATTCAATCGAGAGAATTAACTTTTGCAACTCCTCAGTAGTCTCTCCCTTTTGAGTAAGAAATCTTACCCATGAATATCTGGAGTAGTCATCTGTAATCACAAGACAAAAGGATTTCTTAGCAATAGATTTAACACTTATTGGGCCAAACAAATAAGTATGTAACAACTCCAGGGGATTTAAGATGCTATTTTTAATTTTAGGTTTGTGTGGTTTCTTATGTTGCTTTCCTTTAGCACATGCCATACATTTCTCGACCACAGAAAAGTCTTTTAAAGGTAATCCCCGAACGAGATTGTTTTTAACTAGTTTGTTTATTATTTTGAAATTAACATGGCCCAATCTACGATGCCATAAGAAGGACTCAGAGGTGGAAGCTTTAGACAAGAGGCATGTGACTGCGGATGATGAGCCCTTTGAATTCATGTCAAGGAGATATGTATCATGCTTTCTGGCAGCCCGCATGAGTACTAGATTATCTGGAATATCAATCTCAGACTTCAAAAAGATACATTCATTGGACTTGAATAAGACCGGAATGCTTTTATCACAAGTCTGAGAGACGCTCAATAGATTAAATGCAAGCTCGGGAACGTAATTGACTTTTTCCAAGGTGAGCGAACCATTACAAACTTCTCCTTGACCTATCATTTTTCCTCCTTTCTTGTCTCCGGCGAAGGCAACATAGCCACCATCGATTATGCGGTAGTTGGTCAATAACTCTTTAAGCCCCGTCATGTGTCTCGAGCATCCACTATCAACATGCCACACACTATTTACAGACTTAGTGGACAACTCCTGCAATCAAATCAAAAGAGAATTAACCAGGAGTAATGGCCACCCAAGTTTGAACAACTTTAGGTTTCTCCGAAGTGGATTTCTTGCAAAAGAACTTATTAACTAGCTGATTCAGTTTACTTCCAAAGGAACGTCTATAAACATATCTGTGATGTAATTGAGGACAATGCTTAACAACATGATCGTCTTTACCACATTGAAAACAATGTGATTTTAATCTAGATGTATTATGTAATGAGTTAGAGATTTCATCAATGCATATTTCTTCATTACATTTGGATAAACTTGAATCAGTAAGTGTTAAATCATTATCACTGTATGCCTCATTCGTATTGACAGAGCTGATTTTATTTTGAAAAGAATGATTGTGTGCTAATGACACTGAAGTGTTATCTGAAATACATGTGGTACTAGTACCACTAATACTTGCCTCAGATGAAGATACAATCCTGTCATTAAGCACAGCAAATTTCGCAGGTATAAATGATGGAATTGGATGAGAAAAGAATTTTTCAAAAGAGTTAGTTTTTGTTTCTTCATTGCTGTTCACAGCATTATCAGACAATGAATCAACAACATCAATAGATAAATCAGAATCACGGTCCATAGCATTTAACAAGCAAACAGAAACATTACTAGAACTGAACGAAACAGAGTCTTTTACAGCATTACTAGAAACAAAAACAGAATTTAAACTAGAGTTATGATCTAAAACAGAAAGCTGAGGTTCAGGTGTACTAAGACTAGAGCATCCAAGACCTCTAGTTGGTCCATAATCGTAGTCCTCACGAACATGCATAGGATTCACACCTTCTAAACCTGCAGACATACTGTTAGAATCTTCTTTGATTAAATCATTAGAAGGATGTGGAATGGGCATCGGAGAGTAACAGTATGTACTAGGAGGAGGATAAACCTTAGCATTTTCATATCCCAAACCTGTTTTAATCCTAGCCCCACGTTGAGATTTACATAAATCATCATGTTTCATTCCTGATATGGTCCATTTATCCAGTTTTGACTGAAGTTTGCTTGTTTCAAACTCAGCTAGGGCAACCCTTTCAGTCAAACCGTTCACCTCAACGTTTCTTTCTAAAACAATTCTTTTTAAATGATCAATTTCTTTTAGCGCTTCATTTAATTTAACAAAGTATTTTGACTCATTCACTTTAAGTTCTTCATTAATTCTTTTCAAGTCCTTTTCATTATCAATTAATAAACGATTAGCCTTATAAACCCCAAATAATCTGATTTTACATGCAGATGAACACATATCTTGAATTACCTCATATGGAAGTCCCATCACCACCTTCTCAGCTGCAAGGGCTTTATCACATTGACACACAGGAGTACTCGACTTGTTTTCCTTTACGGTGGTAGCAGCATTGACATCATTTCCTTCAAGCACTGTAGATTGAGTTTCTGGCTTTCCATACTCCTTCATATTTTCATCTTTCTCATACTCATTCTCTGCAACTCCATCCTTAAACTCCTTAAATGGATCAAACTCGTCATCACAGTTCATCTTCATTTTCTCTTTCTAAATCTCAGCTACTAAAGCTTGATTAATTTCTTCTTTTGTCTCTTCAGCCTCTGCACTCCAGTCAAAGTTAGAAATTAGAGCAGTTTCTTTCTTATGGCTTGACTCATCTTTACCCCCACCAGCAGTCAATCTTGGAACTCCAGAGTTATTAGGATCAGTGACAGTTGGCAATGGACATTCTCGTTTGAAGTGTCCCAATTGCTTGCAATTGAAACATCTAAGTTTAGACTTATCAAAACCCAGTTTGGAGTTGGAGCTTTGACCGCCAAAGTTCTTTCTACCAGTCCTTTCCATAAATCTCCGAGCTCTAAGCGTCAGCATTGCCATTTGCCATTGAATATCAGTTTCTTCAAGATCATCTGGATCCACTTGATACATGTCCTCCATAGTCATTCCTTTTCCTTTCAGATCACCAGCAACAAGTGCTTCATAACTTTGAACAAACATCCCAAAAAGTGCCATAGTCTCAGCTGGAACAGTAGATTCATTAGATGTCTTTAAATTCCCTTGCTCTTTCCCTGGGTTAATGCCACCTCCAGAAAAATCACACACAGTCACTGCTCCTTGACGCGATGCCTGCATTGGAGAGCTTGCAGCGGAAGATAGTAATGCAGCATTCTGTGAATAACCGGATGTTGGCATGATGGATTGATTAAACTCCCTCCTTTTTAGATCCAAATCAAAAGACTTCAGTTTGTTAATCACGTCCATTAGTTTATAGTCAGCAAAGTTTCTTTCTTGTTTCAACATTCTCACTTGTAAACTCCACTGGGGTGGAAGAGAGTCTAGGAGTTTATTCACATGCTCATGATTTCCTAACTGATTATCATACTTCTTTAGGGTACTTGAAACAGACAAAAAGCGATTAGTAATGTCAGTAAGATCTTCATTCTTGTGTCCCACAAATGAATTGAACTCCTTTTCAGCTTGAGCCTTCCTATCTTTCTTTAGATCCTCGTTGCCATCGTAAAATTCACACAAGGCATCGTATAGAGATTTTGCATCTTTGAATTCGGCAAAGCGATTGTAAATATCAGGTGCAAGACATAAAGTCAAGGCTCCGAATGCTTTCTGATCTCTGTCAATCAGCTTTTGATCCTTTTCGGTGAATGTGGAGGAGTCCGAGTTTGGAGATACAGTTCCACCGACAGTAACGGTTGGCTTGTGTGGTCCAGTGATGATTGACTCCCATTGATTGTGATCGGTGTAGAAGAAGAAAGCCTTAAGACACCTTTTCCAATCTTCAAAGTTATCTCCATTGATGAGTCTAGGGGGTCTGTTTGGTGCAACACTCTCTAAATCAGCCAAGGTGAGAGTAGTCATTTTTGACATAACAGTTTCGCTGAAATAAATTCGCTAAGAGGTAGATTCGGCAAAGCGAAAGTGTAATTTCGGCAGGCTTAATTTTGGTTGTTTCGGCGATCAAGAGCGTAGTTTCGGCAGCACTTTCGCTAGCAAGAGACTATCAATAGCTTAGTTTCGCTGTAAATTTCGTAGGAAACAAGCTTGAACTTTCGTTCAAATAACTTTCAGCAGCAATTTCGCACAAATGTTACCCAATCAGAATGAACTTTCGTTCAAGATCACAGTTTCGCACCGAATATCCAAGAGGAAAAAGTATCAGATTCGCTGAACGAAGATACAGTTTCGCTGGAAGGAACTGTAATTTCGCTGGAAGAACAGAAAACCCTTTTAAACCCCAAAAACAATCGAAAATCACCCAAATCTCAATGAAATTTGAAAAGGAGTGATTCACGAAGCTTCCTCAATCAGAAACGCACACTATCCAATCAATTTTCATGACAAAAACACTCTGTTTTGAAGTGGAATTTGAAAAAGAAGGTATTGAACAAAAATAACCAAAAAAATCTCAAACAATCAAGAGCACTATGGCTCTGATACCATATTGTAGGTCCATTTGATCGGTTTTCAGTGCAGAAGAATGCTTGAATCGTTCAATACCAAAACACACAACAAACACTAAGAGAAGGATGATCAAAATAACACTAAAAAGCTTTCAAACATGGTTTTAATGATGAACAATAGTGAATGAATTGAAATAAGCTCAATGTATTCAGAAAGAACAAGCTTACAATAGCATCTTGCAACAATAATACACGATTAGGGTTTCTTGCAAGGATACCAACAATTAGACAAAAGAAATCTATAAATAGATGTCATAGTTTGGCATATAGTTTCGCTGTGAGCGAAACTATACAGGCGAAACTATAATTTCGCCCGGTAGAAACTAACAGTTTCACCGGGTAAATATGATTTGAGCTCTACAGTTTCGTCCGGCGAAACTAGCAGTTTCGCCAGGCCGAAACTATACTTTCGCTTGACAGCCAACATATAGACTTGAACTAAACAAACATACAAAGAAAACTAACATAGATCCTATTACAACGAAAGATAAACAAATACTAATCCAATGGTGAGTCCAACCTATCTTGATCTTCATGTAATATAAAGTATCTCAGGGTCTTGTATTGTAAAACTTGTGCATTGTAACTCTTGTAAGATAACTTGAGATTAATATACAACATTCTTGAAAACCTTATATATATTGTTCTTGAGTTCTGTCTCATACTTACTTGTGTTCTTTGCACCTTACTCACAAACCCAGCTTCCTATTTGAACTGTTAAGTGCTCTAACACTCTCCTTATTATGAGACTGATTGTATTGACCATCCCTTAAACGGTCCTTCAGTTTGCATAATGTGTGCTTGCTGGATTGTAGTAACAATCTTTATCCATATGGTTATGCAAACCACAGATTATACATTCAATGTTAACTTTGATGGGGCATAAGGGCTGTTGTTTCTTCCACTTCTTTTCTTCTTCAACACCCTTTCCCTTTAACTTCTGATTCTTTAGCTAGATAGGAATACTGGTACTACAGTCATTTCCTGAATCAGAGTTTCTATCCATTTGGAATCCAGCCAAGATGAATACACCCTTTTGCCTTGGGTCTATTTCAACTTAGACTTAGCTACCTTCATAGTAGTTTTTCTTGTTGTCTTGATTTTGTTCTTTCTATCTTTGTTGATCGGGGGTTGATTATTAGAGGTGTGGATGAGGTTTTCTACCTTATCATTCACTATGGTGCTCGTCATTGTTATATCATTCTTCTACTCATTGGGTAGTAGGTCAGTAGATGGAACCTCTTGCTCATCAGTACCATATATTGGCTGTCTAATAGACACATGAGAGTATAGTGGAGCAACTTCATTGCTTCCCAACCCACTTTTGTTTTGATATCATACCTTTAAGTGGGAAGATGATGCAATGATGGTATTGAATTTATGATCTTGAATAGCATACTTCTTTACTTTAGTCTTAGCTATTACTAGCTGGGCTTGAGCCTCAGTCAACTTGGATATTAGATCTTTTATTTGGGCCCCGTAGTTTGAATGTTCATGTCTTAAAAAAGATAAAGTTTTCTATAAATCTACAATTATGTATTTTTAGTCAGATTCTACTATCTTAAAATTAGATTTTAATATGTTTAAGGACTGAATATCAGATTTAATTTCCATGTTGTAGTCCTGATACAGTTTAGCCTTAGCAATACAAGTGTAAGGCCCCGTATCCGGAGACCTCACAGTTGGTCAATCATCACATCATTACATATATATTACATAATTCATAAAATATGCCTAGTAGCCTCTTCGTGTGCCATCCTCAGCAACATTACTTGGCAACTGAAAATGCATAAAAGTCAGTATTGCTGAGTGACTTCTAGTTTAAGAGTATTGAAATACTTTATAAAGTTTATATAAGAAAATACTCTTTCATATCAAATACTTTCTTTACATTCGTACGTGATCATTCATCATTCATACAACAAGGCATAACCTTATTCATCATTCATTATATCACGTATTCATTCATTTCGTACTTTATCATTTTCTTACGTATTCGTATGTTTCGTACTTTATCATTATCTTTCACTGTTTCTAGATCCTGTCAAAACTTTACCCCCATCGTCTCCTGAAGCCACCATTCCGGGCACAAAGCCGCATCATTTCCTAGCACAAAGCCACTTCATATCCAGGCACAAAGCCTCATCATTTTCGGGGTAAAGTGACAAGGATCCTGTTTCGTACTATGGACCAGTCACCAAGACTGATCCCCCTATGTGTGAACCCTCATGGGTTAGCCAAAATCCCACGCTATAATACACACAGTTGAGCTGACAACCCTCATCAGTTGTGATCCTTCTTTCATTCTGCTTGCAGGCCTTTTCTTTCATTCATTCTTTATGTTTCACTTTCATTATCATTAATCTTATCTCTTTATTGAATGATAATACTTTACATTTATGATTATAAACACACTACGTAAAGTCACACATCAATATATATAAGGAACATAAGAATAGAACATAACCATGCATAAAATAGGCACATATATGCCTTGTGTCAAACTAGGGTCAAAATCCTAAAATTCTGATCTTTCCAAAAATCTCAGAAAAATTCTAAGTGTTCTAGGCGTTTTAGCACTATGCAGGCGCATGAGGCCTGTTTTGACGTTTCAGCACTATTTAGGCGCATGGACTTAACACTTAGGCATTTATCAGCCTAATTCTTGGCGTTTCTACTGTTCAGGCGCATGAGCTTGTACTTAGGCGCCTGAGTAAGAATGTTGGGCACATGGCACTATTGGGGCGCATCAGCCCTACACTTGGGCATCTGGCCAAATTTCTAGGCGCATGAACCACTGTTCAGGCGTATGGGGTACTGTTTGGGCGCATTAGCCACACTTAAACTTTCTAAGTCAATTTCCTAGTCACATGAACCTTATTTGGGTGCATGACCATACTTAAATTTTTCTAAGGCAAATTACTTAGGTTAAATATTTCTAAGGCAAATTGCTTAGGCGCATAGGCCCTGTTTGGGTGCATGACTACATACTTACATGTTTCTAAGTTGTTTTTCAACCCCAAACATCATTTTAACCTGTCCTAGGCTTGTCACACCCATTCTAAACCTCAAACAAGCATTTACAACCATAAAACATCAACATACAAACATAAATACATACGGTTATATATACAACAGTTGTAAAATCTTTTGTACATATATTTTCAACACCAAAAGGTTATAAAACAAGTAAAAGACGGGGTCCAGAACTCACCTATGACTGCTTCCAAGCACAATTTCCTCAATTAAAACACTCTTGATGTTCTAACACCTAGACACCAAGAAAATATACACCCAAACACATATAAACACATATAAACACATAAAAACACATAAAAATCGGTTTCAAATGCATAAACTCAGCTGAAAACCGAACATTTACAAGAAATCTTACCTTTTTGCAAATTCCTCTTCTTCTTTCTCTAGAAAAACCGATGGAACTCTGCTCTCTCTCTCCCTCTCTCTCTCTAAAAATGTCAACTGCAGTTGGTAGGGGAGTTGTGGGCAGCCCTGCCACCTTCTAAACATAATAATAACAAGTTTTGCATCTTGTACACTTTTACCCCTTCCACTTGTATTCATTTTAATTTCTTACAAGATACTTTTATTTTCTTTTTACCAATTTCTTTTTTTTATTCTATTTTTGACAAAATTTCCAGGTGAAGGCTTTTACCCCTTCCACTTGTATAAATGGTTCATTCGACCAAGTATCTATAGGAGTTGATGGATAAAGGGTTCATTCAACCGAATATCTCTCCATGGGGTGCTCCGGTCTTATTCGTTAAGAAGAAGGACGGTAGTATGAGGATGTAGATAGACTACCGGGAGTTAAACAAGTTGACGGAGAAGAACCGATATCCTCAACCGAGGATTGACGACTTGTTTGATCAGCTGCAAGATGAAAGATACTTGGTCTTATGAACCCTTTATCCATCAACTCCTGCAGTTGAGCCATTAGTTCTTTTATCTCAGTCGGAGCTAAGCAATACGGTGCTTTGGCAACGGGTTGAGCACCGTATATCAGATCAATCTGAAACTCAATCTCATGATCCGATGGCACACCTGGCAAGTCTTCTGGGAACATGTCAAGAAAGTCACGCACAACCGGCACATCAGACAATTATGGTAATGACACATCCATATCTTTCACATAGGCCAAGTAGGCACTACATCCACGTCTCATGTACTTCCCTGCCACCGCCATCGAAATTACCTTCAGAACCATAGTAACACGATCACCGTAGACTGTCACTGAACTTCCATCGGGCGCGATTAATCAAATCATCTTCTTGCGATACACGATGTTTGCCTCATAGGTTGCTAACCAATCCATCCCTAGTACTACATCGAATCCACCTAGGGGCATCACATGTAATTTAGCAGAAAACCTATGACCCTCTAGTTCTATGGTACAATCTCCTATCATATCATTAATTTTAGTAGACTTACTGATAGCAGTTTCCATGACAAAAGGTTCATCGATACTTCTACTACTAATAGACAATTTATCATAGAAGGCAGTAGAAATGAAACTCCTACTAGTACCAGAATCAAATAACATAGAGGCACAAGTTTGGTTTACTAGAAACATACCTAACACAACATCAGGGTCTACTCTAGCCTCCTCTGTGGTCATCCTGAAGGCTCTAGCACTTGCCCTCTGTCCTACTTCTTCCGGCTTCTTCTTCATTCCAGAACCCTCGGCCCGTGGCTTCTTGCAATCCCTGCTTACATGGCCTTCCCCACCACAATTATAACACCGCGTAACTCCACACATCTTCTCCACATGACCGGGCTTCCCACACTTGAAGCACACATTCATTCCCCACTTGTATTCACCAGTGTGCTCCCTCCCACATATGCCATACTTGCTCATCCTCGAGCTTGATAACACCACCCTACGGTCATCCACCTTCATCCTATTTGTCATTTGGAGTGAAACCACCTCGTACAAACCATTTCCCACTCTAGCTTTTGTCACCACCACCTGTCTTCTTCACCTCTACCACCATCGACTCTTCTCTTTCATCATACAGCCTACCCGCCAGGTCTACTACCGACCAAAAGGTACCCGTTCGGGCACCAATCAGATGCATACAGATGTCAGATGGAAAACCTTGGATGTACTTCTTTATCTTCCTTAACACCAGCGTCACCTAATCCAGCACCAACCTTGTCATCTCATTAAACTAGATGGTGTATTGCTGGTGTGTCATGGTGCCTGCCTCTAGCTGTTGGAACTCTCTCTCTATCTTGTCGAGGTCCCACTGAGGACAGAATTCCTCAATTACCAGCTTCTTTAACTCTCCCCATTTCATCCTCCCAATGGCCCTGCAGACCTTGGCTTGGACAATATTGTCCCACCAACATAGAGCCGAGTCAATAAATGAGTGAGCGGTAAACTTCGCCTTCTGATCCTCTTTGCACTTACTAATCTCCATTACTGCTTCCATCTCTCTCACCGATCGAGGTGCATCAGCAGCATTACCATTTCCATCGAACGTTGGCGGCTTGCACCTCTGAAATACCCTATAATTACAGCCCCGTGCAATTTCCTACACTGCTTCTTCCTCCTCCACCTCACTCGAGACAACCATCTCATCACTGATCATTCTCTTTCCTCTCTTCCTGTGGTCCTCCTCCTTTCTTTCTTCTTATCCGCCTTACACCCTTAATAACTTTAGTCACCACAAACAGAAGAATCGTCTGCATGACTTGGCGCACTTCCTCTACTACTGGCTCTTTCACCGAGGCCATTAAGTTGGCACTCTTATCACCACCTTTCTCGTGATGCACTCAGGCTCTTCACAGGCCCTATCAGTAGTCTTATCCTTGTTTCTCGTAACTCATTGTTCAGCACCACGTCCACCATGTACTCCACCCCTAGAGGCCTTAGATGATCTACCTCTAGCCATTCTCTAATCAATATAAGATTTAAACACTAACATGGTCATTTAAGGTAATAGCCCAGTTTATGTCAAGTATATTAGGTCCCTAATTACAGTGGCCAGTTGTGATTAGCCACTTACTATACTCTTCACACCCCAAGCATTTCCTATCCAGACCACATCAGTATCTAAATCTACTAAGAACACATAATCAAATAGCACACACATATAACTCCAATTATCTTCGAGAAAAGAAATAACTGATAACACATAGCTACTCGGGCTGCCATCCCTTTCCCTTAGTCCCATTCTCAGTTTAAGATTAGGTTTTTTAAAATATTTTACCCAATTCACTTAAACTTTAGCTCTGATACCAACTTGCAAAGCCCCGTACCCGGAGACCTCACAGTTGGTCAATCATCGCATTATTACATATGTATTACATAATTCATAAAATATGCAGCGGAAGTAGTTAATAAAAACCATTCAATTCATTGATAAATATTGTTGCTAAGCAATACAACATTGTTAAATTACAAAAGAAACATCGTTCATTTGCATTACAAAACAGCAATATTATTATGTGTGAAGAGTAACCTCTCCATGTGCCATCCTCAGCAACATTACCTGCCAACTGAAAATGCATAAAAGTCAGCGTTGCTGAGTGAGTTCTAGTTTTAAAGAATTGAAATACTTTATAATGTTTATATAAGAAAATACTCTTTCTTGTCAAAATACTTTCTTTACTTTCGTACGTGATCATTCATCGTTCATACAACAAGGCATAACCTTATTCATCATTCATTATCTCACGTATTTGTTCGTTTTGTACTTTATCATTTTCTCACGTATTCGTTTGTTTCGTACTTTATCATTATCTTTCACCGTTTCTAGATCCTGTCAAAACTTTACCCCCATCATGGCCCGAAGCCACCATTCCGGGCACAAAGCCTCATCATTTCCTCGCACAAAGCCATTTCATATCCAGGCACAAAGCCTCATCATTTCTGAGGTAAAGTGACAAGGATCTCGTTTCGTACTATGGATCAGTCACCAAGACTAATCCCTTTATGTGTGAACCCTCATGGGTTAGCGAAAATCGCACGCTATAATACACACAGTTGAGCTGTCAACTCTCATGAGTTGTGATCCTCCTTTCATTCTGCTTGCAAGCCTTTTCTTTCATTCGTTCTTTATGTTCCACTTTCATTATCATTAATCTTATCTCTTTCTTTTATGATAATACTTTAAGTTTATAATTATAAACACACCACGTGAAGTCACGCATCAATATATATAAGGAACATAAGAACAACACATAAAGATGCATAAAATAGGCACATATAAGCCTTAAGTCAAACTAGGGTCAAAACCCTAAAATTCTTATCTTTCTAAAAATCTCAGAAAAAATCTAAGTGTCCTAGGCGTTTTAGCACTATGCAGGCGCATGAGGCCTATTTAGGTCTTTTAGTACTATTTAGGCGCATGGATTTAACACTTAGGCATTTTCAGCCTAATTATAGGCGTTTCTACTATTCAAGTGCATGAGCCAGTACTTAGGCGCCTGAGTAAGAATGTTGGGCGCATGGGCATTATTAGGGTGAATCACCCCTACACTTGGGCGTCTGGCGAAATTTCTAGCCGCATGAACCACTGTTCAGGCGTATAGGGTACTATTTGGGCGCATCAGCCACACTTAAACTTTACAAGTCAATTTCCCAGGTGCATGAGCCTTATTTGGGCGCATGACCATACTTAAATTTTTCTAAGGCAAATTCCTTAGGCGCATGGCCCTGTTTGGGCGCACGACTGCCTACTTACATTTTTCTAAGTTGTTTTTCAACCCCAAACATCAGTTTAACATGTCCTAAGCTTGTTACACTCATTCTAAACCTTAAACAAGCATTTACAACCATAAAACATCAACATACAAACATAAATACATACAGTTATATATAAAACAATCGTAAAATCTTTGTTACATACATTTTTTGCCTTAAAAGGTTGTAAAACAAGTAAAAGACGGGGTCAGAACTCACCTGTGACTGCTTCCAAGCACAATTTCCTCAATTCAAACACTCTTGATGTTCTAACACATAGACACCAAGAAAATATACACCCGAACACATATAAACAGATAAGAACACATAAAAATCTATTCCAAATGCTAAAACTCAGCTGAAAACCGAACATTTACAAGAAATCTTACCGTTTTCCAAATTTCTCTTCCTCTTCTCTCTAGAAAAACCGCTGGAACTCTGCTCTCTCTCTCTCTCTCTAAAAATGTCGACTGCAGTTGGTAGGGGAGTTATGGGCTGCCATGCCACCTTTTAAACATAATAATAACAAGTTTTGCATCTTGTACACTTTTACCCCTTCCACTTGTATTCATTTTATTTTCTTGCAAGATACTCTTTTCCTTTTTCTTATTTCTTTTCTTTCTATTATTTTTTATAAATTTTTCGAGAGTAACAAGTCCACCCCCTTAAAGAGGTTTCGTCCCTAAAAACCGTCACTCTTTGAATAACTATGGTTAATATTGTCTCATCTCTTCTTCATTCTCCCACATAGACTCCGAACCCTTATGGTGCACCAGTGGAACCACTTTATTCCGCAGCCTCTTCTCTTTTCACTACACACACACCAGTGGATCCACTTTATTCTGCAACCTCTTTTCTTTTCGATCAATGATTGCCACTGGTTGCTCTACATAATTAAGTTGTTCATCCACCTTGATATCCTCTAGTGGGATAATCACGTCTTCATTGGCTAAATACTTCCTCAGATGAGATACATGGGATGTCGGGTGAATTCCACTTAACTCGTCGGGTAATTCTAATCAATAGGCCACCTCTCCTACTCGAGTGATGATTCGGAAAGGTCCTATATACCTCGGGCTTAGTTTACCTCTCTTTCTAAACCTAATGATTCCCTTCCAAGGTGAGACCTTCAACATAACTCAGTCGCCCACCTTTAATTCAATCGGTCTACGCCTCTTGTCGGCGTATGAATATTGTCTATCCTTCGCCGCTTTCATAAAGGCTTTGATCTTTTCTAACTTTTCAGTCGTAGCCTCGATCACCTTGATACTTCCCAACTCTTTCTACCCAATGTCACCCCAACATACGGGCGTCCTACACCTCCTACAATATAGCATCTCGTATGGTGGCATACCAATGCTGGCATTATAACTATTGTTGTATGAGAATTTAGCTAACGGTAAGTGATCATCCCAACTCCCTCCAAACTCGATCACGCATGCTCGAAGCATATCCTCGAGCGTCTGTATCGTTCTCTCAGACTTACTATCTATCTGAGGATGATAAGTCGTGCTAATGTGTAGCCTCGTCCCCATCGCATCATGGAATCTTTTCCAAAACTTCTATGTGAATCGGGTGTCATAATCCGACACGATAGACACCAGCACTTTATGACAAGCTACAATCCCCTTGATGAACAGATCCGCTAGTCTCTCGGATGAATACGTCTCGTGGATCGGTAGGAACTGAGCACTCTTTGTCAGTCAATCAACTATCACCCAGATGGTATCATACCCCCTCGTCATGCGGGGTAACTTTGTAATGAAGTCCATGGTGATATGCTCCTACTTCCACTCGGGTATATCCAATGACTGGATCTTCCCGTATGGCTTTTGGTGTTCTGCCTTCACTTGTAAACAAGTAAGGCACTTGCTCACGTACTCTACTACGTCTTGCTTCATACCCGACCACCAAGAATCCCTCTTCATATCCTGATACATCTTCGTGGCACTGGGATAAATCAAGTATCGAGTCTTATGAGCTTCATTCATTATTCGCTTTGTAGGTGTCCGTAACGAAGGATCCACGTCTGCCTATTTCGGGTTCTAACACCGAGAGTGTTCTCACCCAATTCTGTGACTAGTCCTCTCATTCTTTCAGAGTTAAGGTGATCTTCTTTCATCGCCTCATCTTGAAATTCTTTCACCTGGGTCATCACATCAGCGGTCATAACCAACTGATAAGCCTTCACCCTAATCGGCTTGGGTCTCTCCTTTCGGCTAAGAGCATCGGCCACAACGTTGGCCTTACCCGGATGATAATGGATCTCACAGTCATAATCCTTGATCAGCTCTAACCATCTCCTCTTTCTGATGTTGAGATCCTTCTGCTCAAAGAAATACTTCAAGCTCTTGTGGTCAGTGAAGATGGTACACTTCGTCCCGTATAAGTAGTGTCACCAAATCTTCAATGCGAAGACCACCGCTGCAAGCTCTAAATCGTGAGTAGGGTAGTTGACTTTGTGGGTTTTCAGCTATCGGGACGTGTGGGCAATTACCCTTCCTCATTGCATCAGCACGCAACCCAGTCCCGAATAGGAAGCATCTGAATAGACCACTAGATCCTCACTCCCTTCGGGTAATGCCAAAACAGGAGCTCGAGTTAATCCAACCTTTAACTCTTTAAAAGCATCCTCCTGTTTCAGACCCCACACAAATTTCACATCTTTGCGGGTCAATTTGGTCAAAGGTGAAGCTATCGTAGAAAAGTATTGGATGAATCTCCAGTAATAACCCGCCAAACCCAAGAAACTACGGATCTCGGATGGTGTCTTTAGAGACTTCAATTGCATCACGGCCTCAACCTTTGTTGGGTCCACCATGATTCCTTCAGCATTAATAACATGACCCAGAAACTAAACCTCGCACAGCCAAAAAGCACACTTAGAGAACTTAGCGTACAACTTCTCTCTTCTAAGTGTCTCTAACACCTTGCGTATGTGGCCGGCATGTTCTTCCTCACTTCTCGAATAAATCAGGATATCATCAATAAACATAATAACTGATTTTTCTAACATTGGCCGACACACTCGGTTCATCAAATCCATAAAGGCAGCTAGCATGTTAGTTAGACCAAAAGACATGACGAGAAACTCGAAGTGTCCATAACGCGTACGAAAAGCTATCTTAGTAATATCTTGCTCCATCACCTTCAATTGGTGGTAACCAGATGAAGATCTATCCTTAAGAACCAACTAGCACCTTGCAGCTGATCAAACAAGTCGTCAATCATCGGTAGAGGATATCGATTCTTCACCATCAACTTGTTTAACTCCCGTTAGTCTATACACATCCTCATACTGCCGTCATTCTTCTTAACGAATAAGACCGGAGCACCCCATGGAGAGATACTTGGTCGAATGAACCCTTTATCCATCAACTCCTATAGGTGAGCCATTGCATCTTTCATCTCGGTCAGAGCTAAGCAATATGGTGCTTTGGCAACTGGTTGAGCACCGGGTATCAGATCAATCTGAAACTCAATCTCACGATCCGGTGGCACACCTGGCAAGTCTTTTGGGAACACGTCCGGAAAGTCACGCATAACCAGCACATCAGACAATTGTGGTACTGACGCATCCACATTATTCACGTAGGCCAAGTAGGCACTGCATCCGCATCTCATGTACTTCCCTGTCATCACCATCGAAATTACCTTCGGAATCGTAGTAACGCGATTCCCTTAGACTGTCACTGAACTTCCATCGGGCGTGATTAATAAATCATCTTCTTGCGACACACGATGTTTGTCTTATAGGTTGCTAAACGACTCATCCCTAGTACTACATTGAATTTGCCTAGGGGCATCAAATGTAATTTAGCAGAAAACCTATGACCCTCTAGTTCTATGGCACAATCTCCTATCATATCTATAATTCTGGTAGACATACTAATAGCAGTTTCTACATCAAAAGGTTTATCGATACTTCTTTTACTAGTAGAAAATTTATCATAGAAGACAGTAGAAATGAAACTCCTACTAGCACCAGAATCAAAAAACACAGAGGCACAATTTTGGTTTACTAGAAACATACCTGACACAACATCGGGGTCTACTTTGGCCTCCTCTGTGGTCATCATGAAGGCTCTAGCACTTGCCCGTTGTCCTCCTTCTTCCGGCTTCTTCTTCATTCCAGAATCCTCGACTCGTGGCTTCTTGCAGTCCCTACTCACATGGCCTTCCCCACCACATTTATAACACCGTATAACTCCAACATCTTCACCACGTGACCGGGCTTCCCATACTTGAAGCACATATTCATTCCTTACTTCCATTCACCAGTGTGCTCCCTCCGACCTCTGCCACACTTCCTCATCCCCGAGCTTAATAACACCAGCCTACGGTCATCCACCTTCATCCTTTTGTTATTTGGAGTGAAACCACCACATCCAAAACTTTTCCCTCTCAAGCTTTTGTCACCACCACCCGTCTTCTTCACATCCACCACCAATGACTCTTATCTTTCATCATACAGCCTACCCGCCAGGTCTACTACCGATCAAAAGGTACCCGGTTGGGCAGCGATCAGAGGCCTGTGGATGTCAGCTGGCAATCCTTGGATGTACTTCGTTATCTTCCTTGACACCAGCGTCACCTGATCCAGCACCAACCTTGCCATCTCATTAAACTTGGTGGTATATTGCTGGTGTGTCATGGTGCCTGCCTTTAGCTGTTGGAACTGTCTCTCTATCTTGTCGAGTTCCTGGTGAGGACAAAATTGCTCAATTACCAGCTTCCTCAACTCTCCCCATTTCATCCTCCCAATGGCCCTGCTGCCCTCGGCTTAGACAATATTGTCCCACCAACACAGAGCCGAGTCAACAAATGAGTGAGTGGCAAACTTCGCCTTCTGATCCTCCCTGCACTCACTAATCTCCGATACTGCTTCCATCTCTCTCACCCAACGATGAGCAGCAGCAGCATTTCCATTTCCATTGAACGTTGGCAGCTTGCACCTCTAAAATGCCCTATAATTACAGCCCCGTGTAGTTTCCTGCACTGCTTCTTCCTCCTCCTCTTCACTCGAGACAACCGTATCGATCGCTGATCATTCTCTTTCCTCTCTTCTTGTGGTCCTTCTCCTTTCTTTCTTCTTATCCTCCTTTACATCCTTAATAACTTCAATCACCATAGACGGCAGAATCCTCTGCATGACTTGGCACACTTCCTCTACCACTGCCTCATTCACCGAGGCCATTAAGTTCGCACTCTCATCACCACCTTCGAGGTGATGCATCTCGGGCTCTTCACGGGCCCTCTCAGTAGTCTTAGCCTTCTCGTAACTCGTGGTTCAGTACCACGTCCACCATGTACTCCACCCCTAGAGGCCTTAGATGATCTACATCCAGCCATTCTCTAATCACTATAAGATTCAAACACTAACACGGTCATTCAACGTAATAGCTTAGTTTATGTCAAGTATAGTAAGTCCCTAATTACAGTGTCTAGTTATGATTAGCCACTTACTTTATTATTGACACCCCAAGCATTTCCTACCCTAACTACATCAGTATCTATATCTATTAAGAACACATAATCAAGTAGCACACACACATAACTCCAATTATCTTCGAGAAAAGAAATACCATATGGCACATAGCTACTCGTGCTGGCATCCCTTTCCCTTAGTCCCATTCTCAGTTTAAGATTAGGTTTATTAAAATATTTCCCAATTCACTAAAACTTTAGCTCTGATACCTACTTGTAAGGCCCCATACCCAGAGACCTCATAGTTTGTCAATCATTGCATCATTACATATATATTACATAATTCATAAAATATGCAGCGGAAGTAACATAACAAAAACCATTCAATTCATTGATAAATATTGTTGTTATGCAATACAACATTGTCAAATTACGAAAAAAAACATCGTTCATTTGCATTACAAAACAACAATATTATTATGTGTGAATGGATGCCAGTCTTGCCCTGTCGAGTGGCCTCTTCATGTGTCATCCTCATCAACATTACCTGCCAACTGAAAATGTAGAAAAGTCAGTGTTGCTGAGTGGGTTCTAGTTTTAAATTATTGAAATACTTTATAAAGTTTATATAAGAAAATACTCTTTCTTATCAAAATAATATCTTTACTTTCATACGTGATCATTCCTCGTTTATACAACAAGGGATAACCTTATTCATCATTCATTATCTCACGTATTCATTCGTTTTGTACTTTATTATTTTCTCACGTATTTATTCATTTCGTACTTTATCATTATCTTTCACTGTTTCTAGATCCTGTCAAAACATTACCCCTATCGTGGCCCGAAGCCACCATTCCAGGCACAAAGCCTCATCATTTCCTAGCACAAAGCCACTTCATATCCTGGCACAAAGCCTCATCATTTCTGGGGTAAAGTGACAAGGATCCCGCTTCGTACTATGGATTAGTCACCAAGAATGACCCCCCTGTGTGTGAACCCTCATGGGTTAGCCAAAATCGCATGCTATAATACACACAGTTGAGCTGACAACTCTCATGAGTTGTGATGCTCCTTTCATTCTACTTTCAAGCCTTTCTTTGATTCGCTCTTTATTTTCCAGTTTCATTATCATTAATCTTATCTCTTTTTTTAATGATACTACTTTACGTTTATGATTATAAACACGCCACATGAAGTCACACATCAATATATATAAGGAACATAAGAATAGAGCACAACCATGCATAAAATAGGCACATATAAGCTTAAGTCAAACGAGGGTCAAAACCATAAAATTCTGATCTTTCTAAAAATCTCTGAAAAATTCTAAGTGTTCTAGGCGTTTTAGCACTATGCAGGCACATGAGGCCTGTTTAGGCTTTTCAGCACTATTTAGGCGCATGGACTTAACACTAAGGCATTTTCAGCCTAATTCTAGGCGTTTCAATTGTTCAGCCGCATGAGCTTGTACTTAGGCACCTGAGTAAGAATGTTTCGCACATGGGCACTATTAGGGCGCATCACCCCTACACATGGGCGTCTAGCCAAATATCTAGCCGCATGAACCACTGTTCAGGCGTATGGGTATCGTTTGGGCGCATCAGCCACACTTAAACTTTCTAATTTAATTTTCCAGGCGCATGAGCCTTATTTGGGCGCATGACCATACTTAATTTTTCTAAGGAAAAATCCTTAGGCGCATGGGCCCTGTTTGGGTGCATGAATACCTACTTACATGTTACTAAGTTGTTTTTCAACCCCAAACATCATTTTAACCTGTCCTAAGCTTGTTACACACATTCTAAATCTCAAACAAGCATTTACAACCATAAAACATCAACATACAAACATAAATACATACGGTTATATATACAACAGTTGTAAAATCTTTTGTACATGCATTTTTAGCCCTAAAAGGTTTTAAAACAAGTAAAAGACGGGGTCCGGAACTCACCTGTGATTGCTTCCAAGCACAATTTCCTCAATTCAAACACTCTTGATGTTCTAACACCTAGACACCAAGAAAATATACACCCGAACACATATAAACACATAAGAACACATAAAAATCGGTTCCAAATGCTGAAACTCAACTGAAAACCGAACATTTACAAGAAATCTTACCTTTTTGCAAATTTTTCTTCTTCTTTTCTCTCTAGAAAAACCGATGGAACTCTGCTCTTTCTCTTTAAAAATGTCGACTGCAGTTGGTAAGGGAGTTGTGGGCAGCCATGCCACCTTTTAAACATAATAATAACAAGTTTTGCATCTTGTACATTGTTACCCCTTCCACTTGAATTCATTTTAGTTACTTACAAGATACTTTTATTTTCCTTTTTCTTATTTATTTTCTTTCTTTTATTTTTGATAAAATTTCCGGGTATTACAACAGGCTGGGGTACAGAGATATTTATATACCTTAGTGTCTTCAGTTCCTGCCATGAGAGCTTGAGCAGGAGTGACGTCTTGCACCATAAAGCTCCAATCAACTTCTTGAGCAACAGCTACAGTTCGGTGTTCAGTTCGTTTGGCAACAGCTTTTAGGGTAGAAGAATGTTGGGAGATTGAGTTACTCCAGGATTTTATCTAGAAGCCTCACATTCCCTTAGAATATGACCAAGTTGTTTGCAGTTGTAACACTTGGCCTTTGACTTGTCAAACCAAAATTTACTGTTGGTTGGGTTTTAAGGGAATTTCCTTCTAGTTCTCTTAAAGAACTTCTTTTCTCTATAGGTTAAAAGAACCATCTGTTGGTTAATGTCCATGTATTCCACATCATCTGGGTTGAAACACTCAAGATCATCAAAACAAAATTGAAAATCTCCAGAATGCTTAACAAAAGCATAACTATCCTGAAAAGGATTTTGTTGAGCTTGTTAAGACCTGGGTGTCTCAGAAAATATGACGTAAGGCCCAGAAGAGGATGATAGCTGTTGGGGGTAGTTCAGGTACATATATGGATGGGGAGTTCTTAGACCTTCAGTGGCATCTAGAGCATTGCTGACAGGAAGGTTTGAGCTTTTGTTCACCTGATGTCCCTTCTGAATCTCCATCTCTATACGGTATCCATGAATTTTCTTACTATGTCCCTTTTCTTAAGAACCACTCCCATATACTGAAGAGATGCGAACAAGTCCATGTACCTAAAGTATTGTTGGCTCAAGGTCTCTCCAACAATATATGTGAAGTCTTCAAACTTCTGCTTCAGTAAATCTTTGTTGAACTCTTTGGATTCAATGGAACCAGAGGACATCAATGTCAAAGCATCAATAATTCTTTGGCTGACTTGCATTGCTGAAAGCCTACCAATATGGAGTTTGGCATGGATGTAAGCAACACGGTCATGGCTTTGCAGTTGATGTCCATATTCTTGAAGTCTTCATCGGAGTAGTCTTTAATAGCTTTCTCAATCATGGCACCATTACCAGTCGGAGATGCCACCTTTGGCTTGTAAGGACCATGAGTGACTGATCTCCACATTCAGCTATCTTGATATTTGATGAAGCCTTTAATACATTGACACCATGCTCTAAAGTTATCAGGAGTGATAATAGGGGCCTTGGTCATGGTTCCCATCTTAGTCTTATAAAATTTCTGGTTGAGAGCCATTTGAGTGTAGTGAGTAAATGTGAATAACAAAGATGATTTGGGATGGTTAGATCTCATAATCAAGAGCCTAAAAAGCTCTATTACCAATTACAGGATTGGTGTTGGTCTTAGTTTTATCTCACGAACTCACTAAGTCTCACTCGGTTGATGAAGAAGAATCTCTAACTAAGTTGACAATAATATAATAAGTTAATGAACACAGCAATGGTTTTCAAGATACTTGTATATATTACTTCTCAACTCAATATTACAAGACTCTTACAAGCATGGTTTGATAAGATACAATGAGAAACTATATGTACTACTATCTATAGCCATTATACTTGGATGACCAGCTGGAATTTACAACTAGGCAAATGTTGGACCAAAAGAACCAACGAGCCAAGATCAGGAAAACCTCTAAGTCCCACATGTCATTACAACAACTGCTGAAGACTCTCATCAGCTGTTTTGACAAAGTCTGAAGAATCAAAGTCTGAAGATCAAAGATCTGAAGTACAACAGCTGAAGAATCTAAAGTGCTGAAGACAAGTACTGAAGTCTGAAGTACTGAAACATACAAGTACTGAAGACTTCAAGTACTGAAGACAAGTGCTGAAGATCAAAGTTGAAGAACTGAAGAACTGAAGATCATCTACTGATGCACAAAGTCTGAAAACAAAGACTGAAGACAACAGCTGATGACATCTACTGAAGTCATCAGCTGATACATCATCTGAAGCCCAAGTCTGAAGAACAAGTGCTGAAGATTCAGAGTTTGTCACAACAGCTGAAGAAGTCTTCTTCAGTTGTTGTGATGGTCTTTCCTTTCAGTAGTTTTATATTTTTGTTTCAGTAGTTTGTACAACAGCTGAAAAGCTTATTCTTCAGTTGTTATAGTTCAGTAGTTATAAACGACTGAAGAGTTTGTTCTTCAGTCGTTGTAGGTTTTTCAGTAGTTTCCTTTTCAGTACTTGTAATAGGTAGAACACTTTTGTAAGAAGATGTCAGCTGTTGACATCTTCAGTAGTTTTATGTTCTATCAGTTGTAAGTTTAATAATCGGTTGATGTCACTGTCAAGTGACATCATCACCCATCCTTTTGCCTCCTATAAAAGGATGGTGAACCATGCTGTATTAGGTGCCGAAACGTGCAAAGTTATAGAAAATCTTTTTCGCAGAACTTTTCTCTCTCTCTATGTTTGTACTTTTACATGCAAAATATTTTGTGTTCTTGCTTTAATTGCTAATTTCGTGCTAAATCCGCTGCAAAAACAATCTGATTGATGAAACTAGAGGCTGAGATCCTATCAAATGGTATCAGAGCAGGTTAATCATTGATCGATTTCACTATTGATCATTTGAAACTGCTCTTTTGATCTCTACGTTTGATCGAATTAGCAATTTGCAAGAATTAGCCATAGAGAATGAGATTCTGCTGTTTCCGGCCAAAATCTTGAGGTTCTCTGGTGGTTTTGAGCTACATTTGTTTTGCTTAAACTTGTTTTTGACTAAAACCTGAGATGACGACACTAACTAACGATCCTCACAATACTGGTTCCTCAACCAAGCCTCCGATGCTTGTGAGGAACGAGTATAACATATGGCAACGTCGTATGCTTCACCACTTGTCTGTCAACAGTGCTGGTTGTTGGAAGTCAGTGGTGCATGGACCATACAAGCCTATGGTGAGCGTCCCTGAATCTAATGAACAAGTTCCGAAGAAACCTGAACAATATTTGGACGAAGATCTTAAGCTGTTCGAGATTGATGCTAGAGCCCATGGAATTTTAGCCATGGCTATTCCTAATGAGATTTATTCAGGGCTCTTGCATCATGAAACTGCTCATGACCTATGGGTTGCTCTAAAGGAACAATTTGGAGGAACCGATTCGGTTTTAGCAAATAATAGGGAAATCCTCGCCCAATAATATGAGACATTCTCTCATAGAAAGGGTGAGACTCTAACCCAGCAGTTTGAGCGGTTCTCTTGTTTGATTTCTGAGCTGAAGATGGTCAAACAAGAGTACTCCAACAGCCAGATGAACAACAGGTTCCTCAGATCACTGCCTGAGAGATGGGACACTTATACCATTGTCCTACGCTCCAGTGCAGATCTGGATTCTCTATCTCTCACCCAACTTCATGGGAAGCTGCTCACATTTGAGAGAGAGATAGAGCAAAAGAGGAAGTTGTCCACCTCTGGCAAGCTCGCTGATGACTTTGTCCAAGGCAATGCTGCCTTGATAAGTCAGGAGTCAGAATATGCTGCATCAGAAAGTTCTTATGATGAGCATATTGATTTCTCTACCAACTCAAAACAAGCTTTTGTTGGTGTTAGTAGTTCAGGAGGTAGTGGTGACAATTTGTGTTTTCTGATGGAGGACTTGAAGGGCATTCCGGATGATGATCTGGAAAAGATGGATATTTTGAACCAAATGGCAATGATAAATATCAGATCTCAAAAGTTCTACAAGAGAACTGGCAGGAAATTTCCTGGTCTCTCTAGCAAAACCAAAGTTGGTTTTGACAAGAGCAAGTTGAGGTGTCACAAGTGCCAAAGGCTTGGACACTTTGCTAGAGAGTGTAGATCATCTGGATCTAACTCCTCTGCACCCTTTGTGACTTTTCCCAGCAATAGCTCATAGCACAGAGGGCAACATTCCTCCAGTTCTGGCCATCCATCACAAGCACAGGCACCACCTGCTTATTTTGTGCCTCAGGGTCATATGCCATATCCTTACCCCTGCTACTATGTGCCTCAGCCCAGTCAAAGTCAAGCACCTTCGGCTCAACCACCACATGCTGTTCCTGAGCCCCAATCTTCCTAATCTCATCATCACACACAACCTCAACAACACAGCTTCTTCACCCCAAGTGGTGTTGACTGGAGTAGTCTACCAGATGATCTATCTGGTCAGGAACAACTACTCCAAGGTGCTGGTCAACATGGTGGTGATCATCCTTTTGGAAATCTTGCTCTGATGGCCCTTGATTCTGCTGAGGGGTCATCATCCAATGCCTCATCGTAGGTATCCACTGAGGCTAAAGCCAAGCTTTGTTCGGAATCATGCATAGCAGCATTTGCTTCTATTAGAGAAGCAAATGTAGCTTTAATAGATAAAAATCTTGAGCTAGAGCACACTATTTCCAAAAGAAAAGCTGATTTTGAGGCTGCACTAAAAGAGAAAAATGATGAGATTTATAAACTTAAATGCCAAATAATGGATGACAAAGCTAGGGAAGATGTACTTCTTGAAAAGTACAAGGACCTCAAGGAAACTCTTGCAACCACCCAAGTTGAGTATGATCGATGGGTGCAATCATGCAAGGGTTTTGAAATGCTTCTTAGCAAGCAATCAGCTTCCAATGTGAAGTTTGGCATTGGTTATAATCACACTGCTCCTCCCACAGATTTCACTTCAAAAGCAAAAGTTGAATCTGATGGGGAGAGCAATAACCAATCCTTCTCATCATGTGACCTACTATCTTCTGATTCAGCATCATCAGAGATAGAAGTCAGCATTAACTCCTGCCAAAACCAATCAGCTGATGCTACAACAGCTGATGGTTCAAATGCTGACTGTCACATGACCAAAAGGTTGATCAACTCAGGTGTTGTCACTAGAAGTACTGAAGGTACTGGAGAGCAAGTGACAACATCTGAAGTTCAAACCTCAACTACTGTTAGCACTAAAGAGAAGAAAACTAACAGTAGGAAAGGTTTGAAGACAGCTAAAGAGGATGTCAGGGAAGCAGGCACTAGGAAGAAAACTGCTAGTACTGATAGCAAACAGCTGAAGAACAAGTCTTCAGCAGTTTCATCCTCTTCAACTGATGATCAACATAAGATGAAGAAGAAGCCATGTGAGATATGTAGCTTGTTCAATCATCTTACCAATGATTGCTGGTACAAAAGGGGTTCCAAACTCAAACAAAAGGAGAAAATCAATGAGGACATCAATAAAATGAAGAATGAGTTTGAAACCAAGTTTGTACTAGCAACATCCAAGCCTGAAATCCCTAAACCCAAAGCTAAATCTAAAAAGAAGGTAGGGGTTACTCAGGCAACAGCTGAGGTTGCTCAGAAGAAGATTGTACAACATAGGAATCCATCATCAGAAAACTCCAATGTGTCTGAAGAGCTGAAAGCTTTATCACAAAGTCAGCCACAGCTGGTGATGATGGTTCAGCATCTAATGGGAAAAGTCAACCATTTAGATGCTCCTGTGTTGAAACCATAGAAAAGGAAGTCCAAGCCAAAGGGTTCCTCTTCTGCACCATCTTCTTCACCTCAGGCTGTCACACATAACACACCTGTTAGTGCTGCACCTGTAGTTGAGAATAGACCCAAAACCAAATAGGTTTGGGTCTCCAAGACTAACTAACATGTGGTTATGATTGCAGGGTTCTTCAACATGCCATAGAAGCATCTTGTATGTAGACAATGGAGGATCTATGCACATGACAGGAAGCAGCTCCCTTCTTAATGACTACTCTCAAGGAAAGAAGGGATTTGTCTCCTTTGGCAATGATGCAAAGGGTTACATCATCGGAAAAGGCTTTGTTTCCAATGGGGAAATAAGGTTTGATGATGTTAACCATGTGGAGAATCTCAAGTACAACCTCTTGAGTGTCAGTCAAAAGTGTGACAAAGGCCATGTTGCCCTTTTCACAAGCCAGAACTGTCGGATTCTGTCATCCAAAGTTCTGAGTTTGATTGACAAGGTGTTGGATGAATACACTCTCCTAAAGGCCAACAGGACAGGAAGAGTGTATGCCTTAGATCTCTCCAAAAAGATAGATCTAAAAGGCCATCCTTGCCTATTCTCCAAGGCCTCTACTCAAGAGTCTACACTATGGCATAGAAGGCTGGGTCATGTTAATTTCAAGAACATGAATCAGCTGATAAGCCATGGTTTAGTAAGAGGATTGCCTTTGAAGGAGTTCAAGTGTGAAGATGACTGCACTGCTTGCTTGAAAGGAAAACAACACAAAGTTTCATTCCCTTTAATAGAAGAACAAAAGTCCACTGCCTGCTTGTAGCTCCTGCACATGGATCTCTTTGGTCCTGTCAGAGTGATGAGCATGGCAAAGAAGAAATACTGCCTGGTAATTGTGGATGATTATTCCAGGTTTGTATGGACTTTCTTCTTGCACTCCAAGGATGAAGCAGCCAAGACTATCATGAACTTTGTGTTATTTGTAGAAAAGCAGTATTCCTTACAGGTCAAGTGTGTGAGAAGTGACAATGGAACAGAGTTTAGAAACCACACACTTGATGACTTCTACCTGTCCAAGGGAATTAGAAGGTAGTTTAGTATTCCTAGAACTCCTGAGCAGAATGGAGTGGTGGAGAGAAAGAACAGGACTCTCATTGAAGCAGCAAGGTCAATGTTGGCTGACTCAAGGTTGCCACTGACCTTTTGGGCTGAAGCTGTCAATACAGCTTGCTATGTACAGAATAGAGCTTTAGTTAATAAGAGGTTGATGAAGACTCCTTATGAAGTTCTTCATCATTTGGCTCCTCTGATTTCATTCTTTAGAGCCTTTGGGTGTCCATGTTTCATTCTCAACACTAGCAACCCACTCCAGAAGTTTGCTAGTAAGGTGGATGCAGGGTATTTTGTTGGTTATTCATCAACTTGCAAGGCATATAAAGTCTTCAACTGTAGAACAAAGGTGGTTGAAGAAACTCTGCATGTTAAGTTCAATGAATCTCCAAAGGAAAAGATTCCACAAAACCCTGTGGAGTTGTTTGATCTGGACATACTACAATATGTTCCTTATCAACCTCCAGCTGTTGAGCTTGTCAACAGATCTCCACCTGGTGGTACTGATGATGATGTAGTCAGTACCCACCTCTTCAGGTTTAGTGACAACCTCTGAGTCCACTGAACCTGATGCTCCTGTAGCCTCAGCAGCTCCATCCACTACAAATGCTGATGAGATTTCTGCTTGCTCTACTTCGTTTGAGCTGCCATCTTCTACATGGTTTCAGGAATCTCTATCACTATCTGTTGCTGCTGATGGGTCTACAAACACTTGCACAGACATTATAGTCTATCAAGAGCTGAAGAATCACCCCACATCTCAAATCATTGGTGATATCAATGCTGGAGTTTCAACCAGGAATCAATTGTCCAACTTCTGCTTCTATGCTCTCTTCATCAGTCAGCAAGAGCCAAAGAACTATCATGTTGCTTTAAGAGACAATGGATGGGTGGAAGCTATGCAGCTTGAGCTTCTTCAGTTCAAGAAACAGCAAGTGTGGGAGCTTGTTCCATTACCTAAAGGTAAGTGTGCTATAGGCACCAAGTGGGTATTTAGGAACAAAACAGATGAGAAGGGCCAAATCGTCAAGAACAAGGCCAGGATGGTTGTTCAGGGGTTTGCACAATAGGAAGGCATAGATTATGATGAGACCTTTGCCCCTGTGGCCAGACTGGAAGCAATCAGATTGTTCTTAGCTTATGCAGCCTTTCACAGTCTTAAGGTTTATCAAATGGATGTCAAAAGTGCCTTATTATATGGGAAAATAAAAGAAGAAGTTTATGTGTGTCAACCACCCGGTTTTGAGGACAATAAACATCCTGATTGGGTGTATAAGCTTGATAAGGCTCTTTATGGGCTAAAGCAAGCTCCTAGAGCCTGGTATGAGACACTCTCAACTTTTCTTCTAGAGAATAAGTTCACTAGAGGCACCATTGATAAAACCTTATTCATCAAGACTATAGGACAACATAAGCTCCTTGTTCAAATTTATGTAGATGACATCATCTTTGCATCCTCTGATCCAAAGTTGTGTGATGAATTTACAAAGCTCATGAAGCTAAGGTTTGAAATCAGTGCTATGGGAGAATTATAGTTCTTTCTGGGTTTACAAATCCAACAACAGACTGATGGTATCTTTATTCATCAGTCCAAATACACCAAAGAGTTGTTGAATAAGTTTGATTTACAAACCTGTAAGCCCTGTTCTACTCCCATGAGCAGCATCACACAACTAGATGTAGATCAGAAAGGTAAAGCGGTTGATGAAACCCTTTACGGATGTATGATTGGGTCCTTGATGTACCTTACAGCTTCTAGACCAGATATCATGTTTGCAACATGTGCCTGTGCTAGATTTCAGATTGCACCTAAAGAATCCTATTTGATTACAGTCAAAAGGATCTTTAGATATCTGCAAGGTACCCAATCACTAGGTCTTTGGTATTCAACGGGGCATTCTTGCAAATTAGTTGCTTTCTCTGATAGTGACTATGCAGGATGTAAAGTCACCAGAAAATCCACTTCTGGTGGTTGCCAATTCCTAGGCAATTGTTTAGTTTCTTGGCAGAGTAAGAAACAAACCTCAATTGCTACATCCACTGCTGAAGTTGAGTACATTGCTGCTGCAAGTTGTACCTCTCAGATACTCTGGCTTTAGAACCAACTTCTGGATTATGGCATTACAGAGACTAAGAGTCCATTACTAATGGATAATGCTTCAGCTCTTTGTATTGTTAAAAATCCAGTCCAGCACTCTAGGACCAAACATATAGAGATCAGACATCATTTTATCAGGGATTGCTATGAAAAAGGTCTGATTGATCCTAAGTTTGTGCCTAGTGTTGATGAGCTTGTAGATATCTTTACTAAGCCTTTAGATAGTGCCACATTCCAAAACTTGGTACTAAGGCTTGGTATGCTGCAGCTAGAATAATTTGACCAATGTTGATGCTCTCAATTCACAAGTACTGATGAGCATTAGGTCAAATATAAGTACTGATGAGTGATTTAGTCTTCAGCTCCTTCACAACTTCTGAAGACTAAAATGACTCAAAGTACTGATGTACATTATTTGTTGAAAACAACTGATGTAGTAAGGTGGATTACAACTACTGATGTATTATTTTCAAACAAATAAGTACTGAAGAACAAATTTTGTTCACAAGTACTGATGTGTAATCTTACACACAAGTACTGAAGACAAAATTTGTTCACCAGCTTTGAAGAGTATTTCATCAGCACTTGTGAACATCTGATCACAAGAGCTGAAGGCTTAAATACTCACAAGAGCTGAAGGGTCAATGAAACATCTGAAAGTCAGCCAAAGAGCTGATGAGTAAGTGTGGAGGCTAGCATGAAACAACTGATTTGACGGAAACAGCTGATGAGTAATTTCTCATCAGCTGATACCAACAGCTGTTGTTTCATACCCAAACAACTGAAGGACAAAACAATGTCTTCAGTAGTTTCACAACTACTGATAACTAACACCAAGTCCTCAGTTGTTTACAACAACTGAAGCAATACCATGTCTTCAGTAGTTCACAACTACTGATATCAGTAGTTCACAACTACTGAAGGCTAACACCAAGTCTTCAATTGTTACAACGTCTGAAGAAGAAAACTAGGTCTTCAGTAGTTTATAACTACTGAAGACTGACAACAAGTCTTCAGCCGTTTACAACATCTGAAGGACAAAACCAAGGTTTCAGTAGTTTCAACTACTGAAGACTAACACCAAGTCTTCAGATGTTACAACCACTGAAGGTTAAGACCACGTCATCAGTAGTTTCAACAACTGATGACTAACACCAAAATCTTCAGTAGTTTTATTTCAGCCTTTGCCCTATCCTATAAATACCCCACCTTCAGAGCATTTACTCCTTACTTGACCTAACTTTTCAAAACCTCTGAACTTCCCATACACCATTAATGGCGACCATGCAACTCAAACCTCGACACAACTGTGTCGCTCATCTCACAAAATCGTCATTTTGGGCCAAATTTCACCATGCCGTCGATCTTATGAACGACTCACCATACCAAACGGCATTTCTTTTGAACCCCACCATCTACACCGACTCCCTGACGGAGTTCTGGACGAACATCACCGTCCAAACCGGAGAGCAAGATGGCGAGGTCTCTCTCCGGTCCTCCGTCAACAACCACCCAGTGGTGATCACTCCAGCTACTCGTCGCCAAACCCTAAAGCTGGAGGATGCCACCTACCCAACCTCTTACCCCAAAGGCGCCCTTGATTTATCCTTCACCGCCAATAACTATCAGGGTGACCTCTCTGCCTCCACCTTGTTGAAGAAACACTTCCCAGACCCTCAACGACTCATCTTTCACATGGTGAATGTGTGTCTGCCCCCAAAACTTCTTCATGGGACCAGATGTCAACAAGGTGGCAACAGGTATTATTTTCTATCTTTGAGAACCAACCACTGAACTTAACTGAAATTATATTTTTGGAACTCAAAGACATGGCTGCTAAACCTGTTTCAAACCGATGGATTTTATATCCTCGGTTTATTATGGCCATGATAGAAAACCAGCTAAGTTGGCACTGGGGTCCCTGCCATGGTTGTTCTAGCCGAGGTATACTCCAGGCACAACACCGACCAAACACTAAAACAGGCTGGCCGGCTGCGAAAACCCACGCAGCAGGAACCCACAGCCTCCACCTCCAAATCCAAAGTCCCCACCAAGCCAAAAGCCAAAAAGAAGCCAAAAAAGGCTACTCAGGGAAATGAGTCCCCTGAGGATGCCCCTGCCACACAAAGGCAGGATGTGGCTGCTGGTTCGATTCTCCCAGCAGCTACCACGACTCCACCCACCATAACCGCACAGGCTTCCTCTCAACAGGAGCCTGATGCAACCACTTCCGGGGCAGCCACTAATCTGGAATCTGTCTCACTTGAGCAGATTGCCATTGAAACGCACAGTCCTCCCCATGTGCACTCTGCTTCAAGCCCATCTCCCACTGAAACCGCCCCACAAAGCCCTACCTTAACAATAGCCAAAGTGTTGACCGACCTGAGCACTCCACCCTCTCCCCAGAAACCAATTACAACTGGGGAGACTCCAACCGAAGAGAGGGTGGATACAAGTGCTGGTGGGAGCCCCCAACACAGAGAATCACATGTCCAATCTCCTAGTGTGGCTAGGGAGATAGAACATTCTGGTGAGGCTGCCACTTCCTCTGTATCAACATCTGAGCAGGGTGAAGCTGATAACATCAATATGACCTCACAAGAGGCAACTACCGATGATGGATCCAATCCGGAGGCTGGAAGTCCCCAGAACCAATACCAAGGGGCACATGCTACTTCTGAGCCACACTCAGAGCATGTATATCCTGACATAGTCAGGTGGTCAGGTGATTCAGTTCACACTGATGATGACCTGAGCTTTTTCTTTGATGTAGTTGCTCACAACACTATCTTAGAGGATGAGGTAAGCAGACTCAAAGAGCTGCTTGCCAAAATGACTCAAGATAGAAGTCCATCTGCCACCACAAACCCACAGATGGCACCTTCACCCGAAGGTCTCACATACACTGAGCCACTCCCACAAACTCAACCACCTGCCACTGCTTCTCGCTCTAGCTCTCAGGACCAGAACCCTCCTGAGCAGCTAGGTGCTATCCTCCAGAAATCCCTGCCTCTCATCACACCTATAATAACAGATATTGTCATGAAAACCATTGATGAGAGGCTTCCCACTCATATCCAACCCCTGGTGGAGGTTGCTATAGCCAAGGCGCTTGCTGATAGTCAAACCCCAACCAATGCACCCAAAAAGGGGGAGACATCAGTGCAAGCTAAGAGGAAGAGGGGAGAGGAGGAGATAGAAGTAGGAAGAGAGGAGGTAGTTGAGAGGGAGAAGGCTGAGGAGAGTGTTAGGGTGAAGGGAAGAAGGTGAGGGAGGAGAGTGAGCATATTGAAGTGACTCGAATCCAAAAGGATTTCAGTGTCACTTATCAAAAGAAAAAGGGAGAGAAGGAGAGAGAGAAGGCTGACTCTGATCTAGCAGCCCTTGTCAAGGAGGCTGATGCTGAACAAAGCAGATCAATGGACTCTTTCATTGATTAGCTATTCAGGCAAGGCTTTGACATGGACACTGCCATGCTAGATCAGGAGATCAAAAAAATGGAAATGAGAGAGATAGAACACCGATGGTCTACTTATAGCCAAGAGGATAAAAAGAGACTCGAGGCTATGAGTAGATTCATTTCGAAGTATCTGGGCAGGCCAGTCCTTGATGTCAAAGCATGGACCAGGGACAGAATCTTGGCTATAGCAACCAAGATCTGTTCAGCTGGTGATTTTACTAAAGGACTGGTCGCTGAGGCCCTCTCAGAAGCCGGTGCTGGGAACAGGACACTGCTAGCAAAACAGACCAAACCATCCCTTATCTCTAGATTGCTAGCAGTGCCTGCCAACATTCCCACACCAACCACCCAAACACAACCCATAAAACCAACCCCTTCACCATCAAAACCCGCAGCCAATGATCCACCCTTGCAGAAGAAGAGAAGGGTGTTGAGGCTGCAAAAAGAAGAAGAAGAGGAGGATGAGGAGGATAGACTGCCCCTTTCGGCAGTCATCCCACTACCCAAAGCCAAACCTCAAACCATCACTCCCATATCACAGATCGACACTGTGAGGGTGAAATTAGAAGAAGAGGAGCAGCAAAGATTACACGATGAGGAAACGCTGAAAAGCATTGACAAATCATATGCTGCTTCTACTTCTATTATGAATATGAAGAAGAAGGCTCTGAGACTCTTCACTCTTAAGCAAACCTTTCAATATGATAAGGATAGAGTGAGGACTTGGCCTGATCCTAGGGTGGCTCACAGGATAGTTCAGAAAGATATGTCTGTGAGATACAAGAGCCAACTTAAGAGAGTTGTAGATGAAGTAATCTCTGTGGCTCTTGTAATAACACCCTGGGAAATAGTAGAGGAGTTCGAGAAAGCCTATAGAGCCAACCAATCACCCCAAACAATGTTAGATAATAGGGTGGTTAGGAAAGGGTTGGTCTATAAGAGGCTTGAGAACTTCCATAGGGATGAGCTCAACTTGTTGTTGGAAGGAAAACATCCAGATGAATTTGCATATAGGCAAGTCACAACAGTTGAGCTCAAGAATGGAAAACAGGCCAAGTATGTCTCAGAGCTGTACGGGCGAGAGGGGTTATTCGAAGGTGCGGCTGAAGACTTAACCAAAGAAGAACAGATGATATTTCTTCAAGCCTACACCAGAGAATCCTACCGGCTCGTACGTGGGAGGTAGATCTCATGGATGGGACAACAGCTCTGTGTCTAATTCCCCAAAACAGAGCTCCCATCCATACTCAGTCAATCAAATCTTAGAGACTACCTCTCAGGCCAGTGCTTATCAGGGTTAACTTCTGATCTGATCCAGAAGGAAATAGACCAATCTTTATGCCAACAATAAGTGGGACAACAAATAATTAGAGGTTTTGGCTGCATTGGTTCAGGGGGAGTTTGTTAGACCAAAAGAACCAATGAGACAAGATCAGGAAATCCTCTAAGTCCCACATGTCATTACAACAACTGCTGAAGACTCTCATCAGCTGTTTTGACAAAGTCTGAAGAATCAAAGTCTGAAGATCAAAGATCTGAAGTACAACAACTGAAGAATCTAAAGTGCTGAAGACAAGTACTGAAGTCTGAAGTACTGAAACATAAAAGTACTGAAGACTTCAAGTACTCAAGACAAGTGCTGAAGATCAAAGTTGAAGAACTGAAGAACTGAAGATCATCTACTGATGCACAAAGTCTGAAGACAAAGACTGAAGACAACAGCTGATGACATCTACTGAAGTCATCAGTTGATACATCATCTGAAGCCCAAGTCTGAAGAACAAGTGCTGAAGATTCAGAGTTTGTCACAACAGCTGAAGAAGTCTTCTTCAGTTGTTGTGATGGTCTTTCCTTTCAGTAGTTTTATATTTTTGTTTCAGTAGTTTGTACAACAGCTGAAGAGCTTGTTCTTCAGCTGTTATAGTTCAGTAGTTATAAACGACTGAAGAGTTTGTTCTTCAGTCGTTGTAGGTTTTTCAGTAGTTTCCTTTTCAGTACTTGTAATAGGTAGAACACTTTTGTAAGAAGATGTCAGCTGTTGACATCTTCAGTAGTTTTATGTTCTATCAGTTGTAAGTTTAATAATCGGTTGATGTCACTGTCAAGTGACATCATCACCCATCCTTTTGCCGCCTATAAAAGGATGGTGAACCATGCTGTATTAGGTGCCGAAACGTGCAAAGTTATTGAAAATCTTTTTCGCAGAACTTTTCTCTCTCTCTATGTTTGTACTTTTACATGCAAAATATTTTGTGTTCTTGCTTTAATTGCTAATTTCGTGCTAAATCCACTGCAAAAACAATCTGATTGATCAAACTAGAGGCTGAGATCCTGTCAGCAAATACTACATTGCTAGAAGTAAAGAATCTAAGATAAATATTATCCTATATTAGGTAGTCATGACAGGTTCATGACTTACCTTTTGTCACCAACTAAAGATGGCAACTGTACTAATTGATAAAGGTGAATAGTAGGCTAAATATGGTCAACTGCATGGGTGTGGGAAAGTGCCATGTAGTTTATCAGAGGTTGCAGCGGATGTCAGACAACCCATACTTATATCTGTTGGTTCATAGTTGGTTCTTCCGAATGTAAATGTATTTGGAACAATAAGCTTTTCCGAGGCCATTTATACTTCAGAAGAAACAACTTCTTTCGAGTCTTCTGCAAGTTTTCATGACTTTCTTTTTCAGAAGACATTGCCTTGGATCTTCTAAGTGTGAATACTTTGGAAGAGGAACTTCTTAGTCTCGGAAGACTTAGTTCTGTCTTCGGAAGTTCTTAGTCTTGGAAGACTTAGTTTTCCTTCGGAAGCTCTTTATACTTTAAGCTTCGGAAGATCTTCAACTTGCCTTTGGAAGATTTGCTTTAGCTTTGGAAGACTTCTTCAATTGTACTTCAAAATTCTTCTAAGTGTTGTTTTGGTTGCACCAGCCTCATATGATCCAACAAAAACACAATTGCTTTGAGAGTTAATTGATTTGCAAGTGTATAGAGCTAAACGAATGAATTTGAGTGCTTTTCAGGAGTTATAATGGAAGCCAGAAGGTCACTAAGTGTGACATTTGGTAATTTTCCGTTACCAAACTTTGTTAGTTCCGTTTGGTCTTGCATACACGTGTCGTGAGCTCACACTAGTTATCGTTGAACATTGGTGACTTAATAACAATTATCTATGATAAACAAATAATGATCTAATTAATAATGTCGATTATTAATTTGTGTTTATATGATTTATAGATTTTGAATGCTATTTGTGAATTTTACTTGATAACGTGACTACGTCTAATATATATATTTCATGAGTTTTGTTATTAGTTGGAAATGTATATGATTATTATTATTGACTTATAATACTTGTATTTTGTAGTTAAAGATGTTAAAAAAATGCTAAAAATATTAACTTTTACAAAAAAGTGATTAAGGAGGGTTTATTTTGAAATTACCATTTAATTTAATATTACCAAAATTAAACAAACCCTAGCCCCTATACCCCCTTCATTTAGCCAAACCCCCTTCCCCACTTATTCCTTTCGAATTTGATCAAGAACAAGCAACATCTATCGATTTTGATTAGTTCCAAGTGATTCCAACATGTAGCAAGCATCAATTCTTGATTTTACGTGATTAAAGGTTAGATTTTCATTGTTCTTGGTGTATGATGAACCCTAATTTGAAATTAGTGATGACAAGATGAAATTGATGATGATTTGATGATGATATGATGTTAGTCATGTTATATGAATGATCATCTATGTTGATTGTGCAAGAAATCCGTGGTTTTGTCATCTAGTTTATATATTGCCTAAAGTGGAAACTTTTCTTCATAAGAATTCTTGTTTTGATGAATTGTTGATGTTAAATAGGTGATTATGATTGCTATGAACTAGATTAGATATGTTATTGATGAAATTGGGTTGAAAATTGGTGAAAGGATAGACTTTGTTTGTTACTTTCCTGAAAGGGGAACTTTAAACGCTTTACTTTTGTAACATGTGTTTAGTAAGACATAGTGTAATATACCATAGAAAGCCCTCACACTTTCGGATCATTAATTAAGGAATCTAGCGAGAAATTGTTGGATCAAGTAGAAGGCTGGTGCAAACAAAACCAAATCACTTAGACTATTTTGGTGCATCTAATAAAGGACTTCCAAAGCTAAGTGTGGAACATACGAAGGAAAAAGAGTTCGTCCGAGGAAAGTGTAATATCAACTTCCGAAGAGACACTCTTCTTCCGGAGACAAAGTATTCACTTCCGAAGATCAAGACTTAAAAAGATCAGAAGACAACTTCGGAAGTATGAAGAAAATAAGAAGTCCTCAAGCCTCGGAAGAAGTAGCCTCTTCCGAAGTATAGGTGGCTTCGGAAGAACTTGTTCTTCCGAAGCCAACTAACCTTCGGAAGACACTACTATGAACCAGTGGACATAAGTATGGTCCTCCTGACACTCTGCTGCAGACCTCTGATATACCGCATGGCATTTTCTCAAAAGCCATGTAGTTGACCATACTTTATTCCACTGTTCACCTTTATTAGTTAGTACAGTTACTAACTTTAGTTAGTAACAAAAGGTAAGTCATGGACATGTCATGACTACCAAATCTTAGATATTTCTTTATCTAAGATATCTTAACTCTAGCATTGTAGTATATGCTTTAGTCATAGGTTCCCAGCTGGTATCAAAGTATAACCGGCTGTAGGTAGTAGTATATATAGTTTCTCATTGTAACTCATGAACATAAGCTTGTAAGAGTCTTGTAACACTTTGAGTTGAGAAGTAATATATACAAGTACCTTGAAAATTATATCTTTGTTCTCTTTGTTACTTAGTATATTATTATCAGCTCTTAGAAAAGACTCTGCTTCATCTGATCCGAGTGTAGTATAAGTGAGTTTGAGAGAAAAACCAAGTTTAATTGACAAAACCGATCCTGCAATTGGTATCAGAGCTTCTTAGGCTCTTGATTGTGAGATCTTACCATCCTAATAAACCTATTTTTCACTCCTCATTACACCACACTCTAAATGGCCCTCAACAAGTCTGAAGTAGAAATAGGGACGATGACTAAAGCACCCATCATCACCCCTGAAAACTTCAGGTCATGGAGCAGACGCATGGAAGGCTTCATCAAATATCAAGATAGCAAGATGTGGCAGTCTATTGTCAATGGCCCGTATAAACCCAAGGTGGCTGCACCCGGAGGAAACGGTGCCATGATAGAGAAAGCCGTTGAAGATTACTCTGATAAAGACTGGAAGAGGATGGACATTGATAGCAATGCAATCACTATTCTTATGACTGCAATATCAAACTCCATTATGGTGGGGTTTGAGCATTGCAAGTCAGCCAAAGAACTGTTTGATGCACTTGCTCAGATGTACTCTTGTTCTAATGACTCCAAGAAGGACTCACTAAAGCAGCAGTTTGAGAACTTCACCTACATTGATGGAGAGACTCTCAGCCAGCAATATTTTAGGTACATGGATCTTATTTCTTCCCTTCAGTTTGTGGGAATCACTCCTGAACTTAGAGACCTCACTAGAAAGTTCATGAGTGCATTCCCTAATGTGTGGACGTTCTACTGTGTCTCTATCAAGAGAACAGAAAAACTGAACACTCTCAGCATGACCGAACTCTATAGGATTCTTGATGGATACCATTTGGAGATGGAAAGCAAAAAGGGTCATCAGACAAGCAGATCCTCGAGTCTTCCTACTAGCAATGCTTTGATGGTTGCTGAAGGCTCAGGATCCTCCCAACCTCAACAGTTCCTAACATACAACCAGCAGACATCCTGTTCTTCTAGACCATACATTATATTTCCTGAGACTCCACGGTCTCAACAGGCTCAACATAGTTCTTTTGAGGACAACTGTGCCTTTGTCCCTGGAAGTGGACACTCGTGTGACCATCAATACTGTTTTGATGATCTAGAGTGCTTCAGTCCAGATGATGTGGAATATGTGGACATAGTCCAACAAATGGCTCTCTTAACCTATAGAGCAAAAAAGTTCTTCAAGAGAACTGGAAGGCAATTCCCTCAAAACCCAACCAACAGGAAATTTGGGTTTGACAAAACTAAGGCCAAATGTTACAACTGTAACTAACTTGGTCATTTTGCAAGAGAATGCAAGGCTCCCAAGTCAAATCCGGGAATTCCACAAGCCTCCACACATCCTTCTGCATCAAAGCACACTGGAAAGTCAACAGAGACAGCCGCAATGGCTCAAGAAGTTAACTGGAGCTTTATGGTGCAGGATGTGACTACTGCTCAAGCACTCATGGCTGGAATAGATGACAATAAGGTATATGAACATCTTTGTACTCCTGTATGTATTGCTAAGGTTAAGTTGTATCAGGACTACAATATGGAGATTAAATCTGATATTGAGTCTCTAAATGTTTTAAAATCTGATTTTAAAAGGGCTGAATCTGACTATCAAAGAAAAATTAAGGAGTTGGAGAAAATTGTGTCCTTATTAAAACACGAACATTCAAACTATAAGACTCAAATAAAGGATTTAATATCCAAATTGTCTGAGGCTAAAGCCCAGCTTGTCACTGCTGAGGCTCAAGCTAGGAAGTATGCTATTTCTGAGAAGAAATTCTAAGCTATTATTGCATCATCCTCCCACTCCAAAGTTTGTTATCAAAACAAAGGAGGTTTGGGGACCAATGAAATTGCTCCACCACACTCTTATGAGTCCATAAGACAACCAAGGTGTGCTACTAAAGAGAAGGAGGTCCCATCTGTTGATCCTTCTTCACCTGAGTTGAAGAATGATGCAATAATAGAGAACACCACAGGGAAGGAACAGGTAAATCAACCTACTCCTACCAGTGATGATCAAATCCTGACTACCAAAGCCAGAAGAAGCAGAGCCAAAGTAGCAAGAAGAACTACAAAGAAAGTGGCTGAGTCTAAGCTGATGATTGACCCAAAACAAATGGGTGTATTCATCTCAGCTGGATTCCAGGTGGTAGGTAACTCTGATTCAGGAAAAGAGTGTAATACCAGCACTCCTGTCCTACCAAAGGATCAGAGGTTAAAGGGAAAGGTTACTGGTGAAGAAAAAAAGAACAAGAAATGGCAATCCTCAAGTTCCCAGAAGATTAACATTGCATGCATAATGTGTGGACTATAAAACCACATGGCCAAAGATTGCTACTACAATCCTACTAGCACACATTATGCAAATAATGTCAAAAGAGAAGGAGTCAGGGAAGGTTTCTTGTTTGGACCTTATCAAATGGTCCAAATCATGAAAAAGGGAAAGCTGGGTTCCGAAGCAAGGTTGCTTTCAGAAGAAAGTCATTCTTCCGAAGGGAAAATAGCTTCGGAAGCTAAAGCTGCTAAAAATCAAAACAACAAAAGAATTCCCTTGAATCCATCCCAGAAGAAGACTACTTCGGAAGAAAAGGTGGTGAAGGCTTCTTCCGAAAAGAAAGAAGCTTTGGAAGAATGTCATGCTATAAAAGCTTCAACAAGCTCATCTTCTATGATCAACCAAAGGATGGATTGGAAGATCAAGACAGATACTGCAGCCCAAACCTCTTCTTCAACAACATCCATTGAACCCTCATGCTTAACTTTTGGTTCAATCATGACAATATCATTGGATGAACCCAAGACCAACAAGGCTTGGGTTTCCAATCAAAACTAATTATCTCATCTTATATGCAGGAATATCCATATGACAAAATAACAATGTTTGGATTGTTGATAGTGGATGCTCCAGGCACATGACAGGGAACAGATCTCTCCTTCAACAATTTCAACATTATGATGGAGGTCCTATCCAGTTTGGAGGTGAGGCCGGAGGATATATTTCTGGCAGAGGGAGTATATCCAATGGAAAATTAAACGTTAACAAAGTTCACTTTGTCAAACAGCTTGAACACAATCTATTAAGTGTTTCTCAATTTTGTGATCAAAAGCATCATATGCTTTTCATAGAACATGAGTGCATTATCCTCAAACCTGGGATGATAATTCCTAAGGAATTGGTGCTTCTTAGATCTCCCAGGAAAGGGGATATGTACAAGCTAGATATGAACAAAGCTTCCCCACTGGGTGAAGTATCATGCTTTCTTTCTAAAGCAAATAGTGATGAGTCAACTCTTTGGCATAAACGTATGTGTCATGTAAATTTTAAGACAGTGGATAAATTGGCTAAAAATAAATTGGTACATGGTATGCCTAAAAAGGAGTTTTTCTGTAAAGACAACTATGTTGCTTGTCTGAAAGGGAAGAAACATAGGGCATCTCACAAATCCGAAGAAGTTAACTCTATTACTACTCCATTACACTTATTGCACATTGATCTTTTCGGACCCACAAGTATAATGAGCATTGGAAGGAAATCATATTGCCTTGTGATAGTAGATGATTTTACTAGATTTACTTGGGCGTTCTTCTTAAAAACTAAAGATGAAACTACTGAAACTCTAAAATCTTTTATTCTTAAGATAGAAAATCAGATTGATCACAAGGTAAAAATAATTAGAACTGATCAAGGGACTGAGTTAAAAATCATGTTCTTGACTTATTTTGTAACTCAAAAGGGATTGCCAGAAAATATAGTGCTTCTAGAACTCCTCAACAAAATGGTGTTGCTAAGAGGAGTAACAGGACACTTATTGAGGCTGCAAGAACCATGTTAGCTAACTCAAAGCTGCCTCTAACTTTCTGGGCAGAGGCAGTCAGCACTGCATGCTATGTGCAGAACAGAGTTATCATTATCAAGCCCCATGGAAAAACCCCTTATGAGATATGGAACAAGAGGCCACCGTTCATTGGCTTTCTAAGGTCCTTTGACAGCAGGTGTACCATACTTAACACAAAAGACAATTTAGCAAAGTTTGCTAAAAAGTTAGATGATGCTATCTTTGTTGGATACTCTTCAAGCTCCAAAGCTTATAGAGTATACAACATTAAGAATTAACAATTTGAGGAATCGTCCAATATAGTTGTAAATGAGCACACTCCTTGTGTTAGGGGGAATGGCCCTGGTCATATTTTTGACTTAGAATTGTTTCCAAACAAAATGTGGGGGAAAGACCGTGGAAACGGCCTCCCCACAAAATGTGGGGGAAAGACCGCGTACATCTTCCCTTAAATGGGACGGACCCTCCCTGGACCCTGCGAAAACGCGGGAGCTCTTTGCAGCACCAGGTACGCCCTTTTAATTGTTTCCAAACTATTTTAAACCATCTTATGAGAATGTTTTAGCTGGAACAGGTGCTCAAAATGAATCTGATGCTAACCAACTGTTTGAGCTGCCCAGACCTTTTCCAAATTCTCCAAGGGATACAAATAATCAAGATTTCACCATTGACAGATTAGATAGTATAACCATCTCAAGGAATAGTGAAGCTTCAACCAGTGATCCACTTACTAATCCTCAAAATTCATCAGGTGACACTGTACAACACCAAGCTGATAGAAGTAGTATCTTGAAGGAACAGGCAACTGTTGATGCTACTCCACGGTCAACAAATGATGATGTTTCTCATTCATTCAATCAGTCCTCATTGAATGAGTTTGAAACAGCAACTGGATGAAGTGTTCTAGCTCCTGAGCAAAATATGTCTAATATGGATTTATCTTTGCAACTAGAAGTGATTCCTCGACTAAGGATTCATAACACTCATCTAGATGAAAATATCACAGAGGATGCCACAGAAGGTGTGAGAACAAGAGGACAGACTCATCATGGGAATGTCTGCTTGTACTCCTAGTTCAGGTCTCAAATAGAACCCAAGAAGGTAGAAGATGCCTTGAAAGATAGCAGCTGGATTGAATCGATGCAAGAGGAGCTGCTTCAATTCAAAAGACAAAAGGTTTGGAACCTATGTCCGCTACCATCTGGTCAAGTACCTATAGGCACTAAATAGGTATTCAAAAACAAGAAAGATGATAGAGGCTTGATTATCAAGAACAAGGCAAGACTGGTGGTTCAAGGATACACTCAAGAGGAAGGAATCGATTATACTGATGTCTTTGCACCTGTTGCAAGACTTGAGGCAGTTAGGATCTTCCTTGCTTATGTTGCATCCAAGAATTTCACTGTCTGCTAACTTGATGTCAAGTGTGCTTTTCTATATGGGGATATAGATAAAGAAGTCTACGTGTGCCAGCCTCCAGGATTTGAAGACCCACAGCACCCCAACTATGCGTGCAAATTGGATAAAGCTCTATATGGGCTGCACCAAGTACCTAGGCTGTGGCATGAGACTTTGTCTTAATTTCTCCTGAAAAATGGTTACACCAGAGGTACCATTGATAAGACTCTTTTTATAAAGAAGTCTGGAAAGGACATCCTGCTTGTTCAAGTCTATGTCGATGACATTATATTTGGCTCCTCAAATGACCAAATATGTAAAGACTTTGAAAGCATCATGAAGAAGAAGTTTGAGATGAGTTCCATGGGAAAAATGAACTTTTTCCTTGGAATTCAGGTGAAACAATTGAAAGAAGGGTTTTTCATCAATCAATCTAAGTATGTCAATGACATCCTAGAAAGATTTGACATGAAAGACTGTAAGCCAGCCAACACACCCATACCCAGAAACCATAACCTCTGTCCTGACTCTAAGGGGGAGGATACTGATCAACATCAGTATAGGGCAATTATTGGTTCTCTGATTTATCTCACAATAAGTAGACCTGATATCATGTTTGCAACTTGCATTTGTGCAAGATATCAGGCTGCTCTAAAGGTGTCTCACCTAGCTGTTGCCAAAAGGATCCTCAGATACCTCAAAGGAGCACCTAAACTAGGTGTCTGGTATCCAAGGAACAACAATTTCAATCTCTATGGATACTCTGACAGTGACTATGGTGGCTGTAACATTGACAGGAAATCAACATCAGGGGGATGTCAATTTCTTGGTGGAAGGATCATTTCATGGCAATGCAAAAAGCAATCATGTGTCTTTACATCAAGTGTTGAAGCTGAATACATTGCTGCTGCAAGTTGCTGTGCTCAGCTGCTATGGATTCAGAACTAGATATTAGACTATGGATTTAACTTTATGAGCACTCCTATCCACATTGACAACAATAGTGCTATCTCTATCATCGAAAACCCTGTGAAGCACTCCAAGACAAAGCATATTGATATCAGGTATCATTTTATTAGAGATATTCATGAGAAAAATCTAATTAAGCTAATCAAAGTTGACTCAAATGAACAATATGCTGACTTGTTCACCAAAGATTTTGATGAACAGAGATTTAAGTATCTCATTATAGCCATTGGGATGATAAACATTGATTAGTCTACCTCTATTAGAAAACCTTTTAGAAAATGTAATGTCATATGTCAATACAATCTAAGCCCTGTTACAAAAGGTCTCTCTCGGAAATTTTCACCAAGTCTAAATTCTTCCGAAGAGGAATTAACTCTCGGAAGATATTTTCATATCTTCCGAAGCAAATTCCTCCCAGGATAATTTTTCTTCTCGTAAGAATTTTTAGTCTTGGGAAAAGAGATTGATTACACATCAGATCTACTTCCGAAGCTTATTAAAATTCTTCATTTTAAAAGCAATCTTTACTCTCGAAAATAGAATTTACTCTCGGAAATAGTATTTACTCTAGGAAATAGAATTCTACCTTCGGAAGTAAGAAGTTGCCTTCGGGAGATAAATTACCTTCGGAAATGATTTATACTCTGAAGAAAGACTTTACTGTGTAACAGAAATCTTTTGGGCCCCACTCTGTAAAATTTAAACATTTTGTTAATGATGTCGAATTATTTAAATAAAAACTAACCTTACTGCCTCATTTTCATCCTCTTGCCAAAATATTATTGCCCCAAAAATTTCTCTCGTCTTCAATTTACCCAAGCTCAAACTCATCTTCCCATAACTTTCTCCAATGGCACTTAACCCTCAGCACAATCAAGTAGCATTTCTTGATTCTTCAAGAGATGCTGACTTGTCTGATATCATTTCTTTTCTTACCTAATCATCTTATTATACCGCTTTGACTGTTAACCCTACTGTTTATTCAAATCATATGGTGGAATTCTGGGAAAATGGTCAAATTGAAACCTTGAATGGGGATCGAGTAATAAGATCCAGCATCTATGGCCAGGAGTTAGTCATTACTGAACAACTCATCAGGGAGCATCTCGAGCTTCATGATGAAGGTGCACCCACAGAGTTCCCCAAAGCAGATTTGGACAACACTTACATCCAAATGGGATATGGTGGAGATTTTGGCAGGTCTACAGTTTACAAGTTTAATTTCTCTTACAACTGGAAGTTCCTGTTGCATGTCGTTCTTCACTGCTTATCCAACAAATCTAGGGGTTGGGATCAAATCCCATACGAACTAGGGTGCCTGGTTCATGGAATGGTAAGAGGACTTCGCTTCAACTATTCAAGATTTGTGTTGACCAATCTTATGGGAAACCTTCAGCGGGAGACGTTCTTTATGTATCCCAGGTTTCTTCAGCACATAATCAACTGTGAGCTGGAACAGAGTCAGCTTGTCTGTGCAGCTGCTCTGACTGTTCCTCAAATAAGGCCGACCATCTTTAAAATTTTGAAGAAAGTGTCCACCAATTGTTGGGTTTGTCGGACACATCATTAAAGTAGTTTAACCATTTAAACATGAAAACGCAGCGGAATAAAACCTCAATATCATGTTTTATAAACTGAAAATTAAGGCACATAACTTAATATCAACAAACCCAAGAACATAGGATCATTTATATGTGTATGAACTAGCTATCAAAAGAAATAACAACCCAAAACAACACATACAAACTACCTTTGTAGAGCTGCTGAAAAACGTGTGATATGAGGAAGAGAATGATGTTCTTGAATGACCAAAACACCAAGGAGAGGTGTCCTCAAGCTACCATACCCTCAAGCATCAAGCAAGAACCCTTTTGCTAGGATTTTGGACACCAAAAAAGACCAAGGAGGGCTGCAAATCTGATTTTTAGCCTTGAGTTTCTTCAAGAAAATAGAGAGAAAACTTGTTCTTCTTGGTGTTTTTGCATGTATGAGAGAGAGAGAGGCTGAGTGTGTGTTTCCAAGAGTAACTAGTACCAAGACAAAAGGAACCCCACTCTATACAAGGGGGCGGCCGAATGGTAGTTTTAAAAGGGTTTTCCCCCCTAAAATTTTGTCAACAATTAATTTAACTAGTCTTTTGTTAAGTTATAAAATTAACCTTTTAATTTTATAACTCATACACATTTTTTTATTTGATGTTACTTTACCAATTTAAATAACATTACAAATAATACCCTTGAACAAAATATCCCTATAAGTTGTTCTATCTCATATGCAACTTATTTAGAAAACCCATTTTCTAAATTGGTGTAATTATTTAATTGCATGATCATATTATCAATTAAATATTTATTGGTGTTTGCTAAACTTGTTATTGGGTATGACCCGACATGGATCATGGTGTACTAACCACATCAATTTTCTATGTGTCTTGGGCATAAAGAATCCGACAATCTCCCACTTGCACAAGATTCATAGAAGATTGATGCAAGCAGTAAATACCACCTAACAATGGTTTACTACCCTTAATACGCACGACTAAAAGCCATTCAATTACATCATCTCCTTCAAGCATACAACTTGAAAAGATTTAGGTGAATCAATCATTTATCCTTTTGTTACAGATGTCATGTTAAATCCAAGGACATAGAATGATCATCCCTTGTTGATTTAACTTAATCAGGCCTTAGACATCTTGCTCTCAACGAATAAGAGGAACAAATTCCATCTTGACTACATACGTTTCTCACAATCACCTCGTGTTATACCTAAACATAGCCTTATGTACTGTCCATTATTTTAGAGCAATGAAGAACTAGCTCAAGGTATAACACATTAGTGAATATCAAAACCCAATATGTATCTCAGGTCGGAGGATACCAAATGATATTCGCCTTTACTCAAATTTACTTATGATCAATCTAGAAAGTTCCATGTCATAAAATTTGAGACGCGGGTCAGTCCAATATTCGTATCCTACAAATATCAATGAACTTTGGCAACAACCAATTGCTCTATATTCATGCCTAATGAATATCCACCAATCCATGTTCATAATAGTCTTACGTTCATATTTGCTCCCACAAACATGACCGACTACGGACATTTAGAATAATAAAATATTCATGGACGTATACATGCTAAAATGAACATAACTCAGAATATCACAGATATATGAAAGAGCTAAAATATTACATTGTTCTAAACTTTAAATACTAAACAGATCAATTCCAATGACTAGAATATCAAAGCCCTAAGGCACAAGTATGATTTTCATGCTTTGCCCCTTTCAAGGAGCTTTGTGAGTGGATCCACAATGTTTTGATCGGTGTGAACTTTACGAATACATATCTTTCCCTTTTCAACTTCATCCCTTACGTAGTTGAATCTCCGCTCAATGTGTCTAGTCTTTTGATGTGCACGGGGTTCCTTGATTTGTGCAATCGCACCCTCGTTATCACAAAAGATTTTTAAGGAGTCTTGAATGGTAGAGACCACCCCTAGATCGGTGATAAATTTCTTTATCCATGCAGCTTCCTGAGCTGCTAATGAGGCGGCTATGTATTCGGATTCTGTAGTGGACAATGCTACCACGTCTTGTTTTGAACTCTTCCAGGACACTGCTCCTCCATTCATAATGAAGACATGCCCTGATTGTGATCGAGAATCATCTCGATCAGTTTGGAAACTCACATCCGTGTAACCCTTTACAACGAGTTCCTCTTCATCAGATCCGTATATTAGAAACATATCCTTAGTCCTCCTAAGGTATTTCAATATAATTTTAACAGCCATACAATGGCTATTACCAGGATTCTGCTGATATCTGCTTGTCATGCTTAACGCGCATGACACGTCCGGTCTAGTGCATATCATTGCATACATGATGGATCCTATAGCAGACGCATATGGGATGTCCTTCATTCGATCTTGCTCATCCTTTGATCTTGGACATTGAGATGTACGCAATATTGTCCCTCTTTGAATAGGTACCATACCTTTCTTAGAGTTTTCCATTTGAACCTTTTCAAGATTTTATCAATATATGCACTTTGGTTTAAACCTATCAACCGCCTCGATCTATCCCTATAGGTCTTTATTCCTAAAATATAGGCGGCTTCACCGAGATCTTTTATGGAAAAACAACTTCCAAGCCAGGTTTTAACACCTTCCATGGTTGGAATATCATTTCCAAATAGTAGTATGTTATCAACATACAATACTAAGAATGTAATTATGCTCCCACTAGCCTTCTTGTATACACAAGTCTCGTCAGCATTCTTGATGAAACCAAATCTCTTGATCTCTTCATCAAAACATTGATTCCAACTTCTCGATGCTTGTTTCAATCCATAGATTGATCTCTTTAACTTGCATACTTTATTAGGATGTTGTGGATCGACAAATCCTTCAGGCTGAACCATATGGACAGTCTCTTCGAGATGTCCATTAAGAAAAGCGGTTTTGACATCCATTTGCCAAATCTCATAGTCATAATGAGCAGCTATGGCAAACAATATCCTAATTGACTTTAGCATTGCCACAGGCGAGAAGGTTTCATCATAATCAACCCCTTAAGTTTGAGTGAAACCTTTTGCTACAAGTCTTGCCTTGTAAGTATCCAAGTTTCCATGCATATCCGTTTTCTTCTTGAAAACCCACTTGCATCCAACCAGTTTGGTGTTAAGTGGAGGGTCAACCAATTCCCAAACTTGGTTGTCATACATGGATTGCATCTCTGCGTTCATGGCTTCTAGCCATTTGTCGCAATCCGAATTGGACATCGCATCATGGTATGTAGTTGGCTTATCAGAGTCAACCACATAGCATCCATTCATGAAAAATCCATATCTTTCAGGTGGAATGCTAACTCTACCAGATCTGCGAATGTTTTGAGTGTATCGATCAACCTCTTGATCATCATCAACAACCTCCTGTTGATTGCTAGTGTCAACCAAACATGTATCGGCTTGTGGATCTTGATCCTCATCAAATTCCACTGTTCTATACGTCATTCCTTCCATAAGGAACTTGGCTTCCAAGAACTCTGCCTTTCGAGTAATAAATACCTTTTGCTCTGTTGGATCAAAGAAGTAGTATCTTATACAGTCTTTGGGATATCTAACAATTATACACTTAGTAGATCGACTTTCCAACTTGTTTTGGGTGTTTTGCTTAACATAAGCTTCACAACCCCATACTTTTAAATATGATAGCGATGGAACTCTTCCATGCCATATTTCAAAAGGTGTCGAATCCACTTTCTTGGTCGGGGCCATATTCAAAATACGAGCAGCGGAGAGTAATGCGAAACCCTAAAATGAGAGAGGTAATGAGCTTACAGCCATCATAGATCGAACATATCCAATAAGGTTTGGTTTCTCCTTTTAGACACACCATTATGTTGTGGTGTTCCAGGTGGAGTAAGTTGTGAAACGATCCCACAACTTCTTAGATGATCCTGAAAAGCGTCACTGAGGTATTCACCTCCTCTATCTGAATGAAGAACTTTGATAGATTTGTTGAGTTGATTTTCTACTTCATTCTTGAAGATTTTGAACATTTCAAAAGCTTCATATTTATGTGTCATCAAGTACACATACCTATAGCGACTGTAATCGTCAGTAAAGGTAATGAAGTATCTTTCATCATTTTTTTGTCATTGTCTTAAAAGGACCACATACATCCGAATGTATGATTCCCAATAAGTCTTTTGCCCTCTCGTTAGTACCACTAAAGGGCGACTTGGTCACCTTACCTTGTAAACAAGATTCACACTTATCAAATGAACCATTTTCATTTGTTTTCAAAAGACCATTCCTTTGAAGTGCTTGAATCCGATTCTTGTTTATGTGACCAAGTCGACAATGCCAAAGATATGAATCACTTAAACCCATTTTAAGTTTCTTGGTGTTTGTTTGGTATAATGAGTTATTAAAGGATGAATCATCATGAACCAATTCATAGATACCACTGAATGGCATAGCCTTAAAATAAAATACATCATCCATAGAAACATAAATACCATTGTTTACAAACTTTAAATCATAACCATATTGTTTTAAAAGGGAAACAGAAATTATGTTCCTAGTCAAACTAGGAGCATACAAAATATTTTTAAGAACAACTTGCAAAACCAGTTGAAAGTTTCAAAATATAATCTCCTTGGGCTTCGACATCAACTTTTGCTCCGTTGCCCATTTAGAGACTCGTGTCTCCCTTCCTAAAGTGCTTATTTCTTTTGAACCCCTGTAACAAATTGCAAATGTGAGTTCCACATCCGGTATCCAATACCCATGTGTTTGAAGAAATAACATTTAAACCAATATGAATCATGAAAGTTGTACCTAAGGTTTGCCCAGCATCCCTCTTGTTCCTCAACTATTTGAGATAGGTTGGACAATTTCTTTTCCAATGTCCTATCTTACCACACTCAAAGCATGGATCGTTCTCTGTTACCTTAGGCTTCTTAAGCTTAGGCTTTGCAGGTTCCGCTTTAGCCTTCCCTTTCCCCTTCCCTTTGACGTACCCCTTTCCTTTGGCAACATTTGCCTTGGGATCGGGGAATGGCCTTTTCTTATAGCCTCCCTCATTGATCAAGTGAACAGGTAGAACCTTTCTACCCATCCCCGCCTCAGCTGTTTTGAGCATTGCGTGAAGCTCACCAATGCTCTTGTCCCATCCGTTCATATTGTAATTCATTATGAACGTCTCAAACTTTTTAGTTAGCCCATTAAGGATCAAATCCGTGGCCAACTCCTTAGAGATGGGACAGTTAAGCCTCTCAAGGCGATCAATGTGGCTTTTCATCTTGAATACATAAGATGATACCGGTTGGGTTTCTTCCATATGACACGCGTGAAGCGCTCGAACCGTTTCGAAGCTCTCTTCCCTAGCTTGTTGAAGGAACATTTCCTTCAACTAGGTAATCATGTCATATGCCCCATGATGCTCCAAATCCATTTGGAGTTCAGGAATCATAGTTCCCAACATGAGGCAAGAAACCTGCATGGAATCCTCAGTGTACTGGAGCCAATCGTTATAGACCTCAACATCCTCGGGGTCGGGTTGGTCAGGAATGGGATCGTTAAGGACATAGGCCTTTTCTCTTGCTTGAGAACGATTCTCAAGTTTCGAAACCAGTCCATGAAATTATTGTGGTTAAGACGATCCCTCTCTAAGATAGTTCTCAGCGATAGGGTATGGACGGTCGGGGTGGTAGCGTTATTGTTTGAGGCCATTTCTACAAAATTTACAAAGTTAAAATTAGTATTTCTGAAAAAGTACATTTTAATCATTAATACCCTTTAATGTCTCATAGACAATTAATAACTAAAACCTAGAATCCAAAGTTATATTTAAATGATGGTTAGGTGACCTTTATCCCATTATTTAAATTTAACAAGGTAGTCAACATTTGACAATTTGCAACCTTTTGCAATTTCTAGCCTTATGGGATCGGTTAAACATCTTATGTTTAGTTGGCATGTAAAATCCCATCAACACCATTGTACGCCATGCTTAGGTGACCCTATGCACATGGTTTCCAATTCAATTCGTCCTACTTACACGCACGTGTGAGTTTATACATACAAGTGGTTAGGTGACCTTTATCCCACAAATACGTTAAGCCCACCTCAAACACACAAGTTCCCTAAAAGTGGTTAGGTGACCTTTATCCCACAAATAGTTCTCAAGTGATTCGAGTGTTGTGTAAAAGGATGGTGTTAAACTTGTTTCCAAAGGGATTTTTATTTTTCATTAATTCTAGTTTTGAAAACTCTATGTACCTTGTATTTGCATGCTTTCAAAAACATGGTACCCTATGGTTCTCTTTTTAGTAGAACCCTTTTTATTAAAATCATTAATCCTTTTAATAACCTTTTATTAATCACTTAATGATTAGGAATCATAAATTTTCAGCTTGTATTGTTTGTTAATTAGTTTGTAATGCACATCCAAATATCAAACAACCATCATATAACAAACAACCAAACAAGCATAATCATTCAAACATAAGTGCATAACCATAGCAACTAAGTTGACTACACTTGTTTGCCATCACAAGTGTTGTCATAAGGTCTTTCCTAAGGGTTAATAATGGCACATCATATGTGTCCATGAACTCCCACTTGAATCCATATCCAAAACTTCAAGTGTCCATGTCTTTTGTGTCCTTCTTTGGGTCTTCTTCTTGTGCATCTTCTTTAACAAAATTATATCCTAATACAATTTTATAATAAAATAAATGCACCTAATCTATTTATTACATAACCAAATGAATAAATAAATTACAACCCAAAATACAAACATAAATATTACAACCCTTTCAAGACAAAACCAACATAACAAAATCATAATCAACCAAAACCAAATTAACACAAGGTCAAGGCTAGGTTATGCACCAATATGAAAACAACATATACAACATTCAAGAACCAAAATAAAAACCCATTTAACCCTAAATTTTCAGCCAACATAAACCAAGAATTTAGGGTTTTTGTCCAAACAACACAATCAACCATTTGATACATATCTTTCAAGGTTTAATCATAAGCATGTAAGATATAACTTTGAAAGATAGGGATTCATAATATCATCATAAAAAAGCCCCTAAAAGGTTGTTAAAGTCCCATAAAACCAATTTCATAAGGACAAAAGAAGCTAGTCATCCACATATCCGGCTCTAGATGCCAATGTTGGGTTTATTGGACACATTATCAAAGTAGTTTAACCATTTAAACATGAAAACGCAGCGGAATAAAACCTCAATATCATGTTTTATAAACTGAAAATTAAGGAACATAACTTAATATCAACAAACCCAAGAACATAGGATCATTTATATGTGTATGAACTAGCTATCAAAAGAAATAACAACCCAAAACAACACATACAAACTACCTTTGTAGAGCTGCTGAAAAACATGTGATATGAGGAAGAGAATGATGTTCTTGAACGACCAAAACACCAAGGAGAGGTGTCCTCAAGCTACCATACTCTCAAGCATCAAGCAAGCACCCTTTTACTAGGATTTTGGACACCAAAAACGACCAAGGAGGGCTGCACATCCGATTTTCAGCCTTGAGTTTCTTCAAGAAAATAGAGAGAAAACTTGTTCTTCTTGGTCTTTTTGGATGTATGAGAGAGAGAGAGGTTGAGTGTGTGTTTTCAAGAGTAACTAGTACCAAGACAAAAGAAACCCCACTCTATACAAGGGGCGGCCAAATGGTGGTTTTAAAAGGGTTTTCCCCCCTAAAATTTTGTCAACAATTTATTTAACTAGTCTTTTGTTAAGTTATAAAATTAACCTTTTAATTTTATAACTCATACACACTTTGTTATTTGATGTGACTTAACCAATTTGAATAACATTACAAATAATACCCTTGAACAAAATATCCCTATAAGTTGTTATATCTCATATGCAACTTATTTAGAAAACCTATTTTCTAAATTGGTGTAATTATTTACTTGCATGATCATATCATCAATTAAATATTTATTGGTGTTTGCTAAACTTGTTATTGGGTATGACCCGACTTGGATCATGACGTACTAACCACATCAATGTTCTATGTGTCTTGGGCATAAAGAATCCAACACCAATTTCACCGGAACACATACTGCTTTGCTTCCAGGTATGGCTGAGCTAATAGCTCCTGGTGACATCCCTGTTAACCCCACAGGTGATGAACCCACACCAGCAACTACCCTCACACTGCCAATGCTTCCTTCTCACCCCATCAAAATCACATATCAAAGACGCCCTAAACGAACCCTTGTTCAATCTACTATGATTGAACAAGCCCCTCCTATTCAATCCAAAAAGACTAGAGTGGACCAATGGGCTCCCACTCAGTCAAAGGTCTTATCATCCTTCACTATTGACCTCAATATGGGTTTTGAGTCTCCTCAGTTTCAAACCCATGAGCCTGACACCCAAGCTGACAGCCCTCAGAGTGAGTCTCTATACTCCTCTGAGAAGCCACAAAGGGACAGCCCCACTATAGGCTCAATGCCTTTAGACATTGACCAAGGTCCCAGGTCACTAGATTTAACTTCTCTATCCTTTACTGACGTTCTGTTGAAAACTGATGAAGAGATTACGTCTCTTCATGGCAATGAAGTTGATCCACAACACTCTTTTAAGGATCAAAAGAGCCTCGAGAGACCTCTTATCTCTAGCCCCCATCAGCACGCCTTTACTGAGGTGAGTCCCACTGATGTGGAGGGGACTCATGTAGATTCAGCTGCCACTACTGAAAGTGCCTCAATGGACCTTCAGGACAGTGGTAACATCTCTGATACTGAATCTACGGCAACCATACCTATTGATGACTCTGAAAGAGACATCATTAAGCAAGGGAAACCAGGGTGCCAAGAAACCATATCTAGTGGTAAGGCTGAACATACTAGGTATGTTACCTCATCTCCTTATGATTCTTCAAAAGAAGATGAGGGAAGACTGTAACTCACCCTTAAAGACCTACTGTCTAAAGTCTCAATCCTTGAATCAAAGGTTAGGACTTTAGAGGATAGGTCTGCCACTCAGCAACTTGAGATTGACAGTCTCAAGGCTCAACTAGCTAAGAAACAGATTAAGAGATCTGTTAGGCACGTACCTATTCAGGTCTCCTTGGACTCTTCCTCTAGCTTATCTAGCTCTTAAGATGATGCTACCAAAAAGGGGGAGAGTGTTAAGAGACAACAATTAAGGAACCACAGAGCCAAACTTCAACTTCTACTTATTCGGCTCCCACTACAACTATCTTTCCTAAGCCATCTCAAGTCATACTGCAAATAGACCCAAGGATGCTCAGAGATCTCTATATACTCTTTTTCAAATTTCTATTGAGATCTTCTGTAGATCAGCCTAGCCCTGATATGGCTATGATATACTTTGGAGCTGTAGAGCTTCAGAGGCTAAGTGCACCTTCTACCACTAAGGAAGAAGTTGGTCAACCTAAGGTCCAAATGGAACCTGAGATTAAATTCAAATGAGAAATGTGGACTGATGGCCCAGTAACTGAAACAGTTGGTACAGATTGTGCACTCCCTCAAATTTCCGAAGCTAAAGTCAAAGCCTCGGAAGAACAATTTGAGTTTTCCGAAGCTGAGATGGAAGCTATGGAAGGACTGTCTTCTTTGTCCAAGGATCTAATCATCAAAGATGCAATTCTTGATCTAACATCTAAGGTGAATAGTGAGGACTTTCTTAACCATCCCTTAGCTCAGACAACTTCACTACCTCCATCTTAATCTGAACCCTCCATTCAAGAACCACCAAAGTCAAGAACTTCCAAAGATGATAAAGGAAAGAAGAAAATGACTGCGGAAGAGCTTGAGGAGGAGGAGAAGATTGAAAAACTTAAATGAAAAGGTAGACTTCCAACTGAGAAGTTGCTAACTACCAGTTCCAAAGCAGCTGCCGGCAACTAGGAGGAAGTCAATAACAAAAAGAGAGTAGAGATCATTGATAGGCTCATCATGCTTGGAGCTGCCAACAAAGACATACTCCTGCTACCATTAGAGGAGTTAGTAGAGCTAGAAAAGGCAACCAGACTGCAATTGAACAAAAGGAAGAAGCAGCATGGTTGGCCTTAGAGGAGGAAAGAGAAAGAAAATAGAGGGAAGCTGATCTGCAGCTCCAGAGGGAAAGGATATCTTTCCTAACCTCCAGAGGTTTCTCTCTTCAAGAACTCTCCACATAATAATGATACGATCCTATGGTTCTTCAACAAAGAGCCGGATCAAATGGAGAAAGAGAGAAAGAAAGCTACAAGAGAAAGGTTGAAGGAGAAGAAGAAGAAGAAGCTAGGTTCACTGCTGCCAAGAAGATAGGTGAAAAAGCATGGATGAAAGAATATCTCCGGGCTCATGGCTTCTTGGCAGGCAGATGGGACCTATGTCTGAAAAGACACTCCAACGAATTGTTAGCGACATCAAGGCTGACATTCGTATGGGAAAAAGGAAAGAGATGTATAGAAAGGTATAGGGGATGATCTTCAAACCAACCACTCAACCTCAACCTGAACCAATTCCCTCACCTTTCGCCATCAAACCTGAACCCTACACACTTGAGCCTACACTAGTATCCATACCAGCTTCCTCACCACAACCACCCAAACTACCCGTCCTCCAATCCAAAACACTCACTAGAACCACAACACCACATCCTACCCAACAAACTTCCAAACCATCCCCTCAGCCTTCTAAACATCTCTCCTTAGAAGAGTTTAAGGCAATCAAGATGAAGCTGATCAACTGCACAAGCCTGAGCGACATCTCTTGTGAGGAAGACTCTGTCAAAATAACTTATATTGATGGATCTTCATGTTCCCTCATTAGAGATCAATTCCTTGATCTGCCTAGAGGAACACTGGACCAAGCTTCTATACTTCTTGGTCTTAACTCTGATTCCTTAAACGATGAAGAGAATAAGCTAAGAAGAAAGTTGGTGACTCTACTGGATACAAGGAGAGGGAACAAGATTCCTATTCAACCCCTCGTGCCTAGAAAGAAAATCATCCAGTGGAGTTTGATAAAGCCTCTTACAACTTTGTTATGGAGAGAGAGAATGGAGAGAGCAATAGGCTGAATGCCTCCTTTCTGCTACACTCCAGCAGATTCGACATTGCTGAGTTAGCAGAGAAACCATTCTCCAATCCCTCTAGCTTCAAAACTGTTGCTCACATCAGAAGTCATCGTAGCAGCCTTCATCTTGCTGAGCTAACCGTAAAAGCAAAGATCGAAGAGGAGCTGAAGCTGAGAGAGAAGGAAGCCAAGGAGAGGTCAACCACCATAGGCAAAGTGTTTCTACAGATGATGGAAGGCCCTGAATTGGAACCAATAGTTAGATGGGATTATGACTATAGGTCCCATCAACTAACTCTTTTTAGAGGGACCCAAAAGAGGGTGCATATCATTCAAAGAGACAGACTGGATCTCCTGTCCACGAATGATTTGTACAAGCTTCTTAGCACCACTTCCAGGAAGAACAAAGAAACTGATAAGTATATGCTTTCCCTGGTGCTGAAAGTTTTGAGAAGTAGGAACAAGTGAAGTTTTGGTAGCATCAGCCTAGGGGGAGTTTGTTGGATCAAGAAGAAGGCTGGTGCAACCAAAACCAAATCACTTAGACTATTTTGGTGCATCTAATAAAGGACTTCCAAAGCTAAGTATGGAACTTCCGAAGGAAAAAGAGTTCTTCCGAGGAAAGTGTAATATCAACTTCCGAAGAGAAACTCTTCTTCCGGAGACAAAGTATTCACTTTCGAAGACCAAGACTTAGAAGAAAAGATCAGAAGACAACTTTCGAAGTATGAAGAAAATAAGAAGTCCTCAAGCCTCGGAAGAAGTAGCCTCTTCCTAAGTATAGGTGGCTTCAGAAGAACTTGTTCTTCCGAAGCCAACTAACCTTCGGAAGACACTACTATGAACCAGTGGACATAAGTATGGTCCTCCTGACACTCTGCTGCAGACCTCTGAAATACTGCATGGCGTTTTCTCAAAAGCCATGTAGTTGACCAACTTTATTCCACTGTTCACCTTTATTAGTTAGTACAGTTACTAACTTTAGTTAGTAACAAAAGGTAAGTCATGGACATGTCATGACTACCATATCTTAGATAATACTTTATCTAAGATACCTTAACTCTAGCATTGTAGTATATGCTTTATTCATAGGTTCCCAGCTGGTATCAAAGTATAACCGGCTGTAGGTAGTAGTATATATAGTTTCTCATTGTAACTCATGAACATAAGCTTGTAAGAGTCTTGTAACACTTTGAGTTAAGAAGTAATATATACAAGTACCTTGAAAATTATATCTTTGTGCTCTTTGTTACTTAGTATATTATTATCAGCTCTTAGAAATGACTCTGCTTCATCTGATCCGAGTGTAGTATAAGTGAGTTTGAGAGAAAACCAAGTTTAATTGACAAAACCAATCCTGCAGAAATCTTGGGTAGTACTACTGGGTCTAATAAGCCCCACCCGTGTGACCAGATTTCAACAGGTGTAATATTATCCTAAACTACTAATAGCGTCACGACCTGGTATGTCATGGCGGGAGGCAAACAGACAAACATAGCCAGCTTCGATCGCAAAATTACTAGTGTATCTTTACTAATGAAATTAGACTAGCTATGTATTTCAATGTACTTGTTTATATTTTACTAATGCTATTGTTTATGATTTGTACAAACTCTTGAAGTCACCAACGGTCGTGTTGACACTTTTAGTATGTTTTTCTCAAGTCGTTACTAGCAGTTCCCATAGGAGCATGCACGTGTCAAGCATGCTTTGTTCAATCATTGTTTTACTTTTGATTTAGCATATACTTACATACTTTGGTTTAGGTGCGTGTTTTTGCGTAGTCTACCTTTAATACTTTGGGTTTGAATTATTTACAAAATGTTTCCGCTAATGTTTTAAAGTTTCAAACTCTGAATCATTTTAAACGTCGCATATAGTGTCGTTCTGAGTAACTAATGACTGGGATCCTGGTTTGTTCACATGCCTCATGGTAAAACCCCGCACGTGGATTTTGAGGGTGTGACACGAAGGAATCAAGACTTGGAAAAAATAAGAAACAAGCCCAAAGTGACGAGGGATCTAAATTATGTCATTCTGGACATAATTTACGTCCTATAAGAAATTCAGCCAGGACATAAACTAGAACGTAAAACAAGGGCAAAAAGTGATTTTTCTAAGGGGGCATAAATTACATCCTTGTGGACATAAATTTCGTCCCTATGGACGTAATTATGTCCTTGAGGACATAAATACGTCCTTCTGCTGTTAGATATGCAAATTTAGGGTTTTGTGACCTATAACATCTGATTTCGATTCCATGACAACCATGATAGGCTAAACCACCCATGATCTTCTCTGGTTATAGGGTTTGTGTTTATAAAATTTTTTTAATTTTAGTCGTTCTTAGATAGGATTGAAGTTTTAATTAGCATGTTAAGCCATATTGATGTCATTTATTGGTTGATTACTTTAAACGGTTTTTATTTGTTTTGAAGCTTAATCTAATCCTCATTATTTTTTGGTTTGTTTACATCATGAATATTGTGTCTTAGATTTTGATTAGCAAATTGAAATCGGTAGTTTATGAATAGGTCTGTTTTGTAGCCCGTTATATCTCTATCACTAGAATCAATCAAACCAATAGAATTATGCCTATATGATTGTTTCCTAAGTATAATTAGGTTACAACTTGTGTTTTACAAACCTGAAACCCGGAGTAGATACTTCTCTTATTATTGTTTTAAAATCAATCAACTTTGTTACATTTTAATTTTGTTTTCTAAATCAATTTGAACTAATCAATCAACTTTCTTAATCAATTTAAAATCATTGAACTAAAGTTACACTTTTCACATATTCCTTGTGAATACGATCTTACTTACCCATACTGATATAGGTGAGCTAAATCTTAAATTTAACTTGTTTTTAGTAGACCACGACAACCTAAATTACAATGAAGTCGTTGCTGCGGAATTAGTATACAAAGTGTTTTTAGTTCGTTAGTTTTGTTTTGTTTGTTTTAACTTTCTTCATTCAACCGGTGCTACTTAGGTATGTTTGCTTGTGTAGGTGACAACATTGTGCATGCATACCAAATTTTCAAGAAAAACCTCGCCTTTGATTTTTGATCCAGAACTTGAAAGGACCACACGACAATATATATCCTCCACCAATTCAATGATCCATTCTTAAGCGAGTGAGTAGCAAACCTTACCTTGTTTTCTCTCACACAATCGCTTATGTCGAGTACCACCTCCATATCTTTCAACCAGCGTATCATTCTCATGGCACCCAATGTTCCATATATGCCACTTGGTTTGCACACCATGTATACTTTGTAGGCACATCCAGTTTGAACACATGTCGTATCACGAACCTCCTCGTTGTTATGCATGTTGGTGTTATCGACATTCCCAGTTTCATCAATCCCTGTTGGATTTTGCCGATTATGTTCATCATAAACGTGAGTGATGGCAGGTATAGCATTTAATATGGCTTCTACAGTCAATTGCTACATTTTAGCATCCTGTTTTGTTTGTGTTGTATTGGTGTTACTAGTGGTGTTTTCATTTTGTAGGGTAGTTAGGGTTCCCGATCGGGTGGGCACTGTCTTTTGGGTTTGGGGTACGTACACGTCTATTCTTCTTGCTCGTCTATAAAATAGAAATTTTATACTTTTAATGTATGGGTTAAATACATGTTCAAGATATGATTATAACTAAATTTTCATAAACAAGATATCCAAAATACCAAATTGAACAATCATAATTAGTCTAAGCAAAACAAGACCCCCTATTCATATGAATTTTAAGTTTATAAGTCCAACAATACAATTCGGTGTGACATGAATGAGCAACCACTTATGTCTTCTAGAATATATAGTTTTTGAAATTAGACAGTACATATTAGAAAATACGTTGAAATAGCATCAACGATGGTGTCAATGGGAGAATTGTCTCGACATCTCTGGCAGCACGATAAAGCTTCCTCCTAATCTTTGCCAAACGGAACAATGCCTTGTCCTTCTCCTGCACCATTTTGTCGTAGTACTAGTGTCGAAGCCATACATACTCCATGGAGAATCTCCAAGCAAAGGCCCGAAATGATACTAGAGCAGATCAAAAAATACATAGTGAGACGAGTAAGAATAGCGCACCAACTTCGCGTACAGGTGAGTAGAGTACATGGAGGTCCCATGTGGATTCTATGACGTGTACATCAAGTTAAAAGAGGTGCATGCTAGAATGATAAGACGTAGAATAGTTAGAAAGTGGATATGATGTTCTTAGTTTTGAATGTTTTGACCTGCAATGGTTATATTATCTATCATGAATATTCAGTTGTTTAAGATTATTGAATAAATGTTATTTTAAATATCCATGGTCAATTAGATTTGTAGGAATAGATCAAAATAGAGACCATTATGAATTAAATGCTTGTTTCATGAGATGAAAGTTAAAAGAGTTGAAGACCAATTTTATAGGAATTCATTGAATAATGAATATAGGATATAACCTACTTTAAAACTATTTCATGGACCAGTTGATTATATGGAAGTTTGCTTTAAAACATAAAGTTGTTCTTTGATCATGTAACATGTAACAATAAGAATATTAGTCGGGAGTTAATCTAAAGCTTAGTGAGACTTTTGTTAGTCAAAGAAATTGTTCTCTTACATAAGAGGTTGACATCTTAGCACAACATTGATTCAATCTGATATAATTATATAGACATACAAAATAAAATTTTGAAGAGCCCACTTAGATCTCAATCAAGAAAGAAGATAATTGAACATTATACGAGAATCAAAAGTGACCAATGTGTCATGCTTAATGGGATGTCGCTTACAGAAGAATAAGTTAAGCAAGAGTACTTGGACTAATTATGAGAATTAGACAAATTTTAAAAAGCCTTACCTTAATATAGGCAGTAAGATCTAGCTAGAAGTCTAACATTATACATATGGACAGATGATCGAGACTTGTGTAAGTGGAAATATGTCAAAACGGTATGTCTAGGTAATGGCATCTAACAATATTGTTACTAAGGTAATATCCAATGGGTTGCACAATGAGCAACTATTGTAAAAAATATTTGATTTAAGTGTTCTTAGTACAAGATGATGGTGAATTGACGTAAATTATTTTCCGAAATTATTTATACAAGTTTATTTATTTGCTTGAAATAAATAAATAAATCAATTAAATTACAGTGTTTTTGATAACTACGAGTTTATTCATTTATCCAAGTTATTAGTAATTGTAGATTCAAATTATAGTATATATTAATCCTGTAGGTCAGTGCCTACAGAATTGTTTTTTAACTTTACAAATTACCACTAAAGTTTATGTTTTTTCTTACTCTCGAGAATTCGGAGGGATGGTTGAGAATTAATTAAGTGGGGATGATGGTACTTTCTTTGTTTTATTTTAGTTTTAAAATAATTTTTGATAAATCACATAAGATGATTTCATATGGATGATGGTACTTTCTTTGTTTTATTTTAGTTTTAAAATAATTTTTGATAAATCACATAAGATGATTTCATATGAATTTTAAAAAGTTTATAAAATAGTCCGGTTAAATATAAAATGTTTTTATGTTTGTTTTAATGTATATTTTGAGTTGTTTTACATTGAGATGTAAGTTTTATTTGAAAACGTGTACGGGTTAAATATGATACATTTTCATTCGACTATATAAATTACGGTTATTTTATATTTAAACGTAAATTCAGTTTGATAACGAGTCGGGATGATTGTAATCTATAATTTATCAAGCCTAATGTCATTTCACAACACGTGGCTTTTTATATATATTTTGAGTTAGTTTACGTTTCGATATACATTTTTTTTTTGAAAAAGAGTTTGGTCAAATAGGATACGTTTCCATTGAAAGGTACAGATTTAATTTAATCTATGTTTTGACATAAATTTAGTTCGAAAAGTCGTCGGGTTGATTGTACTCTATATTTTATTACACCGTGTGCAATGTCACGGCAACGCGTGACGGTTTAAATCTAGTTAATTATTAAAACCCTAAGTTGTTACATAAAATTTGAGACTATATAAAGAAGTGCTTAATGTTTATTGAAAAGAAAATTTCAAAATAAAAAATTATAGTTTCTCTGCCCCCCCCCCCCCCCCCCTCTTCCTCTCACGATTGCTAATGTTAGCCACCCTAGCGTCTTCGTAAGTCTTGTTGCTAAGACAATATTGGTCATTAACCACCATCACGACCTTGGTTGCCGCCTACTCCGTCGTTAAGTGCGAATCGGATAAACCAAGTTTGTATTTTTGTCGTGACATGCTAACGAGAAAAGTCAAAGAAGTTTAATTTTTGGGTTTTCATATCACCAGATCTAGCAAAAGGGATTGTTGATCTTGTGGTGTATTTGATGCTACTTCTATCCAGGATGGTATAACCCTAAACTAATTTATGGATGTGTATGATTAAATGTGTTTTGCATCTGGACTTTTGATAGAGATCAAGGACTTTTCCCTATATTGGTTCATACAAGTATGCATTGACCATTATGGCATTGCTTAAATAATGCCAAACTCCATTGAACAAAGGTTAAGATGTTCAACGGTCGAGTCACAATTAGAGGGTGTATCATCGACGGATAATTACCGATGAAAAGTCGGTATTTACATATAAATTACAAAAAGTTTCCTTGAAATCCAAATATTATTAACTTAACGGTAAAGATAAGTTAAGTTCCACTATTTATTTTACATTCAAATTATTATTATTTCTAAACATTATTACTTCTAAATAATTTACCTGAGTTGTAATTATATATATTGGGGTCAATTCGAGCTAATGATGGCAAGTTAGGTTCCATATTGGTCAAGAAGGGGACTACTTGGGGACTTGGGGTCAATATTCGTTATTTAGGGTCAGCGAGGTCCATTATAACCCATTAAGACTACTAAGGCTAAATGTGATCCATTAATACAAGTATGATATGTCATTACACATTACAATCTAGTATGGCTCACTACAACTGGGCTTAATATGACTTAAAAGAGTTTATAATAGTCCACTAAGGGTCATCATGGCTAATAAGCGTAGTATATGATATTTATGATCTATTATTGACCACCATGATTTAGTGACCCATTACAACTCGATAAGAAACCATTTAAGACCTAAAAGAACATGAGAAAGCCCATCACTCATGATCCACTAAAAGCTATCATGACTATTAAACCCAACTAGTGTGTATTCATCCACGCGCGTTGCGCGTGTGATGAATCGGGCTCAGAAAAAACTTTCCGTTGTGGTTGCTAGCCTGAATGGTAGCCATGCCAAAACAACCGCTATTATCATTAGTTATCATCACAGCCCGACATAGTACCACATGTAATAATGAAACAAACAACTCAAATGAATATACGCTCAACCAAAGGATGCAACAGGTCAGGTGAGTTCAGGTAAGTCTCAGATCAGCCAAGGTGATCATCATCAACATCTTTCCTAACAATATCATGCTAAAAGTCTCAGATGAGCAAAATCTCATCATCATCGACATACTGAAGCACCAAACATCAAAGCCTCAAATGAGGGAAAATCATGTGCATCAGGTACTCTAATGCGCCAATCAGCCAAAAAAGAGGATATTAGAGATAGTCGCCAAACCGTCACCACCGGAACACTCACCGACATGAAACAACCGCTAGCTCTACCTCAACCGCAAACGGGAGGCCGAGCGATGGTTGTCCCCAAGGGAGCGAAAGCCTCCGACGTTCGGATCTATGGCCGCAAGAGTCCAAACACCTCAGCAGATGTCGATTTCAACGAACATCAGACGACTGGAACCACAACAGCCTCCAAGTAGGCTGGCCACATCAAAGACGAAACAGATAAGCACGGGCGGTGAGGCTATCGCACCGATCTAGCCGGAAACAGAACGCCCATGGTCTCACATCTCTGGTACCCTAGAGACCCAATCAAGCGGGTGCTGCAAGCCACAAAGCAAAATAGCCACCATCAGCGACGCGCCGCAATCATCACTGAACCAACCCCAAAGCCCCGCCGGTAGCGAAATCACCGCCACCATCACAAAACCAAACCAGATCTCAAGCGAGAAAGGGCGGCGGCTATGCAGGCGGCCACATCGGCGCCACCGCCATGGCAAACACGACCATAAGCCTAGTGGGTTGCGCCACCGCCGTCCGCCGACCACAAACAGCCGGCTCAGAACTAAAAGGCACGGCAACCCCATCACAATCTCTCTCTCCACAAACACGAAATGTGTGTACTGAGCAAAAAAGGAACTGCTGGGCGCAGGCGGCGGAGGCGGCGGAGGCGGCGGAGGCGGAAGGCAGTGGCGGTCAAGGCGGAAGGCGGCGCGGCCGGAGGTGGGCGTCGGCGCTGTAACAGAAGACGATGGGGTGTAGGTGGATGATGGCGGCGGTAAAGGAAGTCCAAATCTCGATATATACAAAGGATGCTGCTGAGGGGTTAAAATGGAAAACTTTAAAACCTGTGTGGCAAATCTTAAAAACCACAAAAGCAACTGCTCATCGCAGTTGCTAAATTTGGATATATACAAAGGATGCTGCTGAGGGGTTAAAATGGAAAACTTTAAAACCTGTGTGACAAATCTTAAAAACCACAAAAGCAACTACTCATCGCAGTTGCTAAATTCATAATATGTAATATAGTCAATAAAGACAAGTATCATCTATTAATTACATTTCATGATCTAATATCACTTAGTATAAGTTAATATAACCCTTTAGGACAAAATAAAAATAAAAAAATAATAATAACATACTAAAGCCCATTATGCTCCACTAACACTTAAGAGCCAACACGGTTATTGAGGCTCCGTATGGTACATAAAGATGTGTGAAATATATCATTGTTCATTATGATCTAGTTTGACTCGTTACAACCTCATCTAGCCCTTTAAGCCCCAATGTGACCTAATAAAGCTTGTACATTTAATATATGGACTATTAAGGCCAAATATGATCTAAAATATGAATGATCTATGTTATGATCTAGCAGTTAAATCTAAACATTCCACTATGACCTAGAAAACTTCAGGTTTGTACTCCCCACTATGAAGTTTGACCGTGGAGCCTTATTTGTTGCTTTACAAATTAAACGAGTTGTAAATATTTTCAAGTTCCCTTTTTCGAGTGCTTCTACCTAACACCATATACTATTTTTCATTAAATCAAAGATTCTGCATCATTTTTGTATCTTGTCTGAGGTATCTAGTACACAAGTACTAGTGTACTACTAAATGCAGTAAGAATAATCTAAGGCGCCAAGGTACAAACCTACCATGACCTGATTCAAATCAAATATATACAACTCATGCAAACTGCTGGTTCACATTGGCTTACATTTAAAAGATGCTGAAATGAATCCAAGCCTCATCTTTCATCTGCAACAACAGCAGGAAAACCAAAATAATATCTCAGCTTTCTGTGCACGTTCGGCCAACTCGGCCAACTGTATGGCTAATTGCTGCTTTTGAGCCCTAACCACTTCTAGCATCTTGTTGGTGACCGGGTAGGTTTTATTGTAATCTGGACATAAATCCTTCACGGTAAACTGGCAGAGCGTTTCTTGTACTTACTTTTAGCCAGGTTTAAAAGGAAGTCTGTAAATATATGCTCATATTCTGGCATTTTACCATACCCTGCAAGTGTAACATACGGAAAGGTGTCACAACTTTAAAAAAATGAATGCAATATAAATTTTAAAGCACCATAATGTAGGGCCGTCGAAATAGCTCGCGGCTCGGAGCTCGCTTGAAGCTCGCTCGGAAAAAGCTCGCTCGAATTGGCTTTGATTTAAATAGAGCTGAACCGAGCCGGCTCAATATGAAAACAAGCTGAACTCGGCTTGGTTTGTGACGGGCCGAGCCGGCTCGGTTTAGCTTGTTTGCTAGCTCGGCTCGCTATGGCTCGGATTATTTGACTTGTAATATATATTATTTTTATGTATATAACATATATCATTGCATTGCATTTGCTCATTTTTTAAAAATATGATATAATCTTTTAGCTATTTTAGATGTGAATTATTAAACTATAATGTTTGTATTGGATCATTTCATGTGATGCTTCTATATTTTTTTATATTAGAATGAATTCAAGCACACTTTCAATTTATTTACTAAAAAGCAAACCACTAGATGTTATGTAGTGTTGCGAGTTTAGTTAGTTCGATTCAGATAATGACAGTTATTTGTATGTTGTTGAAGTTGAACTTAGATTATTTAATTTAATTTATATTTTGTGAAACTGGATATAAACCGATTAAGTGTTATATAATATGTTAAATTTATTTTGCATTTGGTTTGTTTAATTGTGTTTAAGAAATTAAAACGGAGACAAAACGAGCCGAGCCGAGCTCGCGCCCAAATTTCCAGCTCGGTTTTAAAACCAAACCGAGCCGAGCTGGCTCAGTTTAAATTCGAGTCGGAGTTCAAGCTTGCCCTGGCTCGGCTCGGTTCGGTTCGGCTCGTGAACAGCCCTACCATAATGAGCCTTATTTACAGAAATATAATTTACCAGGAAAATAATTTATATCAATGACATAAAAGCGATCTTTGGTTCCATGCTCACGTATCATATCCAAATTGAACAAATGCAGCCCCTGAACAGAAGAATGTACAAGATATAGCAACATATAATCAGTCAATCGTGTCGGTTTGACAGGTTGAATTTATAAACTCAAACACGCCCCATATATCTATTCATCTTAAGGGCATCAACACTAACCGGGCAATCTTAAAATCATGTAACCCATTTACACAAACAAGTCAAATGAGTTGAGCGCTTGTACTCAAGTTGTAAACAAAAAAAAAAACAAATTGTTGGCAGGTTGCAAATGACTTTTCGCAAAGCGGATTAAAAGGTTTGCAAAGGTGTTAGGTGGTTTGACCTTATAAAAATATATCAATTTCAAACGGTTTAAGGTTAAGTCAACCCAAACACAACCCATATAAATAAATGGGTTAAACATGTCAACCCAAACAATTCAAAACCGTGTCATGTTGGTAATTGCTGTCCCTAAGCAACATACTTTCATTCTTTATGGTTCTTACTAAATAAGTCAAGTTACGTTGTTATTTCTTTGCCATATTCGTAAAAGTGTAAAAGCATGTTACCATCTGTGCAATTATACTTTAAAGTTATTTTAGGAAAAAAAAGGCAATAATAGCAGACCAGTCTGCATCGAAGTTCCCTAGCAAGGCGTTCAAGTAAGGCTCGTGGAGGAAGCTCTGCAACACAAAACAAATGAGGCTTTTGTATCTCACCATAGATGATTGATAGCTTTATAGCATTTTCAAAAGTATGTAAGGACTTACCAGCAATACACGGGTCTAAATCCGCATCATCTGCTGATTGGGCAGCAGATGAAACCCTTGGAAACCGAAACACACCAACACTTCTTGACAACTCACGCTTGCTAACATCGGGTAAAGAGAAACGGCGAACAACCTTAATTGCATCCCCAACTATGTACACTTTGAACAAAACACCTCCTAACACACCCACATCAATAACAACCATATCAACATATTTAACCATATATGATCGTTCAATACAGAATAAATTATTGGAAGAGAACCACATACACGCCTGGTACCTATTACTTCAACTTTGATACATAACAAGGTTTTGTACCCACATCGGTGTTGTAAAATTCGGGATTAATCATGGAATCGGTGGGTAACCGTTGTAATCGGTGGGTAACCGTTGTAATCGGTGGGTAACCGTTGCGGTTCATCTAATCGGCCATAAAACCGGTAAGCGGCGAAGATCCATCAAATTTGTCAAATTGAAAAATTATATACATTTTAAAAATTTGTATGTGATATATATTTAGTTTGAAAATTTACATAGAAAATTCCCCTCCGATTAATCTCTTTTAATCCCGATTAATCGCTATTTGGTACCCCAACATGTCCCACATAACCGCCTCATTATCTCACACCCCCTATAGTTGCATAACTTACAAGTGTTCATGTGGGTTCTATAGTTCTCTACTTCAAATTGGTTATTTATGGAATATGTCCCTATTACCATAATTTGAAAAAAAAATAACTGATGTTAACTACAACTATATACCATGGTTAACAAACTCTTGAAGAACAAGGGGGGGCTCTAGCTTCCCTAGGGAATACTCATCATAAGCCAGTGATAGTTCATGTGACTTTGCAACCAATGGCTTTGCAACTGTAACACATGTACAAATTAGATTATATTGAGAAAAATTACAATGAAGAAAAATATGCAAAACCATAACATACCAAGAGGAAGGGCTAGTCCTGCTTTCTTAACAGCATCAGAGATGGATAACGGTTCTTTCTCTATTACTAATTGTTTTGGGACACCAACTGTACCTGCATCTTGTACTAACATTTGAGAACAAATTCTTCCATCACTTAAATAAAATAAATCTTAATAAAAAAAATTACCATATGCATCAGAAAAATCCAGATCAGCTACATCCTGAAGCATTGATTGCCTATTGTAAACAAGTTGTATAGCCCCTGGAGGATCAAGCACCGTAACTTCTGGATGTGTCAGCCGATAATCCTTCATAGAAAGAGATATCATCTTAGTTCATGCAAAATAACCAACATCATACATATGTAACTATAACATATGACGGTTATGTCTATGATTAAGATATTAACCATGTATTAATAGAGCATTTATCTCCGGTACGCATTAAAAAGATTGTTGACAAGGACTAACCTCAAGAATTTGCTGCCATTCCTTCCCAGACAACTGGAGAACAAAAGGTTAAATCAAATATATTAATATCACCAAGTAGTAAGATCCAGGCATGCGGGTAAGTGCCATGTGTGAAAACAAAAAGAAACATAATTAAAATGGAAAGTTCACGAAGATAGCTAACAACTTGGCATGTGTATTAATACCAATATGGAAGAATCTGTCATGCTAACCTTATGCAGCAAAATGTCAAAAGGACCTTGATCTGAAAGAGGCCTCGTTTGATCAATAGCAACAAAAAATATCCCCTTATTCCTGCATCCATCACAACCAAAGTTGCAGTCAATGCCAAGCTCACAGCCTAAATCATGAATCATATATTTGTTTCAACATTGTATAATTATTAATGTCTATAAAAGGCATAAGCCGATCAAAATCTATATATAACCCGACTGTGCACAAACAAAAGCAGATACTTGTTCTAATATCTTGACTCATATGTTCCCACTTCACCTAATGCTAACAAGAAAGATTCTATTCAAGTAACTACTTAACAGTTCTAAATTAGCAAAATTTACACAATAATCCACGAGTACAATTTGATCAACTGAAGACATGTGGACGTAAATTAAAATCTATTAACCCAATACACAGTTACTCTCTTGAATCTAACCAAATCACAAACATTTGTACCTTATGATATGAAATACCGTCGCTATTAGCTACGTAGCATATAGGTAGCTTGTCGCTACTGACAACTATGATGACTATTAAACCCCCAAAAAATTGTTTGATTTCATGTTAAAATCGAGTTTAACTCAAAGCTTAACTAGATAAAGATTTGTATCACATAAACCAAACCCCAAAACAGTCATTTGTCAGGAAAAATAAAAGGTCACTTATTGAATATAATACTGGAATAGTTTTGTTTTTCTTCTATTTCTTAACAACAATTCTTTTGCACCTAGATATCATCTATCTTAAACTTATAACGATTGAAACCAACGTCACTTTCATAGAGCTAGACCACAGGTTCATGGGTAGATACCAGAATAGATGCCTCCCTTACAGGTCAAATGAATGTATGAATTTTCCTACACAATAATCTTTCTAGAAAACAAAGAATCACATCATCAAACAAGCATAGAAATCATCTTTGCAAAAGCTGATCGAATCAAAGCAAGATTCTATTTTCAAAATACTCAAAAAAGGGGAAAGTGGTTTGCAAAAATTTGTTAAAAATCTTCCGAACTCAAGGTCTGTGAAAACAACCAATTAATTTTCGATTCCTAATTGAAATGAAACAATTAGATTAATAAATACCTGGCCAAACCTTCAAGTTTCGGTTGCAAAAAGCTCTTGATCTTCTTAGAGGTAAGAGCATAGCCTACGACGACAATCTTCATGGATTTTTCTTGAAAGCCTAATTCAACGATCGAACCACAGCTACTACTCGATTCCATTTCCCGTTCCTCTTCGCTCCCATACCCAATCATCTCTTCCTGCGTCAACCTCATTATTGGAAACCCTGGTGCGGGAATTGCAGATTACAGTTTCTTTTCTTATTATCTCCAACCAAATTGATGAAAACAAAGCAACAATTTCTTTGAAATACAATCAAAATCGGATCCCAGTTGTTTTTTAATGATTTATAGAGGAATTAAGGGGAAATGTTGGAAGAAAAATCGGGGTTTCTCAGGGCAGTTGAAGAAATAAAGCGACAAAAATGGCGAATGGGAAGGGAGAGATTATCATAGAATAAATGAATGTAAAATTAGCGTGTGTCGTTGTGCTGTATAATATAGACAGACAACCCTAGACCTCGGAGAAGATTCCATTGTCCCTCTGCTCGCTTAGCGTTCTGGTTCGAAGACGATCTTTAAATGGACGAGAATATGCGCTTTTCTTTTAAGTGGCATTTGGTAAGCAATAATAAGATGCGGAATATAATGAATCATAGAGGGTTTTTGTTTGGTGAAGGCAATGAGATGAATATCCATTCTTCAATCATTAGTCACCAACACGACTCACTCACCCACCACAACAACCACCACCGACCACCAAGATCGTTCCGTCACTGGCAACCACCACCGACCACCGCCACCACCGGCCACCAGCGGCGCCGCCCACCACCGAGACCCACGGCGCTGCCCACCACCCGCGGCGCCTCCCACCATCGGCCACCACTGCCGCTAGTCACCACCGCCCCGGGATCACCACCGCCGGACACTGGCGGCGCCGCCGGAACCATCAAAGGCCACAGTCGTCGCCGCCGGAAACCACCGCCAGCCACCGCTATCACTGGAAACCATCTCCAAAGGCCACCACCGCCACCGGAAACCGCCACCGCCAGAAACCACTGTCGCCGGAAACCACTGCCACCGGAAACCACCTCCGAAGGCCACCACCGCCATTAGAAACCACCACCTAAAACCACCGAAGGCCTCCACCGCCTCCGGAAACCACCTCCGGCGACAACTTCCTCCGGAAACCACCTCCGGCAACCACCGCTGCCAGAAAGCCACCCTCGGGCCACCACCACCGCTGGAAACCACCATCGGCCACCACCACCACCGTCGGAAACCACCCTCGGGCCACCACGCCGTCGAGAACCACCCTTGGGCCACCACCGCCACTGGAAACCGCCACCGCCCACCCCCACTACTCGCCATCATAACTACTTTTACATTTTATTGTTTTATTTTTCAACACCTAACAACACAACATAAAGTAATGATTCATTTATTCCTAAATGGTAACCAAACAGGACAATGGAATGTAATGATTCATTACATTCTCTCATTCATTCCGCTTCCTCATTTATTTTATTCATTCATCTATTCCATTGCCCCATACTAAACAGACCTTTAGAGTATTCACAACCAATCGCTGAACGCATCTTAATACTTATAATTACCTTAAAAAACATTCTTTTTTTAATTAAATAATATTTTCCAATACTTTGATAATTATGTTTTCACTATGACCCACTCACAACCACTTTCAAAAATATTAAAATATAGAGTAAATTACACTTTTCGTCCTTTAGGTTTGTAGCAAATTTTAGTATTCATCCTTAAACTAAGGAAATTATAATAAACATCCTTTATGTTTAAAAAAGCTTGCAGGTTTCATTCTTTCCTTTAACATACTATTTGATTTTTAAGTTCATTCATATGAGTTGCACATGGGGGTAAATTAGTTTTTTCACCCTTATTAATTAAACCCCATCCTCCCTACAGGACCGGTTAAATGATGGTCAATACAATCCGTCTCACAATGAGAAGAGTATACACTTAACAGTTCAAATAGGGAAGCGGTTTCAAGAACAAGATGTAAAGAATACAAGTAACAGTAAGACAGAACTCAAGAACAATATATATGGTTTTTAAGAATGTTATATATTAATCTCAAGTTATTTTACAAGAGTTACAATGTATAAGTTCATATAAAATACAAGACCCTTAGATACTTTATACTGCATCCTACAACCGGCTATACTTAGAAAGCCAGTTGGAACATTGAAAGACAACAAAATCAATGTAAATCAAAAGGCAGATTGCCTTTTGACTAGTGACTATGACATGTCATAGCTCACATCCTAATATATTACAAAAAAATAGAAGTACACAAAGTAAAAAGTTCCAGACTCAAGACCTCAATGTACAGTTGCAAAAGCGTGGACCTTTTCACCAACTCATGCAAGTTGGTGAGTCTTCAGAGTTGTAGCGGAAAGTGGGTCAGCTTTATGCAAAAATACATCTGAGAAAAGCATGTTCTCCTCTGTCTTCGGAAGAAATCGGTCTTCACTTCATTTGGCTTCGGAAGACTTTGTCCTGAAGCTCGGGAAGACTTCATCTTTTGGCTTTGGAAGATTTGGTTTTTGGCTTCGGAAGATTTTACACTTAAAGCATTTCTGAGTATAGTGTAAACCTTCCGAATCAACTTTGCTTCGGAAGATTTTATACTTAGAGTAATTATTGTTCTAAGTATAAAACTTCTAGAGCAACTTCTACTTGGTACTAAGTGCATGCATGCAGGAAGCCTTTGGTTGCTTTGGTTGCATCAGCCTTTATGTTAAACCTTACACTCCCCACCCCACCCTCAACTTTCTCTCTCTCTCTCTACTCTCTTACTCGAACACACAAACACATAACACTCTCTCTCTCTTTCTCTCTCTCTCTCTTTCTCTCTCTATCTCTCTCTCTCTATCTCTCTCTACCACCATCACCAACCACCACTCGCTATCACCATCACCACCTCCCTCTCTAACAGGCTCGAACACAACCACCGAGCAGCAACCCACCACCACCCGTTTATTCATCTTATCCCCCACCCATAACCACCACAAAACTTGGCTTCATAAACATACTCTCCTTTTCGTTAACATATACAAACATATACTCTCTCTCTACACCATTCAGATCTCACCACCACCAACCACCAACACCATTTCTAGCCAAAAGTTTTGTCGTCTCTTCATTATCGATTTGTCGACCTAGCTTCCATGAAAGGCCTCTGCTCGAACCACCCTTAACCGCACATGATTTTAGATTCAGCAGAACCACCATAATGGTTTTGGATCTAGCATCGCACCATTCCAATCAGCTAAATTTCATTCTTTTTTGTTCTTTTATTGGTAAAGAAGGGTGGAAGAATGGTGTGGTGGTGTTCTGGGCGATGAAGTGGTCGTGGTGTTTGTAAGGTTTATATAAAGGTTGATGCAACCAAAGCAACCAAAGGCTTCCTGCATGCATGCACTAAGTACTAAGTAGAACCACTACACAAGTTTTATACTTTGCATGAGAATTATGCTAAGTATAAAATCTTCCGAAGCCAAAAGTTCTTGCGGAAGCTTTATACTTTGCATATGAATTATGCTAAGTATAAAATCTTCCAAACCCAAAGTTACTGAGGAAGCTTTATGCTCTGCACAAGAATTAGTCCAAGTATAAAATCTTCCGAAGCCAAAGATCAAATCTTTCAAAGCCAAAGATAAAGTCTTTCATAGCTTCAAAGACAAAGTCTTCCGAAGCCAAATGAAGTAAAGATTGATTTCTTCCGAAGACTTAGAAGAATATGCTTTTCTAGATGTACTTTTACACTGACCAACTTTCCGCTGCAACTCTGAAGACTCACCAACTTGCAAGAGTTGGTGAAAAGGTCTATGCTTTTGCAACTGTACATTGAGGCCTTAAGTCTATAACTTTCTAATCTATGTACTTTTATCCTTTTTGTAATATACTAGGATGTGAGCTATGACATGTCATAATCACTAGTCAAAAGGCAATCTGCCTTTTGACTCTACATTGATTTTGTCGTCTTTCAATGTTACAACTGGATTTCCAAGTATGGCTGGTTGTAGGATCTAGTATAAAGTATCTCAGGGCCTTGTATGTAAAACTTATTCATTGTAACTCTTGTAAGAGAACTTGAGATTAATATACAACAAGCTTGAAAACCTTATATATTGTTCTTGAGTTCTGTCTCATTGTTACTAATGTTTTTTGCATCTTATTCCCAAACCCGATTCCCTATTTGAACTGGTAAGTTCTCTAACACTCTCCTCATTGTGAGACTGATTGTATTGATAATCCCTTAACCGGTCCTGCAATTGGTATTAGAGCTTTCCAGGCTATTGATTGTAAGATCTTACCATCTTAAATATCCTCAGTTCTCATAAAGCACTTAACATCTCAAATGGCAGCATCTAAGGCTGATATGGAAACTGGTACCATGGTAAAGTCCCCACTGATCACTCCTGATGATTTGATACTTAGTGCCTAAGAATGGAAGGCTTCATCAAGTCATAAGACAGTAGGATGTGGGAGTCTGTTACTGAAGGACCTTACATTCCATGCACCTCTTTAGCTGCTGCTGGAGGAGGCATGATTCCAAAGGAGGTGGCTGACTATTCTAAAAAAGATAGAAAAAGAATAGATATAGATTACAAAGCCATGACTGCCCTCCGAAGTGCTCTTCCAAATGCCATCTACAGAGGCTTCAAGAAGTGCAAAACTGCTAAGCATCTCTGGGATGCACTGAAGCTGATGTATGAAGGTTCTTCTGATGCCAAAGAAAACAAGAAGGATCTTCTGAAGCAGCAGTTTGAGAACTTCACCTTCAAGGCAGGTGAAACCATGACTTAACAATACTTCAGGTTTGTTGAGATTATGGACACTCTGATGGATGTTGGAGTAAAACTGGAGAATAGGGATATTAAGAGAAAGTTCATGTCCTCTCTTCTTAGACAATGGACACATTATTGTGTGGTCATTAAGAGGACTGAAAATCTCACGACCTTCACTCTCACTGAGTTATATGGCATACTCAATGGTTACCAGATGGAGATGAACATGCGAAATCTATCTGGCAACTCTAACAATCAACAGAGTTCTGCCCTGCACGTGGTTGAAAGGGATTATAGAGAACCATAGCACCATTTCATCTCTTACCCTGACAACTCACCCAAGGGACCTTTCATCACCTTCCCTAAGACACCAAGGGAGAGCTACATCCAATGAAGCCCATTCCAAGAGACAAGCCCATTCCAAGCACAGGCAACTTTCTCTTCACCCTTGAAGACTTGGATTGTATTCACCCAGATGACTTGGAGTATATGGAGATAGTTCAGCAAATGGCTCTTCTCACTAATAGAGCCAAGAAGTTTTACAAGAGGATAGGGAGAATGTTTCCTAGTAATATATCTAGTGGAAGGTTTGGGTTGGATAAGAGCAAGGTGAAGTGTTACAACTGTAACCAAATGGTTCACTTTACTAGGGAGTACAAGGCACCCAGGATAAATGATGGCCAAGCACAACCCAAGCCAAACTACACTGAGGGAGTTTCCCACACTAAGAAGCCCAAATAGCAAGCTACAGTTGCTGTTGAAGAAGGAGGTATCTCTCCAAACCAAGCACTGATGACAGATCTTGATAAAGCCAAGGTATTGGAACATCTTTTGACAGGATCTCAGCCTCTCGTGTTGATCAATTAGATTATGTTTGCAGCGGATTTAGCACATTAATTAGCAATTAAAGCAAGAACATAAAAGATATTGCAATTAAAAGCATAGAGAGAGAAGAGTTCTGCGAAACATTAATTGTTCATTACTAACCACGTTTCGGCAATTAAAACAGCATGGTTTGCCATCCTTATATAGGTGGCAAAAGCATGGTAGTGATGTCCTTTTTCTGACATCACGGAATATTCAAATTACAATTGACAAAACATAAAACTACTGAAGATGTCAACAACAACTGACATCTTCTTACAAAAGTTCCTAAGTACTGACAAAAATAAACTACTGATACTATAACAGCTGAAGAACATGCTCTTCAGCTGTTGTACAACTACTGAAACAAAATAAACTTCGGAAAAGGAAAAACCACTACAACAACTGAAGAGGACTTCTTCAGTTGTTGAGACAAACTCTGTCTTCAGTACTTGGTCTTCAGACTTGGCTTCGGAAGATGAAACTTCGGAAGATGTTACTTCGGAAGATGTAACAACAGATGATCTCAGTAGATATCATCAGTTGTTGTCTTCAGTCTTTTTCTTCAGACTTTGCTTCGGAAGATGGAACAGCTTCGGAAGATGTAACAACTGATGATCTCAGTAGATATCATCAGTTGTTGTCTTCAGTCTTTGTCTTCAGACTTTGTGCTTCGAAAGATCTTCAGTTCTTTAGATCTTCAGCTTTTGATACTTCAGTACTTTGGCCTTCAGTACTTTTGATATCTTCAGCTGTTGATCTTCAGTTCTTTGATCTTCAGAATTTGTTCTTCAGACTTTATCATCTCAGCAGAAAGCTGGAGCTAAGATGCTCTCGAGCTTGACATTCAAGCAAGAGAACACAATAGCTGATGAGAGTCTTCAGTTGCTCTCTGACCTTCAGGCAAGAGAACACAATAGCTGATGAGAGTCTTCACTTGTTGTTGTAGTGGCATGTGGGACTTAGAGGTTTTCCTGATCTTGACTCATTGGTTCTTTTGGTCCAACAAACTCCCCCTGAACCAATGCAGCCAAAACCTCTAATTATTGGATGTCCCACTTATTGGTGGCATAAAGATTGGTCTATTTCCTCCTAGATCAGATTAGGAGTTGACCCAGATAAGCACTGGCCGGAGAGGTAGTCTCAAGTGTTTGTTTGGCTAAGTATGGATGGGAGCTCTGTCTTGGGGAATTGGACACAGAGCTGTTCCCCATCCATGAGATCTACCTCCCATGTACAAGCCGGTAGGATTCTCGGGTGTAGGCCTGAAGAAAGATCAATTGTTCTTCTTTGGACAGGTCTTCAGGCACACCATCAAATAATCCCTCCCGACCGTACAGCTCTGAGATGAACTTGACCTGTCTTCCATTTTTGAGCTCAAGTGTTGTGGTTTGCCTGTATGCAAACTCATCAGGATGTTTACCCTCCAACAACAGGTTGAGCTCATTCCTATGGAAATTCTCAAGCCTCTTATAGACCAGACCCTTCCTAACCACCCTATTATCTAGCATTGAAAAGGGTGATTGGCCGGCTCTATAGGCTTTCTCGAATTCCTCTACTATTTCCCAGGGTGTTATTACAAAAGCCACAGAGATCACTTCATCTACGATTCTCTTTAGTTGGCTTTTGTATCTCACAGGCATGTCCTTTTTGACTATCCTGTGAGACACCCTTGGGTCAGGCCAAGTTCTCACCTTATCCCTTCATATTGATAGGTTTGTTTCAAGGTGAATAATCTCAGAGCTTCTTTCTGCATATTTATTATAGAGGTCGAAGCAGCATAACATTTGTCAATGATTTTCAGCATTTCCTCATCATGTCGTTTTTGCTGCTCCTCCTCTTCTAACTTAACCCTCACAGTGTCCTGCTGTGAGGTGGGAGTGATGGTTTGTGATTTGGCTTTGGGTAAAGGTATAACTGCTGAAATAGGCAAGCTATCCTCCTCATCCTCCTCTTCTTCTTCTTGCAGCCTCAACACCCTTCTCTTCTTCATCAAGGGTGGATCATTGGCTGTGGGTTTTGGTGGTGAAGGGGTTGGTTTGTGGGTTGTGGTTTGGTGGTTGGTGTGGGAAGTTTGGCAGGCACTTCTAGTAATCTAGATATGAGAGCAGGTTTGGTTTGTTTTACTAGAAGTGTCCTGTTCCCAGCACCGGCTTCGGAGAGGGCCTCAGCGACCAGTCCCTTAGTGAAGTTACCAGCTGAACAGATCTTGGTGGTTATAGCCAAGATCCTGTCCCTGGTCCATGCTTTGATGTCAAGGACTGGTCTGCCCAAATACTTCGAAATGAATCTACTCATAGCCTCAAGTCTCTTTTGATCCTCTTGGCTATAAGTAGACCATCGGTATTCTATCTCCTTGGTTTCCATCCTCCTGAGCTCCTGATCTAGCAAGGCAGTGTCCTTGTCAAAGCCTTGCCTGAACAGCTGATCAATGGCAGAATCCATTGATTTGCTGTGTTCAGCTTCAGCCTCCTTGACAAGGGCTGCTAGATCGGAGTCCAGTTTCTCTCCCTCTCCCTATTCTTATCAGTGACACTGAAATCCTTTTGGATTTCAGTCACTTTTATTGGCTCTACCTCCCTCTCTTTCCTCTTCCCCTTCTCCCTCACCTTCCCAGTCTCCTCAACCAACTCCCTCTCAACCACCACCTCTTTCTCTGCCTCTCCCTCTTCCTCACCCCTCTTCCTCTTGACTTGCACTGATGTCTCCCCCTTTTTGGGTGCATTGGTTGGGGTTTGACTATCAGCAAGCGCCTTAGAAACGGCAACCTCCACCATGGGTTGTATGTATGTGGGAAGCCTCTCATCAAGGGTCTGAATTACTATATTTTGAAGTATGGGTGTGATGAGAGGTAGGGATTTCTGGAAGATAGCATCCAGCTGCTCAGGGGGGTTCTGACCCTGAGAGCTAGTGCCAGAAGCAGGGGCTGGTGGCCGAGTTTGTGGGGTTGGCTCAGTGTTTGTGAGACCTTCGGGTGAAGGTGCCATCTGTTGGGTAGTGGTGGCAGATGGACTTCTATCCTGAGTCATCTGAGCAAGCAGCTCTTTGAGTCTGCTTATCTCATCCTCTAGGATAGTGTTTTGAGCTACTACATCGTAGAAGAAGCTTAGGTCATCATCAGTATGAGCTGAATCACCTGACCTCCTGACATTGTCAGGATGTACATGTCCTGAGTGTGGCTCAGTAATGACATGTGCCCCTTGTTCATGGTACTGGGGACTTCTAGCCTCCGGATTGGATCCATCATCGGCCATTGCCTCTGGTGAGGTCTTAGTGATGTTACCAGCTTCACCCTGCTCAGATGTTGATGCAGAAGAAGTGGCAGCCTCACCAGATTGTTCTATCTCCCTAGCCACACTGGGAGATTGAACTGATTCTCTGTGCTGTGGGCTCCCATCGGCACTTGTACCCACCCCCTCTTCGGTTGGAGTTTCCCCAGGTGTAATAGGTTTCTGGGGAGAGGGTGGTGGAGTGCTCAGATCGGTCAGCACTTTGGCTATTGCCAATGTTGGGCTTAGTGGGGCGGTCTCATCAGGAGAAGGGCTAGAAGCAGTGTGCACATGGGGAGGACTGTGCTCTTCAATGGTAGTCTTCTCAAGTGAGATAGACCCCAGTAATGTGGTTGCCCCTATGTTGGCTACATCAGGCTCCTGTTGAGAGGAAGCCTGTGCGGTTGTGGTGGGTGGAGTCGTGGTACCTGCTGGGAGAATCGAACCAGCCGGCACATCCTGCCTTTGTGTTGCAGGGGCATCCTCAGGGGACTCATCTCCTGAGTAGCCTTTATGACCTTCTTTTTGGCTTTTGGCTTGGTGGGGACTTTGGATTTGGAGGTGGAGGCTGTGGGTTCCTACTGCGTGGGTTTTCGCAGCCGGCCAGCCTGTTTGAGTGTGTGGTCAGTGTTGTGCCTGGAGTATACCTCGGCTAAAACAGCCATGGCAGGGACCCCAGTGCCAACTAGTCCCTCAGCCTGAAGCTGGTCTATGATCATGGCCATTATGAACGTGGATATAAGTTCCAACGGTTAGAAAATGGTTTTGTGGCCATGTCCTTGAGTTCCAAAAAATAAAATATCAGTAAAATTTAGTGGTTGTTTCTCAAGGATAGAATACAATACCTGTTGCCACCTTGTTGACATCTGGTCCCACGAAGAGGTTTTGGGAGCCAGACAAACATTCACCATGTGGAAGATCAATCGTTGAGGGTCAGGAAAATGTTTCTTCAATAAGGTAGAGGCTGATAGGTTACCCTGGTAGTCGTTGGATGTGAATGAGAGATCCAGGGTACCTTTGGGGTAGGAGGTTGGGAAGGTGGTATCTTCCAGCTTTAGGGTTTGGCGTATAGTAGCTGGAGTGATAACCACGGGATGGCCGTTGACGGAGGACCGGAGAGAGACCTCGCCATCATGCTCTCCAGTTTGGACGGTCACATTTGTCCAAAACTCCGTCAAGGAGTCGGTGTATATGGTGGGGTTAATGAGGAATGCCGTTTTGTATGGTGAGTCGTGCATGAGATCTACGGCATTGTGAAACTTGGGCCATAATGGCGATTTGGTGAGATGTGCGACACAGTTGTGTCTAGGTTTTAGTTGCATGGACGCCATTAATGGTGTATGTGAATTTCAGAGGGTTTTGAAAGATTAGGGCAAGTGAAGTAAATGCTCTGAAAGTCGGTTATTTATAGGGTAGGCCAAAGGTTGAAAGAAAACTACTGAAGGTTTTGGTGTTAGTTATCAGTTGTTATAACAACTGATGACGTGGTTTTAACCTTCAGTGGTTGTAACATCTGAGGACTTGGTATTAGTCTTCAGTAGTTGATACTACTGAGACCTTGGTTTTGTCCTTCAGATGTTGTAAACGTCTGAAGAATTACTGTCAGTATTCAGTAGTTATAAACTACTGATGACCTAGTATTCTTCTTCAGACGTTGTAACAACTGAAGACTTGGTGTTAGCCTTCAGTAGTTGTGAACTATTGAGATCAGTAGTTGTGAACTACTGAAGACATGGTATTGCTTCAGTTGTTGTAAACAACTGAGGACTTGGTGTTAGTCATCAGTAGTTGTGAAACTACTGAAGACATGGTTTTGTCCTTCAGTTGTTTGGGTATGAAACAGCAGCTGTTGGTATCAGCTGATGTGAAATTACTCATCAGCTGTTTCCGTCAAATCAGTTGTTTCATACTGGCCTCCACATTTACTCATCAGCTCTTTTGGCTGACTTTCAGATGTTTCATTGACCCTTCAGCTCTTGAGAATATTTGCCTTCAGTCTTGTGATCAGATGTTCACAAGTGCTGATGAAATAGTCTCCGAGCTGGTGAACAAATTTTTTCAGTACTTGTGTAAGATTACACATCAGTACTTGTGAGCAAAATTTGTTCTTCAGTACTTATTTATTGAAAATCATACTTCAGTAGTTGTAATCCACCTCACTACATCAGTTGTTTTCAATAAATAATGTACATCAGTACTTTGAGTTATTTTAGTCTTCAGTAGTTGTGAAAGAGCTGAAGACTAAATTACTCATCAGTACTTGTATTTGACCTTTGCTCTTCAGTAGTTGTGAGTTGAGAGCATCAGCATAGGTCAAATCAATCAAGCTGCAGCATACCAAGCCTTAGTACCAAATTTTGGAATGTGGCACAATCTAATGGCTTAGTAAAAATATCTGCAAGCTCATTAGCACTAGGTACAAACTTAGGATCAATCAGACCTTTCTCATAACAATCCCTAATAAAATGATGTCTGATCTCAATATGTTTGGTCCTAGAGTGCTGGACTGGATTCTTAACAATACAAAGAGCTGAAGCACTGTCCATTAATAATGGAGTCTTAGTCTCAGTAATGCCATAATCCAGAAGTTGGTTCTGAAGCCAGAGTATCTGAGAGGTACAGCTTGCAGCAGCAATATACTCGGCTTCAGCAGTGGATGTAGCAATTGATGTTTGTTTCTTACTCTGCCAAGAAACTAAACAATTGCCTAGGAATTGGCAACCACCAGAAGTGGATTTTCTGGTGACTTTGCATCCAGCATAGTCACTATCAGAGAAAGCAACTAATTTGCAAGAATGCCCAGCTGAATACCAAAGTCCTAGTGATTGGGTACCTTGCAGATATCTAAAGATCCTCTTGACTGCAATCAAATGGGATTCTTTAGGTGCAGCCTGAAATCTAGCACAAACACATGTTGAAAACATGATGTCTGGTCTAGAAGCTGTAAGGTACATCAAGGACCCAATCATACATCTGTAAAGGGTTTCATCAACCGCTTTACCTTTCTGATCAACATCTAATTGTGTGATGCTGCTCATGGGAGTAGAACAGGGCTTACAGGATTGTAAATCAAACTTATTCAACAACTCCTTGGTATATTTGGACTGATGGATGAAGATTCCATCATCCTGTTGTTTGATTTGCAAACCTAGAAAGAACTGTAATTCTCCCATAGCACTCATTTCAAACCTAAGCTTCATAAGCTTTGTAAATTCATCACACAACCTTGGATCAGAGGATGCAAAGATGATGTCATCAACATAAATCTGAACAAGGAGCTTATGTTGTCCCACAGTCTTGATGAATAAGGTTTTATCAATGGTGCCTCTAGTGAACTTATTCTCCAGAAGAAAGGTTGAGAGTGTCTCATACCAGGCTCTAGGTGCTTGCTTCAGCCCATAAAGAGCCTTATCAAGCTTGTACACCCAATCAGGATGTTATTGTCCTCAAAGCCTGGTGGTTGACACACATAAACCTCTTCTTTTATTTTCCCATACAGGAAGGCACTTTTGACATCCATTTGATAAACCTTAAGACTGTGAAAGGCAGCATAAGCTAAGAACAGTCTAATTGCTTCTAGTCTGGCCACAGGTGCAAAGGTCTCATCATAATCGATGCCTTCCTCCTGTGCAAACCCTTGAACAACCAGTCTGGCCTTGTTCTTGACAATTTGGCCCTTCTCATCTGTTTTGTTCCTGAATACCCACTTGGTGCCTATAGCACACTATCTTTGGGCAATGGAACAAGCTCCCACACTTGCTGTTTCTTGAATTGAAGTAGCTCAAGCTGCATAGCTTCCACCCATCCATTGTCTCTTAAAGCAATATGATAGTTCTTTGGCTCTTGCTGACTGATGAAGAGAGCATAGAAGCAGAAGTTGGACAATTGATTCCTGGTGGAAACTCCAGCATGGATATCACCAATGATCTGTGAAGTGGGGTGATTCTTGAGCTCTTGATAGACTATGATATCCGTGCAAGTGTTTGTAGACCCATCAGCAGCAACAGATGATGATGGAGATTCCTGAAACCATGTAGAGGATGGCAGCTCAAACGAAGTAGAGCAAGCAGAAATCCCATCAGCATTTGTAGTGGATGGAGCTGCTGAGGCTACAGGAGCATCAGGTTCAGTGAACTTAGGCAGGTTGTCACTGATCCTGAAGAGGTGAGTACTGACTACATCATCATCAGTATCACCAGGTGGAGATCTGTTGACAGGCTCAACAGATGGAGGTTGATAAGGAACATATTGCAGTATGTCCAGATCAAACAACTCCACAGGGTTTTGTGGAATCTTGTCCTTTGGAGATTCATTGAACTTAACATGCAGAGTTTCTTCAACCCCCTTGGTTCTACAGTTGAAGACTCTGTATGCCTTGCAAGTTGATGAATAACCAACAAAATACCCTGCATCCACCTTACTAGCAAACTTATGGAGTGGGTTGCTAGTGTTGAGAATGAAACAAGGACACCCAAAGGCTCTAAAGAATGAAATAAGAGGGGCCAAATGATGAAGAACTTCATAGGGAGTCTTCATCAACCTCTTATTTACTAAGGCTCTATTCTGTACATAGCAAGCTGTATTGACAGCTTCAGCCCAAAAGGTCAGTGGCAACCCTGAGTCAGCCAACATTGACCTTGCTGCTTCAATGAGGGTCCTGTTCTTTCTCTCCACCACTCCATTCTGCTCAGGAGTTCTAGGAATGCTAAACTGCCTTTTAATTCCCTTGGACAGGTAGAAGTCATCAAGTGTGTGGTTTCTAAATTCTGTTCCATTGTCACTCCTCACACACTTGACCTGTAGGGAATACTGCTTTTCTACATGTAACACAAAGTTCATTATTGTCTTAGCTGCTTCATCCTTGGAGTGCAAGAAGAAAGTCCATACAAACCTGGAGTAATCATCCACAATTACCAGGCAGTATTTCTTCTTTGCCATGCTCATCACTCTCACAGGACCAAAGAGATCCATGTGCAAAAGCTGTAAGCAGGCAGTGGACTTTGGTTCTTCTATTGAAGGGAATGAAACTTTGTGTTGTTTGCCTTTCAAGCAAGCAGTGCAGTCATCTTCACATTTAAACTCCTTCTGAGGCAATCCTCTTACTAGACCATGGTTTATAAGCTGATTCATGTTCTTGAAATTAACATGACCCAGCCTTCTATGCCATAGTGTAGACTCTTGAGGAGATGCCTTGGAGAATAGGCAAGGATGGCCTTTTAGATCCATCTTTTTGGAAAGATCTAAGGCATACACTCTTCCTGTCCTGTTGGCCTTCAGGAGAGTGTGTTCATCCAATGCCTTGTCAATCAAACTCAGAACTTTGGATGACAGAATCCTACAGTTCTGGCTTGTGAAAAGGGCAACATGGCCTTTGTCACACATTTGACTGACACTCAAGAGGTTATACTTGAGATTCTCCACATGGTTAACATCATCAAATCTTATTTCCCCATTGGAAACAAAGCCTTTTCCAATGATGTAACCCTTTGCATCATTGCCAAAAGAAACAAATCCCTTCTTTCCTGAGAGTAGTCATTAAGAAGGGAGCTGCTTCCCGTCATGTGCATGGATCCTCCACTGTCTACATACCAGATGCTTCTTTGGCATGTTGAAGAACCCTGCAAACACAACCATGTGTTAGTTAGTCTTGGAGACCCAAACCTGCTTGGCCTTGGGTCTGATCTCAGCTACAGATGTAGCACTAACAGGTGTGTTATGTGTGACAGCTTGAGGTGAAGAAGATGGTATAGAAGAGGAAGCTTTTGGCTTGGACTTCCTTTCTGTGGTTTCAACATAGGAGCATCTAAGTGGTTGACTCTTCCCTCTAGTTGCTGAACCATCATCACCAACTGTGTCTGGTTTTGTGATAAAGCCTTCAGCTCTTCAGACACATTGGAGTTTACTGATGATGAGTTCCTATGTTGTACCATCTTTTTCTGAGCAACCTCAGCTGTTGTCTGAGTAATCCCTACCTTAGATTTAGCTTTGGGCTTAGGGATTTCAGACTTGGATGTTGCCAGTACAAACTTGGTTTCAAACTCACTCTTCATTTTAATGATGCTCTCAGAAATTTTCTCCTTCTGCTTGAGTTTGGAACCCCTTTTGTACCAGCAATCATCAGTAAGATGATTGAATAAGCCACATATCTCACATGGCTTCTTCTTCATCTTATGCTGATCATCAGCTGAAGAGGATTTAACTGCTGAAGACTTGTTCTTCAGCTGTTTGACATCAGTACTAGCAGTTTTCTTCCTAGTGCCTGCCTTCCTGGTATCCTCTCTAGCTGTCTTCAAACCTTTCCTACTGTTAGTTTTCTTCTCTTCAGTTCTAACAGTATTTGAGGTTTGAACTTCAGATGTTGTCACTTGCTCTCTAGTACCTTCAGTACTAGTGACAACTCCTGAGTTGATCAGCCTTTTGGTCATGTGACAGTCAGCATTTGAACCATCAGCTGTTGTAACATCAGCTGATTGGTTTTGGCAGGAGAAAATGCTGACATCTATCTCTGATGATGCTGATTTAGAGGATAGTAGGTCACATGATGAACAGTATTGGTTATTGCTCTCCCCATCAGATTCAACTTCTGCTCTTGAAGTGAAGTCTGTGGGAGGAGCAGTGTGATTATAACCAATGCCAAACTTCACATTGGAAGCTGATTGCTTACTAAGAAGCATTTCAAAACCCTTGCATGATTGCACCCATCGATCACACTCAACTTGGGTGGTTGCAAGAGTTTCCTTGAGGTCTTTGTACTTCTCTAGAAGTACATCTTCCCTAGCTTTACTATCTTTGATTTGGCAGTTAAGCTTGTAAATCTCATCATTTTTATCTTTTAGAGCAACCTCAAAATCAGCTTTTCTTTTGGAAATAGTGTGCTCAAGCTCAAGATTTTTATCTATTAAAGCTACATTTGCTTCTCTAACAGAAGCAAATGCTGCTATGCATGATTCAGAGCAAAGCTTGGCTTTTGCCTCAGTGGATACCTGAGATGAGGCATTGGATGATGACCCTTCAGCAGAATCAAGGGCCATCAGAGCAAGATTTCCAAAAGGTTGGTCACAACCATGTTGACCAACATCTTGGAGTAGTTGTTCCTGACCAGATAGCTCTTCTGGTATACTACTCCAGTCAACAACACTTGGGGTGAAAAAGCTGTGTTGTTGAGGTTGTGTGTGATGATGAGATGGGGAAGATTGAGGCTCAGGAAGAGCATGAGGTGGTTGAGCCGGGGGTACTTGAGTTTGACTAGGCTGAGGCATGTAGTAACAGGGGTAAGGATATGGCATATGACCCTGTGGCACAAAATAAGCTGGTGATGCCTGTGCCTGAGATGGATGGGTAGAACTGGAAGAAGGTTGCCCTCTGTGCTGTGAGCTATTGCTGGGAAAAGTCACAAAGGGTGCAGATGAGTTAGATCCAGATGATCTACACTCTCTTGCAAAGTGTCCAAGCCTTTGGCACTTGTGACACCTCAACTTGCTCTTGTCAAAACCAACTTTGGTTTTGCCAGAGAGTCCAGGGAATTTCCTTCCAGTTCTCTTGTAGAACTTTTGAGAGCGGATATTTATCATTGCCATCTGGTTCAAAATATCCATCTCTTCCAGATCATCATCTGGAATGCCCTTTAAGTCCTCCATCAGAAAACACAAGTTGTCACCACCACCTCCTGAACTACTAACACCAACAAAAGCTTGTTCTGAGTTAGTAGAGAAATCAATATGCTCATCATAAGAACTTTCTGATGAAGCTTATTCTGACTCATGACTTATCAAGGCAGCATTACCTTGGACAAAGTCATCAGCGAGCTTACCAGATGAGGACAGCTTCCTCTTTTGCTCTACCTCTCTCTCAAAAGTGAGTAGCTTCCCATGAAGTTGGGTGAGAGATAGAGTTTCCAGGTCTGCACTGGAGCGTAGGACAATGGTATATGTGTCCCATCTCTCAGGAAGTGACCTGAGGAACCTGTTGTTCATCTGGGTGTTGGTGTATTCTTGTTTGACCATCTTCAGCTCAGATATCAAACAAGAGAACCGCTCAAACTGCTGGGTCAGAGTCTCACCCTTTCTATATGAGAAAGTCTCATATTGTTGGGCAAGGATTTCCCTATTGTTTGCTAAGACCGAATCAGTTCCTCCAAATTGTTCCTTTAGAGCAACCCATAGGTCATGAGCAGACTCATGATGCAAGAGCCCTGAGTATATCTCATTTGGAATGGCCATGGCTAAAATTCCATGGGCTCTAGCATCAATTTCGAACAGCTTTAGATCTTCGTCCGAATATTGTTCAGGTTTCTTCGGAACCTGTTCATTAGATTCTGGGACGCTCACCATAGGCTTGTATGGCCCGTGCACCACTGACTTCCAACAACCAGCACTGTTGACAGCCAAGTGGTGTAGCATACGTCTTTGCCATATGTTATACTCGTTCCTAACCAGCATCGGAGGCTTGGTAGCGGAACCAGTATTGTGAGGATCATTAGTTGGTGTTGTCATCTCAGGTTTTAGTCAAAAACAAGTTTAAAACCGGAAAAGTGTGACTCAAAACCACCGAAAGACCTCAAGATTTTGGCCGGAAACAGCAAAAACTCACTCTCTATAGCTAATTCTTGCAAATTGCTAATTCGATCAAACTGAGAGATCAAAAGAGTAGTTTCAAATGAACAATGGTAAGATCGATCAATGATTAACCTGCTCTGATACCATTTGACAGGATCTCAGCCTCTCGTGTTGATCAATTAGATTATGTTTGCAGCAGATTTAGCACATTAATTAGCAATTAAAGCAAGAACATAAAAGATATTGCAATTAAAAGCATAGAGAGAGAAGAGTTCTGCGAAACATTAATTGTTCATTACTAACCACGTTTCGGCAATTAAAACAGCATGGTTTGCCATCCTTATATAGGTGGCAAAAGCATGGTAGTGATGTCCTTTTTCTGACATCACGGAATATTCAAATTACAATTGACAAAACATAAAACTACTGAAGATGTCAACAACAACTGACATCTTCTTACAAAAGTTCCTAAGTACTGACAAAAATAAACTACTGATACTATAACAGCTGAAGAACATGCTCTTCAGCTGTTGTACAACTACTGAAACAAAATAAACTTCGGAAAAGGAAAAACCACTACAACAACTGAAGAGGACTTCTTCAGTTGTTGAGACAAACTCTGTCTTCAGTACTTGGTCTTCAGACTTGGCTTCGGAAGATGAAACTTCGGAAGATGTTACTTCGGAAGATGTAACAACTGATGATCTCAGTAGATATCATCAGTTGTTGTCTTCAGTCTTTTTCTTCAGACTTTGCTTCGGAAGATGGAACAGCTTCGGAAGATGTAACAACTGATGATCTCAGTAGATATCATCAGTTGTTGTCTTCAGTCTTTGTCTTCAGACTTTGTGCTTCGGAAGATCTTCAGTTCTTTAGATCTTCAGCTTTTGATACTTCAGTACTTTGGCCTTCAGTACTTTTGATATCTTCAGCTGTTGATCTTCAGTTCTTTGATCTTCAGAATTTGTTCTTCAGACTTTATCATCTCAGCAGAAAGCTGGAGCTAAGATGCTCTCGAGCTTGACATTCAAGCAAGAGAACACAATAGCTGATGAGAGTCTTCAGTTGCTCTCTGACCTTCAGGCAAGAGAACACAATAGCTGATGAGAGTCTTCACTTGTTGTTGTAGTGGCATGTGGGACTTAGAGGTTTTCCTGATCTTGGCTCATTGGTTCTTTTGGTCCAACATCTTTGTACCCTGAGTGCATTACTAAACTAAACAGATATAGGTCCTATAACCTAGAGATGAGATCTAATCTTGAGTCCTTGAACATATGAAAATCTGATTTGAAAAGCACTGAAAATGAGTATAAGTTAAAAATAGAAGACTTAAACAAAACCATTTCAACTCTTAAACATGATCATACCAACTACTGGACTCAAATCAAAGATCTTATCACTAGGTTAACTGAGTGCCAGGCTGAGCTAGTGATCAACAAAGCCAAGGCAGAGAAGCATGTTCTTGAAGAAGAGACCTTTAAGAACATCATATCCTCATCCCTGCATTCCAAAGTGTGTTATCAGAACAAACAAGGACTAGGATCTACTGAGATAGCTCCTTCACACACTCTATTGTCTGTAGGATCTCCTAGGTGTGGAACTAGTCAAGATGAGGGTCCATCCATAGATCCTAGTATTGAAGAGGATGAAGAGGAGGTAGTGAAGGATGGATCTGAGAAAAGTGAGGAAAATCATCCTAACAAGGGTCATTACACTCCTGAGAAGAGGAAGAAGTCAGGGATGACTAAGTCAAAGAGGAAGAACTTGATCTAAGCAGCAAAGAGGAAATCAAAGAGAGCTCAGGAAATCAAGGCCACCTTCAACTTCAAGCAAAAACAAGTTTTTATCTCTGCAGGTTTTGAAGTGGTAAAGGCTGTGGATACGACTTTGAACTCTAGTACCAAGAGTTCAAGTATGTTCAACTCATCCTGTGAAGGAATGAAGACTGATCAGCTATGTAACACTGCTACATAGCATGAACCATCCACCTCCAAAGGCAAGCTTCACCTTATAAGGCCTTCCACAACACATGCAAAGATGGGGATAGAGATGGAAAGTCATTAAACTCAGTTTTCCATTCACAAGAAGACTCTCAGAAAAAGGCACATGGATTGCATTATGTGTGGTGGTACTTCTCATCTTGCTAAGGATTGCTTCTACAATCCCAAGAGTACTGTCAACATAACAAGGAAGAAGACTTCTGAGAAGAACAAGAAGAAGAAAACTTTATAAGAAATCTGTATTTCTTTTGGAAGCTCCAAAATGAAAATGAAGACAAGTGAAAATTTGCCTTCGCAAGAAATTTTGGTCTCAGAAGAAAGGAATGCTTTCGAAGCACTGAAGCTTGCTGCAGTGAAAACAAGATCTTCCGAAGGGTCAGTCTCCAAAGCTTCTGAAGTTGCCAAAACTTCTGAAGCATTGAAGGTCAAGTCTAATCTTTCAAAGATGGTGTGGAAGATAAAGGAAGACCATGTGACTGAAAATTCTTCACTTACAACAGCAAATGATCCCTAGAGTCTCAGTATAGGATCAATTACTGTTGCATTGTCTCCAGTTCATTTTGAAGAGCTCAAGACCATTAAGGCTTGGATTTCCAAATGTAACTAATTCTCCTTTATTGTGCAGTAATAGCTGAAGACCAAAAAGAAATGTATGGATCATTGATAATGACTGTTCCAGGCACATGAAAGGTAATGACTCTTTGCTTTAGATCTTTGAGAAAATCAATAGAGTTTCAGTTTCCTTTGGAGGAGATGTTGGTGGTTACATTACAATAAGGGGTAGGGGTCGCAAATGGTAAGCTCAGTATTAAGAAGGTAAACTATGTTAAGGAGCTTGGGTACAATTTACTAAGTGTATCCCAATTTTATGACCAGAGACATAACATGCTCTTTACTAAGAATGAGTGCATTGTTCTCAAGCCCAGGGTGGTCATTCCTCAAGAGCATATCTTTTTTAGAGCACCCCGGAAAGGGAACATGTACAAGATGGACTTGCAGGAAACATCCCCCTCAGGAGAGGTTTCTTGCTTTCTATCTAAGGCTAATAGTGATGAGTCTTTCCTTTGGCATAAAGGAATATGCCATGTATACTTTAAGAACATGAACAAGTTAACTAAGAATGATTTAGTAACTAGCATGCCAAAGAAAGAGTTTACAAGTGATGATCATTGTGTTGTTTGCCTGAAAGGGAAACAACAACTTGGTGTCTCACAAGTGAAAGGAAGGAACTCAATAACTACTCCCCTACACTTATTAAAAATGTATCTCTTTGGCCCACCAGTGTAATGAGTCTAAGAAGGACCTCATAATGCTTGGTGATCACAGATGATTTCACAAGATTCACTTGGGTTTTCTTCCTTAGAACTAAGAATGAAACTCCTGAGATCTTGAAGAATTTCATTATGAAAGTTGAGAATCAAATTGATCATAAGGTCAAGACCATAAGATGTGATCAAGGAACTAAATTCATGAACAAATACTTGACATATTTGTGATGAAAAGGGTATTATAAGACAATATAGTGCTCCTAGGACTCCTCAACAAAATGGTGTTGCTGAGATGAGAAACAGGACACTTATTGAGGCTGCAAGAACCATCTCCCGCCTTCGACTTGAAAGAGATAGGATTTTCGTTCCACTCCTGCTTGGACCCCATGGTAGGGGAACTAGCAGCAATAGCAGGTGTAGCCAGGGAAGGCTCTGTCCAACTCTAAACTGCCCATCACCTTCTGGGCAGAGGTAGTCAACACTACTTGCTATGTACAGAACAGAGTTTTAGTAGTTAAGACTCATGGTAAGACTCCTTATTAACTATGGCACCAAAGAAGATCATTCATCGGTTTTCTTCAGTCATTTGGATGTCCCTGCACCATCTTGAATACCACATATCAGGTAGCCAAGTTTGCTGAGAAATCAGATGATGGACACTTTATTGGATACTCTTCCCAATCTAAGGCTTATAGAGTATACAATCTCAGAACTAGAGTAGTTTAAGAATCAGCCAATATGATCTTCAATGAGCACATACCCTGTGTGAAAGGTTCTGGTCCTGACTGGCTATTTGATCTTGATTTAGTTACAAACAGTTTTAATAAATCTTTCGAAGATGTTTCAGGATCTACAGGTAATACACCAACTGAAGATCCCGATCCAAGGTTTGAGCTGAGAAGACCAAGCAAGACTACTACTTCAGCTTCAGTTGTAACTAACCCTGCAGGTGAAGTTCCTATTAGCACAACAATAACAAATCAAGCTGATACATCTGAAGTGCCTAAAAATTCCAGCTTAGAGGCACAAAACATAATGGCAGGAACTTGAAATGTAGGAGGAGATGGTAGTGGTGATAGTGATCAAGAATTTCTTGATGTTGACAACCACTCTTTTGAAGACAACATCAATGATGTCACACACCTATTGGATCAAGCTTCTCTCGATAAGTGTGCTGATGTGGTGGAAGACACTTCGTTGCTAGATCTAAACTTCTCAAATTTAGATCTTCTAAACAACTTGCTGTAATCCCTCAACTTAGGATCCACAAGTCACACCCCACCACAAACATCATTGGAGATGTTGATAAGGGGGTGAGAACAAGAGAACAAACCGATAACAAAAATGTTTGTTAATACTATTGTTTCTTGTCCCAGATAGAGCCAAAGAAAGTGGATGAGGCTTTGGAAGATAGAAGTTGGATTTAAGCAATACAAGAGGAGCTGCTTCAATTCAAAAGGAAAAGGTTTGGAGTCTATGTCCTCTTCTACAAGGGAAGACTATTATAGGAACCAAATGGGTGTTTAGGAATAAGAAGGATGATAGAGGACTTGTCCTCAAGAACAAGGCAAGACTGGTTGTTCAAGGATACACACAAGAAGAAGGAATTGATTACACTGAAGTTTTTGCTCCAGTAGTAAGATTTGAAGCTGTTAGGATATTCCTGGCATTTGCTGCATCCAAGGACTTCAAGGTCTATCAACTTGATGTCAGGTGTGCATTTTTATATGGGGTGATTGATGAAGAAGTGTATGTCAAACAGCCACCTGGCTTTGCAGACACAGTTCACCCTAATTATGTGTGCATGCTTGATAAAGCTCTTTATATCATGTATCAAGCTCCAAGAAAGTGGTATCAGACACTATCCCAGTATCTCTGTCAGCATGGCTATAAGAGGGGTACTATAGATAGAACTCTTTTCATCAAAGGAACAGGGAATGATTTCATGCTGGTTCAAGTATATGTAGATGACATTATCTTTGGTTCAACTAATCCAATGCTCTGCAAAGACTTTGAGAAGCTGATGAAGAATAGATTTGAAATGAGTGCCATGGGAGAACTCAATTTCTTTATAGGAATTCAAGTGAAGTAAGTTGAAAATGACATCTTCATAAGTCAGTCAAAGTATGTGTAGGACATACTTATAAGATTCAACATGACTGAATGTAAGGTTGCAAAGACACCCATAGCCAGAAACCACTCCCTTGGACCTGATATTGAGGGGTAGTGTGTAGATGAACATCTTCAAAGGTTATGATTGGGTCTCTCATGTATCTTATAGCCAGCAGGCCTGATATCATGTTTGCTACATGCATATGTGCAAGATATCAAGCTAACCCCAAGATCTCACACCTGGTTGCTGTTAAAAGGATTCTTAGATATCTCAAAGGTGCTCCTAAGCTTGGCCTTGGGTATCCAAAGAATTCTGACTTTAGTCTGTATGCATATATAGATAGTGACTATGTTGGCTGCAACATGACTGCAAAGTCCACATCTGGGGGATGTCAATTCCTTGGTGGAAGGATCATCTCATGGCAATACAAGAAACAATCCTGTGTATCTGCATCAACTACTGAAGCTGAATACATTGCTACTGGAAGCTGTTGTGCTCAAGTACTTTGGATTCAGAATCAGATGCTAGACTATGGATACAACTTCAATAAGACTCCCATCCATATAGACAACAATAGTGCTATCTCTATCACTGAGAATCCTGTGCAGCACTTAAGGACAAAGCACATCAACATAAGGTATCATCTAATTAGAGATAATCATGAAAAGGGGTTGATTAAACTAAACAAGCTCAATACAAATGAACAATATGCTAATCTATTCACAAAGGCTTTTGATGAACAAAGATTTAAATATCTTGTATCAGCTATTGGGATGATCAACCTTAAATAGATTTTCTTAAAACTTAATCTATATTCTATTTAGAAAGAATTATGTGTCCTAAGTTGTCTAAATTATGACCTATATAATCCCAGTTTATCTTGGGAGAAAATCTTTTTCAAATGATATTCCTTAGCATTTTGAAATTCAAGTGTATTTCCTTTCGAAAGACATTAATATTGCCTTCGGAAGAATTTTACATTTTCAAATTACATAACTACTTAAGAGAAATTTACCTTCGGAAGAAATACTTACGTTTCTTCCGATACCAAAATATGCTTCTAAGTACTTATATGAATTTGAAAAACAAATTTCTTCCGAAAGCAATTATGCCTCACAAAGTTTTATTCTCCTTACGAATAAAACTTACAAATAAAACTTTGAAAAACAAGTTTCTTCCAAGTAATTTTCTTCCGAAGCCATTTTTCATTAAGCTTAGGAATATCTTCCGAAGTCAAAATTTGGCTTCGGAAGTGTTTCACAAAAGCTTTTGAAGACAAACAACCTTTGGAAGAGTTTCAACTTCTAAGAAAACTACCTTTTTGGGCACTTTCTCAGAGGTGGGACCGGTATTCAGTCTTCAAAGTTTATTCTTTCGCATTAACTTTGTCTCAAGTCCATTTCAAATATATATACCTAATGGTTCCCTCCTCTTTCACTATCTTCTTCATCTACAAATTCTTTAAACCTAAATTCCTACCCACCGCCTTTGTTCTTATCTTTCTTCACCTAAAAGCTACCACAAATGGCTAACCTTTACCGTAGAAACCAACCATATTTCTCCATGCAGTTTCACAGGCAACACAAACAGGTTGCTCTGTTAAACTCTGAGAAAGATCCAAGTTTCTCATATGTTTGTCGTTTTCTTTCTTTGTCTCACTATTTCACCTCCCTCACCATTGATCATCCCTTCTATGAGGAGCAACTGTTGGATTTCTGGAGGACCTGCCAAGAGGTCCCCATGGATGGGGAGAAGGCACTGTCTGCCACAGTGTAGGGGAGGACAATCTTCATCACTCTAGCTTCAATCAACTCTCACCTATAACTGGATGATGCAGTAGGTGAATTTTTTTCCCAAAATCTGCAGTAAACTACTCCATTGAGCAGATGGGCTATGAAAGTGACTTCTCATTCAGAACCTTTAAGAAAGGGAAAGTCTCTCCAAAATAGAAATACCTCCTTCATGTTATTATCCATAGTCTGTCTAACAAATATGGAGGTTGGGACTAGATTCCAGAAGACCTCACTTTCATAATCCATGGGATGGTTCATGGGGTCAAGTTCAGGTACTCACAGTTTGTTTATAATAATTTACTTGCAAACTTGGACTCCTTAGAATATTACATGTTTCCTAGATATGTCCAGCACATTCTTAACTGTGAACTGGACTCACAGTTGATGGGAACAGGTAATGTTCTAAACTTAGGATAGATGAAGCCCGGCATCTTCAAGACAATGAGAAAGCCAACTGTTGGCTTCTCAGGGGTAGAAACAACCCTAGTCCCAAAAATGTTAGTGCTCATTGCTCAAGGTGACAACCTAGCAGTACCATCTAGTGTTGAACCCACACCTTCTAGTTCAAGACAACCCACACTGCCACAAATAACCATCACCTACCAAAGAAAATCCAAACGAACCCCTGCTTAGGCTATTTAACCTGTGCAGGCCCCCATATCACCACCCATACAAGAAGAAGTGGACACTAGAGCTCCTACTTCTCTTGAGGAGAAAACCACTCCCATCTCATAAATGATCAGTCATGAGGTTCCTCATGCTCAGACTGAAGAGCTCATCACCCAAGAAGCCTTAAGCCTTCACTCAGAGTTTTAACACTCTAGTGAACAACCTTTAGGGGAAAGCTACCATCCCCAGCCTCTAGATCTTAACCAACCAATTCCCAGCCTAGACTTCTATGATAATGAGAATATGACACTCAGTGAGTATCATGAGTCTCTATTCTCTTTCCCTGCTCAAAGAGAGGTGAGTACTCCTGTGTCACCCATATCTAGTCCACATCATCCAACCCCCACTGAGATGGATCTTCCTGAACCTATTCAAGAGATCCATATTGAAGAGACTCTCACTTCTACAAGTGATTACATTATTAATACCTCAACCATGGCAACCCAACCCACTTACACTTCAACTGAAGTTGTCAGTGAGTAGAGGAAAACCAACAGCGAAGAACAACAAACTGGTGATGATGAAGAAGAATTAGGTCCAATTCTGTCATCCCCCAGTGATTCTTCTACTAAAGATAAGGGAAAGCTTAGACTAAAGGTGCAAAAACTATCTAAAACGTGCACCTATTTAGTCTCTAAGGTTAGTCACTTGGAATCTCAAGTGACTACCTTGCAAAGAAAGGTCAATGATCAGCAACTTGAGATTTCTAATCTCAAGGAGAAACTAGCTAGGAGACCCTTCAGAAGGATTCAACAAGGAACATAAGAACCTAAGGATGTAATTGACTTAACCTCCAACTCACCTATGTAAGTGGGTGATGTTATCAAAACGGGGAGGAAGTTATTACAATCACGATACCTGGGAGTCTTTCTCAAAGTATGGACACTGAGGATTCACCACCCTCACTTGCAATTGTCCAAACTCAATAACCTCCTTAAATTTACATTGATGTAGGCTCAATCATCTAGAGCCTATTTGAGGAGGGTATACCAAGGGCAATGTCATTCCCACCCTATGGCGCTGCAAATGAAATATATGGGTGGAGGTATGATGATGAAAGAAGAGCTATCCTACTATATAGAGTTCAGGACAGCAAGAGGTCTTCAACTTTCAAACCTTGAACTACTATGACATCCTATCTCTAGTCAACATGCCACTTGTCAACCCAAGTCAACACAGACAAGCTGACATTTTGGCTGAGAGAAGTCAAGACAGGATCATGGAAGAACTCAGACATAGAAGAAGACAAATGCAAGCAGGCAATGTCATTGGCCAACTGGATGTTGAGGTGGACTCTAAGAGTAGCTTCGAAGGGCAAACCTTAACTGAAAGCCCAGTGACTGAACCTGTGAGCATTGTCATAGAGTCAATCACTTCAACAATATTCAGTACTCTCAGTGAGGCACCAATTGGTGAAGGTGCTTCACAACCTCTCTCTGGCTAAAGCCTGACTGCTGAATTAGGCAATAAAGGCCAATGCTCTCTCCACCCTGAGTTACCAAGGCCTGTGAGTGACAAAGGGAAAACGAAACTGACTCCTGAGGAGATTGAGGAAGAGGAAAAGGAAGCTAAGGGAGAGAGTTCAGCTTGTTCCTCAAGTTTCATGGATGCTACAATCAGGACATCCCCCAGGCAAAGCACTCTAGATGTTGACTTTGCATGAGAATTATGCTAAGTTTAAAATCTTTCAAAACCAAAAGTTCCTGTGGAAGCTTTATACTTTGCATAAGAATTATGCTAAGTATAAAGTTTTCCAAAGCCAAAGTTACTTTGGAAGCTTTATACTCTGCAAAAGAATAATTCCAAGTATAAAATCTTCCGAATCCAAAGACCAAATCTTCCGAAGCCAAAGATGAAGTCTTCCGTAGCTTCAAAGACAAAGTCTTCCGAAGCCAAATGAAGTTAAGACTGATTTCTTCCAAAGACTTAGAAGAACATGCTTTTCTCTGATGTACTTTTACATAAACTAACCAACTTTCCGATGCAACTCTGAAGATTCACCAACTTGCAAGAGTTGGTGAAAAGGTCCATGCTTTTGCAACTGTACATTGAAGCCTTGAGTTTGTAACTTTCTACTTTATATACTTTTATCCTTTTTGTAATATGTTAGGATGTGAGATATGGCATGTCATATTCACTAGTCAAAAGGCAATCTACTTTTTAACTCTACATTGATTTTGTTGTCTTTCAATGTTCCAACTGGCTTTCCAAGTATGGCCAGTTGTAGGAAGTAGTATAAAGTATCTCAGGGTCTTGTATTGTAAAACTTATGCATTGTAACTCTTGTTATAGAACTTGAGATTAAAATACAACATTCTTGAAAACATTGTATATTGTTCTTGAGTTCTATCTCATTGTTACTTGTGTTTTTTGCATCTTGTTCCCAAACCCGGTGTAACACCTGAAATTTTTGTCAAACTAAAAGAGAAGAAAACACTAAAAGGGAAAAACAAAAAGTATCATGCAAAAAAGGGAAAGGAGCAAAAGTGGAGGGGGCCAAAGTGTAAAAGGTACAAAACTCAAATATTTTAATATTACTTTGAGTATGGCCGCCCACTATATCCACTTCCACCTTGCTTTTTCAACCGAGAACAAGAAAGAAGAAGAAGAAACCTTTTCTCTTGGTTGCTAGTGGAAGAAGAAGTTGTGTTTGCTTTTGGTGTTTGAATTCTTGTGCACTCAAGTTTGGAGGAGTTTTACTTGTTGGCTGCATAGGTGAGTTCTAGACCCCGATTTTATGTGTTTTTAACTTCTTGGGGCTGAAAATGCATGTTTAAATGATTTACAACTGTTATATACATACACGTATGTATTTGTGCATGTGTTCTTGTGTTTCATGGTTGTATATGTGTTGTTGATGCTTGGAATGATAGATATAAGCTTAGAATAGGCTAATATGCAGATTAGGTCTGCAAATATTTCTGAAATAGGCATAACTGTTGGTCATGCACCCAAATAGGGCTCATGCGGCTGAAATTTTGACTTAGAAAACTGAAGTGACCGCTCATACACCCAAACAGTACCTCATGCGCCCAACCATTTTGCTCAGGCGCCTGAGTGTAGGTCATGCGCCTAAACAGTATCTCATGCATCCAAAATTTGTGCTCAAATGCCTATGTTCTAGGATAATGCGCCCAAGTAGTGCCCATGTGCTTGGATTTTTCCATACACCTAACTTTCCTATGCACCTAAGTACCAATGCGCTTGCATAGTGCTTAGGCGCCTACATAGTGCTCATGCGCCTAGAACACTTAAAAGTTTTCTGAAATTTTAGGAAAAAAGAAATTTAAGGTTTAGCCTTGAGATGTTTTGGTGGCTTTATTTGTTTATGTTTTTGCATGCTTACGGTCTGTTTATGTTCCCTACTACATATCTATTATGTGGCTTTACGTGGTGTGTATATTCGTATACATAAAGTATTATCATTAAAGAAAGTGAAGGATTAATGATTAACCCAAAGCAGAACATAATAAATGAATGAAAAGTCCTGCAAGCAAAATTTATGGAGAATCACAACCCATTGAGGGTTGTTACCTCAACTGTGTGTCATATAGCGTGTGATCATGGCTGACCCATGAGGGTTCACACACAGGGGGATCAGTCTTGGTGATTGATTCACAAGTACAAAATGGGATCCTTGTCAATTAACCCCGAGACTGAGGTGGCTTTGTGCCTACCGATGGGGTATAGTTATGACATGATCTAGAAATAGTGAAAGATAATGAAAAAGTACGAAATAAATGAATGCATACGATAATGAAAGATAATAAGAGTATACTTTGATGTATGTACGATGAATGCTCACGTATGAAAAAGTAAGTATTTTATTGAAAAGGGTATTTTCATATATAAATAATACAAGGTATTTTAACGCTTTTAAAACTAGAACTCACTCAGCAATGCTGACTTTTATGCATCTTCAGTTTGCAGGTAATTGTTGCTGACGGTGGCACGTGGGTGAAGCTACTTGGCAAATAAGAGACTATAATGAAAAAGTACGAAATAAATGAATGCATACGATAATGAAAGATAATAAGAGTATACTTTGATGTATGTACGATGAATGCTCACGTATGAAAAAGTAAGTATTTTATTGAAAAGGGTATTTTCATATATAAATAATACAAGGTATTTTAACGCTTTTAAAACTAGAACTCACTCAGCAATGCTGACTTTTATGCATCTTCAGTTTGCTAGTAATTGTTGCTGACGGTGGCACGTGGGTGAAGCTACTTGGCAAATAAGAGACTGGCATCCATCTTCTGCATACATGTTATTTTTGTCTTGTAATGCAAGTAAATATTAGTTATAATGTGATAAGAATGTATTACTTGACAAAAGTAGTTATTAATGCATGAAGAGGTTTTTGTTAAATTATTCCACTGTAATGTTTTTACGATATGCTATAAATCTTAATATGTTTTAAATATTATGTGCTATGAATGTCCAACTGTAAGTGTCCTGAGAATGGGGCCTTACAAGTTGGTATCAGATCCAAAGTTTAAGAGAATTGGGTAAATATTTTAAAAACCTAAACTTAAACTAAGAATAGGATCGAATAAAGTGATGTCAGCCCGAGTAGCTACATGCCATCAGGTATTTCTTTTCTTAATGTTAACCGGTATTATGTGTGTGTGTTGTTTGGTTTATGTGTTCTTAGTAGATTTGAATACTAATGTAGTCATGATAGGAAATGCTTAGGGGATGAAAAGTAATATAAGTGGCTAATCATAACAGGCCACTATAATTAGGGACTTACTATACTTAACATGGACTAAGATATTACCTTGAACGACCGTGTTAGTGTTTGAATCTTATAGTTTTTAGAGGATGGCTGGAGGTAGATCGTCTAAGGCTTCTAGAGGTGGAGTATGTGGTGGACGTGGTGTGGGAACACGTGCCATAAGGACGGGGGTTAGGACTACTGAAATGACCCCTACAGTTCCCGAGGTACACCAGCACGAGGGTGTTGATGAGAGCGCCAACCTGAAGGCCTTAATGAAAGAGGTAGTGGTTGAGGAGGTTCACCAATTCATGCAGACGATTCTACCGTCTGTAGTGACTGAAGTCATCCGTTCTGTGAGTGAAGGAGAAAGAGGAGGAGACAAGACTATGGCTGGAAGGAGAGGGAATGATAGGGGTCATGATGAAGAGGAGGAAATGAATATGGAGAAGGCGGCTTCCATTGATGAGGAGGACGTAATAGTGCGGGAAACCGCAAGGGGATGCAGCTACGGGGCATTCCAACGGTGTAAACTCCCGACCTTCGATGGTAATGGTAATGCTACTGCTGCTCACCGCTGGGTAAGGAATATGGAAGCGGTGTTAGAGATTAGTGAGTGCAGGGAGGACCAAAAGATGAAGTTCTCCACTCAATCTTTCGTTGACTTGGCTCTTTGTTGGTGGGACAATAATGTCAAAGCCGAGGGCGTCAGGGTCAACAGGAAGATGAGGTGGGGAGAGTTAAAGAAGATGGTGATTGAGGAATTCTATCCTCACAGGGAACTAGACAAGATAGAAAGGGAGTTCCTATAGCTTGAGACGAAAACCATGACCCACCAGCAATACACCACCAAGTTCAATGAAATGGAGAGACTGGTGCCGGATCAGGTGACGCTGGTGTCGAGGAAGATTAAGAGGTATGTACAAGAATTGTCAGGTGATATCTACAGGCATTTGATTGCTGCCCAACCAAGCACTTTTAGGTCGGCAGTAGATCTGGCTGGGAGGATAAACGATGAGAGAGAGAGAGAGGGCGATGGTTTTAAGGTGAAGAAGACAAGTGGTGGTGACAAGAACTGGAGCGGGAGACGGTTTGGGCGTGTCGGTTTCACCCTAAACAACAAGAGGATGAACGTGGATGACCGTAGGGTGGTGTCATCAATCTCGGGGATAAAGAAGTGTAGTATATGTGGAAGGGAGCACACAGGTGAATGTAAGTGGGGAACGAATATGTGCTTCAAGTGTGGAAAGCCCGGTCATGTGGCGAAGATATGTGGGGTTATACGTTGTTATAACTATGGCGAGGAAGGTCATCTGAGCAGGGATTGCAAGAAGCCAAGGGCCAAAGGTTCTAGGATGAAGAAAAGAACGAAGAAGGAGGGCATAGGGCAAATGATAGAGCCTTCACAATGACACGGGAGGAGGCCAGGTGGACCCCGATGTCGTGTCAGGTATGTATCTAGTAAACTAATGTGATGACCCTGGTTAAGGAATTTCAAAATGAGGCGTTGAAAGAAGATCTCCTTAACCCTGAAAGGATGAGAGGTCTAGTCATGGAGTTGGGAGAAAATACTCATGGAGTTAGAACCCGCTTCGAGCACATGTGGATCCCTTATTATGGAGACCTATGGGGGCGGATAATGGATGAGGGTCATAAGACTCGATACTCCATTCGTCCCTACCCTACCAAGATGTATCAAGACATGAAGAAAGATTACTGGTGCTCGGAATGAAGCATGATGGAGTGGAGTATGTGAGTCAGTGCCTTGCTTGCAAGTGAAGGCGGAGCACCAGAAGCCATACGGGAAAATCCAACCGTTGGATATATCCGAGTGGAAGTGGGAGCACATGACCATGGACTTCATTACGATGCTACCTCATACAACGAGGGGGTACGATACCATTTGGGTGATAGTTGATCGTCTAACAAAGAGTGCTCACTTTCTACCGATCCGCGAGACATACTTATTAGAGAGACTGGCGGATCTGTTCATCAAAGAAATTGCAGCTCGTCATGGTGTGCTGATGTCTATCGTGTCAGACCGTGACACCCGATTCACATCAAAGTTTTGGGAAAGATTCCATGATGCGATGGGGACAAGGCTACACATTAGCATGAGTTACCATCCTCAGACAGATGGTTAGTCTGAGATGACGATTCAGAAACTCGAGGATATGCTCCAAGCATGCGTGATCGACTTTGGAGGAAGTTAAGCTGATCACCTACCGTTAGCAGAATTATCATACAACAACAGTTATCATGCCAGCATTGGCATGCTACAATACGAGATGGTATACGGTAGGAGGTGTACGACGCTCGTATGTTGGGAGACATTAGGCAGAAGGAGTTGGGATGTGTCAAGGTGATCGAGGCTACGATAAAAAAGTTAGAAAAGATCAAAGCCATTTTGAAGGCGGCAAAGGATAGACAGAATTCGTATGCCAACAAAAGGTGTAGACCGATCGAGTTTAATGTGGGTGATAGAGTTATGTTGAAGGTCACACCTTGGAAGGGGGTCATCTAGTTCAGGAAAATGGGTAAGCTGAGCCCAAGGTACATAAGGCCTTTCCGAATTATCGCACGAGTAGGAGAGGTGGCCTATCGATTAGAGCTACCCGATGAGTTAACTGGAATTCATCCAACATTCCATATATCTCATCTGAGAAAGTGCTTGTCTGATGAAGATATGATTGTACCACTAGAGGACATTGAGATGGATATATGGCTCAATTATGTGGAGCAACCAGTGGCAATCATTGATCGGAGGGAGAAGAGATTAAGAAATAAGGTGGTTCTACTTGTGCGTGTGCAGTGGGAACACCGAAAGGGTTCTGAGTCTATGTGGGAGACTGAGGAAGAAATGAGACAACATTACCCACAATTGTTTGAAGAGTGACAAGTGTTGGGGACGAAACCTCTTTAAGAGGGGTAGACTTGTAACACCTAAATTTTTGTCAAATTAAAAGAGAAGAAAAAATTAAGAGGGAAAAATAAAAAGTATCTTGCAAGAAATGGAAAGGAGCAAAAGTGGAGGGGGGCAAAGTGTAAAAGAAACAAAACTCAAATATTTTAATATTACTTTGAGTATGGCCGCCCACTATATCCACTTCCACCCTGCTTTTTCGACCGAGAATAAGAAAGAAGAAGAAGAAACCTTTTCTCTCGGTTGCTAGTGGAAGAAGAAGCTGTGTTTGCTTTCGGTGTTTGAACTCTTGTGCACTCAAGTTTGGAGGAGTTTTACTTGTTGGCTGCATAGGTGATTTCTAGACCCCGGTTTTATGTGTTTTTAAACTTCTTAGGGATGAAAATGCATGTTTAAATCTTTTACAACTGTTATATACATACCTGTATGTATTTGTGAATGTGTTATTGTGTTTCATGGTTGTATATGTGTTGTTAATGCTTGGAATGATAGATATAAGCTTAGAACAGGCTAAATGCAGATTAGGTCTGGAAATATTTCTGAAATAGGCATAACTGTTGGTCATGCACACAAATAGGGCTCATGCGCCTGAAATTTTGACTTAGAAAACTCAAGTGAAGCTCATACTCCCAAACAGTACCCCATGCACCCAACCATTTTACTCAGGAGCCTAAATGTAGGTCATGCGCCTGAGCAGTACCTCATGCGCCCAAAATTTAGGCTCAAATGCCTAAGTATTGGGCTCATGCGCCCAAGCAGTGCCCATGCGCCTAGATTTTTCCCATGCGCCTAACTTTCCCATGCGCCTAAGTACCCATGCGCCTGCATAGTGCTCAGGTGCCTACATAGTGCTCATGCGCCTAGAACCTTAGAAAATTTTCTGAAATTTTAGGAAAAAGGAAATTTAAGGTTTAGCCTTGGGATGTTTTGATGGCTTTATTTGTTTATGTTTTTGCATGCTTATGGTCTGTTTATGTTCCCTACTACATATCTATTATGTGGCTTTATATGGTATGATTATATTTGTATACGTAAAGTATTATCATTAAAAAAAGTGAAAGATTAATGACTAATACAAAGTGGAACATAACAAATGAATGAAAAGTCTTGCAAGCAAAATTTAAGGAGGATCACAACCCATTGAGGGTTGTTAGCTCAAATGTGTGTCATATAGCGTGCGATCTTGGCTAACCCATGAGGGTTCACACACAGGGGGATCAGTCTTGGTGATTGATCCATAAGTGCGAAACAGGATCCTTGTCACTTAACCCCAAGACTGAGGTGGCTTTGTGCCTAACGATGGGGTATAGTTATGATAGGATCTAGAAATATTGAAAGATAGTGAAAAAGTACGAAACGAACAAATGCGTACGATAATGAAAGATAATAAGAGTATACTTTGATGTATGTATGACAAATGCTCAAGTACGTAAGTAAAGGAAGTATTTTATTGAAAAGTGTATTTTCATATATAAATCACACAAGGTATTTTAACACTTTTAAAACCAGAACTTACGCAATAACGCTGACTTTTATGCATTTTCAGTTGGCAGTTAATTGTTGCTGAGGGTGGCACCGGTGAAGCTACTTGGCAAATAAGAGACTGGCATCCATCTTCTGCATACATGTTATATTTGTCTTGTAATGCAACTAAATATTATTTTGTAACGTGATAATGATGTATTACTTGGTAAAAGTAATTATTAATGCATGAAGAGGTTTTTGTTAAATTATTCCGCTGCAATGTATTTGCGATATGCTATGAATCTTAAATGTTTTAAATATTATGTGCGATGAATGTCCAACTGTAAGCGTCCTGGGAACAGGGTCTTACACCCGGTTCCCTATTTGAACTGTTAAGTGCTCTAACACTCTCCTCATTATGAAACTGATTGTATTGTCCATCCCTTAACCGGTCCTGCGGTGTTCTTGGTGCTAAAGTGGTGATAGTGTGGTTGAAGAAAAGGGGGGTATCTAGTGTTTATGGTGATAGATGTATGATTTTATGGATGATGATGCTGAAGAAGAGAATGATGGTTTGGTTGTAACGGAGGTCGACGGTGGTAGTGGTAGGTGGTATGTGAGAGGCAAAAAAACCTAAAAAAGTCAAGGTGGTGGTAGGGTTTGTCTAGTTATATTTCTTTTACTTCTCAAGTAGGGCCTACCATTTAGGTTTATTACTATTTTTTTAAGTTTCAAATGATTTGAAATGACTAATATGTCCTCATGTGCAAGTCACATGACTAGATTTAACCTCTAAATTTAACGTCCGTTAGAGTAAAGAATGAAACCTGCAAATTTTTATAAACATAAATGACGTATCTATAATTTCATTAGTTTAAGGGCGAATGCTGAAATTTCCTATTAACCTAAAGGACGAAAAGTGTAATTTACTCTAAAAAATATATGAACTTTGTACCGTGTTTCTCCAAATATGAGAAAACACGATATAATACCCATAAATTTTTTATCTTTTTCATTCACAATTACTAACAACCATCCTCTATTGTATATGACATCTAGAACAGGTTATGAATGCTCTCACAACCCATTTTGTAAAATTTCTTTTATCTTCGTATTTTAATGTAAAACTAAAAAACAACTTATAATTTTTCATTTTATTCTTTAAATTATTATTTATCTTTAAATTATATTATATATTTAAGATTTGTACAATGAATTAGTATATCTACCAATTCATTGTATATACCCTAAACCTAAGTATAATTTTTTGAAGTCTTCTCCTTCATCTTCTTCTTTCCTTTTATTTCAAATCACGTCCCAATTTGATCTCCTGGTCTTTGACGGTGGTCTATGTTCAATTTTCTCCTCCGACACGTGATACTACGATCAAAGTCCGGATAAGTGTTTATCGAAGGTTTGTTATGTATATGATTTTATTAACAGCTTGATTTTACTTTGCGATTTGGCTTGGGTTTGCTTTTCTATTTGAAATTTGCACGACTGGAGCGTTGTTTTTTGATCGATTAAATCGTTATAATTATTTCATTTTCGTATTTCAGAGATCTAGGTCGTGTGACCCCCGACATCTATCCATATTTGTAACCCGGTCCTTTTTTATTATTGTTTATGCAATAAAAAGTTGCAATTCTATGTTATTTTTCATACATACTATTATTCATCATAACTTATAGTCTTATAAATGCTATACACAATATTCTATAATAGCTACGCTTGTTAGTACGACTAATATTTGTTTTATAACTTTACTTGTGCTATGACTTGATAATGGTGAATGAAAGACTAAAATAGTAAAATCTTAAAGTTCTTATATATTTATAAAAGAGTAAAATGTCATTTCGTGCCTTACATTTTGTTGAATATATCATTTCAATCCATTTTTTTTGTCATTTCAGTCACTGTAGTTTACCAAATGTTATCATTTTCATCCACACCACTAACTCCGTTAGATATGAGGGTATTTTAGTCTTTTTCAACACCCTAATTATCCAATTAAAACAAATTAATCAATTAATATTCAATTAAAACTAGAAAAAATATAAAGCGACTAATGAGATCGGGCGCTTCGATTTTGTAAGCTTTATTAACGCTAATTCATGTCATTAGATGAAGGTCTGCTGTGGGATTTTAATTGATGTTCACGTTTTGTTCGAACGTGCACCATTGTTCGATTGAGATATACTATTATGACATTTTGTTTGATTGATGTCTGTTGTTGTCATGTTTGAACAAACGTGATAATAGCAGACTTCAATCAAACATAGCATGATAATAGCAGGCCTCAATCTCACAACAGACTGTAATCGACAACATGAGTTAGAGTTAATCGAATTTAACTCTGACTGGGTTTGTGAGAATGAAGTTCTTTGTTATTGTGAAACAACAAGGACCGAATATGATGATTGAGTCAGTGATTATATGACGGAATCATACAAACACTGAACGTTGAATGCAAAAAATACTCATAAATGCACTTTGTATTGATTAAGATGAACAGTTATAATAAATGCTAGGGTTTGAGCACTATACAGTAACAGAACACCTTGTGGACAAAAGACTATAAAATTCTGATTGTCTAACATTAGACTAAAGTCAAAAGTCTAAGTCGAAAGTCTAAAGTCACCTCACATACGAGGTTTTCTATTCTATTTATAGGCTGATAGGAAGCCCTTACAAAAGACTAAATACCTCTATACACAATCGAGACACGGATTCATCATTCCCAAACCAAGCACATCGAGACACGGATTCATGCAATTCGTGATGCTCAGGAAAGGGTTTTATTGATATTATCGCTATTGACACTAAGAATAAAAAAGAAGATCTCTTCACTAAAACATTTGATAAACCTCGTTTTTATGAATTCATCTCTATGTGATGTCTAATATCATTTTAAACCTCTTTTCCTTAAAATTATTTAAACGTACATATTTTTTTACTTTTTACTTCTTTCTTTATTTCATTTTATTTTACTTCTTTCTTTATTTTCCTTTTCTTTTCATTCTGCTCCCTTCATAGTCCTTACTCATAATTCACCTAAAAAATTAAAATAATATAAAATATATTTAAATAAGAAATTTCCACATCGTCCTTAATTCGTAGAAATTTCGGGGGAGAATATATATTTAAAATGAGAATACTGGATGATTTAAATGAGGTTAACAGTATTGTGCGGGATAGGCTTGATAGGTTCAACCAGAAAGCAAAGTAGACAGTAATCTTGCAGCTTAATTAATAAAAACAAGAAACTTGATGACTTGGGTTATTCCCTAGATAGTTTTGGCCTTCACAAAGATACAAGTCCTTGTTTAAAAAGGATTAAGAACAACGTCATATCTCTGCATTGAGTCATTCTTATCTAAAGTATCTTTGCGTCTAGATCTACCATCCTATCTTATAAGCTACATGCTTAATCATCTTCAAATCTAAGAAGCCCCTTCTTACATTATTTTTGCTCATCTCCTCTGCTATTTGTGAAAATTGACCTGGAGTGATAATCTCCTCTACTTTACGATACTACTGACCTGGAGCTCTCACCGACACAAATTGATGATCTTCTCTATTATACGTAAGTATAGACCTGAAGCTCTCATCTGTAAGACTCAATTGATCAACTCCTCTATTATACGTAAGTATAGACCTGGAGCTCTTATCATTTGATGTTTATAAGGGTTTTCCTTCTTATGTAAAAGGACCTTCGTTGCTTCTAAGAGGAATAATCAGGCAGAGTATGTCATTTGTTCAATATATCATGAGAACAAGATGAGTTTCTTTGCCAAATGTCTGTGGGTACTGGGTCATTCAATGTTCTCTCTAAAAGAATCAAAACATGATAACATTAGCTGAGTGCACTTGTCGAAACGAAGAAGGCATGAATTTAAAAGGATAAGTATATCAACAATCTTGCCAAACTTTAATTCTCCAGAAGATCCTTTCAGCTTCTCATTCATATCATTTTCACCGTTTGATTCTGTTTAAAAATTATGTGAACTGTGGTGAGGTCTTGTGGGAAATTTTCCTTTATTTTTTATTTTTGCTTATTTTTTCTTACATTGTTTTAATTTTTTCTTCTAAATAATTGTTCTTTATTTTATTTTAAAAAGAAAATAAAAATTTCAATTTTTAAGTATCCAGCGAAACTATACTTTCACTGGTAGTCGGCTCTTTCGCACGTTGCAAGGTCAATTTGGACTAGAGCATACACGGGCAAAGCAATAGTTTCACTGCCTGTGAAACTAAGTCCTATATAACACAATTTGCGAAATTAACACCTCATTTTCGTAGAAACGAGAGTTTAGACACTTAGGGTATTATTGATTAAGATTTCATGCGAAACTAAACATCTGTGTTGTTGATTCTCTATTGACCTTTCATTTTGATTCGCAAGTGAGTTTCGAACTCAGGACATTAGTATTTCTAGATTTAATGGAAACATTATAACCCCATTCGACTGAGACTCTTCGCTACCCTCGCAGTTCTTGCTGCAAAAGTACCGATAGTCCAGCAAAACTGAACGAAAGTTCAATGGTTTTTAGCGAAACTGTGCAGTCATGCTGCCCGAGCGAACTTAACAGTTTCGCTGATCAAACTTTAGTTTCGATGTGCTGAATCTATAGTTTCGGCCAGTCGAATCTATTGCACTGTCCTGCCGAAACTAATTCATAATTATTGCCGAAATTATATTTTTGCTTGCCGAAACTAAAACCTGTCCAGCGAAGCTATAATTTCAGCCAGCGAAACTATTAGTTTTTTTGTTTAATTTTAATTTTTTCTTACTTTTCTCTAATATTATTGTTTAAAATACCATACTAATACGTTTCATCTGGTTTTCAGATTAAATGGCAAAGATGAGAGGAACAGCATCACTTCCATTTTGGATGATACTCACCCGAAAGCTATCGAGTTTAAAGACTATATACGTTGGTTGCAGAGATCCCTATTTGCTTACGCGATTTCAAACTCCACTACCATATATGATTTACACAATAGAGATTTTTGGCGTACAGCTGAGTATGACGCGAGGGCCAATTCACAGAGGACTATGGCTAGGGTGTTGGAGATTGAGCTGATTATCACTGCTGATGTCATATCAAGGGTGTTGAGACTTGATGAGGATTCAGGAGAGGAGGTTACACTATCTGATCAGGAAGTATTTGACACCTTCAGAGCGATGGGATATGAGGGACCTCCGTTTGGGACGAGAAAGGAAATCAATAAATCTTTTCTCTCAAAGGAGTGGAGATATATAGCCCATGTGTTTATCATGTTCTTAGATCACCATAAAGGTGGATCAGATAAGCTGAACTTAGACTGGGCAAAGGCCATGGTGATATGCTACAAAGGAGAGAAGGCCAATATTGCTAGACTAATATGCTGGCAGAGAATGACTTTGAAGAAGGACAAATGGGCAATTCCTCCAGATGATTATAGATGACCTCATTCCTAACATTCCAAGACATGGAGAGGTAAAGAGATTAGTATCGATGAACACCCGCATTTTTCCAGATTGTTGTGCAATTAGGCATGACTTCAGTGGGAAGATCATCCATCTATGGGAAAACATGTACCCTCCAGAATGTTGGGATTATATCAGGAGGGTGATTGAGTCTGAGGATAAACGAGCTGAAGAGACGAGGCTCAATTAGTATGATGATATTAAGAAGAGGAAGAGATATGCGAAAGAGAAGGATTATGTATTTAAAGAGGAAGTTCATGAGATGGCCTCTAAGGCCAGAGCTGAGAAGGAAAAGAGAGCCAAGAGGAAAGCTGAAGAGGGAGAAAAAGAGAGAAGGACTAAACATCGACATCAGACCTTTACTGAGCCACCGAGGACGGAAGGAAGGGGAGGATTGAATTAGGATGTGATAAGAAATCTCAACACCTCTCTAGAAAATGAGTTAAGCATGATTAAGACAAAACTCACCAATCAAAAGATAAGGGAAATGAGCTGATGGATGGTATGACAAAGATGTTGATAGATCAAAACAAACTAATTAAGAGATTGCTTCAGGAGGTAAATGAGCTGAAGGCTGCAGCCGGCCTCCCCAATCAGCTAACTCAACATGAGTTAGATGATTTAACTGATACTTCTAAGTACCCGTTTCTACACGTGGGTACATCATCCAGGGGAAGAGAGGGCATATTTAGTGCAGTAGCTGAGAAGGGCACATCTGGTGTAGCAGCTAAGGAAGTAGGAGGGTCTGGGATAAGAAAGTAGTCTGTGAATGTGGAGAATGTTGAAGAGGTGGTTGAAGCTGGATTTGTGGATTTAGGACTGAACATGGAGGATCTAGTAGGAGAAGAAGTCTTACAGGAGCAGTCTATAGGTGCTGAGAAATCTGCTGAGAAGAGATTGATTGATGAGGAGGAGGAGGATGACGAGCAGTTAGTAGACTATGATTCTGAGCTTGAATACTATGAAGTGGATGAGAGATCTTTGACTTATGTGTTCAAGAAAGGGGAGGATGAAAATGATGTGATTGAGATGGACAAAGAGGATTGGTTTGTTAGAGAAAAGGAGCCTGAGGAGCTGACTCCCCTATTCCAGAGCATGGAAGGGTTGAGCAAAAAGGAGGCTGATAAAAGGATTGTCAGCTAGAAGTATAACCCTGGCCTCAAGATGTATATGATAAATAGGAGAGGGGAAGGAATTACTTACTTGCATAAGAATTTTAAGACCTTGCCTAAATGGGATCCGAGAAGGATGGTAGTTCTGCCACTACTTGATGCTGATCTGAGTGAAAGGGCCAAGTCGCTGGAGAGGGAGATCAAGAATGGGCTAAATGATAATTTTGAATCATTTGGATTCATGAGAGCTGAAAGGAGAAGGTCAAAGAAAGACAAAGACTGGGAGACAGGCAAAGGGAGGATTGTGCTGAGGGTGAAACCCCCGAAAACAGTGAATAGGGTTAGGCTGTCTGATCCCTCCCCCCAGCAACTATAAGGTTTTGAGAAGTGGTTTTATGATAACAACACGGGGGAGGCTGTGATCAGGGTGAAGGATGGAATAGAGTATAGATTGTTTGACCCAATGGAGCTGTTTTGGTTTTGTGATAAAGACCTGCTAGTTCTTTGTGAAAACCTTATTAAAGCAGGAGTAGGGGAGGAGACTAGGAAAGAAGCAAGTTTGTTTATGGTGGTTGCAAACAAGGTGAGAGGTGTGAGAGCGGAAGTGAGGATGTTAGCTGAGAATGTGAGAGCTGAAGATGATTTGAATATGGAAATCTAGGACTTAAAAAAACAATTCGAGCAAGCTAGTGCTCGTCCCGAGGGAGCTAATGAAGCAGGAGGTGACCAGAGTGAATCAATTGCTGAAGCTCACAAGGAGGACACTGCAGGATCTGAGGAAGATACATGAGATGCAGGAGCGGGAGAGACTGGAGCTGAGAAGACAAATCAAGACAAGTGAAGGCGGTGAGATCCAACCTAGGGGGAGAATTGAAGATCAAGTTTAGGTTGGACTCACCTTAGATTAGTTAATGTTATATTTCTTTGTAATAGGTTTAATGTTAGTTTATTTTAGTATGTTGATTTGTTTAGTTTATGAAATATAGTAGTCCAGCGAAACTATGAGCGAAACTGTAGTTTCGCTCATAGTCAGCTGTTTAGTTCACCCGGCGAAATTGTTGTTTATGTAGGGCGAAACTATAGTTTCGGCAGTACAGTTTCGCAATCAGCGAAACTGTCTGCGAAACTAAGACTACTATAAATAGAATTGATCTAGCTCATTGTTGGGCATCCTTGCAAAAACCCTAATCGTGTATTTGTGTTGCAAGAGGCATTTTCAAGCTGTCATTCACTGAAATATATTGAGCTTTTCTACTTTTGATTGTATTGGTGCTTTATTGTTTATAGTAGAATACTTTTAGCTTGTTCTTATTCATCTTCATCTTTGTGTTTGTTATTGTTTATGATATTAAACGAGTCAAACCTTTATTTGTACTGAAAATCGATCATATGGACCAACACATAATAAATCAAAAATTAACAAAATCAGATTTCACAAATAATTTCATTGAATTATCTTTCCACCATAGTTTACATAACTTCCAATTTTATCGGACAACTTCGTAACAACATCTACAAAATATGTGCGCACATTTGCACATTCTGCTTTGTACTTCAATTTTGATGAGCTTCTGATCTAAATTTGAAAAACTTTTTAAATGAAAGTTGTTCATAGCATCCAAAATAATGGAATGGAGAATTTCAGTATTTTACTTAAAAGTTTGATATTTTTAGTTATCATATGAAACTATAACAATGAATCTGTCCAAATGTGTTTTTATCCTACCACAACCTTTATTTTCCTTTGCTTTTTATCCTTTTATTTCTATGGTCAATACTCATAATCATAACCTTAAATATAAATTATAATACATATAATTATACTAATTAGGGTTTCACCATTTCTATTAAACAAGTCACAAGCCCAACTGATACTCAAGAACTCGATGTATGTACTCATAGTCCCTTTTCCTTTTATGTTTTTGTGATGTAACATGTACACGTATTCAATCTAAATCTTTGTTGCAAATCATATGATTTAATTAAGTCTTTTGTGGTAAATGATGATAGTGCTACTGGTTTGACACCCGTCCGAATAGGCCGTTGTAGATGGCATTTGGGTATCGAAACCGATATTATTAGTCTAACCAGTTGGTTAACGACACTTGTTAACAAAGGTTTGATCAATGCGATTGGTTTAGTTATACTTGCTTGAATTCATACTTTGACTCTTAAATCATGTTAAATCTAGTATATGTAACAAAACCTATGTTTACTTACCAACTTTCTAGTTGACCTTTATTTTATACATATTGCAGAAAATGCTTGTAAGGCCCTGTTCCCGGAGACCTCACAGTTAGACAATCATAGCATTTTATATAAAAAATACGCATTTTATAAAATGTTGTAGCGCAATTAAGTTAACAAAAACCATTCATGCATATAACTAATGTTGCAAAATAATACATCATTGTTTAGGGTTAAAAAACAATCAATTAGTTGCATTATAAAGGGCGTACCTGGTGCTGTAAAGAGCTCCCGCGTTTTCGTAGGGTCCAGAGAGGGTCCGTCCTATTTAAGGGAAGATGTACGCGGTCTTTCCCCCACATTTTATGGGGAGGCCGTTTCCACGGATCGAACCTGAGACCTCCGGTCCCTTAGGAACAGCTTTTACCGCTGCGCCAAGGCCCGCCCTCCTCAGCAATAATTACCTGCCAACTGAAAATGCATAAAAATCAGCGTTGCTGAGTGAGTTCTAGTTTTAAAAGTATTAAAATACCTCGTATGATTTATATACAAAATATCCTTTTTGAATAAAATACACTACTTTCGTATGCGAGCACAAATCATACGTACATCCAGATAATAGTCAATATTATCATTATAATCTTCCTCGTTCTTTCTATCATTATTGTCTTTCATCATCGTACGCATTCGTTCATTTCGTACCTTTTTCTTTATCTTTCACTTTCATCCAAACCAATTTGCAATACCCCAAACATTGTGCACGAAGCTAATACTGGGCCGAAGTCTATAAATAGACCCCTAACATTATGCATGAAGCATGACCCGACACCTAGGACATGCTATAAGGGTCCCGTTAATCTCAAGGATTGACCCTGTGCGCATCCTTCGGGTTAGCTAAACCGCACACAGTTGAGCTAACGACAACATGGTCGTGCACCTCCATTCAATTTGCTTGCAAGCCTTTAATTCGTTCATTACGTTCCACTTTTCATTATTGTTATCTTTCACTTCATTGCATAATACTTTACGTTCATTCATGCATACATCATATCACGTAAAGCCATAACATAATGCATAACGTATTTCTTAATACATACGTTTTGAAAACCGTTTAACGAAGAGAGATAACACATCAATTACACACATACACATCATAAACCTCATGACATCATCATGCATACATCAATCATAAACCATCACATCATAATAGACCCTTACTCAGCCATCTACCTCTTAAAACCCCTTAGCAAATCCTAAGTCCAAAATGAGGCACATGGAGCATTTCAGGCGTATGAACAAAAAATTCTAAGTGTAAAACCGTCTAGGCGTATTGGCACTATGTAGGCTCATGAGCCTTGCTTAGGCGCATTTCCACTATGCAGGCGCATGAGCCCTGTTTAGGCGCATCAACACTTAGGCGCATGAGCAACTCCGGGCGCATGCGCACTAATTGGGCGTATGACCTACACTTAGGTGTCTGGGCATAAATTTTGGGCGCATGTGGTACTGTTTGGGCACATGAGCTAGTACTTAGTATATTTTGACAAATACCTTAGGCGCATGGATACTATTTGGGCGCATGAGATACATTTAAGATTTCTAATTGAAATTTTAGGCGTATGGACCTTATTTGGGTGCATGGCCAATAGTCTAACATGTTCTAAATTATTTTCACCCCCAATCTTCATTCTAACCTGTTCACAAATTAAATCTACCATAATAGGCACTTATAACTAACTTACAACCATAACACACAAGAATTTATACACACATACATACGGTCAACATACATAACAGTTGTAAAAATATTTATTTGCATTTTTAGCCCTAAAGAAGTTTATAAACACATAAAAACCAGGGTCTAGAACTCACCTCTTTTTGCTTATGAGCACAACTCCTTTAAATTTGCGAGCACAAAGAGTTCTAACACCTAAACATGTCAAAAACACACAACCGAACACACATACACACATAAGGCTCGACCACAATGCTAAAACTCGGTTGAAACCTTGCAAACTATAAGAAAAACTTACCTTTTAGCAATTTCTTCTTCTTCTTCTTCTTCTCACTAAAAATCAATGGAGCTCTTCTCTCTGTCTCTCTCTAGAAGGTAGAAAGCAGTTGCTGGAATAGAATAGTGGGCGGCCATGCCCACTTTAAACATAATAATAATATAGTTTTGTCCTTTTTATACTTTAGCCCCTCCACTTGTGTAAATTCTCCATCTTTCTTTACTTTTCTTTTTCTTAATAAATTTTCGGGTGTTACAAGTCCACCCCCCTTATAGAGATTCCGCCCCCAAAACCTATCACTCCTCGAATAGTTATGGGTAATGCTATCTCATCTCATCCTCAGTCTCCCATGTAGATTCGAATCCCATCCTGTGCCTCCACTGTACTCACATCAGTGGTACCACATTATTTTGTAATATCTTCTCCTTTCGGTCGATGATTGCCACTGGTTGCTCTACGTAATTGAGTCGTTCATCCACCTCAATATCCTCTAGTCGTACAATCATGTCTTCATCGGCTAAGCACTTTCTTAGATGAGATACATGGAATGTCATATGAATTCCACTTAACTCATCAGGCAGTTCTAATCGATAGGCCACCTCTCCTACTCGTGCGATGATTCAGAAAGGCCCTATGTATCTCAGGCTCAGCTTACCCCTTTTCCTGAACCTGATGATACCCTTCCAAGGCGAGACCTTCAACATGACTCTATCACCCACGTTGAACTCGATCAGTCTACGCCTTTTTTCGGCATACGACTTCTGTCTATCCTTTGCCGCCTTTATAAAGGCTTTGATCTTTTCTAACTTTTCCGTCACAGCCTCGATCACCTTGGTAGTTCCCAACTCCTTCTGCCCAATGTCTCCCATCTTACACCTCCTACCATGTAGCATCTCATACGGTGGCATACCAACGCTGGCATGATAACTGTTCTTGTATGAGAATTCCGCTAATGGTAAGTGATAACCCCAACTTCCTCCAAAGTCGATCACGCATGATCGAAGCATATCTTCAAGCGCATGAATCGTCCTCTCAGACTGACCATCGGTCTGGGGATGGTAAGCGTTGCTAATGTGTAGACTTGTTCCCACCGCATCATTGAATCTTTTCTAAAATTTCAATGTGAACCAGGTGTCGCGGCACGACACGAGAGACACTACCACACCATGACAAGCTACAATCTCCTTGATGAACAAATTCGCCAGCCTCTCAGACAAGTTTGTCTCGCGGATCGGTAGTAAGTGAGCATTCTTTGTCAGACTATCAACTATTACCCAAATGGTATCGTACCCCCTCGCCGTATGAGGTAGTTTTGTTATGAAGTCCATGGTGATGTGCTCCCACTTCCATTTGGGTATATCCGACAGTTGGATCTTCCCGTATGGCTTCTTGTGCTCTGCATTCACTTGCAATCAAGTAAGGCACTTACTCACATACTCCACTACATCTTGCTTCATTCCCGACCACCAGTAATCTTTCTTCATGTATGATACATTCTTCGTAGCACCAAGATAAATGGAGTATTGAGTCTCACGAGCCTCATCCATAATCCGTCCCCGTAGGTCTGCGTAACGAGGGATCCACATCCGCTCAAAGAAGGTTCTAACTCCATGGGTATTTTCTCCCAACTTCATGACTAAACCTCTCATCCTTTCAGTGTTAAGGTGATCTTCTTTCAACACTTCATTTTGAAATTCTTTGACCTGGGTCATCACATCAGAAGTCATCACTAGTTGATAAGCTATCACCCGGATCGACTCGGGTCTCTCCTTTCGGTTGAGGGCATCATACATTACATTGGCTTTACCCGGATGGTAGTGGATCTAACAATCATAATCCTTGACCAATTCTAACCACCTCCTCGGCCTCATGTTGAGATTCTTTTGCTTAAGGAAATACTTTAAGCTTTTATGGTCCATGAAGATCTTTCACTTTACCCCGTACAGGTAGTGTCTCCAAATTTTAGTGCGAAAACCATAGCCGCTAGCTCCAAATCATGGGTGGGATAATTGAACTTATGGATTTTCAACTATCAGGACGCGTAGGCTATTACCCTTCCATGTTGTATCAACATGCAATCTAGTCCCGAGTAAGAAGCATCCGAATATACCACTAAGTCTTCACTCCATTCGGGTAAAGTCAAGATAGGAGCTTGAGTCAATCTCATCTTTAACTACTCAAAAGCATCCTCCTATTCTCGACCCCATACAAACATCACGTCCTTGCAAGTCAATTTAGTCAAATGTGAGGCTATTTTGAAAAAATCTTGAATAAATCTTCTATAGTAGCCCGCTAATCGCAAGAAACTTCAAATCTCGAATGGTGTCTTTAGAGACTTCCATTGCATTACCGCCTCAACCTTCGCCGGGTCCACCATGATTACTTCAGCATTTACCACGTGACGCAAAAATTGAACTTCGCACAACCAAAAAGCACACTTAGAGAATTTAGCATACAACTTATCTCTTCTAAGTGTCTCCAATACTTCACGTATGTGGCTGACATGTTCTTCTTTGCTCTTTGAATAAATCAGGATATCATCAATAAACATGATCACTGACTTATCCAACATCGACCGACACACTCGGTTCATTAAATCCATAAAGGCAGTTGGCGCGTTAGTTAGACCGAAAGACATAACGAGGAATATCCTTTTTGAATAAAATACATTACTTTCGTATGCGAGCACACATGATACATACATCCAGATAATATTCAATATTATCATTATTATCTTCCTCAATCTTTCTTTCATTATTGTTTTTCATCATCGTACGCATTCGTTCATTTCGTACCTTTTTCTTTATCTTTCACTTTCATCCAGACCAATGTACAATACCCCGAAAATTATGCACGAAGCTGATATTGGGCTGAAGTCTATAAATAGACTCCTAACATTATGCATGAAGCATGACCCATTACCTAGGGCATGCTACAAGGGTCCCGTCAATCTCAAGGATTGACCCTGTATGCATCCTTTGGGTTAGCTAAACCACACACAGTTGAGCTAACAACAACATGGTCGTGCACCTCTATTTAGTTTGCTTGCAAGCCTTTTATTCATTCATTACGTTCCACTTTTCATTATTGTTATCTTTCACTTCATTGCATAATACTTTATGTTCATTCATACATACACCATATCACGTAAAGTCATAACATAATACATAACGTATTTCTTAATACATATGTTTTGAAAACTGTTTAACGAAGAGAGATAACACATCATATACACACATACATATCATAAACCTCATCACATCATCATGCATACATCAATCATAAATCATCATATCATAACAGACCCTTACTCAACCATCTACCTCTTAAAACCCCTTAGCAAATCCTAAGTCCAAAATAAGGCACATAGAGCATTTTAGGCGTACGAACATAAAAATCTAAGTGTAAAACAATCTGGGTGCATTGGCACTATGCAAGCGCATGAGCCCTGCTTAGGCTCATTTCCACTATGCAGGCGCATGCGCCCTTCTAGGTGAATGAGCAACTCCGGGCGCATGGGAACTATTTGGGCGTATGACCTACACTTAGGCGTATGGGCATAAATTTTGGGTGCATGTGGAACTGTTTGGGCGCATGAGCTAGTGCTTAGTATATTTTGACAAATACGTTAGGCGCATGGATACTATTTGGGCGCATGAGATACACTTAAGATTTCTAAGACAAATTTTAGGCGCATGGACCCTATTTGGGGGCATGGCCAACAGTCTAACATGTTCTAAATTATTTTCAGCCCCAATCTTCATTCTAACCTCTTCACAACTTAAATCTACCATAATAGGCACTTACAACTAACTTACAACCATAACACACAAGAATTTATACACACATACATACGGTCAACATACATAATAGTTGTAAAAACGTTATACATGCATTTTCAGTCCCAAAGAAGTTTATAAACGCATACAAACCGGGGTCTAGAACTCACCTCTTTCTGCTTCTGAGCACAACTCCTTCAAATTTGCGAGCACAAAGAGTTCTAACACCTAAAAATGTCAAAAACACACAACCGAACACACATACATGCATAAGGCTCGCCCACAAGGCTGAATCTCGGTTGAAACCTTGCAAAATACAAGAAAAACTTACCTTTTAGCAATTTATTCTTCTTCTTCTCACTAAAAACCGATGGAACTCTGCTCTCCCTCTCTCTAGTAAGTAGAAAGCAGCTGATGGAACAGAATAGTGGGTGGCCATGCCCACTTTAAACATAATAATAATATAGTTTTGTCCTTTTTATACTTTAGCCCCTCCACTTATGTAAATTCTCCTTTATTTCTTTCCTTTTCTTTTTCTTAATAAATTTTCGGGTTTACAATGCTGCTTGAGATGCCTACAACTTTATGACACTTAGGATGCTTGTGAACTTAGTTAATAAATTAAACTGTATTTTATGTTATCTTTGTTTGAAAAATTTATGGTTTCTTTGTAGGACTTATGTAATTGGATTGATTAAATAAATTATCACTTTAATAGTGTCACGTGTTATGGGCAAGCTACACACCCCGTCGCAGCGTGTGTGTGTGTGGTCCAATGTTTTTATGCTAACTTTTTCCCGCTTAATGGTCCCGTCGCAAGGTGTGGGCCGCAAATCGACTTGCTTATTATTTTAGATGAACTACGTTTCGTTTGTATAGTTTAGTATTTTTACGTCTACTTTAATTCGGTTTTATTTTTTCATTCTTATATTTTAATATGAGCTTTTTTATGGTGGTGGACACTAATAGTGGTGTATAATTTGTGCTACTTGATATTGTTTTACCCACACTGAAACGCGTGAGGTTTAATACTAGTTTGAACTAAAATGCATCACACATGAAGGATTAAGCTACTACATAATTAGTTTCTAGGTTTTATGGGTTTATGGAATTATACCTTGTTTGAGTTTTAAGGTTTCTATCTTTTATATATTCAAAATTTTGGAACAACTGCATTTTATTATTTTTAATATTATCTTTATATGAATAACCAATTTTACTCATCCAACATTTGAATACTAGAACAATTTAGAATCATTTGGGTTTATAGTCCATAAGAAACAAGTGAGTAGACTTTTTAAAAAATATCAGAACTCTAAGAAACATATGAAGATTAATATTTTATTATTTGAATAGGTTGAAATATGCATAAGACGACCACTAATTTTATTTATTGGTTGGATTTTGATTTAGGTGTGTGTAGAAAACAAGGTTGTTGTTTTAAGGCATAAGTTTGAGATCCATTGAACTGAACAAGTTTATTTGAGTTAATGAAGGGTCTTTTAGTAAGCATGGTTAGATACTGAGATAGGTGTGTGATATGAAGGGTCTTTTATTGAACATGTATTGAATTTGCATGCATGTAAATAGTGACATCTCTATATTTGATTGATGGAGGTAATATTCTTTGCTTCCTTCGAACGTGTCAAAATTGGTTAAATAAGTAAGCAACAAATCAGTTTATGTCCGATGCAACTCCAAGCATATCAGTGTTATTTCTTTATGCCCACTAATTGTAATGGTTTGTTGTGGAACAATTTATTTAAAAAAAATGTGCTTAAGTTATAGAAGCGACTAGCAAGGATTATGTTAAAATGAAGAATAATCATTGGTGGCATTAAAAAAGTTAATGGAATGGTATACTTGATATAGATTAGCAACATGTAAATTTTAAGGTTCTCATCTTGAGATAGCCACTGTTACCATTTAAATGAATCAAGTCTTTTTTGATAATAAAAGTTGATTGCATGCTCACTATTTTTTTTGTATCAATAATGTTGCTATTGGTGAGCAACGAGGATTTTCTTAAATTCTTGGAAGCATCAATTGCATGTAGTGGAAGTGAAAGAATTGTCCATTGGCCCGGAATAGTATGTACTGTAGTCATATTCGTGAACACACTATTATTTTAGAGGCGGTTGCTTCATATGATCTTTGGATATGACATACATTTTTTGGTATGCCTAGTTCACATAACAACATTAATATGCTAGAGAGGTCTTTTATTTTCACCGAACTTGCGCATGGACATGCTCCTCCAGTCAATTACACTACAATGGTCACGATTATGCTACGGGGTATTGGAGCGGTGAACTTTTGTGAAGATGATTGCATCACCAAGAGGGAATAAAAATAAAAATTTTGCTATAGCACAAGAATCTGCAAGAAAAGATGTCACGCCTGAAGTGTATGAAGTTCACGACCGTGGCTGAGAATGTATATTTATGAATGCCTTGGACATGGTTACCAACCATGGGCATGATCCTCAGTCAATTACACTACAATGGTAACGATTATGCTATGGGGTATTGGAGCGGCGAACTTTTGTGAAGACGATTGCATCACCAAGATGGAATAAAAATAAAAATTTTGCTATAGCACAAGAATCTGCAAGAAAAGATGTCACGCCCGAAGTGTATGAAGTTCACTACCATGGCTGAGAATGTATATTTATGAATGCCTTAGACATGGTTACTAACCATGGCAATAGTAATCAGATCAATTTTACACTCGTTCGACCTCCGGTCATGCTAGCGCGACTAGCCCGAGTGGGGTTTATCAAACCCGGTAATACTACTTAGAAATTACATCGTTAGTCATCACTAAATTAACGATCTAAAAGTGAGGATTTAATTGGTAAAGTTGGACCGAATAAACATGTAAAGGTGTATAAAATGGTGTATAAACACCCAATAAATATAGATCTAACATAGATCTATCATTCCATACATAAAAAGTTGGTACCTTGATTGAGTTCTTGAACTTTCTCTCACTAGAAACACAAACTTTCACTCTCTAGTAGCTCTCTCTTCGCAAGAAGGCTTGTGTGGGTGCTCACCCCTTCTTTTATAGGGTTTTAGAGTGTTGCACTATCATTTGTCCATATTTAACCCCTATATCTTTTTTAGACATCAAATCGATCCCCTTTTTTTATTTTCTCTCAAACGGGCCAAATTTTGGGGTATTACATTATTAGGTATAACGAGACTATTTTATCACCATGGAAGTGTCGCATGCACTCAATTAACATTAAAAATAGAAGTTCTTATTGAAAAGGATGAAACATGTAAACTTTATTAAACATAACGGATGTTTACTGTAATTTCCTTAATTTAATGACAAAAGCTGAAATTGGCTATAAACCTAAAGGATGAAAAATGTAATTTACTTTATAAATTAAATGACCCCTGGCTGATCCCTTCCACTCAAGGATGACTAACATCTCAAAAATGTATAAGAATTTGTTGATATTGTTAACAGTACTCAATGTGATGAACAATACAATATGGGGAAACAATGCCAGTTTGATGAATATTGCACACTTTGGTGAATAGTGCCCAGATTTCATACTATCATTTCTTTTTCATTTTCTAGGTAACAAGTTTCTATTAATGGATCCAGACCTCATACATCTAGGGTTCCCTTCTAATCATGGTGCTACATAATTGTTGGATTGGGGTCGGTTAAGACAAACAATAACTTATTTAATGATCAATAACTAATTGAATGTGGAATCTAAGTTAGTTATTTACTATCACAACATAAATACTTTGAGTAAAGATAAACACGGCAAGTTTTTTTCAAAGTATTCACTTGATTAATCTAATTTGTACAGAGAATACAATTTCAGCAGATACAATCAAATGGCTTAGAAAGCTTGCCTCTCCTATACAAGTGTGAGGACTTTTATACTAAACAATAAGAATAACTATTCTTTGTTTAGAAGTTACAGTAGAACATGTAGTCTGTGTATCAGAGTTGGTAGCTTCAGTACTATATTGTCTTCTAAAGGTGAAACACAGCAGCTGGCGGCACACACATGCTTATTCTCAGCAACAGTCGATTGGCAGATCATTGAGTTATCTTCTGATCAACATATCATGGAGTTATCTACTGATCGATAGTTTAACTGTATGTGCTAATATCCAGTCCTTGAGCACATGAAGTTCGGCAGTTGCCTGACATATGTTACGCAACAGCCATTCAGCATATGCCATTCAGCAATGGTTCAGTACTTGGCCTGATACGACAGTTGAAGGCTGTTGGTACACATGTCCCCTGTTATAGTCTAGTGAGCTTAAATGTAATAGACTTTCATCTTGTAACACACATGTAATGTTTGATCAATACAATGAGAAACTCTTCTATATATGTTTATTGGTTGTTTAATGTTATATCTATCTATATTATTTATTGTTACATGCATATATAACCATGTTATATAGGTTTACAGTTGTTAGACATAGTTCTAAACCATTAAAGGTTCAAGAATGTGTTTAATTAAGTATCCTGATTCAGTCGCACGACTGGACCATGCGAATGGGCCAATCGCACGACTGAACTAGGTGATTGAGTCAATCGCACGATTAAGTCATAAGACTGACTCAGTCGTACGAATGAACCAATCGTATTACTCAGTCGCACGACTGAGCCAGTCACTTGGCTCAGTCGTACGAATGAGAGCTGTAACCTATAAATACCACTTAATTCATGGCAAAACGGAACACTTCGATAATTGACAACCCTAGCCGTCCCAGATCGCACAGAGCGTCCCTTCCAACTTCACAAAGTGTTTCAAATCATTCCTACTTCATTCTTAATGTTTTCTAATCGTTAGGTTTGATCCGAATAACGTTCTCCCTGATTGGTCACCAATCAAATAGAATTCCGTGCTATTTGATTAGGTTTCATGTAGAATCAGTTAGTACTCCATATGTACACGGTCCTAACAAGTGGTATCAGAGCTTTGGCTCTTGATTCTTCGTTGATTCAATCTTGTTTTTGAAAAAGTCAACGTTTTTAAGTGAAAATATCCTTTCTTTCTGCTCAAAATCAAGTTTTTACGTGTGCATGTTCTGAAAATTGAGTCTTTTTCGAGTTGTAGCCGACTAGGGTGTAAAAAATTGCGTTTTTAGGTCAAATTGTGTGAAAAATCTCGATTTCAGTAGTCTCAGTCGCACGATTATCTCAATCGCACGACTGAACTCCAATCGCCCAGTCCAATCGTACGACTGAACTCAATCGCTCGCTCAATCGCACGATTGACTCAGTCGGTTTGTCCAGTCGCACAACAGCCTAATCTCCTGCCCAGTCGTACGACTAAGCTCAATCACACGATTGTGTTTCAGTCGTCCCCCAGTCGTCCATCCCAGTCGCTTAACAGTTTGCTTTCCAAGTTAAAGACCAAGACACTATGGACTCAGAGAACTTCGTATTCTCAGCAGGAAAGGACTCAAGGATTCAGAACCTCTTACTACTGGAAAATGAGATTGGGAACCATAATAAACCTTCGAAGTTACTATCTATTGATGAATTTCCTCAGTGGAAGCAAAGATTTGAAATTCATCTAAATGGTGTGGATACCAATCTCTGGAATGCCATTAAAACTAGCTACAATATGCCTGTTGGTGCTGATGGAATACCCCTGACTTTGAGTGGTCTGAGTGATGCTCAAAAGGTTGCTTATAATGCAAAGAAGAAAGCTTATGCCATGTTAACATAGTCCATTCCTAAGGAAATCTTCCATCAGTATTCTGAGCACAAGCAAAGTAAAAAGTTCTGGAAGGCTATTGAGAAAAGGTATGAAGGGATCTTAAGTCCTTAAAGGCCAAAGCACTAAAGAAAGAGTTTGATAATTTTTCTGCCATCGGGAATGAGAGTTTGGACGACATCATTGACCGCTTCTATCATCTGATGAGTGAACTTCACACTCATGGTGTTACAACATCTAAGGAAGAAAAGGTGACCAGCTTGGCTGACGGGCTTCCAGAGAAGTGGGATTTGTTTATTTCCACCTTAAGATACAACTCAGTACTTGAGACCTTGGATATAAATGATTTCATTCTGAAACTGAGAGAAGAAGGAAGTCAAAGTATAGATAGAACTAGGTCCAAGGGGGAGTTTGTTGGTACACATGTCCCCAGTTCTAGTCTAGTGATCTTAAATGTAATAGACTTTCATTCTGTAACACATATGTAATGTTGAATCAATGTAATGAAAAACTCTTTAGTGAATGGTTGATTGATTGTTTAATGTCATATCTATTAATAGTATTTGTTGTTACACACATATATGAACATGTCATATAGGTTATAAAGTTGTTAGACATGTTCTGAATCATTTAAGGTTCAAGAATATGTTTAATTAAGTAATCTGATTCAGTCGCACGACTGGACCATGCGAATGGGCCAATCGCACGACTAAACCAGGTGATTGAATCAGTCGCACGATTGAGTCATAAGACTGACTCAGTCGCACGAATGGTTCAGTCGTATGACTCAGTCGCACGACTGAGCCAGTCACTTGGCTCAGTCGTACGAATGAAAGCTGTAACCTATAAATACCACTTAATTCGTGTAAAAACGGAACACCTCGATAATTGACAACCCTAGCCGTCCCAGATCGCACAGAGCGTCCCTTCCAACTTCACAGAGCGTTTCAGATCATTCCTACTTCATTCTTAACGTTTTCTAATCGTTAGGTTTGATCCAGATAACGTTCTCCCTGATTGGATCGCCAATCAAATAGAATTCCGCGCTATTTGATTAGGTTTCATGTAGAATCAGTTAGTACTCCATACTGTAACACCCTGAAATTTAAACAAAAAAAAGAAGGAAAAGAAATAAAGTCCAAAGTCGAGGGACCAAACTCGCCACCGAGAGAAAGTTGGGCAAGTGGAAGTATAAAAAGGGAGGAGAGGGCAACTCATACTCCCTCTATACTCCCCAAAATCTGCTAAGAGAGGAGAAGAGAAAGAAAGGAAGAAGAGAAGGAGAAGAAAGAAGAGGAAAAAGGGTGGTTCGGGCTCGGAATTTGTCGTGCAACGAGTCAAAACGAAGCTCTAACCGAGGAGGCTGCTAAGGTGAGTTCTAGGACCCCTCTTTTACACGATTTTGAATGATTTTGGGGCTGGAACACATCTGAAAACCCTTTTTCGAGTTTTTGGGTGTAAACACGTTTTTATGCATTTGTGTATGTGTATGATGCGTTTGGAGCTTGATTTCATGCGTGATTATGCTCGAATGAGGTCATGGTATGTTTCCCTAAGGCTTAGGATGGTCGATTTGGGTTCAAAATGGGTTTAGATGAGTTTGGGGGCCGAAAACCCTCGGCTGCAGTCGGGATGAACTGCATTTTGCATCAGCTAAGGCCATTCGGCCGAATGGAGGGAGACTGGAGGCCAGTCACCCGAATGGAGGGAGACTGGAGGTCAGTCACCCGAATGGAGGGAGACTGGAGGCCAGTCACCCGAATGGAGGGAGACTGGAGGCCAGTCACCCGAATGGAGGGAGACTGGGGGCCAGTCACCCGAATGGAGGGAGACTGGGGGCCAGTCACCCGAATGGAGGGAGACTGGAGGCCAGTCACCCGAATGGAGGGAGACTGGAGGCCAGTCACCCGAATGGAGGGAGACTGGAGGCCAGTCACCAGAATGGAGGGAGACTGGAGGCCAGTCACCCGAATGGAGGGAGACTGGAGGCCAGTCACCCGACTGAAGGGAGAATGAAGGTCCATTCACCCGATTGCAGGGAGAATGAAGGTCCAGTCACCCGAATGAAGGTCTAGTCACCCGAATGAAGGTCTAGTCACCCGAATGAAGGGCCTATCGCATGGAGGCCAGGCGACTGAAGGGTGTCCATACGCCCGAATGTCCGTAGTATTGTCCGACTTTCGAAAAGTGCGGACTTAGACTCGGACCCTCGGGGTTGTAGATGATCAGTTGGGCATGGATGATGCAAGACGGTGTATGATGATGAGTTGACGACGATGACGCGCATGATGTTATGTGTGATGTATGCCTGGCGGTGCGTGTGATGCATTGTATGTCGGATGTGTGTTATGAATGTATGATGATGCCTGTATGGTGATGACGTATGTTTATGATTATGTGTATGTTCCTTATTATGTATATATGTCTTCCCTTGGCTTTACGTTGAACGCTAAGGAATGTAATGAAAAGTATTATGTAACGTAAAGTGAAAGATAATAAAAGAGGAACATGATGAACGAATGCATGCACTAACGTATGAATGAACGAACGTTAAGCTAGTGAGCGTATGTATGAGGTGAGCGACTCTGTGTCGCAACAAACTCGAAAGAGGTCCTTATTGCGTACTCCAGTACCGTGTCAGTATTCGGACATGAGTCGGGGGTTTGTTAATCAGGCCCCGGCACAGTATCAGTCTTCGAACATGAGTCGGGGGTATTGCATGAGACGAGATAGTGAGCTGAGCAACTTTGTGTTGCAACAGACTCGGATAGAGTTCAATCCAGGTGATTGACTCAAACGGGATCTTTGTCGCGTATCCCGATGCTGTGTCAGTCTACGGACATGAGTCGGGGGTTTGTGAGCAGGCCCCGGCACAGCATCAGATTTCGAGCATGAGTCGGGGATATTGCATGAGACAGGATCTAGTTGGATGAGTAGAGGATCGCATGCTCCGGTACTGTGTCAGTCTTCGGACATGAGTCGGGGGTTTATGTACAGGTCCCGGCACAGTATCAGTCTTCGGACATGAGTCGGGAGTAGTGCGAGGGAGTGAGATGAGACGAACGAGGAACGGATTGCGTGCTCAGTTACTGTGTCAGTCCTCGGACATGAGTCGGGGGTTTGTAGAGCAGGCCTCGACATAGTATCAGTCTTTGGACATGAGTCGGGAGTATCGCGTGAGTTGATGAATGAGAGAGATAATTGTGAAAGAAAGAAAGTTGAAACGAACGAAAGATAATGAACATAATGAAAGCTAAAGAACGAACGAATGAAAGTAATGAGTAGAAGGAACATAATGATGACGTATGAAACGGGATCCTTGTCACTCGACGTCAGTAATCATGACTGTGTGCCATGAAGAGGGTAAAGTGTGACCGGATCTAGATAGAAGTGAAAGATAGAGAATGCATGAAAGTTAAAGATAGATAATGAATGAATGACGGACAGAGAATGAATGAAAGTCAAAGATAAAGAATGAATGAGAAAAGAAGATAATAATGATATTATCTATGTGTATGTACATTTGATGTGTGTTCATATATGAAAGTATAGTATGTTTTTGAAAGAATTAAAGAACGGTTTTAACGAAAGAAAAGTATGTTTTTAATATAAAACTAGAACTCACTCAGCAACGCTGACTTTGATGTGTTTCTAGTTGGCAGGTATGTTGCTGAGGATGGCACGGGGCGATTACTCAGTTTCGTTAAGGCTGGCATCCATATTTTGACATGTCAATGTATTTTGAGATGAAAACGAATATTGTAATGTTATAAAATGACATGTTTTTAGTTATAAATGAAAGTTTTAAATTCCGCTGCAAAATAGATGAATGATTTAAAATGTTTATGTACGATGAATGACCAACCGTAAGGTGCTCGGGAACGGGGCCTTACAAGTTGGTATCAGAGCCAAAGTTTAAGTGAAATGGGTAGATTTTCAAAATAAACCTTAACTTAATATGCAAATGGGACAGAAAGGGGTGGGATGCCAATCTGAGTAGCTGCGTGCCATCAGGTATTTTCTTAAAGTTAACCGGTATTGTGTGCGCATGTTATGTGTTTATGTGCTACTGTTAGATTTAGATGCTAATATAGTCAGGACAGGTAATGCTCGGGGTATGAAAAGTAAGGTAAGTGGCTAATCACAACTGATCACTGTAATTAGGGACTTACTATACTTGACATGAACTGAGCTATTCCCTTGAATGACCATGTTGGTGTTTGAATCTTTCAGTGTATTATAGAGGATGGCCGGTGGTAGATCTTCTAAGGCTTCACGTGGTGGAGGTGGTGGCGGACGTGGCGCTGAACCACGGGTCACCAGAGGAAGGCCTAGAGTTGAAAAGGTGGTTCATGAAGAACACGAGACTCCTCATCAGGAGGGAGCAGACGAAAGCGCCAATTTGAGAGCCTCGATGAGAGAGGCGGTTGCAGAAGAAGTACACCAGGTCATGCAGACGATCTTACCGTCTGTAGTGACTGAAGTGATAAAGGCTGTTAGGGATGAGGAGAGACAGGAAAGGGGTAGACCTTCGGGCGAAAGGAGACGGAGGAAGACTGAAGCGGTTTTCTCTGATGAGGAGGAAGAGGAGGAGGAGCCTATGCAGGAGGCGGCACGAGGCTGTAACTACGGGGCATTTCAACGATGCAAGCCCCCACCATTTGATGGTAATAGCACTGCTGTTGCTGCACACCGATGGGTGAGGGAAATGGAAGCCGTGCTGAATATCAGCGAGTGCCGGGAGGATCAGAAAGTGAAGTTTGCCGCCCACTCTTTCGTGGACTCAGCTTTGTGCTGGTGGGACAACATAGTCCAAGTTGAGGGTAGCCGGGATATCGGAAGGATGAGATGGTCAGAGTTGAAAAGGCTGGTGATTGAGGAGTATTGTCCTCACCGTTAGATGGATAAGGTGGAAAGGGAGTTCCTGCAGTTGGAAGCGGGAACAATGACACATCAGCAGTACACCACCAAATTCAACGAGATGGTACGGCTGGTGCCGGACCAGGTGACACCTCTTTCGCGGAAAATCAAGAGGTATATTCAGGGCTTGCCGGCAGATATCCATAGGCACATGATCGTTGCCCGACCAAGCACGTATAGGTCGGCGATAGATCTAGCAGGAAGGTTGTACGACGAGCGGGTGGCGATGGTGATAACGGGCAAGGTGGAGGAGCGAGCCTATGTTAAGAAGGGGAAGGGAAGGCGAGATAGTGATGGTGGAATGGTGACTGAAGGTAAGGTGATGAGGATCGAGGATCGAGAGAGGATAACAAGAAAGGGTGAGGAATGCAAGAAGTGTGGTAGGGGTCATGAAGGGGAGTGCAATGTGATGCTAGTAGTAGTTTCGTTTCTACTGCTTTCTGTTGTAAGTTGCATGTTGGGAGAAGGAACATTGATGAGCCCGTCGATGTAGAGATTGCTATTAATGAATCCACTAGGTTACCTAGATGCCCTAGAGGATTGCGAGCTAGAGTTGAGAAAGTGTTTGTTCCCGCTAGATCGTTCGGGACAGACTTGGGTGGACTGGTGTACACCATGAGAGGAATGGGCTAGTAATCCCTGAGATGTGGACGTATTGCCTACTTGGCCGATGTAAGATATGTGGATACACTAATATCCCAATTGTCAAATGTACGGAGACCCGAGTAAGTATTATGGATGGCCAGGTATGAAGAGTGATATGACAGAGTGTGTGAGTAAATGCCTTACTTGTTTACAAGTGAAGGCCGAGCACCAAATGACGTATGGGAAGTACTGAGGTGATCGAGACTACGACTGAGAAGCTCGAAAGAATCAAGCCCGAAGAAGGTAACCACGGGTAGTCAAGAGGTCGTATGTGGAGGAACGAGGTAGAGCGATCGAGTTTCAGGTGAATGACTGGAAAAGAGATGAGACAGTATTGCCCGCAATGGTTCAAGGAACGACAGGTTTCGGGGACGAAACCTATTTGAGGGGGGTAGACTTGTAACACCCCGAAATTTAAACAAAAAAAAAAGAAGGAAAAGAAATAAAGTCCAAAGTCGAGGGACCAAACTCGCCACCGAGAGAAAGTTGGGCGAGTGGAAGTATAAAAAGGGAGGAGAGGGCAGCTCATACTCCCTCTATACTCCCCAAATCTGCCAAGAGAGGAGAAGAGAAAGAAATGAAAAAGAGAAGGAGAAGAAAGAAGAGGAAAAAGGGTGGTTCGGGCTCGGAATTCGTCGTGTAGCGAGTCAAAACGAAGCTCTAACCGAGGAGGCTGCTAAGGTGAGTTCTAGGACCCCTCTTTTACACAATTTTGAATGATTTTGGGGTTGGAACACGTCTGAAAACCCTTTTTCGAGTTTTTGGGTGTAAACACGTTTTTATGCATTTGTGTATGTGTATGATGCGTTTGGAGCTTGATTTCATGCGTGATTATGCTCGAATGAGGTCATGGTATGTTTCCCTAAGGCTTAGGATGGTCGATTTGGGCTCAAAATGGGTTTAGATGAGTTTGGGGGCCGAAAACCATCGGCTGCAGTCGGGATGAACTGCATTCTAAATCAGCTAAGGCCATTCAGCCGAATGGAAGGAGACTGGAGGCCAGTCACCCGAATGGAGGGAGACTGGAGGCCAGTCACCCGAATGGAGGGAGACTAGAGGCCAGTCACCCGAATGGAGGGAGACTGGAGGCCAGTCACTCGAATGGAGGGAGACTGGAGGCCAGTCACCCGAATGGAGGGAGACTGGAGGCCAGTCACCCGAATGGAGGGAGACTGGAGGCCAGTCACCCGAATGGAGGGACACTGGAGGCCAGTCACCCGAATGGAGGGAGACTGGAGGCCAGTCACCCAAATGGAGGGAGACTGGAGGCCAGTCACCCGAATGGAGGGAGACTGGAGGCCAGTCACCCGACAGGAGGGAGAATGAAGGTCCAGTCACCCGATTGCAGGGAGAATGAAGGTCCAGTCACCCGAATGAAGGTCTAGTCACCCGAATGAAGGTCTAGTCACCCGAATGAAGGGCCTATCGCATGGAGGCCAGGTGACTGAAGGGTGTCCATACGCCCGAATGTCCGTAGTATTGTCCGACTTTCGAAAAGTGCGGACTTAGACTCGGACCCTCGGGGTTGTAGATGATGAGTTGGGCATGGATGATGCAAGACGATGTATGATGATGAGTTGACGACGATGACGCGCATGATGTTATGTGTGATGTATGCCTGGCGGTGCGTGTGATGTATGCCTGGCGGTGCGTGTGATGCATTGTATGTCGGATGTGTGTTATGAATGTATGATGATGCATGTATGGTGATGACGTATGTTTATGATTATCTATATGTTCCTTATTATGTATATATGTCTTCCCTTGGCTTTACGTTAAACGCTAACGAATGTAATGAAAAGTATTATGTAACGTAAAGTGAAAGATAATAAAAGAGGAACATGATGAACGAATGCATGCACTAACTTATGAATGAACGAACGTTAAGCTAGTAAGCGTATGTATGAGGTGAGCGACTCTATGTCGTAACAAACTCGAAAGAGGTCCTTATTGCGTACTCCGGTACTGTGTCAGTATTCGGACATGAGTCGGGAGTAGTGCGAGAGAGTGAGATAAGACGAATGAGGAATGGATCGCGTTCTCAGGTACTGTGTTAGTCTTCGGACATGAGTCGGGGGTTTGTAGAGCAGGCCCAGACACAGTATCAGTCTTCGGACATGAGTCGGGAGTATCGCGTGAGTTGATGAATGAGAGAGATAATTGTGAAAGAAAGAAAGTATGAAACGAACGAAAGATAATGAACATAATGAAAGCTAAAGAACGAATGAATGAAAGTTATGAACGGAAGGAACATAATGATGACGTATGAAATGGGATCCTTGTCACTCGACGTCAGTAATCATGGTTGTGTGCCATAAAGAGGGTAAAGTGTGACCGGATCTAGATAGAAGTGAAAGATAGAGAATGCATGAAAGTTAAAGATAGATAATGAATGAATGACAGATAGAGAATGAATGAAAGTTAAAGATAAAGAATGAATGAGAAAAGAAGATAATAATGATATTATCTATGTGTATGTACGTTTGATGTGTGTTCATATATGAAAGTATAGTATGTTTTTGAAAAAAGTAAAGAACGGTTTTAACGAAAAAAAGTACGTTTTTAATATAAAACTAGAACTCACTCAGCAACGCTGACTTTGATGTGTTTCCAGTTAGCAGGTATGTTGCTGAGGATGGCACGGGGCGACTACTCAGTTTCGTTGAGGCTGGCATCCATATTTTGACATGTCAATGTATTTTGAGATGAAAACGAATATTGTAATGTTATGAAATGACATGTTTTTATTTATAAATGAAAGTTTTAAATTCCGCTGTAAAATAGATGAACGATTTAAAATGTTTATATGCGATGAATGACCAACCGTAAGGTGCTCGGGAACGGGGCCTTACACGTACGTACACGGTCCTAACAAAGGCCAAAGCTAAAATCCAAAGTTTTTGGTAGTTTCATCCTTCATGATCCAACAATAATTTTATCATTTATCATACTAAAAGTTCATAAACGAGTATAAAAATGTCATGTTTTTCGTATGAAATCATAGTTTTATTAGAAAACAACATACAAGTATGCATATTAGCCCCCCAAAATAAGTAAATATGAGGATCTAAAACTCACCTTTTGAAGCTTGCAAACAAACACTAGAACCAAGAAGATAGATCTGCAGATCTACACGTATGTACACATAAAGTTACCAATTTTATTCATTTAGATGCAACATAAACATCATATGAACCGAGATATAGCTTAGATCTATGAAAAAATATGAGAAATTCATACATTTGATCACTTTTCTTTGACTTTCTCTCTCTAATGGCAGCTTTCACTCTCTAACCTTTTAGGGAAATCTTCATATGCAAGAAAAAAGAAAAAGGTGGCTATCCTTTCTTTTATAGCCAAACATAGGGTAATGAATTTTTCTTTGTCATATTTAGTTCCTTGACTTATATTAAAATCACCTCCTTCTTTAGTTTTCTTTAATGAAAACTTCGGGGTTACAAATTTCTTTTAAAGATATGGTGCCTAACTTCGAGCCAAGACATTATATCATGGATATTTTTATCCAAACTTTACCGGAAGCGGTTAAGTTTCGAGAGATTACCAAGTTTTTGTGCCATTTGAGGACCTTCTATCAATGTTACTCGAGATATTCTAGAAACATATCTAATTTTCAAGAAGAGGTGGCTTATCATTGTCGAGTAGAGCTTCCTGCTATTATAGTCATTCATGGTTTTGTGGTTTGGATTAGTAAAGATGTTGTACGTTAGACAATACAATTTAGAGATCATGAGGAGGATCTTATGGAGTTCCTATTTGTATTACGTCATAGTTATTTTTCAGAGGATGTATTACATGGGTTGTTTTGACAATACTCAGATGTGTAAAGGTGACTGTAGAATTCTTATTTGTATTAAGTCAGACATTGTATGTATGTCGTTGAATAAGTCGGGACCGATAGCATAAAACATGCTTTACTATCTGCCATAGTTGCCCTAACTTTAAATGAACCATATAATTTCTCACGGTTCATCTTCCAAGAGATGATTGTTTAGAAGAAGATGACATGGAACTTGTAGCTTTTTATATCCTTGATTTGTTTAGCTTATCCAGAATCACTAACTGCCAAATCTTCCCTTAGTTAGACCATCACTAGCATTGCCACATTTGGATCAAAGAATATTTGCTGATTGCAAGGGTACCATAATTTCTAACCCTACATGATGACCAATTTCGGCACTTTTATTTGTTCATTTGATCAATCTAGATTATGTTGAACCACTAAAAGGTAACTAGTAAGATGTTGTGGTTCCAAGTGGTCAACAAGATCAGGACCAACCTCAGGTTCAACAATAAGAACTTGTTGTTATGAACCTGACCCTGAAGCTGAGCATGTTGTTAATCAACGCTATCGTGAGGCATATGGGCTTGAGCATGTTTATGCGGAGATTGCTATTACTAAGTGTTAGGACCGTGTACGTACGGAGTACTAACGGATTCTCCGTGAAACTAGATCAAATAGCACGGAATTCTATTTGATTGGCAATCCAATTAGTGAGAACGAATAACCCGATCGATCTTACGATGAAACAGACGTTAAGAACGGATTGGAACGATCAGGAACGACCTATGAACTTGGATTTGCGACTTGGGACGCTCTGGACGGCTAGGGTACGAAGTATTATGAAGTGTTTCGAAGTGTTATGTTTTTCCACGAATTATGTGGTATTTATCGGTTATTAGTGTTCATTCGTACGACTGGACCATTAGCATGGTTCAGTCGTGCGACTGAATCAAGCGATTGACTCATACGCATGACTGAAGGTTCAGTCGTATGATTGAACCAATCTTATGTCTCAATCATACGACTGATCCAGTCATCTGGTTCAGTCGTGCGACTGGTCCATAAGTGTGGTTCATTCATGCGTATGGGCCATAAGTATGGTCCATTAGCATGAATGTCCACATGACTAAGTAAAACACATTTCTAAGTTTTATTGACTTAGAACTATGTAAAACCAACATCAAACCTATATATTTAGTTCATACATGTGAATCACATTCAATATAAGTATAACATGACATAATAATCACACATAAACATGACAATTCATTTAATATATCATTCAATCACTTCATTACATTGGATTACACATGTGTAATGTAACAACCCGAGCGTTTGGGTCATATGAACTCCGCATTTCATATATTGTCAAACGAGTAAGTAATTAGTAAATTGTCTATTTAAAGTTTGAAGTTTTTAGATGAAATTTTTATGCTATAAGAGACCGTTTGAATATAATAATAATATATTATATTCGAACCTGCTCCGTTTGACGAAACTTAGGTTGACTCGTAGAAAAAAATAAGCTCGTCATAACGACATATTTGAAATTTTATAATACGCTATATATTAAAAGTTATAAGAGAAAAACGAGTTAAGCAGCTGAATTAATTATAATAATATAATAATATATAATAAAATAATAATAAAATCACACTTCAATTGCAACAATTTGCAATCCAAAGTGACTTCAGGCGCATCAAAGTTCATCCTACATCGCCTCTCAAACCTTTTCAACTCCTTTCAACTCCTTTATAAATAGAAGCCTTAAGGTTGAATTTAGAACATAAGTTTCTTTGGGAACGCTCTAATATAAAGAGAATCCCGAGTTCTCAATACCCCGTTGGGTGTTGCTAGTAGTCGTTTTGGTACTCGAGTAAGAGCGCGACTAGGAGCGCGAGTAGGAGAGACTCTACATCAAATTGCCGTAGATAGTTTTCAGGTACGCCCTTGTTTAAGTTTATGTTTAATTATTATTATAGTCGTTATTATTATTATTATTATTATCATTATAGGTATTAGTATTAATATAGTTATTATTAATATTATTATTATCATCTTTATAGTTATTATTATTATTATAGTTGTTATTTTTATTGTTATAGTTATTATTATTATTATTTGTTATTTTTAGTTTTACAGTTATTATTATTATTATTATTAGACTTTAAGGTTATCATTAGGGAATGTATTGGGTAACCTCGAGGGTTGGCTCGGGTATGATGGAAACGCCCGAGTTATGCCAACTAGTAAGGGTTGTATCAAAAGGTTGGCATAGGATAAAAGAAAGTGCCCAAATAAAACCAACAAATAGGAAAAGATAACAAATCATACCTAAAATTATTACTAGCTAGAATATATCATAAATAATGTTATTTTGCCTATAGGTTAATACCTGATAGCAGTGAGCCCGAGCAGACGATATCACTGACTTGATTGATTGAGGTGAGTTCCTCTGAATTATTTATAAAACGGGATGTGATGTTCTGATAACTGGTAATAATTGTAGAATTGACTATCAATAGCATCTGTGATATGTGGCAATGCTTGATAGGATGCTTGAGGGCTGCTTGTATGATTCTGCTTTAGCCAGTGGATTTGGTATACATAGCCTGGTTATGTGAATTTATACTGTGCTTACTCTGTTCCTATCTGTTTGCCATGACTGTATCCGCTTGATGTAATAGTCAATAATAACATGTTTTGAATTTTGAAGAATGTCTTGTTTATGAACTCACAAGCTTTATGCTGAGTCCCAAATATTTTTATTTTTATGGACACACATCCTAGGTGCCAAGTGATTGCAGGGATTGAAGATTACGAGCTAGTTTATGAGAAAATAAAGTTCTAGGATGTTGTTGAATATTTGGATCTTTAGTATAGTTAAACTGATGTAATGATGTTATCTATTATAACAGATGTATTATACGCTTTTGATGTATAATTAAAGTTAGACTTACGCTATGTATTCTCTGATTACTATGTGTTCTGTATATCCGATGCGTAACGCTCCACACGGTGAGCCCTGGGAGGCGGGCGTTACAAGTTGGTATCAGAGCCATAGTTTAAGTGAACTAGGTACAAATATAGTATCTAGACTTAAACTAGGAAAGATGCTTTAAGATAATTTGATTAATTGCATAGGTATTGGATAATGTGTTTTGGTGAACCATGGAGGATAATGGCTAGAACATTATAATTGTAATAGATAAGCAATGACACCTGACCACTATTATTTCTTGTCTATTAATAGTATTATATTCTGGATCATAATCCCTCATATGAATACTAAATCCCTACTCCCTCATGTAGCAATAGATAAGCTAGAACATGATAATTGCAATAGACAACCTGGAGATGAAAGCATAGTTGGTACGTTTCTCATTAACAACATATATGCTAGAGTTTTATTTGACACTGGTGTAAATAGAAGTTTCATTTCAACTTCCTTAGTACCTTATTTGAACTTAGTACCACAAATTCTAAAATGTGCATATATTGTAGAAACTGCCAGTGGTGAGAGAGATAAGATAAGTCAAATCTTTAGAGATTATGTTATCACCATAGTTAACACCGAATTCTCTGTAAACTTAATGCCGACTATTTTAAGTGAATATGATGTTATTCTTGGGATGGACTGGTTGAATAAGAATTTTGCTCGGCTCGACTGTGAACATAAGACGATGACTGTACGTAAGGCAGATGGGGAAAAGCTACTAATTCATGGAAGTGATGGAAACCCCAAGGCCAGTATCATCTCAGCAATGAAGGCAGTGAAATGTATTCAGAAAGGATGCATAGCCTTTGTCTTATGCATGGTAGATACTAAAAAGGAAATTCAGATGAATGAAATACATGTAGTGTGTGAAATCCCAGACATGTTTCCGGAAGATTTACTAGGACTTCCACCTGATCGTCAGATAGAATTTCGTATTGATTTAGTACCTGGTGCTAAACCAATCGCGAAGGCTCCTTATCGTTTAGCCCCTTCAGAGATGAAAGAACTTATGAAGCAAATTGACGAACTCTTAGAAAGAAGCTTTATTAGACCAAGTTCCTCACCTTGGGGAGCGTCAGTATTGTTCGTCAAAAAGAAAGATGGTTCAATGCGTATGTGCATTGATTATCGAGAATTAAACAAGTTAACTGTTAAGAACAAGTATCCTTTACCAAGAATAGATGATTTATTTGATCAACTTCAAGGAGCCAACTACTTTTCAAAAATTGATCTTCGATCAGGTTATCATCAGTTGAAAGTATGCGAGGAAGACATTCCGAAGACCGCATTTAGGATGCGTTATGGGCATTATGAATTTTGGTTATGTCTTTTGGACTAACCAATGCTCCGGCAGCATTCATGGATCTGATGAATAGAGTTTGCAAGCCATACTTGGATAAGTTTGTCATTGTCTTTATAGACGACATACTTATTTATTCTAAGGACCAAGATGATCACGCTAGACATCTAAAAATGGTTCTAGAAACCCTTCGACAAGAAAAGCTTTATGCAAAATTCTCTAAATATGACTTCTGGAAAAGAAAAGTTCAATTCCTTGGTCACGTAATAAATGAGAAGGGAATACTAGTAGATCCAGCTAAGATAGAAGCTGTGATGAAATGGGAATCACCGAAGAATCCTAGTGAGATTAGGAGCTTTTTGGGATTAGCTGGATACTATAGAAGGTTTATTCAAGACTTCTCCAAGATTGCTACCCCTTTAACATCTTTGACTCGAAAGAATCTAAAGTTTGACTGGGGACCAAAGCAAGAAGAAGCTTTCAACCTTCTAAAACAAAAGCTTAGTAGTGCTCCTATACTTTCATTACCGGATGGTAATGAAGACTTTGCAATATACTGTGACGCCTCATATAATGGTTTAGGTTCTGTGTTGATGCAACGTGACAAGGTTATAGCCTATGCATCACGACAGCTAAAAGTTCATGAAAATAACTATACTACGCATGACCTTGAATTGGGTGCCATAGTGTTTGCCTTAAAGATTTGGTGACACTACTTGTATGGTACTAAGTGTGTAATCTACTCAGACCATAAGAGCTTACAACACATCTTTAATCAAAAGATGTTAAACATTAGGCAAAGAAGGTGGATGGAACTTCTCAATGACTATGATTGTGAAATCAAATACCATCCAGGAAAGGCTAACATAGTCGCTGATGCTCTCAGTCGAAAGGAAAGAGTTAAACTGATTAGGGTAAAAGCATTAAAGATAGATATCAAGCTTGATTGGAAAGACCAAATCAAAAATGCTCAAACTGAAGTGTTGAAAGATGAGAATATTCAGGCTGAAAGAATGATGGGTAACCAGAAATTATTGACTCAAGGTATGGATAGAGTCCTACGATTTGGTCAAAGAATTTGGATCCCAAAATTTGGAGGTATTCAGGACAAAGTATTAGATGAAGCCCACAAGTCCAAATACACAATGCATCCTAGAGCAAACAAAATGTATAAAGATATTCGAAATTACTACTGGTGGCCTAATATGAAAAGATCCATAGCCCAGTACGTTAAGAAATGCTTAACATGTCTGCAAGTTAAGATTGAACATCAAAAACCCGCTGGTCAGTTACAACAGTTGGAGTTGCCAGTATGGAAATGGGATAGAGTGACCATGGATTTTGTCATAAAACTTCCAAGAACACAAAAAGGATATAATGCTATATGGGTCGTGGTTGACAGGCTAACCAAGTCAGCACATTTTCTACCCATAAGTGAGAGCTATCCAATAGAAAAACTAGCCAAGATATATATATTGATGAAATAGTAAGTAAGCACGGAGTGCCTTTATCCATTATCTCCGATAGAGATAGCCGATTCACTTCCAGATTCTGGACAAGTTTCCAAAAGGAACTTGGAACCAAAATCAGTTTAAGCACTGCATATCATCCTCAGACGGATGGTCAAAGTGAGCAAACAATTCAAACTTTAGAAGACATGTTGCGTGCTTGCGTGATTGATTTTGGAGGTAGCTGGGATGATCATTTGCCTTTGATCGAATTTTCTTATAACAACAGCTACCATTCCAGCATTAAGGCTGCACCATTTGAAGTCTTATACGGTAGGAAATACAGAACTCCTATCTGTTGGACAGAAGTAGGGGATGATCAGTTGACCAAAACCGAAATTATTCTCGAGACAACTGAGAAAATCCAACAAATCAGACAACGACTAAAGGCTTCTCAGGATAGACAGAAGAGTTATGTAGATACAAGAAGGAGGCCTTTAGAATTTCAAGAAGGAGACTATGTGATGTTGAAAGTCTCACCATGGAAAGGAGTAATGTGATTCGGTAAACGCGGGAAGTTAAGTCCCAGGTACATTGGACCGTTCAAAATCATCGCAAGAATTGGTCCAGTTGCATACAAGCTAGAATTACCTAAAACTTTGAAAGGTATTCATGATACTTTTCATATATCGAACCTAAGGAAGTGTTTGGCAGATCTGACTCAAGTGATGCCATTAGAGGACGTGCAAATAGACGAGAAATTAAACTTTACTGAAAAACCGATAAAGATTCTTGATTCTCAAGAACGAAAATTAAGAAAGAAAATAATTCCACTAGTATTGGTCCAGTGGCAAGGTCATAAAGGACCCGAGAAGACTTGGGAATTAGCAGAAGAAATGAAAGTCAAATATCCTCAACTGTTCGAGTAACCTTCGAATTTCGAGGACGAAATTATTTTAAGGGGAGGAGAATGTAACAACCCAAGCATTTGGGTCATATGAATTCCGCATTTCATATATTATCAAACAAGTAAGTAATGAGTAAATTGTCAATTTAAAGTTTAAAATTTTTAGATGGAATTTTTATGTTATAAGAGACTGTTTGAATATAATAATAATAATATATTATATTCGAACCTGCTCTGTTTTTTAAGAAACTTAGGTTGACTCGTAGAGAAAAATAAGCTCGTCATAACGACATATTTGAAATTTTATAATACGCTATATATTAAAAGTTATAAGAGAAAAACGAGTTAAGCAGCTGAATTAATTATAATAATATAATAATATATAATAAAATAATAATAAAATCACACTTCAGTTGCAACAATTTGCAATCCAAAGTGACTTCAGGCGCATAAAAGTTCATCCCACATCGCCTCTCAAACCTTTTCAACTCCTTTCAACTCCTTTATAAATAGAAGCCTTAAGGTTGAATTTAGAACATAAGTTTCTTTGGGAACACTCTAATATAAAGAGAATCTCGAGTTCTCAATACCCCGTTGGGTGTTGCTAGTAGTCGTTTTGGTACTCAAGTAAGAGCGCGACTAGGAGCGCGAGTAGGAGAGACTCTACATCAAATTGCCGTAGATAGTTTTCAGGTACGCCCTTGTTTAAGTTTATGTTTAATTATTATTATAGTCGTTATTATTATTATTATTATCATTATAGGTATTAGTATTAATATAGTTATTATTAATATTATTATTATCATCTTTATAGTTATTATTATTATTATAGTTGTTATTTTTATTGTTATAGTTAGTATTATTATTATTTGTTATTTTTAGTGTTGTAGTTGTTATTATATTATTATTAGACTTTAAGGTTATCATTAGGGAAGGTATTGGGTAACCCCGAGGGTTGGCTCGGGTATGATGGAAACGCCCGAGTTATGCCAACTAGTAAGGGTTGTATCAGAAGGTTGGCATAGGATAAAAGAAAGTGCCCAAATAAAACCAACAAATAGGAAAAGATAACGAATCATCCCTAAAATTCTTACTAGCTAGAATATATCTTAAATAATATTATTTTGCCTATAGGGTAATACCTGATAGCAGTGAACCCGAGCAGACGATATCACTGACTTGATTGATTGAGGTGAGTTCTCTGACTTATTTTATAAAACGGGATGTGATGTTCTGATAACTGGTAATAATTATGGAATTGACTATCAATAGCATCTGTGATATGTGGCAATGCTTGATAGGATGCTTGAGGGCTGCTTGTATGATTCTGCTTTAGCAAGTGGATTTTGTATACATAGCCTGATTATGTGAATTTATACTGTGCTTACTCTGTTCCTATCTGTTTGCCATGGCTGTATCTGCTTGATGCAATAGTCAATAATAACATGTTTTGAATTTTGAAGAATGTCATGTTTATGAACTCATAAGCTTTATGCTGAGTCCCAAATGTTTTTGTTTTATGGACACACATCCTAGGTGCCAAGTGATTGCAGGGATTGAAGATTACGAGCTAGTTTATGAGAAAATAAAGTTCTAGAATGTTGTTGAATATTTGGATCTTTAGTATAGTTAAACTGATGTAATGATGTTATATATTATAACAGATGTATTATACGCTTTGATGTATAATTAAAGTTAGACTTCCGCTATGTATTCTCTGATTACTATGTGTTCTGTATATCCGATGCGTAACGCTTCCCACGGTGAGCCCTAGGAGGCGGGCGTTACATGTAAGACATGAAAGACTTTTACATTTGAGAACGTAAACCAGGTACATTAATATGTATCAATAAACTTCCCCTTGGACCTAGTTTAGCCTAATGTCTAACATGCTTCATGTGCTCTTGAAACTTCTTGTACTTCTCTTCTCTTGTGACTCCCGTATGAATCTCAAACGCGAAGCAGAGTCGTATGACATGTTGGAATTGAAGAGCTTGTACAATGTCTTGCGAGTCATAGAATAGTGGCAACTTGTAGAGAGTGTAAACATCTTCGACTGACAAGTTGGTTAGCCACATCGGGTCAAATACCCTAATAGTCTCGATTTTGCTCTCTTTATGCAAAACTATGACTGCTTCTCCCGTCCACCAATCATAATACCACCACTTGAAGTTTGGAGTGAAGTCCTGAGGCATTCCCGTAATGGGATTTCAACATTCTGCATGGACGACTCCACTTCAACACTACTTTAGGCTTTCCGGTGTGAGGATCAACTTTCGTCTTATTTATGAACCGTTTAGGCTGTTGAGGCCTGAAGTTGACCCACCTGGTGTGGTATTCCCTCTTTAACGCCGCCTTGAACCAACCCAACATTTTTCTGGGGTTGGTGTACAAAAGGTCTAAACAGGCAAGCCTGTTTAGCTCAAAACTGGGAAGATTCTTCAGATCATGAGGGAATCTGAAGTACTCTGTCCCCTTCTCCCTCTTCACCGCATACACATCCAAGTCTTCAAAATACGCCCAACTAATAATCTTGCCTGACACCTTCTGATGCTTCTTCACCCTGTAGAGTTTGGTGTAGGCATTTGACTTTGGCGGTTGTCGTTGGGCTCTCATTTCTTCTAGACACACTGCCACTCAGCCTTCTTGATATCGACATCAGTGTCCGTAGCTTGGGCTTTCCCTTCTACTTTCTCTTTCTCTTTCTCCTGTGCATCAAGAGTTCCAAAGGTATCACTGCCAAATGTTTCACCCAGATAGAGGATAACATTTCCTTGTTGGTCAATGTACTGAGGATACTCTTATGCAGTGATATACTCGATATCAATCTCATCAACGTCTTACAGCTCTTCATCACTGATGACATCAACCTCGGGAGCATCCTTGACTAGCTCATCCGGGTTGAGTCTAGACATGTCGTCCAGCTGCTCATCTGTGAGATCATGAATGATCTCTCCCTCTTTGGGGGTGTAGCTTACAGATCATCGCACGATCCCTTGAAAATCAAGAATCATGGTTAACTGAGTCTTGATTTGCTGAAGGGGTGCGACATCATAGTCATCTGTTTGTTCAGCTTCATCTATTTGATTAAACATTTAAGACACAAACACACACACACATCAGTAATCAAGATAATTAAACATTAATGAACATCAATTACAATAGTGTAATACATACTTCGAGTACAAAATTTGTTCAAATACATAGACATTTAATCATTACTTTTTCCTTCATCGCTCGACTCTTCAGCTTGGGGAGCTGAGGAGGAGGGTCGCGGATCTTGATTCCTCTTGATGCGCCTCTCCCGAGCCGATGGATTTGAGGCTGATGCAGATGCATCACCTTCATGCTCAGGCTCATCATCATCTCCCCCACCTTTGTCTTTTCCACTTCCTTCAGCCTTACCCACCTCATCATCCGATTCATCATCGAATGAATCATCATCATCATCATCTCCGTCATCATCGTCACCCTTGATCTTTAAGGGCTCACCCTTTGTCCCTTTGAGTCTGAGAAGAAGCTTTTTGTTCTTCTTCTCGACCTCCTCAATCCTCTTTACTGAGGTCATCAGCAGCTCATTCTGTGCAGTGGGGGCATGATAAGCTCTGACTAAGGCTCTCTCATGAGTAGCATCTCTCTCAGTCAAATGGGCAAGCTGTTACTCTGAGCTGCATCCCTCTCGGTCAGCAGGGCTATTTGCTTGCCCTGTGCAACATTGACTGCCATCAACTGGTTTATCTGGTTAGCTCGGATGTTATATAAGGGCCGGTTTGAGATATGGTAGATGTGGTGGTGGATGTGGTGTATGTGGGAGTAGGGATGAATATGTATGGTGATGGAATAGATGTGGGTATGGTACGTGTGGTGGTAGGAATAATGGTGGTAGCAGTAGTGGTGGTTATGGAGGTATGTGTGGTGGTAGTAGGAGTGGTGGTAGGACTGGTGGTAGTGGTGGTGGTAGGAGTGGTGGTAGTGGTGGTGGTAGGAGTGGTGGTAGTAGTGGTGGTGGTAGCTGTGGTGGTGGAGGTAGTAATCAGTACATACATCCGTCTCTTGCCCTTCTTGCCGTGGGGCTGGGCCATTCTTTTTAGCCTCGACCCCCTGGCAAGCTGGGCTCTCCCTAGGCTAGTTGGCTGGGGAGGTGCGTAAGTGGGATTTGAAGTCTCAGCACCTTCAGCCCCAGCTTGGCGTCCTCCAACCGCCTCCTTTCCCCTTTTGGTAGCCACTACTCGGCTACCGACCGTCCTTGTGAGGGGCTCCTCATTAGGCTCATCCTCCTCCTCGTCAATCAAGAAGTCCCGGTGGATGGCAGCCTGCTCCGATCCACCGGGAGCAGAGGTACTACTATGGGGAGGTGGTGGAGATATGGTAGATGTGTCAGTGGCCCATGATTGACTGGGGCATGTATCTCCACCACCTTGACTATCATCATGGTCATCATCGTCATCGTCGTCATCAGCAGGAGCCACAATCGGCTCGACGTCGGAGTCACTGTCATCGTGACGCCACTTCTTATAAGTTGGCGCCACGTATCCCTCATTGGCTAGATGGCCGAAGAGTCTCCTCACCGGGGGTTTCACCTGCTTCCCCCGGTAGACCTTCATCTTTCCTAGGGTGGTATCATCCATCACCTCTAGGGTCACTGCATCGTCCTCTTCCTTAGGCAGCATAGGAAGCTTCTCGTCTATAATCATCTGTAAGAATCTTAGGTACATGTAGAAGCCTTCCATTCCTTTGGCCTCAATGTTCTCCGTCAGGTAGGAGAAGAACATGCGTGAAAAACTGAATGGGTGGTTCAGCACCAGCGCAATGTATGCGTTCTGGATTTGATCTGACAGCTCGTCAAATCCTCCTCTCCTGGAGGCTATGCATTTTAGGATCACATGTGCCAGATACTTGAATTGCGGGCACATGTTACTCTTGTTTAGCAAGCCGACATTGATGTCGCCGGTGTACTTGATCCTGAGAAAGCATCCTCGTACCGTTAGGGGATGCAGCTTGGTTGGGTGTGTTCCATCATCACCCAAGTCCAAGACTCGCCGTAGGTCGTCTTCTCCGATCTGTATATCTTGACCGAAGATAGAACTCCGGATGCATTATGGCTCAGTAGATCAGTCGATAATGGATTCTCCTAGAATGACTGCAGGATCGACCTATACGGTGTGCATGGAGTGGAAATAGCCTTGAAGATCCTCGATCTACGTAGGAAGGATATAATCCCGATGAACTCAAAAGCGTTCCGGGACGTGGTAGCCAGATGAGCACATATGTTGTGCCTGGTGCTCATCGTCCATCTCTCAACCATTTTGCTACAATACAAGAAACAAAAACATTAGTTCCGTTCATAAGAGATAAACAATTGACTTGCAAAAGATTTAGATAGACTGGTTCAATCGTGCGATTGAGCCATACGACTAAGTTCAGTCATACGATTGAGCCTGCGACTGAACTTAGTCATGTGCTATACCAATAGGGTTGATTCAGTCGTGCAACTGAGTCACCGATTGATTCAATCATCCGATTGAATCATACGTCTGGCTCAATCGTGCGACTGAGTCATACGTCTGGCTCAATCGCGCGACTGAAGTTCATCAGCCTGTCCATTCGTGTCTTGCACTATTCAAACCATTAAATTTGAATCTTCATCAAAATAAATTAGACTTAGTGTTTAAATTCTTTAGGTTCGCAATGACTCGAATAACACTTAATGTCATTAAAATCAACTTTATTGTTCATTTAAGTGGCCTATTTTAGGTTATTTGTCCCGAATATTTGTTTTATCAATTATGATCGTTTTAGGTTCGATTTAACAGTTTATTTGTCTCGATTTCATCCGTAAAGCACCTGAAGATGAACACTAAATGGTTAGAAATCGAATCGGAGTGTAATCGCAAATACAAGAAATTTTGGCAGAGTGTCTGGGCAATGGGCGGTTTTTGAGAATTTTTGAAGCGGTAGGGTTTACGACCGACTGAGTCTCTATTTATACTGTTTTGGGGTTCAGTCGTGCGACTGGACCCATGCGCATGCCTCAATCGTACGAATCATGAAGATTATAGATCAAAATAATGATGAACACACTAAAACCCCAATTTGATCTAATATTGATTGCATATAATTTGTACAAATGGAAACCCCCAATCAATTGGTCATTCAACCATTAGCCAAAACCTAATTACAATTAACGTATTTATAGTGAATATAATATTCACTAATTGCACTTAACCCCCTAGACTTAGGCTAATAAATGGAAATAACATATAAAACCAAAACATGACTAAAACTAGATTAAATATATTTTGTTGACACAAAATATATTTATTACAATAAAGATCCTAGTCACAATATATCTTCAACATCTCATCTCGGTTCTTCGTCTCGTACTCGACGTTTGACTTTTCTGTTGACTTTGACTAAGACGTTGACTTTTGTTGACTTTGACTATGTTGATAATAAGACTATCTTGTACAGCTCCAACAATACTCCCCCTTACTCTATCATTATCAACGTCTTCATATGAATTCAGTCCCGATAAGTCAACCATAGAAAGATCTTCAAATTGAAGCTTTCTAAATCTGATGAGAAAGATTATTAATCTCATAAACTCCCCCTATTTATATGCTCCCCCTTTTCGAGCGCATCCTTTGTGAAGATATCAGAACAACTTTCCCAATTCTCTAATCTCGAGTGCTTCAAAAGATGTAGGAGGAGGATTCCTAGCTCTGTATCTTCTGCAAACTTGAAGAACAGGTTCTTTGGTCTGGTACACTGCTCAACTGATGATCGGCCATCACTTGCAGCAAAAATCTGAAACACATTCTCAAACACAATCTTGACATTTCTAATTAGATCATTTCATTTTAACAAAATAAACTCATGTTTATCTGTGTGTGAAAAACAAGCGAACCCGTGTTGTTTGTGCGCAATTTCTGTGAAATGCATGAAAAATGATAAAATTGTAACAACATAATATGGAAGACCTAAAAGAAATTGAATGAAATTTTGTTATAAATTTTTTATTTTTATCTATTAAAATTTTCATTTTTATACAATCGAGAACTGTATCGATCATGAGATCACACCCTCAAAATATACCTTAGCACAAGGATGAATTTTAATCATAGACGAGCAATGAGATCTCACTGATAACTGAATCTAATCACATTCGTTGAATGAGTTTTGAAATATTCAAACAGATCAATAATGATTGCTGATATCTTTGTCCCCTTAAACCCATGCCCTATCTTTTTCAACAAGCAACAGATGATTCATTAAGGTTCGATTAAATACTTTAGAAAGCTAGGACCCCACAATCATTTGGCAAAACCTCACCCAACCTCAAGATTTCTTGAATTTTGGTACGATCTTTATAGAGCAAGGCTTGTGCATTAGCGTGCAAGTGATTACCAACAGAATATTGCATTCTGTGAGTAATTCATCATTTAGATGATTTGACACTACATAGACCAAATTGGTGAGAGCTCCAGGTCTATACTCACGTATAACAAAGGAGATGACTATTTAGTCATGTGCTGATAAGAGCTCCAGGTCAGTACTATCGTATAGCAAAGGAGATCATCCCTCCAGGTCAGTACTTCCTTACAACAGAGGAGATTAGCACAAACACAAGACACATAAATATACCAATCATGACTCAAAGATATGGCTTATATGATTTGTATCATGGTGGGTGAAAGATCAATTCTCAATCCAATTTTTGTCGAGACTCAGTTTTCATGCAGGCCAAAATGATTGAGTAAATCCAGACGTCCTTAAGCATATATTTTAATTTAAATCATTATGCTGCTGCCTACTTTATTCTTCCGGCTGAGTCTACCAAGCATATCATTAAATAATCTTTTTGTTTTTCTATTATTTACAATTAAAAATAAGATGTAAATCAGATAACAACATCAGTTACTATCATTTCCCATTTTAAAACGCAAGTCATGCAAAAACAAGCATTTCAAGATGATATACAATCATTTCTCAGTTATCTCGAATCAAGTTCCCAGTTCTCTTTTCATTTTTATTTACTATACTCTCCCCTTAAATTTCTATTTTTGCAAACCTATTTTTGTTTTTTTATTTTATTATTTTATTATTTTTATTTTAATTTATTTTAATTTTATTATTATTATTTTTTATATATTTTTTTATGTATAATTATTATTTAAAAAAACTGTACAAAAATAGAAATTTACCAAAGAAAGTCCTTCAAACTACACTAATATGAAGATAAGAAATGAATTATCAAGAAATATGCAGTGATTGTGAAGTGAGAACTGTAATTGTTCAGATAAAAATCCAGAATGTGGATAAAATATCATGACCTTAACCTTTGTTTCGCCTCAAATTTAAATTAGGAACAATCTCTGTCAGTAAACCGGATTACTAACAGTCCTCCTGAATTGTTCTTGCACTCATAAACAGATTAGTTTGAAAGGGGAACCCCGACCATCGTAGTCCAGGGTGTTCCTTTTACAACGGTAGAAGTAACCTGCTTCAACAAATAATCTGTTAAAATATCGGGGACATCTATATCCTTCTTTTTAATTTGTCAAATTTGTTTCTTTTCAATTAATTTGGATTTGAATGAATTAAATTTGGAAATCATTTTCTGTTTAAGATCGGAAGGAAAAGAATTTGGTTTTGAACTTTTGGTCATTTTCATCTTTGAATCATGTGAAACCGACTTCACATGAAAAGGTTTAGATGGAGGGTTTCTCATCCAACTATTCAAAGATGTGTGCTTTTTACCTCTTGATCTAGAGAAGCGACCCGTGTTGCCTTTACCATCTGGAACATTCTTTGTAGACTTACATTCGGAGAAGCAATTTGGTTTGCCTTTACCATTCGAAGCAAGTCTTTGAGGGCACTTCTTTACCACATGACCTTCTTTTCCTTTGCTGAATAGGGAATGAGATCTTACTGGTTGATAGCTGGTTTGTTTTGCAGTTGGAGAAGAGATCCGTATTGATTTTGATTTAACTTTTGGAAGCTTTTAAGACTTGACAATGTTAGGAGATATGTTGATCTGTGAGGAACCAACACGCTCCTCTGTGTTTGATTCATCATCTGAGCTTGTCTAGTCTCGTATACACAAATCTGCTTCCAATTGATCTTAATTGACACCTCCTATCGTATCGGCATCGGTTATAGGATTCTGATTGCCTGACGATTCGACAACTGTTCCTTCTTTGACAAACCTGACAGGAACAAACGAAGGAATGTTACATGTTTTAAATTTGTTGAAGAAGGTTGAAGAAGTAACTAATATTGGTTTTGGAGCATCAGAGGTGGAATCGTCGTTAATCTTCTTATCAGACCCCTGCCTGAGGAATCCCAAACCTACAGGAGAATCCTGCACATCTCTAACCTCTTGAAAATTAACACTGCTTAAACTTGCATTTAAACGATTAGTTTCTGCAACTTCAATCAAATTATTAGATGGATGAGGTTGAGGCATAGGAGAGTAACAATGGGTGCTAGGAGGAGGGTAGACGAATGTATTTTCACCACAACCCACTCCCGTTTTAATCCTAGCTCCCTTTTGTTTACACAGTAGCTCTTCTTGTTTGATTCCGGATATGGTCCATCTATCAAGCTTTGTTTTAAGCTTGCTAGTTTTAAATTCAGCCAAGGTGACTCTTTCATTTAAAAGATTAATTTCAACATTTCTTTCAAGAAGAGTTCGTTTTAAATAATCATTTTCTTTTAAAGCTTCATTCAATTTTATGAAATACTTGGCTTCATTCTTTTTAAGTTCTGCGTTTATGGTGGTTAATTCCTTTTGGTTATCTAAAAGTAACCTATTAGCTTTATACACACCACATAAACGAATTTTACAAGCAGAAGAACACATATGCTGAACTGTCTCGTATGGAAGATCCAGGATGACTCTTTTAGCAGCAAGAGCCTTCTCGTAGTTGCAAACTCTGGTACTTTGCTTCCATTCCTCTTCCTTCTCAGCACCATAAACTTCATCATTCAACTCAGCTCCACCTTTACCCATTGATGTGTGCTTAAGCTCCTCTTGTACCTCTTCAATTCCAGGTTTCGGTAAACCGTCTGAATTGATGCCAGAATCTGATCTCTCTTTTGGTTTATCTTTGGAGTTTGAAGTGATCGTTGGAGTTGGATATGTCGCTTCATAGTACTCACAACGTTTGATATCCAACTCAATGTGTTTCAGTTTGTTGACCACCTCCATCAGTTTGTAATCCTGAAAACCTCTATCTCGTTTAATCGACATGCCGTGTGAGCTCCATTCTGATGGAAGAGAATCAAGCAATCTCAGAGCTTGCTCATGATTTCCCAATTGGGCATCAAACTTCTTTAGATCGCTTGCCACCAATAGAAAACGATCAATAAAATCAGACATCCTTTCATTCTTTAAAGCTGCAAAATTATCAAACCGACATTGTGTAATTGTGAGATTATCAGATTCAAAGGATTTAAACAGTTCTGCAAAAGCCATTTTTTATTATTATTTTTAATGTGTTCAAAATTTTGTACAATTAAACGCCCAAAAAATATTTTTTCCAAAAATTATAAAATAATTCTCCCCCGGTAAAAATATTTATTTTTAAATGTCACACTATGCAATCTTAGCAACTGGGGTCAGCTATTTTTTATAAATCTTGAAAAATCATTGAATATTTCTTTATTAGGATGACATCAATTAATCCCAACTAGTTAATTTTCTTGATTTTTAATGAGCCTAACTTTGTTAGTCCTAACTTGATTATTGAGCCTAATAGTTAGTCTAATTGTTTGAGAAAACCCAGCCCACACATCAATTTTTTAAAAAAAAGTCAGCCCAATTTGTTTAACCCAATTGAAAACCCAATTTTACACAACCCAGCCCATTAACACATATAAACCCTAACCCAACTCTAACTTCCACATAAAACACACACTTAAGTGTGTTAGAGAGAGAGAGTCTGGATGAAGAAAACCCTTTCTAGGGTTCAGGCGAGTATTCCGGCGAGCCGCCTTTCCGACGAGTTTTCCGGCGGCCGGAAAAATTTCTCGGCGATCTATGACCGAAATTACCCCTACCCCCACTAAACTCAACCTCCTGATTCCAATGGTGGGTTCGGTTTTCTTTGAAACTCAATAACGAATGAGTTATCGAAGAGAGAAGGTGGCGGTTGAAATGATGGTTGTATTGGTTGCGGTGGTCGATGGTTGTGGTCAGATTCAGATCAGGGTGGTCGCTGTCGCAGTTGGTTCTGGTGGTGCTGCGGTTGCTGTTGCTGCTCTGGCCGCTGGTGGTGGTGCTCCGGCCGCCGCTGCTCCGGCCACCAGCTCCGCCCTAACGGGTACTTTCTGAACCGAAGCCCTCCCCCATCGGGCTAGTCTCGGAAGTAGGAAGACTGGGAGCTACCGTGCTACGTCACGAGCTTCCTAACCATTGTCATCCTCTGTGTTGGGCTCAACGCAAAGCCCGATAACCCTAGAGACTTGGGCGCATCACAAAGCTCTCGAGCGCCTCGAGGCGCAGAAGCAGATCGTGCAGGCGGATGAGTATGATTTAGTGTTGGATCGGTGGTGCTGATGGTAATTCTCTGGCTTGTGATCTTGGATCTGTTGATATAATCGTATGTGGTTATGTTAGGTGTTGTGGTAATAATGATTTTGATAATTTGGATGTGGATTATCGAATTACTTTGGGAATTAGGGCTTGATTTGGGCCGTTTTGATAAAAAAAATAGTAAACAACAAATTTTTCTAATTTCGCAGAAAGTTTTTATTAATTTCGCAGGTTTTATAGTTTGGCCGGAAAATATGCAGTTTCGCCGGAATAGTTTCCCCGGAGTTGTAGTTTCGCCGGAAAAGTACAGTTTCGCCGGAAAACGAGCGAAACTGTTAGTTTCGGCTGTAATTTCACCGGAAACTTTGAACTTTCGTTCAGAATGATGCTAGTTTTGCCCCTTGAAGATTTGAACCCCTCAAGAACACCAAGAACACACACAAGTGTGTGAGAGAGAAAATCTCAGATCTGTAATTTTTCTTTGATTTTTCTTGTATAAAAGTTGATGTAGATCCAATATCTGTTGTAGATAGTGATAGATCTGATGTTGTTGTTGTTGAATTTGTAAAGATTTGAGCTCAGATCTACTTTCTCTCTCTAGAAACCCAGTTTCCCTCTCTAAAAATTAATGAACATCTTCAAAAATCAGCAACAATTTCTTCAACTCTTCAATGCATTTGATCCAATAAGACTCTGATACCAAATTGTAAATCCAGGTTGAGCTCACTTGAATCAAATCATGAAGATTATAGATCAAAATAATGATGAACACAGTAAAACCCCAATTTGATCTAATATTGATTGCATATAATTTGTACAAATGGAAACCCACAATCAATTGGTCATTCAACCATTAACCAAAACCTAATTACAATTAACCTATTTATAGTGAATATAATATTCACTAATTGCACTTAACCCCTAGACTTAGGCTAATAAATGGAAATAATATATAAAACCAAAACATGACTAAAACTAGATTAAATATATTTTGTTGACACAAAATATATTTATTACAATAAAGATCCTAGTCACAATATATCTTCAACGTCTCATCTCGGTTCTTCGTCTCGTACTCGACGTTTGACTTTTCTGTTGACTTTGACTGAGACGTTGACTTTTGTTGACTTTGACTATGTTGATAATATAGACTATCTTGTACAGCTCCAACAGTGACCCTTTTAAATATTTAAAACTTGATCATCTCATACATGATCCTTTTAAACTCATACCAGTTTGGTCACCTCAGGCGTGACCCTTTTAAATTATGATTCACAGAGTTCATCTAGTTACATAGTCCGACATTGACACCTAATTGATAGACAAAATAGAAAACAACTTAAATTGAAATAAAACAGAACATATTTTTGTGGTTTTGTTTGAGGTGGGTTGAATACATTTTAATTTTCCTTAAATGATTTCTCCCCCTGAACAGGACAACATCCAGCATTTACATCTGTAACACCCGAAAATTTTGATTAGACAAAAATTAAATATATAATAAGAAAAGAAAAGAAAGAATCTTGGAAGGAAAGGAAAAGGAAACAAAAGTGGAGGGGGGTATTGTGTAAAAAGTACAAAGAAAAGACAAAATCTGATATACATAGGGATGGCTGCCCACACTTTTTCTCACAACTCCAAATCTTCGAGTATTCTAGAGAGAGAAAGAGCAGACCACGGGAATTTAAAGGAAGAACAAGAAGAAGAGGGCTGATTCGAGGTACAAGGTCTCACGGAGACGAGTTTTGAAGAAGCCTTACTCAGCAGCACAAGGTGAGTTCTAAGACCCCTCTTTTACGCATTTTTGAACGGTTTTGGGGCTGGAACACATCGACAAACTGTTTTCGAGGTTGGGTGTTTAATCCGTGTATGTATGTATGAGTATATGTGTATATGGTCCGTTTGGGCTGCTATGCCTACTGTGTATAAGATTTCTAGGACAGATATATGGATTACAGCATGTTGTTCATATGCATATTGTTGATGTATGTTTTATAAGTCTATCCTATGATATGCTTGATGTTTAGCTTGTTCTAAGTGGGTAATATGGTAGATCTGTGCTAAATGTGTGTTACGATGATGATCGAAATCTAGAAATGGCACACGTTAAGTTGCAGGTGCCTTTACTAAACCGCATTAACTAATGCGGATGGCTAAGAAAAATACGGCTAAGGCATTACTCAGCCGCATTAACTAATGCGGATGGCTAAGAAAAATGCGGCCAAGGCATTACTCAACCGCATTAACTAAAGCGGATGGCTAAGAAAATATGGCTAAGGCATTTACACAGCCACATTAACTAATACGGCCGGTCAGAGAAATACGGATGAGCAAAATAAGTCCATGCAGATGAAGTGAGTCAACGCGGATGAGCATTTGACTAAGTATGGGGAAATGCGGATGAGTTAGACAAATGTGGATGACAATTGCTCACCCGTATTAACCAATACGGACAGCAAAGGAAATGCGGATGAACACTTAGAATACTTTCCGTTTTTTTAGAAAAATGGAAATGTAGGCTTTGGCTTGGGAGATTCCCGAGTACTACGTAAGTTGACTTTTGAAGTCATAGATGGAATGATGGGCGTGTTATGATATGTTATTGATGCTTATGTATGATGATATGTACGATGTATGCTATGTATGTATGATGCCTCGTATGATGATGTAGTATGTTTATTATGTTCCTTTTGATATTGTATGTTTTATCTTTCCCATGACTTTACGTGTTATGATAATGAATGAACGAAGTATTATGTAACGTAAAGTGAAAGATAATGAAAGAGAAACATGATGATAAATGCATGCATTAATGAATGAATGAACGAAAGAATGTAAGAAAGGCTTGCAAGCAAATGTATGGAGGTGCACACCCCTGGCAGGTGTTAGCTCAACGGTGTGCGGGTTAGCTACCCCGAAGGATGCACATTGGGGTTAGTCTTTGTGATTGACCATATGTATGTATGGGATCCTTGCCGCTTACCCTAGGTGACTGGATCAGCAGTAGTGCACAACGTTCGTGATTGATCATCACAGGTCTAGCACCCGCAGTAGTGCATAATGTTTGGGGTATAGCATATGGCATTGATCCAGAATGAAAGAGGAAAGATAAGTGGTGCATATACATACCCTAGGTGACTGGATCAGTAGTAGTGCACAACGTTTGTGGTTGATTACCACAGGTCCAGCACCAGCAGTAATGCATGATGTTCGGGGTTTTGTACATGTCATCAAATGTAATAAACGTATGAATGAACGTATGGAATGTATGAATGATTGTAACGAACGTACAAATGAATGTAATGAATGTATGAATGAAGGAAAGAAACGTACGAATGAAATAAAGAGTTTATGAACAAACGTGAATGTTAACGATGAATGGTACACGAATGAAAGCTAATGAACGAATGATGAAGATAATAATAATATTATCTACGTGTACGTATGATGTATGATCGCATAAAAGGAAAGAATGGTTTTAATGAAAACAAAGTATGATTATTATAAAACTAGAACTCACTCAGCAACGCTGACTTTTTATGTGTTTCCAGTTGGCAGGTAGTGTTGCTGAGGATGGCACTAGGCGACTACTCAGCTCTTTTGGGATGGCATTCTCTTTTTGTTAATGCTGCCACATAATATGTTGCGTGCTCGTAATGCATATAACATATTATGTTGCATGCAAGTGCCAAGATTCCTTGAGGATCCCAATAAACGGGATTACCTAAGGAATCTTCTTTAAATTTAGTTTTTAATGTATTTATACTAGAAGTCACTGTATATGACTATTTTGTAATTGACGAATGATGTATCGCTTGCAAAAGCTTTTATGATGAAATGAGATACCTCTTTGAATGTTTCTGCTGCGAATGTCTATTTAAATTACTTGTAAATGTATGTTTTATGTGCAATGATTGACCAACTGTGGGGTGCCCGGGAGTGGGGCCTTACAAGTTGGTATCAGAGCCAAAGTTTAAGTGAAACAGGTAAATTTTCAAAAATAGACCTTAACTTAAACTGAGAATGGGACGGAAAGGGGAGGAATGCCAATCTGAGTAGCTGCGTGCCATCAGGTATTTTCGTAATGATAACCAGAATTTATGTGCGCATGTTATGTGTTTATGTGTTACTGTTAGATTAGATACTGATGTAGTCAGGACAGGTAATGCTCGGGGTACGAAGAGTAAAGTAAGTGGCTAATCACAACTAGCCACTGTAATTAGGGACTTTCTATACTTGACATACACCGAGCTATTCCCTTGAATGATCGTGTTGGAGTTTGAATCTTTCAGTGTGTGATAGAGAATGGCTAGCGGTAGATCTTCTAAGGCTTCACGGGGTGGAGGTGGTGGCGGACGTGGTGCTGAACCACGGGCCACAAGAGGAGGACCAAGGGTGGAAAAGGTGGTTCATGAAGAACCCGAGACCCTTCATCAGGAGGGTCTAGACGAAAGTGCCAATTTGAGAGCCTCGGTAAAGGAGGCAGTGGTTGAAGAGGTACATCATGTCATGCAGACGATCTTACCGTCTGTGGTGACCGAAGTAATTAAAGCTGTCCGGGAAGGTGAAAGAAAAGAGAGGAATAGGCCCTCAGGGAGACAGGAACAACAGGAGTTGGAAACGGTTCTTTCTGATGAAGAAGAGGAAGAGGAGGAGGAGCCTGTGCATGAAACAGCACGAGGCTGTAACTATGGGGCGTTTATGAGATGCAAGCCCCTACTTTTGACGGTAATGGTACTACTGCTGCTGCCCATCGATGGGTAAGAGAAATGGAAGGTGTCCTCGATATCAGCGAGTGTCGGGAGGACCAAAAAGTGAAGTTTGCTACCCACTCCTTCATGGATTCGGCTCTATGCTGGTGGGACAACATAGTTCAAGTTGAGGGTAGTAGGGCCATTAGCAAAATGAAGTGGTCTGAGTTGAAGAGGTTGGTGATCGAGGAGTTCTGTCCTCATCAGGAAATGGATAAAGTTGAGAGAGAGTTCCTGCAGCTGGAGGCGGGGACGATGACCCACCAACAGTACACCACGAAATTCAACGATATGGCACGACTGGTGCCGGATCATGTGACCCCCTAACGCGAAAGATCAAGAGGTATATTCAGGGTTTGCCGGCGGATATTCGCAGGCATATGATCGCCGCCCGACCAACCACCTTTAGGTCGGCGGTGGACTTGGCGGGGAGACTGTATGATGAAAGGGTAGTGATGGTGGTGGCTGATAGTAATCGGAAGGGTGGTGACAGAATTGGAACAGGAAGAGGTTTGGTCGGGGTGATGCCTCGACGAGCAACAAGAAGGCACAGGTGGATGACCGCCGTGTAGCCACGCCGGGTACAGGACTGAAAAGGTGTGGAAAATGTGGAAAGGAGCATAGTGGGGAGTGCAGGCTGGGGCTAAATGTCTGTTTTAAATGCGGGAAGCATGGTCATATGGCTAGAGAGTGTAAGAGTACGAGGTGCTTCAACTGCGGGGAAAGTGGTCATATGAATAAAGACTGCAAGAAGCCGAGGGTTGAGGGTTCCGGCGTGAGGAAGACAGGGAACGAAGGACTACGGGCAAACGCCAGGGCGTTCACGGTGACGCAGGAGGAGGCTAGGACGGACCCTGATGTTGTGTCCGGTACGTTTCTGGTGAACCAAACTTTAGCCTCTGTATTATTTGATTCGGGTGCAAGTAGGAGTTTTATTTCTGCTACTTTCTGTGCCAAATTGCCTATTAGAAGTAGACATGTTGACATATCGTTTGATGTAGAAACAGCGATAGGAAAGTCTACTAGGATTTCCGAGGTGATAGAGGGTTGTGATGTGGAATTAGAGGGCCGCAAATTTCCGGTTAGACCCTTTGCAATGACTTTAGGTGGTTTCGATTTGGTGCTTAGGATGGATTGGTTGGCGGATTTCGAAGCGAACATTGTGTGTCGCAAGAAGATGATTCATCTGACAGCGCCCGACAGTAGTTCAGTGACGGTTTATGGTGATCGGGTTACTACAATTCCGAAAGTGATCTCAATGGCTGTGGCAGGAAAGTGTATGAGGTGCGGATGCAGCGCCTACTTATGTTATGTAAAGGATGTGGAAACGCTAACACCACAACTATCCGATGTTCCGGTTGTGTGTGATTTTCTAGATGTATTCCCGGAAGACTTATCGGGGTTACCACCTGACCGAGAGATCGAATTCCAAATTGACCTGGTACCGGGTGCTCAACCTGTCGCCAAAGCACCATATCGATTGGCTCCGATGGAAATGAAAGAGTTGATGGAGCAGTTGCAAGAGCTGCTGGTAAAGGGGTTCATTAGGCCGAGTATCTCACCTTGGGGTGCTCCGGTCTTGTTTGTGAAGAAGAAAGACGGTAGTATGAGGATGTGTATCGACTACCGCGAGCTGAATAAGTTGACGGTGAAGAACAGATACCCCTTGCCGAGAATCGATGATTTGTTCGATCAGCTTCAAGGTGCCAGTTGGTTTTCAAGGATAGATCTTCGATCAGGCTACCATCAATTGAAGGTGAAAGAGCATGATATCCCTAAAACAGCTTTTTGTACGCGCTACGGTCACTACGAGTTTCTTGTTATGTCTTTTGGTTTGACCAATGCGCCAGCTGCTTTTATGGATCTGATGAACCGGGTTCATCGATGATATCTTGATTTATTCGAAGAGTGAGGCGGAGCATGTCGGTCACATTCGAGAGGTTCTGGAGACGTTGAGAAGGGAGAAGTTGTATGCTAAATTCTCCAAGTGCGCATTCTGGTTGCGTGAAGTTCAGTTCTTGGGTCACGTGGTTAATCCGGAGGGGATTATGGTCGATCCGGCAAAGGTGGAGGCAGTAATGCAATGGAAGTCTCCAAGGACGCCATCTGGGATCCGCAGTTTCTTGGGTTTGGCGGGCTATTATAGAAGATTCATTCAAGACTTCTCCAAAATCGCTTCTCCATTAACCAAGTTGACCCGGAAAGATGTAAAGTTTGTATGGGGTCAAGCTCAAGAGAAGGCGTTCACGGAATTGAAAACGAGATTGACCCAAGCTCCTGTTCTGTCATTACCCGAAGGAAGTGAAGATCTAGTGGTTTATTCTGATGCTTCCTATTCGGGATTGGGGTGCGTGTTAATGCAGAGGGGAAAAGTTATAGCCTATGCATCCTGATAGTTGAAAGTTCATGAGGTCAACTATCCTACTCATGACTTGGAGCTAGCAGCTGTGGTCTTTGCATTAAAGATTTAGAGGCACTATCTCTACGGGACAAAGTGCACCATCTTTACCGACCACAAGAGCTTGAAGTACTTCTTCGAGCAAAAGGATTTGAATATGAGACAACGGTGATGGTTGGAGCTTATAAAGGATTATGATTGTGAGATCCATTACCATCCGGGCAAGGCCAACGTGGTGGCAGATGCCCTTAGCCGAAAACAGGGGCCCGAGACGATTTGGGTGAAAGCATACCAGCTGATCATGACCTCCGATGTAATGAAGTAGGTCAAGGAGTTTCAAGATGAAGCTTTGAAAGACGACCATCTTAACTCTGAAAGAATGAGAGGCCTGGTCGTGGAGTTGGGTGAAAACACATTGGGTGTTAAAACCCGATCCGGGCGGATGTGGATTCCTCGTTTTGGGGATCTACGGGTAAAGATCATGGACGAAGCCTACAAGACTCGATACTCCATTCATCCCGGTGCTACCAAGATGTACCAAGACATGAAGAAAGATTATTGGTGGCTGGGTATGAAGCGTGATGTGGTGGAGTATGTGAGTAAATGCCTCACTTGTTTGCAAGTAAAGGCAGAGCATCAAAAGCCGTATGGGAAGATTCAACCTTTGGATATACCGAAATGGAAGTGGGAGCACATCACCATGGATTTCATTACGAAGCTGCCGCGTACTCCGAAAGGGTATGATGCCATATGGGTGATTGTTGACCGTTTGACGAACAGTGCTCACTTCCTACCGATACGCGAGACATATTCATCCGAGAGGTTGGCCGATCTTTTCATCAAAGAAATTGTGACTCGTCATGGTGTACCGGTGTCAATTGTGTCTGATCACGACACCCGGTTTACATCCAAATTCTGGAAGAAATTCCACGATGCCATGGGGACGAGGTTACATATTAGTACGGCTTATCATCCCTAAACTGATGGTCAATCAGAAAGGACCATTTAGACTTTAGAGGACATGCTCCGGGCATGTGTGATCGATTTTGGGTGAAGTTGGGACGACCACTTACCATTAGCTGAATTCTCATACAATAACAGCTATCATGCCAGCATTGGTATGCCATCCTATGAGATGCTATACGGTAGCAGATGCAGGACACCCGTATGTTGGGGTGATATTGGTCAGAAAGAATTGGGAAGCGTCAAGGTGATCGAGGCTATGACTGAAAAGCTTGAAAGAATCAAGGCCTACATGAAGGCAGCCAAAGACAGATTGAAGTCGTATGCTGATAAACGATGCCGACCGATTGAGTTCCAGGTGGGTGACCGGGTTATGTTGAAGGTCTCACTTTGGAAAGAAATCATTCGGTTCAGAAAGCGGGGCAAACTGAGCCCGCGATATATAGGCCCTTTCCAAATCATTGCTCGAGTACGAGAGGTGGCTTATAGGTTGGAGTTGCCAGAGGAGCTAAGTGGGATTCACCCGACATTCCACGTATCTCATCTGAGAAAGTGCTTGGCCGATGAAGATATGATTGTTCCACTGGAGGATATCGAAGTAGATGAACGGCTCAACTATGTAGAGCAACTAGTGGCAATCATCGATAGGAAAGAGAAGCGGCTGAGAAATAAAGTGGTTCCCCTTGTGCGTGTACAGTGGAAGCACAGAAAGGGATCCGAGTCTACATAGGAGACTGAAGAGGAGATGAGACAACATTACCCACATCTGCTCGAAGAGTAACAGGTTTCGGGGACGAAACCTTTATAAGGGGGTGGACTTGTAACACCCGAAAATTTTGATTAGACAAAAATTAAATATATAATAGGAAAAGAAAAGAAAGTATCTTGGAAGGAAAGGAAAAGGAAACAAAAGTGGAGGGGGGTATTGTGTAAAAAGTACAAAGAAAAGACAAAATCTGATATACATAGGGATGGCTGCCCATACTTTTTCTCACAACTCCAAATCTTCGAGTATTCTAGAGAGAGAAAGAGCAGACCACGGGAATTTGAAGGAAGAACAACAAGAAGAAGAGGGCTGATTCGAGGTACAAGGTCTCACGGCGACGAGTTTTGAAGAAGCCTTACTCAGCAGCACAAGGTGAGTTCTAAGACCCCTCTTTTACGCATTTTTGAACGGTTTTGGGGCTGGAACACATCGACAAACTGTTTTCGAGGTTGGGTGTTTAATCCGTGTATGTATGTACGAGTATATGTGTATATGGTCCGTTTGGGCTGCTATGCCTACTGTATATAAGATTTCTAGGACAGATATATGGATTACAGCATGTTGTTCGTATGCATACTATTGATGTATGTTTTATAAGTCTATCCTATGATATGCTTGATGTTTAGCTTGTTCTAAGTGGGTAATATGGTAGATCTGTGCTAAAGGTGTGTTATGATGATGATCGAAATCTGGAAATGGCACAGGTTAAGTTGCAGGTCCCTTTACTCAACCGCATTAACTAATGCGGATGGCTAAGAAAAATACGGCTAAGGCACTACTAAGCCGTATTAACTAATGCGGATGGCTAAGAAAAATGCGGCCAAGGCATTACTCAACCGTATTAACTAATGCGGATGGCTAAGAAAATGTGGCTAAGGCATTTACACAGCCACATTAACTAATGCGGCCGGTCAGAGAAATATGGATGAGCAAAATAAGTCCATGCAGATGAAGTGAGTCAACGCGGATGAGCATTTGACTAAGTATGGGGAAATGCGGATGAGTTAGACAAATGCGGATGACAATTGCTCACCCGCATTAACCAATACGGACAGCAAAGGAAATGCGGATGAACACTTAGAATACTTTCTGTTTTTTTAGAAAAATGGAAATGTAGGCTTTGGCTTGGGAGATTCCCGAGTACTACGTAAGTTGACTTTTGAAGTCATAAATGGAATGATGGGCGTGTTATGATATGTGATTGATGCTTATGTATGATGATATGTACGATGTATGCTATGTATGTATGATGCCCCGTATGATGATGTAGTTTGTTTATTATGTTCCTTATGATATTGTATGTTTTATCTTTCCCATGACTTTACGTGTTATGATAATGAATGAATGAAGTATTATGTAACGTAAAGTGAAAGATAATGAAAGAGGAACATGATGATAAATGCATGCGTTAATGAATGAATGAACGAAAGAATGTAAGAAAGGCTTGCAAGCAAATGCATGGAGGTGCACACCCCTGGCAGGTGTTAGCTCAACGGTGTGTGGGTTAGCTACCCCGAAGGATGCACATTGGGGTTAGTCTTTATGATTGACCATATGTATGTATGGGATCCTTGCCGCTTACCCTAGGTGACTGGATCAGAAGTAGTGCACAACGTTCGTGATTGATCATCACAGGTCCAGCACCCGCAGTAGTGCACAATGTTCGGGGTATAGCATATGGCATTGATCCAGAATGAAAGAGGAAAGATAAGTCATGCATGTACATACCCTAGGTGACTGGATCAACAGTAGTGCACAACGTTCGTGGTTGATTACCACAAGTCCAGCACCAGCAGTAATGCATGATGTTCGGGGTTTTGTACATGTCGCCGAATGTAATAAACGTACGCATGAACGTATGGAATGTATGAATGAATGTAACGAACGTACGAACGAATGTAATGAATGTATGAATGAAGGAAAGAAACGTACGAATGAAATAAAGAGTTTATGAACGAACGTGAATGTTAACGATGAATGGTACACGAATGAAAGCTAATGAACGAATGATGAAGATAATAATTATATTATCTACATGTATGTATGATGTATGATCGCATAAAAGGAAAGAATGGTTTTTAATGAAAACAAAGTATGATTATTATAAAACTAGAACTCACTCAGCAACGCTGACTTTTTATGTGTTTCCAGTTGGCAGGTAGTGTTGCTGAGGATGGCACGAGGCAACTACTCAGCTCTTTTGGGATGGCATTCTCCTTTTGATAATGCTGCCACATAATATGTTGCGTGCTCGTAATGCATGCAACATATTATGTTGCATGCAAGTGCCAAGATTCCTTGAGGATCCCAATAAACGGGATTACCTAAGGAATCTTCTTTAAATTTAGTTTTTAATGTATTTGTACTAGAAGTCACTGTATATGACTATTTTGTAATTGACTAATGATGTATCGCTTGCAAAAGCTTTTATGATGAAATGAGATACCTCTTTTGAATGTTTCCGCTGCGAATGTCTATTTAAATTACTTGTAAATGTATGTTTTATGTGCAATGATTGACCAACTGTGGGGTGCCCGGGAGTGGGGCCTTATAACATCTTATCTGGAAAGACTCTTATGGAATCATACAGGCATAAACATAATCATTTGGGACCCTTTGGCATATGTTTGTTTAACATATTCTTATTTGTCTAAGAGACCAAAGCCCTTACAGGAAATCATACAAGAACTGTAAGAAAAACATAATGATTTTGACTGTCGAGGATTGCTGCCACGATGATTGTCAGTATATTTGTCCACTTAAATCCATACACAGACTTTTGACTCACATTAGTGATTAGTTTTGTTTGTTATTTCAACAAGCATTTATGGATCCCACGCTTAGGTTATTTTTATCCTCAGATCAGTGTCATCGCACAACAGAGAGGCGCAAACAACAATGAATTCTAGAATATTTAGGTTATGCTTATCCTCAGGTCTGTTCCCTCGCACAACAGAGAGTAATACAACCTACCTTCTTGTTTGAGCACTTTTCTTTTACACATTACGCAGCAACAACAATAGTCATTAGTTTGATTGTGATTAACAATTTTTTTCATGTGCTTTACTCATTTTATGGTCATCCGCACACATTTGTGGCGTTTAATTTGCTTATCACCCCTTATTGGAAATGAGTTGATTGTGTTAACCAGGGATAAGGTGGAAGCCCATAGCTAGTTGAACTATTTAGTTTTAATTTGTTTCACCAATGAGGTCTACTCGTCTATTATGTTGAATCTACCGACACATCAAATATGGACTTGCAACCTCTAGGCCTACTTTCTCTATGTAACCTCAGTAATAGACTAGTTCGCTATCATTTTTCCTTTATTTGGCTTATTCTTCTTAGACTTGTAGTTTTAATGTAACATTTTGAACATTTAAGTCCTTTTGATGTCCCAAACAATTAGTTCCCTGTAACTATCATATTCCATAGTTTTGAATCAATCTCACATATTTGATTCCTTGCTTTTCATTTATTTATTTATTTATTTTGAGTAATTTAAATACTAACTACTGAAACTAAACTATTCTCCCCTAAAATTCTAAAATCGAAAATCTTTTTTGCGTTTTTGGATTTTTAAAGACAGGAAAATAAAATAAAGAAAAAATAAAATTAAAAATAAAATATAAAGACGGACTAAGTACTAGATTCATCTGGAGTCACATCACTTTTCTTTTTAACGCCATTTACCTCTAAGAGATATAAAAACCGAGGTTTATCAATTGCTTTTGTGTAGAGGTCGGCGCGTTGAAAATTCGTATTGATTTTAAGTTGGATTCTTTATGCCCAAGACACATAGAATATTGATGTGGTTAGTACGTCATGATTCAAGTCGGGTCATACCCAATAACAAGTTTAGCAAACACCAATTAATATTTGATTGATGATATGATCATGCAATTAAATATTTACACCAATTTAGAAAATGAGTTTTTTAAATAAGTTGCATATGAGATGGAACAAATTTATAGGGATATTTTGTTCAAAAGTATTATATGAAAATGTTATTTAAGTGGGTTAAATAACATCTAATAATTAAAGTGTGTATAAGTTTTATAATTAAAAGGTTAATTATACAACTTACAATGGAACTAATTAATAATAATAGGGTATTTTAAAAATGGCTGGGAAACCCATTTTAAGACCCTAATTTCGGCCGCCCTTGGAAGGGCATGGATGGTCATATTGTTGTTTTGAAACAAGACACCATTCAATTAGTTCATTAAACACACTTCACATCTATCTCTCTCATACATGCAAAAGGGCCAAGAAGATCTTTTCTCTTAACAAGCTTGAAGAAAACAAAGCTGAAATATTCGGATTTCAGCCTTCTATCTTTTCTCTCAACAAGCTTGAAGAAAACAAAGCCAAAATTTTCGTGTTTCAGCCTTCTTGTTCCGTTTTTGGTGTCCAAATCCTAGCAAAAGAGGTGTTTGCTTTCTACTTGTGGGTATGCAAGCTTGAGGACATCTACCTTGATGTTTTGGCCATTCAAGAACAGCCCCATCTTCATCCAAATCACGATTTTCAGCAGCTCAATCTCACGTTTTCAGCAGCCTACAAAGGTAGTTTGTTGATGTTGTTTTGGTTGTTTCCTCCTCTTGATAGCTAGTTCAAACACATATGAATGATCCTTATGATTTTGGGTTTGTTGAAACAAAGTTATGAACTTTTAATTTTCAGATTATAACATGATATTAATCTATTATTCCGCTGCGTTTTCTTGTTTAAATGGTTAAACAACGATGTTAAAGATACAACAAACCCATCATTGGCATCTAGAGCCGGATATGTGGATGACTAGCTTCATTTGTCCTTGTAAAATTGGTTTTATAGGACTTAAACAACCTAATAGGGGCTGTTTTGTGATGTTATGATGAATCCCCAACCTTTCAAGGTTATATCTTACATGCTTATGATTAAACCTTGAAAGAAAGATATCAAGTGGTTGATTACGGTTTTGTTTGGACAAAAGACCCTAAATTCTTGGTTTATGTTGGCTGAAAATTTAGGGTCAAATGGGGTTCATTTTTGTTCTTGAAATGATGTATATGGATAGATATATTAGTGCATAACATAGCCTTGACCATGTGTGTTTTGGATTTGGTTGATTGTAATCTTGTCATGTTGGTTGTATTCATTCTTTATGGGTTGTAATAATTTCTTTTGTGTTTCTATTTGGGTTGTAATTTGTTTATTAATTTGGTTATGTAATACAAAGAATAGGTGCATTTCTTTTATTAGAAAATTGTATTAGGATATAATTTTGTAAAAGAAGATGCACAAGAAGAAGACCCAAAAGCAAGGACACAAAAGACATGGACACTTGAAGCATACGGATGCGGGTTCAAGTGGGAGTTCATGGACACTTTGATGTGAATTTTAAACCCTTAGGAATGACCTTACGACAACACGTGTCATGACAAACAAGTGTGGTCAACTTAGTGGCTATGGTTATGCACTTGTGATTGTTTGGTTGTGCTTGTTTGATTTGTTTAATGTTGGATGATTGTTGGATATTTGGATATGTATAACAAACTAATTAACAAACAAAACAAGCTGAAAATTTATGGTTCCAAATCATTAAGTGATTAATAAAATGTTATTAAAAGGATTAATGATTTTAATAAATGGGTTTTATTAAAAGGAAGAACCATAGGGTACCATGTTTTTGAAAGCATGCAAATATAAAGTACATAGAGTTTTTAAAGACTAGAATTAATGGAAACTTAAATCCCTTTTGGAAACAAGTTTAACACCATCCTTTTACACGACACTCAGACCACTTGAGAACTACTTGTGGGATAAAGGTCACCTAACCACTTGTAGGGAACTTGTGTGTTTGAGGTGAGTCTAACGTACTTGTGGGATAAAGGTCACCTAACCGCTTGTATGTGAAAACTCACACGTGTGTGTAAGTAGGACGACTTGAATTGGAAACCATGTGCTTAGGGTCACCGAAGCATGGCGTACAATGGTGTTGATGGGATTAAACATGACAACCAAACATAAGATGTTTAACCGATCCCATAAAGGCTAGAAGTTGCAAAAGGTTGCAATTGTCAAATGTTGACTATCTTGTTAATTTAAATAATGGGATAAAGGTCACCTAACCATTATTTGAATGTAACGTTGGATTCTAGATTTTAATTATTAATTGTCTATGAGACGTAAAGGGTATTAACGATTAAAATGTAATTTTTCAGAAATACTAATAAGAACTTTGTAAATTTTGTAGAATGGCCGCAAACAATAATACTACCACCTCAACCGTCCATACCCTATCACTGAGAACCATTTTAAAGAGCATATGTCCTTGACGATCCTATTCCTGACCAACCCGACCCGGGGATGTTGAGGCCTATAACGATTGGCTTCAGTATACTAAGGATTCCATGCAGGTATCCAGTCACATGTTGGGAACCATGATTCCTAAACTCCAAAAGGACTTGGAGCATCAAGGGGCATATGACATGATTACCCAATTGAAGGAAATGTTCCTTCAACAACCTAGGGTAGAGCGCTTTGAAACGGTTCGAGCGCTTCATGTGTGTCACATGGAAGAAACCCAATCGGTGTCATCTTATGTACTTAAGATAAAAAGCCACATTGATCGCCTCGAAAGGCTTAACTGTCCTATCTCAAAGGAGTTGGCCACGGATTTGATCCTTAATGGCCTAACTAAAAGTTTGAGACGTTCATAATGAATTACAATATGAACGGATAGGACAAGAACATTGGTGAGCTTCACGCAATGCTCAAAACAGTTAAGAAGAGGATGGGTAGAAAGGTTCTACCTGTTCTCTCGATCAATGAGGGAGGAAATAGGAAAGGGGCCATTCCCGATCCCAAGGCAAATGTTGCCAAAGGAGAGGGGCACATCAAAGGTAAAGGGAAGGTTAAAGCGGAAACTCCAAAACCTAAGCTTATGAAGCCTAAGGCAACGGAAAACGATCCATGCTTTGAGTGTGGTGAGATAGGACATTGGAAAAGGAATTGTCCAACCTATCTCAAAGAGATGAGAAATAAGTGGGATGCTGGGCAAACCTCAAGCACAACTTTCATGATCTATATTGACTTAGATGTTATTTCTTCAGACACATGGGTACTGGATACCGGGTGTGGAACTCATATTTGCAATCTATTGCAAGGATTCGAAAGAAATAAACACTTTAAGAAAGAAGACTATGTTTTGAAACTTTCAATTGGTTTGGAAGTTGTTCTTCAAAACATTTTATATATGATCCTAGTTTGACTAGGAACATAATTTTAGTTTCCCTTTCAGAACAATATGGTTATGATTTAAAGTTTGTAAACGATGGTATTTATGTCTATATGGATGATGTATATTATTTCAAGGCTATGCCTTTTAATGGTATTTATGAATTGGTTCATGTTGATTCATCCTATAATAACACATTATACCAATCATGCACCAAGAAACTTAAAATGGTTTAAGTGACTCTTATCTTTGACATTGTCATCTTGGTTACATAAACAAGAATCGGATTTAAACACTTAAAAAGAATGGTCTTTTGAAAACAAATGAATATTGTTCATTTGATAAGTGTGAATCTTGTTTACAAGTTAAGATGACCAAGTCACCCTTTAGTGGTAATGACTAGAGGGCAAAAGACTTATTAGGAGTCATGCATTCGGATGTATGTGGTCCTTTTAAGACAATGACAAGGAATGGTGAAAGATACTTCATTACCTTTACCGACAATTACAATCACTATGGTTATATGTACTTGATGACACATAAACATGAAGCTTTTGAAGTGTTCAAAATCTTCGAGAATGAAGTAGGAAATCAACTCAATAGAACTATCAAAATTCTCCGTTAACATAGAGAAGGAGAATACCTCCGTGAGGCTTTTCAGGGTCATCCAAGTAGTTGTGGGATTGTCTCACAACTTACTCCTCCCAGAACACCACAATATAATGGTATGTCTAAAGGAGAAATCAAATCCTATAGGATATGGTTCGATCTATGATGGCTATAAGCTCACTACCTCTATCATTTTGGGGTTTCGCACTACTCTCCGCGGCTCGTATTTTGAATATGGCCCAACCAAGAAAGTGGATTCGACGCCTTTTAAAATATGGCATGGAAGAGTTCCATCGCTATCATATTTAAAAGTATAGGGTTGTGAAGCTAATGTTAAGCTTAACACCCAAAACAAACTGAAAGTCGATCCACTAAGTGTATATTTGTTGGATATCCAAAAGACTGTATGGGATACTACCTTTTGATCCAACAGAGCAAAAGGTATTTATTGCTCGAAAGGCAGAGTTCTTGGAAGCCAAGTTCCTTATGGAAGGAGTGATGCATAGAACAATGGAATTTGATGAGGATCAAGATCCACAAGCCAATACATGTTTGGTTGACACTAGCTATTATCAACAAGAGGTTGTTGATGATGATCAAGAGGCTGATCAATACACACAAAACGTTCGAAGATCTGGTAGAGTTAGCATTCCACCTGAAAGATATGGATTTTTCATGGATGGATGCTATGTGGTTGACTCCGATGAGCCAACTACATACCATAATGCAATGTCCAATTCGGATTGTGACAAATGGCTGGAATCCATGAACGTAGAGATGCAATCCATGTATGACAACCAAGTTTAAGAATTGGTTGACCCTCCACTTAACTCCAAACCGGTTGGATGCAGGTGGGTTTTCAAAAGGAAAACAGATATGCATGGAAACTTGGATACTTACAAAGCAAGACTTGTAGCAAAATGTTTCACTCAAATTCAAGGGGTTGATTAAGATGAAACCTCTCGCCTATGGCAATGCTAAAGTCAATTAGGATATTTCTTGCCAATGCTGCTCATTATTATTATGAGATTTGGCAAATGGACGTCAAAACTGATTTTCTTTATGGACATCTCGAAGAGACCGTCCATATGGTTCAGTCTAAAGGTTTTGTCGATCCAAAGCACCCTAATAAAGTATGCAAGTTAAAGAGATCAATCTGTGGATTGAAACAAGCATCAAGTAGTTGGGATCAACTTTTTGATGAAGAAATCAAGAAATTTGGTTTCATCAAGAACGCTGACGAGGCTTGTGTGTATAAAAGGCTAGTGGAAGTACAATTACAATCTTAGTATTGTATGTTGATGACATACTACTATTTGGAAATGATATTCCAACCATGGAAGGTGTTAAAACCTGGCTTGGAAATTGTTTTTCCATAAAAGATCTCGGTGAAGCCGCCTATATTTTAGGAATAAAGATCTATGGGATAGATCGAGGCGGTTGATAGGTCTAAACCATAGTGCATACACTGATAAAATCTTAAAAAGGTTCAAGATGGAAAACTCTAAGAAAGGTATGGTACCTGTTCAAAGAGGGACAGTATTGAGTACATCTCAATGTCCAAGCTCAAAGGATGAGCAAGATCGTATGAAGGACATCCCATATGCGTCTGCTATAGGAACCATCATGTATGCGACGATATGCACTAGACCGGACGTGTCATGCACGTTAAGCATGACAAGCAGATATCAGCAGAATCCAAATAATAGCCATTGGATGGATGTTAAATGTATATTGAAATACCTTAGGAGGACTAAGGATATGTTTCTAATATACGGATCTGATAAAGAGAAACTCGTTGTAAAGGGTTACACGGATGCAAGTTTCCAAACTGATCGAGATGATCCTCGATCACAATCGGGGTATGTCTCCATTATGAATGGGGTAGCATTGTCCACTACAGAATACGAATACATAGCCGCCTCATTAGCAGCTTGGAAGCTGCATCGCTAAAATGGTTTATCATCGATCTAAGGGTGGTCTCTACCATTCAAGACCCCTTAGAAATATTTTATGATAACGAGGGTACGATTGCTCAAATCAAGGAACCCCATGCACATCAAAAGATTAGGCAAAATGAGCGGAGATTCAACTACATAAGGGATGAAGTTGAAAAGGCAAAGATATGTATTGCAAAGTTCACTTTGATTAAAAGATTGCGGATCCACTCACGAAGCTCCTCGAAAGGGCAAAGCATGAAAGTCATACCTATGCCTTAGGACTTCGATATTCTAGTGATTGGAATTGATCTTTTTTAGTATTAATATTGAAAATATGGAACAATTGTAATATTAAACTCATCTATATATTTACGATATTTTGAGTTATGTTCCTTTTAGCATGTTTACATCCATGAATATATTTATTATTCTAAATGTCCGTAGTCGGTCATATTTGTGGGAACAAATATGAACGTAAGACTATTATGAACTTGGATTGGCGGATATTCATAAGGCATGAATGTAGAGCAATTGGTTGGTGCCAAGGTTCATAGATATTCGTGGGATATGAATATTGGACTGACCCGCATCTCAAATCTTACTACATGGAATCTTATTGACTGATTATAAGTAAATTTGAGTAAAGGCGAATATCATTTGGTATCCTCCGACCTGAGATACATATTGGGTTTTGATATTCACCAAGTGTTACACCTTGGGCTAGTTCTTCGCTGATATGAAATATTGGTCAGTACATAAGGCTATGTTCAGGTATGACATAAGCTGATTGTGAGAAACGTATGTAGTCAAGATGGAATTTGTTTCTCTTATTCGTTGAGAGCATGATGTCTAAGGCCTGATTAAGTTAAATCAACAAGGAATGATCATTCTGTGTCCTTGGATTTAACATGACATCTGTAACAAAAGGATAAATGATTAATTCACCTAAATCATTTCAAGTTGGATACTTGAAGGGGATGATGTTATTGAATGGCTTCTTAGTCATGCGTATTAAGGGTTGTAAACCGTTGTTAGGCGGTATTTACTGCTTGCATCAATCTTCTATGAATCTTGTGCAAGTGGGAGATTGTTGGATTTTTTATGCCCAAGACACATAGAATATTGATGTGGTTATTACATCATGATCCAAGTCGGGTCATACCCAATAACAAGTTTAGCAAACACCAATTAATATTTGATTGATGATGTGATCATGCAATTAAATATTTACACCAATTTAGAAAATGGGTTTTCTAAATAAGTTGCATATGAGATGGAACAAATTTATAGGGATATTTTGTTCAAAAGTATTATATGAAAATGTTATTTAAGTGGGTTAAATAACATCTAATAATTAAAGTGTGTATAAGTTTAATAATTAAAAGGTTAATTATACAACTTACAATGGAACTAATTAATAATAATAGGGTATTTTAAAAATGGGTGGGAAACCCATTTTAAGACCCTAATTTCGGCCGCCCTTGGAAGGGCATGGATGGTCATTTTGTTGTTTTGAAACAAGACACCATTCAATTAGTTCATTAAACACACTTCACATCTATCTCTCTCATACATGCAAAAGGGCCAAGAAGATCTTTTCTCTCAACAAGCTTGAAGAAAACAAAGCTGAAATATTTGGATTTCAGCCTTCTATCTTTCTCTCAACAAGCTTGAAGAAAACAAAGCTGAAATTTTCGGGTTTCAGCCTTCTTGTTCCATTTTTGGTGTCCAAATCCTAGCAAAAGAGGTGTTTGCTTTCTACTTGTGGGTATGCAAGCTTGAGGACTGATAGGATCAAATGCATCAATCTGTAACAAATTATATGAACAATTCAAAGAAACACAAACAATTGTAATCAAATCAAAGCAAATATCAATAAAATTCACTTTTCATTGATATAGCAAAGACAATTACAAGAGTAAGAAAGCAGTACAAACTGTTACACCTACGACTTCTACTCTAGTCTAAGCTATTTATACTATCAACAAACAAAAGACTATCTATTTACAATTCTAGTCCTTATACTAAGGCAAAATTTTAAACTAAGACTAATGTTAATCTTTTAAGAGGACTACAATACTCCCCTAAGATTTACATTCGTCTTCAGTCTTCAAAATCTTATATCTTCTCAGCTTTGTCATCTCTTTCTTTATCTTCTGTTCTTCTCTGCATCCTTTGCTATCTCTTTTCTTCTATCTTCAGTCTTCTTTCATCTTCAGTTGACTTGTCTTCTGTCTTTTCTTCTTTTATCTTCAAGCTTCAAAGAATTCTTCCTGTTCTTCTTTAATCTTGAACATGGGCTTCTCTTTGTATAGTTCTTGTTCCTTCAAGGCCTTTGCAATTGTAGACTTGAATTTGCTTGCTAAGATACTTTGCTCAGGCTTTGCTTCATTGGTCTTTATTTCCATCTTGTTCATACTCTCTAGAGTATCTTTCGATAAGCATGTTATGTCAATGTTGGCATACAGCTCAATAGGTTTAGAACTTCCTCTTGAATACACCTCCAACACTCCTTTACTTGATATCCTCATAAAATCAATCTCTTTTATATCATTCTTAACAATGTTTGCATATGCAATAGCTTTCCTTAAAGAAATTCTCTCCATAGCAGCGTTCATTACATTGATAATTGGAATAAAGTATTTCTTGTCTTGTTCAGCAGTCTTAGAAGACACTCTCTCAAATTTCTGCACAGATAAGAATGAGATGTAACTTGGATGAAGCAGTTTCAACTAAAAAAATAGAGAAATCATGTCCATATCCTAGTTTTCGAGATTTCGGACCAATTTAAGTTCAAAAGTAGATGTGTTGTAAAACCATCTTAGAATCGGTTTGGTCTTTTGGTTGCCTTCTATCACTTTCAGTCCCGGAGTTGTTACTTTCTTAAAATACTTATCACAAAATTCCACCATGAAATGTTCTTCTTCTGACTGCAATCCTCTTATCTTCTTATTTTTCTTTAGCATAGAAAAGTACTCCTTATCTTCTTGATCACATCATGTTTGAAGGAAGTTACTTGTTCTAGCCAATCCTCTGTTTAGAAGCTCTACAAACATTTTTCCTCGTTTAGCTCCAGATGGGTTTATCAATTCAAGTTTATTCATCTCTTTCAAATCTTGCACAGGTAGTTTGATGATGCTAGAGTAAAAATGATATACATCACAGACTGCATTTACTCTTTTGATAAGAAAAGCATCAAAAACTTCATCATATTTCCATGCAACTATTTTTACTTGATTTGTAAAGTCGGGTGCAATCATAGCATTTAACAATTCAGCAACTGATTGACCTTTCTGCAATACATTCCTCACTAAGTCACCTGTAGATCGAGCACTATCAAAAATATGCTTTTGCTCAGAAGTGGCTTTATATACTTGATGCTCTGTTTGAGGAAACATCTTTATCAGCTCTTTCCTTTGTTCATGCACACTTGATTTTTGAGCCATTTGTTTAATCTCTTGTGGCTTCAAAATCCTTGTTCGCTTAGTAATATCTAAATACTGTGGATTATCAGTATCTAGAATTACCATTTTGTTTGTTTGTTTTTCAGTCTGTTTGAAACTCTTAACCAAATTTCTCAACGAAACTGCTTGAAGTCTTTTTAATCTCTTCCAGGGATAGTTTCTAGCTTGCAACCATGACCTTAAAGCTATAATACTCATCTCCTCAGGGTCAGGATGGTGCAGCTCAGAACTAGAAATTTCATCAACATTAATACTTTCTTGTCCTCTATCCCACTCACCATGCTCCATGATTATCTTATTTGGATCCACTGGTGCAAAAGATTCTGCAGCTAAACATTTCTCATATTCATCGTTTATCTGAGACACTGTTAGCCCGTCTAAAAATACCCTATTATATTTCATTTTCACCAGGTAATTATACCTTTCCTCAAAACCTATTGGCATATCATCAACACTTTGATCATGCTCAAGAATAGGATTTTCAAATTCTTCATTCACATCTTCATCATCTAACACTTCATTATACCAATCGTCATCGTATTCCTCTTCTAAGTCTTCTAAAGACCCAATTTTGTCTTGAATAATTTGCTCTTGGATTTCTTGAGTTTCTTTTTCAACTGACTCTTCAATTCTTTGCACTTTGGATGAAGATTCAGGTATAGATTCAGCATCAATTTCATCTAACTTCCTCTTTCCTTTCTCTATTTCAGACACTTTTTCAACATCTATTGGAATGTTTTCAGCAACAATCACAAGTTCTGGAGAATTTGGCTTTTCAGATTCCTTTAACTTCATCAATTCTTCTTTCAAACCTTCATTTTCTTCAGTCAATTTCTTGAATTTTTCTTCAAGTAGATCATAATCTTTAATCATCACCTCAAAATTCTTGATTACATCTTCTTTATCTTTCGCGTAAGCAACAATCTTTTCATCTTTACTTAAACTCTCTTCTTTCAATTTTCATTTTCTTCCTTTAGCTTTTCAAGGACAGATTTGAGATCAGCAATCTCTTTCTCTTTTGCCACATTATCATCCTTTAATCTTTCAATTTCATCTATATCCAAAATCTCCTCAGTTTGAACAGACACATTTTATGTTGTAAAAACTGGAATGTCTTGATCAATTTGAAAAGAATCAATGAAATCATAATCAAAAGTTTGATTATCAACATCAATCTCATGTTCTGTCTCAATATGAGTCTCTGCCTCTTCATGTTCAGCTTCATGAACAGCTTCATCAATAACTACATCATCTATATCATCAGCTGTTTCATGCATACTGTCATCATTACCTTCACCACCAACTGTTTCTTCTTCTTCATTTTGAGCTTCAGTTGCTTGCTCATACATTGGTGTATCATGACTCATAGATTGGTGTGTCTCAGTTACACCACCATCATCATCATCATTACTTTCATTATCATCAGAACTTGAAGAGCTTTCATCATCATCATCTTCATCATTTTCATCCTCCTCATTTTGATCATCATCTTCTAGAGGAAATACATCTATCAGCTCTGCTGGATCAATTGGCTCACCATCTAACAAATGAAAATGATCCACAACAATATCTACCTCATCATTTGCTACATTTCTCATATAGTCAAACATAGGTACATTATGAGCTCCAGTCAAAATGGCTAATCTTTTGTATGACACTTTAGTCATGTGTTCCAAAGCCAATCTGTCTCCACCTACTCCATATACATGGATATCTGGGTATTCCTCATTAATGATCATTTGTAGAAATCTTGGATACATCAGATACTTATTTCTGATTCCTTTCTCCAAATTAAACACAAATCCATTCAGAATCCATCTTGCCATGTTAAATCTTCTGTTAATAGCTATGGCCACAATTGGTGATGCAATGTCCACAGGGAAGGAGTTCCACCCTGCACTCCTTTTGGACATGCAATGCTGAGAGATGTAGCATAGAAGTTTCTAGTGGTTGTATACCCTTGCTCTAAAGAATTGCTTCTTAGGAAAATGGTCTGGATGACCCATTGCCATGAAAGTCTCTTTGCATTCGTTAAAAGTCAACTCACAGAGATCTTCAGGATCATTTTTACCTAATCTTAGAGCATCTCTTATTGAGTCTTCAGATACTTCAACCATCCTGTCTCTGGTAATAAAGCCTCTTACCACTTTTCTTCCAAAGTCATTGGCTTCAACAGTAGCTGAGCTCCAAAATCTTCTGATAAGTCTATCATATATCACTGGTTGGAAGCACATAGCATAAACATATCTTGTTCTTAAAAGGAATCTGATCATTTCTTCATATGACATGGCATCTTGAATATTTTCATTAAGTAGTGCAGCCACATTATGCTTAGGTTCAAATTTCAAGTTTGCCATCTGCAAGAATTTAAAGAAATGATATTAGAAAATGAGAACAATTTAAAAAGATTTTGAATGTAATTTTGATCATATGAAGATATAAGATATAATAATCTAATGTGTTTATATGAATTTGAATTAAAAATCAACTTATAATTTTTAGATATTTTAATTAAAAAAAACCTTTCTGTTTTATAAAAGTTGATTTGTCAAGTTGAATTTTTTAAAAAATAAAACACATTTGATTATCTTATCTTATCAATTTTATTGATTATATTAACAATATTGAAATGAAATTATTAATTTTTATTTATTTTTTTTATTTAATTAAAAGTAATATTCATCTGTTCATCTTCTTTTGCAGTTCATCTTCAAAAATTTTACTGTTCATCGATGAATAGTGAACATAGCCTTCAATCAAAATTTCATTTCAAATCTTGTTCAATGATTCAATATACTCGAAATCACATGTTCATCAACATTTAATGATCAATTTTTGTTAATTTTCTGATTTGAATGCTCAAAATTTGAGATTTTAACCAAGTTAGGGTTCGAACGCCCGAATAGGATTCAAAAGCCTAAATAAGAATCATCAGTTAATCATACATATGATTGAAATAGATTATCAACTTACATTAACAATCTATCACACACTATGGAAAATCTGTGATTTTAATCCGAAATGATTTTGGTGATAAAATCGTGTTAATCCGAGGGTTCGAAGGTTCAGGGAAAGTCGAATGAGTTTTTGAAGTTAGAATGAAATGAAAATATCACAAGTGTTCTATATATATAAAGTGAATATTTTAGGCGTATGAGCACTGTTTGTGCGCATTGGGACCTAAAATTTACTAAGTTTTTAGGCACATGAGCACTGTTTGTGCGTATGGGGACCTAAATTTCACTATTAGGCGTATGAACACTGTTTGGCCGTATGAGGTCAGACGCATGAGAACTGTTCAAGCGCACAAGCACTGTTTAGGCGCTTTTGCTTTGTTCAGTCACATGAGGTTTTCTGAAACGCTCACACTGGAAATTTCAGAACCATTACAACTGTTCAGGCGCATAAGCCCTGTTTAGGCGCTTTGGCACTGTTCAGCCGTATGAGATTTCTGAAACGCCTAACACTTGTAAATTTTCACTTGTTATTGAGAAGACTGAACACTGTGTAGGCGCATGAGCAACATGAAACGCCCAACACTTTGAATTAAATTTCAGAAACTTAACACTGTTTAGGCGCATGGGTTTGTCAAAAACGCCCAAAACACTTGTAAAATTTCTAAAATTTCTTCATGCTCCTATTTAGCCGTATGGCTACTTTTTAGTCGCATGAGATGACTTTCACTTATCATTTTTCAAATCTTTCACCTGCACATTGTTTAAACAAATTAGTAATATTTCATACTAATATTTAAACAATTTGCATATTTTTTACTTTCTCTCCAAAATTTACATTTTAAACCCTCAAAATTTATATTTTTACACTTTGACCTTCATTTTAGACTCCAAATACACAAACCAATTTTTCTTGATTTCAACATTTCAAAGAAGCTTTTCCATTTGCTAAAATTATGAAATCATTTTTATCATAGACAAATGCTTTACATTATCAAGCACACACATACTTTGAACTTTAAAGCATCATCCTTTCAATTCAACATTTTCATTTTGATTTTCTAAGAGTATTCTTATTGTTATTACTCCCTCTTAAACTTTTTAGTTTTTGCAGAACTTAGAAGGTTACCAAAGTAACATAAGAATATCACACTTATCATTGTTAAATTGCCTGCACACAAGAAAACATGCATAAAATCAAATTAAAGCAGAATGAAAATCTATTATTTACAATAGAACCATTGATGGTAGTGAGATCATATTAGTGAAGATCAGGACATTAAAATAAAAAAATATGTGAATAGTCATAGACAATGATTAAATCCTGATCAAGTGTGTTCCAGGTCAGTGATATCACAGCAAAGGAGACACAAGATCTAAGGACAGCAAATGAGTGTTCTTGACAAAAATATCAACTCACTTACTTGTTCAATTCTTGGATTCATTAGGTAGAATTAGATATGACAAGATGTGACTCATACTAAGACTTAGAGGATCAACTATCATCAAGATATGCAAGAAAGCACACATTCTCAACTTATTACCTAACAAATATGCATAACCAGATCTCATGTTACTTAATTAAATAGAGAATGATCATGGATAACCATTTGATCAACTCTAACCATCCGTTTGAATAGGTGTGCACATTGGCATCTTTTGCATCAAAGGAGAATGTCCAGGTCTGTAATGACTTACAACAGAGGACATCTCAGCACTTCAGGTCTATGATGACTCATAACAGAGAAGTGAATGATGCTTGTAACAGATCTCATGATTAGTCACATTATCATCATGTGTGAGTGATATAGCTTAACAAGCACACAATCTGATAAGCTAATACAACTCAAAAGTACTTAGACAAATACACATACAAGCATAGAGATTTAGTTTAATCACAAGAATTTACTTGTTCAGTATACTAGCATGATATTGTCTACACATCATATTCTAATCATGTCTGACTTTATTAGCGAGTGAAGTATGCAACTGATCTTACTAATGTACTATCATTTCTCACATGAGGCAAACACAGATTCATTCCTAAAAAAACAAAATAAGTTAGAAATGAAAAGCACTCTATTTTTGGAGTTTTTGATTTATACTTTTCTATTTGATTTTTGAGTTTTCTAATTTTGTATTTTGTTTTTCTATAAAAGAAAACACACACACACACAAAAACAATCAGGCAAATAACTATGACAGGTTATACTTATGAAACCTTTAGAATTAGGGAGGGTTTTGATCATGACAAGATTCAAAAAACTGAAATAAGAACTTAGAAACCAGGTTTACACATGGTTAATAAGACCAATTGACTCCACTAAATACTCAAACCTTCCTGGTAGAAAAGCTTTAGTAAATAGGTCTGCCAACTGTTTTTCAGTTGCTATTTGAATCAAAATGATTAAACCTTTTTCAAAATTATCACTTAGAAAATGATATCGAATTTCGATATGTTTTGTTTTTGAATGTTGAACTGGATTAACTGTAACGAACATAGCAGCAGTGTTATCAATGTAAATTGGTGTCTTAAGAAAATTGAATCCATAATCCAGCAGTTGGTTTTGCAACCAAAGTATTTGAGAACATCCTACTGATGCAGCTATGTACTCAGCTTCTGTAGTTAAAACAGAAACATTTGTTTGTTTCTTACACTGCCATGAGACTAATCTGGGTCCAAGAAACTGACAACCACCCGTTGGAGATTTTCTGTCTTGACAGCATCCACCATAATCACTATCAGTATATCCATGTAGCTCAAAGTTACCCTCGTAAGGATACCAATGCCCTAAGGCTGGTTAGCCTTTGAGATACCTGAATATTCTCTTGACAGCAATTAAGTGAGATTCTTTCGGGTCTGATTGATACCTTGCACAGACACAAACAGCATACATTATGTCTGGTCATGATGCAGTAAGATACATCAAAGAACCAATCATAGATCTGTATATAGTTTGGTCTACTGATTTTCCTTTAGGATCAGGTTCAATCTTTGTGTTTAAGTTAGTTGGAGTTCTTATGGATTGACAATCATGCAGTTTGAATTTCTTTAAGAGTTTGTCAACGAATTTCTCTTGATTGATAAAAATACCATCTGCAGATTGTTGAACTTTTAATCCAAGAAAGAAATTGATTTCTCCTATTGAACTCATTTGGAAACGAGATTTCATGATTTCTTCAAATTCATTGCATAATTTTGGACTGGTAGAACCGAATATGATATCATCTACATACACTTGCACATATAAGAGCTCATCATTATCCTTCTTTATGAATAAAGTTGGATCGATTTTCCCTCTTGTGTATCCATGTTGGATCAAGTGTTGAGATAATGTTTCATACCAAATTCTAGGAGGTTGATATAGGCCATATAAAGCTTTGCTAAGCTTATACACTCAATGTGGAAATTCTATATCCTCAAAGCCTGGAGGTTGCTTCACATACACATCATCAGTGATTGGACCATACAAGAATGCACCTTTGACGTCCATTTGATACACTTTGAATTTCATGAATGATGCATAAGCCAGGAAAACACGAATGGATTCGAGTCTTGCAACTGGAGCAAATACTTCATCATAGTCAATTCCTTCTTCCTGTGTGTATCATTGTGCAAAAAGTCTTGCTTTGTTTCTTATAACAATGCCACGATCATCAGTTTTATTTCTGAACAACCATTTTGTGCCTATGGCATTTTCTCCTTCAGGTAATTCCACTAACTTCCACACTTCTTGTTTGCGAAATTGAAGAAGTTCTTCTTGCATTGATTCAATCCAACCATTGTCCTGTAACGCCTCGGTGATGTTTTTAGGAACAATCTGTGAAAGAAAACAAGAGTATAAACAAACATTTGCATGTTCAGATTTACTCCTAGTAGTTCTTTCATTCAGAGGACCAATAATCTGTGATGTTGGATGGTTCCTGTGGATACGAGATGTCGGTATCTCATTTCCTTGAACATTAACATCCAGATTGGTTTGGTTCAGATTGGAGAGCTGTTGCAATAAAGTAGATGAATGTGGAGTGAAATTTGGAGCTTGAGTTGGTGAATTGATAAAGTAATCAAAGTTACTATGATCAATTACATCTCTAGAGATAGAAGATGTGCCAGACTCAGGATGTCCAATTTCGATACCATCATTAGGAAGTGGTTCTGATGTTTCTTGATCTGCTGAAACTAAAAGATCTGAAGCTGAAGAAGCATAATTATTGTCATTGAATTGTATCGTTGAATCCTTGACAAAAGAAAAGAATGGATAATCTGGGTGAGAATCATCTGAATCATCAGAATCTGAATCATCACTGAAAGATCCAAGATCTCCTCTTGAGTTCTTCTTACCTGCAGAATCATCAGATTGATTAAACAAGTTAGATTGAAATGAGTTGGACAAAGAATCCAAATCAAATAACCATGCAGGACCATTTGAAACTGATGGAAAAGAATTTTTTAGAAATTTAACGTTGAATGTTTCATTAATTGTATTTGTCCTAGAATTATAAACTCGATAGGCTTTGGAAACTGATGAATATCCAACGAAAAACCCATTATCAGCTTTTTCTTCAAATTTTCCTAAATGATCACTTGAGTTAAGAATCATAACTGGACAACCAAATGATTTTAAAAAATTTATGTTTGGTTTCCTGTCAAACATTAACTCATATGGAGTTTTCTTTTTATCTTTAACAAGTAAGATTCTATTCTGAACAAAACAGGCTGTTGATATCACTTCATCCCAGAAAGTGATTGTAATTTTGGCGTCAACTAACATGGACCGTGCAGCTTCAATCAGAGTTCGGTTCTTCCTTTCTGCAACTCCATTTTGTTGTGGAGTTCTGGGAGCACTGAACTGATGAACTATCACTTTTTCTGCACAAAACAAATCAATGTTAGCATTTTTAAATTCAGTTCCATTATCACTTCTTATTATCTTTACTTTTTGCTCAAGTTGATTTTCAACTTTATTAATGAATTCTTTTAGAAGATCTGCAGTTTCAGATTTAGCATGAAGAAAGAAAGCCCATGAAAATCTTGTATAATCATCTATGATGACTAAACAGTATGATTTTCTACCAATACTCCTAACATTAGTTGGTCCAAAAAGGTCCATATGTAACATCTGGAGTGGCTTGGTGTTTGAGTTTATCAGCTTGGACTTATAAGACGCTCGATGTTGTTTTCCCTTCAGACATGCTGAGCAGTGATCAGTGGTTGAATACTTCTTGGAAGGAAGTCCAATAACATGATTTCCTGCTACAAGTTTGTTCATGTTTTTGAAGTTTGAATGACCAAGTCGTCTATGCCACAGCTGGCTTTCATCATTCGATGCTTTAGCAATCATGCAAGTAGTTTCAGTTGCAGGATCCACTTGAGACATATCCAGTTTGTATACATCTCTGTCTCGAGCAGCTTTAACTATCACCCAATCATTGCTAATCTGAAAACCTGGTTTCAAGACATAACAGTGAGATTCATCAAAAAGAACAGAATAAGATAAGTCACAGATTTGGGATACACTTAGTAGATTAAAGTTCAACTGTGAATAGAAGTTGACTTTATCAAAACTGATAATCCCATTTGACACTGTTCCCTCTCCTGTTATCTTTCCACCTGCATCACCTCCAAAAGCAATGTGTGTTCCATCTTTTAACTTAAAGTCTTGTAACAAGGCTTGATTGCCTGTCATATGCCTGCTACACCCACTGTCAACATACCATGAGTTGATTGGTCTCCGCGGGCGTACCTGCATTCAAAAACATTTAAGATGTGTTAGTAACCCAAGCCGAGATGGTCTTGGGCTTGCCAAACTTGTCAACAATTGTAAATTGTTTGAAATGAAGTTTGTTGACATCCGGTTTCTTTTGAAATTTAGCTTTTTCAATTCCTCTTTGAGAAACCTGTTGATTATCTCTTTGTGATTTAGATTTCGAAACATTATATCTGTTTTCAAGATCATTATCAAGAAATCTTGAATCATTGTATGAAGCATTTGAGAATGTTCCATTTTTTATTCTCACAGATCGTGGAATAAACTTTCCTTGATTGTATTGCTGTGATTTGACAAAATATTGATTATCATAATTAGAATTGTTTCTTTTGAAAGATCTCAAACCCAAGGAAGGTTGTTGTTGTTGTGAAAATTTAAACCCAATATTATTATTTCTCTTAAATTGTGGGTTTACAAATCCTTGATTACCAAAGTCTTTCCTTGAGGAGTTCTTTCTAAAGTAGCAATTACTTGTATTATGATTTCTTTCATCATACAATGCACAATATTTGTTAAAATAACAATCAGCAGTTGTGTGATTTGTCATATCACATTTATGGCAATACTTATTAAAGTAACATTCTAAAATGTCATGATTGTACATGTCACAAATATCACAATACTTTTCAGAATGTTTAAACAACATTTTGTTAACCCTTGATGTGGAAGCAACATGTGATTCTTGTTTAAATTTAGGGTTAGGCAGATTAATTTGTTGTTTCTTTGGTGTGAGTTTGGTCATTTGGTTCTTAGGATTTTTCTTTTTGACTTGATCACAAATCTTTGACTCCTTAGATACAAATCTTTTATGCACAGCGGAAGTTTTAGGACCTGAACTTGTTTTCAGATTAGAGTTAGATTTGATTTTAGGTTTAGATGTCATTTTTGTGATTGTGTTCATGTCAAAAGTTCCTGCAGCCACAAACTTCACAGGTTTAATTTGAGTATTATTCTGTGACTGATTGATTGATTCAGCTTTCTTAGCTTTTGCAGCTTTTCTTCTTCTTTGATTTCTTAATCTTGATGATGTGTTCTTGCTTTGAATTTTAATTGAATCTTGAGAAGATTCTTTTTGACACTTTTTATCTTCATTTAGTTCATTTGAACTTGAATCATCAGAAAGATTATTATCAGTTTTAACCTCTTCACATTTTCCTTTCAGTTTGTTATTGACATTAGTAGATTTTTCACTCTTTTGTTCATTTGTTCAATAACAGTTTCACTTTTTGGTACAAACAGCTTCTTTTGCATTTGTTGAAGTTCATAAGATTTGACTTTGATTGGATGACCATGCTTTATCTTTTCTAAGTCTTTTTCTTCATAGATTTCAACATTTATCTTTGTTGAGTTCTTTTGGTCTTGATATTCTTTAAACTTTGCTTTATTTTCTGGTGAATGATCATGAGTGTTAAAATTTTCAGGTAAGGTGTTTGAGATTGATTCAGGCATAGGTTCATGTGTAAAACCTAATCTTGTTTTATCTTTATCCTTCCTTCCATTCACCAGTTGCTCAACAATTTTCTTTGAGCTTTTAACTTTGGCCAAATCAATTTGAGTTGCTGCATGTGCCAATTTTTCTTGTTCAAGTGTTTTGTTCATCTCTTTAAGTTGTTTCTTAACAAGTTCAAGTTCTTTAAGAGTTTTGTTCCAAGAAGCTTGAAGAGATATGATCTTTTCATCAGCAATCTTATGATATGATTTTAAATTGTTGTGCTTTAATTCTTCTTGTTTGAGCTTATCACATATTTTGAATGAGTAAGTTCTGTAGTGTTCAACCTGTTCAAAACATGCTTTTGTGCATATTTTCTCTCTTACTTCCACTGGTATTTCTGGATAAGAATTGGAAGATTCAGTATTAGAAGATGAGTTAACAACCTTTGGTTGTTCAGATTGAGCCATCAGAGCAACTTCTTCAGTGGTTTCTTTTGGATATGATTTGTCGCCCCAGTCATACTCTTTTTCTTGATCTGATTCATCATCTTCCTTAGGATCCTTATCTTCAGACCAGTCTTCATCATCAACTTCAGCAACTAGAGCCAGATTATCAGTGAGATCAGCAGTAAACTGTTCTGCATATGCACTCCAATCATAACCATCTTTGATGTTTACAACCAGTGCCTTCTTTGATTCCTCACTATTCTTCTCTTCTTTGGGTTCTGGCATAGGTAGGCTTTGGTATGGCTTTTGAAATGTCTTGTTAGCCTATTGCTGATATTTCTGACCATTTGAGCTGCCTTGACCATTTCCTCCTTGGTTCCTTGGAGCTTTACACTCTCTAGAAAAATGACCATAGCTGTTATAGTTAAAGCACCTTGATTTTGATTTATCAAACCCAACAGTTTTGTTTGCACTGGGTTTGTAATTTCTGTTTGCATATGAGTGCTTTTGTGTCCTGTAAGCTATCATGACCATTTTCCAGTTAAGATCCATTTCTTCTACATCATCAGGATCCATTTCAAACAGATCTTGTAGAACTAGCTCCACTTGAGTCAGATGACTACCTTGATAAGCTTGAAAGCTTGCCATGAAAGCTGTAAATGTAGTTTTTGACTCTTCATCTTGTAAAAGAATGTTATTTACATCTTTCATTTTGCTAGGATTGGGAGAGTTTGAGGATGGCATCTCAGTTTGAGGTTTTGGCATTTGAGCTTTAGGAGGAGACTGTGGTTGTGGTTGAGTGGAGTAAGCAGGTGTACTGGTGAAGAATCCTACTCCCACAAACAAATCACCTTCATCTTCAGGAGTGATCTGATCTTTTACCAAAAATGCATTCTCTATTGTATTTGCTGGAGAAGCAACATACTTATATTGAGATGTTGATGCATGTCTATCATTGTTTCTAGAACTTTCATCAATCTCAACTGATTCAATCTTAGCAATAATAAGATCAAGATCCATTGGAAACTTTTCAGTGTGTTTCAACAAAGTAACAGTCTGTTTCTATGATGATGGTAGTGCATTCAGAAGTCTGTTATTCAAATCTTCAAGATCATTTTTGATTCCCAAAGTAGTCATTTCTGTTGTGAGTTGCACAAATCTATTCATCATCTGATTAATTGTTTCTCCTGAGATGTGCTCAAATAATTCCAGTTGCCTTTTCAGTTTTTGCTTTTTCAGATCTTGGATTTCCTTTCCTCCTTCAAAGATAACCTTTAATGCTTTGTACATAGTATATCCAGTTTGATAATTTTCAAGCCTGGATAGTACTTCCAATGGTAGCCCTTTACACATGAGAGAATAAGCATTGACATCATTTTTCACCTTCTTTAAATCATCTCCATGTAGGTTATCTTCTGGATAAGGTTCTTGTGTATCTTTTGTATACATAAAGCCTCTGTCTGGACCATTAGTAGTCACAGGAATATAAGGTCCCTTTTCAATTGTTTTTCCATAGATTAGTGTCTATGGAATTCAAATGATGTTTCAATCTAAGAGACCAATTTTTAAAATCAGCTCTATTTTTAAGTTTTGGAACTCTGTTTTCAGAATCTTCTGATTTTACCATTTTTATATTTTTGTTGATTTTCTAAGTTTTTGAATTAAGAAAAGAATTAAAAATATATTTTTTTTTGGATTTGTTTTTTTTAATTTTTTTTAAAAAAAATTTCCAAGTGACAAGGAGATGCGTCTGAACAGTATCAAAACGCCCCAATAGTCCAAAAACGTCTCAACAGTTGATGCGTCTCAACAGTCCAGAAACGTCTCAACAGTTGATGCGTCTCAACAGTCGGTCCAAGTCAAAACGCCCAAGTTATGGAACGCCTCAACAGTAGAGAAACGCCCGAACAGTGATGAAGTGCCTAAGGGATTGCCTTAAAAAAATTTCAAAAACTGCTCAGCAGTGGTCAAACGCCTAAACAGTTTTGAAACGCCTAGGGTCACAAACGTCCACAGTTGTAAAACGCCCACACAGTGGTGAAGCGCCTGAGTCAAAAACGCATACACAGTTCAAATGCGCCTAAACAGTGTTCAAGCGCCTGAACACTTAGACAAATTTCTGTGAATTTTAACCCTAATGCGCCAACTTCATCATGTTCATATGAATGTAACGAACTCTGAAATTTCGAAATCCTTCAATTGTTGATGAATTGAACTGAAACTTTCCAATTAGTTCATAATAATGTCGATTATCAATCCTCTAATATCAATTTCAGTAATTATCCACAATTTTCACTGAATTTCAGAAATTTTAGGTCGAAAAACTCAAGAACAGTTTCTCGAACACTTTTCAATAATTCACTCAATTTTGCTGAATTATACTTCGATTTGTGATTCAAATCATGTTTCTGATGATGAAACACAACTCTAATTCATAATGATTCACTTGAATTGTCAATCTATTACAAATTTCAGTGGATTTTTGAAGTTTCTATCTTCCACAGACCTTCAAAAACACTCAACCGAAAGCTCTGATACCATTTGATAGGATCAAATGTATCAATCTGTAACAAATTATATGAACAATTCAAAGAAACACAAACAATTGTAATCAAATCAAAGCAAATATCAATAAAATTCACGGTTCATTGATATAGCAAAGAAAATTACAAGAGTAAGAAAGCAGTACAAACTGTTACACCTACGACTTCTACTCTAGTCTAAGCTATTTATACTATCAACAAACAAAAGACAATCTATTTACAATTCTAGTCCCTATACTAAGGCAAAATTGTAAACTAAGACTAATGTTAATCTTTTAGAGGACTAACAAGGACATCTACCTTGATGTCTTGGCCATTCAAGAACAGCCCCATCTTCATCCAAATCACAATTTTCAGTAGCTCTATCTCACATTTTCAGCAGCCTACAAAGGTAGTTTGTTGATGTTGTTTTGGTTGTTTCCTCCACTTGATAGCTAGTTCAAACACATATGAATGATCCTTATGATTTTGGGTTTGTTGAAACAAAGTTATGAACTTTTAATTTTCAGATTATAACATGATATTAATCTATTATTCCGCTGCGTTTTCTTGTTTAAATGGTTAAACAACGATGTTAAAGATACAACAAACCCATCATTAACAACATCGATTAATTGCTTTTCAAAACAGTCACGTATAAAGTGATATTTAATACCGATGTGTTTTGTCTTTGGATGTTGGACCGGATTTTTAGTGACAGCAATTGCAGCAGAATTATCAACATAAATAGGGGTGATAGAAAATTGCAAACTGTAGTCTCGCATTTGCTGTTAAATCCAAATGATTTGAGAACAGCAACTTGCAGCGGCAACGTATTCGGCTTCACATGTCGATAGAGCAACCGACGTCTGCTTCTTACACTGCCATATGACTAAGCGTCTTCCAAAGAACTGACATCCCGCTGATGTTGACTTGTAGTTCATCTTGCAACCACAGTAATCCGAGTCACTATACGCTGTTAGCTCATAGTCATCATCATGAGGATACCACAACCCAAGTGTAAGAGTACCCTTCAAATAACGAAAAATCCTCTTTACCCCAATTAGATGATTTACTTTAGGTTTTGCCTTATATCTGGAACAGAGACACGTGGCGTACATAATATCAGGACGAGAAGATGTGTGGTACATGAGAGATCCGATCATACCTCGATACATGGTGGCATCGACCAGATCACCATTTTCGTCAGGTGCCACATCGTGGTTCGTGACAAGTGGAGTCCCAGCAACTGTTGCATTCTCCATGTCAAACCGACTAAGGATATCTCCTACATATTTGGTCAGATGCAGGAAGATACCTTTTGGCGTCTGATCTACTTGTAATCCGAGAAAGAACTTCATCTCTCCCATGGCACTCATCTCAAACTCAGCTTTCATCACAGACTCAAATCTTTACACAATGCTTCGTTCTTGGAACCGAAGATTATGTCATCCATGTATATCTGCACTAGTAGTAAATCACCGTCCTTTTCTTTGATGAACAGTGTGCAGTCAATGACCCCTTTGCAAAAACCATGTTTCAGCAGGTGAGTTGAGAGTTTCTCGTACCAGGCTCGAGGGGCTTGATGAAGCCCGTACAAAGCGTTGTCCAGTTTATAAACTCTATCCCGATATAAGGATCCTCAAATCATTCAGGTTGACTAACGAACACTGTGTCCTGGATTTCACCATGAAGGAATGCACTTTTCACATCCAGTTGATAGACTTTAATCTGCATGTAGGATGCATAAAGATACGAATAGCTTCCATCCTTGCCACAGGTGTAAACACTTCATTGTAGTCAATGCCTTCGACTTACCTAAACCCTTGAACCACAAGTCGATCCTTGTTCCTGATTATGACCCCTTGGTCATCTTTCTTACACCGAAGAACCCATTTTGTGCCAATCACCTTTGCACCTTTTAGTCTATCCACAAGTGTCCAGGCTCCTAACTTCTTGAACTGAAGAAGTTCTTCTTGCATAGCACTTACCCATGCTTTATCTTTTAAAGCCTTGCTGACATGCTTAGGCTCAACTTGAGAAACAAAGCATCGATAAGCACCGTCGTGTAAGTAACCCTTCTCCATGACTGCAGTATAATTTGCTAAGAATAGCTGATTTCATGTTTGAACTCTCGATAGAATATCCCCGACCAGGGGATGATGTACATTAACTCGAGTTCCTGGAGTGGTGGGTACCACGACTTTAGTATCCAGATTCTGGACTGTTGGAGTATGCGGTTCAGAAGTGTCATTTATATCAAGATCAGAGGCGGGAATGCTCCCGGTAGTTGGAACCTGTTCTTCCTATTCCATATTTGTGGTTTCAACTTCTTTATCATCAGAGGAAGAGTCACTTACCTCAAGCTCTCCCCTTGAAGGGCTAGAAGTATCATCTAATAGAACAGATGATGTCCAGTCTAGTGTGGGAGCATTCAGAAAGTCTTACATCATCTGTGCAGCTAAGTCATCATCAGAGTGGAAAGGAGGTAGATTGAAGGATTTGAAAAATCCATCATAGTCGAAGAATAAGGAAGGTCCTTTTCCTGCAGGGGGTGGTGTATCTTTGGACATCAACATTGCACCATACTTCTACCTGACCAGTTGAGTTATTGTAAACCCGTTTGTATGGTATACTGTATCCATGGAAAATACCTTCTTCTGCCTTCTCGCAGAACTTCCCAGTCTAATTCTTCTTTAGCAGCATGCAAGGTGCACCAAATGGTTCCAGATACTCTAAATTGGGTTTCCATTGTTGGAGCAACTCATAACAAGTTTTTTCATGACGTTTGACTACCAAGACCCAAATTTAGAGTGTAACAAGCATTAGCTACTGCCTCGTTCAGAATTGAACTGGCAGTTTGGAGTCAGCTAGCATAGTCCTTGCTGTCTCTATCAAGCTCTGATTCTTCCTTTCAGCAACACCATTCATTTGTGGAGTGTAGGCAGAGGTAAACTGATGAATAATTCCCTTCTCTCGACAGAAAGCCTCCATCCACTGATTCTTGAACTCTGTCCCGTTGTCTGATCAAATCCTTCTTACTTTCAGCTTGTAGAGAGACTCCAATGTGGTAACAAGATGTTTGAATGATTAAAATGTCTCTGATTTAGCTTTCAGAAACATCACCCAAGAGAATCTTGAGTAATCATCCGTCACCATAAAGCAGTACCAATCCCCGGCTATGCTTTTTGTGCTCACTGTGCCAAACAGATCCATGTGTAGATGCTCGAGAGGAATGTCGATAGAATTGACTTTCTTTGCTTTGTTAGACTTCTTGGTCTGTTTCCCTTTCTTGCAGGCGACACAAAAATCTGGAAGCTGAAAATTCTTGACTGTAACACCATCTACCAGATCGTTCTGAACTAGATGGTTCATCTTCCTGGGATTGATGTGTCCCATTCTCCTGTGCCAAGAGACTGAATCTCTTTCTGTTTCTTTTGACAAGAAGCACTGAGTAGTAGACTCAGTTATGGAGGCTTTTGATAGGTCCAAGACATAAAGGTCATTATATCTTGAAGCCGACATGAGAACTTGTTCCTCCGGGATGACATACTCCTTCTTCAGTATGTAGCACCTCTTGTTGTCAAACACAACCTTGAATCCCTTATCACAGATTTGGGAGACAGAAAAGTAAGTTGTTCTGTAGTTGTTGAACATAGTTGACCTTGTCAAACTTCACTTTCTTGTTTCCCACTTCGCCTTGCGTGGTGATGTAACCTCCTTTGTTCCCAGCGAATGACACGTGTCCCCTTTTAATTTGCTTGACATTGAAAGGAGGGACGAATTCCAGGTCATGTGCCTGGATGCCCCACTATCAATAATCCAGGTATTAGTGATAGCGCTGTAGCGAACACCCTGCACATACAATGGAAATAATTAGTTAAGGTTTGGGACCCAAGCCTTAACTGGCTTGGGTGTTCTAGAGGTATCACACATCATGAACTCAACCCACTGACCTTCAGAGGATGAGGGCATATCTTTCTCTTTCTTATCTTCACTATCAGACATAAAACTTGATTTTTCTTTCCATAAACCAGTTCTGTGTAAGGCTTGTTTGTGGTAAACAGACGACTGACTTATGGTTTGAACTTTAGGTTCACTAATAAGCCTATATTTAACTTTAGGTGACATAGTTTCGCTATTAGCTTGTCTGGGTTGACTTTGGTGTTTTGAAGGAGTATTAGATCTGATTTTAGAAAATTTTGCTTTTTCATCATTAAAAAGTTCTATTTTCCTTTTAGGTGTCTAATAGTAAGGACAATTTGGAGAGATGTGTCCTCTCTTTCCACAACTGTAGCATGATCTCCCTTCGACATTGTGAGGAAAGCGTTGACGAGGGGTTGAGTTTGGTCGGGGGCTGGGTAGTTTCTTTTCATTTTTAGATGTTTCTCCTTCTTTAACAAAATTAATTGTTTTGACATTTGCAACACCTTTTGCTTTTGTTTTATTTAAATTTTGATGACTTGCTGATTTAGGGTTTGTTGACTTAGATTGTTTAGGTTCTGAAATAGACGCTTTTGAACCCGACCCTAAGTTAACTTTCTCAATTTTATCAGTCAAGTCTTCAACATGCATCTTATCTGTTTATCTGAATGTAGTATTCTTCTGTTCAGTGACAAAATTCACGGTTTTACCCGTAGAATCTGGATCACTGACCAGAGGAGTAGACACCACATGATCCTTTACCGGTTTATTATTGATTGGTTTACATTTAGTGTTCAAAAGGATAGCATGTGGTGGCGGTACTACTTTATAACCCAGACCTTCCCCGCCATTTCGTTCTTTCACTAAGTTTTGAACTATATGCGAAAAACTAGCCAAACTATGCAGTTTTTGTTTTAACGATTCAACTTCTACTTGCAAAACTGTTTTCTCCTTTTTACTTTCTTCTAAAGAAATTAAATAGAACTTAATATCATTAGATTGATTTAAAGCAACAACCTCGGTTTCCTTTAGTTGTTTCCCTAACAGTTCTATCTTTTCTTTGAAGCTGCACTCATTTTGTTTTAACACACGATTTGCTTCAGCACAGAGTTGTAAATCATTTACTAGATTATCATTGTGTTCTAATAACCTAGCAAACTTCAAATCAATGCTTTCTCTAAATTTATCACATTCAGAACAAGCATGCTTATCAAATAATTCGTCTTTAGAATATACCTGTATAGAACTAGACGAATCAGCCATAAGTGTAGTGTCAGATTCTTCAGTGACTTGAGATTCTGAATTTGCAGCACTTAACTCTTCTTCAACCAAGTGATCAACAACATCTCTAGCTTCTTCTATATCTGAACTTGCTTGATCAACTATGATGTCTCCCTCACTTGCAGATCCATCATCCAAGGTATCAACAAATGTAACATTGGATTCACCCTCGGATACGAATTGGAAGTACTAGTCTTGTCCTTCATCACCTTGTGCAACCAAAGCTTTAGAATCTTTACTTTCTGATGTTCCAACCTTCTCCTTGTCTTGATGGTTGAACGTGGGAAAATGATTTCCATTCCCAGTCTTCTTTGGCTTTGTGCACTCACGTTTGAAGTGCCCCTTCTCTCCACAATTGAAGCACGTGACTTTGGTTTTGTCAAAACCAAATGTAGTGTCTTTAGTTGAAACCAAATTCTGCCCCGTCTTCTTGACAAACTTCTTGGCTCTTCTAACCGCACTAGCTAAGGCCCACATAATATCCATCCGTTCCAGCTCAGTTTCATCAACTTGCTCATAGTCTTCGTCAGCAAGATGACACTTCCCAATCTTACCAGCAACTAACCCATCATAAGATTGAACAACGACAGCTAGAAGATCCATATGTTCTTTAGCAACTTCCACGGTGATATTTATAAGATTCTCGGTCTTTAACTTGGTAGTATTTGCCTCAGGAACAATATATTGGGTGCTAGTTGACCCTGATGTTTCGGTTCCTGATGAGTTGCTTTGGGAAGGTGCAGAAGAGTTAGACACAAACACCGTTTGAAGCGGTGCACCTGAAGTAGTAGGAGTTGGAACTGAGTTGTAGAGTGCAGGATTCTAAGCATAAGATCCTTTTTTTGACTTGTATTTCTGACGCAGCTCTTCCTCCCTCAACTTCAGAATGAAATCATTTATGTCTAAAGTGGCAAGAATGTCGTTTTGACTTAAATTAGACAGAAATGGATCCCATTTGTCTGGCAGACCATCAACAAAGCTAAAGACTTTATCTTCCATCGATGTGGTCACGCCATGAGTGTGCAACTCACTCATCAGATGATAGACTCTGCCAATGATATCATCCAAGCTCTCTTTTCCAATTGGTGAGAAATTGTCGAATTCCTTTTTAAGAGCTTTTGCCTTTAGTGCTTTCAGAGTTGCATTGCCTTCGTATCTCTTTTCCAAGGCTTCTCATAATTTCTTAGACTGCTTGTTCTTAGAAAACTAATGAAATATATCCTTAGGTATAGACTGAGTCAACAAGGCATATGCTTTCTTTTCAGTATTATGCATAGTCTTCTGGGATTTACTCATTCCTCCCAAAGTCAGCTTTACCCCATTAGCACTGACAGGTACCACATAACCAGTCTCAATAGACGTCCACGGATTGGGGTCAACTCCATTCAGGTAGATTTCAAACCGCTATTTCCACTATGGGTATTCATCCAATGTTAACAGCTTTGACGGTTTGTTGTGGTTCCCGATCACACTTTCCAGAAGTAGAAGGTTCTGGATGCGAGAGTCCTTTCCAGCTGTAAAAGCAGAGAACTGATCTTCCATTTCTTTAAACTTGGTGAACTAAGAACAGGACAGTTAACTTATGCGATTGGACAAGCCGACTGGTTCAACCGTGCGATTGAAGGATGCGAATGGCTTCAATCATGCGATTGGATTCAGTCGTGCGATTGAACAGGACCAATAAGGTCAACCGTATGGAATACTTCAACCATGCGAATGAACTGTGCGAATGAGTTTAGTCCTACGATTGAACTATGCGAATGGGATTCAGTCGTGCGATTGGGTCAATCGTGCGACTGAAGCTGCTGCTGTGGGAAAAATCGAATTTTTTCAACACTTGACTCAAAATTATGAATTTTCACGAACCCTAATCTGCCGTATGGGAAAAGGTCAAAACTTTTGACACAGAGACTCGTCAAAATACAAGTTTTAAAGCGAAAAAGTGTATCTTTTGAATGAAAACGTTAGTTTTGACACCAAAACCAATTGAATCCACACAAAATCAAGAGGCAAAGCTCTGATACCACTTGTTAGGACCGTGTACGTACGGAGTACTAACGGATTCTACGTGAAACCAGATCAAATAGCGCGGAATTCTATTTGATTAGCGATCCAATTAGTGAGAACGAATAACCCGATCGATCTTACGATGAAACAAACGTTAAGAACGGATTGGAATCGATCAGGAACGAACTATGAACTTGTATTTGCGACTTGGGATGCTCTGGACGGCTAGGGTACGAAGTATTATGAAGTGTTTCAAAGTGTTATGTTTTTCCACGAATTATGTGGTATTTATAGATTATCAGTGTTCATTCGTACGACTGGACCATTAGCATGGTTCAGTCGTGCGACTGAATCAAGCGATTGACTCATACGCATGACTGAAGGTTTAGTCGTGCGATTGAACCAATCTTATGTCTCAATGCGACTGGTCCAGAAGTATTGTTCATTCATGCGTATGGGCCATAAGTATGGTCCATTAGCATGAATGTCCACATGACTAAGTAAAACACATTTCTAAGTTCTTATTGACTTAGAACTATGTAAAACCAACATCAAACATATATATTTAGTTTATACATGTGAATCACATTCAATATAAATATAACATGACATAATCAATCACATATAAACATCAAAATGCATTTAATATATCATTCAATCATTTCATTACATTAGATTACACATGTGTAAGACATGAAAGACTTTTACATTTCAGAACGTAAACTAGGTACGTTAATATGTATCAACAAACTTCCCCTTGGACCTAGTTTAGCCTAATGTGTAACATGATTCATGTGCTCTTGAAACTTCTTGTACTTCTCTTCTCTTGTGACTCCCGCATGAATCTCAAACATCCAGAGTAGACTCTTCTCTTGGACCTAGTTTAGCCTAATGTCTAACATCCAGAGAGAGAAAGCGCTTGATTTGAGTTATAGAGGTGAGTAAATACTATTACTACAAAGTTTAGTAGACTTACGCTTAATCCAATGGAAAACTTTTTAAGTACGCAAAAGGCTAGGGGTGGTCCTCCCATGTCTTTGTTCCGAAAGCATCGACCTATAGATGATGATGACCAAGACTATATCCCAGAGACTACTACTAATGTGCTTGCTGAAGCTAGGACTGTATACTACTAAACAACCAAAGATGAAGCTTCTAGTTATTCGTGCTGCCAGTGTTGCTGCTTGTACTTAAATCTTTAACAATATTTACAATATAGATTTCAAATGTTTAATATTTATCCACAAAATATGATGTTACATAAAAGTTCTGATTCTAGGTTACAAACCAGTCCCGATTCTCAAATCGGATTTTCTTTATACCTCTACTTGAGATGATTAAGAGGAGGCACAAGGCATACCTCTTGTGCATGAAAGAGTTTGTACCTCAAGACATTATACGTAACTTTTTTTTAGGTTGTACATATAAATTATGTATAAAAATACATATAGAAGTTCTTGCAGGATTGGGTGAAGGGGTTATGCACTTGTACAACACAACAACAGAAAGAGGAGAGTGTATTTAAACACTTAACAATTCAAATGGGGAACTGATAAGAAATGAGTTTAGAGAACTTAGAAACACAAGATGTAATGAGACAGAAAACTAGAGCAATACACAAGCAGTTGGTTTTCAAGGTTAAAGTATATTGATATTCTAGTTCCTTACAAAGTGGTTTACAAAGTTCAACGCAAAACCTTACTTAGTTACAAGGACCAGAAAATACTTATACTAAAGCCTACAGCCGGCCATACTTTGAAGGCTAGCTGGATACATGAACTAGACAACAAATCTATGTAGAGTCAAAAGGTAGATTGCCTTTTGACTAGTGACTATGACATGCCATAGCTCACATCCAAATATATTACAAAAAGGATAAAGTACATAAAGTGGAAAGTTACAGACTCAAGACCTCAATGTACAGTTTACCAAAAGCATGGACCTTTTCACCAACTCATGAAAAGGTTGATGACTTATCAGAGTGGCAGCGGAAAGTGGTTCAGCTTTAGTTAAAGAGTACATCAGATAAAGCATGTAATATAAAAGTCTTCTGAAGAAATCTGTCTTAATGGTTGGCTTCGGAAGACTTTGTCCTTGAAGCTTTGGAAGACTTCATTTTGGCTTATGAAGATATTGGTATTGGCTTCAGAAGATTTCACACATAGAATAATTTCCAAGTCAGTAATGAGTCTTCCGAAGCATTCCACTTCAGTGTACATGTGCATGCATGCAGGAAAGACTTTAAGTGTTTGGGTTGCATCAGCCTTACTAATAACCTTACAGTTCTTATGTCTAAATTCTAGATAAGTTCTTTCGTACAACTCTTAATTTACTCATATTAACCACCCATATCTGAATCTTGCAGTTTTTAAACCCTTGATTTATTGTATAAGTAAAATAAACTTTCTATCATCATGTATCATTAAAAACAAATTTTAGACAAGTTATAACAGAAACCTATGAGAAACATGGATAAAAAAAGTTATTTAAGTACTTCCCCTCGCATGAGTTGCAAGTGTGTCACGCATCGCCTTTAGGTGTCCCTATGGCGTCAAAGCATATCAGGCTTTATAAAACTAAGGAGATAAGATGGCATGTCAAGTAAGCCCAACTAATCAGTAGAAGTTCATGTTAAAACAAATAATTTCTAGTAAAGCACAAAACAAACTAGGTTGGCTTGCCACGTAAATATGTCCTTTGTTTCTTCTAGTACCTCTCATATACAATTAATGCTTTACTTTTGGACGTAAAACAATATTATTACAATAACAAATAAAATCATCCAATAAAATAATTTAAGAGGTCTTACGTGCTGACCTCTTATATTTTCTTATATTTGACCCATTTAAGATGTCAACTATATTTTCTCCTTTTGACCCGTTTAAGATTGAACGAGACCTAAATTAATCCATTTATCAATAAATGGATTGAAGTAGTCTGCCTCCATATTGTACAAATACTTCCATACCCATCAATCAACGAACCAGCACTTGTTATATCACTTGTCTAGGTTTGAGCTGGGATATGACTGAGCTAGCTCGAGTCTAGCTTTGGCTCATATAGGCTTGTTTCCAATAGTTCATAGCTGCTAGCATAGGCTCATGGTTTAATCTAGAGGTGAACAAAAAAATCGGTTCCCTAATCGGTTCGGGGAAAAAAAACCGGAACCGGTTTTGGGCCCAAACCGGTTTTGCCCAAACAGGTTTCAACCTGGCCCAAACTGCCGGTTGGTGATCGGTTTTATTGTGTTGGTGGTTCAAACCGGTTTAGAAACCGGTCCAATTTAAAACCGGAATTCAAACCGGTTCCCAAACCGGTATCCTAAACTGGTTTTCAAAAAACTAGTCGTTATCCAACGGCTATATAGCCGTTTTCTAGCCGTTTGGACCCATTTTTGACCGTTTTTGTTGGGTTTTTTTTACCATTATACCCCCATTAGGTTAGTACATATATGTATTGGATGTTTTGGTCAAATCACAACAACTTAAAACGCTCTCTACTCTCAAAAATCACAAAAACGCTCAATACTTTCGTTCTCTTACAAAAAACTCTCTAAAAAATCTCTCAAATGGCTTCATCAAGTGCTCAATCTTTCATTGATTATGATGCCTCTTCAAGCAACGTGATGGTAGCAATCTTTGCAACGAGTAGGAACCCTGAAATATGGTGCAATTACGACTTATGAGAAATGGCAAACGGTCCGAACAAGGCTCGTTGCAAGTTTTGTCATAAGTTTTTCAAAAAAGATGCAAACACAATGTTGAGAAATCATATTTCAAATAAATACAATAATTCGTTGAAAGATGAACCGTCTTAAGGTCAAGCTTCGATGACAAACGAAGGAAATGATTGGGCGTATAACGTTGACGCGGTTCGGGAGCAAATGGTGCATTATGTAATTCAATAAAGCTTGTCATTCAAACATTTCGACAACGAATGTCTGACTCGACTCATTCAATGAACTCTCCAACCACGTTACACCAATGTAAGTCGTGCTACTCTGCGAAGAGATTGTTTAAAAATATGAAAAAAGCTAAAAATGAATTACTATTTTATTTTGAAAATTTACAAACCGGTGTTAACTTAACTGGTGATGTTTGGTCGAATCCTCACGGTTCACCATACTCGTATATTTGTGTCACCGCCCATTGGGTTGAACCCGATTCGTGGCAAATGATGAAACGTACGATTGTGTTTGAATTGATTGATTATCCTCACACCGGCCAAAACATTTTTTTTCTTACTGATAAAGTTATTAAAACGTATAAATTAGTAAAGAAAATATTTTCTATATCTTTTGATAATGCGTCAAATAACACGCTTGCGATTGATCATTTAAAATTAAAATATAAACCAATGTGTGACGGTGTATTTTTCATAGTCGATGTGTTGCGCACATCATAAACTTAGCCGTTCAAGACAGTTTAAGAATGATTGAAACGCAAAAACATAGTTTTAAAAGAATGTTACGTGACATTTTTTGTTGGGTTTGATAGAACATGAAACATAGTTAACCATTTTAAACTTTGTAAAAACACAGCGGAAATGAACTTTATAATATGGTTTATAAAGCTGAAAAATCAAGTTCTATTTGATATTGTAAAGTCACAAACAAACCCAAGAACAATGGACCTTTTATATGTGAATAATGCTAGCTATGTGAACACAAACTACATTATGGACAACCATAAACAAGCTGCCATAAACTACCTTTTAGCAGCAAAAACAAGGTCGAAAATGGATGAAGATGATGATGTTTTGAGTGGCTAGCCTTCAAAGGAGAAGACCTCAAAACCGTGATACCCACAAGCTCTTCAAACACCTTGCTTGTTAGGATGCAACACCAACTTCCTTCTTCTCTTGAAGATCCGTATCTTGCTGAACCAAGGCTGAATTTGCAGCTTCAAAAACCCAATTTTCAGCAAAGGAAGAAGAGAGAAAAGGAGTTTCTTGTGTGTGTGAGAGAGAGTGTTAGAGAGTCTAATGATGGAAGAATGTTAGCATTATTAAGTCTTGCAAGAAACAAGACATAAAATGGATGTTCCCAAGGCCTTGGGCGGCCGAAGTTTATGTGTTCAAATGGGTTTCCCACCCATTTGATATTTTAGAAAATCACACTCTTCAAATCATTAAAAATATAAAATTTAAGCCTAGTTTAATTTTATAACATAACACATTTTATATGTTATTATTTAACCAACTTAAATAATGAAACAAATAAAATATCTCATGAACAAATTATCCATATAATTTTGTTCTATCACACAAGTAATATTTAGAAAAACAATTTTCTAAATAGGTGTCAATATTTATTGTATGATCTTATCAACAAATAAATGTTTATGTGGTGTTTATTTGGCTTGTTATTGGGTATGACCTGACTTGGATCATAACGTACTAACCACATCAATCTTGTATGTGTCTTGGGCATATAAGATCCAACAATCTCCCACTTGTACAAGATTCATAGAAGATTGATGCTAGCAGTAAATACTGCCTAACAACGGTTTACTACCCTTAATACGTATGACTAAGTGCCATTCAATAACGTCATCCTCTTCAAGTACCATACTTGAAATATTTTAGGTGAATCAATCATCTATCCTTTTGTCACAGATGTCATGTTAAATCCTAGAAAAAGGAGTAATCATTCTCCATTGATTTAACTTTATCAGGCCTTAGACATCTTACTCTCAATGAATAAGAGGGACAAATCCCTTCTTGACTACATACGTCTCTCACAATTACCTTATATCATATCTGAACTCAGACTTAAGTACTGCCATATTTTAGAACAGCGAAGAACTGAGCCAAAGTATAATATTTGGTCAATATATATCTCAGGTCAGAGGATACCAAATGATGTTCGCCTTTACTCAAATTTACTTATGATCAATCAGGAAGATTCCATGTAGTAATACTTGAGATGCAGGTCAGTCCAATATTTGCATCCCACAATATCTATGAACTCTGGCAGCAACCAATTGCTCTATATTCATCCTTATGAATATCCACCAATCCAAATTCATAATAATCTTACTCTCATACTTGTTCCTACAAGTATGAACGACTACGGACATTTAAAGTAAACAATTTACCCATGGATTAAACATGCTAAATTGGAACATTTATTGAAATATTATAACCAAGTAATTTTATTCAAGTAATAAGATAGTTCCAAATATCCAAATACAAAATTACAGATCAAATCCAATCACTAGAATATCGAAGTCCCATGGCGCAGGCATGACCTTCATGCTTTGCCTTTTCTAGGAGCTTCGTGAGAGGATCCGTAATATTTTGATCCGTGTGAACTTTACGAATACATATCTTTCCTTTCTCAAATTCATCTCGTATGTAGTTGAATCTCCACTCAATGTGCCTAGTCTTTTGATGAGCACGAGGTTCCTTGATTTGAGCAATCGCACCCTAGTTATCACAAAAGATCTCTAGGGGGTCCTGAATGGAAGGGACAACCCCTAGATCGCCAATGAATTTCTTCAACCATGTAGCTTCTTGAGCTGTCAGTGAGGCGGCGACGTATTCAGATTCTGTAGTTGATAAAGCCACCACATCCTGTTTAGAGCTCTTCCAAGAGACGGCTCCTCCATTCAGAATGAAAATGTATCCCAATTGTGATCGTGAATCATCACGATTGGTTTGGAAACTCGCATCCGTGTAACCTTTAACAATGAGTTCCTCATCACCAGATCCGTAGATTAGGAACATATCTTTAGTCCTCCTTAGGTACTTAAGTATGTTCTTAACAGCCATCCAATGACTGTTTCCAGGATTTTGCTGGTATCGGATTGTCATGCTTAAGGCGCATGAAATGTCCGGCCGAGTGCATATCATTGCATACATGATGGATCCAATAGCATATGCATATGGGATTGCCTTCATTTTATCTTGCTCATCCTTTGAGCTTGGACATTGAGTCGTACTCAATATCGTTCCTCTTTGAATAGGTACCGTACCTTTCTTAGAGTTCTCCATCTTGAACATTTTCAAGATCTTATCAATGTATGCACTTTGATTTAAACCAATCAACCGCCTTGATCTATCCTTATAGATCTTTATTCCCAGAATATAGGTGGCTTCACCAAGATCCTTGATGGAAAAACAACTTCCAAGCCAGGTTTTACACCTTCCAAGGTTAGAATGTCATTTCAAATAGTAGTATGTCATCAACATACAATACTAGGAAAGTGATGATGCTCCCACTAGCTTTCTTATATACACAAGCTTCATCAGCGTTCTTGATGAATCCAAATTTAATTACTTCTTCATCAAAACGGTGATTCCAACTTCTCGATGCTTGTTTCAACCCATAGATTGATTTCTTTAACTTGCATACTTTGTTAGGATGCTTTGGATCGACAAAACCTTCAGGCTGAACCATATAGACATATTCCTTAAGATATCCATTTAGGAAAGCGGTTTTGACATCCATTTGCCAAATCTCATAATCATAACGAGCAGCTATGGCAAACAATATCCTAATAGACTTTAGCATTGCTACTGGTGAGAAAGTTTCATCATAGTCATCCCCTTGAGTTTGAGTGAAACCTTTTGCTACAAGTCTAGCTTTATAAGTATACAATTTCCATGCATATCGGTTTTCTTCTTGAAAACCCACTTACTTCCAACTATTTTGGAGTTAAGAGGTGGTACAACCAAGTCCCATACTTGATTGTCATACATAGATTGCATCTCAACGTTTATGGCTTCAAGCCATTTGTCACAATCCAAATTGGACATTGCATCACGATAGGTGGTTGGTTCATCGGAATCTACCACATAGCATCCATCTACGAAAAATCCATATCTTTCAGGTGGATTACTAATTCTACTAGATCTGCGAACGTTTTGTGTGTTTTGATAAACCACTTGATCATTCTCAACATTCTCATGTTGAGTGCCAGTGTCAACCAAACGTGTATCGGTTTGTGGTTCTTGATCCTCCTCAAGATCCACAGTTCTACTGCTAGTTCCTTCCGTAAGGAACTTAGCTTCTAACAACTCAGCTTTTCTGGCAACAAACTCCTTTTGTTCCAATGGATCATAGAAATAGTATCTCATAGAATCTCTAGGATGTCCAATGAAGATACACTTAGTGGAACGGCTTTCTAGCTTGTTTGAGCTGGGAGTCTTAACATAAGCCTCACAACACCATACTTTAAAGATGAAAGCGATAGAACCCTTCCATGCCATGTTTCAAAGGTGTCATTTCCACTTCTTGGTTGGGGCCATATTCAAAATACGGGCCGCGGAGAGCAGAGCAAAACCCCAAAATGACAGAGGTAATGAGCTTCTAGCCATCATAGATCGAACCATATCCAATAGAGTTCGATTTCTCCGCTCAGACACATCATTATGTTGTGGTGTTCCAGGTGGAGATAGTTGTGAGACAATCCCACAACTTCTAAGATGGTCCCTAAAAGCATCATTCAGGTATTCACCTCCTCTATCGGTGCGAAGAATTTTAATTGACTTATTTAGTTGATTTTGTACTTCATTTTAAAAGATCTTGAACATTTCAAAAGCTTCATCTTTGTGTCTTAACAAGTACACATACCTATATCGACTATAGTCGTCAGTAAAGGTAATGAAGTATCTTTCACTGTACCTTGTCATAGGTTTAAAAGAACCACATACATCCGAATGTATGATACCTAATAAATCCTTTGCCCTTTCGGCTTTGCCACTAAAAGGTGCCTTGGTCATTTTACCTTGTAAACAAGATTCACATACATCAAATGAATCACATTCACTTGTTGTTAAAAGACCATTCTTTTGTAGTGCATGTATTCTTTTCTTGTTTATATGACCAAGACGGCAATGCCAAAGGTAAGTGTCACTTAAATCCGATTTGAGTTTCTTGGTACTAGTTTGGTATAATAAGCTATCATTCAATGTATTTTCACAAACCAATTCATAGATACCATTGATGGGAATAGCTTTAAAGTAAAACATGTCACTCAAAGTAACATGGATTTCATTTCCAATAAATAATAATACATATCCAAAATGTTTTAATAGGGCTACAGAGATAATGTTCCTAGTCAAACTAGGAGCATACAAAACATTGTACAAGATTACTTCCAAACCATTTGGAAGTTTCAAGATGTAGTCACCACGGGCTTCAACTTGAACTTTAGCCCCATTGCCCATGTAGAGGCTAACATCCCCTTTGTTGAAGTTGCTACTTCTTTTGAACCCCTGTAACAAATTGCAAATGTGAGTTCCACATCCGGTATCTAATACCCATGTGTTAGAGGATATTATGTTTAAATCAATATGGATCACGTATATTGTACCTGAGGTTTGCCCGGCATCCCTCTTTGCTTTCAACTCTTGGAGATGGACAGGATAATTTCTTGCCCATGTCCAATCTCCCCACACTTGAAGCATGGGTCATTAGTAGCAACCTTTTGCTTCTTCTCTTGTGGTTTGGGTGGCACCCTTGCCACCCCTTTCCCCTTTCCCCATACGAGTCCCTTACCCTTGGCAACTTTTGCCTTGGGTGCGGGATGAGGCCTTTTCTTGTTCTCACCTTCATTGATGGTGAGAACGGGTAAAACCCTTTTACCCATGGCCTCCTCATCCGTTTTGAAAGTTGCGTGAAGCTCACCAATGCTTTTGTCCCAAGCATTCATGTTGTAGTTCAACACGAACGTCTCGAACTTCTTGGTAAGCCTATTGAGGATCAAATCCGTGGCCAATTCCTTCGAGACGGGACAATTAAGCCTTTTGAGGCGGTCAATGTGGCTTTTCATATTAGGTACATAAGATGAAACTGATTGGTTGTCGTCCATACGACATCATGGAGTGCTCGAACCGTTTCGAAGCGCTCAACCTCGCTTGCTGTTGGAACGTTTCCTTCAGCTGGGTTATCATGTCATAAGCTCCGTGTCGTTCATACTCCTTTTGGAGATCCGGAGTCATGCTTGCCAGCATGAGGCAAGACACTTGGACGGAGTCCTCAGTGTACTTCAGCCAATCGTTATAGGCCTACTCATCATCCTCAGTTGGTTGATCGGGGATAGGGTCGTCTAAAACATATGATTGTCTCTCTTGCTTGAAAACGATTCTCAAGTTTCGATACCAATCAATGAAATTGTTATGATTTAGACGTTCCTTTTGGATAATCGCTCGTAAAGATTGGGCGGACGTGGATGAGTTATCATGATTATTATTATTGGTGGCCATCTACAAAATTTAACAAAGATCTATTTTATTATTTTCGATATTGCTATTTTTAATAATTAATTAATGCCTTTTAAGGTCATTTTCATATTAAAATCTAGAACCCAACATTACATCTAAATTGTAGTTAGGTAACCTTTTTCCCACGATTTAAATTAATAAGGTGGTCAACGATTGACGGTTGTAACCATTTGCAACTTCTAGAGGTATGGGATCGACTTGAAACATCATATGTAAAGTCGGCATGTTAAACCCATCAACACCATTTGGAAACCACATCGTAGGTGATCCATTTGACATGGTTTACAAATCAAGACACCCTACTTATACACACATGTGAGTTTGCCAGAATAAGCGGTTAGGTGACCTTTATCCCACAAATATGGCATTCTCACCTCAAGTCACAAGTTCCCTCAAAATGGTTAGGTGACATTTATCCCACTAAGAGTTCCCGAGTGACTCAAGTGTTGTGTAAAAGGACGGTGTTGATCTCGTTTTTAAAATATTTAGAGATTTCATAATTCTAGTTTAGAAAACTCTATGTACTTATATTTGCATGCTTTCAAATACAAGATACCCTATGGTTCATCTTTAATAAAACCTCTTTTATTAAAACCATTAATCCTTTTAACAACCTTTTATTAACCACTTAATAATAAAGAACCATCAAATTTTCAGCTTGTTAAGTTGTTTATGAGTTTGTAATGCATATCCAAATATCAACCAAACAATTAAACAACAATCACCCAAACAAGCATAAACATTCAAACATGAGTGCATAACCATAGCCACTAAGTTGACCACACTTGTTTCCCATCACAAGTGTTGTCATAAGGTCTTTCCTAAGGGTTAATAATGACACATCATATGTGTCCATGAACTCCTACTTGAATCCATATCCAAATGCTTCAAGGTCCATGTCTTTCATGTCCATCTTTGGGTCTTCATCTTGTGCATCTTCCTTTTACAAAAAAAATTATATCCTAATACATTTTTCTAATAAAAGAAATGCACCTAATCTATTTATTACATAACCAAATGAATAAATAATTACAACCCAAATAATAAACATAAACATTACAACCCAATTGAATGAATAAAACAACCATTACAATCATCCAAACAACACAAGGCCAAAAGCTAGGTTATGCACCATAATAAATAATGTGTAAGGCCCCGATCCCGGGCACCTCACAGTGGGTCATTCATTGCACATAAATCATATATTTTACAACTATATTAAATAGACATTGCAGTGGAAACATTCAAAAGAGATATCTCATTTCATAATAAAACTTTTACAAGGTACTACATCGTTAATCAATTACAAAATAGTCATAAACAGTGACTGGTGGTGGTGAGAGGATTCCTTGAGTAATCCCGTTTATTCGAATCCTCAACAAACACCACTTTGTTTTCTAAATACATTCAATATTATATATTACAAAAATATTAACAAAGAAATGCCATCCCAAAAGAGCTGAGTAGCCGCCTCGTGCCATCCTCAGCAACACTACCTGCCAACTGGAAACACATAAAAAAAGTCAGCGTTGCTGAGTGAGTTCTAGTTTTATAATAAAACATACTTTTCTTTCATTAAAACTGTTCTTACATACATGCGATCACGCAACATACGTACACGTAGATAGTATTATTATTATCTTCTTCATCATTTCATTAGCTTTCATTCGTGTATCGTTCATCGTTATCATTCACATTTGTTGGACCAAATGAACCAATGAGATAGATCAGAAAAACCTCTAAGTCCCACAATATATCACAACAACTGCTGAAAGCTTCATCAGCTGTTTGACAAAGTCTGAAGACCTCAACAGCTAAAGATCAAAAGTACTGAAGATCAAAAACTGAAGTACAAGTACTGAAGACTCAAGTACTGAAGAGTCAAGTACTGAAGACTCAAGTACTGAAGACACAAGTGCTGAAGACTCAAGTGCTAAAGACTATCAGCTGAAGATCAAAGTGCTGAAGATCAACAGCTGAAGCACAAAGGCTGAAGACAAAGACTGAAGACATCAGCTGATGACAACTACTGAAGTCATCAGCTGATGAAACATCTGAAGTTAAAGTCTGAAGACAAGAGCTGAAGCTTCAGAGTTTGTCACAACAGCTGAAGAAGTATTCTTTAGTTGTTGTGATAGTTTACCTTTCAGTTCTTTCTTTTCAGTAATTGTAATTTTCTATTTCAGTAGTTTGTAAACGATTGAAGAGTATGTTCTTTAGTTGTTGTAGTTTTTAGTAGTTTCTTTTTAGTTGTTGTAATAAGTAACACTTAGAATTTTGTAAGAAGATGTCAGCTGTTTGACATCTTCAGTAGTTTAGTTAGTTTCAGTAGTTTGTTGGAATAACGGTTTGATGTCACTATCAAGTGACATCAGCTGACGTCATTCTTCCTATAAAAGGAAGATGACCTAATTGTAATCCTTGCCGAAGCATGTGATTTAATAGAAAACACCTTTTGTAGAATTTCCCTCTCTCTCTATAACTTACTGTTTCATTGATATATCTCGTGTGTTCTTAGCATAATTGCTTAATTCTTGTGCTAAATCCGATACGAATACAACCTAATTGATCAAACTAGAGGCTGAGATCCTTTCAAATGGTATCAGAGCTGGTTAATCATTGATCGATTTAACAATTGATCATTGAAACTGCTCTTTTGCTATCTACGTTTGATCGAATTAGCAAATTTGCAAGAATCGGTTATAAAGATTGAGTTTTTGCTGCTTTTGGCCATTAAACTTGAGGTTCTCGTGGTTTTGAGCTAGATTTGTTTTGTTTACCTTGAATTGGATTGAATTCTGAGATGGCGACACCAACTAATGATCCTCGTAATACTGGCTCCTCAACAAAGCCTCCGATGCTTGTGAGGAGTGAGTATAACATATGGCAACGTCGTATGCTCCATCACTTGTCTATCAACAGTGCTGGTCGTTGGAAGTCAGTGGTACATGGATCATACAAGCCTATGGTGAGCGTTCCTGAATCAAATTAGAGGGTTCCGAAGAAACCTGATCAATATTCGGACGAAGATCTTAAGATGTTCGAGATTGATGCTAAAGCCCATGGAATTCTGGCCATGGCACTGCCTAATGAAATCTATTCAGGGCTTATGCATCATGAAACTGCTCATGATCTCTGGGTTGCTCTGAAGGAACAATTCGGAGGAACAGATAAGGTCTTTGCAAACACTAGGGAAATCCTTGCCCAACAATATGAGACATTCTCTCATAGGAAGGGTGAGACTCTGACTCAACAGTTTGAGCGATTCTCTTGTTTGATTTCTGAATTGAAAATGGTTAAACAAGAGTATTCAAACAGCCAGATGAACAACCGATTCCTCAGATCACTGCCTAAGAGATGGGACACATACACTATTGTCCTACGTTCTAGTGCAAATCTGAGCACTCTATCTCTCACCCAACTTCATGGGAAACTGCTTACATTTGAAAGAGAGATAGAACAAAAAAGGAAGTTGTCATCATCTGGTAAACTCACTGATGACTTGGTATCAGGCAATACTGCCTTGATAGGTCAGGAATCAGAATATGCTGCATCAGAGAGTGCCTATGATGAGCATATTGATTTCTCTACCAACTCTGAACATGCTTTTGTTGGTGTTGATGGTAGTTCAGGGGGTAGCAGTGATAACCTGTGCTTTCTGATGGAGGATTTGAAGTGCATTCCAGATGATGATCTGGAAGAGATGGATATTTTGAGTCAAATGGCAATGATAAATATCAGATCTCAAAAGTTCTACAAAAGAACTTGCAGGAAATTTCCTGGTCTCTCTAGCAAAACCAAGGTTGGTTTTGACAAGAGCAAGTTGAGGTGTCACAAGTGCCAAAGGCTTGGACACTTTGCTAGAGAGTGTAGATCATCTGGATCTAACTCCTCTGCACCATTTGTGACTTTTCCAAGCAATAGCTCACAACACAAAGGGCAACATACCACCAGTTCTGGTCATCCATCACCAGCTCAGGCATCACCTGCATACTTTGTGCCTCAGGGTCATATGCCATACCCATACCCCTGCTACTACATGCCTCAATCAAGTCCAGTTCAAGCACCTACTGCTCAGCAACCACATGCTCTCCCTGAGCCTCAACCTTCTCCATCTCATCATCAAACCCAACCTCAACAACACAGCTTCTTCACCCCAGGAGTTATTGACTGGAGCAGTTTACCAGATGATCTATCTGGTTATGAACAACTGTTCTCTGGTGCTGGTCAACATGGTGGTGATCATCCTTTTGGGAACCTTGCTCTCATGGCCCTGGAGTCTGATGATGGGTCATCCTCCAATGCTTCATCACAGGTATCTTCTGAGGCCAAAGCCAAGCTATGTTCTGAATCTTGCATAGCTGCATTTGCATCTATTAAAGAAGCAAATGTAGCTTTAATTGATAAAAATCTTGAGCTAGAGCAAACCCTTTCCAAAAGAAAAGTTGGACTTGAGTCTATCCCTAATGATAAAAATGATGAGATTTATAAACTTAAATGCCAAATCAAAGATGATAAGGCTAGGGAAGAGGTACTTCTAGAGAAGTACAAAGACCTCAAGGAAACACTTGCAGCTACCCAGGTAGAGTGTGATCGCTGGGTGCAATCCTGCAAGGGTTTTGAAATGCTTCTAAGTAAGCAATCAGCTTCCAATGTTAAGTTTGGCATTGGTTATAATCACACTGCTCCTCCAACAATTTTACTTCCAGAGCAGAAGTAGAATCTGATGGAGAAAGCAATAACCAATCCTTCTCATAATGTGACCTACTATCTGATATAGCACCATCAGAAGTTGAAGTCAGCATTTATTCCTCATAAAACCAATCAGCTGATGCTACAACAGCTGATGGTCCAAATGCTGACTGTCACATGATCAAAAAGTTGATCAACTCAGGTGTTGTCTCTAATAGTATTGAAAGTATTGGAGAGCAAGTGATAACACCTAAAGTTCAAACCCCAACTACTGCCAGTACTGAAGGGAAGAAAACTGCTAGTAGAAAGGGTTTGAAGACTACTGAAGAAGATATCAGGAAAGCAGGTACTGCAAGGAAGAAAACTGCAAGTACTGATAGCAAATTGCTGAAGAACAAATCTTTAGTAGTTTCATCCTCTTCAGTTGATGATCAACTAAAGATGAAGAAGAAGCCATGTGAAATATGTGGCTTGTTCAATCATCTTACTGATGATTGCTGGTACAAAAAGGGATCCAAACTCAAACAAAAGGAGAAAATTAAAGAGAAATGAATGTAATGAAAACTGAGTTTGAAACCAAGTTTGTACCAGCAACATCAAAACCTGAAACCCTAAGTCCAAGAAGAAATCCAAAAAGAAAGATGGGGGTTTAGGCAACAGCTGAGGTAGCTCAAAAGAAGATGGTGCAACACAGGAATACATCACAAGCAGGCTCCAATGTGTCTGATGAGCTAAAGGCTTTATCACAAAATCAGACATAGCTGGTTATGATGGTTCAACATCTAATGGGAAGAGTCAACCAATTAGATGCTCCTGTGTTGAAATCATAGAAAATGAAATCCAAGCCAAAGGATTCCTCTTCTACACCATCTCTTTCACCTCAGGCTGTCACACATAACAAACCAGTTAGCGTCACATCTGTTGATGAGAACAGACCCAAAACCAAAAAGGTTTAGGTCTCAAAAACTAACTAATTTGTTGTGATGAATGCAGGGTTCTTCAACATGCCAAAGAAGCATCTGGTATGTGGACATTGGAGGATCCATGCATATGACAGGAAGCAGCTCACTTCTTAATGACTACTCTCAAGGAAGGAAGGGGTTTGTTTCCTTTGGCAATGATGCAAAAGGTTACATCATTGGCAAAGGCTTTGTTTCCAATGAGGAAATAAGGTTTGATGATGTTAACCATGTGGAGAATCTCAAGTACAATCTCTTGAGTGTCAGTCAAATATGTGACAAAGGCCATGTTGCCCTTTTCACCAGCCAGAACTGTCAGATTCTGTCATCCAAAGTTCTGAGTTTGATTGACAAGGTGTTGGATGAATATACTGTCCTGAAGGCCAACAGGACAGGAAGAGTATATGCCTTAGATCTTTCAAGAAAATTGATCTAAAAGGCCATCCTTGCCTATTCTCCAAGGCTTCTCCTCAAGAATCTACTCTATGGCATAGAAGGCTGGGTCATGTGAATCTCAAAAAACATGAATCAGCTGATATACCATAGTTTAGTAAGAGGGTTGCCTTTGAAGGAGTTCAAATATGAAGACAACTGCACTGCTTGTTTCAGGGAAAACAACACAAAGTCGCATTTCCTCCTATAGAAGAACCAAAGTCCAATGCCTGCTTGCAACTCTTGCACATGGATCTCTTTGGTCCTGTCAGGGTGATGAGCATGCAAAGAAGAAATACTGTCTGGTAATTGTGGATGATTACTCCAGATTTGTATGGACTTTCTTCTTGCACTCCAAAGATGAAGCTGCAAAAGCTATGAACTTTGTGTTATATGTGGAGAAGCAGTATTCCCTTCAAGTCAAGTGTGTGAGGAGTGACAATGGCACAGAGTTTAGAAATCACACACTAGATGAGTTTTATTTGTCAAAGGGAATCAAAAGGTAGTTTAGCATTCCAAGAACTCCTGAACAAAATGGAGTGGTGGAGAGAAAGAACATGACTCTCATTGAAGCTGCAAGGTCAATGCTGGCTGACTCAGGATTGCCACTGATCTTTTGGGCTGAAGCTATCAACACAGCTTGCTATATGCAGAATAGAGTTTTAGTGAATCAGAGGTTGATGAAGACTCCTTGTGAAGTCCTTCATCATTTGGCTCCTTTGATTTCCTTCTTCAGAGCCTTGGGTGTCCTTGCTTCATTCTCAACACAAGCAATCCACTCCAGAAGTTTGCATCAAAGGTGGATGCAGGGTATTTTGTTGGTTATTCATCAACTTGCAAGGCATACAGAGTTTTCAACTGCAGAACAAAGATGGTTGAAGAGACTTTGCATGTCAAGTTTAATGAATCTCCAAAGGACACGATTCCACAAAACCCTGTGGAGTTATTTGATCTGGACATACTGCAATATGTTCCTTATCAACCTCCAGCTGTTGTTCCTGTCAACAGTTCTCCACCTGGTGGTACTGATGATGATGTAGCCAGTACTCACCTTTTCAGGTTTAGTGACCACCTGCCTGAGTAAATTAAACCTGATGCTCCTGTAGCTTCAGCAGCTCCATCCACAACAAATGCTGATGAGATTTCTGAATCCTCTACTTCATTTGAGTTACCATCTCCTACTTGTTTCAAGAATCTACATCATCATCTGTTGCTGCTGATGGTCCTACAAACACTTGCAATGATCTTATTGTCTATCAAGAGCTGAAGAATCACCCAATGTCTCAAATCATTGGTGATATCAATGCTAGAGTTTCAACCAGGAGTCAATTGTCCAATTCTGCTTCTATGCTCTCTTCATCAGTCAGCAAGAGCCAAAGAACTACCATATTGCACTAAGAGACAATGGATGGGTTGAAGCAATGCAGCTTGAGCTTCTTCAGTTCAAAAAGCAGCAAGTGTGGGAGCTTGTTCCTTTACCCCAAGGTAAGTGTGGCAATAGGCACTAAATGGGTGTTTAGGAATAAATAGATGAAAAGGCCCAAATTGTCAAGAACAAGGCCAGGCTGGTTGTACCAGGGTTTGCGTAGGAGGAAGGCATCGATTATGATGAAACCTTTGCCCCTATAGCCAGACTGGAGGCAATTAGATTGTTCTTAGCTTATGCTACCTTTCACAATCTTAAAGTTTTTCAAATGGATGTCAAAAGTGCCTTTTTATATGGTAAAATAAAAGAAGAAGTTTATGTGTGTCAACCACCAGGCTTTGAGGATAATAAACATCCTGATTGGGTGTATAAGTTTGATAAGGCTCTTTATGGGTTGAAACAAGCTCCTAGAGCCTGGTATGAAACACTATCTAATTTTCTTCTCCAAAATAATTTCACTAGAGGCTCCATTGATAAAACTTTATTCATTAAGAATGTGGGACAGCATAAGCTCCTTGTTCAAATTTATGTTGATGATATAATCTTTGCATCCTCTGATCCACAGTTGTGTGATGAATTCACTAAGCTCATGAAGCAAAAGTTTGAAATGAGTGCTATGGGAGAATTACAGTTCTTTCTAGGGTTGCAAATCAAACAAAGGGCTAATGGAATCTTCATTCATCAGTCCAAATACACAAAAGAGTTGTTAAATAAGTTTGATTTACAAAACTGTAAGCCCTGTTCTACTCCCATGAGCAGCACCACACAACTGGATGTTGATCAAAAAGGTAAAGCGGTTGATGAAACCCTTTACAGATGTATGATTGGGTCCTTGATGTACCTTACAGCTTCTAGACCAGACATTATGTTTGCAACATGTGCCTGTGCTAGATTTCAGGCTGCACCTAAAGAATCCTATTTGATTGCAGTCAAAAGGATATTTAGATATTTGCAAGGTACCCAATCACTAGGTCTTTGGTATTCTACTGGGCATTCTTGCAAATTAGTTGCTTTCTCTGATAGTGACTATGCAGGATGCAAAGTCACCAGAAAATCCACTTTTGGTGGTTGCCAATTCCTGGGCAATTGTTTAGTTTCTTGGCAGAGTAAGAAACAAACATCAATTGCTACATCCACTGCTGAAGCTGAGTACATTGCTGCTGCAAGTTGTACATCCCAGGTACTCTGGCTTCAAAATCAACTCTTGGAATATGGCATTACAGAGACTAAGACTCCATTATTAATGGATAGTGCTTCAGCTCTTTGTATTGTTAAAAATCCAGTCCAGCACTCTAGGACCAAACATATTGAGATCAGACATCATTTTATTAGGGATTGCTATGAAAAAGGTCTGATTGATCCCAAGTTTGTGCCTAGTGCTGATGAGCTTGCAGACATCTTTACCAAGCCTTTAGATAGTGCCACATTTCAAAATCTGGTACTATGGCTTGGTATGCTGCAGCTAGAATAATTTGACTAATACTGATGCTCTCAGCTCACAAGTACTGATGAGCATTAGTATACATAGGTCAAAAATAAGTACTGATGAGTAATTTAGTCTTCAGCATTTTCAAAACTACTGAAGACTAAAATGATTCAAAGTACTGAAGTACATTATTTGTTGCAAACAACTGATGTAGTTACAACTACTGATGTTGTTATAGCCAAGAGGAAAAAGAGATAGAATACCGATGGTCTTGTTATAGCCAAGAGGAAAAAGAGAGACTTGAGGCTATGACAAGATTCATTTCGAAGTATTTAGGGAGATCAGTCCTGGAGATCAGATCATGGCCCAGGGACAGCATCTTGGCAATAGCCACCAAGGTCTGTTCATCTGAGGTATTCACTAAGGGGCTGATCATAGAATCCCTTAGTGAAGCTGGTGCTAGGAACAGGACTGAGTTAGCCAAATAAACCAAATCCTCTCTCACATCCAAATTGCTAGCCCAGCCTACCAAAATTCCCACACCAAAAACCAAATCACCACCCACAAAACCAACTCCTTCACCATCAAAACCCATAGCCGATGATGCACCCTTGAAGAGGAAGAGAAGGGTGCTGAGGCTAGAAGAAGAAGAAGAAGAGGATGATAAGGAACAAGATAGGCTGCCTCTCTCTGCAGTCATATCTTTACCCAAAGCCAAACCTTTAACCATCACTTCTACCTCACAGATGGAAGCTGTGAGGGTCAAGCTTGAAGAAGAACAGCAGCATAGGCTACATGATGATGAGTTATTGAAAAGAGTAGATAAAGCCTATGCTGCTTCCTCATCAATAGTGAATATGAGGAAACAAGCTCTGAGATTATTCACTTTAAGGCATACATTTCAATTTCAAAAGGACAAAGTGAGTATTTGGCCTGATCCTAGGGTGTCTCACAGAATCATGAAGAAAGACATTATAGTGAGATACAATGGCCAAGTTAAAAGGATTGTAGAAGAAGTGATCTCCTTGGCCATTGTAGTATCACCCTGGGAGATCATAGAAGATTTCAAGAGAACCTATCAGGCTAACCTGCCACCACAAAAGATGTTGGAGAATAGGGTGGTCAAAAAGGGGTTAGTCTACAAGAGGTTTGAGAGTCTTAGGAGAGATAATCTCTAGTTGTTCTTAGAGGGTAATCACCCTGATGAGTTTGCCTATAGGGCTATAACAACTGTGGAGCTCAAAAGTGGAAAACATGCCAAATACATCTCAGAGCTCTATGGACCTGAAGGATTCTTTGAGGGTGAGGCAGAAGTTCTAAACATGGAGGAGCAAGTAATGTTTTTAGAGGCCTAAACCAGAGAATCCTACAGGCTTATAGTAGGGATGTAGATCTTATGGATGGGACAATAACTCTGTGTCCAGTTCCCAAAACAGAGTTCCCATCCATACTATGCCAATCAGATCCTTGAAGACTTCTTCCCAGGCCAGTGCTTATATGGGTCAACTTCTGAAGATGATCAAGAAGGAAAAAGACCAATCTTTCTACCACATTAAGTGGGACCAACAGTAAGCTTAGAGGTTTTGGCTGCATTGGTTCAGGGGGAGTTTGTTGGACCAAAAGAACCAATGAGCCAGATCAGAAAAACCTCTAAGTCCCACAAGATATCACAACAACTGTTGAAAGCTTCATCAGCTGTTTGACAAAGTCTGAAGACCTCAACAGCTGAAGATCAAAAGTACTGAAGATCAACAACTGAAGTATAAGTACTAAAGACTCAAGTACTGAAGACTCAAGTACTAAAGACTCAAGTACTGAAGACTCAAGTGCTGAAGACTCAAGTGCTGAAGACTATCAGCTGAAGATCAAAGTGCTGAAGATCAACAGCTGAAGCACAAAGGCTGAAGACAAAGACCGAAGACATCAGCTGATGACAACTACTGAAGTCATCAGCTGATGAAACATCTGAAGTTAAAGTCTGAAGACAAGTGCTGAAGCTTCAGAGTTTGTCACACAGCTGAAGAAGTATTCTTCAGTTGTTGTGATAGTTTATCTTTCAGTTCTTTTTTCAGTAATTGTAATTTTCTATTTCAGTAGTTTGTAAACGACTGAATAGTATTCTTTAGTCGTTGTAGTTTTTTAGTAGTTTCTTTTCAGTTGTTGTAATAAGTAACACTTAGAATTTTGTAAGAAGATGTCAGCTGTTTGACATCTTCAGTAGTTTAGTTAGTTTCAGTAGTTTGTTAGAATAACGGTTTGATGTCACTATCAAGTGACATCAGCTGACATCATTCTTCCTATAAAAGGAAGATGACCTAATTGTAATCCTTGCTGAAGCGTGTGATTTAATAGAAAAAACCTTTTTGCAGAATTTCCCTCTCTCTCTATAACTTACTGTTTCATGGATATATCTCATATGTTCTTAGCATAATTTGCTTAATTCTTATGCTAAATCCGCTGCGAATACAACCTAATTGATCAAACTAGAGGCTGAGATCCTTTCAACATTCATTCATAAACTCTTTCTTTCGTTCATATGTTTCTTACCTTCATTCATACATTCATTACATTCATTCGTATGTTCGATACATTCCTTCATACATTCAATACGTTCATTCGTACGTTCATTACATTCGGTGACATGTACACTACCCCGAACATTGTGCACTACTGCTGGTGCTGGACCTGTGGTAATCAACCATGAACGTTGTGCACTACTGCTGATCTAGTCACCTAGGGTAGGTACATGCACCACTTATCTTTCCTCTTCCATTCTGGATCAATGCCATATGCTATACCCCGAACATTGTGCACTACTGCTGGTGCTGGACCTGTGATGATCAATCATGAACATTGTGCACTACTGCTGATCCAGTCACCTGGGGCAAGCGGCAAGGACCCCATACATATGGTCAATCACAAAGACTGACCCCAATGTGCATCCTTCGGGGTAGCTAACCCGCACACCGTTGAGCTAACACCTGCAATGGGTGTGCACCTCCATACATTTGCTTGCAAGCCTTTCTTATGTTCATTCGTTCATTCATTAATGCATGCATTCATTCATCATGTTCCTCTTTCATTATCTTTCACTTTACGTTTCTTATTACTTTCGTTTCATTCATTAATTAACACGTAAAGTCACGGAAAGATAAACACGTATCGAAAACAAGGAACATCGATATTTACAAATCATCAGTCATTACCATCATATAAGACTACATCATACTTATCATACATACATCATTTATATACATGCAATACTATCTCTCTCCTCGTACACAACAGCCCTATTTGGGCGATTGGACATACTTCAGTCGCATGGCCTCCACGCGACTGGATCATGTGATGGGCAACTATGCGAATGGGCGTACAATCGTGCGAATGGATCTCCTATTGTGCGAATGAACACTATGCGAATGGGCTTCTATGCGACTAACCCTCAGTCGTACGACTGAACAGCTATACGAATGGACCTATGCGACTGGACCCTCAGTCGTATGGCCTGTCGTGCGACTGAATCCCCAGTCGTGCGATTGAGTTTCAGTCGTGCGAGTGATCCTCAGTCGTCCATCAGTCGTGCGACTGGCCCTTCAGTCGTCTAGCCCTAACTGGGCAGCGACTGGAGTTCATCCCGAACTGCAGCCGTGACATACGGCCTTCAAACTCTTCCAAACTCATTTCCAGCCCAAATTACCCCTCCTAAACCTTAGGGAATCATACTAGGACATCATACAAGCACATACAAGTCCAAAATCGCACTCTAAACACATTACATACATTTACACCAAATGGGTCAAACTCATACATTTCAAAAATACGGGTTTATATGTGTTCCAGCCCCAAAATCATTTGAAAACAAGTAAATGAGGGGTCCTAGAACTCACACACTCAAGAAGGAGATGAAGAGCTTCGTTTGGACTAGTCACTCGACAAGTTTCGAGCCCGAATCACCACTTTTCTCTTTTTCTCTTCTTTCTCTCTTCTTTCTCTCTCTGCTCTTCTTTTGACTGAGTTTTGCAAGTGTGGGGAGGGGAGATAGCTGCCCCTCCCTTAAAGCTACAGTTCAGTCGCCCGAGCTCCAGGCGACTGGACCTTCGGTCGCCTGAACACCATGCGATTGGACACTCCAATCATGCAACTATCATGCATATGGAGCTCCAGTCGTGTGAGCTCCATGCGACTGAGCCTCCAGTCGCATGACACTCCAAAAAGTCAAATTTCAAGGTGTTACAAGTCTACCCCCCTTATTTAGGTTTCGTCCCTGAAACCTGTCATTCCTCGAACAAACGTGGGTAATGCTGTCTCATCTCTTCTTCATTTTCCCATGTTGACTCGGATCCCTTCCTGTGTTGCCACTGTACGCGCACAAGCGGAACGACTTTATTTCTCAGCCTCTTCTCCTTTCAATTGATGATCGCCACTGGTTGCTCCACATAATTGAGTCGTTCGTCTACCTCGATATCCTCCAGTGGGACAATCATATCCTCATCCGCCAAACACTTCCTCAGATGAGATACGTGGAAGGTCGGGTGGATTCCACTTAACTCATCTGGTAGTTCCAACCTATAGGCCACCTCTCCTACTTGAGCAATGATTCGGAAAGGGCCTATATACCTCGGGCTCAACTTGCCCCGCTTTCTGAACCGAATGATACCCTTCCAAGGTGAGACCTTCAACATAACCCGATCACCCACCTGGAACTCAATCGGTCTGCGTCGTTTATCAGCATACGACTTCTGTCTGTCTTTGGCTGCCTTCATACAGGCCTTGATCCTTTCGAGCTTTTCAGTCGTAGCCTCGATCACTTTGACGCTCCCCAATTCCTTCTGACCAATATCACCCCAGCAAACGGGTGTCCTGCATCTCCTACCGTATAGCATCTCGTAAGGTGGCATGCCAATGCTGGCATGATAGCTGTTGTTGTATGAGAATTCAGCTAACGGTAAGTGGTCATCCCAACTTCCCCCAAAGTCAATAACACATGCCCGGAGCATGTCCTCTAAGGTCTGAATGGTCCTTTCTGACTGACCATCAGTTTGAGGATGATAGGCCGTGCTAATATGTAACCTCGTCCCCATGGCATCATGGAATTTCTTCCAGAATTTGGATGTAAACTGGGTGTCGCGATCAGACACAATTGAGACCGGTACACCATGGCGAGTCATAATCTCCTTGATGAAAAGAGAGGCCAACCTCTTGGATGAATATGTCTCACGTATCGGTAGCAAGTAAGCACTCTTCGTCAGACGATCAACAATCACCCATATAGCATCAAACCCTTTCGGGGTACGTGGCAGCTTCGTGATGAAATCCATTGTGATGTGCTCCCACTTCCATTCCGGTATATCCAAAGGTTGAATCATTTCATATGGCTTTTGGTGCTCGGCCTTCACTTGCAAACAAGTAAGACATTTACTCACATACTCCACCACATCACGCTTCATACCTGGCCACCAATAGTCTTTCTTCATGTCTTGATACATCTTTGTAGCACCAGGATGAATGGAGTATCGAGTCTTGTGGGCTTCATCCATGATCATTACCCGTAGATCCCCAAAATGAGGAATCCACATCCGCCCGAATCGGGTTTTAACACCAAATGTGTTTTCACCCAACTCCACGACCAGGCCTCTTATTATTTCAGAGTTAAGATGATCGTCTTTTGAAGCCTCATCTTGAAACTCCTTGACCTGCTTCATCACGTCGGAGGTCATGATCAGCTGGTACGCTTTCACCCGAATCGGCTTGGGCCTCTCCTTTCGGCTAAGGGCATCCGCCACCATATTGGCTTTGCCCGGATGGTAATGGATCTCACAATCATAATCCTTTATAAGCTCCAACCATCACCTTTGCCTCATATTCAAATCCTTCTGCTTTAAAAAGTACTTCAAGCTCTTGTGGTCGGTGAAGATGGTGCACTTTGTCCCGTAGAGATAGTGCCTCCAAATCTTTAATGCAAAGACCACAGCTGCTAGCTCCAAGTCATGAGTAGGATAGTTAACCTCATGAACTTTCAACTGCCGGGATGCATAAGCTATAACTTTTCCCCTCTGCATTAACACGCACCCCAATCCCGAGTAGGAAGCATCAGAATAAACCACCAGATCTTCACTTCCATCGGCTAATGACAGAACAGGAGCTTGGGTCAATCTCGCCTTCAATTCTTCAAACGCCTTCTCTTGAGCTTGACCCCATACAAACTTTACATCTTTCTGGGTCAACTTGGTTAGCGGAGAAGCGATTTTGGAGAAGTCTTGAATGAATCTTCTGTAATAGCCCGCCAAACCCAAGAAACTACGGATCTCGGATGGCGTCTTGGGAGACTTCCATTGCATCACCGCTTCCACCTTTGCCAGATCCACCATAATTCCCTCCGGATTCACCACGTGACCCAAGAACTGAACTTCGCGCAACCAGAACGCGCACTTGGACAATTTGGCGTACAGTTTCTCCCTTCTCAACGTCTCTAACACCTCCTGAATATGACCGGCATGCTCTATCTCGCTCCTCGAATAAATCAGGATATCGTCGATGAACACAATCACTGATTTATCCAACATCGGCCGACACACCCGATTCATCAGGTCCATAAAAGCAGCCGGTGCATTGGTCAAACCAAAAGACATGACAAGAAACTCGTAGTGACCGTAGCGCATGCGAAAAGCTGTTTTAGGGATATCCTGCTCTTTCACCTTCAGTTGATGGTAGCCCGATCGAAGATTTACCCTTGAAAACCAACTGGCACCCTGAAGTTGATCAAACAAATCATCGATTCTCGGCAAGGGGTATCGGTTCTTTACCGTCAACTTGTTCAGTTCACGGTAGTCGATGCACATCCTCATACTGCCGTCTTTCTTCTTTACAAACAGGACCGGAGCACCCCAAGGTGAGATACTCGGTCTAATGAACCCCTTATCCACCAGCTCTTGTAACTGCTCCATCAACTCCTTCATTTCCGTCGGAGCCAATTGATACGGTGCTTTGGCAACAGGTTGGGCGCCCGGTATCAGATCAATCTGGAACTCAATCTCTCGGTCAGGGGGCACTCCCGATAAGTCTTCAGGAAACACGTCTGGAAAGTCACACACAACAGGGACATCGGATAGTTGTGGTGTTGGCGTTTCCACATCCTTTACATAACATAAGTAGGTGCTACATCCAGGCCTCATACATTTTCCCTCCACCACCATATAGATCACCTTCGGAATCGTCGTGACCGATCCCCATAAACAGTTACCGAACTCCCGTCAGGCGCTATCAAACGAATCATCTTCTTTCGACACACTATATTCGCCTCGAAGTCCACCAACCAATCCATCCCAAGCACCAAATCAAAACCACCTAAAGGAATCGCAAATGGTTTAACCGGAAATTTGTGGCCCTCTAATTCCATATTATAACCCTCTATCACCTTGGAAATCCTGATAGACTTACCTATCGCAGTTTCTACATCAATCGGTACGTCAACGCGCCTACTACTAACAGGCAGCTTGGCACAGAAAGCCGTAGAAATAAAACTCCTACTGGCACCCAAATCAAATAATACATAGGCTAATGTTTGGTTCACCAGAAACGTACCGGACACAACATCAGGGTCCGTCCTAGCCTCCTCCTGCGTCATCGTGAATGCCCTGGTGTTTGCCCTCGGTCCTTCATTCCCTGTCCTCTTCACGCCAGAACTCTCAGCCCTCGACTTCTTGCAGTCTTTATTCATATGACCACTTTCCCCACAGTTGAAGCACCTCATGTCCTTACACTCCCTAGCCATATGACCAGGCTTCCCACATTTAAAGCAGACATTTAACCCCAGTCTGCACTCCCCACTATGCTCCTTTCCACATTTACCACACCTTTTCAGTCCCGTACCCAGTGTGGCTACACGGCGGTCATCCACCCGTGCCTTTTTGTTACTCGTCGAGGCATCACCCCGGCTAAACCTCTTCCCGTTCCAATTCCTGTCACCACCCTTCCTATTACCATCAGCCATCACCACCACTGCCCTTTCATCATACAGTCTCCCCGCCAAGTCCACCGCCGACCTAAAGGTGATCGGTCGGGCGGCGATCATATGCCTGCAAATATCCACCATCAAACCCTGAATATACCTATTGATCTTTCGCGACAGAGGTGTCACCTGATCCAGTAACAGACGTTCCATTTCGTTGAACTTCGTGGTGTACTGTTGGTGGGTCATCGTCCCCGCCTCCAGCTGCAGGAACTCTCTCTCAACTTTATCCATCTCCCGATGAGGACAGAACTCCTCGATCACCAACCTTTTCATCTCGGACCACTACATTTTTCCAATGGCCCTGCTACCCTCGGCTTGGACTATGTTGTCCCGCCAGCATAGAGCCGAATTCGTGAAAGAGTGGGTAGCGAACTTCACTTTTTGGTCCTCCCGGAACTCGCTGATATCGAGGACACCCTCCATTTCTCTCACCCATCGATAAGCAGTAGCAGCGGTACCATTCCATCAAAAGTAGGGGCTTGCACCTCATAAACTCCCCATAATTATAGCCTCGTGCTGACTCATGCACAGGATACTCCTCCTCTTCCTCTTCTTCATCAGAAAGAACCGTTTCCGGCTCCTGTTGCTCCTGTCTCCCTGAGGACCTATTCCTCTCTCTTCTTTCCCCTTCCTGGACAGCCTTTATCACTTCGGTCACCACAGATGGTGAGATCGTCTACATGACCTGATGTACCTCTTCAACCACTGCCTCCTTTACCGAGGCTCTCAAATTTGCGCTCTCGTCTACACCCTCCTGATAAGGGGTCTCGGTTTCTTCATGAACCACTTTCTCCACCCTAGGTCTTCCTCTTGTGGCCCGTGGTTCAGCACCACGTCCGCCACCACCTCCACCCCATGAAGCCTTAGAAGATCTACCACCAGCCATTCTCTATCACACACTGAAATATTCAAACACTAACACGGTCATTCAAGGGAATAGCTTAGTTTATGTCAAGTATAGTAAGTCCCTAATTACAATGGCCAGTTGTGATTAGCCACTCACTTTACTCTTCGTACCCCGAGCATTACCTGTTCTGACTACATTAGTATCTAATTCTAGCAGTACACATAAACACATAACATGCGCACATACTACCAGTTAACATTAAGAAAATACCTGATGGCACGCAGCTACTCAGATTGGCATTTCTTCCTGTTCCGTCCCATTCTCAGCTTAAGTTAAGGTTTATTTTGAAATTTACCCGTTTCACTTAAACTTTGGCTCTGATACCAACTTGTAAGGCCCCGATTCCGGGCACCTCACAGTAGGTCATTCATTGCACATAAATCATATATTTTACAACTATTTTAAATAGACATTGCAGTGGAAACATTCAAAAGAGATATCTCATTTCATATAAAAGCTTTTACAAGGTACTACATCGTTAATCAATTACAAAATAGTCATAAACAGTGACTGGTGGTGGTGAGAGGATTCCTTAAGTAATCCCGTTTATTCGAATCCTCAACAAACACCACTTTGTTTTCTAAATACATTCAATATTATATATTACAAAAATATTAACAAAGAAATGTCATCCCAAAAGAGCTGAGTAGCCGCCTCGTGCCATCCTCAGCAACACTACCTGCCAACTGGAAACACATAAAAAAAGTCAGCGTTAATGAGTGAGTTCTAGTTTTATAATAAAACATACTTTTCTTTCATTAAAACCGTTCTTACATACATGCGATCACGCAACATACGTACACGTAGATAGTATTATTATTATCTTCATCATTCATTCATTAGCTTTCATTCGTGTACCGTTCATCGTTATCATTCACGTTCATTCATAAACTCTTTCTTTCGTTCATACGTTTCTTACCTTCATTCATACATTCATTACATTCATTCGTACATTTGTTACATTCCTTCATACATTCAATATGTTCATTCGTACGTTCATTACATTCGGTGACATGTACACTACCCCGAACATTGTGCACTACTGTTGGTGCTGGACCTGTGGTAATCAACCACGAACGTTGTGCACTACTGCTGATTCAGTCACCTAGGGTAGGTACATGCACCACTTATCTTTCCTCTTCCATTCTAGATCAATGCCATATGCTATACCCCGAACATTGTGCACTACTGCTGGTGCTGGACCTGTGATGATCAATCATGAACATTGTGCACTACTGCTGATCTAGTCACCTGGGGCAAGCGGCAAGGACCCCATACATATGGTCAATCACAAAGACTGACCCCAATGTGCATCCTTCGGGGTAGCTAACCCGCACACTATTAAGCTAACACCTGCAATGGGTGTGCACCTCCATACATTTGCTTGCAAGCCTTTCTTACGTTCATTTGTTCATTCATTAATGCATGCATTCATTCATCATGTTCCTCTTTCATTATCTTTCACTTTACGTTTCTTATTACTTTCTTTTCATTCATTAATTAACACGTAAAGTCACGGAAAGATAAACATGTATCGAAAACAAGGAACATCGATATTTACAAATCATCAGTCATTACCATCATATAAGACTACATCATACTTATCATACATACATCATTCATATACATGCAATACTATCTCTCTCCTCGTACACAACAGCCCTATTTGGGTGATTGGACATACTTCAGTCGCAGGATGTGAATGGGTGTACAACGTGTGAATGGACCTCCTATCGTGCGAATGAACACTATGCGAATGGGCTTCCATGCGACTAACCCTCAGTCGTGCAACTGAACAGCTATACGAATGGACCTATGCGACTGGACCCTCAGTCGTATGGCCTGTCATGCGACTGAATCCCCAGTCGTGCGATTGAGTTTCAGTCGTGCGAGTGATCCTTAGTCGCCCCTCAGTCGTGCGACTGGTCCTTCAGTCGTCTAGCCCTAACTGGGCAGCGACTGGAGTTCATCCCGAACTGCAGCCGCGACATACGGCCTTCAAACTCTTCCAAACTCATTTCCAGCCCAAATTACCCCTCCTAAACCTTATGGAATCATAGTAGGACATCATACAAGCACATACAAGTCCAAAATCGCACTCTAAACACATTACATACATTTACACCCAAATGGGTCAAACTCATACATTTCAAAAATACGGGTTTATATGTGTTCCAGCCCTAAAATCGTTTGAAAACAAGTAAATGAGGGGTCCTAGAACTCACACAATCAAGAAGGAGATGAAGAGCTTCATTTGGACTAGTCACTCGACAAGTTTCGAGCCCAAATTACCACATTCTCTCTTTTTCTCTTCTTTCTCTCTTCTTTCTCTCTCTATTCTTCTTTTGACTGAGTTTTGCAAGTGTGGGGAGGGGAGATGGCTGCCCCTCCCTTAAAGCTATAGTTCAGTCGCCCGAGCTCCAGGCGACTGGACCTTCAGTCGCCTGAACACCATGTGATTGGACACTCCAATCGTGCGACAATCATGCGTATGGAGCTCCAGTCGTGTGAGCTCCATGCGACTGAGCCTCCAGTCACATGACACTCCAAAAAGTCAAATTTCCGGGTGTTACATAATGATCATATCATCCAAAACAATAATGAAACCCCACTAAAAACCACTAAATTTCAGCCAACATAAACTGAAATTTCGGGTTTTGTTTTGTCCAAACAATCAAGCAATACAACATACATGTCTTTCAAAGTTTAATCACAAGCATGTGTGATATAACTTTGAAAGTTTGGGGATTCATAATACATGAACATAGCAGCCCCTAAAAGGGTTTTAAAGTCCATAAAACGAATTATTAAAAGACAAATCAAGCTAGCTATCCACATAACCGGCTCTAGATGCCAATGTTGGGTTTGATAGAACATGAAACATAGTTTAACCATTTTAAACTTTGTAAAAACGCAGCGGAAATGAACTTTATAATATGGTTTATAAAGCTGAAAATCAAGTTCTATTTTGATATTGTAAAGTCACAAACAAACCCAAGAACAATGGACCTTTTATATGTGAATAATGCTAGCTATGTGAACACAAACTACATTATGGATAGCCATAAACAAGCTGCCATAAACTACCTTTCAGCAGCAAAAACAAGGTCAAAAATGGATGAAGATGATGATGTTTTGAGTGGCTAGCCTTCAAAGGAGAAGACCTCAAAACCGTGATACCCACAAGCTCTTCAAACACCTTGCTTGTTAGGATGCAACACCAACTTCCTTCTTCTCTTGAAGATCCGTATGTTGCTGAACCTAGGCTGAATTTTCAGCTTCAAAAACCCAGTTTTCAGCCAAGGAAGAAGAGAGAAAAGGAGTTTTTTGTGTGTGTGAGAGAGAGTGTTAGAGAGTCTAATGATGGAAGAGTGTTAGCATTATTAAGTTTTGCAAGAAACAAGACATAAAATGGATGTTCCCAAGGCCTTGGGTGGCCGAAGTTTATGTGTTCAAATGGGTTTCCCACCCATTTGATATTTTATAAAATCACACTCTTCAAATCATTAAAATTATAAAATTTAAGCCTAGTTTAATTTTATAACATAACACATTTTATATGTCATTATTTAACCAACTTAAATAATGAAACAAATAAAATATCTCATGAACAAATTATCCATATAATTTTGTTCTATCACACAAGTAATATTTAGAAAAACAATTTTCTAAATAGGTGTCAATATTTATTGTATGATCTTATCAACAAATAAATGTTTATGTGGTGTTTGTTTGGCTTGTTATTGGGTATGACCTGACTTGGATCATAACGTACTAACCATATCAATCTTGTATGTGTCTTGGGCATATAAGATCCAACAATTTTTAACAATAACCAAAGATATAGTAGATATCGCAAGTTTTGTAAAGACGCAAATTTCAAATGTTTAGGTCCAAATTAGGGCGTACCAACATGATGGAATTCCACTTTTTGTTGGATTCTTTATGCCCAAAACATAGAATATTGATGTGGTTAGTACGTCATGATCCAAGTCGGGTCATACCCAATAACAAGTTTAGCAAACACCAAATAATATTTAATTGATGATATGATCATGCAATTAAATATCTACACCAATTTAGAAAATGGGTTTTCTAAATAAATTGCATATGAGATAGAACAACTTATGATGATATTTTGTTCAAGAATATTATTTGTAATGTTATTTAAATTAGTTCAATAATATCAAATAATATAAGTATGTGTGTATAAGTTATAAAATTAAAAGGATTAATACAATAGCTTAATTAATAACTAGTTAAATGGAATGACAATAAAAATTTTGGGGGGAACCCCTTTTTGAAAGGGGTATTCGCCCCCCCCCCCCCCTTAATGGGGTTGGTTCATTTTTGTCATTCTTCAAGACACTCTTGGAAAAAACACACACACTTCATCTCTTCTCTCTCATACATGCAAAAGGCCATCAAGAACAAGAACATTTTCTCTCATCTTCAAGAAGAAAACAAGCTGAAAATTCGGAATTTTCAGTATTCTTGATTCAGTTTTGGTGTCAAAATCCTAACAAGAAAGGTGTTTGCATCATGCTTGTGGGTATGGAAGCTTGAGGACACCTACCTTTGGTGTTTTGGCCATTCAAAAACATCTCCTTCTTCATCATAACCATGATTTTCAGCAGCTCTATCTTATGTTTTTTCAGCAGCCTACAAAGGTAGTTTGTTGATGTTGTTTTGGTTGTTTCCTCCTCTTGATAGCTAGTTCAAACACATATGAATGATCCTTATGTCTTGGGTTTGTTATTGTTATGAAATGAACCTTTTTTTTCAGATTACAAATGAACATATTAAGGTATTTATCCGCTGCAGTTTCTTAGTTTAAATGGTTAAACTAGTTTGATAAAGGTCCAACAAACCCAACATTGGCATCTAGAGCCGGATATGTGAATGACTAGCTTCATTTGTCCTTGTAAAATTGGTTTTATAGGACTTAAACAACCTAATAGGGGCTGTTTTGTGATGTTTTGATGAATCCCCAACCTTTCAAGGTTATATCTTACATGCTTATGATTAAACCTTGAAAGAAAGATATCAAGTGGTTGATTATGGTTTTTGTTTGGACAAAAGACCCTAAATTCTTGGTTTATGTTGGCTGAAAATTTAGGGTCAAATGGGGTTCATTTTGGTTCTTGAAATGATGTATATGGATAGATATATTAGTGCATAACATAGCCTTGACCATATGTGTTTTGGATTTGGTTGATTGTAATCTTGTCATGTTGGTTGTATTCATTCTTTATGGGTTGTAATAATTTCTTTTGTGTTTCTATTTGGGTTGTAATTTGTTTATTCATTTGGTTATGTAATAAATAGAATAGGTGCATTTCTTTTATTAGAAAATTGTATTAGGATATAATTTTGTAAAAGAAGATGCACAAGAGGAAGACCCAAAAGCAAGGACACAAAAGACATGGACACTTGAAGCATACGGATGCGGGTTCAAGTGGGAGTTCATGGACACTTTGATGTGTCAATTTTAAACCCTTAGGAATGAACTTATGACAACACTTGTGATGGCAAACAAGTGTGGTCAACTTAGTGGCTATGGTTATGCACTTGTGATTGTTTGGTTGTGCTTGTTTGATTTGTTTAATTTTGGATGATTGTTGGATATTTGGATATGTATAACAAACTAATTAAAAAACAAAACAAGCTAAAAATTTATGGTTCCAAATCATTAAGTGATTAATAAATTGTTATTAAAAGGATTAATTATTTTAATAAAAGAGGTTTTATTAAAAGAGAACCATAGGGTATCATGTATTTGAAAGCATACGAATACAAGGTACATAGAGTTTTCATAACTAGAATTAATGGAAACTTAAATCCCTTTGGAAACAAGTTTAACACCATCCTTTTACACGACACTCGGATCACTTGAGAACTATTTGTGGGATAAAGGTCACCTAACCACTTTTAGGGAACTTGTGTTTTAAGGTGGGCTTAACGTATTTGTGGGATAAAGGTCACCTAACCACTTGTATGTTTAAACTCACACGTGTGTGTAAGTAGGACGACTTGAATTGGAAACCATGTGCATAGGGTCACCGAAGCATGGCGTACAATGGTGTTGATGGGATTAAACATGCCAACCAAACATAAGATGTTTAACCGATCCCATAAAGGCTAGAAGTTGCAAAAGGTTGCAATTGTCAAATGTTGACTACCTTGTAAATTTAAATAATGAGATAAAGGTCACCTAACCATTATTTGAATGTAACTTTGGATTCTAGATTTTAATTATTAATTGTCTATGAGACATAAAGGGTGTTAATAATTAAAATGAAATTTTTCAGAAATACTAATAAGAACTTTGTAAATTTTGTAGAATGGCCGCAAACAATAATGCTACCACCCCGACCGTCCATACCCTATCACTGAGAACTATTTTAAAGAGCCTATGTCCTTGACGATCCTATTCCTGACCAACCCGACCCCGAGGATGTTGAGGCCTATAACGATTGGCTTCAGTATACTAAGGATTCCATGTGGGTATCCTGCCTTATGTTAGGAACCATGATTCCTAAACTCCAAAAGGACTTGGAGCATCATGGGGCATATGACATGATTACCCAAATTGAAGAAATGTTCCTTCAACAACCTAGGGTAGAGCACTTCGAAAGGGTTCGAGCGCTTCATGCGTGTCACATGGAAGAAACCCAATCGGTGTCATCATATGTACTTAAGATGAAAAGCCACATTGATCACCTCGAAAGGCTTAACTGTCCTGTCTCAAAGGAGTTGGCTACGGATTTAATCCTTAATGACCTAACTAAAAGTTTGAGACTTTCATAATGAATTCCAATATGAACGGATGGACAAGGGCATTGGTGAGCGTCACGCAACGCTCAAAAGCTGAGGCGGGGATGGGTAGGAAGGTTCTACCTGTTCTCTAGATCAATAAGGGAGGCAATGGAAAGGCCATTCCCGATCCCAAAGAAAATGTTGCCAAAGGAGAGGGGCACATCAAAGACAAGGGGAAAGGGAAGGTTAAAGAGGAACCCCTAAAACCTAAGCTTATGAAGCCTAAGGTAACGGAAAACGATCCATACTTTGAGTGTGGTGAGATAGGATATTGGAAAGAGAATTGTCCAACCTATCTCAAAGAGTTGAGAAACAAGAGGGATGCTGGGCAGACCTCAGGTACAACTTTCATGATCCATATTGACTTAAATGTTATTTCGTCAAACACACGGGTATTGGATACTGGGTGTGGAACTCACATTTGCAATCTGTTGCAAGGGTTCAAAAGAAATAAGCACTTTAAGAAAGGAGACTATGTTTTGAAACTTTCAAATGGTTTGGAAGTTGTTTTTCAAAACATTTTGTATGCTCCTAGTTTGACTAGGAACATAATTTCAGATTCCTTTTTAAATCAATATGGTTATGATTTAAAGTTTGTAAACGATGGTATTTATGTTTATATGGATGATGTATATTATTTCAAGGCTATGCCTTTTAATGGTATTTATGAATTGGTTCATGATGATTCATCCTATAATAACACATTATACCAATAATACACCTAGAAACTTAAAATGGGTTTAAGTGATTCTTATCTTTGGCATTGTCATCTTGGTTACATAAACAAGAATCGGATTCAAACACTTCAAAAGAATGGTCTTTTGAAAACAAATGAATTTTATTCATTTGATAAGTGTGAATCTTGTTTACAAGGTAAGATGACCAATTCGCCCTTTAGTGGTACTAACGAGAGGAAAAAGACTTATTAGGAATCATACATTCGGATGCATGTAGTCCTTTTAAGACAATGATAAGGAATGGTGAAAGATACTTCATTACCTTTACCGACGATTACAGTCGCTATGATTATGTGTACTTGATGACACATAAAAATGAAGCTTTTGAAATGTTCAAAATCTTCAAGAATGAAGTAGAAAATCAACTCAATAGAACTATCAAAGTTCTCCGTTGAGATAGAGGAGGTGAATACCTAAGTGAGGCTTTTCAGGATCATCCAAGAGTTTGTGGGATTGTCTCAAAACTTACTCATTTCGGAACACCACAACATAATGGTGTGTCTGAAAGGAGAAACCAAACCCTATTGGATATGGTTCGATCTATGATGGCTGTAAGCTCACTACCTCTATCATTTTGGGGTTTCGCACTACTCTCCACGGCTCGTATTTTGAATAATGGCCCCAACCAAGAATGTGGATTCGACGCCTTTTGAAATATGGCATGGAAGAGTTCCATCACTGTCATATTTAAAGGTATCGGGCTGTAAAGCTTATGTTAAGCTAAACACCCAAAACAAATTGGAAATTCGATCCACTAAGTGTATATTTGTTGGATATCTCAAAGACTGTATAGGATACTACTTCTTTGATCCAACAGAGCAAAAGGTATTTATTGCTTGAAGGGCAGAGTTCTTGGAAGCCAAGTTCCTCATGGATGGAATGACGCATAGAACAATGGAATTTGATGAGGATCAAGATCCACAAGCCGATACATGTTTGGTTGACACTAGCAATCAACAGGAGGTTGTTGATAATGATCAAGAGGTTGATCAATACATACAAAATGTTCACAGATCTGGTAGAGTTAGCATTCCACCTGAAAGATATGGATTTTTCATGGATGGATGTTACATGGTTGACTCCGATGAGCCAACTACATACCATGTCCAATTCGGATTGTGACAAATGGCTGGAGGCCATGAACGTAGAGATGCAATCCATGTATGACAACCAAGTTTGGGAATTGGTTGACCCTCCACTTAACTCCAAACCGGTTGGATGCAAGTGGGTTTTTCAAGAAGAAAAACAGATATGCATGGAATCTTGGATACTTACAAGGCAAGACTTGTAGCAAAAGGTTTCACTCAAACTCAAGGGGTTGATTATGATGAAACCTCCTCACCTGAGGCAATGCTAAAGTCTATTAGGGATTGTTTGCCATTGCTGCTCATTATGATCATGAGATTTGACAAATGGACGTCAAAACCGCTTTTCTTAATGTACATCTCGAAGAGAATGTCCATATGGTTCAGCTTGAAGGTTTTATCGATCCAAAACATCCTAATAAAGTATGCAAGATAAAGAGATCAATCTATGGATTGAAACAAGCATCGAGAAGTTGGGATCAATGTTTTGATGAAGAGATCAAGAAATTTGGTTTCATCAAGAATGCTGACGAGGCTTGTGTGTATAAAAAGGCTAGTGGGAGTGAGTACCATGAGTCTCCCTACTACACCACTCCTCAAAGGGAGATGAGTGCTCCTGAGTCGCCTAGGTCTAGCCCACATCAATCACCTATCACTGAGGTGGATGCTTCTGAACCTGCTCAGGATATCCATATGGAAGAGGCTCTCACTTTAGTAAGTGATTACATCATTCAGACCTCAACCATGGCAACTTAGCCTATTGAAACTTCAACTGAAGCTGTCACTGAGCAGAGGAAATCCAGCAGCCACGAACACCATGCTGGTGATGAGGAAGAGGACCTTGGTCCAATTCTCTCATCCCCCAATGATTCTTCTGATGAAGATGAGGGGAATCTGAGACTAAAGGTGCAAAAACTGTCAAAAACATGCACCTATCTAGTCTCCAAGGTTAGTCATCTTGAATCTCAAGTGACTACCTTGTAACACAGGGTCAATGATCAGCAACTTGAGATATCTCATCTCAAGGAAAAACTAGCTGGGAGACCCTTAAGAGGAGCTCAACCAGGAACACAAGAACTTGTGGATGTAATTGACCTAACTCCTAGCTCACCTATGCAAGAGGGTGATGCTACCAAAAAGGGGGAGGAAGTCACTACAATCACAGAACCTGGGAGTTCCTCAGGGAGTATGGACACTAAGGACTCACCATCCTCATTTGTAGTTATGCATACTCAGCAACTTTCTCAAGCTCATATTGATATGGACAGTATAGACTCAGTCATTAGGAGTCTATTTGAGAAAGACATTCCAAGAGCTATATCATCCCCACCAACTCTAAGTCACATTTTTTGGTGGAGGTATGATACTAATAGAAGAACTCTTATTCTTCAAAGAGTTCAAGAAAGGAACACTGCAGAGTTTAGCCTTAAAGGAAGACTAAGGCAATCAGGCAATACCATCGGTCAACTGGATGTTGAGGCAGACCCTGAGATTAGCTTCAAAGGGAAAACCTTGACTGAAGGCCCAGTGGTAGAACCTGAGAGACCTGTCTCACCACAAACTGCTGTAGAGGTTCAAACCCTTAATGAAACACCTGCTGGTGAAGGTGCATCTCAACCTCTCTCTAGCCAGAGCTTGGAAGCTACACCAAGCAATGAAGGCCAAAGCTCTCTCCACCCTGAGTCACAAAGGTCTGTGAGTGACAAAGGGAAAAGAAAATTAACTTCTGAGGAGATTGACGAGGAGGAGAGAGAGAGAGGAAAAGGAAGCTAAGGGGAGAAAGTTCCTCTGCTGGGTCTGCAAGGCTCATGGAAAGTGCTATCAGGGCTGCCCCCAGACCAAATACTCAGGATGATGAGTTAAGGGCAGCCAGGATAAACTACTTGCAGACTAGGAACTATGATATTGATAATATCATTTCTCTCCCCTTAGATGAGTTGAATAAACTGGCTGACATAGAACTATCAAAAGAGAGAAAGGAAGAAAAGGATGCAGAGCTTCTTCTCTTACCCTTTGACTACATTGAGTTTGAGTACCTCAAACAACTTGAACTTGATGTAGCCAAAGAAAGAAAGATCACCAAAAGGAAGTTAAGGGAAGAAGCTGTAAAATCAAGAGCCATCATCCATAAAAACTTGAAAAAGTCTGCTGATAGGCAGAAGATGATGAGCTTCTTGAAGCTGTATGGATTCTCCGGAAGGAGACTTGGTCCCATGTCTCTATCCACCATGGCTAAGCACATCAGGGTAATCAAGCAGAAGATCCAAAGAGGTGAACTTGTTGACTTACACTCCCCACCAAGTCAGGTCCTTCAGGAAGTGGAGATTAAGGTTGAAACACCTAAGACAACACAACCTGAACCTCCTGCTGAACCTCAGCAAGCTTCCACTTCTGATCCACAGCAGGGATCTGTCCCCTCTCAATCTGAACCTATGAGAGAGGAAGACCCAACTGAGAAAGACGAAGGAGATCAATTAGGTGCTGCAGGCCAGTCTTCTCAGTTAAAAAGTTCAAAGAGGAGGAAAAGGATGGTTTCCAAACCAAAGTCAAAGAAAAAGAAGAAGGAAACATCCACCTCCAAACCTCAGTATGAGTCAGAACATCCTGAGGATGTGCAACAAGAGGATGCTCCACCAACTCTAATTCAAGCAGCTCCTCTGGCATCAGGAATACCCATCTTAACTTGGACATACACCACAAATCCAGAAAGATGGCATGTCATAAGAGATCAAAGTGTTGAACATGTCTACACATGGCAGGATATGTTCAATCTACCTCTGCATGATCTCTTTGACATGAGAAGATACTATGAGAGTCTGAGTGATCCTGATCATCTCATGAAGAAAGGGATGGTCATCATCATAATGAGGACTGTCAACATTTGAAGTCTTCAAGTGTTTGGTAGCATCAGCCTAGGGGAGTTTGTAAGGTTATTAGTAAGGCTGATGCAACCCAAACACCCAAAGTCTTTCCTGCATGCATGCACAAGTGTACCGAAGTGGAATGCTTCGGAAGTTTCACACTTTCTTAGAAATTATTCTAAGTGTGAAAATCTTCCGAAGCCAAGACCAATATCTTCCGAAGCCAAAAGATGAAGTCTTCCGAAGCTTCAAGGACAAAGTCTTCCGAAGCCAACCCTTGAAGACAGATTTCTTCCGAAAACTTTTATATTACATGCTTTATCTGATGTACTTTTTACCTAAAACTGAACCACTTTCCACTGCCACTCTGATAAGTCACCAACCTTTCATGAGTAAGTAAAAAGGTCCATGCTTTTGGTAAACTGTACATTCAGGTCTTGAGTCTGTAACTTTCCACTTTATGAACTTTATCCTTTTTGTAATATATTAGGATGTGAGCTTTGGCATGTCATAGTCACTAGTCAAAAGGCAAACTACCTTTTGACTCCACATGGATTTCGTTGTCTAAATCATCTATCCAGCTGGCCTTCAAAGTATGGCCGGCTTAGGTTGTAGTATAAGTATTTTCTGGTCCTTGTAACTTATAAGTTAAGAAGAACTTCGTCAACCATTTGTAAGGAACTAAAGATCAATATACATCTGTTAGGTCTAGATTGTATAGAACTAGATCAATTTTGTATAGGCTTAGTACTTGAAAATCAAGTCTTGTAATTAACATTTGTAACAGTCAAATATATATATATGTGATTTGAATCTATAGGTTAACCCCATATATGTATGTGTGTTGATTTGTGCTTTGACAGGAGAAACAATATTCTTGGGATGGATTTTATAAAATTGACTAAGTGTAGGAAACATCTACGGATGAACAATTTTGTTAATCCGTAGATATGTTTCATACAAGACCAAATGACCAAGTGTAAGTTCCTGCGGATGATCAAGTTCCATGAAGTGAAGACTCCTACGGAAGAAGAATCTCCTACGGAAGAACAACTTTGCTACGGAAGAGCAACTCATCTACGGAAGAACAAAAGATCTGCGGACGAGAAGATTGCTGCGGAAGAACATCATACTTGTGCGATTACAAATTCCAAGAAGTCAAACAAGTCAACACGATCAACAACAAATCCCGAGAGATCCGGTGTTTCCTTAGCCGACTCAAACATCTATAAATATGAGTCCTAGGTTTCACATCTGGGCGAACACAATCAATCATTATTACGGCTGTCAAGTTACACCATTGTGCAACCCTAATCGCCGTCCCATCAACATCAACATTATTTGATACACTGTATTCGATTGTTTATAGTATTCATTATTATTCTTTTGTAATCGTTACCTTATAGTTAATGACAAACGTTTGAATAATTATTGATCTTGCATTCATTGTGTTTCTGTGGTTGTGTTCATAATTAATCATCCAAACAATTAAACGTCAATTAATGATAATTCCGCGATCATTAAATTGATTTATTTTAATACTGATAATTCCTGAATTGCGATCCTTGGATTCACAGGTGTTATCAGAGCATTGGTGCTCATTGATCTAGATCAATTGATCTATCAGTATTAAAATTGTTTAATTGATTTTCAAACAATTAAATCAACGACTTGTCATTCAGCAAGCATTCTCTTATTGCTTGTTTGATTTAGATCTATATTCAAATCCATTGAATACTAGATCTGCGTCTTTGATAAATTTGTCAATTCAAGCATTTAAATTTTAAATCTTGTTTTGCAGTTAAACATGAGTACTTTTGGAGGAGGATCTTATCAACCACCAAAGTTGGAAACAAAAGCTGATTTTAAATCCTGGAAGATCAAGTTCAGGAATCATGTGAACTACACTGATTCTGACTTGTGGGAGTCCATCACACAAGGTCCTTATATTCCACCCACTCTTGGGCCGGATTATAATGACAAAAATCAGCCAATCAGCACTAAGGACTTGCCACCTGATGATGTCAAGAAGGTCAAAGTTGATATTAAAGCATACAGCCTGCTTAGTATGGCTTTGCCTGAAGAAATCTTGATCAGGTGTGAGAACTATAAAACAGCAAATTCTTTGTGGAAGATACTTCACACTCTCTGTGAAGGGAGTGATGAGATCAGAAGCATAAGGAAGGACACCCTTAGATCACAGTATGAAACTTTTCATCATATTGAGGGTGAGTCAATTCCTCAGCAACTCCATAGATTCATGCAACTTGTCACTGAGATGAACATCTTGGAGTTAAAATACACAACTGAGGAACTGAACAAGAAGATGCTCCATACTTTGCCTGAAAGTTGGAAGCAAACAGTCTCCATGTTCAAAAACACCATAGATCTGAAGACAACTGGTCTAGATACACTAGTTGCCAAGGTTGAAGCACTTGAACTGGATGAACAATCAAGAAACAAGAGTGTGAGAACTCATGTCTCACCTTATCACTTCAAGGAAACAAAGAATGCTGGAAGTGCATTTATATCTAATAATGAAGATGATAACTCTTGTGCTTTGAGTGACGATGAAGAAGAAGTAAGCTTCTATGCATCCAAACTCACTAAGAAGTCATCTCAAAGTAAAACTCAAAAGGAAAAAGGGAAAGCTGCAGAGAAAAGAGAGACATCAGCAACGGCAAACTCAGAACCAATAACTGTGATATTGGATTCTGAAGAACAAAAAGCAGCTTTTGCAGCTTTCAGCTCAAGCTTTCAAGCATATCTTGGTAGTTCCCTTACAGCAGCAAACATCTGTCAGCAAGACTTGGAGGAACTCCCTCCGGATGTAGTCGAAGAGATGGATCTACAATGGCAGATGGCGATGATTGCCTACAGAGCCAAGCAATATCTTCAAAGAAACAAAAATCTGGCAGCAGCCAGCAAAACATCGAAGATTGGAGTGGATAAATCTAAAGTCAGATGTTATAAGTGCAATCTCTATGGTCACTTTTCTAGAGAATGCAACCAACAATCAACTTCACAGTATCAGCAGCAGCAGCAACAAAATCAGCAGCCAACCTCTCAAAGATCTCTGCATAGACAACCTCAGCTCACATCCCCACCAGCCACAAATACATCAGCAGGACCAAGCAACTCTAAAGAGACAGGGCTGATCATACTTCAGGATGGAACTTGTGACTGGAGTCTGTATGAGAAGGAAGTGATAGAGGAGAATCAAGCACTGATGGCACATATGGAAAACAAAGTTCCTCCAATGGCCAAAGAGGTAAAAGACAGGTTATGTTCATCAACTTGTGTTGAGGAAGTTGAGAGATATAGAGTCCATGCTCAACAACTGGCTGATAAAGTAAAAGAAACTATGGTTTTAAATGAATCACACTTAAGAGAACAGAAACTATATCAAATCAAAATAAACTCTTTACAAAAGGATTTAGAAAAATATGTTTCTGAAAACTACAGCCTAAAAGCCCAAGTTGAGCATCTGACCACTTCCTTAACAAAATCCATGGCTGATCATGCATCTACTGAAGTGAAACTTCAGAAGTTTCAATTATCATCTCAGCAATATGAGAAGCTACTAAATTCTCATATTGAATCAAAGAACAGGTCAGGGTTGGGTTATAATGCAGTTGCACCACCTATTAATAATAACTACACACCTTTACCTGAAACAATGACTAACAATTTGTCAAATCATTTTGTGAAAAGCACCAACATTGACATAAAAGATAGTCAAATAAACAACAATAAAGCTGAGATGAGTGAAACTGAATCAACTGAATCAGAGTCAATTAAACATAATGAATCAGATTTTGATAACTATGATGACCTGGATGATTCTGATGAACATGATACTGTTCAACTGAACATTGGTAAGAATGTTCAAGTTGAACCTGGTCTTCCACGAGTCCTTGAGGAATCAAAGCTGCAATATCCGCCAAAGCAACGGAACATGCTGAAGACTATTTGTAAGAGGATTGCTGAACTTAATGAAGGATTACAGGAACTGCATCTTCACAAGATCGACAGCTGCGGATCAAGCACGAAATCACCTTTGTCATCTAATAAAGGTAAGAAACAATCAAACAAGAATCCTCGGAAAGCGCAAACTGAGGAATCCGTAGAACATCTGCGGAAAGCAAAAACTGCCAAGTCCGTAGATCATCTGCGGAAGACAAAGAATAATGATTCCGCAGAAAAACAACGGAAGAAAGATACTGATACTGCGGATGAGATAAAAAGGGAAACCAACAAACATGCTCAGAAAAAGCTAAATGTCAAACAACAAAAGCCATCCACAAACAAACATGAAGAATTACCAGCTGATGAAACCAAGAAGAAATCAACTGATGCTTCAGCTAGTCAGAAAAAGAACAAAAAGAAGGCTGAACTCGAAGAAACTTCTGAGAAATATTGCAAATGGTGTGATATGAAGAATCACAACACTGATGAATGCTACTTCAGTAGCTACTGTTCCATTTGAAACATGAACAATCACATGACTGATGACTGTTTCTTCAACAAACACTGTGCCATATGTGACAAAAATAACCATTCCACTCAGGAATGTTATTTTAATAAAAAGAACAAGAAAAAGAGCAACAAGAAGTCACAAGGTGCATCATCAGACTCAGAAAGTGACAAAGAGACAAAGCCTGAGAAAGAAAAACAAAATTCAAAGAAAAGATCATCTGTTGCTGACAAGACTGTGAAGAAGAAAATACCAACACAGGCTAAGACACCTCACAAAAAGGTGGATTTGTCTGATAAACAAACGGAAGCTGTTGATGATTTCTTTGACAACTTTGATAAAGGAACTCCTGTGTCCCAATCAAAGCAGAAAGATGAAGAAACCTTCAAGACTACAGGATCTTCTTCAAAGTTAAGATACCAACCAAAACAAGCTAAGTTGAAGAAAGACTCAGATAAGCATGAAGACACTCAGAAACCTGAATCATCTTCAACAGAATCATCCTCACTACCATCAGATCAAAAAGAAACAACTAATACTGAAACTTCACGATTAATTCATGAAGGAGTAACTATTGTTGACACAACTGGCAAACCCAAGACAATTAAGCCTTGGGTTGTCAATTCTAATTAATTTTCTTTTTGTGTGCAGGAACAATTATGGAGAGCTGACAACAAGTGGTATGTTGACAGTGGTTGTTCCAGACATATGACAGGCAACTGTGCACTTCTCCATGACTTCAAACATAAACATGCCTCTTATGTGGCATTTGGTGGGGATAAGAAGGGAGGTAAAATTGTTGGTGAGGGAATGGTAACTAATGGTGTTTTAACATTTGAAAAAGTAAATTACTGTGAAAATTTGCAGTATAATTTACTTAGTGTTTCCCAAATTTGTGATCAAAATTATTTAACACTATTTGATAACACTAACTGTTACATTCTTAAGCCAGGATTTACAGTTCCAGCAGACTGGATACTTCTTAAAGCATCAAGAAAAGGCAACACATACATCTTGGATATGAACAACACAACACTCACCAAACATGAGACATGCCTGCTGTCCAAATCTTCCGAAGATGAATCTCAATTGTGGCATAGAAGGCTTGTCCATTCCAACATGAAGAACATGAATAAATTGGTGAAAAATGACTTAGTCATTGGATTACCAAAGAAAGAATTTCATTGTTCTAATCACTGTTCTTCATGTTATAAAGGAAAACAACACAGAGTGTCTCATAAATCCAAAACAATCAACACTAACACTACACCACTCAAATTGCTTCATATGGATCTCTTTGGTCCAACCAATGTGCTGAGCATTGGAAAAAGGCAATATTGTTTGGTGATAGTTGATGATTTCACTAGATTTACATGGGTCTTTTTCTTAAAACATAAGAGTGAAACATCTGAAACACTAATGGACTTTGTGATCAAGATTGAGAATCAACTTGATTTAAAAGTTAAAATTTTTAGGAGTGACAATGGAACTGAATTTGTTAATGCTGATTTGGATTCTTTTTGCAGGACTAAAGGAATAGCTAGACAATTCAGTGCCCCAAGAACTCCACAACAAAATGGAGTGGCTGAAAGGAGAAATAGAACACTGATAGAAGCAGCCAGAACAATGCTAGCTGATTCTCAGTTGCCCATTACATTCTGGGCAGAAGCTGTGAATACAGCTTGCAATGTTCAAAATAGAACATTGATAGTCAAAGAACATAATAAAACACCTTATGAACTCTTATTTAAAAGAAAGCCTTTTATAGGATATCTTAGAGCTTTTGGGTGTCATGTGTCCGTTTTAAATACTAAAGAACAATTGGGAAAATTTTCTGAAAAAGCCTATGATGGTTTCTTTGTTGGATATTCTTCCACTTCTAAATCATACAGGGTGTACATTCCAGAACATAACATAGTTGAAGAAACTCCCAATGTTTCTTTTGATGAATCCATGTTTACTACCAATGTAAAAGGATCATCTTGGTTATTTGATATAGATGCATTAACTGAATCATTTAACACTGGTTATTTGATCAACGCAGGTGCTGCGGATACATGTTATCCCTTTGTGCCCCCAAGTGTGAATGAAGTGCCTTTAACAGCTGGTCCACCAAGAGCACGTGTGCCACCTGAACCACAGCAAAGATCAAGTCAGCAGCATGCAGCTACTTCTGAAGAAGCAAACTCTTCATCCCCAGCACATGTAAATTCATCAGCAGATGTTCCCTCATCCGTAGATGTAAATACTTGTGCAACTACTGATACTAGAGATGGAGAGGAGGCAGTCATTCAACAACCATTGCCAGCTGACCAACATTGTTCATCCGTGGATGATGTAACTCCTACGGAAGTACAAGATGCCTCCGTCGATGCTGCAGTTCCTCCTACGGAAGAACAAAATACTGCTTCCGTAGAACCTCCTGCGGAAGAACAAAATGCTGCTTCCGTAGAACTTCCTGCGGAAGAAGACAAAGCAGCCAATCACACACAAGCTGATCCGAACGACCATGCGCCTTTTGATTATTTCATAGACTCAACTTCTCAGCCAACACCATCTACTTCAATGGGCTTCACAAATTTAGACTCCACAGTTCAAGTTGATGCTGTCTCAACAAGCAGAGTACACAAGTCTCATCCAACAGACAATATCATTGGGGACCTGCATGCTAGAACCACAAGGAGCAAAGGAGGTGTGGCAAACATTTGTTTGTTCACCTGCTTTTTATCCCAAACAGTCCCTGCAAACATCACAGCTGCACTGAAAGACAACAGCTGGATTGAGGCTATGCAAGAAGAGTTGCAACAATTCAGAAAACAGAAAGTGTGGACTCTTGTCGATTTGCCTTCAGGTCAACATCCAATTGGCACAAGATGGCTTTTCAAGAACAAGCTGGATGACAGAGGTATCATAGTGAGAAACAAGGCAAGACTCATTGCTCAGGGATACACTCAGGAAGAAGGAATAGACTATGATGAAGTCTTTGCCCCAGTTGTAAGGATTGAAGCTATACGAGTCTTCCTCGCTTATGCAGCATTCAAGAAGTTCACAGTCTATCAGATGGATGTCAAGTGTGCTTTCCTTTATGGGAAAATTGATGAAGAAGTCTATGTGGCACAACCCCCTGGTTTTGAAGACCCTGATTATCCACATAGAGTATACAAGCTTGACAAAGCCTTGTATGGTCTTCATCAAGCACCCAGAAAGTGGTATGACACACTATCATCCTTCCTGCTGAAGAATGGGTACAAGAGAGGAACTATTGATCAGACACTCTTCCTCAAACAAGAACATCAAGATCTTTTGGTTGTTCAAATATATGTTGATGACATCATATTTGGATCAACCAACAAGAAGCTGTGTCAAAGCTTTGAAGACTTAATGAAATCTGAATTTCAGATGAGCTCCATGGGAGAATTGACATTCTTCCTTGGCTTACAAGTTCATCAGAAACCAGATGGTATTTTCATCAACCAAGAAAAGTACATTCATCAAATTTTGAAGAAGTACAATCTAGCTGATTCCACTTCATGCAAGACACCAGCATCAACAATAGACAAGATAGTGCCTGACCCTGCTGGCAAATCCGTAGATCAAAGACTGTACAGATCAATGATCGGTTCTTTAATGTATTTAACTGCCAGTAGACCTGACATAATGTTTGCTGTTTGTGTTTGTGCCAGGTACCAATCTGACCCAAAGGAGTCCCATCTGAATGCTGTGAAGAGGATTTTCAGATATCTGAAAGGCAAACCTGCATTGGGACTTTGGTATCCCAAAGATGGAGACTTTAGCCTATACTCCTATTCAGATAGTGACTATGGAGGGTGTAACAACAACAGAAAATCCACAACTGGTGGATGTCAGTTTTTAGGACCAAGACTTGTTTCATGGCAGTGCAAGAAGCAAACCAATGTCTCTGTATCCACAGCTGAAGCAGAATACATAGCTGCTTCAGCAGGTTGCTCTCAAGTACTTTGGTTGCAAAACCAATTACTTGATTATGGTTACAATTTCCTTCACACACCAATTCATATTGATAATTCAGCTGCTATGTTTATCACTGCTAACCCAGTTCAACATAGTAAAACTAAACACATTGAAATTAGATACCATTTTCTGAGAGATTGTTCTGAAAAAGGTCTAATTAAGTTAGTCAAAGTAGATACAACAAATCAGCTTGCTGATTTGTTCACTAAAGCATTTGATTCTGTTAGATTTAATTTTCTGATAGAATCTTTGGGAATGATTAACTTAGAATAAATCAACAAAAGCATATGACTGACTTAGTAGAGAGTGGTAGTTAGGGATGACTTAACATCTGTGCATGTATTATATTTGGGAAATGATAGTAAGCTATAATTGGTTTTTGCAACAAACACTCAACAATGCCTTATATGCTACTGATATGTGAGTAGATTCATCTTGAGTGGAAACAAAGCTAAGAGCATGCCAAACTAATAACTTCAGGTAACTGTTTGTGGGGAATCCATTTTCTATTTCAGTAGGTATGTTCTCTCCTGATGTGATTAAACCACATACCCAAGCACACTATGTAAATACTTTATAATATCCTATCTTTGCAAAGTCATATTCCCTCTGTTTTGTGTAAACAAAGACCTGGGCTTATGATTCAAGAGTATGATTGTCATTTTCCCTCTGTTTTGTGTCAGCAAAGACCTGGGTTAAGTTCACCTTTGTTTTACGTAAGTAAAGACCTGGTGACTATGACAGATCATATCTCAGCTCTAAACAGAATCACTTGTGCTTAATTGTACATCAATTCAATGAGCTTAAATATCAAAGCATTCATGAGATTGTACTACGTCTCAAGATAGATATTATAACTTAATGTACATAGTCCTTAAGTGTGACCGGTAGTGATTTGCCTCACCTACGGAAGACATAGTCTACCAAACCTTGATTGTGGGACCCATGACTGCTACTGATTAACAAACCTCACAACATGATAAATAGCATGCCTAGTTGTCACAATCCTCTTGTTTGAATTTAAGTGGATCTTTATACTTGCAATCTGGTGCGTATTAATACAACTAAACAACATCCGCAGAAGCCAAACCATAGCCTGATCCCTTTATGTATATATGCATGCTTGTAAGAGCTTTCGCACGATGTTTCATCTGTCCTATTCACTAATTTTCTCTCTCTTAGGATGTCATATGCCTGTCATGCCTGTTCACAACTTAAATTTATGATAAATGCAACAGTTTAACATTAATCACAAATTTAGGGGGAGTAGTTCATGCATGAAAAACAATACAAAGCTGATAATTGTTTTAACTTATTCTGAAGGAATTGGATCTTGAGCACTAACTTGAATGCAGCACTAACTTGAATGCAGGATACAGGACACTTGCTTTCTTGTACTACATTGCCATGCAAATGAAGTCAACAATGTCCAACATCAACAATTGAGTCTACTAAGTAGATATCATACATTTAAAGTTTTCTAAACTTTAAGCTCCGCAGAAGTTTCAGTAATACTTCTCATCCGTAGAAGTAATAGTGAAATTTCTGCATCCGCAGAAGTCACAGTAATACCTCTCATCCGTAGGAAGTATTATATGTGATTTCTGATTCAGCAGCAAAACAAAACATGCATTATTTGAACTTATCAGATTTAAGGTTCCGCAGATGTTGACATCCGCAGATGTCAAGGTTCCGCAGATGTTCTGCGGAAGAGATAATGCATTCTAAACACTTGGGATACGGAAAGGAATAAATGAAAGTGGGCCCAACATAATGTGAGCCCAACATAATTAATAAAAGAAGTTAATCTGGTCGACTATAAATAAGGTGTTTGACTCTTAAAATTCATTTATCACTTTTACAGAGCACTTTTTCAGATTAACCTAGAAAATCGCCCATTTTCCCTCTTTTTCAAAATTTCAAAATATCAACATTATCCAGTAACCGATTACTGTTACTGCAAAGGTAAATCATGTCTTAACCATCAATACGGAACTGTTTAATCGATTATTGACACTCAAATGATTCAACTGCATGGTTTCTAACTTGATTTTCTTTGCAGATGGCAAATAGATTTGCTAAAGAGCACAATGTGTGCGCGTTCTTGAACGCTGATGATCCAGCAGCGGAAGGATGTCGAGATATCATCAGATATCTCCGACGATCCAGGCTATTCTACGCCTTGACGGCTGAGCCTGTGATCCATCAGGCGCACATTATCGGATTCTGGAATTCAGCTCGAGTGGAAGAACAAAACGATGAGGAGGTAATAGTGGCTCAGATTCTAAACCGGCGTCTTCGAATCACTGAAAATACCATAAGAAGATGTCTGGAACTGGGAGATAGGGAAATAGGGCACCCAGATGTATTCGAGAATGAATACATAGAAAAGGTATTCAATCTCATGGGGTACGATGGTGATTATGAGAAAGGCGAAATCAAGAAGGGTAGGCTGTGCAAACCGTACAGATTCTTATGTCACACCTACCTGAAATGCATATCGAACAGGAAGTCGGGGTTAGACAGATTTTCTCGACACATTTCATCCAGAATCATTGGAGTGTTCGAGGGGAGAATCTACAATTATTCAAAATACATCTTCAATTGTCTGTGCGAGCAAGTCAAACTGCAAAAGAATGAGAAGATGTACATGTTCCCCAGATTCCTGCAATTGGTGATTAACTCAGAGCTCCCAAGCTTGAGCAGGGTTGGAGAAGTGTTTGTGCAAGCACACCTGAGCAAGTCAGTGTTGAACAAACTCAGTGGAAAGTATGAGGGTCCTGATATGCCAATGTTTGCTCATGTTATTGATCCACAAGCTGATCTGACACAAGAGTTGGCATGGGCAGATGAAGCAGAATCATCTGCTGATTTGCTCAATCTTCTCACTCACCACACCAAACACCTCAACACCAACAACAATCACCACCCCAAACACCACCACTACAACATGATTCACCAAGCCAATCACCTCCTCAACAACCACAATCACCAGCAAGCCTAAACACCCAACCAATCTCCCCAATTCAACCACACCAATCACCTGTTCTGATATCATCATCTTCCACCAAAACCACTCAGCCAGTATCTCCTACTCAACAACAATCATCATCATCCTCTCAGTCTTCATCTCATCACACTCAACCCTTCTCTCCACTCCAAATCCAATCACCCATACAACCACCACCAGAATCTCCAAAACCCCAATCACCGGAAGTGCTGGGACTGAACCTATTGAGGTGACTGAGTCTGTACACTCCGTACACTCAGGAGACACAGAAATTGTATCTGAAGCCAGCACTGTTCCTTTCTCACCAACCCACACAGAAGAACATCCTTCATCAGCACATACCGAGCCAATACCTTCATTGGAAGATGAACAACATGCTGATGAACATGGAGAAATTCAAGAATCTGCTCAGGATGTCACTGCATACAATGAAGAAGACTTAAGTGACAGTGATATTCCTGTTAGCAAGAGCTTTCTGGTTGCCAAATACAACAAGTTGGTGCTTAAATCCAACAAGAGAAAACAAAGAATTATGGAGCTGAAAGGTGTAATTCAGCAAAAGGATGAAGAACTGATAGAGAAGGATGCAAGATTAAAAAGACTCAGAGAAGATGCACTGTGCAACAATGAAGTTATTGATACATTGTTACAAACAAAACAGGAGTTGGAGGCTATTCTAAAAAGCGAGCAAAATGAAAAGGCTGAGCAACTAAAGCAAAAAGATTTAGAGATAGAGATCCTGAAAAGAAAACTCTCTGATTTGAAAACAAAAGTGGATTCAAGTGCTGAACCAGAAAAACAATCGGGTAGAGCTACTAAGCCGCTGGTCTCATACACCCGTAAAAGAAAATACTTTGGAGCCACACAAAAGAAACCAGAAGAAGAAAGCTCCCCAAAGAAACCAAAACTTCCATCTCCTACTCCTACACCTTCAGCAGAAGTGTCTGCTGTGAAGGTATCCTCCAGAGAAGATGAAGACAGTGATAAAGAGTGGGAGGAATTAACAAGGATGGAGTCTCCCACTGATGATAAGGGTGGAAAGGCCGATGACCTTCTAACAACTGCTGATATCTTGGAAGAGAGGCCTGACTCCAGCATGTTTATGACCCTCATCAACCATGGGTTTCCGTATGACATGGTTGAGAGGATGAACAGAACAGAAATGGCCAATACATTGAAAGAATTTGAATTTGCAAGGTTCATAATCCCCAATTGTGATTATGAAGCCTTTACAACTTTTCAATCATTGGAGAAGATAAGGAAGGACCTGGGCCACTGTGACACAGCAAAACTTTCAAAGTACAATATGACTTGCTGGTTACAGGGTCACAATTACAAGCCACATGAACTTAAAGGTAGAACTATTGGTGAGCTGCGGAGGATGATGGAGCATGTGATGAAAGTGGAACTGGAAACAGGAGTTAAGTTCAGAACCACTGCTCCACATCCAAAAGAACAAAGCAAACTTGCTGCTGATCCAGTAACTGTTGAATCAAAAGATCAGCACAAGGAAAAAGAACAACTAATCAGAGAGCCAAGGGCAGTGATCCCCGGAAAAGTATGGCCTCTGGGAACAACTGTTCGAGAGATCACCGAGAAGAAATCAACTCTCGTACAGTTGTATGATCATATCACAACTCCCAGTTCTGTGGAGGACAACAGGATTATGGCCTGGAAATATGATCCAGACTGGGATTGTGCAATAATTAAGAGAACATCTGGAAGGATTCAATACTTCCATGATGTGGAAGACATGCTCAGTCTTCCGGAGCAAGATTTGAGGGATCTACAGAGCATCCCAATGTCCAACTACCCAATCCATCTCAGGGGGAGAGACTTCTCAGCAGCTGTAAATGGTATGAAGACCAGTTTTACTGATGATGTGCTCATGCAAGCAAAGAGAGATGATAAGGAGCACAAAAGAATGATACAAAATCAGAAAAGAAAAACAGCTGAAGTTTCATCCCTTGTAGATGATGATCTCCTAAAGAGAGTGGGATGTACTAGAAGCTCACACACCATTAAAAGCATCACTGGAAATCAATTCACATGTCCTATCTCAGAATGGGGATATGTTGAAAAGAATAAAGAGATGGTGTTGCTGAGAAATGTTGAAGGGAAGAAGGGTGACAGGATAAGAATCTTTGATCCAATGGAGCTAAAGATGCTGCACCCCAGCTACACTTCATATCTTCATGATAAATTCTTCCCAAAACTAACCGATGAAAAGGCCCAGAATGATCTATGCCTGTACGTGCACATGATACAAGTTATTGATAAACTGCATGCAAAGGCACACAAGAGAAGGAGACATGAGGCTGGGCTACTGAAGGGGACAACCATAGCTGACGTGTCTGAGCTCAGAATCTCAGAAGAAGATGAATTAGAGATTGTACATAATGATAGTGTAGTGGAAACACTCACTACAGAAGAAGATGTTTTGGGTCTGAGCTATGACACCTTGAAGAAGATCAGCAGTATGCAGATCAAGTACAAGTACGATGATCAGAAAACTGCTGTATCTTACTTCTACAATAAGATGATAGCTAGAGTCAAGGAGCTAGCAGTTTTGAAGGACTGATTACAAGGAGCTAAGCCTAAGGGGGAGTATTGTTAGGTCTAGATTGTATAGAACTAGATCAATTTTGTATAGGCTTAGTACTTGAAAATCAAGTCTTGTAATTAACATTTGTAACAGTCAAAATATATATATATGTGATTTGAATCTATAGGTTAACCCCATATATGTATGTGTGTTGATTTGTGCTTTGACAGGAGAAACAATATTCTTGGGATGGATTTCATAAAATTGACTAAGTGTAGGAAACATCTACGGATGAACAATTTTGTTAATCCGTAGATATGTTTCATACAAGACCAAATGACCAAGTGTAAGTTCCTACGGATGATCAAGTTCCATGAAGTGAAGACTCCTACGGAAGAAGAATCTCCTACGGAAGAACAACTTTGCTACGGAAGAGCAACTCATCTACGGAAGAACAAAAGATCTGCGGACGAGAAGATTGCTGCGGAAGAACATCATACTTGTGCGATTACAAATTCCAAGAAGTCAAACAAGTCAACACGATCAACAACAAATCCCGAGAGATCCGGTGTTTCCTTAGCCGACTCAAACATCTATAAATATGAGTCCTAGGTTTCACATCTGGGCGAACACAATCAATCATTATTACGGCTGTCAAGTTACACCATTGTGCAACCCTAATCGCCGTCCCATCAACATCAACATTATTTGATACACTGTATTCGATTGTTTATAGTATTCATTATTATTCTTTTGTAATCGTTACCTTATAGTTAATGACATACGTTTGAATAATTATTGATCTTGCATTCATTGTGTTTCTGTGGTTGTGTTCATAATTAATCATCCAAACAATTAAACGTCAATTAATGATAATTCCGCGATCATTAAATTGATTTATTTTAATACTGATAATTCCTGAATTGCGATCCTTGGATTCACAACCTTGAAAACCAAATACTTGTGTGTTGTTCTTGTTCTTGTCTCATTTACACTTGTGTTTCTTAGTTCTCTAAACTGACTTTACCAGTTCCCCATTTGAATTGTTAAGTGTTGTTACACACTCTCCTCTTTGTGTTGTTGTGTTGTAAAGTGCATAACCCTTCACCCAGTCCTGCAATTATATGTGCCGCAACATTAAACACTTGTTTAAATTTGTCCGGAGTTGAAACTTTACTTGATAAAATTACTTCTAATTTGGATTTGGAAGATGATAACCCATTTTATGGTAAAACTTTAAAAGCTAATTTCAATGCTCATTTAAGAAAAATATATAATGTTTATTTATTAAAATATGGTGAAACATCATAAATCCGTGAGTCTTTAAGGCATGCGGAATATTTTGAAAATTCAAATGATCCAATGTTTGATTTATATAATACTTTAAGAGACGAATGTAATAAATGTCAACGTGGTAACACTCCGAGTAGTGAACTCGGGAGGTATGGTGGAACAAACTTTTTATCCATCATGAGTCCGCATGAATTTAAAAATTTTGACTTGTCGGCTTGGTGGAAAGGTAAGGAAGATCAATTTCCCATCCTATCCACCATGACCCAAGATTTACTAACTGTCCAAGCTTCCACGGTAGATTCGGAATCTGCTTTTTCTATTAGTGGCAGAGTTATATCGATAAGACGAACACGTCTCACTCCCAAGCCGTTGAAATGTCAATTTGCTTGAAGGATTATTTGGATGCCGCGGAAAGAGTAAAAGACAAATGCTCACTTGAAGGAGAATTGGAATACGAAGCCGAATTATACGAGGACGAGGTTGAGAGCGGATTGACACCTGGAATGACCGATGATGAAGCGGCATATGATGAGTATCTTCGTAACAGCTTCGGTTCTGGTGGCGAAGAATAAACATACAAGTTGTAACGAATGAACGAACGAACGAACGGAGAACGACTAGTCGACTAGGCTAAATGTTTAGTTTTTAAAAAACTATTATTTAAACTTCTATGTTGTTAAAATGTTTGTATGTTTATTATATATTTCACTTTCGTTTTCGTTATACGTCTTATATATAATATATTTCACTTTCTCTATATAATGTTTATTATATATTTCACTTTCGTTATATATTTTATATAAAATGTATTTCACTTTTTTATATAATGTTTATTATATATTTCATTTTTGTTATATGTTTGTAACTTTGTATGATACTATTAATAACAATATTAATAATAAAAATTTTAAACAATATTAATAAATATGATTTAATTAATATTACAAAAAAAATTAAAACCGGAACCGGTTTAGGCCCAAACTGGTTTCCAAACCGGCCCAAACTGGTTTCCAAAACGGCCCAAACTGGTTTAATAGGTTTGTGTGCTATGGCCTTGAAACTGGTTTAGAATCCGAACCGATTTGAAGCCAAACCGGTTTTGACCACGGTTGACCAAACCGGTTCTGGTTTGAACCCCAAGCCGGTTTGGTAATAAACCCGGTTTGTACACCACTAGTTTAATCTCACGAGCTCTCATGAGCCGACTTGTTTCTCATCCATCGTTGCTCACATTTAAACATTTATAGCTAACTAGTTTTAATAACCAGACACGCGTTGCGCGTCTTGGAAACGCTGTAAATCGATACTTTATCAACTTCTAAGACAGCAAGATCACACCGAGAGGATCACGCCGACCACAAAATGTCGGTGACACCACAGTTTGAGACTATTAAAGTCAACAATTTTCCACTTTAATGTCAGGCTAAGAGTGTGTAAAGAAATGACTCCATCATGGCCGGACGGCGGGTTGCAGGCAATAACCTGCCATCCTACACCCCTTCCAGGGCTAGACAATGTCCTCAATCAATTTTTACTCAGACCCATCAACTCATCACAGCCCATTAGAAACACCAACTTAAGATTAGGTAGTCGGACCACCACCATCAAAAGCCCCACCATCAGAACCACCATCATCAAAACCACCAATATTAAGACCCCTACCATCAAAACCCACACCATCAAAACCACCATCATATTTGTTTATATATAGGATAATAACCCAAAACCAAAAACCCTAAAAGGGTATCATAGAGAAATGGAGGGGGAGTAATAGAAGTGATTACACCACCACTATCAAGACCATCACTATCAAAACCACCACCATCAAAACCTACACCATGAAGACCATCACCAGCAAGACCAACGAAGACCAAGAAACAGTTGTGCATGTTGTAGATCGGGAAAAAAGGAGGTCACGGGAGTGCAAAACCACCGCTAAAATTGCTGACCTCCTTTATGAAGAATTCTGATTAAAACTACTTTATGGAAACGAATATGGTTTGAAAAATGCTGACAACTATTGTGTGTACCCACACAAGATCAAAATACAAACCAAAACAATAACTTCAGCATTCATAGAGAAGTGATAATGTTTCATGTTGAAAGTATCATCAATTTCAAATTCAGGATAAAAATTGCTAACAATATCCATAACTGCAACATATAAGCATATAGAAAAAAGGGAATCAAGAAATTACTTGAATGTGGAACAACTTAGTAATCCTTCTTTTCTCAAGCCCTTACACAAGCCTCTGAGGCAAACCCAATTTACCAACCGCCAATTCATCATCATCACCACCACCAACTCCACCATCTTCAAATTCAATTTCAGACCCATCATCATACTCTCCATCACTACCACCCAACGACGAATCATCCTCATCAAACACCCCAAACTTCTCGAACGCCTTCTCACTCAGGATATTATTGGGCGCGGCGGTGGCCGCCGAGACAAACCCAGAACCACCCCGGGCTCCGGCTGCGTTACGGTGGGGTATCGAGGCTGCTTTGATGGAGGTGAAATGGGTTCTGTCGGTGGGACGGTGGAGGTGTGTGGGGGCTGTGGGTGTGGTGAGCTTTCGGTGGAGGTGTTGTTCTAGTGATGGGTTCTTGTGGTTGATGGAGGAGACCCCTATGATTGAAGAAGAACAGGCCATTGTTGTTGATGGTGTTGTGGGTGTGAAGATTGAAGAAGGTGAGATCACATTTAAAGATGAAGCACATCACTCGAGGAGAAAATGGAAATACCAAAATTGCCCCCAACTGTTCATCCCGAAAATACTATTTATCGATGAATAATACTATTCATCAGAACTTGGTTTTTTAATATAAGTAAATAACTTTTTCTGTAATATTGAGTTCTACAAGAAGTGCAAAAATCTAGAGGATATCATCTAGAAACCACCTCATGAACGTGGATCCAAGTTTACAAAAATTAAGAGCAAACCGCGATAGATCTTACGCACGGATCATCTTTCCGTAAAACTGCACATGCCGGTTGATTTTTTTACTTAAATTTCTATATACATTAAAAGGCTTAAAGCTAAGCAATCGAGTCCAACTGATTAAAGCATATGTCAATATCGTAAGTTTGTTAAACTCTTTCATAGCTTTCCTTCCACCGCCTCTTCGTTCCTGGTTCCCACTCATCACTCCACCTTCTTTTGTTCTTAATATTTGCTTCCTATGCTCTGAAGTTTTTCTTTGGCGAAAGAGTGCTAGGCATCCGATTCAATTATTTACGTTTATGGTGGTTTGTAATTTTAGGCTTTGATGCTTATCATGCTTGAAAGGGCTTTGAAATTGAAAAATTAGGTCCAAAACAGGGTTGAATGCATGTTTTAAAACAGCAGTCCTCACAGAAGGACCACCACTACCACGTAAAAATAGATCCAGACGCTTAAGCAAACAGCCACGACAATGTCGTCTGCGGTGCCGTACTCCGATCGATACTATTTTATTGAAAATCGATCTTATTCTTACTCCTTTTCTTAGGTTAAAATTTTCATTAATGATGAAATGAACGCATGAATGTATTCTGTTTTTTAAGCGCTTTGATCTGGAATTAAACAACATTTATGTATGCCTTTAACAGCAGGAGACCTAGAATGAATCATTATGTTTTCAATGTGTGGCATTCACCATTTTTTAAATCTTTGATGATAAAATTTGAAAAATAGTTGTTATTGAAAGATAAATATATTAGCATCTTAATGTGGAGGCTACAAACGACAAATTGAATGAATAGAAAACTTGATATTTCAAAAAAAATCATTTTGAAGTCACCAAAATACCAAAGGAGTTAGCAGCCAGCAATAAAATTTGTCGCTAAATTGAACCAACATAATAGTAATTAACATGAGTGTTTTGATTATGCTGGGATCCTTTTGCAGTTGAAAACAGTTTATAGTCCAGCCTCTTTATGTTTGGCTAACTATGTGTTTGTATATTAGATTTACATATATGATTTAGTATTTAATTTTGATAAGGCTACAAGGTAAAAGAAAAGCATGGAGCCATTTGAACATAATCATAGCTTTAACATTATACTTTAACCATTTTTTGTTGAAACCGGATTTCAGTTAAGTCCAACATAAATTCCATGTAATAAAAGGTGTGACACATCAGACTTTGACTATCACACATTGTCTTTCCAATATAGAGTCAACATATAATGCAGATCCAGAACAAGGGCCACAAAAGCTACACCTTCAGGCTTTAGCTTCACAACCACTGCAATGTGTCCTATTGCCGATATTTGATTTGGAACAGCTTTATCATATAAAAATAGGACTCAAGGCTTAATTATTGTGCATATCCCCTACTTCGGTGGAGAAGACTGGAGATTTAGAAATCTATTAGCTATTATTTATGTTAATTCCACATAACAAACTCAAAATAAAGTTCATATAATTTTTTATTCATAAAGTTTTGCATATTTGACTTTTATCATCCTTGCATGCCCTAAACTCTATACGTGTATGTGCTTTTCTTTGTTTTGTAACAGGTGTGCTGTGAGTTGCTGCTATTGCACTCTTCTATGTAGACAATTGCTACAACATCAGAGGCAAAATAAATATTGAACTCTCTGTTAGAAGCTTATGAAACCAAGTGGATGCTCCGTAATTAAACCAAGCTAAAGGGTTCCGAAACTAAAAAAGTGTGCTGCACTTTGGGTTAGTGAAATTACAATTTTGATGTAAAGATAACTCAAATCTTTTCTTAATATTCTTTGCATCTTCACGTCAATATGCAGGATTAGGTTTTCTTTTCTTTTTCCGCGAAGACTTATGAACTCTTTATATTCATAGCTTTTTATAAGAAAAAGTTTTAGTCAAGCTTCCTATTTAGTTTATTAGAAAATTCACAAACTCGCTGCAACGTGTGGGTCTTGGATTAAATTCATACCCACCAGCTTAGTATAATGAGAATGGTAATAATTCTACTACTAATGCTAATAATAGAAACAATGATAATAATGGTAATTTTTCATTGAACACAAACAGCTAAAGAGCCGTAAAACAAAACTCACAAAAAGCCTGAACCTAGAGCTTGACCACCACCTGCTCAGCTGACCGTTTTTTCACGACACCCCTTGAACACAACTCATTCAGCAACTCCAGTGCTTCCTCGGCTAACCCTTCATGAGCCAACCCTTCAATTAAAATTGTATAAGTACCTTCTGTAGGCTTGCACCCTTTTTGAACCATATAGCCCAAAAAGTCAATGGCTCGATCAGTGTTTCGAGCCTTACAAAGTCCCAACATCACTGCATTGTAAGTTAACACATTTGGTCTTACGCCTAACCCTTCTAGCTCATGAAGAAACTTAATCGCGTCTTCCACCTTTCCTTCCCTACTGAGCCCACTTACAACCGAAGAATAAGTGATTATATCTGGATGCAACCCCTTTTCCTTCATTTCATCAATTAGCATTATGGCCCGATCCGTTTTACCAATCTTTGACAAGCCGTCAATCACAGTGTTGTAAGTGATCAAAACAGGAGAACACCCTTCAAAACTTAAGTGATTAAGAATCTCAACAGCAAAATCTACTTTCCCGTCTTTGCATAGAGCTGTAAGTAGGGTATTATAAGTCACAATATCGGGGTAACATCCTCGGGAAACCATGATTTCTAAATACTCAATCGCCCGATCCATCTTCTTTTCTTTGCAAAAACCATGCAACAACGGGTTGTAACTTAGAGAGTTGGGGCTACAACCATGTTTAGGCATCTTTTCCAAGATATCAATGGCCCGTCCTAATAACCCTCTTCGACATAAAAAGTTAATCAAGATGTTAAAAGTGACAACACTCGGTGAACACCCTTTTCTCAGCATATCCGCCACGAATTTCTCAGCATCCATCCATTTACCCATGCTACACATACTACGCAGGACGATATTGTGTGTGACCACATTTGGTTGGCAACCCATCGATGGCATATCGTTCAAAAACTTTATAGCATCGTCTAATCTCCCTTCTTTACAAAACCCATTAATCAGCACATTATAAGTAACGACGTCAGGCTTGCAACCTTTCGTTTTCATTTCATCTAGAAGCTTCATTGCTTGACCAACGCCACTCGTCTTACATGCAGCTTCTATCAAAATCGTGTAGGTAATAACATCGGGATAACATTCTTTCTGCATCTGTCTAGCCAGAACAGCCATTGCTTCTTCTAGTTTCCCTTTATCACACAAAGATCGCAAGATTGTGTTGTAAGTGACAACATCAGGAGCTACAGACATTCTATCGAACACATTGAGTGCTTTATCAATCTCACCAGCCTTACAATACCCACTGATCAAAACATTGTAAGTTATAACATCAGGGACAGCACCAGATTCTTCAAGAATCTCCATAACCCGGGTAGCCTTTCTCGTCTTCCCCGTTCTACAAACCCTCGAATCAAACTCGTACAAGGAATGATATCAGGGATATCACCTCTGTAGACCATGTTCTCCAGATACTTAAACCCCTCCTCCAATTCGCCGTTCCTAATCAATCTCCTCAGATGATTATTGTTCTCAAACTCCTCGAAATTGCCATTCAACTGCAAGCCGTTGACCGGTCTACCATTGGGTCGGAAAGTTTCAGACTTTGACGATACCCTTTTAATCTTTCTACTCAGAAACCCGTTGTTTCCGTTCAATTTGCCAGCACCTACGGCAATCCAATTACGCGCCCTGGCTCTCAGGGTTTTCGTTTTCCTATGAACATACTGAAATGAACAAAACCCCCCTTCATGGGTTTGCTTTATGGACACAACTGATTCCATAATCAGACCATAAAATTGTGCTTATGGAGGATTCAATCAATAGAATTGAGATTACGATGGATTACTTCAAGATCAAAAAAAGCTAAAGAGGAACGAAGAGAGCAAGCTTACAGTTGCAGTTGCTGTTGCTGGGAAGGAGGTACCGCCTAATTTCTTATCCAAATTTTGTAGTGATCCGTCTGTCCAAAGACGTGGGTATGTTTCAAAACCACGACGCAACGCAGGTGTTGTATGGGCCTAAGGCCCAGTAAACTTCACAATGCCCAATAATTTAGGGATTCCCTTGGTGGTACCAAGACAGGATGTAGTGGTGTTCTTATGTATGGGGCACTAACTAGTTGATTTGGACGTAAAATGGGCTTCGAATTCACTACATCCTATTCTTGAATACAGCTTCAAATCATATTTAGTTATACCCTTAAAATGACGTTAAAAATTACGCGTGAATTCGTTTTTTCACACTTGACAATATTGACCTAAAAGCGGTTTTAAAAATACTAGACTTGTTTTAAAAAAGACTTTAATTAATTCATATTTTTTTGGTGACAATTTAATTAAATAAACCACTATACATAGTCTAAGAGGGTTCACCATCCTATTCAATATTAAAATCAAATTAAAAAAGTTTAAAAATTTAATTTCAACTTCGAATAAAATTATGAATTTATGATTTTTTATTCGATCGATTCGAAATTTGATACAAAAACACACTCCCTTACAGTTATTTGTTTGATAAATTAATTTAAATATGTGTATATGCGTAATTAAAAACTAAAAGTATAGAAAATATATAATCTAAAATTTTAATTCCTAAACGGTACTATTTACTTCTTAGAAACTTAAAAGATTTTGAATGTTATGCATGTTTTCTGTGTGTTTTTTTCTATAATATGAATTTAGACATTTAAAATAATTAAAAAATATTATTTGATTAATTATTTTTTGTTAGTTATATTTTTAGACATTAATTATCATAGTTTTAGAGTATATTTTGACATTTATTTGCATTTCTTGCATGCATTTTTCATTTATTTCATATAATAATAGTTTTTGTGGGATGAAATTTACTTTGATGTGTTTTGGTTGATTTTGTAAGTTTATGCAATTGGAAGAGAAGAAAAAAAGGCTTAAAGAAAATATTATTAAGAAGAATCTTGAATTAAAAAAAGTGCAGGAAGTTCTATATTTTGTAGGAATTCTTGTTCGTGATGATTATTATTAGATTTTTCTGGACAAAATAAAAGAAACTAAAATCACTGAAAATCAAAGATTTATTATAAATATAATAGAAGGGATAATCAAAGCGAGCATTTTGGAGATATTGAAAATATTATTTTGAAAAATCAAGTTCAAAAGACAAAAAGAAGCAATATAACAAAAGAAGCAATATCAATTTAGTTTTTTTTTTTGTAATTCTCTTCATTGTCAAGATACTTAATCATTCGTATTATTGTTTCGTAAATTTTTATTTTATTTTAGTTTTGATTGATCTAGTCGTCATGTCCGGCTAGAACAATTTTAGTTTTAACATTAAGTTTTAATTTCTATGATTCTGGTTTGAACTTATGTGAAATGATTATTAGATGTTTTTATTTTAGTGATTTGTTTTTTTGATTCTTGATCTTAAACCCGGATCTAATCCGGTATATATTAGATTGTTAGTAAAATTAGCCATTTTATTAATTATTCTAGTAAAATTCTTCAAGATTTAAAACCCTAATCAAGTTTTGATTTTTGATATAAGAAACAATTAATGGTTTGAGTTTGTCTATAAATTCATTCTCGTTATAGAATCACACAATCTAGTTAATCATACCGAACAGTGTGTGTGTTTAATTATAATTGATACTTCTATTATTGCAACCCGCACGCTAAGATCCAAACGACGTGAGCTTAGAGTATCGGGTTGGTTCTAATCAACGAACTGCTATTGATTAGATATTAGATAGAGTGGATATCCGAACGACGTGATGCATAATATCGATACAAATCATCAATTAAAAATAGTCATTGACCGTAATCGTTAATGGTCGTAAGCCAAATCGAATCAAGAAATTACCTTAGTGTTTGAATTAGTTTTCATATTTAAATTTATTTCATAATTTAATTAAAGAATTAGTAATCTCTTTTTCATAATTTAAAAAAATACAAAAATTGTCAATTTACGTTTTTCTCGCAGAACCTTAACACGGTCGCGTGGAACTTTCTTTACAGTTTTGACATGGCCGTGTCAGCTTACTGGAATTTTTTCACTTTTTGCAATTTACTTTTAGTTTTAGTTTTTATTTAAAACCCCCACCCTTCTTAGTCCATAATCAATCAAAGTAACTGTGCTAAAACGTTTTTGGTATAAAATAATTGACACGTATTTCTGAGGACATGAACCCTACTTCCGCTCATACTATTTTTAGTGTGTTCACGGTAGGTTCACATTTACATTATTTATTTGTCGGATTCGACATCCAACATTTTTTACTAAATACAAATTGAATAAATCCGAATTTTAAATCCTTTTTGAATTCAAAACCTGTTTGAAAATTTCGAATTTGATTTGAATTTGACTTATTTGTCTCTAATTTGATTCTGCCTGAGATTTTGTTTGAAAATTTCCAAATTAAACTTATTTTATTCAATTAACTCAAATCAATTCGAGTAACACCTCTACTTAGATGACCATCTAGCTGATTGACTTCTTTTTGGATAGAAAAATATAAAGGTTATTATTGGGTACAATATATGAATGTATGCAGTCAAGATTGTGACAAACTCAAAATTGGGCCCTGAAAATTTTCTTTTAATTGGCCCAACGCATTACATTAAACACGATCAAAGCCTAATATATAAAGCGACCCAATTATGACCCAATAAGAAAATCCAATACAGGAAGTATTATTTTAAAACGTTAAATAAAACATTTTGCAATCCGAGGGATTCATCCCAAGTTTATGCAATCTGGCAACGAAAATCTACATGCAGAACTATTAGACAGTTAATTACAAACTGATATCCGACAAATAACAAAACCTGGATAATTATGAAAATAGTAAAAAAAAAAAACTTACGTTTTATGAATGCAAATAATTCAAAGAACCTTACACGAACCGAACAAACGATGATAATATATAGCAACAATAATGCGACTGTGACTAACGACCGGTATATAGCAACTAAAGCATAGTTTAGATACAGAAAGTATCGCGAATAATTTTAAAATTTTACATTATTAGTTTTAAAGGATCAAAGCATTTAGATATGTGAACGATATCAGGTTCGTAAAAGAATTTAAATACACGATTGCCGACAAGCACCAATTTAGACATCACCCATATATTGTTAAGACAATATCTTCTTACTCTAATAAAAGAGTAACTTCAGATTCCACATGGCAGCATCATAATCATCGAGATGCCACGTGGCAGCACCACAATCATCATCACCAAAATTTTCCCGTCTCTCTCTCATCTTAAATAATTACCTTAATTACTAATAATATTATTTAACATTCTTTTACATTTAATAAATTAAAAAAAGAGATCTATTTATTAATATTATTTCTAAATAAACAAAATTTTTATAAAATAATTAATTTTTCTAAAGCATAAAACTTTTTTAAAAATTTTAAATATTTTAAAATTGGTATTTTTAAAAATTCAATTTTTTAAAATAAAAAATAATTACATTTGGGAGTTATGATAAGAAAATTTTTAAAAACGACATTTTTATACGATTTGTTTTAGAACAAAATGTTTATTTTTTTGAAAAAAATTAAAATTAAAATTTTAAAATATTGATATCACTGTTTTATTAGTTATAGTCAGTCATATCGTATCTTATAATATTATTTATAAATAATTAATTTTATTATATTAATATCTTATTTATTAAATCCGTGTAATACACGGGTTTAGTAAAGCTAGTTCATTATAATAGTTATCATCCACACCCTTATGCAAACTCCTGGAAATTTTCGCGGAAGTCAGAGGCTCGACATGAGATGCGATACAGGAATTGAGCACTGTAAGAAACACACTATGATGGAAGGCACCATTTTAGATCTAAGCTTATATAAACCCTAGCCCCCATTCACCTACTCCTTACACCATAACAAACACACACAAGAAAAGTTTAGAGAGAGAGAGAGAGAGAGAGAGCTTATATAAACCCTAGCCCCCATTGTGTGTTCATGATTTGAACATGAACATGAGCTTGGATCTTAGGATTTATATTGATGATAACAAGAATCGAATGATTAGATGCTAAAATATATAAATCATGATGATGATGAACGTGAAGAACACATACAATGATGATGAATGCTTGATGTTATTGATATATTGTTGAAATCATCATTCAAAATAATGATGATATGATGTTGAATTCATCATCCATGATGGATGATGATTTATTGTTGTTGGTGAGAAACCCTAATTCACCCTAACATGTGGTGAATTAGTCACACATTACAAAGATGACATAGGTTAATATATATACTAGTCTAGTAATTAACATAATTACAAAATAAACCCTAGACTAATATTTTGTTGATTTCGTGCTTCAAGTCTTCAACTTTAATACTATTGAAATCTTCAATTTCTTCCAAGGTAGAATACCCAACAATACTCCCCCTAAATTGTAGATTTTCAATGTGACTTGAAGCTTGATCTTGATTTTGTTTCTTGATGAATAGTTGCTCAAAGTCAAGAATGTTGTTGTTGATGCGGAAGCGAGGTATTCAAAACTTTGGTACAACTAATTTTCCTTTTGTAACTCGAGGCACATACACAAACTTGAGAACTTGTGTTTTTGTTTTAGTTGGTAGCTCAAGCACCAAGCTCAAATTGTTTATTTTCAAGCCCAAGTCTCAGGCCTTTTGTTGTTGTTCATACAACCCAATCCACTAATCTGAGCCAATAGTCCAAACCCTTTAAGGCTTCAAGCAGCAAGATCGCAGCAAGCAGCAGCCACAAACAAGCAGCAGCAGCAGCAAAGTCGCAACAACCACCACAAACAATAAGCATCAGCAGCAACAATCGGAAATCGCAGCACCCAGCAAGCAAGCAGCACCGCAGCAAGCAAGCAGGCAGCACCGAGGTCCGAGGGCGCAGAAGGGCAGCAGGCAGCAGCTGAACGCCTGAACTGCTGAAGCTTGAAGTCGTTCGCTGAAGATCGTCGTGGTGGATAGGGAATTCTAGGGTTTGTGATGAAGAAGAAGATGATGATGATGATGATGATGAGGGCTCTTGAGCCATGGTAATGGGGTTATTGTATGATGTATATGTGTATGTATGTAAGGGGATCTGCTCTGCAAAAAGCTAGGGTTTGTATGATGAAGATGGAGCAAGATCCCCCTATGCTAGTACCACCTGTGTCGATGGAGACACTACAAGGTTTTAGCTTTGGCTTTGGTTTTCCCTATACATTGTAATGTGATTGATCGATTGAATGTTGTTGTGTGAGAAGAGAGTAGATTTAGCAATGTTTTTAGCAATCTAACCAAGAAATCTCATCAAAATCAATATGAATCCACAACTCCGGCTCTGATACCAATTGTGTGTTCATGATTTGAACATGAACATGAGCTTGGATCTTAGGATTTATATTGATGATAACAAGAATCGAATGATTAGATGCTAAAATATATAAATCATGATGATGATGAACGTGAAGAACACATACAATGATGATGAATGCTTGATGTTATTGATATATTGTTGAAATCATCATTCAAAATAATGATGATATGATGTTGAATTCATCATCCATGATGGATGATGATTTATTGTTGTTGGTGAGAAACCCTAATTCACCCTAACATGTGGTGAATTAGTCACACATTACAAAGATGACATAGGTTAATATATATACTAGTCTAGTAATTAACATAATTACAAAATAAACCCTAGACTAATATTTTATTGATTTCGTGCTTCAAGTCTTCAACTTTAATACTATTGAAATCTTCAATTTCTTCCAAGGTAGAATACCCAACAAAACACACACAAGAAAAGTTTAGAGAGAGAGAGAGAGAGAGAGAGAGAGAGAGCTTGGAGTGAGAATGAGAGACACGAGAGAAAAGAAGGAAACCCATGGGTTCCAGAGACCAGCCGTCGCTCCGGCGAGGCTCCGACGGTGAGTGGTGGCAAGTGAAGGGTGTCCTCAGGTAGATCTCGAGCTGGTGAGGATGATGGTGGTGGAGGTTTAAATGTACTCTTGGCCATGGTGATGGTATCGCTCGACTTTAGCAGCTGTGAGGTGACTAGCGATGGTGGTGTGAGCCTTGGTGGTGGTGGCGGTTGTCTATGTGTTTTTCGACATCTGTCATGATGGGAATTGTGGTGGTCGTCGAGTCCAGCGGATGCTAAAGTCGGCGACAACGATGATGTTCTAGAGAAGGCGACATGATGAAGGCGATGGTGACTCGCGGCTTTGTGGGGGTGCAGAACAATCAAACATTAGCTCCGATGGTGATGGTGCCATGGTGGTTCCTGGAATCGAAGCACCAATAGTTGCAGCAAGGTGGAGGTGACCGTGGTAGTTATGAAAGTAGGACAAGGGTGACGGGTGTTGTGCGATAGCTGTGACTACAGCTAGGTGGATGACCTCCTGCTTGCTAATCAGTCTCTGTTACTTCCAAATCAGTCTGTAATGGATATCAGGGAATGATTTTGCTAGTCCCTATTCAGTTCTAAATACCTAGTTCTAGATACTCTTATTAGTAACTAAATTTCACTATCTATTGTGTGCCACCAATAGAAACTAACATTCAGTCTCCTAGAGTCATAGTTTTAGTCCTTAATCTATTCTCCCGTACCATGATATTTCAGCCCCGAATACCTTTTATCTGTGACTGAAAATCAGTCTTTGGTATTGAGCTTTTCGAGATTGAATATCAGTTCTCAAACCTTGTTGATTTAGTTCCAGATACGTTTAGCTAGATTTAGATTCCATGATAATTCAATCTTTATTTATACATTATAGAGACTGAAAATTTGTTCATGATAACATACCACTCAGTCTCTGTTATATTTTCTATAGAGTGAAAAATAAGCTTAGGTGCTATGTGTTTTAGTCTTGAATATGTTTTTTAGGGACGAAAAATCTGTAATTTTTAAGAATTTTTTCAATCTTGCATATGGTTTTCTTAAGACTAATAATTAGTCCTTGATAAGACCCATTTCAGTACCTTATATGTTTATTACAAATTGATAATCAGTACCTTATATGTTTATTACAAATTGATAATCAGTACCTTATAAATATTTTTTCGGACTTTAATATATAACTTTAAAGTCGGAATATCAATCCTAAATATGTAAATTTAATGACTAAATATTAGTCTTCGATATTAAAATTTCTTCTGTCTCTTTTTAAGACTGAATAATATTCTTCGATACCATATTTATTAGTCCACAATATGTGTTTACAGTCCGTAATTTAGTTACTTTTTAAGAATGATAGCAATCTCCAATACACTATCATTTAGTTTTCGAAAAATTTAATAAAAAATATCATAACACGTAAACTTTAAAAGAGTAAACAATCAATAAATAATAATACTCAGTTGATTAATTCTAAACTTCAAAATACTAAACAACCAAATACTATAAAAACATGTCTTAGCTAACAAACTAGATCGAACTATCACTGTCACGAACATCACCGTTGAGTTGCTCATCAGAACCAGTTGCTCCACTACTTGCAGTTGCGGGTACTACGCCCTCAAAATCTGGAAACTTGGAGCTCATGAACATTGACAATGTTTCATACTTTTCATTGTTTTGTTCCAATTATTCTTCGAGTGAAGCAACTTGATTTCGAAAAGTTTCGACCTCGTTTGAAGCTTGTTGAGAGGATTGAGCTTCAGTTGTCCTCTACAAATATTTTTTTCTAAACACTGGTCCAATGCCTACCATCCATGCAGATTTTATTTTTTTCTACTTGACACACACGCTTTCAATTGCCTTCTTTTCTAGCTCATGGTGCATGGTAGTCTTATAGTTTTACCTCCTGAAACTAACTTCGCCACCGCGTCCTCTTTATGAGGAATAATATTTTCCTAACAAAATAAACATTAAAAAACAATTAAAATTTTAAAAGTATAATCAAGTTGACATAATCTTAAGGAGTTATAGCTTACATATTGAATACGTGTGTCATCATAGCCATCCTTGTTTTTAAGCATTAAGATGCAACTTATTAGACACTTCAAAAAGGGGTAGGCTGTGTTTGAGTCTCACTATTTGTCCATGATAATAAAAATAAGAACATCAAATAAAGATTGATATATATAATTTTAAAAACATAAAAGTAAGAGTTAAGTTGCGTAGACAAAATTACAATTAAAAGAAGAATGAAGGTCGTTACTTATTCGATCTTGAAGGTCAATTAGAACAATGTGCACATTTCTAAAAATAGGGTGCTAAACTATTTATTAAATCAGATAAAATCATTTAAAACTTTAAATCTTCAAGACTTACCATGTGGAATATGTGATTTACTATCGATCGAGAGCCTCCTCTGCTTGCAATTCTTTGTTTTTGATAATTAACTTGCATTTGAGTACTATATTTCTATAAAAAGCAACACACATGTTAGACACTAAAAACAAAAACTAAAACAAAAAGTTCATAAAATACATGGCTGATTAATTAAAAACACATATCGTAATTAATGATGCAGTAAGAACATACTAAAAATGAGAGAATTATTTTAATCTTATAGACTAAGTTATTTTTCCATGAAAATTAACAATGTTACCTGAGTTGTTCAAACTCCCTATAATCACACAAATGATTCCAATCTTCTAGGCTTCGACAATCAAGATTCATTTCGGATCTTGCTATATGAGTATTGGTTCTTCCTCCTTTCTCCTTCCAGTACACACTCAACACACCTCTAGTGCATCTCCATTGACGATGTAGGTGATTGTCCATATATGCCATAAAAACTCTATCTGATAAAAATAACTTGAATGTTGCCTATATTGAATATGTATGTTAACAATACAAATGAAAATATAAGGAGAAATACATAAAGAAAATTTAGTGCAAATCTATCTAAAAGTAAAGAATGTATATTATATTACAAATTAGAATATAACATGTTAATAACTTCTAAAAGTAAAAAATATTTACAACCTACTTGTAACCTTTCATACATCTAATTTTTAACATCAGCAGGCATGGACTTCCATTTATGAAAGTTCATTGGACATATACTACGCATTACGATGCCACACTCAGTTGCGAACTGAGTAGCTGAAGTCCCAATGAATTTCTTTGCTATCTTATCCATTGTTAAATCAATTTTAGAACCCTCAGGTAACTTCTCCAAAGTTTTTGTAGCACTACGATTAAGACTTGGACCACGCCTTTTTGGTGGATTGACCGTGGATTGGTTCGCATCTATGTCGATTTGCATCTGCAGTAAATATAATTAAAAAATAATAAACTACGTCTAATTGTAAGGCCCAGTTCCCGGGCACCTCACAGTTGGTCATTCATAGCACTAAAGATACATAATAATATACATCTCATAAAATAAGCAGCGGAATGACATTTAACAAAAGCCATTCATTATCATTATAACTACCGTTTTTAAGCAATACAATGTTTTTCATGAGTTACAAAAGGATTGTTTAGTTGCATTATGAAGCAACAATAACATCAAATACAAACGGATGTTAGTCTTGACTCGCTGAGTAGCTTCCCCCTCATGCCATCCTCAGCAATTTATCTGCCAACTAAAAATGCATAAAAGTCAGCCTTGCTGAGTGAGTTCTAGTTTTATACGTGTCAAAATACCTCGTGTGTTTTATGTATAAAATATACCTTTTCATAAGTTACCTTTACCTTCGTATATGAACACACATCATACGTGCATTCAAACAATATTCATTGTTTATTTGGTTCTTTCATACTTTCATTATTATCTTCCATCATCGTATTCATGCTTTCATTTCATTATTTTATTAGCATTCACTTTCATATACTTACTTTCATTTCATGCTTTTCATTAATATCCTCTTTTGTATACATTCTTTCGTTTCGTACTTTTCACTATATCTTACTTTCATTCTCATACTTTCATATCGTACTTTACATCATTCTTTTATTTTCTTACTTTTTTTCGTACGTTATGTTATTCTTTTACTTTCATACGGATCGATGAACAATACCTGAACATTATGCACGAAGCTGATGCTGGGCCTATGATAATTAAATCACGAATATTGTGCACGAAGCTTACCCAATCACCTAGGGCAAGTCATCTCCCCCTTTCATCCGGACCATGTGCAGTACCCCGAACATTATGCACGAAGCTGGTGTTGGGCCTGTGGTAATTAAATCACGAATATTGTGCATGAAGCTGACCCAGTCACCTAGGGCATGCCACAAGGGTCCTGTCAATATCAATGATTTACCTTGTATGCATCCTTCGGGTTATTTAAACCGCACACAGTTGAGCAAACGACAACATTGTCGTGCACCTCCTTTCTATTTGCTTGCAAGCCATTCTTTCTTTCATTTCACTTTTCATCTTTGTTATCTTTCACTTCGTTACGTTTTACTTTACGTTCTTTCATACATTTGTCATACTACGTAAAGTAATAACATAATTTTTAACGTATTTTATATTATAATATAAATACGTTTGAATACCATTAAAAGATAACACATTATACATATATACATACCATACATCAATCACATATACTATAACCATAGACCATCACATAATCATACTTAAAATGGGTAAACATAGCCCATGGGTCAAACTAGGGTCAAACCCTACAATTTTGGTTTTTCCAAAAATTTCATAATATTTTCTAAGTGTCTGGGCACATGGGAGCTATTTGGGCGCATCAGCCCTGTTTGGGCGTTTCTCAACTATGTAGACACATCGGCCTACACTTAGCCACTTTAAAACTTAGGCGCATGAGCCTTTTGGACGCATAGGCACTATACACTTAGTCATTTCATCCAAAAGTTCAGGCGCATGAACTAGTGTTCAGGCGCATGAACTAGTGTTCAGGCGCATGAACTAGTGTTCAGGCGCATAAACTACTGTTCAGGCGCATGGACCTACACTTAGAAATTCTAAGGCATTATTCGGGCGCATGGGGTACTGTTTGGGCGTATGAGCCTATACTTAGCATTTCTAAGCAAAAGTTTAGGCGCATGGGCCCTGTTTGGACGCATGAACACCTTCTAATATGTTTCTAACATATTTTTCAGTCCCAAATCTCACCTTAAACACATTCTAAGCTCAATATAACCATTCTAAACATCATCCAAGTAAGAATAACCATAAATCATGTAAGACCCCGTTCCCAGGCACCTCACAGTTGGTCGTCATTACCCATAAAACATACATTTAATACAATTTAATAAAAAAAAAACATGCAGCGGAAACTTTAAATTTTACTATAAATGCTTTTGTAAAGTAATACAACCCCTGTTACAAAATATCATTTGTTTGCATTACAATACAAAAACATTATCAAAAGAATGCCATCCCAAAAAGAGCTGAGTAGCCGCCTCATGCCATCCTCAGCAACACTACCTGCCAACTGGAAAATACATAAAAGTCAGCGTTGCTGAGTGAGTTCTAGTTTTGTATTAAAACATACTTTTACTTATTTAAAAGTATCCTTTCGTTCATACGTTCATACATCATACGTACACATAGATAATATTCATTATTATCTTCATCATTCGTTATTCATCATTATCTTTAACTTCTCGTATGGATTCTGTCAGACTTTACCCACTTCATAGCGCTCGGCTATGATTACTGTGGTCGAATGACAAGAATCCCGTTCATACTTACTCGCCCATTGGCTATCTTTTGTACCACTACCTTCTGCTATACCCCAAACGTTATTAGCTACCGGGCCGGAGTCAATAAATGAACAGCAAAACGTATGCCCGGTACACGAGGTAAGCGGTAGGGGTTTCACACATATAGATACTTACTTGCACACATTGAAAGGTTAACTGTACCAATACCATATGCTACACCTCGAACAATCTTAGCTACCGGGCCGAAGTCAATCCATAGACAGCAAAACGTAGTGCCACAGTACGGGCCGAGGTCAACAAATGAACAACAAACATATTGCCACGTACTGGGCCGAAGTCTATGGAGGGACAGCTAAACATGGTGCCACGGTACTAAAGGTAAGCGGTAGAGGTACCATGACCATGGTCAATCACATAGAAGGACCAATCGCGTTATTCAATGTTTGTAAGACATAATTCATTCGTTTATTAATGCATGTATTCATCATCATTCCTCATTTCGTTCATTCGTTAATACATGCATTCGTCATCATGTTCCATTTTCATTATCTTTCACTTTACGATACATAATACTTCATTAGTTCATTTCTCGTTATTCGTAAAGTTTCAGAAAGATAAACATACACAATTACCAGGAACATACACACATCATACATATTCATCATACATTCATCATCATACATTCATCATCATCTGTACATCATCATGCACAACATCATACCTTTCTTAACAATATTTTAATAATATTGTTAACAACAATATACTAATAATAGTATTAGTAACAATCAGGGTTAATCATACTCATCATTATATGCATGAGACATCATCATTTATTAACCCTAGTCAACCCTGGTCAAACCTCGAACTATGGAATTACTGGAAATTCCTGAAAATTTCTAAGTGTTCTAGCCGTTTTAGCCCTGTTGGGCGTATAAGCCTCTGGTCGTATGAGCACTATTAGTCGTATGAGCACTGCTGGACTTTTCACTTAACACTTAGAATTATCAACTGGTCATACGACCACACTGTTGGTCGTATGACTACTGCTGGTCGTACCACCCCTGAACTTGGGCACATATTTGGATCATATGACCACTGTTGGTCGTATGAGTCCACACTTAGAACTTTTCCACATGATCATACGACCACTGTTGGTCGTATGAGTCCTATTGGCCTCATACTTAGAAAATATCACATGTTCATACGACCACTGTTGGTCGTATGAGTCCTATTGGGCTCAACACTTAGAATTTTATTCTGGTCATACGACCACACTGTTGGTCGTATGACCACTAGTGGACTTACCAACTTTTGCTTATTTATTCTAAGTCCCATTTTTAGACACATTAGCATCCTACTCATATGTCTAATGCATATTTCAAGTCCAGAACATCAAAATGCCTATTTCTAAACATATGCACATGATTCTAAGCATAGATCTAACATAAACATAATCATCCATACAATCAATTCATACGGGTATCAACCCACAGTTTTATAAAAACATATTTACATGCATTTCCAGCCCCAAAGCATTTAAAAACAGTAAAAACGGGGTCTAGAACTCACCTTAGTTGTCTTCTTCGAACTTACACCCTTCACCCGAGCTGTTCAAACGGCTCTAACACCCTAGAAATCCTTTAAACACGCATTCAAACACATATACACACACATGAGCACATAACCGAGGCTAATTTAGCCAAAAACAACTAGCAAAACATTGAAACTTACCTTGAATCTGATTTCTTCTTCTTTCCCTCTCTAGAATCGAAATTTCTGCTGTTTTCTCTCTCTAAAAGATCGCTGATAGGAAATGCAGGCAACATGGGCGGCCATGCTTTTCCTTTTGTACAAAATAAATGATAATTTTGCCCATTTGACACTTTTAGTCCCTCCTCTTTAGTTGTTTTTCTTTTCTGTTCTTTTCTTCCTTTTTCTTTTATTCCTTGATAAAAATACGGGTGTTACAAGTCCACCCCCCTTATATAGGTTTCGTCCCCGAAACCTGTTATTCCTCAAATAGATATGGGTAGTGCTGCCTCATTTCTTCTTCAGTCTCCCACGTAGACTCGGATCCCTTCCTGTGCTTCCACTGTACACGCACAAGAGAAACCACTTTATTCCTTAACCTCTTTTCCTTACGATCAATGATTGCCACTGGTTGCTCCACGTAGTTGAGCCGTTCGTCTACTTCAATATCTTCCAGTGGTACAACCATGTCTTCATCAGCTAAGCACTTCCTCAGATGAGATACATGGAATGTGGGATGAATTCCACTTAACTCATCTGGCAATTCAAGTCGATAGGCCACCTCTCCTACTCGTGCGATAATTCGGAAAGGTCCTATGTACCTCGGGCTTAGCTTACCTCTTTTCCTGAATCTAATGATTCCTTTCCAAGGTGAGACCTTCAACATAACTCGGTCACCAACCTTGAACTCTATCGGTCTCCGCCTCTTGTCAGCATACGACTTTTGCCTATCTTTCGCCGCCTTCATGAAGGCTTTGATCTTTTCTAACTTCTCAGTCGTTGCTTCAATTACCTCAACACCTCCCAACTCTTTTTGCCCAATGTCTCCCCAGCACACGGGCGTCCTACACCTCCTCCCGTATAACATCTCGTAAGGTGGCATGCCAATGCTGGCGTGATAACTATTGTTGTACGAGAATTCTGCTAACGGCAGGTGGCTGTCCCAACTTCCTCCAAAGTCGATCACGCACGCCCGAAGCATATCTTCGAGTGTTTGGATCGTCCTCTCAGACTGACCGTCTGTCTGAGGGTGATATGCTGTACTAATGTGTAGTCTTGTCCCCATCGCATCATGAAACCTCTTCCAAAACTTGGAGGTAAACCGGGTGTCACGATCAGACACAATAGACACCGGCACACCATGACGAGCTACAATCTCCTTGATGAACAGATCCGCCAATCTCTCCGATGAGTACGTTTCGCGGATCGGTAGGAAGTGGGCACTTTTTGTCAAGCGGTCCACAATCACCCATATGGCATCATACCCTTTAGGGGTACGTGGTAACTTCGTGATGAAATCCATGGTGATGTGTTCCCACTTCCACTCGGGTATATCCAACGGTTGGATCTTCCCGTAGGGCTTCTGGTGTTCCGCCTTCACTTGTAAACAAGTCAGGCACTTACTCACGTACTCCACTACGTCACGTTTCATACCCGGCCACCAGTAATCCTTCTTCATATCGTGGTACATTTTGGTAGCACCGGGGTGAATGGAGTATCGGGTCTTATGGGCCTCGTCCATAATTCTACTACGTAGATCCCCGTATCGAGGAATCCACATTCGCCCAAATCGGGTCTTAACACCTAGAGTGTTCTCACCCAATTCTGTAACTAGACCTCTCATCCTTTCAGAGTTAAGACGATCTTCTTTCAAAGCCTCGTCTTGAAACTCCTTAACCTGTGTCATCACATCGGGGGTCATGATCAGCTGATAAGCCTTCACCCGGATCGGCTCAGGCCTTTCTTTTCGGCTAAGGGCATCAGCCACCACATTGGCCTTGCCCGGATGGTAATGGATTTCGCAGTCATAATCCTTTATGAGTTCCAACCATCGCCTTTGCCTCATGTTTAAATCCTTCTGCTCGAAGAAATACTTCAGGCTTTTGTGGTCCGTGAAGATTGTGCACTTCGTCCCGTATAGATAGTGCCGCCAAATTAGTTCTAGATCCCGTATAGATAGTGCCGCCAAATCTTGCTAGTTCTAGATCGTGTGTGGGATAGTTGACTTCGTGGGTCTTCAGCTGTCGAGATGCGTAGGCTATCACCTTTCCACGCTGCATCAACACACAACCTAGCCCAGAATAAGATGCATCCGAATAGACCACTAAGTCTTCACTTCCCTCGGGCAAAGTCAAGACAGGAGCTTGTGTTAGTCTTGCCTTCAACTCCTCAAAAGCCATCTCCTGTTCTCGACCCCACACGAATTTTACATCCTTGCGAGTTAATTTTGTCAAAGGTGAGGCTATCTTGGAGAAGTCTTGAATAAATCTCCTATAGTAGCCCGCCAATCCCAAGAAGCTACGAATCTCGGATGGCGTCTTTGGTGATTTCCATTGCATCACAGCCTCAACCTTTGCTGGGTCCACCATTATTCCTTCTGCATTCACTACGTGACCCAGAAATTGCACCTCGCGTAACCAAAAGGCGCACTTGGAGAACTTGGCGTACAATTTCTCCCTTCTCAACGTTTCTAACACTTCCCGAATATGCCTGGTATGCTCTTTTTCACTCCTTGAATAAATCAGAATATCATCGATGAATACAATTACTGATTTATCCAACATTGGTCGGCACACTCGGTTCATCAAATCCATAAAAGCAGCCGGCGCATTGGTCAACCCAAAAGACATGACAAGAAACTCGTAGTGACCATAGCGCGTACGAAAGGCTGTTTTAGGGATATCTTGTTCCTTCACCTTTAGTTGATGGTAACCCGATCGAAGATCTATCCTTGAAAACCAACTGGCACCCTGAAGTTGATCAAACAAGTCATCGATCCTTGGTAAGGGGTATCTGTTCTTCACCGTCAGCTTATTCAGCTCGCGGTAGTCGATGCACATCCTCATACTACCATCCTTCTTCTTTACGAACAGAACCGGAGCACCCCAAGGTGAGATACTCGGTCGGATAAACCCCTTATCCAGCAGCTCCTGCAACTGCTCCATCAACTCTTTCATCTGCGTCGGAGCCAAGCGATACGGTGCTTTTGCGACAGGTTGGGCACCCGGTATCAGGTCGATCTGGAATTCGATCTCTCGGTCAGGTGGCAATCCCGATAAGTCTTCGGGAAACACGTCTGGAAAGTCACACACCACTGGCACATCGCATAGCTGTGGTGTTGGCGTCTCTACATTCTTTACATAACATAAGTAGGCGCTACATCAGCGCCTCATACACTTTCCCGCCACCGCCATCGAGATCACCTTCGGAATCATCGTAACTCGATCGCCATAAATGTCACCGGACTCCCGTCGGTCGCCGTCAGTCTAATCATCTTCTTTCGGCACACGATATTCGCTTCGTAGGTTGCTAACCAATCCATCCCTAACACTACATCAAATCCTCCTAGAGGCATCACATGTAACTTGGCAGCGAACCTATGGCCCTCTAATTCTATGGTACAGTCCTCTATCACATCAGTAACTCTAGTGGACTTACCAATAGCAGTTTCTACATAAAAAGGCTCACTAATGCCTTTGCTACTAACGGGCAATTTAGCACAGAAAGTAGCAGAAATGAAACTCCTACTAGCACCAGAGTCAAATAACACAGAAGCAAGAGTTTGGTTAGCTAGAAACGTACCTGACACCACATCGGGGTCCGTCCTAGCCTCTTCCTGCGTCATCGTGAACGCCCTAGCCTTTGCCCTCGGTGCTTCTCCTCCCGTCTTCTTCTCTCCCGAGCCCTCAGCCCTCGGCTTCTTGCAATCTTTGCTCATATGGCCACTTTCCCCACAGTTAAAACACTTGCCCATCCGACAATCCTTGGCCCTATGTCCAGTCCTCCCACACTTGAAGCAGATGTTATATCCCCACTTGACTCCCCTGAGTGCTCCTTTCCACACTTACCACACTTCTTCACCCCAGCTCCAGACACGACCACTCGGCGGTCATCCACCCTTGCTTTCTTGTTGTTTGTCGAAGTATCACCCCGACCAAATCTCTTCCCCTGCCAGTTCTTCTCTCCACTCCCCTTCTTGCTTCCCTCAGCCTTCACCAAAGCAGCCCGTTCATCAAATAACCTTCCCGCCAAATCCACTGCCGACCTGAAAGTGCTTGGTCGGGCAGAAATCAAGTGCCAACGAATTTCAGCCGGCAGTCCTTGAATATACCGGTTGATCTTTCGAGACACCGGCGTCACCTGCTCCGGCACCAACAACGCCAATTCGTTAAACTTGGTGGTATATTGTTGGTGGGTCATCGTCCCCGCCTCCAGCTGCAGGAACTCTCTCTCTATTCTATCCATTTCCCGACGAGGACTGAATTCCTCGATCACCAGCCTTTTCAACTCAGCCCATTTCATCTTCCCTATAGCCCTGCTACCCTCGGCTTGGACTATATTCTTCCACCAGCATAAAGCCGACCCTGTGAAAGAGTGGGTAGCAAACTTCACCTTCTTGTCCTCCTGGCAATCACTAATATCGAGGACAGCTTCCATTTCCATCACCCACTGGTGAGCATCAGTAGCAGTACCAGACCCATCAAAAGTTGGGGGTTTGCACCTCATAAATGCCCCGTAGTTACAACCCCGGGCGGTCTCCTGTAACTGTTCTTCCTCCTCATCATCGGACAATACCGTCTCTGCCCCTGCCTGTTGTTGTCCACCGGAGGACTGATTTCTCCCCCGTCTCTCATCCTCACGTACTGCCTTTAACACTTCTGTCATTACAGACGGTAAGATCGTCTGCATAACCTGGTGCACCTCCTCGACAACTGCCTCTTTCACCGAGGCCCTAAAATCATCACTCTCACCCACTCCCCCCGAGGGAGTGGTATTAGGTCCTTCGGGAACCTTCTTCGCTTGTCTAGGCCTACCCTTGTGGCTCGTGGTTCCACACCACTTCCGCCACTGCCTCCACCAATTGGGGCTTTAGATGATCTACCACCGACCATCTTCTATCACACTGAAAGAGTTAAACACCAACACGGTCATTCAAGGAAATAGCTCAGTTTATGTCAAGTATAGTAAGTCCCTAATTACAGTGGCCAGTTGTGATTAGCCACTTACTCTACTCTTCACACCCCGAGCATTACCTGTCCTGACTACATTAGTATCTAAGTCTAACAGTACACATAAACACATAACATGCGCACGTAACACTGGTTAACTTTCAAGAACATACCTGATGGCACGCAGCTACTCAGATGGCATTCCCATTTCCCCCTTGTCCCATTCTCAGTTTAAGTCTTAGGTTTATTTTAAAAATTTACCCATTTCACTTAAACTTCGGCTCTGATACCAACTTGTAAGGCCCCGTTCCCAGGCACCTCACAGTTGGTCGTCATTACCCATAAAACATACATTTAATACAATTTAATAAAAAAAAAACATGCAGCGGAAACTTTAAATTTTACTATAAATGCTTTTGTAAAGTAATACAACCCCTGTTACAAAATATCATTTGTTTGCATTACAATACAAAAACATTATCAAAAGAATGCCATCCCAAAAAGAGCTGAGTAGCCGCCTCATGCCATCCTCAGCAACACTACCTGCCAACTGGAAAATACATAAAAGTCAGCGTTGCTGAGTGAGTTCTAGTTTTGTATTAAAACATACTTTTACTTATTTAAAAGTATCCTTTCGTTCATACGTTCATACATCATACGTACACATAGATAATATTCATTATTATCTTCATCATTCGTTATCATCATTATCTTTAACTTCTCGTATGGATTCTGTCAGACTTTACCCACTTCATAGCGCTCGGCTATGATTACTGTGGTCGAATGACAAGAATCCCGTTCATACTTACTCGCCCATTGGCTATCTTTTGTACCACTACCTTCTGCTATACCCCAAACGTTATTAGCTACCGGGCCGGAGTCAATAAATGAACAGCAAAACGTATGCCCGGTACACGAGGTAAGCGGTAGGGGTTTCACACATATAGATACTTACTTGCACACATTGAAAGGTTAACTGTACCAATACCATATGCTACACCTCGAACAATCTTAGCTACCGGGCCGAAGTCAATCCATAGACAGCAAAACGTAGTGCCACAGTACGGGCCGAGGTCAACAAATGAACAACAAACATATTGCCACGTACTGGGCCGAAGTCTATGGAGGGACAGCTAAACATGGTGCCACGGTACTAAAGGTAAGCGGTAGAGGTACCATGACCATGGTCAATCACATAGAAGGACCAATCGCGTTATTCAATGTTTGCAAGACATAATTCATTCGTTTATTAATGCATGTATTCATCATCATTCCTCATTTCGTTCATTCGTTAATACATGCATTCGTCATCATGTTCCTCTTTCATTATCTTTCACTTTACGATACATAATACTTCATTAGTTCATTTCTCGTTATTCGTAAAGTTTCAGAAAGATAAACATACACAATTACCAGGAACATACACACATCATACATATTCATCATACATTCATCATCATACATTCATCATCATCTGTACATCATCATGCACAACATCATACCTTTCTTAACAATATTTTAATAATATTGTTAACAACAATATACTAATAATAGTATTAGTAACAATCAGGGTTAATCATACTCATCATTATATGCATGAGACATCATCATTTATTAACCCTAGTCAACCCTGGTCAAACCTCGAACTATGGAATTACTGGAAATTCCTGAAAATTTCTAAGTGTTCTAGCCGTTTTAGCCCTGTTGGGCGTATAAGCCTCTGGTCGTATGAGCACTATTAGTCGTATGAGCACTGCTGGACTTTTCACTTAACACTTAGAATTATCAACTGGTCATACGACCACACTGTTGGTCGTATGACTACTGCTGGTCGTACCACCCCTGAACTTGGGCACATATTGGATCATATGACCACTGTTGGTCGTATGAGTCCACACTTAGAACTTTTCCACATGATCATACGACCACTGTTGGTCGTATGAGTCCTATTGGCCTCATACTTAGAAAATATCACATGTTCATACGACCACTGTTGGTCGTATGAGTCCTATTGGGCTCAACACTTAGAATTTTATTCTGGTCATACGACCACACTGTTGGTCGTATGACCACTAGTGGACTTACCAACTTTTGCTTATTTATTCTAAGTCCCATTTTTAGACACATTAGCATCCTACTCATATGTCTAATGCATATTTCAAGTCCAGAACATCAAAATGCCTATTTCTAAACATATGCACATGATTCTAAGCATAGATCTAACATAAACATAATCATCCATACAATCAATTCATACGGGTATCAACCCACAGTTTTATAAAAACATATTTACATGCATTTCCAGCCCCAAAGCATTTAAAAACAGTAAAAACGGGGTCTAGAACTCACCTTAGTTGTCTTCTTCGAACTTACACCCTTCACCCGAGCTGTTCAAACGGCTCTAACACCCTAGAAATCCTTTAAACACGCATTCAAACACATATACACACACATGAGCACATAACCGAGGCTAATTTAGCCAAAAACAACTAGCAAAACATTGAACCTTACCTTGAATCTGATTTCTTCTTCTTTCCCTCTCTAGAATCGAAATTTCTGCTGTTTTCTCTCTCTAAAAGATCGCTGATAGGAAATGCAGGCAACATGGGCGGCCATGCTTTTCCTTTTGTACAAAATAAATGATAATTTTGCCCATTTGACACTTTTAGTCCCTCCTCTTTAGTTGTTTTTCTTTTCTGTTCTTTTCTTCCTTTTTCTTTTATTCCTTGATAAAAATACGGGTGTTACAAATCATCTAAACTCATACACATATACATATGGTTACATGCATTAAAATCATAAAATAGTTTTGCATGCATTTCCAGCCCTGAAAATCTTTAAAACATTTAAAAGATGGGGTCTAGAAACTCACCTCTTGCAGCTTCCAAGCACAACACTCTCAAAATCATGAAATCTTGATGTTTCTAGCACCTAAACACCAAGAACACATACCCGAAAGCATATAGACACATAAGAACATGTATGTTTCGATTACATGGTCAAAATCCTTAAAACCGAACTTAATTATGCTAAATTGGCTTACCTTGGCCGAATTTTTGTAGCTTTCTCTCTCTAGAACTCAAAATCTGCTTTCTCTCTCTAAAGCCAAAAATGATAGTTGATGTAGATGGGGTTGTGGGCGGCCATGCTTCTTTTATACATAAAATAATACTGTTTTGTCTTTTTTACACTTACATCCCATCCACTTTGGCTGTTTTTTATTTCTTTTAAAATACTTTTCTTTCCTTGTTATTTGATTAGAAATTTTTGGGTGTTACAAGTCCACCCTAGAGGTGCACAAACCGTTTTTTTTAACCAGTTCGGGTTTGAACCGGACCGGTTCCAGGTCAACATTTAAGAGACCGGATTGTTAGGACCGTGTACGTACGGAGTACTAACTGATTCTTCGTTATACCAGATCAAATAGTGCGGAATCCTATTTGATTGGCGATCCAATCAGGGAGAACTAAATCAAGATCAATCCTAACGATTAGAAAACGTTAAGAATGGAATAGGAATGATCTCAGACGTTCTGTGAAGTTGGAATGGATGAACTAGACGTTCTGGGTCGACTAGGGTTTCAAGTATTCGAAGTGTCTTGTTTTTCCACGAATTAAGTGGTATTTATAGGTTACAGATCTCATTCGTGCGACTGAGCCTTGCGACTGGCTCAGTCGTGCGATTGAATAATACGATTGGTTCATTCGTACGTTTGAGTCAGTCTTATGACTCAACCGTGCAATTGACTCAATCACCTAGTTCAATCGTGCGATTGGACCATTCGTATGGTCCAGTCGTGTGACTGAATCAGGATTCTTAGTCAAACATATTCTTGAACCATTAATGATTCAGAACTATGTCTCACACCTGTAAACCTATATAACATGGTCATATTATGCGTGAAACAATTAATAATATAAATAGATATAACATTAAATAACCAACAACCATATATAGAAGAGATTCTCATTATATTGATTCAACATTACATATGAGCTACAAGAAGAAGTTCTATTACATTTAAGCTCACTAGACTAGAACTGGGGACATGTGTACCAACAAACTCCCCCTTAGACCTAGTTCTATCTAGACCTTGACTTCTTTCTTGAACTCTTCAAATCTCTTTAATCTCTCTTCTTTGGAAACCCCTGCATGGATATTAAGTGCAAAGCGTAGACGTATTATATGCTGAAACTGTAGTGCTTGCACAATATCCTGCGTATCAAAAAACAGCGGCCACTTGTATAGCGTATACACATCAGACGCTGACAAGTTGATAAGCCACATGGGGTCAAACACCTTTATTGCATCCATCGACCCGTCCTTTTCCAAAACAATGACTGCCTCTCCCGAGCGCCAGTCATAGTACCACCACTTAAAGTGTGGGGTAAAGTCCTATGGCATCTCACTCAGTGGAATTCGGGACATTGTGCGCGGAGGTCGCCATTTCAGGACTATCTTCGGCTGACCAGTGATGGGACTCACCTCAGACCTTCTGAGGTACCTCGTAGCCTACTGAGTTTTGAAGTTTACCCATCTGGTCCTGTATTCCTTCTTCAATGTAGCCTCAAACCAGCCTGACATCTTCTTAGGATCAGCATAAAGAAGCTTTAGTCATGCCAACTGGTTGAGCTCAAAACCTGGGAGAGTCTTCAGATCGTGAGGGAATCTGAAGTACTCGATGCCCCTCTCCCTCTTAACCGCATACACTCCAAGGTCTTCAAAATGAGCCCAGGCAATGATTTTCCCTGACACCTTCATGTTCTTCTTGACTTTGTAAAGTTTGGTGTAGGTACTTTGTGTTGCTGCAGCACGTTGAGCTCGAACCTCGGCGAAGCAAGCCGCCCATTCAGCCTTTTGGATATCAACATCAGCATTCAATGCTTGGGCTTGGCTTGTGGAGGCCTCTGCTCCTTCTCACTGAGTTTACCCAGAATATCACTGTCGAGAGTGTTTACCAAATCTGGAAACACATTTCCCTCTCGGCCAGTGTATTCTGGGTAATGCTGATCTATGATGTCCTCGATCTCAATCTCATCTATATTATGTAGCTCTTCTTCATCACTGTCAATTTGTACTTCAGGAGCATCTTTCACAATCTCATCGGCGTTAAGCTTGAATATCTCAGCCAACTGCTCCTTTGTGAAGCTATGGATAATCTCACCCTCCTCAGGGGTATACTCAACTGATCTTCTCACTATACCCTGCAGATCAAGAATCATTGTTAACTGACTCTTGACCTGCTGTAGGGGAGCAACATCGTATTCATCACGTTGGAAGTTTGGATCTGCTTGTTTTTAAACATGAAACATATAATTTGTTAGTAAATAGTCAAGCACAATCATTAACATAGATATAAACATTCATTACATAAATGTTAAATAATTTCAAATACAAAAGTCTGTTAAATACATAAACATGAATAACTAAACAATACTTTTATCTTGAATTTCCGGAGTTTCTTCAGTTGGAGCAGACAGAGAGGGTCCTTGATCTTGACGGTGCTTAGAACGCCTCTCGTCTGCTGCATCATCGCTATGATCTCCTGCTGTCTCTCCTTCTTCACCTTTCTCATCATCCTTCTTCTCGTCACCATCATCACTTTCATCACTATCATCATCATCATCGTCGTCATCCTCATCATCATCGTCCTCACCATCATCATCATTACCATCATCATCCTCACCTTCCCCGATCTTGAGGGGCTCACTCTGAGTGCCTTTTAGCTTTAGCACTAGAGTCTTGTGAGCCACCTCCAGCTTCTCAATCTTCGCATCAGACTCAGCCTCGTGTTGAAGCAAGCCAGTGATCTGATCACTCTGTGCAGTGATCAACTGGGCTTGTGAAGATGTCAACTCCCTCAGTCTCTTAATCTCAGCTGTTTGTTTAGAACTTTGCTCTTGCAGCTGTAGAATCTGAGCCGTCTTAGCCTTATCAGAGGCTAGCAGCTGGAGCACCATGCTATTCAGTGCAGCAAGTTGCTCAACCATAGAGACCGGTGGTATAACTGAGCTCGAGGGTGCAGATGAGGGTTGGGTTTGGTTAGTGGTGGTTGTTGTGGTAGATGTGGTGTAGATGGGAGAAGATGTGAAGGCTGTAGTGGGGGGTACAGTGGTGGTGGTAGTGGATATGTGAGTATGAGGTGGAGGTATAGTAGTGGTGGTGGTTTGGGGTGTTTGGGATGTGGTGAATGTGGTGGATGTGATAGAGACGAAAGTGGTGAATCTAAGACGCTTTCCCCTCTTACCATGTGGTCTGGCCATTCTTTTCCTCCTCTTCCCTGTAGATACCGGGGCTCCAACTCGTGTACTGGGCTCATCAAGGGAATAGGCTGGATCAGACTCTGTTTGTGTTACCCCTGATGTGCCCGTCAGTCCTCCAACAGCCCTCATCCCCTTCTCCGTGGCAACCACCTTGCTGCCATGCCTTCGGGTCAAACCCTCTTCCTCACTCTCTTCCTCATCATCATCAGGTGGACTGAAGAGAGGTACAAACCCAGCAGCTGTAGTGTCAGTATGAGGGAACGACTGGACTGTATGTGTAGAAGGGCCCTCAGATGTAACTGGCCTATCATTGCCATCATGGCTGTCATCATCATCAGAATCATCTGATGGTATAGCTATCACTTCAGTATCTAATCCACTATCATCATAACGCCACCTGCGTCTCCCTGGGGCAACATAATCAGCCCGGGCCAGATGCCCAATCAACCTCTTCAGCACAGGCTTTACTTGCTTGCCTCTATACACCTTCATCCGACCCAAGGTCGTGTCATCCATAATCTCCAGAGGCACAGCATCACTCTTGTCTTTGGGAAGGTCGGGCAGCTTCTTATCAAATATGAGCTATAAAAATCTAGGGTACATGCAGAACCCTTCCTTCCCCTTGGCCTCAAGGTTCTCTATCAAATACATAAAAATCATGTTGGAGAAGCTGAATGGGTGGTTGAGGACCAATGCCACGTAGGCATTCTGAATCTGGTCCGACAAGTCATCAAATCCACCCCTTCTGGACGCGATGCACTTCAGAATGACATGCGCCAAGTACTTGTACTGGGGGCTCAGGTTGCTCTTGTTCAGCACACCTGAGTTTATGTCCCCACAGTACCCGATCTTTAGAAAGCATCCACCAACTGTAAGAGGGTGGAGCTTGAGTGGGTGAGTCTCATCATCTCCGAAACCCAATACCCTCCTTACATCAGCAGCCGTAATCATAATATCCCTACCGAAGATAGAACTTCGAATGCAGTAGGGCTCCACTGATCGGTCAACTGTAGCTCCCTCCCAAAACGACTGATGCAATGACTGATAGGGAGTACATGGTGTAGATATAGCTCTGAAGATCCGAGATCTCCTCAAGAAGTCAATAATCCCTTCAAACTCACCACCATTCCTCGAGGTGGAATCCAAGTGAGCACAAATGTTGTGCTTTGGATTAATCAACCACCGGTTAGCCATATTCCTGTAACAAATAGCAAAAACACGTTAGAAACATGTAAAACAGAGTTTGACTAAATCAAAAACCAATTTAGTTCAATCGTGCGATTGAACTATGCGTCTGGGTTTAGTCGGATGGTCATATGTGCGACTGGACTTCAATCGGTTGAACTGTAATGCGACTTAATTTCAGTCGGATTATGTGTCCTGCGATTGAGTCTAATTGGGAGACTAAACCTGCGATTGAGTTATCCGACCGAATGAAATCATTCGTATGATTCATTCTGCCGATTGAATGAATCACCTCTTTCAATCGGGCGATTGAAGTTCATTCTGGGGAACCAGTCATATGACAAACTCAACCCATTCGCATTATCTATTCGGCCGATTGAATGAGTCGCCTCTCTCAATCGGGCAATTGAAGTTCATTCTGGGGGACCAGTCGCATCGTAGACAAAACTGTTCCATTTCAAACTCGGATTTATCAAATGGCTAAATTAAACGTTAATTTCATGTTCATTAGACTCGCAATCATGTATCTAAACCACCTAATCCATTTATTTTAACATTGTAAGTGATTAAGGCAGTTTATGTTACAAAATTGGTGTCGGTTCAAGAAATAGGTCGAAAATGATCGGATTCAAGCCCCATTCGACTGTAAACATCATCAATCACTCGCGTATTACCTGTATAACAATACCAAAGTGTCAGAATTTGAATATAGTATGTATTTAAGATCAAATGAAAGTTGGGCAGCGTAACGGTGTGATTTGGGAATTAGGGCGAATGAGGTCTGCGATCGACTGAGGGGTCTATTTATAGACAGACTCAGTTCAATCGGGCGAATGAACCCATTCGCTCAATTCATTCGGGCGAATGAAGTTTGATCGTATGATTGAGTCGGTCGTTCTATTTCATTCGGCCGACTGGAGTTCAGTCGATCGTCTGATTCATTCGGCCATTTCCATTCGGCCGATTCAATCAATCTGGTCTTCCAATCGTACATTTGGCCTAGTCGGTCACTTTCACTCGGCCGATTGAGCTCATTCGCATGGCCCAATCGTGCGCTTGTCTTCAATCGTATAGACCATTCGTATGACTGATCATACTCATGATGAAGTTATACGATTGGGCTATCCTTGTGCCATCTAAATCAAGTTATGGACCGACCCTTAGTTTTCTTAAACAATTTATAAAACATTATATGCAATTGATCATCTCAGACATGATCACTTTTAAATCAACACCTCTAATGATCACCTCAGACGTGATCCATTTAACCACCCGATCACCTCAGACGTGATCCATTTAACCAACTTATCACCTCAGACGTGATATTTTTATCCTTTCAAAAACAATTTTAAATAAACATTAAGCTCGTTTAGTGACATTAACAGATAACCGTACACACAGTCCGACATTGACACACTAATACTAACAAGTAAATAAAATTTAAACTACGAAAAAATGAACATCTTTTTGTGATTTTTGTTAGGGCAGGTTTGTGTAGCCTATTAGCATTGACATTATATCAGGAACAGACTCATTTGGAATCAGACAGGCATATACCCTATTACTTGGAACATTTTGAGCTGATTACACCTTTCATGATGACCTATCACAGTTTGTTCTACTAACTGGGAATCATGTTTTATATGATACGTAACTCACTTTGATCGTCAACTTCAGTCGGTGCATCCAAGACGATTGTCAGTATACTTGTCCACTTAAATTCATACACAGACTTTTGACATACATTGGTAATGAATTATGTTATATTATTTCAAACAACATTTGTGTATCCCACGCTTATATGGTAATCAGCATTCCTTAATGGACTTTCGAGCGGTCTTTAGGTATTTTTGAAAGAAGAGACTATTCATAGATCTTTCAAAGAGAAGCCAATCCTCAGGTCAGTGCCATCGCACAGCAGAGAGGCGGCAAACAACAATGAAATCTAGAATATGTAGGTTATGCTTATCCTCAGGTCAGTGCCATCGCACAGCAGAGAGGCACACAACCTATCTCCTTGATAGAGCATTTCTTATTTTCTTTTGCACATAACTCACCAACAACATAAGTTATTAGCTTGATTGCGCTTGTATTTATTTTTTCGTGCTTTGCTCCTTTTGTGGTCATTTGCACACCTTTGGTGGTATTTATTTGCTCGTTATCCCTTATAATAAATAACTGATTGTGTTAACCAGTGATAAGATGAGAACCCACAGTTGATTGAACCATTTAGTTTAGATTAAGTTTACCAATGACGTCTACTTGTCTATTGTGTTGAATCTACTGACACATCATATAATGAACTAGCACCTCCCTAGATCAACTTTCTCCGTGTAATTAAAGTAACAATCAAACGTACTATTATTTTCCCATTTTGTTAGACTTAGACTTCTCTGATTTTTACATTTCAGTAAATTAATTAACATTTTTTATCTCAAAATCATTTTGTTGTTCCAAATAACTCGATGCCTGTGTACTATCATCTTCCATTTTTTTGTCGAGTCACATTTCCTGTTTTGTTGTCTTTGCCTTTTCAGCTTTACTCACCTTCCCCTCCCTTTTTTTTAAGTAAATAAATACTGAATTAAACCTAATCTCCCCCTAAAATTCTAAAACAGAAAATCTTTTTGTGTTTTTGGATTTTTATAACAACAAGGAAATTAAAAAAATAAAATAAAATAAAATAAAAGACTAAAAATAAAGAAAAACGGTGTCAGACTATGTATCTGTTTCTTCTAATATAACATCACTTTTCTTTTTAACCCCGTTGACCTCTAGCAGATAGAAAAATCTTGGTTTATCAAATGGTTTAGTGTAGAGGTCAGCGCGTTGAAAATCCGTGTTAATTTTGACCACATCAATTAAGTGTTTTTCATAGCAATCGCGTATGAAGTGATACTTTATGCCTATGTGTTTGGTCTTAGGATGTTGAACCGGATTTTTAGTTACTGCAATTGCAGCAGAATTATCAACATAGATAGGAGTAGAAGTGAAATGCAAACCGTAATCCCGCATTTGCTGTTGAATCCAAATGATTTGAGAGCAGCAGCTGGCGGCGGCAACGTATTCAGCTTCACAGGTAGACAGAGCAACTGATGTCTGCTTCTTGCACTGCCAAGTTACCAATCTTCTCCCGAAAAATTGACATCCTGCTGACGTAGACTTGTAATTCATTTTGCAGCCTCCATAATCAGAGTCGCTATACGCTGTTAGCTCAAAGTCATCATCATGAGGATACCACAACCCCAGTGTTGGAGTACCCTTCAGATAATAAAAAATTCTCTTGACTCCGATCAGATGATTGACTTTAGGTTTTGCCTGATATCGGGAATATAAACATGTGGCATACATGATATCTGGACGAGAGGCAGTAAGGTACATGAGAGATACGATCATCCCACGATACATGGTGGCATCCACCAAATCCCCATTCTCATCAGGAGCCACATCGTGATTTGTGGCGAGAGGGGTACCGGCTGCAGTGACATTTTCCATATCAAAGCGACTAAGAATGTCACCGACATACTTAGTTTGATGCAAAAAGATGCCGGTAGGTGTTTGGTCCACCTGTAATCCTAGGAAGAACTTCATTTCTCCCATGGCACTCATCTCAAACTCAGCCTTCATCACAGATTCAAACTCTTTACATAACCCTTCGTTTCGTGAGCCGAAGATTATGTCATCCATATAAATCTGTACCAAAAGCAAATCACCATCCTTCTCTTTGATGAATAATGTACAGTCAATCACACCCCTACGAAAGCCATGTTTCAGCAGATGGGTGGAGGGCTTTTCATACCAAGCTCGAGGAGCCTGATGTAGCCCATACAGAGCCTTGTCTAACTTGTAGACTCTGTCCCGATGATAAGGATCTTCGAAACCTTCGGGTTGACTGACATATACCTCTTCCCGGATTTCCCCATGCAAGAATGCACTCTTAACATCTAGTTGATAAACTTTGATCTTCATGTAAGAGGTGTAGGCTAGAAAGATACGAATAGCTTCCATTCTAGCTACGGGAGCAAAGACTTCATTGTAGTCGATTCCGTCGACTTGTCTGAAGCCTTGAACAACCAACCGTGCCTTGTTTCTGATAATAACACCCTGGTCATCCTTCTAGCACTTTAGTACCCATTTGGTACCAATTACCTTGACTCCTTTGGGTCGGTCAACAAGAGTCCATACTCCAAGTTTCTTGAACTGTAGCAACTCCTCTTGCATAGCATTGACCCATGCTTCATTCTTAAGGGCATCACTTACGTGTTTGGGTTCAATTTGAGAAACGAAACATCTGTAAGCTCCATCATTTACGTAGCCCTTTTCCATTACCTCAGCATAATCAGCAGTGTATAATCGACTTCTAGTCTGCACGCCGGAGTGGAGATCACCAATGATAGCATCTGACGGATGACTCGTACTGATCCTAGTCATGGGAGTTGTAGGAACGACAACTTCAGAGTCCATAGTGGTGACTGGAGGTTCAGTATCTGTATTTCCAGATGTCGGAGTAGCAGCTGAAGAGCTTCTTTCATGATCAACATTAGGTGACTGTGCTGGTTCAGTTGCTTCTTCATCCTCTGATGAGTCGTCACTATCATTCTGATTGGCTGACGTAGATCCTGATGACCCACTTGCAGGAGTGGTATTGCTAGTATCCAGATTCGGTGAGTTGAGAACATCGTGCATCATCTGAGTAGCAATATCATCATCTGAAACTGTTTAAGGAAGATTGAATGATTTGAAAAAGCCATCGTAGTCGAAGAATGACGAAGGACCTTTTCCAGCAGGGGGGATAGTGAAACGTTGAACATCAACATTGCACCATACTTCTACCTGACCAGTAGAGTTGTTGTAAACTCGTTTGTCGGGTATACTGTATCCCAGAAAGATCCCCTGATCTGCCTTTTCATTGAACTTGCCTTCTTGAGTTTTCTTCAGAAGAGTACAAGGAGCACCGAAAGGTTCCAGATACTCCAGGTTTGGCTTACGCTTCTGTAGCAACTCATAGCAAGTCTTCCCGTGCCTCTTCACTACTGACACACGATTAAGTGTGTAGCAGGCGTTGGCTACAGCTTCGTTCCAGAACTGTACTGGCAGTTTTGAGTCTGCCAACATAGTCCTGGCTGTCTCGATCAGACTCCTATTCTTTCGCTCAGCAACTCCATTCATCTGTGGTGTGTATGCAGAGGTGAATTGATGAACAATTCCCTTTTCTTTGCAGAACACATCCATCCACTGATTCTTGAACTCGGTTCCATTATCTGAGCGAATCTTTCTCACTTTAAGCTTGTAAAGTGACTCCAGAGTGGTGACCAGCACTTTGAATGACTCAAATGTTTCTGACTTAGCTTTTAGAAACATTACCCACGAGAATCGTGAGTAGTCATCGGTGACTACGAAGCAGTACCAGTCTCCAGCGATACTCTTCGTGCTAACTGGACTGAAAAGATCCATGTGCAGTAGCTCCAGGGGCATCTCGATAGAATTGACATTCTTGGTCTTGTGAGATTTCCTGGTTTGCTTTCCTTTCTTGCATGAGACACAAAAATCAGGAAGCTTGAAGTTCTTGATAGGAACTCCATCAACTAGGTTGTTATGAATCAGGTGATTCATCTTCTGATGATTAATGTGTCCCATTCTTCTGTGCCACGAAATGGAGTCCTTCTCTGTTGCTTTAGATAAGAAACATTGAACAGTAGAAGAACTAGTAGAAGCATTAGACATATCTAGAACATACAAGTCATTATATCTAGATGCTGACATTAATACCTGCTCCTCTGGAATATCCATTTCTTTCTTCAGAATGTAGCATTTGCGATTATCAAACATGACTTTGAATCCCTTGTCGTAAATCTGAGACACAGAAAGCAGATTTTTTCTAACTGCTGAACAAAGTTGACTTTGTCGAACCTTACCTTGTCATTACCTACTTCGCCCTGAGCGGTAATGTATCCTCCTTTGTTTCTAGCAAAGGAAACATGTCCCCCTTTAATTTGTTTGACATTGAAAAGGAGAGACCTATTTCCCGTCATGTGCCTGGAAGCTCCGCTATCTACGATCCATGTATTTGTAGAAGCACTATAGCGGACAACCTGCACATAAGAGAAAATAATTAGTTAAGGAGGAGGACCCAAGCCTTGACTGGATTGGGTTTCCCAGAGGAATCAACCATTATGAATTCGACCCACTGTCCTTTATCAGTGGGTGGAATCTCAACTTTTAGATTGTCCTTGCTTTCAGACTCATCAGTTGTTTTGGCTTTCCATAAACCATCCCTGTGAAAGGATTGTTTGTGATAAACCTTTGACTGATTTACGGTTTGAGCATATTGTTTAGATTCAGAAACAGGTTTTGCCGCTGGCATCACAGACTTGTCAGTGACTTGTCTGTTTTGCCTTTGGCGTGGAGGAGACGAAAACGACCTAGAAGGTGTTTTAGACCTAATAGGTGTTTTCGATCTAACCGGAGTCTTAGATCTCTATTTTTAATCTAGATGAACTTTGTTGGTCAGCTCAACCTTGAGTCTCGGAGTCTGATAGCGAGGACAATTTGTCGAAATATGACCGCGATGTCCACAAGTATAGCAGGACCTCCATTCATCAGGGCTAGGAGATCTCTTGTGGGGTGGTGAATAGACTTCAGATTCTTTCCTTTTATTTTCACTTTTATGACTTTCACCTCCTTTGACAAATTTAACTTGTTTAACGTTGTTTGTGTTTTGTCTTTGAAACATGTGATTATCTTGTTTCACTGGTTTAGCTTGAGTGTTTTTGGAAATCTTAGGTTGTGTGGAAGTTGACTTTTTACCCAACCCAAGAGATGTTTGAACATTCTCTTCCACTCCCTTGCCAGTGATTTGTGTGCTTGTTGTGCTTGATGCAGAATCTGTCTGGTCAGGAACCGAAGGAGCAGAGTTAACTGCTGTATCCGGATCACTGACTAGATGAGTTGTCACCACATGATCCTTGATGGGGTTATCATTAATTGGTGTAAGGCCCCGCTCACCGGGCACCTTACTGTTGGTTCTTCATCGCACATATAACGTACATAATGTATATAATCATAAAACAACGCAGCGGAAATGATAAAATATATATATTCTCATTCATTCATAAAAGTCATTACATCATTGACACGATTACAAAATGCAGCTTTCTCTACTTTGTCTATCTTCTCTATGATTGCTGAGGATTCATATAAAAGAGATTATTTAGGTAATCTCAGGTTTCATATATTTCCACAGCAACCTTAAGATCATACAACGACCTCTAGAGAAGATATTAAGTTCAAAAATATAAAAATTATATTTTTATTACTGAAGAATATTCCTTAGGTAATTCCGTACATCGGAACCCTGACGGAATACTCTTGACACTCTCATGCAACATACTTCGTTGCATGTACTATGCACACGCATCCCATGCGTGGCGAACTTATCAAAATCTAAAGGAGATTTCTTGAGTAATCTCGTTTATTCGAATCCTCAAGAAATCTCATAATGACATGCAACGTGATGTGTTGCGTATATTATGGACCCGCAACACATGACGTTGCAGCATTATCAACTGGAGAATGCCCTCCTAAAAGAGCTGAGTAGCCGCCTCGTGCCATCCTCAGCAACACTACCTGCGAACTGGAAAACACATAAAAGTCAGCGTTGCTGACTGAGTTCTAGTTTTATAATAAAACATACTTTCATTCTCATTAACTGTTCTTCCATACATGTGTTCACACATCATACGTACACGTAGATAATATTATTATTATCTCATCATTCATTACTTACTTTCATTCGTGTACACATCATCATTCTCGTTTACTTTCATACATACATACTTTACATACTTTTGTACGTACTTTACTTTCATTCATACATTCATTACTTACGTTCAAACATTCATTACATTCATTCATACTTTCATTACTTTCGTTCGAACGTTCATTACATTCGGTGACATGTACAATACCCCCTTTCATCATACATACTACTGGTGCTGGACCTGTGGTGGTTAGCCACGAACGTTGTGCACAAATGCTGATCCAGTCACCTGGGGTAGGTACATGCACCACTTATCTTTCACTTTACTTCTAACATACGTTAGCCGAGTCTGTTGCAGCGCACGGCTGCTCACCTCAGTGACAATCTTATGATTGCCTGCTAACCGAGTCTGTTGCAACACGAAGTTGCTCACCTCATTATCAATCTCAATGATTGACCCGATGTGCATCCTTCGGGGTAGCTAACCCGCACACCGTTGAGCTAACACCTGCCAGGGGTGTGCACCTCCTTCATTTGCTTGCAAGCCTTTCTTACTTTCGTTCGTTAATGCATGCATTCATTCATCATGTTCCTTCTTTCATTATCTTTCACTTTACGTTCTTAATACATTCGTTATATTCGTTCATTCATTCACGTAAAGTTATTAAAAGATAAGACACATATACATAAGGAACATAAATACTTACATATCATCAGTATTCGCCATCTATCATGGCAACATCATACTAACATACATACATCATACATACACTTCTACATTCACTCACATCAGCCCTGTTCGGGCGACTGAACTTATACCAGTCGCATGTCCTCCATGCGACTGGGCCATGCGATTGGGCTATCATGCGAATGGGTACTCAAACGTGCGATTGAACTTCCTTTCGTACGACTAGACACTATGCGACTGGGCTATATGCGACTAACTCTTAACCGTACGACTGAACTACTCTGCGATTGGACTTATGCGACCGAAACCCTCGATCGCATCGCCTATCGTGCGATTGAGGCTCAATCGGGCGTCTGAACCTCAGTCGGGCGATTGGACATCAACTAACACTCATTCGGCCGAATGGCCCTTCAGTCGCATAACCCTAACTGAGCTGCGACTGGAGTTCTTCATGAACAGCAGTCGCGAACCACCGCACCCAAACTCGTCTTAAACCCATTTTTAGCCCAAATCGACCCTCCCTAGTCTCAGGGATTCATACTAGGACATCATACAAGCATATACAAGTCCTACTTCTTACTAAAAACACATTACTCAAAATTTACCCAAATGGGTCAAACTTACACTATTTCAAAAATAGGGTTTACATGTGATTCCAGCCCCAAAATCAGTTGAAAACATGTAAATGAGGGGTTCTAGAACTCACATTATCAGGTAGAAGTTGGTGAGCTTCGATTTGGCTAGCCTTTCGACAGATTCGGAGCTCGGACAGCACTTTCCCCCTTTCTTCTTCGTTCTCGGTCTCTCTCTGCTCTCTTCCCGACTGAAATGTGAAGGTGTTGGGGAGGAGAATGGTGTTGCTCCCCTTTTATACCCACGGCTCAGTCGCATCTGGTCCAGGGGCGACTGGACCTTCAGTCGCATCAACACTATGTGATTGGACTCCAGTCGCATGTGTTCCATGCGGCTCATACTCATTCGGGCGGTTGAACTCCAATCGTGCGGTTGAGCTTCAATCGGCCGAATAGCCATGCGGTTGAACCTCCAGTCACATAAATCACAGGCGACTGAGGCTTAATCGCATAGCCTACCAAAAATTCAAACTTCCGGGTGTTACAAGTCCACCCCCCTTATTTTAGGTTTCGTCCCCGAAACCTGTCATTCCTCGAACAATCGTGGGTAATGCTGCCTCATTTCTTCTTCAGTCTCCCACGTTGACTCGGATCCCTTCCTGTGCCGCCACTGTACACGCACAAGGGGAACCACTTTGTTTCTCAACCTCTTCTCTTTGCGATCGATAATCGCCACTGGTTGCTCTACATAATTGAGCTTTTCGTCTTCCTCGATGTCATCCAGTGGAACGACCATGTCCTCGTCCGCCAAACACTTCCTCAGATGAGACACGTGGAAAGTCGGGTGGATTCCACTTAGTTCATCTGGCAGATCTAACCTATAGGCCACCTCTCCTACTCGAGCAATGATTCGGAAAGGGCCTATATATCGCGGACTCAACTTACCTCGCTTCCGGAATCGATTGATCCCTTTCCAAGGTGAGACCTTCAACATAACACGATCTCCCACCTGGAACTCAATCGGCCTGCGTCGTTTGTCGGCATACGACTTCTGTCGGTCTTTGGCCGCCTTCATATAAGCTTTAATTCTTTCGAGCTTCTCAGTCATAGCCTCTACCACCTCGACACTTCCCAATTCTTTCTGACCAATTTCACCCCAACAGACGGGTGTCCTGCATCTTCTACCGTATAGCATTTCGTAGGGTGGCATGCCAATACTGGCGTGATAACTGTTGTTGTACGAGAACTCACCTAACGGTAGATGGTCATCCCAACTTCCCCCGAAGTCAATAACACATGCCCGAAGCATGTCCTCCAAAGTCTGAATGGTCCTTTCCGACTGACCATCAGTTTGAGGATGATAAGCCGTGCTGATATGCAACCTCGTCCCCATAGCATCGTGGAATTTCTTCCAGAATTTGGATGTAAACCGGGTGTCGCGATCAGACACAATCGACACCGGTACACCATGACGAGTCACGATCTCTTTGATGAAAAGATCGGCCAACCTCTCGGACGAATATGTCTCGCGCATCGGTAAGAAGTGAGCACTCTTCGTCAATCGATCCACAATCACCCAGATCGTATCATACCCTTTCGGGGTACGTGGCAGCTTTGTGATAAAATCCATGGTGATGTGCTCCCACTTCCATTCCGGTATGTCCAATGGCTGAATCTTTCCATACGGCTTCTGGTGCTCTGCCTTTACTTGCAAACAGGTGAGGCATTTACTCACATACTCTACCACATCACGTTTCATACCCGGCCACCAATAATCTTTCTTCATGTCTTGGTACATCTTGGTGGCGCCGAGATGAATGGAGTATCGAGACTTATGAGCTTCATCCAAAATTCTCATTCGCAGATCCCCAATACGAGGAATCCACATACACCCAAACCGGGTCCTAACGCCCGTCGTGTTCTCACCCAACTCCGCAACCAGGCCTCTCATCCTTTCGGAGTTAAGATGATCTTCCTTCAGTGCTTCATCCTGGAACTCTCTGACTTGTTTCATCATGTCTGAGGTCATGATTAGCTGGTACGCTTTCACCCGAATCGGCTCGGGTCTCTCCTTTCGGCTAAGGGCATCAGCCACCACGTTAGCTTTGCCCGGGTGGTAATGGATTTCACAATCGTAGTCTTTGATTAGTTCCAACCACCTTCTCTGCCTCATATTCAGATCCTTCTGCTCGAAGGAGTACTTCAAGCTCTTGTGGTCCGTAAAGATGGTGCACTTCGTCCCGTACAAATAGTGCCGCCAAATCTTCAACGCGAAAACCACAGCTGCTAGCTCCAAGTCATGAGTAGGGTAATTAACCTCATGAACTTTCAGCTGTCGGGATGCATAGGCTATCACCTTTCCCCTCTGCATTAATACACACCCTAACCCCGAATAGGAAGCATCAGAATAAACTACTAAATCTTCACTCCCATCGGGTAGTGCCAATACTGGAGCTTGGGTCAATCTTGTCTTCAGTTCTTCGAATGCCTTCTCTTGAGCTTGACCCCATACATACTTCACATCCTTAGGGGTCAACTTGGTCAGTGGAGAAGCAATTTTGGAAAAGTCCTGGATGAACCTTCGGTAGTAACCCGCCAAACCCAAGAAACTACGGATCTCGGATGGCGTCTTTGGAGACTTCCATTGCATTACCGCCTCCACCTTTGCCGGATCAACTAGAATCCCATCCGGATTTACCACGTGACCCAAGAATTGAACCTCACGCAACCAAAATGCGCACTTGGAGAATTTTGCATACAATTTCTCCCTTCTCAACGTTTCCAGAACTTCGCGAATGTGACCGGCATGCTCAGTCTCGCTCTTTGAATAAATCAAGACGTCATCAATGAATACAATCACTGATTTATCCAACATCGGCCGGCACACCCTATTCATCAGGTCCATAAAAGCAGCTGGCGCGTTGGTCAAACCAAATGACATAACGAGGAACTCATAATGACCGTAGCGCGTACGAAAAGCTGTTTTAGGGATATCCTGCTCCTTCACCTTCAGTTGATGGTAGCCTGATCGAAGATCTATACGTGAAAACCAACTAGCACCCTGAAGTTGATCAAACAAGTCGTCGATCCTCGGCAAGGGGTATCTGTTCTTTACTGTCAGCTTATTCAACTCGCGGTAGTCGATGCACATCCTCATACTACCGTCCTTCTTCTTTACAAACAGGACCGGAGCACCCCAAGGTGAGATACTCCACCGAATAAACCCCTTATCCAACAGCTCTTGTAACTGCTCCATCAACTCTTTCATCTCCGTCGGGGCCAATCGGTATGGTGCCTTGGCAACAGGTTGGGCGCCTGGTACTAAATCAATCTGGAACTCGATCTCCCTGTCAGGTGGCAATCCCCGATAAGTCTTCCGGGAACACGTCTGGGAACTCACACACAACCGCAACATCAGATAGTTGTGGTGTTGGCTTCTCTACATCCTTCACATAACATAAATAGGCGTTACATCCACGCCTCATACATTTCCCCGCCACTGCCATTGAGATCACCTTCGGAATCGTAGTAACCCGATCCCCATAAACTGTCACTGGACTACCGTCAGGCGCTGTCAAACTGATCATCTTCTTGCGACACACAATGTTCGCCTCGAAATCTGCCAACCAATCCATTCCAAGCACCAAATCGAAATCGCCTAACGTCATCGCAAAGGGTTTAACTGGGAATTTGTGACCCTCCAGTTCTACATCGCAACCCTCAATTACCTCGGAAATCCTGGTGGTTTTACCAATAGCAGTCTCTACATCAAATGGCACATCCACACGCCTACTACTAACGGGCAATTTGGCACAAAAAGCAGCAGAAATAAAACTCCTATTGGCACCCGAATCAAATAATACAGAGGCTAAAGTTTGGTTCACCAGAAACGTACCGGACACTACATCAGGGTCCGTCCTAGCCTCTTCCTGCGTCATCGTGAATGCTCTGGCGCTTGCCTTCGACCCTTCACCCACTGCCTTCTTCCCGCCGGAACCCTCAGACCTCGGCTTCTTGCAATCCTTGTTCATATGACCACTTTCCCCGCAGTTAAAGCACCTCATCACCTTACACTCTTTAGCCATATGACCGGGCTTTCCACACTTGAAACATACATTCAGCCCCCATCTGCACTCACCACCGTGCTCTCACCCACACTTCCCACACTTTCTCGACCCTGCACTTGTCACGACCACACGGCGTTCATCAACCCGTGCCGTTTTACTACTTGTCGAAGTATCACCCCGACCAAACCTCTTTCCCTGCCACTTCCTCTCATCACTTCCCTTCTTACTGCCCTAAGATTTCACCAACGCAGCTCGTTCATCGTACAACCTCCCAGCTAAATCCACCGCCGACCTGAAAGTACTTGGTCGGGCGGAAATCAAATGCCAACGAATTTCAGCTTGCAACCCCTGAATATACCGGTTAATCTTGCGAGACACCGGCGTCACTTGCTCTGGCACCAACCGTGCCATGTCATTGAACTTGGTCGTATATTGTTGGTGGGTCATCGTTCCCGCCTCCAACTGCAGGAACTCTCTCTCAACTCTGTCCATCTCTCGACGAGGACTAAACTCCTCGATGACCATTCTCTTCAACTCAGACCACTTCATTTTCCCAATGGCCCTGCTACCCTCGGCCTGGACAATATTGTCCCACCAGCACAATGCCGTCCCCGTAAACGAGTGGGTAGCAAACTTCACCTTTTTATCCTCCTGGCAGTCACTGATATCAAGGACCGCCTCCATCTCTCTCACCCATTGGTGAGCATCAGCAGCCGTACCTGAACCATCAAAAGTCGGAGGCTTGCATCTCATAAATTTCCCGTAATCACAACCCCGGGCTGTCTCCCTTACCTGTTCTTCCTCCTCTTCCTCTTCGTCATCGGACAATATCGTTTCTGCCTCTGTCTGTTGCTGTCTACCGGAGGACCGATTCCTCCCTCGTCTATCATCCTCGCGTACTGCCTTTATCACTTCGGTCATTACAGACGGTAAGATCGTCTGCATAACCTGGTGCACTTCCTCAATCACCGCCTCTTTTACCGAGGCTCTCAACTTGGCGCTTTCGTCTGTCTCTTCCTGATGAGGAATCTCGTTCTCCTCACGAACTACTTTCTCTTTCCTAGGTCTTCCTCGCGTGATACGCGGCTCATCACCACGTCCACCATCACGGGAAGCATCAGATGATCTATCACCGACCATCTTCTATCACACTGAAAGATTTAAACACCAACACGGTCATTCAAGGAAATAGCTCAGTTTATGTTAAGTACAGTAAGTCCCTAATTACAGTGGCCAGTTGTGATTAGCCACTTACTCTACTCTTCGTACCCCGAGCATCACCTATCCTGACTACATTAGTATCTCAGTCTAATAGTACACATAATTCACATAACAAGCGCACATAATACCAGTTAATCTTTAAGAAAAATACCTGATGGCACGCGACTACTCAGATGGCATTCTCATTCTCCCTGTCCCATTCTCAGTTTAAGTCTAGGTTTATTATGAAAATTTACCCATTTTACTTAAACTTTTGCTCTGATACCAACTTGTAAGGCCCCGCTCACCGGGCACCTTACTGTTGGTTCTTCATCGCACATATAACGTACATAATGTATATAATCATAAAACAATGCAGCGGAAATGATAAAATATATACATTCTCATTCATTCATAAAAGTCATTACATCATTGACACGATTACAAAATGCAGCTTTCTCTACTTTGTCTATCTTCTCTATGATTGCTGAGGATTCATATAAAAGAGATTATTTAGGTAATCTCAGGTTTCATATATTTCCACAGCAACGTTAAGATCATACAGCGACCTCTAGAGAAGATATTAAGTTCAAAAATATAAAAATTATATTTTTATTACTGAAGAATATTCCTTAGGTAATTCCGTACATCGGAACCCTGATGGAATACTCTTGACACTCTCATGCAACATACTTTGTTGCATGTACTATGCACACGCATCCCATGCGTGGCGAACTTATCAAAATCTAAAGGAGATTTCTTGAGTAATCTCGTTTATTCGAATCCTCAAGAAATCTCATAATGACATGCAACGTGATGTGTTGCGTATATTATGGACCCACAACACATGACGTTGCAGCATTATCAACTGGAGAATGCCCTCCCAAAAGAGCTAAGTAGCCGCCTCGTGCCATCCTCAGCAACACTACCTGCGAACTGGAAAACACATAAAAGTCAGCGTTGCTGAGTGAGTTCTAGTTTTATAATAAAACATACTTTCATTCTCATTAACTATTCTTCCATACATGTGTTCACACATCATACGTACACGTAGATAATATTATTATTATCTCATCATTCATTACTTACTTTCATTCGTGTACACATCATCATTCTCGTTTACTTTCATACATACATACTTTACATACTTTCGTACGTACTTTACTTTCATTCATACATTCATTACTTACGTTCGAACATTCATTACATTCATTCATACTTTCATTACTTTCGTTCGAACGTTCATTACATTCGGTGACATGTACAATACCCCCTTTCATCATACATACTACTGGTGCTGGACCTGTGGTGGTTAGCCACGAACGTTGTGCACAAATGCTGATCCAGTCACCTGGGGTAGGTACATGCACCACTTATCTTTCACTTTACTTCTAACATACGTTAGCCGAGTCTGTTGCGGCGCACGGCTGCTCACCTCAGTGACAATCTTATGATTTCCTGCTAACCGAGTCTGTTGCAACACAAAGTTGCTCACCTCATTATCAATCTCAATGATTGACCCGATGTGCATCCTTCGGGGTAGCTAACCCGCACACCGTTGAGCTAACACCTGCCAGGGGTGTGCACCTCCTTCATTTGCTTGCAAGCCTTTCTTACTTTCGTTCGTTAATGCATGCATTCATTCATCATGTTCCTTCTTTCATTATCTTTCACTTTACGTTATTAATACATTCGTTATATTCGTTCATTCATTCATGTAAAGTTATTAAAAGATAAGACACATATACATAAGGAACATAAATACTTACATATCATCAGTATTCGCCATCTATCATGGGAACATCATACTAACATACATACATCATACATACACTTCTACATTCACTCACATCAGCCCTGTTCGGGCGACTGAACTTATACCAGTCGCATGTCCTCCATGCGACTGGGCCATGCGATTGGGCTATCATGCGAATGGGTACTCAAACGTGCGATTGAACTTCCTTCTGTACGACTAGACACTATGCGACTGGGCTATATGCGACTAACTCTTAACCGTACGACTGAACTACTCTGCGATTGGACTTATGCGACCGAAACCCTCGATCGCATCGCCTATCGTGCGATTGAGGCTCAATCGGGCGTCTGAACCTCAGTCGGGCGATTGGACATCAACTAACACTCATTCGGCCGAATGGCCCTTCAGTCGCATAACCCTAACTGAGCTGCGACTGGAGTTCTTCATGAACAGCAGTCGCGAACCACCGCACCCAAACTCGTCTCCATTTTTAGCCCAAATCGACCCTCCCTAGTCTCAGGGATTCATACTAGGACATCATACAAGCATATACAAGTCCTACTTCTTACTAAAAACACATTACTCAAAATTTACCCAAATGGGTCAAACTTACACTATTTCAAAAATAGGGTTTACATGTGATTCCATCCCCAAAATCAGTTGAAAACATGTAAATGAGGGGTTCTAGAACTCACATTATCAGGTAGAAGTTGGTGAGCTTCGATTTTGGCTAGCCTTTCGACAGATTCGGAGCTCGGACAGCACTTTCCCCCTTTCTTCTTCGTTCTCGGTCTCTCTCTGCTCTCTTCCCGACTGAAATGTGAAGGTGTTGGGGAGGAGAATGGTGTTGCTCCCCTTTTATACCCACGGCTCAGTCGCATCTGGTCCAGGGGCGACTGGACCTTCAGTCGCATCAACACTATGCGATTGGACTCCAGTCGCATGTGTTCCATGCGGCTCATACTCATTCGGGCGGTTGAACTCCAATCGTGCGGTTGAGCTTCAATCGGCCGAATAGCCATGCGGTTGAACCTCCAGTCGCATAAATCACAGGCGACTGAGGCTTAATCGCATAGCCTACCAAAAAGTCAAACTTCCGGGTGTTACAATTGGACATTGTTTTATGTTTAAAAAGGACTCATGTGGTGGTGGCACAACTTTATAACCCAACCCCTCCCCGTTGTTGTGTTCTTTAACCAAGTTTTTCAAAATATGGGAGGAACTGGCTAGACTGTGGAGTTTTTGTTTCAAGGACTCGTTTTCAACTTGTAAAACCACTCGTTCCTTCTTAGTTTCTTCTATTGTCTTTAAATAAAACCTTATATCATTTTCTTGGTTAAAAGCAACAACTTCAATTTTTTTTAACTGTTTCTTTAAAGCATCAATCTTTTCCTTATAACTGTTTTCATTTTGTTTTAAGATTCTGTTTGCCTCAGTGCACAGTTTTAAGTTATGTACTAAGTTATCATTATGATCTAATAACCTAGTAAATTTAAGATCAATGCTTTCCCTAAATTTTTCACAATCAACACAAGCATGTTTAGTAAATAACTCATCCTTTGATTCTACCTGTGCTGATGTAGATGTTCCAGCCATAAAAGCGTTTTGGGGTTCAGATTGTGCTTCAGATTCAGCATTCAGTTCATTCTCCACAAGCTGATCAACATCAGCTATGTCATCATCCAATTCAGCAGTGTCAGGCTCAGCTGAGTTCTCCCCCTCACTTGCTGAGTCTTCATTCAGGTCCTCGACAGAAGCTATGTTGGCTTCACCATCAGATAAGAACCGGAAGGACCAGTCCTGTCCTTCATCACCTTGTGCCACCAAAGCCTTGGAATCACTTCCTGCTGGAACTGGCTTCTTATCTTTATCTTGCCTGTTGAACGAGGAGAAGGGATTTCCGTTCCCAGTCTTTTTAGGCTTCACACATTCCCTCTTGAAATGTCCTTTCTCCCCGCAGTTGAAACACGTGACTTTGGACTTGTCAAACCAAATGTAGTATCTTTTGTAGCCACGAGGTTCTGCCCTGTCTTCTTAACAAACTTCTTTGCTCGTCGCACAGCACTTGCGAGAGCCCACATAATATCCATCCTCTCCAACTTATTTTCATCCACCTGCTCATAGTCTTCATCAGCCAAGTGGCAGTTCCCTATCTTCCCTGCAACCAAACCATCATAGGAATGAACCACTGCAGCAAGTAGGTCCATGTGTTCCTTGGCTACTTCCACAGTGACTTTACCCAGGTTCTTAGTTATTAACTTCGTCGAGTGAGCTTCAGTAATACTGTGTTGAACCCCTGATGAAACAGATGACTCACCCCCAGACGATGAGCTTTGACCAGATGTATTAGAAACAAGTGCAGTCTGCAGAGGAGCATTGGAAGACTTTGCAATTGGAGTTGGAGTCACATTATAAAGAGTAGGATCCTGAGCATATGCACCCTTCTTCTCCTTATACTTATGTCTAACCTCTTCCTCTCGCAGTTTCAGAATAAAGTCATTTATATCCAAAGTCTCGAGAACTGAATTGTGTCTCAAGGCGGAAATAAATGAATCCCATTTTTCTGGAAGACCTTCAGCTAAACTAGCGACCTTTTCTTCTTTAGATGTTGTAACCCCATGAGTGTGAAGTTCACTTATTAGATGATAGAAGCGGTCAATGATGTCGTCTAAGCTCTCGTTCCCAATAGCAGAGAAATTGTCAAACTCCTTTTTGAGAGATTTGGCCTTCAAGGATTTCAGAGTTGAGCTCCCTTCATACCTTTTCTCGAGAGCTTTCCAGAATTTTTTACTTTGTTTCTGATCCGAATACTGATGGAAGATCTCTTTAGGAATAGACTGGGTGAGCATAGCATAAGCCTTCTTTTCAGCATTATAGGCAGTCTTTTGAGCATCAGTCATTCCACTCAACGTTAATGGCAAACCATCAGCACCAACTGGCATGGTGTAACCAGTTTCAATAGAATTCCACAGATTAGTATCCACACCATTGAGATGAATCTCAAACCTTTGCTTCCACTGCGGGAACTCATCAATAGATAGAAGCTTAGGTGTCTTATTGTGGTTACCAATCTCATTCTCCAGAAGCAGTAGGTTCTGGATCCTTGAGTCTTTCCCTGCTGAGAATGCGAAGTTTTCGGAGTCCATAATGAAGGTTGACTTAAACTTGAAAAAACAGACTGTTATGCGATTGGGGAGTACGATTGGGATGCGATTGACACTAACAGTATGCGATTGAACTCAACCGTGCGATTGAACAGGCGACTGAGATACAATCGTGCGATTGAACTCAAACGGGCGACTGGACAAGGCGACTGACTCAACTTGGCGACTGAAATGGGCGACTGACTCAATCGGGCGATTTGACACAGCGACTGACTCAATCGGGCAAATGACCTGGGCGACTGGGTTCAGTCGTACGATTGAGATAATCGTGCGACTGGGTCTGCTGAAAACGGGATTTTTCGCACACTTTGACCTAGAACGCAAGTTTTGCACCCTAGACGGCTGAAACTCGAAAAAAATTGATTTTTCAGAACATGCACACGTAAAGACTCGATTTTTTAGCAGAAAGATTGGATCTTTTCGCGTAAAAACGAAGACTTTTTCACAAAAACGGTTGAATCAACGAAGAATCAAGAGCCTATGCTCTGATACCACTTGTTAGGACCGTGTAGGTACGGAGTACTAACTGATTCTTCGTTATACCAGATCAAATAGTGCAGAATCCTATTTGATTGGCGATCCAATCAGGGAGAACTAAATCAAGATCAATCCTAACGATTAGAAAACGTTAAGAATGGAATAGGAATGATCTCAGACGTTCTGTGAAGTTGGAATGGACGAACTAGACGTTCTGGGTCGACTAGGGTTTCAAGTATTCGAAGTGTCTTGTTTTTCCACGAATTAAGTGGTATTTATAGGTTACAGATCTCATTCGTGCGACTGAGCCTTGCGACTGGCTCAGTCGTGCGATTGAATAATACGATTGGTTCATTCGTACGTTTGAGTCAGTCTTATGACTCAACCGTGCGATTGACTCAATCACCTAGTTCAATCGTGCGATTGGACCATTCGCATGGTCCAGTCGTGTGACTGAATCAGGATTCTTAGTCAAACATATTCTTGAACCATTAATGATTCAGAACTATGTCTCACACCTGTAAACCTATATAACATGGTCATATTATGCGTGTAACAATTAATAATGTAAATAGATATAACATTAAATAACCAACAACCATATATAGAATAGATTCTCATTATATTGATTCAACATTACATATGAGCTACAAAAAGAAGTTCTATTACATTTAAGCTCACTAGACTAGAACTGGGGACATGTGTACCAACACGGTTTTTGACCATGAACCAGTTCGGGTTGGAACCGGTTTTGAGCATGGAAAACCCAACCCGGTTTGAACCGGTCCGGGTTGAAACCAAACCGGGTCCGGTTCCAGAACCGGTTTGGAAAAAACGGTTAGTTTTTTTAATTTTAATATTATTTAAATTATATACAATTTAATTAAAAATTAGTAAATTTGGTTAATTAAAAAATAGTAGAGTAGATTAATTAAAACAATAGTAAAGTAGATTAATTAAAACAACTAGAAATATATTTTAACACTATTTAAATTATATACAATTTAATTAAAAATTAGTAAAGTTGATTAATTAAAAAATAGTAGAGTAGATTAATTAAAACAATAGTAAAGTAGATTAATTAAAACAACTACAAATATATTTTTATTGAGTGGTGTTTTTTAAAAATTACATTAAAAATAAACTTAAAACTAAACACTTAAATCATTACGAAAAATAAACATTAAAAATTACATTAAAATTAAACTAAAGAAAACAAAAGATCCATATTACAAATACAAGTTTTTTTAATTTAATCGTCTTCGTCGGTTTGTGTGCCAATTCGTTGAGACAAATCATAAGCGAGTTCTTCGTCGGATAGCGGTGACGATCGTCCGGTTTGTACTTCCTGTTCGTGTATTTTTTCTTCAATTGGTATTTCTTCTTCAAGGTTTGATTTATCTTGTCTTCGTTCGGCATCTAAGTGGTCTTTTAAACAAATACACATTCTAGCGATGTTGGAGTTAGCGTTGTTCTTCTTATCGATAAAACCCTGCCACTAACAGAAAATGCAGACGCCGAAGCTACCGTAGAATCTTGGACGGTTAGTAAATCACGAGCCATAGCGGCTAGGACTGGAAATTGTGATTCCTTTCCTTTCCACCATATCAGAATATCAAACGACAAAAAATCTTCGGGAGTCATAGTAGATAAAAAATCGGTTCCCATATACCTACTGAGTTCGCTACTTGGGGTGTTACCCCTCTGACGTTTACTGTTTTCATTCCTCAAAGTATTATATAAACTAATCACGGGTCTCTACTTGAGCTTGACGAACTCGATTCCACGTTCGATAACCGGTGGATGTTTGATGTTATACCATATTTTTCAGCATAAACATTAAACAATTTTTTAAAAATATCATTAAATTGTTGTTTTGCATTAACATTAAAAAATGGGTCTTTATCATGCAAATCTAAATCATAAGTTATCTCATCAATTAAAGTTTCTACCCCCGAAACATTTAAGCACGGGTCTAGTGCGGCGGAACACGTAAAAACGGGGGGTAGTTCGATGAAATATTTTTAAAATTTTTCTTTCATCGGCGGCACCATTGCTGAAAATATTTCGTTTCTTTCTTCATATTCACTTAACTTATGTGTCATTAAATACACTTGATGAAGTGTTAGACAACTTGTCGGATAATAAACTCCCGATAATTTTGTAGTTGCGTTTTTAAAAAGCTCTAAAAATTAAGTTATTTCTTGAATATATTCCCAACCCTCTAACGAAAACGGAACAACCTGGCCCCGCATCGCAAGACCATCATGCAAAACATGAAGCATTTCTTTTTGTCACAAAGCACTATTAAACATTTTCCAAGTAGAATTCCATCTAGTCGGGACATCCCAATTTGGTCCTAAACAATTGGAATTCGTATCGTGACACATTTTTCTATAATTAACATATATTTTTCAACTAGTTTTAAAAACGTCACATAACATATTTTTGAAAGATGTTTTAAAACATCTTGCACAACTTCAGGAACACCAAGACCATCTTGCACAACTAAATTAATAATATATGCAACACATCTTGAATGATAAAATACGCCGTCACAAACTGGTTTATATTTTATTTTTAATTTATCAACATCGGATGTGTTGTTCGAGGCGTTATTAAATGACATTGAAAAATTTTTGTTTTCTAATTTATATGTTTTGATTACAAAGTCTAAAATTTAAAATAGATTATCACCGGTATGCGGATATCCAAATAATTCAAACGCAATCGTACGTTTCATCATTTGCCACGAACTTGGATCTATCCAATGGGCGGTGACGCAAAGGCACGATTCCGGTAAACCGTGTGGGGCGGACCAAACGTCGGTAGTTAAGTTCACACCGGTCTGTAAATTTTCAAATAAAACCTTTAAATCATTTTTTGCTTGTTTCCAAAGATATAAACAATCACGTCTAAGAGTGGTGCGACTTACGTGAGTGTAGCGTGGTTGAAGAGTTTCTTGAATCAATCTTGTTAACCGAGGGTTGTCGAAGTGATCGAAAGGTAATCCTTCTTGAATTACAAACTTTGCCATTTTATCTCGAACCATATCTACGCTGAAGTTCCATAAACCACCATCGTTTCTGATTGATGTTTGGCCTTGACTTGGTGTACTTTTCAAAGACTTGCACCATTTGGTCATATGGTTTCTTAAAGTCAAGTTTGAATCCGACTTGAAAAACAAACCACAAGCCTTGCATCGAGCTTTATTTTGACCATTCGACATTTCACATAAGTCAAAGTTGCACCAAATCTCTTGGTTTCTCATTGTTGGAAGAATTCTTACAACGGTAGCGACACTTGAGGATCCACCGGTTGGAACGGATGATTCAGAAGCCATTATATAAAATTCAAGAGATTGAGAGAATAGAAAGTAGAAAGTGAGGGAGCGTTTTTGTGTTTTTAAGCACGTTTTTAAGCGTTTGAGTGTTGTGACTAAACCATTACACCCACTACCTATTTATACTATCATATAAGGGCAAAATGGTTAAAAAATTGAAAAAACGGTCAAAAAACCCCCCAACGGCTATATGACCGTTTGAAAAAAAAAATTCTAATGGGTCGAACCGGTTCCAAACCGTTTTTTTGGACCGGTCCTAAAATTGGGTTGGATCAAAACCGGTTCCAAACTGGTTTCACCCAAAAAATTAAAAACCGGTCCCAAACCAGCGGTTTTTTTCCGGGTTGGAACCGGTTTAGGCTATTACCGGTTCCAAACCGGTTCGGTTTCGGTTCAGGTCGTCGGGTCGGGTTGGGGACCCGGTTTGGCTGTGCACCTCTAGTCCCCCCTTAAAGAGGTTTCGTCCCCAAAACCCATCATTACTCAAATAACTGTGGGTAATGCTACCTCATCTCTTCCTCAGTCTCCCACGTAGACTCTGAACCCTTTCTATGTTTCCACTGCACACGCACTAGTGGAACCACTTTATTCCTTAACCTCATTTCCTTTTGATCAATGATTGCCTCTGGTTGATCTACATAATTGATTCGTTCATCCACTTCGATATTGTCTAGTGGTATAATCATATCTTCATCAGTTAAGCACTTTCTTTGATGAGATACATGGAATATCGAATGAATTCCACTTAACTCATCAGGCAGTTCTAATCGATAGGCCACCTCTCCTACTCGAGCAATGATTCAGAAAGGCCCTATATACCTCGGGCTTAGCTTACCTCACTTCCGGAACCAGATGATTCCTTTCTAAGGTGAGACCTTCAACATAACTCGGTCACCCACCTTGAATTCGAGCGGTCTTCGCCTCTTGTCGGCGTACGACTTTTATCTATCTTTCGCCGCTTTCATGAAAGCCTTGATCTTCTCTAACTTCTCAATCGTAGCCTCTATCATCTCAAGGCTTCCCAACTCCTTCTGCCCGATGTCACCGCAACACACGGGCGTCCTACACCTCCTACCATATAGCATCACGTAAGGTGGCATACCAATGCTGGCATGATAACTGTTATTTTACGAGAATTCAGCTAACGGTAAGTGATCATCCCAACTTCCTCCAAAATCGATCACACACCCCCGAAGCATATCTTCAAGCATCTGGATCGTCCTCTCAGACTGACCGTCCGTCTAGGATGATTAGCTATGCTAATGTGTAGCCTCGTCCCCATCGTATCATGGAATCTCTTCCAAAACTTCGATGTAAACCGGCTGTCACGATCCGACATGATATACACCGGCACACCATGGAGCTACGATCTCTCTAATGAACAGATCCGCTAATCTTTCTGATGAATACGTCTCGCGGATCGACAGGAAGTAAGCACTCTTCGTCAATCGATCCACAATCACCCATATGGTATCGCACCCTCTCGCCGTACGAGGTAGCTTAGTAATAAAATCCATGGTGATGTTCTCCCACTTCCACTTGGGTATATCCAATGGTTGGATCTTCCTGTATGGTTTCTGATGTTTTGCCTTCACTTGCAAACAAGTAAGGCACTTGCTCACGTACTCTACTACATCGCGCTTCATACCCGGCCACCAATAATCTTTCTTCATATCCTGATACATCTTCGTGGTATAGGGATGAATCGATTATCGAGTCTTATGAGCTTCATCCATTATTCATCCTCGTAGATTGCCGTAACGAGGGATCCATAACCGTCCATTTCGGGTTTTAACACCGAGAGTGCTCTCTCCCAATTCTGTGACTAAACCTCTCATCCTTTTAGAGTTAAGGTGATCTTCTATCAATGCCTCATCTTGGAATTCCTTCACCTATATCATCACATCAACAGTCAAAACCAACTGATAAGCTTTCACCCGAATCGGCTCGGGTCTCTTTTTTGGCTAAGGGCATCGGCCAGGACGTTAGCCTTACCCGGATGGTAATGGATCTCACAGTCATAATCTTTGATGAGCTCTAACCATTTTCTCTATCTCATGTTGAGATCCTTTTGCTCGATGAGATAGTTCAAGCTCTTGTGGTTCGTGAAGATGGTTCACTTCGTTCCGTATAAGTAGTGTCTCCAAATCTTCAACGCAAAGACCACAACCGCTAACTCCAAATCATGGGTAGGGTAGTTGACTTCTTGGGTTTTCAACTGTTAGGATGCGTAGGCTATCACCCTTCCACGTGGCATTAACACGCAACCTAGCCCCGAATAAGAAGCATCTGAATATACCACTAAGTCTTCACTCCCTTTGGGTAATGTCAAGATAGGAGCTTGAGTCAATCTCGTCTTCAAGTCCTTGAAAGCATCCTGTTTTTGACCCCATTCAAGCTTCACATCCTTATGTGTCAGTTTGGTCAAAGGCGAGGCTATCTTGGAAAAGTCCTGGATGAACATTCTATAGTAGCCCGCTAAACCCAAGAAACTACGAATCTTGGATGGCATCCTTGGAGACTTCCATTGCATCACTGCCTTAACCTTTGCCGGGTCTATCATAATTCCTCTTGCATTCACTATGTGACCTAAAAATTAAACTTCACATAACCTGAATGTGCACTTGGAGAACTTGGCATACAGCTTCTCCTTTCTTAGTGTCTCTAACACTTCCCAAATGTGACCGGCATGCTCCTCCTCGCTCCTCGAATAAATCAGGATATCATCGATAAACACAATAACTGATTTATCCAACATCGATCGACACACTCGATTCATCAAGTCCATAAAAGCAGCTGGCGTATTTGTTAAACCAAAAGACATAACAAGAAACTTGTAGTGTCCATAACGCGTACGGAAAACTATTTTAGGAATATTTTGTTCCTTCACTTTCAACTGATGGTAGCCAGATCGAAGGTCTATCCTTGAGAACCAACTGACACCTTGGAGCTGATCAAACAAGTCATCAATCCTCAGTGGCGGATACCGATTCTTTACCGTCAACTTGTTTAATTCCCGGTAGTCAATACACATCCTCATACTACCGTCATTCTTCTTCACGAATAAGACCGGAGCATCCCAAGGAGAGATACTCGGTCTAATGAATACTTTATCAAGCAACTCCTGTAGTTGCTCCATCAGTTCCTTCATCTCGGTTGGAGCCAACCGATACGGTGCCTTAGCTACTGGTTGGGCACCGGGTATTAAGTCGATCTGAAACTCGATCTCATGGTCCGGTGGCACCCCTGGTAAGTCTTTTGGGAGCACGTCCAGAAAGTCGCATACCATTGGTACGTCGGACAGTTGTGGCACTGACGCGTCCACATCCTTTATGTAGGCCGAATAAGCACTGCATCCACGCCTCATGCATTTCTCTGCCACCGCCATTGAAATCACCTTCGGAACCATAGTGACGCGATCAGCGTAGACCGTCACCGAACTTCCATCGGGCGCAACTAATCGAATCATCTTCTTGCAACACACGATGTTCGCTTCATAGGTTGCAAACCAATCCATCCCTAGTACTACATCAAATCCACCTAGGGGCATCACATGCAATTTAGCAGAAAACCTATGACCTTTTAATTCTATGGCACAGTCCTATCTTATCAGTAATTCTAGTGGACTTACCAATAGCGGTTTCAACATCGAAAGGCTCACTAATACATCTACTACTAACGGATAGCTTATCATAGAAAGCAGCAGAAACGAAACTCCTACTAGCACCAGAATCAAATAACAAAGAGGCACAAATTTGGTTTACTAGAAACATACCTGACACGACATCGGGATCCTCTATGGCCTCCTCCCGCGTCATCATCAATGCTCTAGCGATTGTCCTCTGCGCTCCTTCTTCTGTCCCCTTCTTTGCTCCGTAACTCTCAGCCCTTGGTTTCTTACACTCCCGACTCAGGTGGCCTACTTCATCACAGTTTTAGCACCTCGCTACCCTGCATTACCTAGAGATATGTCTGGGCTTCCCGCACTTGAAACAAACATTTAGCCTCAGCCTGCATTCACCAGCGTGCTCCTTCCCACATTTACCACACTTCTTCGATCTTGAGCCTGTTGCAACCACCCGTCGATCATCAACCCTCGCTTTCTTGCTGTTTGGAGTGAAACGACCATGTCCAAACCTCTTCTTTCCACAGCTCTTATCACCATCACATGTTTTCTTCACCTCGACTACCGCTACTTCCTTCTCATCATACAACCTACCCGCCAGGTCCACCACCGATCAAAAGGTACCCAGCCGGGCAACGATAAAATGCCAGCGTACGTTAGCTGGCAATCCCTAGATGTAGTTCTTGATCTTTCTCGACACCGGCGTCACCAGATCCGGCACCTACCTCGCCATCTCATTGAACTTGGTGGTGTACTACTGGTGTGTCATAGTACCAGCCTCCAGCTGCTGGAACTCCCTCTCTATCTTGTCGTGTTCCTGATGAGGACAGAATTCCTCAATCACCAGCTTCTTCAACTCCGACCACCTCATCCTGCTTATGGCCCTACTACTCTCATCCTGTACAATATTGTCCCACCAGCATAAGATCATGTCCAAAAATGAGTGGGTAGCAAACTTCACCTTCTGGTTCTCTCGGCACTCACTGATGTCGAGTACCACCTCCATCTCTCTCACCTATCAGTGAGCAGCAGCAGCAGTGCCATTCCTATCAAAAGTCAGGGGCTTACACCATTGAAATGCCCTATAGTTGCAACCGCATGCAGTTTCCTGCACTGCTTCTTCCTCCTCCTCCTTACTTGAGACAATCGCCTCGATCTCCGATCGTTCCCTCTCTTCTCTTCCTGTTGTCATTCTCCTCTCTTTCTTCTCGTCCTCTCTTACCGCCTTAATCATTTCAGTCACTACAGACGGCAAAATCGTCTGCATGACTTGATGTACTTCCTCTACCACTACCTCTTTCACTGAGGCCCTTAGATCTACACTCTTATCACCACCTTCCTAGTGATGTATCTCGAGCTCTTCACGGGCCCTCTCAGTCGTCTTAGTCTTGTTCCTAGTGACATGTGGTTTAACACCACGTCCTCCCTCTGCTCCACCCTTAGAGGCCTTAGATGATCTACCTTCATCCATTCTCTAATCACTATAAGATTCAAACACTAACATGGTCATTCAGGGAATAGCTCAGTTCATGTTAAGTATAGTAAGTCCTTAATTACAGTGGCTAGTTGTGATTAGCCAGTTACTTTACTGTTCACAACCCAAGCATTTCCTATCCTGACTACATCAACATCTAAGTCTACTAGGAACATATAAATCAAATAGCACACACACATAATACTAATTAACTTCAGGAAAAAGATTACCTGATGGCACATAGCTACTCGGGCTAACATCCCTCCATTTGTCCCATTTTCAGTCTAAGATTAGGTTTTGAAAATATTTACCCAATTCACTTAAACTTTGGCTCTGACACCAACTTGTAAGGCTCAGTTCCCGGGCACCTCACAGTTGGTCATTCATAGCACTAAAGATACATAATAATATACATTCCATAAAATAAGCAGCGGAATTACATTTATCAAAAGCCATTCATTATCATTATAACTACTGTTGTTAAGCAATACAATGTTTTTCATGAGTTACAAAAGGATTGTTTAGTTGCATTACAAAACAACAATAGCATCAAAATACAAATGGATGTCAGTCTTGACTCGCCAAGTAGCTTCCCCCTCGTGCTATCCTCAGCAATTTACCTGCCAACTAAAAAGGCATAAAAGTCAGTGCTGCTAAGTGAGTTTTAGTTTTATACGTATCAAAATACCTTGTGTGTTTTATGTACAAAATATACCTTTCCATAAGTTACCTTTACCTTTGTATATGAACACACATCATACATACATTCAAATAATATTCATTGTTTATTTGGTTCTTTTATACTTTCATTATTATCTTCCATCATCGTATTCATGCTTTCATTCCATTATTTTCATTAGCATTCACTTTCATATACGTACTTTTATTTCATGCTTTTCATTAATATTCTCTTTCGTATACATTCTTTCGTTTCGTACTTTTCACTATCTCTTAATTTCATTCTCATACTTTCGTATCGTACTTTACATCATTCTTTTATTTTCTTACTTTCTTTTCGTACGTTACGTCATTCTTTTACTTTCATACGGATCTATGAACAATACCCCGAAGATTATGCACGAAGCTGATGCTGGGCCTGTGGTAATTAAATCATGAACATTGTGCACCAAGGTGACCTAGTCACCTAGGGCAAGTCATCTCCCCCTTTCATCCGGACCATGTGCAGTACCTCGAACATTATGCACGAAGTTGGTGTTGGGCCTGTGGTAATTAAATCACGAACATTGTGCACGAACTGACCCAGTCACCTAGGGCATGCCACAAGGGTCCTGTCAATCTCAATGATTGACCCTGTATGCATCCTTTGGGTTATTTAAACCGCACACAGTTGAGCTAACGATAACATGGCAGTGCACCTCCTTTCTATTTGCTTGCAAGCCATTCTTTCTTTTATTTCGTTTCACTTTTCATCTTTGTTATCTTTCACTTCGTTACATTTACTTTACGTTGTTTCATACATTTATCATACTACGTAAAGTAATAACATAATTTTTAACGTATTTTATATTATAATATAAATACGTTTGAATACCATTAAAAGATAACACACTCTACATATATACATACCATACATCAATCACACATACTATAACCATAGACCATCACATAATCATACTTAAAATGGGAAAACATAGCCCTTGGGTCAAACTAGGGTCAAACCCTACAATTATGGTTTTCCCAAAAATTTCATAATATTTTGTAAGTGTCTGGGCACATGTGAGCTATTTGGGCGCATCAGCCTTGTTTGGGCGTTTCTCAACTATGTAGACGCATCGGCCTACACTTAGCCACTTTAAAACATAGGCTCATGAGCCTTTTGGGCGCATGGGCACTATTTAGGTGCATCAAACATACACTTAGTCCTTTTAGCCAAAAGTTCAGGCGCATGAACTAGTGTTTAGGTGCATGAACTACTGTTCAGGTGCATGGACCTACACTTAGAAATTCTAAGGCATTATTCGGGCGCATGGGGTACTCTTTGGGCGTATGAGCCTATACTTAACATTTCTAAGCAAAACCTTAGGTGCATGGGCCTTGTTTGGGCACATGAACACCTTCTATTATGTTTCTAACATATTTTTCAGTCCTAAATCTCACCTTAAACATATTCTAAGCTCAATATAACCATTCTAAACATCATCCAAGTAAGAATAACCATAAATCATCTAAACTCATACATATATACATACGGTTACATGCATTAAAATCATAAAATAGTTTTGCATGCATTTCCAGCCCCGAAAATCTTTAAAACATTTAAAAGATGGGGTCTAGAAACTCACCTCTTGTAGCTTCCAAGCACATCACTCTCAAAATCATGAAATCTTGATGTTTCTAGCACCTAAACACCAAGAACACATACCCGAAAGCATATAGACACATAAGAACATGTATGTTTCGGTTACATGGTCAAAATCCTTAAAACCGAACTTAATTATGCTAAATTGGCTTACCTTGGCCGAATTTTTGCAGCTTTTTCTCTCTAGAACTCGAAATCTGCTTTCTCTCTCTAACGCCGAAAATGGCAGTTGATGTAGACGGGGTTGTGGGCGGCCATGCTTCTTTTATACATAAAATAATAGTGTTTTGTCCTTTTTACACTTACACCCCTCCACTTTGGCTGCTTTTTATTTCTTTCAAAATACTTTTATTTCCTTGTTATTTGATTAGAAATTTTCGGGTGTTACACTAATAGTATAAAACATTGAAATATTGAATTTAACATTGTATAAATATAAATGTTACATGGATGGGGAATAGGTTCGACTGCAGCAGCTACATTTTTTAAATATTATTATTAATATCCACTCTAAATAAAGATAATTATATATTATAACAAATTCAGAAAATGGAAATTACCATTAGCTTCAATGTTGGACAAACAATGATTGCGTCTACGTGTGGGTTGTTGAACTATCTCAGATGAATTTCCATCGACGGTTTACTAAATTCTAAGTTAACCTCAATCTTGTTCTTTAGATCTTTTCTTGTAATGGCACTAACCATCATTGCGAACATCAATATCCACATTGTACTGCACAAAAACTAATAGTCTTGGTTATAAAAGTATTAATCATATTAAAACCTTAATTAGGTGAATAGAGATTTGTGATTAAAAAGTTTTTCTTAATAGTAAAATTCATCATTTATTGGGGTAGCAATGTTAACAGTAGCGAATCAAGCGACATGATAATAGTCTAGGCACGATTGGAGGTGACTGACTGTGACAGTCGGACGAATGACCCTCAATCGCACGATTGGAGGTGACCGAATGGGCAAGTCGCACGACTGAACCTTAGTCGCACGAATCAATCATGCAACTAGGTTCAATCGCACGACTGGAGGAAACCCTAGTATAAATAGAGGGGGAGTCGGTTGCAGTTGTTCATTCACTCTAATCGCCCTCTCAAACGCACAACCTAAACTCACTCTGCCAAAATTTTGGTTGATCACTATAGACCTTTGTGTGACTTATTCTGACGATTTGTACTGACTCTACAGGTAATGCGCGACGATGTTCAACCTCAAAGATCAAGAATACACGTCCAAATGATCAAACTTAAGATCTAAATAGAACCGAAACTTAGTTTGACAAATAAACCATTAAAACTAAGTAGCTTGATCAAATAAAAGTTATTAGGAGTTTAGTCGGATATGAGAGAACTTAATGAGCCAAGCCACAACGTCTAACATCATGTTTTGCTCAAATTTTGAATTTGAATGGACAAAAAGTCTGTCACGCGAATGGACACCCTGATGAACTTCAATCGCACGACTGAGATGGACGAATCCCTTAATCGCATGACTGAACCATGCGTATGAGTTCAGTCACACGACTGAGTTAACAGCATGAGAGAACATACGTCTAAGCGCAGTCGCATGACTCAATCGTACGTATGAGCTCATTCTCATAGCCACTGAGAGAGGCGTGAGGGCGGTTGGTGGACGCCAGGGTGAGTCTGGGGAGGCTATTTCTGATCCATCTTACTCCCCAGACCAACCCAACAGCTAAGGGGGAGCCTCCGTGTCAAAGGGGACACGGAAGAAGAGGATGGCTCAGCCCTATGGCAAGAAGGGGAAGAGGCCGAGGTTCACGTTGATTACCACCACCTCTACCACTACAGCCACCACCACTACTACCACACCACACCCCATACTTCTCCGCCCTTTCATTCACCACCACCCATATTCACTACAGCCACCACTACCACCACCAGCCACCAAGCCGGACCATCCTCACACCCTAGTGTCCCTACTGGATCATCTCTTCCTCCCATTGGAGTGGAGGAACAGCTGTCAACACTGAATCGTATGGTGCTGAAGCTGTTGGCTACGGATGAGGAGAAGACTGCGCAGATACGTCGGCTTGAGGAGCTCAATGCTACCCAAGCCCAGCAGATCTCACAACAAGCCCAGCAGATTGCCCAACTCCAAGAGCATAAGGTGGAATCAGCAAAGAAGCTAGAGGAGTTGGAGGCTGCCAATAAGACCATCATGCTCAAGTGTTAGTCCAGGAGCACTTGAATTAATCAAACAACAATGAAGATTTGGATCAAACACATAAAATATGATGAACAAAGATGAACATCAAGAACAACTCAAAAACCCTTGTTTGATTCAAAATGTGATTACAAAATAATCTGAAAGTGGAAACCCTAATCACTAGCTCATTCAAGCTCTCTTAACCCTAATTGTCATACTTTACTATTTATAGTAAATGACAATTTACTAATTACACTTAGGACCCTAAACTATAACAATTAGAAATTACAATTAAAACCCAAAATGTCTAAAAACAAGATAAAATATATTTTGTTCACACAAAATATATTTATTAACAATAAACATCCTAGACAAATATATCTTCAACATCTTGTCTCTAATCTTCGTCCCGAACACGTCGTGTTGACTGTTACGTTGACTTTGACCTTTGACGTTGACTTTGTTGACTTTGACTGTGTTGATAATATTAGACTATCCTTCAGACCCAACAATATTCCCCTTAGTCTACTATTATCAACGTCTTTCATCGTGATCAGCACCGATAAGTCAACTGAACTTGATCTTCAATTTGGTAAGCTTCAGTCTCAATGTTGAGGTCCAACAATATTCCACCTAGACTGGTGCTTCCCAAATTTTGTTGCTGAAGATCTTTATCTCACAAGTTCCCCCTTTTTCTATGTTCCCCCTTGTCATGTGCATCCTCTCAGTTATAATGAAGATCGCTTTCTTGAATCTCTGAGTGCTTCAGAAGATGTAGGACGAGGATTCCTAGCTCAGTATCTTCTGTAAATTTGAGGAACAGGTTCTCTTGTCTGGTTCACTGCTCATGTGATGATCGGCCATCACTTGTAGCAAAATCTGCAACACAATCACAAACACATTCTCGACATATCTAATTAGATCATTTCAATAAAACAAATAAACTCGTGTTTATCTATTTATGAAAACAAGCGAACCCGTGTTCGTTTGTGTGTGCAATTTCCCGTGAAATGCATGAAAATGATAAAATTGTAACAGTATAATATGAAAGACCTAAAATAATTTTGAAATGAAAATTTATTATATTTTATTATATATATATATTTTAATTTTAATTAATTTTTTAATTAATTTTTTTTAATTTTATATATCTATTAATTTTTTTTATTTTTTTATTTATTTTATAACCGAGAACTGAATCGATCATGAGATCACATCTTCAAAAAGTACTTTAGCATAAAGATGAAATTAATCATCGACAAGCAATGAGATCATACTGATAACTGAATCCAATCATAGTCTTTGAATGATTTTAAAATTCTCAAACAGATCAATAACGATTGCTGATATGTTTGTCCACTTAAACCCATACCCTATCTTTTTCAACAAGCATCAGATGATTCGTTAAGGTTCGATTAAGCACTTTAGAATGCTAGGACCTCATAATCAATTGGCAAAAACCATCACCCAACCTCAGGATTTCTTGAATTTTATTATGATCTTTATGGAACAAGGCTTATGCATTAGTGTGCAAGTGATTATCAACAGAATATAATATTGTATTCTGTGATGAATTCATCGTTAGATGATTTGACACTACTTAGATCAAAATGGTGAGAGCTCCAGGTCTATAATCACGTATAACAAAGGAGATGGCCATTTAATCATGTGCCGATGAGAGCTCCAGGTCAGTACTACCGTACAACAGAGGAGACCATCACTCCAGGTCAGTACTTCCGTACAGCAGAGGAGATTAGCACAAACACAAGACACATAAATACACCAAACATGGCAAAGAGATAGAGATATAGCTTATATGATTTGCATCATGGTGGGTGAAAGATCAATTCTCAATCCGATTTTTGTCGGGACTCAGTTTTTGTGCAGGCCAAAATGATTGCGTAAATCCAAACATCCTTAAGCGTATATTTAATTTAAATCATCATGCTGCTGTCTACTTTATTCTTCAGGCTGAGCCTACCAAGCATATCATTAAAGAATCTGTTTGTTTTTCTATTATTTGCAATTAACATTTAAGATGCGAATCAGATAACAACATCAGTTACTATCATTTCTCATTTTAAAATGAAAGTCATGCAAGGACAAGCATTTCAAGATGATATACAATCATTTCTCAATCATCTCGAATCAAGTTCCCAGTTCTCTTTTCATTTCTTTTCATTTTATTTAAATTTTGATGTACTCTCCCCCTAAATTTTTATTTTAGCAAACCTATTTTTTTTGTTTTTTAATTTTTTTTAATACTGTACAAAAATAGAAATTTACCAAAGAAATATGCAGTGACGGTGAAGTGAGAACTGTGATTATGTAGATAAAAATCCAGATTGTGGATAAAATACCATGACCTTAACCTGTTTGTTCCGCCTCAAATTTGAATTATGAACAATCCCTGTCAGTAAACCGGATTACTAACAGTCCTCCTGAATTGTTCCTGCACTCATAAACAAATTAGTTAGAAAGGGGAACCCAGGCCATCGAAGTCCTAGGAGTTCCTTTTTCATCAAGATAAGTAACAAGCTTCTGCACACAACCGTTTAAACAATCGGGGATTGTTGTATCCTTCTTTTTAATTTGCCAAATTGTTTCGGTTCAATTAACTTGGATCTGAATGAATTAAATTTGGAAATCATTTTCTGTTTAAGACTAGAAGGAAAAGAATTTGGTTTTGAAGCTTTGGTCATTTTCATCTTTGTATCATGTGAAACCGGCTTCACATGAAAAGGTTTGGATGGAGGGTTTTTCATCCAACCATTCAAAGATGTGTGCTTTTTACCTCTTGAAATAGAGAAGCAACCCGTGTTGCCTTTACCGTCTAGAACTTTCCTTTGAACCTGAGGACACTTCTTTAGCACGTGACCTTCTTTTCCACATCTAAAACAAGCCTTGAAAGGATTTTGGTTCTTTGTAGTCCCGTGGATAGCAGGAGAGGATGGAGTCTGCTCTGATGTTGTTCCAGAAGATGAGAACTGGACATTCTTATGAGAACCTTTTGATGTAACAGATGAGGACAGAGAGAGTTTCAGCTGAGTTTCACCCCTTTTTAAGACTGGTGACTTGGTAGACTTGGAGGTAGATTTGTGACAAGCTTGATGGATAGAAGATGAATATGGTGAGTGCTTCTGCTGAGTTTTGGAGGAACTGCTGATTTGTTTAGCAGTTGGGGATGAGATCCGGATAGGTCTTGATTCAGCTTTTGGAAGCTTTTGAGACTTGACAATTTCAGGAGATTTCTTGATCTTTGAGAAACCAACATGCTCCTCTGTATTTGATTCATCATTTGAGCTTATTCGGTCTCGTATGCACAAATCTGCTTCCGATGGATCTTGATTGACAGGAATAGGATGTGTTGTTGTTTTTGGAACTTGATGATTAGGTGATACCTGAACAATCTCTTCCTTCACACTCTTGACAGGCTCATAAGTAGGAATTTCACCTGCTTTAAACTTATCAAAGAAGTTAGAAGAAACAACTGTTACAGGCTTGTAAATAACAGGAACTGAACAATCATTAGCTTGACTGTCAGCATCCGGTTTACTGTATCCCATACCAGTCGGAGAATCATAATCATCTCGCACCTCTTTAAGATTAACCCCTTCTAATCCTGCATGCAAACTATTAGTATCATTCTGAATAATCTCTTGAATCAACTCATTTGTAGGATGAGGAGTGGGTGTAGGAGAATAACATAAAGTACTAGGTGGAGGATAAACATATGCTTTATCTTCATGACCCAACCCGGTCTTGATTTTAGCCCCCCTTTGTCTTTTGCATAATTCCTCCTGTTTCATACCCGAAAGAGTCCATTTTTCCAACTTATTTTTAAGTTTTCTTGTTTCAAACTCAGCAAATGTAACTTGTTTAGTCAAGTAATTGACTTCACAGATCTTTTCCAAAAGAGTTCTCTTCAAATGTTCGTTTTCTTTCAAAGCTTCTCTCAATTTCATGAAATATTTTGATTCATTCATTTTAAGCTCTTTGTTATTTCGTTTCAATTCATTTTCATTTTCTATTAACAACCTGTTAGCCTTGTATATTCCTACTAAACGGATTTTGCATGCGGAGGAACACATGTCTTCAACAATATCATAAGGAAGACCCATTACCAGTTTTTCTACCGCGAGAGCACGATCGCATTGGCAATAAGGAGTGTTCCTTTTGTACTCCTCCACAACTGCTTTCTTGGCTTCTTCAATCATTGCTTCCATCTTCATTTTTGTCTGCTCAGCTTCACAACCCTCAGCTCTTGTACCCTCAGCAGCATACATAGCTTCCTTAGCGACAACCTGTTTCTCAGCAACATCCCTAGGCACCTGCCCAACTGTTTCCTTCTGAACCACAGCTTCACAAACCAAACCAGTTTGAACAACAGCTTTTCCAACCAGCTTCTCACCAATCTCACAATCCTTGACCTTTTAAACTTCACACGGGCTTGACCAGACATTATCAGCGATAGCTTCTCCATGAGCTTCACACCAGAATTCTTTGAATGGATCAAAGTTTTTAATGAAGTCATCATCACTTTCAACCACTTCAGCAACCAAAGTGTGATTGATTTCTTTTTCTAATTCCTTGATTTCAGCACTTCGATCAAAGTTGATGAGTAGTGTTGTTTCATTCTTTGTATCTGCAAAACAGTCAAACCGACTTTGTGCCATTGTGAGATTATCTGATTTAAGGTCTTCTGAAGATGACATTTTTAAACAATTAAACGACCCAAAAATATTTTTCCCAAAAATTGTAAAATAATTCTCCCCCGGGAATTTTTTTTTAAATGTCCCGCTAGAAAATCTTAACAACTGGGGTCAAGCTGACAGGTCAGCTTGTTTTTTTTATAAATCTTTTTAAAAACGTTGAAAATTTCTTAATCGGGATGACATCAATTAAGAAAAATACAAACCAATTATTAATCTTTAACTAGCCCACATTGTTAAGATTCAAACAATTATTAGCCCAATTTGGTTGATTTTAATGTGCCCATAAATCAATTTTTTTTAAATCAACCCAATTTGTTGAAGTCAAACCCAGCCCAAACCCAATTACTAATTGAAACCCTAAATCACTTCTCAGATGTGATTCAAATACCAATCAAACAACTACTTTAGATCTGATAGTACTCTCAAACACAAATCTCAAACTCCCTCAAACTCAAAGTCTCTGCCTCTCTCTCTCGGTATCCCCCCCATTCGATTATCATGCCCAGTTCTTCTTCTTTTGTCAACATCCACTCCAATTACACCACCAAAAACACACACATAAGAGAACTTAGAGAGCGAAACAGGAGCAGGTCGGTGATGGGGCAGCAGCCTCACGGCAATGAAAGAGCCGCAGGTGGCGGCGACTCGGCGGTGGCGCGGTGGTGGTCGTCGGACGACAGCCTGCGACGGCAGCGCATGGTGGTGGATTAGGTCAACCCGCGGTGGTGATGAAGTTAGGTGGTGTGAGGTGCGCCGGTGGTGGTTGTGCGAAGGGGGCGACGGATGTGATGACTGTGGTTGCTGGGTTCGTAGTGGAGGTTGCTGCGGAGGTGGTCGACGAGGTGGGAGATGGTCGGTTCTGATTGAGGTTCGATCGAGGTTGGGTTCTTCTTCTACCTTTTTGTTCCTTTTAGATCTGATGATGGTGACGGTGAGATGGGGTTGTCGGGTGGAGGTTGGGCAGCGATGGTCGATGGGAGGGGTGGTTGTGGTTGAGGTTGGATTCTGTTGTGTGGTTTGGGTGCAGATGTGGTGGTTGTGGTGGATTGGAGGTCTCGGTGGTGATGGTTGATGGTAGTCGATGGTCGACAGTGGATGAGGTCAGAAGGAGATTTCAGAAGGTTTTGAGTTTGAGGAACAAGGAACCGAGCGAAATTATGTATAAGCAGTTATTGATGATTCTAATTGTTTATGACCTGGATAGCAGTGATCTCGGTGGTGATAGTGGCTTGGGCAAGTTCGCCGGCAAGTTCGCCGAAACAGTAAGTTCACCGGCAACTTCGCCGGAATGCGTAAGTTCGCTCGGAAATGTGAACTTTCGTTCAAAATGGTACAAATTCGCTGGCTAACTTCTCTGAATGAAGATTTGAAGATCTGAAGAACACCAAGAACACACACACAACTGTGTGTGAGAGAAACAACTTTAAATTTGAATTTCTTTTCAAATTTCTTGTATAAAACGATTTGTAGATGTTAGATTTGATGTCAAATCTTGTAAATCTATTCTGAAATGTTGTTGATCTGATCAAAACAGTGATATGGATGAACACAAAAACTCAGATATAGTTTCTCTCTCTAAAACCCAATTTTCTCTCTCTAAGAAATTTCAAAAATTAGTAACAAAATCTTCAAATCAGCAGTAGAAATTGATTCAAGTTGGCTCTGATACCAAATTGTTAGTCCAGGAGCACTTGAATCAATCAAACAACAATGAAGATTTGGATCAAACACATAAAATATGATGAACAAAGATGAACATCAAGAATAACTCAAAAACCCTTGTTTGATTCAAAATGTGATTACAAAATAATCTGAAAGTGGAAACCCTAATCACTAGCTCATTCAAGCTCTCTTAACCCTAATTGTCATACTTTACTATTTATAGTAAATGACAATTTACTAATTACACTTAGGACCTTACTAATTACACTTAGGACCCTAAACTATGACAATTAGAAATTACAATTAAAACCCAAAATGTCTAAAAACAAGATAAAATATATTTTGTTCACACAAAATATATTTATTAACAATAAACATCCTAGACAAATATATCTTCAACGTCTTGTCTCTAATCTTCATCCCGAACGCGTCGTGTTAACTGTTACGTTGACTTTGACCTTTGACGTTGACTTTGTTGACTTTGACTGTGTTGATAATATTAGACTATCCTTCAGACCCAATATCAAGCTAAAAGGATCTAAGGATGAGCCTCTTAAGATCGGTGAAGGAGATGATGATGACGATGATGGAGAAGATGAGAGTGATGATGATGAGGGCAGTGGTGATGGAGAAACAAGAGAAAGGAGGGAAGATGATAATGATGAAGAAGGAGATGCAGCTGCATCGGCCTCAGCTCCGGGTCAAGAGCGAAGAACGAAGATAAACAAGACCAAGGAGCATCATCGTCTGCTCTACCTACTTCCCCGACTGCAGAAGATCCCGACATGATTCATGACAAAAGTAACGTTTAGATGTCTATGTATTTTTGAAAGCTTTGTACTTGAATCATGTATTAATGTTATGTAAATTAATGTTTATATTTCATTATCAAATGTTAAATTGTCTTGACCACTTACTAACTATTGATGTGTTTACATGTTTAATTCAAGCAGATCAAACATCTCAGCAAGATGAATATGATGTTGCTCCCCTACAGCAAATCAAGTCTCAATTAACAATGATACTTGATTAACAACATCTCAGAAGGCCTATGCATTGTTGACACAGTCCATCCCAAAAGATATTTTCCATCAGGTCCACTCAATGTGTCTAGTCTTTTGATGTGTACGGGGTTCCTTGATTTGAGCAATTGCACCCTCGTTATCATAAAAGATTTCTAGGGGGTCTTGAATGGTAGAGACCACCTCTAGGTCGGCGATAAATTTCTTTATCCATGCAGCTTCCCAAGCTGCAAATGAGGGGGCTATGTATTCAGATTCTGTAGTGGACAATGCTATCCCATTCATAATGGAGACTTACCCGGATTGTGATCGAGATTCATTTTGATCAGTTTGGAAGCTCGCATCCATGTAACCCTTTACAACGAGTTCCACTTCATCAGACCCACATATTAGTAACATATCCTTAGGCCTCCTAAGTGAAGGAATTGATCTGCCCAAGATACATATTAAATTGATGTGGCTAGTGTGATATGATCCAAGTCGGGTCATACCCAATAACAAGCTTAACAAACATCAAAAGGTAATTTATTTTTTGATAAGATCATACAAATAAATAATGACACCAATTTAGAAAATGGGTTTTCTAAATTATTGCTTTTGTAAATGAACTTAATTATGTGGATAATTGTTCATAAGATATTATTTGTTTTTCATTATTTAGTTTTACTAAATGATAACAAATAAAAGAGTGTCTAATTTATAAAGTTTAAAAACTAGTTTTCAACTTTATAAACTAGAAATAAGAATGTGTTATTTTGTTTAAGTTTTAAAAGGGGTGGGACCCTTTTGGTCCTAAAAAAAAACGGCCACCCAAGGGGGCCAATGGGTTCCATTCTTTTGTCTTGTAAATAGACAAAGCTTCAAGACAACACAATACTCCAACTTCTAGTCAATTGACTCTTACATGCAAAAGTTTTCTTCTCTCCAAAAATCACTCTCTATCTCACGGTTTTGAAGGAAGAACAAGTGCAGAATTTTCAGCTTTCTAAAGGGTTTGGATTGCTGAAAATTTGGTGTCAAGGATTCCTAGCAATCAAGGGTGTTTGAAGAAGCTTTGGGTACAACCTCTTGAGAGCTTCTAGTTTGAAGTTTCAGCCACATCTTCATCTCCATACTCCTCTAGAAAATCGTTTCTTTGAAGAGCTCCTAAGGTTGTAATCTTTACATCCTATGTTCTTATTATTGTATGCATTGTGTATAAAGATCCATGGCTTAGGGTTCTTTGTTAAATGGGTTTAACAACTATCTTATGAACATGTTTTAAATCTAAAATCCGTTGCGTTTTCATATAAACAAAGTTATATGAGCTTTGATAAACATGTTAAAACCCCATCACTAAGGTATTTCAACATACTTTTAACAGCCATCCAATGGCTATTACCTGGATTCCGCTGATATCTGCTTGTCATGCTTAACGTGCATGACACGTCCGGTCTAGTGCATATCGTCGCATACATGATGGATCCTATAGCAGACGCATATGGGATGTCCTTCATACGATCTTGCTCATCCTTTGAGCTTGGATATTGAGATGCTGAAAGGATCTCAGCCTCTAGTTTGATCAATTAGGTTATATTCACAGCGGATTTAGCACACGAATTAAACAAACAAGCAAGAACACCAATGATTTTGCATGTAACAGTAAAGTTATAGAGAGAGAGAACAATTCTGCGAAAAGGTGTTTTCTATTGAATCACACGCTTCGGCAATGTTTACAATTAGGTCATCTTCCTTTTATAGGAAGAATGACGTCAGCTGATGTCACTTGATAGTGACATCAAACCGTTATTAACAAACTACTGAAAAACACCTAAACTACTGAAGATGTCAAACAACTGACATCTTCTTACAAAATGCTAAGTGTTACTACTTATTACAAACGACTGATAAGAAAAGAAACTACTGAAAGCTACAACAACTGAAGAACAAACTCTTCAGTCATTTACAAACTACTGAAAGGAAAATTACAACTACTGAACTAAACAACTGAAAGATAAACCATCACAACAACTGAAGACTACTTCTTCAGCTGTTATGACAAACTCTGAAGCTTCAGCACTTGGTCTTCAGACTTTTGAACTTACGATGTTTCATCAGTTGTTGATCTTCAGTACTTCAGTTCTTCAGCTATTGATCTTCAGTACTTTGTCTTCAGCACTTAAGGCTTCAGTACTTGAGTCTTTAGTAATTGATGCTTTAGTAGATGAGTCTTCAGTACTTGAAGTCTTCAGCTGTTGATCTACAGTTCTTTGATCTTCAGCTATTGAAGTCTTCAGTCTTTGTCAAACTGCTGATGAAGCTTTCAGTAGTTGTTGTGATGTCTTGTGGGACTTAGAGGTTTTTCTAATCTTGGCTCATTAGTTCTTTTGGTCTAACAAACTCCCCCTGAACTAATACAGCCAAAACCTCTAAGCAATTTATTGTCCCACTTATTGATGGCAGGAAGATTGGTCTTTTTCCTTCTTGATCAGCTTAGAAGATGACCCAATTAAGCACTGGCCTGGGAAGAGGTCTCTGAGATTTGGTTAGCATAGTATGGATGGGAACCCTGACTTGGGGAACTAGACACAGGGCTATTGTCCCATCCATAAGACCTACTTCCCATGTATGAGCCTGTAGGATTCTCTGGTGTAGGCTTTAAGGAATATAATTTGTTCCTCCATGGTAAGATCCTCAGCCTCACCATTAAATAATCCTTCACGCCCATACAGCTCTGAGACATACTTGGCCTGTTTACCATTCTTGAGCTCAACTGTTGTTATCTATCTGTAAGCAAATTCATCTGGATGAACACCCTCAAGTAACAGATTGAGCTCATCTTTTTTGAAGTTCTCAAGCCTCTTATAGACTAACCCTTTTTGACCACCATATTCTCCAAAAACTTTTGGGGTGGCTGGTTAGCCTCATAGGCCTTCTTGAAATCTTTTACAATCTCCCAGGGTGATACTACAAGGGACACAATGATCACTTCATCTATAATCCTCTTTACCTGGCCCTTGTATCTCAATGGAATATCTTTCTTTGTAATCCTATGAGCCACCCTGGGATCAGGCCAAGTTCTTACCTTGTCCCTTTGATATTGAAATGTGTTGGCAAGGGTGTACAGTCTCAGAGCTTCTTTCCTCATATTAACTATCGATGAGGAAGCATCATAAGCTTTGTCTATGCTTTTCAGCATCTCATCATCATGAAGCATCTGCTGCTATTCTTCTTCTATCTTTCCCCTCACAGTTTCCATCTGTGAGGTGGGAGTGATGGGCATTGGTTTGGCTTTTGGCAAAGTTAGGACTGCAGAGAGAGGCAGCCTATCTTCTTCCTCATCATCATCATCTTCTTCTTCTTCTTCTTCTTCTAGCCTCAAAACCCTTCTCTTCTTCTTCAAGGATGTATCATCAGCAATGGGTTTTGATGGTGAGGGGGTTGGTTTTGTGGGTTGTGTTTGGGTTTGTGTTGGTGTGGGAGATTGGGTAGGCTTTGCTAGCAGTCTGGATATGAGTGAAGGTTTGGTTTGTTTTGCTATCAAAGTCCTGTTCCCAGCACCAGCTTCAGAAAGAGCTTCTATGACCAGTCCCTTAGTGAATTCCCCAGCCGAACAGATCTTGGTGGCTATAGCCAAGATGCTGTCCCTGGTCCATGACTTAACATCTAGGACTGGTCTCCTAAGATACTTCGAAATAAACCTTGTCATAGCCTCAAGTCTCTCTCTTTCCTCTTGGCTATAACAGGTCCATCGGTAATCAATCTCCTTCATCTCCAATTTTCTTATCTCCTGATCTAGCATGGCATTGTCAGTGTTAAAGCCTTGCCTAAATAGCTGATCAATGATGTTGTCCATTGATCGGCTATGTTCAGCATCAGCCTCCTTGACAAGGACAGCTAGATCAGTCTCCCTCTCTTTCTCTCCCTTCTTCTTTTTGCAAGTGACATGAAAGTGTTTTTGACTTTCAGCCACATTCACCAATTCAGTTCTCTCCTTCTCCTTCACCCTCTCAGTCTCCTGAACCAACTCCCTCTCATTTTCCACCTCTACTTCCACTTCCTTCTCCTTCACTTCCTCCTCTACTCTCTTCCTCTTAGCTTTCAGTGATGTCTCCCCCTTTTTGGTTGCATTGGTTGCAAGGGTTTGACTATCAAAAAGCGATTTAGCCACAGCAGCTTCCACCAAGGGCTATATTGTAGAGGGAAGCCTATCATCCAGGGTTTTTATCACAATGTCTGTGATTATGGGTGTGATGAGAGGCAAGGATTGTTGAAATATAGCAGCTCATTACTCAGGGGGGTTTTGGCCCTGAGAACTAGTGCTGGAAGCAGGAGCAGGTGGCTGAGTTTGTGGGAGTGGCTGAGTGTATGTAAGACCTTCAGGTGAAGGTGCCATCTGTTGGTGTATGGTGGCAGATGGACTTTGTTCCTGAGACATTTTGGCAAGCAGCTCTTTGAGTCTGCTTACCTCAGCCCCAAGAATGGTGTTTTGAGCAACTACATCAAAGAAGAAGCTCAGGTTATCATCAATAGAAACTGAATCACCTGACCTCCTGACTGAGTCAGGATGTACATGCGCTGAGTGTGGCTCAGTGTTCGCATGTGCCCCTTGTTCTAGGTTCTAGGGACTTCCAGCCTCCGGATTGGATCCATCATTGGCAGTTGCCTCTAGTGAGGTCTTATAGATGGTACCAGCTTCTTCCTGCTCATGTGCTGATACAGGGGAAGTGGCAGCCTCACCAGAATATCCCATCTCCCTTGCAACACATGGAGATGAGACATGTGATTCTCTGTGTTGTGGGCTCCCATCAACACTTGTTTCCACCATCTCTTCGGTTGGAGTTTTCCCAGTTATGATTGGTTCCTGGGGAGAGGGTGGAGTGTTAAGATGGGTCAACACTTCTGCAATTATTAAAGTTTGGCTTTTAGGGGCGGTTGCAGTGGGAGATGGGCTTGAAACAGTACGCACATGGGGAGGAGTGTGCTTTTCAATGGCAACCTCCTCAATTGAGAAAGGTTCCAGATGTATGGCAGCCCTAGAAATAGTTACATCAGGATCCTGTAAAGAGGATGCCTGTGCGGTTGTGGTAGGTGGAGTCGTGGTGATTGCTGGGAGAATCTGGCCAGCAGTCACTTCCTGCATTTGTGTTGCAGGGGCATCCTCAGGGGACTCATTTACCTAAGTAGCCTTTTTGGTTTTCTTTTTGGGTTTGGATTTGGTGGGGACTTTGGACTTTGAGGAGGAGGCTGTGGGTTCCAGCTGCGTGGATTTTCATAGCTTGGCAGCCTTTTTAAGTGTTTGGTCTGTGTTGTGCCTGGAGTATACCTCAGCTAATACAGCCATGGTAGGGGCTCCAGTGCCAACTAGTTCCTTAGCATTTAGCTGGCTCTCTATCATGGCCATTAAGAACCGTGGATATAAAATCCAACGGTTTGCAAAAGGTTTTGTGGCCATGTCCTTGAGTTCCAAGAAAAGTATTTCAGTAAAGTTTAATGGTTGTTTCTCAAGGATAGAGTACAAAACCTGCTACCACCTTGTGGACATTTGATCCCATGATGATGTCTTCGGGGCTAGGCAAACATTTACCATGTGAAAGATAAGCCGTTCTGGATCATTGAAATGTTTCTTCAGCAGGGTGGAGGCCGATAGGTCACCCTGATAGTCATGATGAGAAAAAGAAAGATCAAGGGTGCCTTTGGGGTAGTCGGTTGGGAAGGTGGCATCATCCAGTTTTAGGGTTTGTCGGATGAGATCTATAGTGATGACCACCGGTTAGTTGTTCACGGACGACTGGAGAGAGACCTCGGCGTCGTTCTCTCCAGTTTGGATGGTGACATTCATCCAGAACTGTGATAGGGAATCGGCATAGATAGTGGAGTTTAAGAGAAATGCTGTCTGGAAAGGAGAATCGATCATAAGATCGATGGAGTTGTGAAACTTTGTCCAGAATGGTGACTTTGTGAGGTATGCGACACAGTTGTGTCGTGGCTTTAGTTGCATAGTCGCCATTAATGTGTATGGGAGGTTTCAGAGTTTTTGAAATTTTAGGTCAAGTGAGAATGAAAAACTCTGAAGGTAAGGTTGGGTATTTATAAGGTATGGAAACGGCTGAAATAAAACGACTAAAGGGTTTGGCGTTAGTCATCAGTTGTTGAAACGATTGATAATGTGGTTTTAACCTTCAGAAGTTATAACATCTGGGGACTTGGTATTAGTCTTCAGTAGTTGAAACTACTGAGACCTTGGTTTTGTCCTTCAGATGTTATGAACGACTGAAGACCTGTTAGTCATCAGTAGTTATAAACTACTGAAGACATTTCTTCAGACGTTGTAAACAACTGAAGACTTGGTGTTAGTCTTCAGTAGTTGTAAACTACTGACATCAGTAGTTATGAACTACTGAAGACATGGTTTTGCTTCAGTTGTTGTAAACAACTGAGGACATGGTGTTAGTCATCAGTAGTTGTGAAACTACTGAAGACATGGCTTTGTCCTTCAGTTGTTTGGATATGAAACAGCAGATGTTGGAATCAGCTGAAGAGTAAAGTTACTCATCAGCTGTTGCCGTCAATTCAGTTATTTCATTCTGACCTCCACATTTACTCATCAGCTCTTTGGCTGACTTTCAGCTGTTTTATTAGCCTTCAGCTCTTGTGAATATTTATTCTTCAGCTCTATGATCAGATGTTCATAAGAACTGATGAAATAAATTATTCTTCAGAGCTTGTGAACAAATTTTGTCTTCAGTATTTATGTGTAAGATTACACATCAGTACTTGTGAACAATATTTATTCTTCAGTACTTATTTAGTTGAAAATAGACCGCAGTAGTTATAACCACATCAGTAGTTGTAACTACATCAGTTGTTTTCAACAAATAATGTACTTCAGTACTTTGAAGCATTTTAGTCTTTAGTAGTTATGAAAATGCTGAAGACTAAATTACTCATCAGTACTTATGTTTGACCTTTGCATACTAATGCTCATCAGTATTTGTGAGCTGAGAGCATCAGTATTAGTCAAATTATTCTAGCTGTAGCATACCAAGCCTTAGTACCAACTTATGGAATGTGGCACTATCTAAAGGCTTAGTAAATATGTCTGCAAGCTCATCAACACTAGGCACAAACTTAGGATCAATCAGACCTTTTTCATAGCAATCCCTAATAAAATGATGTCTGATCTCTATATGGTTGGTCCTAGAGTGCTGGACTGGATTCTTAATAATACAAAGAGCTGAAGCACTAGCCATTAATAATGGAGTCTTAGTCTCTGTAATGCCATAATCCAAAAGTTGGTTCTGAAGCCAAAGTACCTGAGATGTACAACTTGCAGCAGCAATGTACTCAGCTTCAGCAGTGGATGTAGCAATTGATGTTTGTTTCTTACTCTGCCAAGAAACTAAACAATTTCCTAGGAATTGGCAACCACCAGAAGTGGATTTTTTGGTGACTTTGCATCCTGCATAGTCACTATCAGAGAAAGCAACTAATTTGCAAGAATGCCCAGTTGAATGCCAAAGACCTAGTGATTGGGTACCTTGTAGATATCTAAAGATCCTTTTGACTGCAATCAAATGGGATTCTTTAGGTGCTGCCTGAAATCTAGCGCAGGCACATGTTGCAAACATGATGTCTGGTCTAGAAGCTGTAAGGTACATCAAGGACCCAATCATACATCTATAAAGGGTTTCATCAACCGCTTTACCTTTCTCATCAACATCCAGTTGTGTGGTGCTTCTCATGGGAGTAGAACAGGGCTTACAGTTTTGTAAATCAAACTTACTCAACAAATCTTTTGTATACTTGGACTGATGAATGAAGGTTCCATCAGCCCTTTGTTTGATTTGCAACCCTAGAAAGAACTGTAATTCTCCTATAGCACTCATTTCAAACTTTTGCTTCATGAGCTTAGTGAATTCATCACACAACTGGGGATCATAGGATGCAAAAATTATATCATCTACATAAATTTAAACAAGGAGCTTATGCTGTCCCACATTCTTAATAAATAAAGTTTTATCAATGGTGCCTCTAGTGAACTTATTCTCTAGAAGAAAAGTTGATAATGTCTCATACCAGGCTCTAGGAGCTTGTTTCAGCCCATAAAGAGCCTTATCAAGCTTATACTCCCAATCAGGATGTTTATTGTCCTCAAAGCTTGGTGGTTGACACATATAAACTTCCTCTTTTATTTTACCATATAGAAATGCACTCTTGACATCCATTTGATAAACTTTAAGACTGTGAAAGGCAGCATAAGCTAAGAACAATCTAATTGCCTCCAGTCTAGCTACAGGGGCAAAGGTTTCATCATAATCGATGCCTTCCTCTTGTGCAAACCCCTGGACAACCAGCCTGGCCTTGTTCTTGACAATTTGGCCCTTTTCATCAGTTTTGTTCCTAAACACCCATTTAGTGCCTATTACACACTTACCTTGGGGTAAAGGTAAAAGCTCCCACACTTGCTGTTTTCTGAACTGAAGAAGCTCAAGCTGCATTGCTTCAACCCATCCATTGTCTCTTAAGGCAACATGATAATTCTTTGGTTCTTGCTGACTGATGAAGAGAGCATAGAAGCAGAAGTTGGACAATTGACTCCTGGTTGAAACTCCAGCATTGATATCACCAATGATCTGAGACATTGGGTGATTCTTCAGCTCTTGATAGACTATTAGATCAGTGCAAGTGTTTGTAGGACCTTCAGCAGCAACAGATGTTGATGAAGATTGTTGAAACCATGTAGGAGATGGCAGCTCAAATGAAGTAGAGCATGCAGAAATCTCATCAGCATTTGTTGTGGATGGAGCTGCTGAAGCTACAGGATCATCAGGTTTAGTGGACTCAGGCAGATGGTCACTAAACTTGAAAAGGTGAGTACTGGTTACATCATCATCAGTACCACCAGGTGGAGAACTGTTGACAGGAACAACTGCTGGAGGTTGATAAGAAACATATTATAGTATGCCCAAATCAAACAACTCCACAGGGTTTTGTGGAATCTTGTCCTTTGGAGATTCATTGAACTTCACATGCAAAGTCTCTTCAACCATCTTTGTCCTATAGTTGAAAACTCTGTATGCCTTACAAGTTGATAAATAACCAACAAAATACCCTGCATCCACCTTTGAAGCAAACTTCTGGAGTGGATTGCTTGTGTTGAGAATGAAACAAGGACACCCAAAGGCTCTGAAGAAGGAAATCAAAGGGGCCAAATGATGGAGTACTTCATAAGGAGTCTTCATCAACCTCTGATTCACTAATGCTCTATTCTGCACATAGCAAGCTGTGTTAACAGCTTCAGCCCAAAAGGTCAGTGGCAATCCTGAGTCAGCCAACATTGACCTTGCAACTTCAATGAGGGTCTTGTTCTTTCTCTCAACCACTCCATTTTGTTTGGGAGTTCTTGGAATACTGAACTCCTTTTAATTCCCTTTGATAGGTAGAAGTCATCAAGTGTGTGATTTCTAAACTCTGTTCCATTGTCACTTCTTATACACTTGACCTGAAGGGAATACTGCTTCTCCACAAATAACACAAAGTTCATTATAGCCTTGGCAGCTTCATCTTTAGAGTGTAAGAAGAAAGTCCATACAAATCTGGAGTAATCATCCACAATTACCAGACCGTATTTCTTCTTAGCCATGCTCATCACTCTGACAGGACCAAAGAGATCCATGTGCAATAGTTGCAAGCAGGTAGTGGACTTTGGTTCTTCTATCGAAGGGAATGAGACTTTGTGTTGTTTTCCTTTTAAACAAGCAGTGCAGTTGTCTTCACATTTGAACTCCTTCAAAGGCAACCCTCTTACTAATCCATGGCTTATCAGCTGATTCATGTTTTTGAGATTAACATGCCCTAGTCTTCTATGCCATAGAGTAGATTCTGGAGGAGAAGGCCTTGGAGAATAGGCAAGGATGGCCTTTTAGATCTATCTTCTTGGAAAGATCTAAGGCATATACTCTTCCTGTCCTGTTGGCCTTCAAGAGAGTATATTCATCCAACACCTTGTCAATCAAACTCAGAACTTTAGATGACAGAATTCGACAGTTCTGGCTTGTGAAAAGGGCAACATGACCTTTATCACACATTTGACTGACACTTAAGAGATTGTACTTGAGATTCTCAACATGGTTGACATCATCAAACCTTATTTCCCCATTGGAAACAAAGCCTTTGCCGATGATGTAACCTTTTGCTTCATTGCCAAAGGAAACAAATCCCTTCTTTCTTTGAGAGTACTCATTAAGAAGAGAGCTGCTCCCTGTCATGTGCATGGATCCTCCACTGTCTACATACCAGATGCTTCTTTGGCATGTTGAAGAACCCTGCAATCATCATAACAAGTTAGTTAGTTTTGGAGACCCAAACCTTTTTGGTTTTGGGTCTGTTCTTATCAACAGATGTAACACTAACTAGTTTGTTATGTGTGACAGTCTGAGGTGAAGGAGATGGTGTAGAAGAGGAATCCTTTGGCTTGGATTTCGTTTTCTTTGGTTTCAACATAGGAGCTTCTAATTGGTTGACTCTTCCCATTAGATATTGAACCATCATCACAAGTTGTGTCTGATTTTGTGATAAAGCTTTCAGCTCCTCAGACACACTAGTGCTTGCTGGTGATGGATTCCTGTGTTGCACCATCTTCTTTTGAGCAACCTCAGCTGTTGCCTGATTAACCCTTACCTTCTTTTTGGATTTCCTTTGGGACTTAGGGGTTTCAGGTTTTGATGTTGCTGGTACAAACTTGGACTCAAACTCATTTTTCATTTCATTCATTTTCTCTCTAATTTTCTCTTTTTGTTTGAGTTTGGATCCCCTTTTGTACCAGCAATCATCAGTAAGATGATTGAACAAGCCACATATTTCATATGGCTTCTTCTTCATCTTATGTTGATCATCTACTGAAGAAGATGAAACTGCTGAAGACTTGTTCTTTAGCAGTTTGCTATCAGTACTTGCAGTTTTCTTCCTTGCAGTACTTGCTTTCCTGGCATCCTCTTTAGTAGTCTTCAAACCCTTTCTACTGGAAGTTTTCTTCTCTTCAGTACTGACAGTAGTTGGGGTTTGAACTTCAGGTGTTATCACTTGCTCTCCAGTACTTTCAGTACTTCTAGAGACAACACCTGAGTTGATCAACTCTTTGATCATGTGACATTCAGCATTTGAACCATCAGCTGATTTAGCATCAACTGATTGGTTTTGTGAGGAATGAATGCTGACTTCTACTTCTGATGATGCTGTATAAGATAGTAGGTCACATGATGAGAAGGATTGGTTATTGCTCTCTCCATCAGATTCAACTTCTGCTCTTGAAGTAAAATCTGTATGAGGAGCAGTGTGATTATAACCAATGCCAAACTTCACATTAGAAGCAGATTGCTTACTAAGAAGCATTTCAAAACCCTTGCAGGATTGTACCCATCGATCACACTCTACCTGGGTAGCTGCAAGTGTTTCTTTGAGGTCTCTGTATTCTCTAGAAGTACCTCTTCCCTAGCATTATCATCTTTGATTTGGCATTTAAGTTTATAAATCTCATCATTTTTGTCATTAATCACAACCTCAAATTCAGCTTTTCTTTTGGAAATGGTTTGCTCTAGCTCAAGGTTTTTATCAATTAAAGCCACATTTGCCTCTCTAATAGAAGCAAATGCTGCTATGCATGAATCAGAACAAAGCTTGGCATTAGCCTTAGAAGATACCTGCGATAAAGCATTGGAGGATGACCCATCAACAGACTCCAGGGCCATGAGAGCAAGGTTCCCAAAAGGATGATCACCACCATGTTGACCAGCACCTTGGAATAGTTGTTCTTGACAAGAAAAGTCATCTGGTAAACTACTCCAGTCAACAACTCCTGGGGTGAAGAAGCTTTGTTGTTGAGGTTGGGTTTGATGATGAGATTGAGAAGGTTGAGGCTCAGGGAGAGCATGTGGTTGCTGAGCAGGGGGTGCTTGAACTTGACTTGGCTGATGCATGTAGTAGTAGGGGTATGGGTATGGCATATGACCCTGAGGCACAAAGTATGCAGGTGATGCCTGAGCTGGTGATGGATGACCAGAACTGGTGGTATGCTGCCCTTTGTGTTGTGAGCTATTGCTTGGAAAAGTCACAAAGGGTGTAGAGGAGTTAGATCCAGATGATCTACACTCTCTAGAAAAGTGTCCAAGCCTGTGGCATTTGAGACACCTCAACTTGCTCTTGTCAAAACCAACTTTGGTTTTGCCAGAGAGACCAGGAAATTTCCTGCCAGTTCTCTAGTAGAACTTTTGAGATCGAATATTTATCATTGCCATTTGACTCAAAATATCCATCTCTTCCAGATCATCATCTGGAATGCCCTTTAAATCATCCATCAGAAAGCACAGGTTATCACTGCTACCTCCTGAACTACCATTAACACCAACAAAAGCATGTTCAATGTTGGTAGAGAAATCAATATGCTCATCATAGGCACTCTCTGATGCAGCATATTCTGACTCCTGACCTATCAAGGCAGTATTGCCTGATACAAAGTCATTAGTGAGTTTACCAGATGATGACAACTTCCTTTTCTGTTCTATCTCTCTTTCAAATATAAGTAGTTTCCCATGAAGTTGGGTGAGAGATAGAGTATTGGAGTTTTAACATTTCTATCAAAGTTGTTTAACCATTTTAAACATAAAACGCAGCGGATAATTTGTTGGGTCTGAATGATAGTCTAATATTATCAATACAGTCAAAGTCAACAAAAGTCAACGTCACGGTCAAAGTCAACAAAAGTCAAACGACGCGTTTGGGACGAAGATTAGAGACAAGACGTTGAAGATATATTTGTCTAGGATGTTTATTGTTAATAAATATATTTTGTGTGAACAAAATATATTTTATCTTGTTTTTAGACATTTTGGGTTTTAATTGTAATTTCTAATTGTCATAGTTTAGGGTCCTAAGTGTAATTAGTAAATTGTCATTTACTATAAATAGTAAAGTATGACAATTAGGGTTAAAAAGCTTGAATGAGCTAAGTGATTAGGGCTACCCCTAATGTATATGACTAAGTGCCATTCAATAACATCATTCCTTTCAAGTACCTTACTTGAATATGATTTAGGTAAATCAATCATCTATCCTTTTGTTCAGATGTCATGTTAAATCCAAGAGACACAGAATTGTCATTCTCCGATGATTTAACTTTAATAGGCCTTAGACACCTAACTCTCAACGAATAAGAGGAACAAATTCCATCTTGACTACATACGTCTCTCACAATCACCTCATATTATACCTGAATTCAGCCTTATGTACTGCCAATATTTCAGAACAGTAAAGTACTAAGTCAAGGTACAATATTTGGTGAATTTCAAGACCCAATATGTATCTCAGGTCTGAGGATACTATGATATTCGCCTTTACTCAATATTTCTTATGACTGATCACAAAGATTCCATGCAGAAATAATTGAGTGCGGGTCAGTCCAATATCTATATCCCATAGATATCAATTAACCTTGGTAGCAACCTCTTGCTCTATATTCATACCTTATGAATATCAACCAATCCAAGTTCATTATAGTCTTACATTCATAATTGTTCCCACAAGTATGATCGACTACGGACGTTTAGAATAACTTATTTATTCACGGATTTAAACATGCTAAAATAGAAGAACAAATGAAAATTATAACCATATAATTAAGTCAAATAACATAAGTTCCAATATCCAAATACAAAGTACAACATTAAACCCAGTCACTAGAATATCTAAGTCCCATGGCACAAGCATGACCTTCATGCTTTGCCTTTTCAAGGAGCTTTGTGAGTGGATCTGCAATGTTTTTATCAGTGTGGACCTTGCGAATACATATCTTTCCTTTTTCAACTTCATCCCTTATGTAGTTGAATCTCCGTTCAATGTGCCGAGTCTTTTGATGAGCACGAGGTTCCTTGATTTGAGCAATCGCACCCTCGTTGTCACAAAAGATCTCTAGGGGATCCTGAATGGAAGGGACTACCCCTAGGTCGGCTATGAATTTCTTCAGCCATGCAGCTTCCTGTGCTGCCATTGAAGCGGCGACATATTCTGACTCTGTAGTGGACAACGCTACGATTTCTTGCTTTGAGCTTTTCCAAGAAACAGCTCCGCCATTCAGAATAAAGATGTACCCTGATTGAGATCGTGAATCATCTCGATCGGTTTGGAAACTCGCATCCGTGTAACCTTTTACAACGAGTTCCTCTTCACCAGACCCGTAGATCAAGAACATGTCCTTAGTCCTCCTTAGGTATTTCAGAATGTTCTTGACAGCCATCCAATGACTATCACCAGGATTTTGCTGGTATCTACTTGTCATGCTTAAAGCGCATGACACGTCCGGTCTAGTGCATATCATTGCATACATGATGGATCCTATAGCAGATGCATATGGGATTGCCTTCATTCTATTTTTCTCCTCCTTCGAGCTTGGACATTGAGTCGTACTCAATATTGTCCCTCTTTGAATAGGTACAGTACCTTTCTTAGAGTTTTCCATCTTGAACCTTTTCAAGATTTTGTCAATGTATGCACTTTGATTCAAACCTATCAGCCGCCTAGATCTATCCCTATAGATCTTTATTCCCAGAATATAGGTGGCTTCACCAAGATCCTTAATCGAAAAACAACTTCCGAGCCAGGTTTTTACACCTTCCAAGGTTGGAATGTCATTTCCAAATAGTAGTATGTCATCAACATACAATACTAGGAAGGTTATTATGCTCCCACTAGCCTTCTTATACACACAAGCCTCATCAGCGTTTTTGATGAAGCCAAATTTCTTTACTTCATCATCAAAACGGTGATTCCAACTTCTCGATGCTTGTTTCAATCCATAAATTGATTTCTTTAACTTGCATACTTTGTTAGGATGTTTTGGATCGACAAAACCTTCAGGCTGAACCATATAGACATCTTCCTCAAGATATCCATTTAGGAAAGCGGTTTTGACATCCATTTGCCAAATCTCATAATCATAATGAGCTGCTATGGCAAACAATATCCTTATAGACTTAAGCATTGCAACAGGTGAGAAGGTTTCATCATAATCAACCCCTTGAGTTTGAGTGAAACCCTTCGCTACAAGTCTAGCTTTGTAAGTATCCAAGTTTCCATGCATATCGGTTTTCTTCTTGAAAACCCACTTGCTTCCAACTACTTTGGAATTAAGAGGTGGTACAACAAGTTCCCAAACTTGATTGTCATACATGGATTGCATCTCAACGTTCATGGCTTCAAGCCATTTGTCACAATCCAAATTGGACACTGCATCATGATACGTGGTTGGTTCATCTGAATCTACCACATAGCATCCATCCATGAAAAATCCGTATCTTTCAGGTGGAATACTAGTTCTACCACTTTTGCGAACGTTTTGTGTGTATTGATCAACCGCTTGATCATCATCAACATCCTCATGTTGAGTGCTAGTTTCATCCAAATGTGCATCGGGCTGTGGTTCTTGATTTTCCTCAAGATCCACTGTTCTACTGCTAGCTCCTTCCATAAGGAACTTGGCTTCTAAGAACTCACCCTTTCTGGCAACAAACACCTTTTGTTCCAGTGGATCATAGAAATAATATCCCATAGAATCTCTAGGATATCCAACAAAGATACACTTGGTAGATCGGACATCTAATTTGTTTGGGGTGGGAGTCTTAACATGAGCCTCACAACCCCAAACCCTTAAATATGATAGGGATGGAACTCTTCCATGCCATATCTCAAAAGGTGTCCTTTCCACCTTCTTGGTTGGGGCCATATTCAGAATATGGGCCGCGGAGAGCAAAGCGAAACCCCAAAATGATAGAGGCAATGTGCTTCTAGCCATCATAGATCGAACCATATCCAATAAGGTTCGATTCCTCCTCTCAGACACACCATTATGTTGTGGTGTTCCAGGTGGAGTGAGTTGTGAGACAATCCCACAACTCCTAAGATGATCTTGAAAAACATCACTTAGGTATTCACCACCCCTATCGGTGTGGAGAACTTTAGTTGATTTGTTGAGTTGATTTTCTACTTCATTCTTGAAGATTTTGAACATTTCAAAAGCTTCATCTTTGTGTCTTATTAAATACACATACCCATAGCGACTATAATCGTCGGTAAAGGTAATGAAGTATCTTTCACCATTCCTAGTCATTGGCTTAAAAGGACCACATACATCCGAATGTATGATACCTAATAAATCTTTCGCCCTTTCGTTAGTTCCACTAAAGGGTGCCTTAGTCATTTTTCCTTGTAAACAAGATTCACATACATCAAATGAATCACATTCATTTGTTTTTAAAAGACCATTCTTTTGAAGTGTTTGTATGCGTTTCTTGTTTATATGACCAAGGCGACAATGCCAAAGGTAGGTATCACTCAAATCCAATTTGAGTCTTTTGGTGGTTGCTTGGTATATTGAGCTATCATATGTTGCGTTTTCATGAACCAATTCATAAATGCCATTACAAGGTATAGCTTTAAAATAAAATACATGATTTAAAGAAACATGAATATCATTGTCAACAAACTTGAAATCATAATCATATTGTCTTAAACGGGAAACAGAAATTATGTTCCTAGTCAAACTAGGAGCATATAATACATTACACAAAATAACTTCCAAACCATTTGGAAGTTTCAAAATGTAGTCTCCTTGGGCTTCCACGTGAACTTTTGCACCATTGCCCATGAAGAGACTTATTTCCCCTTTCTCATAATGCTCATTTCTTTTGAACCCCTGCAACAAATTGCAAATGTGAGTTCCACATCCGGCATCTAATACCCATGTGTTAGAAGAAATAACATTTAGTTCTATATGTATCATGTATGTTATACCTGAGGTTTGCCCCGCATCCCTCTTCTCTCTCAACTCTTTGAGATAGACTGGACAATTTCTCATCCAATGCCCTATCTCACCACATTTGAAGCATGGGTCGTTCACAGCAACCTTTTGCTTCTTCTTCTTTGGCTTTGGAGGTTCCGCCCTAACAACCATCTTCCCTTTTCCCCCAACGTGCCCCTTTCCTTTGGCAACAGTTGCCTTAGGAGGGGGTAGAGACCTTCTCCTTCTCCCACCTTCATTAATGGTGAGAACGGGTAAAACCCTTTTACCCATTCCCGCCTCAGCTGATTTGAGCATCGAATGAAGTTCATTTATGCTCTTGTCCCATCCGTTCATATTGTAATTCATGAAGAATGCCTCAAACTTCTTAGTTAGGCCATTAAGGATCAAATCCGTGGCCAACTCTTTTGAGACGGGACAGTTCAGCCTTTGAAGGCGGTCGATGTGGCTTTTTATCTTAAGAACATAAGATGAAACTGATTGGGATTCCTCCATCCTACATGCATGAAGCGCTCGAACCGTTTCGAAGCGCTCCACTCTAGCTTGCTGCTGGAACGTTTCCCGCAGCTGAGTGATCATGTCATAGGCTCCATGGAGCTCATACTCCTTTTGGAGTTCGGGCGTCATACTTGCTAACATTAAGCAAGAGACCTGGATGGAGTCCTCCACATATCTAACCCAATCATTATAGGCTTCCACATCATCCTCGTTAGGTTCATCGGGGATGGGATCATCAAGGATATAGGCCCGCTTTTCCTGCTTGAGAACAATTCTCAAGTTGCGGTACCAATCCATGAAGTTATTAGGTGTTAGACGATCCCTTTGAAGGATCGCCCTTAGGGATTGGTTGCTTTGGTTTGGTACATCATTATTAGCGTTGTTGTCGGCCATCTACAAGATTTTACAAAGTTCCATTTTAGTAATCGTTGATAAATATATTCCATTTATTAATACCCTTTATGTCTCATAGACTATTAATAAACAAAATTTTAGAATCCAACGTCATATTTAAATATTGGTTAGGTGACCTTTATCCCATTATTTAAATAAAACAAGGTAGTCATAAATGACAATTGCAACCTATTGCAACTTCTAGTGGTATGGGATCGTTTAAACATCATATGTTTATCACGGCATGTTTATCCCATCAACACCTTTTATAAAACATATTTTAGGTGATCCATTCAATATATTTTACAAATCAAGTCGTCCTACTTACACACACGCGTGAGTTTACTATATAAGTGGTTAGGTGACCTTTATCCCACAAACATGGTATTCTCACCTCAAATTACAAGTTCCCTCAAAGTGGTTAGGTGACCTTTATCCCACGAAGAGTTTGCAAGTAACCTAAGTGTTGTGTAAAAGGATGGTGTTTAACTTGTTTTTCAAAAGGGATTTATAATTTCACAATTCTTGTTTTAGAAAAGTCTATGTCTCATATGATTGTATGCATTCAACCATATGCTACCCTATTGGTTCTTTTAAATAAAACCCATTTTATTTTGCAAACCATTAACTCCTTTTATAGAACCATTCTATTTATGCTTAATGATTTGAGAACCAATTACTTGTTTGTTGTTTGTTTTAGTTGACGGTTTGTTAATCACATCCAAATATTCAAACAAACATCATCATATGCATTCAACCAAACATAAACAAAACATTCATATATGCATAACAAAGCATACTAAGTTGATCACACTTGTTTAGCCAAAACAAGTGTGTCAAATGGTCATGTCCTAAGGGTTAAGAATCATGACACATGGTTGACCAAAGGGACTCCCACTTGAATCCACATCTTCAAGCATCCTCTTTGTCTTATCTTTTCTTCAAACCTTGATCTTGAGCATCCTTTACAAATATGTATCCTAATACATCTTTCTAGTAAAGAAAAAACTCCTAATCTATTTATTACATGCCATATGAATAAATAAATTACAAGACTAGACTTGAAACCAAAAATTAAATTATTACAAGCCCAAATGAATGAATCAAACAACCAATAAATCAATCCACAAGGTCTAGGCTTTGTTATGCATAACCAAACAACATATCCAAATATGTAAATCATCCAACTCAAGCATGGTTTCATTTAATTAAAAAATCCAACAAAAAAAAAACTTTTTCTTTATTTACTGCTGCGACAGCAGCATATTATTAAAAAAAAATTGGATTTTTCAACTTTTAACAAATTTAAAACAACATGATTCAAGCCATCCCAATGCATATAAGATTAACCAACTTGAATCAAGAGAAACCAAGCTAAATCTTGAGTTCTAGGGTTTCTAATAACCCAAGAAAAGGCTCAAAATTTCGATCTAAAGAAGTTAGTGTCCATGCAACCGGCTCTAGATGCCATTATTGGAGTTTTAACATTTCTATCAAAGTTGTTTAACCATTTTAAACATAAAACGCAGCGGATAATTATTATAACATCTTGTTAGAATTTTACATAAACCATTTATGTTGATAAAACCCTTTATTGATGGATCTAATTGCATGAACAACTAACTTACATATCAACCATAGAAAAGTGAAGAAAACTACGATTCAAGACTTTTTTTGAGATGAGAAGGATGATGGTGATCTTGAAGGCAAGATTCCAACTAGCAATCCTCAAGTAGATGATACCCCAAGCTTGTAGAAACACCCTTCTTGCTAGGACTTGCAACACCAACTTCAAAACCCACTTGAATCTCGAATTTTCAGCCAAGAATGAACTAGTATTCAAAGCTGAAAATTGATAATATTTCAGCCCTAGAAATCGTTTTCTAGAGAGAGAGAAGGAAGGGAATTTTTCTTTGCTTTGTGTGTGTAAGAATATGTGTCTTGATGCAAGAGAGTTTCTCTTCTCAATGTGGCATGCAAACCAACAACTAATCAATGGGATTCAATCCCACCTTGGACGGCCACATGGGGTCCCACTTTGTGGGTTTTCCCTCCCATTTCATTTTTGTAAAAAGAACTCTCTTGTATTGCCATTTTATAAAATGTAACCCTTACAATTTTATAAAATTGTAACACACATGTTGTTGGTTATTAATTAACTTAACTTAAATAATAAAACAACTAATTCCCACAAACAAATTATCCATATAATGTTGTTTATTTACAAAAGCAATGATTTAGAAAACCCATTTTCTGAATTGGTGTCATAATTTATTTGTTTGATCTTATCAACGAATAAATTATCCATTGGTGTTTGTTTAGATTGTTATTGGGTATGACCCGACTTGGATCATATTACACTAGCCACATCAATTTAATATGTATCTTGGGCAGATCAATTCCTTCATAGAGTGCTCAGATTTGCACTGATCTGAGTAATCGGTTGTTCATCTGGCTGTTTGAATACTCTTGTTTGACCATCTTCAACTCAGAGATCAAACATGAGAACCACTCAAACTGTTGAGTCAGAGTCTCACCCTTCCTATGAGAGAATGTCTCATATTGTTGGGCGAGGATTTCCTTTGTGTTTGCTAAGACCACATCGGTTCCTCTGAATTGTTCCTTCAGAGCAACCAAGAGATCATGAGCAGTCTCATGATGCATCAGTCCCGAATAGATTTCATTCGGCAGTGCCATGGCCAGAATTCCATGGGCTTTTGCATCAATTTCGAACAGCTTAAGATCTTCGTCCGAATATTGATCAGGTTTCTTCGGAACCCTCTTATTAGATTCAGGGACGCTCACCATCGGCTTATATGGTCCATGCACCACCGATTTCTAACAACCAGCACTGTTGATCGATAGATGATGGAGCATACGCCTTTGCCAGATGTTATACTCACTCCTCACAAGCATAGGAGGCTTGGTTGAGGAGCCAGTATTGTGAGGATCGTTTGTTGGTGTCGCCATTTCAGATTTCAGTCAAATTCAAGGTAAACAAAACAAATCTAGCTCAAAAAACCACGAGAACCTCAAGTTTAACGGCCAGAAGCAGCAGAAACTCAATCTCTATAACTAATTCTTGCAAATTGCTAATTCGATCAAATGTAGATAGAAATAGAGCAGTTTCAATGATCAATTGTTAAATCGATCAATGATTAACCTGCTCTGATACCATTTGAAAGGATCTCAGCCTCTAGTTTGATCAATTAGGTTGTATTCGCAGCGGATTTAGCACAAGTATTAAACAAACAAGCAAGAACACCAATGATTTTGCATGTAACAGTAAAGTTATAGAGAGAGTGAACAATTCTGCGAAAAGGTGTTTTCTATTGAATCACATGATTCGGCAATGTTTACAATTAGGTCATCTTCCTTTTATAGGAAGAATGACGTCAGCTGATGTCACTTGATAGTGACATCAAACCGTTATTAACAAACTACTGAAAAACACCTAAACTACTGAAGATGTCAAACATCTGACATCTTCTTACAAAATGCTAAGTGTTACTACTTATTACAAACGACTGATAAGAAAAGAAACAACTGAAAGCTACAACGACTGAAGAACAAACTCTTCAGTCGTTTACAAACTACTGAAAGGAAAATTACAACTACTGAACTAAACAACTGAAAGATAAACCATCACAACAACTGAAGACTACTTCTTCAGCTGCTGTGACAAACTCTGAAGCTTCAGCACTTGGTCTTCAGACTTTTGAACTTACGACGTTTCATCAGTTGTTGATCTTCAGTACTTCAGTTCTTCAGCTGTTGATCTTCAGTACTTTGTCTTCAGCACTTGAGGCTTCAGTACTTGAGTCTTCAGTACTTGATGCTTCAGTAGATGAGTCTCAGTACTTGAAGTCTTCAGCTGTTGATCTTCAGTTCTTTGATCTTCAGCTATTAAAGTCTTCAGTCTTTGTCAAACTACTGATGAAGCTTTCACTAGTTGTTGTGATGTCTTGTGGGACTTAGAGGTTTTTCTGATCTTGGCTCATTGGTTCCTTTGGTCTAACAAATGCACTCAATATTGTCCCTCTTTGAATAGGTACCATACCTTTTTTAGAGTTTTCCATCTTGAACCTTTTCAAGATTTTATCAATGTATGCACTTTGGTTTAGACCTATCAACCGCCTCGATCTATCCCTATATATCTTAATTCCCAAAATATAGGCGGCTTCACCGAGATCTTTTATGGAAAAACAGCTCCCAAGCCAGGTTTTAACACCTTCCATGGTTGGAATATCATTTCCAAATAGTAGTATGTCATCAACATACAATACTAAGAATGTAATTACACTCCCACTAGCCTTTTTATACACACAAGCCTCGTCAGCGTTCTTGATGAAACCAAATTTCTTGATCTCTTCATCAGAACGTTGATTCTAACTTCTCGATGCTTGTTTCAATCCATAGATTGATCTCTTTAACTTGCATACTTTTTAGGATGTTTTGGATCGACAAAACCTTCAGGCTGAACCATATGGACAGTCTCTTTGAGATGTCCATTAAGAAAAGCGGTTTTGACATCCATTTGCCAAATCTCATAGTCATAATGAGCAGCAATGGCAAACAATATCCTAATAGACTTTAGCATTGTCATAGGCGAGAAGGTTTCATCTTAATAAACCCCTTGAGTTTGAGTGAAACCTTTTGCTACAAGTCTTGCTTTGTAAGTATCCAAGTTTCCATGCATATCTGTTTTCTTCTTGAAAACCCACTTGCATCCAACCGATTTGGAATTAAGCGGAGGGTCAACCAATTCCTAAACTTGGTTGTCATGCATGGATTGTATCTCTACGTTCATGGCTTCCAGCCATTCGTCACAGTCTGAATTGGACATTGCATCATGGTATGTAGTTGGCTCATCGGAGTCAACCACGTAGCATCCATTCATGAAAAATCCGTATCTTTCATGTGGAATGCTAACTCTACCAGATCTGCGAAGGCTTTGTGTGTATTAATGAACCTCTTGATCATCATCAACAACCTCCTGTTGATTGCTAGTGTCAACGAAACGTGTATCGGCTTGTGGATCTTGATCCTCATCAAATTCCACTGTTCTATACGTCATTCCTTCCGTAAGGAACTTGGCTTCCAAGAACTCTGCCTTTCGAGCAATAAATACCTCTTGCTCTGTTGGATCATAGAAGTAGTATCCTATACAGACTTTGGGATATCCAACAAATATACACTTAGTGGATCGACTTTCCAATTTGTTTTGGGTGTTAAGCTTAACATAAGCTTCACAGCCCATTACTTTTAAATAAGATAGCACTGGAACTCTTCCATGCCATTTTTCAAAAGGTGTCGGATCCACTTTCTTGGTCGGGGCCATATTTAAAATACGAGCCGTGGAGAGTAGTGCAAAACCCCAAAATGATAGAGGTAGTGAGCTTATAGCCATCATAGGTCGAACCATATCCAATAGGGTTTGGTTTCTCCTTTTAGACACACCCTTATGTTATGGTGTTCCGGGAAGAGTAAGTTGTGAGACAATCCCACAACTTCTTAGATGATCCTGAAAAGCCTCACTTAGGTATTCACCTCCTCTATCTAAACGGAGAACTTTGATAGTTCTATTGAGTTGATTTTCTACTTCATTCTTAAAGATTTTGAACATTTCAAAAGCTTCATGTTTATGTGTCATCAAGTACACATAACCATAGCGACTATAATCGTCGGTAAAGGTAATGAAGTATCTTTCACCAATCCTTGTCTTTGTCTTAAAAGGACCACATACATCCGAATGTATGATTCCTAATAAGTCTTTTGCCCTCTCGTTAGTACCACTAAAGGGCGACTTGGTCATCTTGCCTTGTAAACAAGATTCACACTTATCAAATGAACCATTTTCATTTGTTTTCAAAAGACCATTCTTTTGAAATGTTTGAATCTGATTCTTGTTTATGTGACCAAGATGACAATGCCAAAGATAAGAATCACTTAAACTCATTTTAAGTTTCTTGGTGCTTGATTGGTATAATGCGTTATTATTGGATGAATCATCATGAACCAATTCATAAATACCATTAAAAGGCATAGCCTTGAAATAAAATACATCATCCATATAAACATAAATACCATCGTTTACAAACTTTAAATCATAACCATATTGTTTTAAAAGGGAAACTGAAATTATGTTCCTAGTCAAACTAGGAGCATACAAAATGTTTTTAAGAACAACTTCCAAACCATTTGAAACTTTCAAAACATAGTTTCCTTGGGCTTCGACATCTACTTTTGCTTCGTTACCCATGTAGAGACTTGTGTCTCCCTACCCGGTATCTAATACCCATGTGTTTGAATAAATAACATTTAAGTCAATATGGATCATGAAAGTTGTACCTGAGGTCTGCCCAGCATCCCTGTTGTTTCTCAACTCTTTGAGATATGGTGGACAATTCCTTTTCCAGTGTCCTATCTCACCACACTCAAAGCATGGATCGTTTTCCGTTACCTTAGGTTTCATAAGCTTAGGTTTTGGTGGTTCCGCTTTAACCTTCCCTTTCCCTTTGCCTTTGATGTGCCCTTTTCCTTTGGCAACATTTGCCTTGGGATCGGGAAGGGCCTTTTCCTATTGCCTCCATCATTGATCGAGAGAACAGGTAGAACCTTTCTACCCATCCCCGCCTCACCGGTTTTGAGCATTGCGTGAAGCTCACCAATGCTCTTATCCCATCCGTTCATATTGTAATTCACTATGAACGTCTCAAACCTTTTAGTTAGGCCATTAAGGATCAAATCCATGGCCATCTCCTTTGAGACAGGACAGTTAAGCCTCTCGAGGCGATCAATGTGGCTTTTCATCTTAAGTACATAAGATGATACCGATTAGGTTTCTTCCATGTGACACGCATGAAGCGCTCGAACCGTTTTGAAGCGTTCTACCCTAGCTTGTTGAAGGAACATTTCCTTCAATTGGGTAATCATGTCATATGCCCCATGATGCTCCAAGCCCCTTTTGGAGTTCAGGAATCATAGTTCCAACATGAGGCAGGACATCTGCATGGAATCCTCAGTATACTGAAGCCAATCGTTATAGGCCTCAACATCCTCAGGGTCGGTGGTCAGGAATAGGATCGTCAAGGACATAGGCCTTTTTGTCTTGCTTGAGAACAATTCTCAAGTTTCGAAACCAGTCCATAAAGTTGTTATGGTTTAGACGATCACTCTCTAAAATAGTTCTCAGTGATAGGGTACGGACGGTCGGGGTGGTAGCATTATTGTTTGCGGCCATTCTACAAAATTTACAAAGTTCTTATTAGTTTTTCTGAAAAATTACATTTTAATCATTAATACCCTTTTATGTCTCATAGACAAATAATAATTAAAATCTAGAATCCAACGTTACATTCAAATAATGGTTAGGTGACCTTTATCTCATTATTTAAGTTAACAAGGTAGTCAATATTTGACAATTGCAACCTTTTGCAATTTCTAGCCTTTATGGGATCGGTTAAACATCTTATGTTTGGTTGGCATGTTTAATCCCATCAGCACCATTGTACGCCATGCTTCGGTGACCCTATGCACATGGTTTCCAATTCAAGTCGTCCTACTTACACACACGTGTGAGTTTACACATACAAGTGGTTAGGTGACCTTTATCCCACAAATACGTTAAGCCCACCTCAAAACACAAGTTCCCTAAAAGTGGTTAGGTGACCTTTATCCCACAAATAGTTCTCAAGTGATTCGAGTGTCGTGTAAAAGGATGGTGTTAAACTTGTTTCCAAAGGGATTTTAGTTTTCATTAATTCTAGTTTTGAAAACTCAATGTACCTTGTATTTGCATGCTTTCAAAAAACATGGTACCCTATGGTTCTCCTTTAATAAAAACCCATTTATTAAAATTATTAATCCTTTTAATAACCTTTTATTAAACACCTAATGATTAGGAACCATTAATTTTCAGCTTGTTAAGTTTGCTAATGAGTTTGTTATGCATATCCAAATATCAAACAACAAGCATACAACAAACAACCAAACAAGCATAATCATACAAACATATGTGCATAACCATAGCCACTAAGTTGACTACACTTGTTTGCCATCACAAGTGTTGTCATAAGGTCTTTCCTAAGGGTTAATAATGACACATCATATGTGTCCATGAACTCCCACTTGAATCCACATCCAAAACCTTCAAGTGTCCATGTCTTTTGTGTTCTTCCTTTTGGGTCTTCATCTTCTGCATCTTCCTTTACAAAATCATATCCTAATACAATTTTCTAATAAAAGAAATGCACCTATTCTCTTTATTACATAACCAAATAAATAAATAAATTACAACCCAAAATACAAACACAAAAGAAATTATTACAACCCTTTGAATGAATACAACCAACATGACAAAATCATAATCAACCAAATCCAAAACACATATGGTCAAGGCTATGTTATGCACCAAAATATGTATCCATATACAACATTTCAAGAACAAAATGAACCCCTTTTATAACCTTAAAGTTCTGGCCAACATGAACCAAAATTAGGGTTATTTCCAAACAACATAATCAACCATTTGATATCATCCTTTCAAGATTTAATCATAAGCATGCAAGATATAACCTTGAAAGGTTGGGGTTTCATCATATCATCATAAAACAACCCCTATTAGGTTGTTAAAGTCCCATAAAACCTATTTTATAAGGACAAAAGAAACTAGTCATCCACATATCCGGCTCTAGATGCCAATGTTGGGTTTGTTGTACCATTATCAAAGTTGTGTAACCATTTAAACAAGAAAAACGTAGCGGAATAAGAGCTTTATATTATGTTTATAATCTGAAAAATAAAAGTTCATAACTTTTTTTCAATAAACCCAAAACCATAGTTTCAAATATATGTGAATGGACTAGCTATCAAGAAGAAACAACAACCAAATACAACCAAATACAACTCATACAAACTACCTTTGTAGAGCTGCTGAAAATCATGAGATAGATGAAGAAAATGAAGTTCTTGAATGATCAAAACACCAAGGAGAGGTTTCCTCAAGCATCCATACCCACAAGCATCATGCAAACACCTTATTGCTAGGATTTGAACACCAAACTCGAACCAAGAAGAGCTGAAAATCAAATTTTCAGCTTTGAACTCTTTGAAGAAGATAGAGAGAAAGTGGGTTCTTGGTCCTTTGCATGTGAGAGAGAGAAGAGAGGATGTGTGTGTGTTTTCAAGAAGAAAAGGATCAATTAAACAAAAGGCCTAGGACCCCTCAAAGGGGCGGCCGAATATTAAAGGGGGTTTGGGGTTTTCCCCCAAAAAACCCTTTTACATTTGTTTAATTAATTACACTTATAAGTTATCCAATTAACCTTTTAATTATATAACTTATACACACACTTTTATCATTATTTGATGTTATTTAACCAACTTAAATAACATTACAAATAATGTCCATGAACAAAATATCCTTATAAGTTGTTTCATCTCATATGCAATTTATATAGAAAATCCATTTTCTAAATTGGTATATATATTTAATTGCATGATCATATCATCAATTAAATATTTATATTGGTGTTTGCTAAGCTTGTTATTTGGTATGACCCGACTTGGATCATTACGTACTAACCACATCAATATTCTATGTGTCTTGGGCATAAAGAATCCAACAGGAAATGCAATGCTTAAGTCTCTAAAGGCTAAAGCTTTGAAGAAGGAATTTGATAACTTCTCGTCGATTGGAAATGAGAGTCTGGACGACATTATCGATCGCTTCTATCATTTGATGAGTGAACTGCACACTCATGAGGTTAAAACGTCTATGGAAGATAAGGTGTCGAGTTTGGCTGATGGGTTACCTGATAAGTGGGATTCATTCGTCTCCACTTTAAGACATAATGCAGTGCTGGAAACATTGGATATAAATGATTTTATTCTAAAATTGAGAGAGGAAGAGCTACGACATAAGTACAAGTCTAAAAAGGGAACCTACACTCAGAATCCTTCTCCATACAATATGACTCCTACTACTGCATCTTCTTGTGCACCCTTGCATACTGCTTTCGTGTCTAACACATCTGCAAAACCTTCAAAGTGCATCTTCAGGTGGTGAGTCAAGTGTTTCATCAAGTGTTCAACATAGTTCTGCAGAAGCTCAACCGCAAAGTTAACGACAGAGAGTCTGAGCAATGTAATTGAGGAAGTTGCTAAGAAGCATATGGATTTACTCGCTACTATGGTCCATTCATATGACGGGTTAGTAGCAGGGAAGATTGGTAACTGTCACTTGGCCGATGAAGATTATGAGCAAGTGGATGAAACTGAGCCAGAGCGGATGGATATCATGTGGGCTCTCGCTAGTGCTGTGCGTAGAGCAAATAAGTTTGTTAAAAAGACGGGACAGAACCTAATGGCTACAAAGGATACAACATTTGGATTTGACAAGTCAAAAGTCACCTGTTTCAACTGCGGTAAGAAAGGCCATTATAAGAGAGAGTGTGTCAAACCTAAGAAGACAGGAAATGGCAACCCGTTTTCTTCAACCAATAGGCAGGATAAGGACAAAAAGATAGCTTCAACCAGCCATGACTCCAAAGCCATGGTAGCACAGGGTGATGAAGGACAAGACTGGTCCTTTCATTTCTTATCTGATGGTGAAGCTAACATTGCATTGGTTGATGATCTGAACGACGACTCAGCGAGTGAGGGGGAAAACTCGGCTGAGTTTGATACTATTGATGTGAATGAGACTATGGCTGCTGTTCATACCCTGGTGGAGGATGAACTGAATGCAGGATCTGCAACACACCAAGAACCCCAGGCTGCTTTCATGGCCGGCACCTCTACATCTGCGTAGGAAGAATCGAAAGAAGCTCTCTTTGATAAACATGCTTCTGTTGATTGTAATAAATTTAGAGAAATCATAGATTTAAAATTTGCTAGATTGTTAGATCATAATGACAATTTGGTAAAAGACTTAAAACTGTGCACTAAGGCTAATTGGGTGTTAAAACTAAATGAGAAGAGTTATAAAGAGAAAATCGAAGTTCTGAGAAAACAACTAAGGAAAACCGAAGTTGTAGCATTTAACCAAGAAAATAACATAAAGTTTTACATAAAGACAATTGAGGAAACTAAAAAGGAAAGAGTTGTTTTACAAGTTGAAAATGAGTCCTTAAAGCAAAAACTACATAGTTTAGCTAGTTCCTCTCACATCTTGCAAAACTTGGTTAAAGAAAGAAACAATAGGGAAGGGTTGGGTTATAAAGTTGTGCCCCCACCACATGAGATCCTTCTAAACACCAAACAGAGACCAGTTAACAATAACCCCATCAATGATCATGTGGTGACTACTCCTTTGGTTAGTGATCCGGACACTACAGTTAAACCTGTACCTCTGGTTGCTGATCAAAATGCTTCAACATCAGGCACAAAGGATGATGTCTTAATTAGGGACTGGGTGGTAGAGGATGATCACGTGCCTCTTGGTTTGGGATCACGGACTGCTGTGTCAAAACCAAAAATTTCAAAAACAACTCAGTCTAAACTGGTCAAGCAAGATCTCAACCATTTGAAAAGACAAAGTAATCTTAACATTAAAATTTGTCAAAGAAGGTGAAAAACCAAAAGTTAAGACCAAAAAGCCCATGCCTGAAGTGTACTCCCCACCCCACAAGATATCTCCTAGTCCTGTTGAGAGGAGATCATGCTACACATGTGGACAAAGAGGACACATTTCTTCGCGCTGTCCTCGCTATCAGACACTTAGGCGTAAAGTTGAACTAGATCCGGATGTTAAACCTAATTTCATAAAACCAAGGTCTAAAACACCTGCAAGGTCTAACACCCCTCCCCAACACCACAGACAACATAGACAAGCCACTTGCAAGTTTGTGATGCCTGAGGTAAAACCAGTTTTTGAAAATAGACCTAAAGCTCAAACTTTCAATTAGTTATCGGTTTACCACAAACAAGCCTTACACAAGGATGATCTGTGGAAAGCTAAAACATCTGATGTGTCCGATAGTGATGATAAGCAGAAGAATGAGGTTTCTCCAACTCCAAATGGACAGTGGGTGGAGTTTGTGATGTGCGATGCCTCTGGGAAACCCAAGCCAGTAAAGGCTTTGGTTCCCCTCCTTAACTAATTATTTTCTATTTTATGCAGGTTGTCCGCTATAGTGCTTCTACCAACACATGGATTGTAGATAACGGAGCATCCAGGCACATGACAGGAAATCAGTCTCTCCTTTTCAATGTCAAACAAATTAAAAGGGACATATTTCGTTCGCTGGAAACAAAGGAGGCTACATTACCGTGCAAGGAGAAGTAGGTAATGGAAAGGTAAAGTTTGATAAATTAAATTTTGTTCAGCAGTTAGAGAACAATTTACTTTTAGTTTCTCAGATATGTGACAAGGGCTTCAAAGTAATGTTTGACAATAGGAAATGTTACATTCTGAAGAAAGAGATGGATATTCCGGAGGAGCGGGTATTAATGTCAGCGCCAAGGTACAACGATTTGTACGTCTTGGACATGTCAAATGCTTCTACTACTGAGTCCACTGCTCAGTGATTTTTGTTAAAAGCAACGGAGAAGGATTCCATCTCATGGCACAAGAGAATGGGACACATAAATCCCAGGAAGATGAATCATCTGATTCACAACAACTTAGTTGAAGGAGTTACTATCAAGAACTTCAAACTACCAGATTTTTGTGTCTTGTGCAAGAAGGGAAAGCAGACCAGGAAGTCTCACAAGTCTAAGCACGTTAACTCTATTGAGATGCCCATGGAGGTTCTGCATATGGATCTGTTCGGTCCTATCGGCACGAAGAGTATCGCTGGAGACTGGTACTGCTTTATAGTCACAGATGACTACTCATGATTCTCCTGGGTGATGTTTCTGAAAGCTAAGTCAAAAACATTTGAATCATTCAAAGTGCTCGTCACAACACTGGAGTCTCTTTACAATCTGAAGGTGAGGAAGGTTTGTTCAGATAATGAAACTGAATTCAAGAATCAGTAGATGGATGCTTTCTACAAAGAAAAGGGAATTTTTCATCAGTTCTCCTCTGCATACATGCCACAGATGAATGGGGTTGCTGAACGCAAGAATAGGAGCTTGATCGAGATTGCAAGGACTATGTTGGCAGATTCAAAGCTGCCAGTACAGTTCTGGAATGAAGCAGTTGCCAATCCGTACTACACGCTTAATCATGTGTTGGTAGTCAAGCGGCATGGGAAGACTTGCTATGAGTTACTTCAGAAGCGCAAACCAAACCTTGAGTATCTGGAACCATTCAGAGATCCATGTATGTTACTGAAGAAAACTCCGGAGGGCAAGTTCAGCGAGGAAGCAGATCAGGGGATCTTTCTAGGATACAGCATACTAGACAAACGGGTTTATAACAACTCGACAGGTCAAATAGAAGTATGGTGCAACGTAGATGTGCAAAGATACACCACCCCCTGCTGGAAAAGGTCCGTCGTCATTCTTCGACTAGGATGGCTTTTTCAAATCATTCAACCTTCCTCTGACATGTTCATATGATGAGATTGCTGCTCAGATGATGTGCGATGTCTTGACTACACCAAATCTGGATATCAGCAATATAACACCAGCCAGTGGTGCTTCGGGATCTTCAGCAACTGCTCAGGACGAGAGTGATGATTCATCATAAGATGAAGAAGTAGTTGAGACAAGTAATGAGCATAACATTAATCAAGATGGAAGCTCAACAGATGCTGAGAAAGCATCTGGGAATCTGGATACTGCACCTGCTATCACAAATATAGAAACGACACCTGTGACTAGGATCAGTGTGAATCATCCTCCGGAGACTATCATTGGGGATCTTCACTCCGATGTGCAGACGAGAAATCAACTATACTCTGCTGATTATGCTGCAATTATGGAAAAGGGCTACGTGAATTATGGGGCTTTCAAATGTTTTGTTTCTCAAGTCGAGCCCAAACACATAAGTGATGCCCTGAAGGATGAGGCATGGGTCAATGCTATGCAAGAAGAGCTGCTACAGTTCAAGAAGCTTGGAGTGTGGATGCTCGTGGATAGGCCTAAAGGAGTTAAGGTGATTGGCACCAAATGGGTGCTACACTGCAAGAAGGATGACCAAGGTGTAGTAATCAGAAACAAGGCAAGATTGGTTGTTCAAGGATTTAGACAAGTCGAGGGAGTCGACTACAATGAAGTGTTTGCACCTGTGGCAAGAATGGAAGCTATTCGTATCTTTCTGGCCTATGCATCCTACATGAAAATCAAGGTTTATCAGCTAGATGTTAAAAGTGCATTCCTTCATGAGGAAATCCGTGAATTAGTATACGTCAGTCAACCCGAAGGATTTGAAGATCCTTACCATCAGGATATAGTCTACAAGCTGGACAAGGCTCTGTATGGGCTACATCAAGCTCCTTGAGCTTGGTATGAGAAGCTGTCCACCCACCTACTAAAACATGGTTTTCGCAGGGGTGTGATCGACTGTATGTTATTTATCAAAGAGAAAGATGGAGAATTACTAATGGTGCAGATTTATGTGGATGACATAATTTTCAGTTCCCGAAACGAATAGTTATGTAAAGAATTCGAATCTGTGATGAAGGCATAATTTGAAATGAGTGCCATGGGAGAGATGACATTCTTCCTAGGTTTACAGATGGATCAGACACCTACCAGTATCTTTCTGCATCAAACTAAGTATGTTGGAGACATTCTAAGTCGATTTGATATGGAAAATGTCACTACTATCGGTACCCCATTTGCCACAAACCATGATGTGGCACCAGATGATAATGGGGATTTGGTGGATGCCACTATGTATCATGGGATGATCGGATCTCTTATGTATCTCACTACCTCACGTCCAGATATCATGTAGGCCACATGTCTATGCTCCAGATATCAAGCCAAATCGAAAGTAAATCATCTCATCGGGGTGAAAAGGATTTTTCGTTATCTAAAGAGTACTCCAACACTGGGGTTGTGGTATCCTCATGATGATGACTTTGAGCTAACTGTGTATAGTGATTCAGACTACGGTGGCTGCAGGATGAACTTCAAGTCAACATCAGCAGGGTGTCAATTCTTTGGAAGCCGTTTAGTCACCTGGCAATGCAAGAAGCAGACATCTGTTGCCTTGTCAACATGTGAAGCTGAATACGTTGCTGCTACAAGTTGCTGCTCTAAGATCATTTGGATTCATCAGCACATGCGGGACTACGGTTTGCAATTTTCTAATACCCCTATCTTTGTTGATAATTTTGATGCCATAGCTGTAATTAAAAATCCTATTCAACACCCTAAAACAAAACACATCAGCATAAAGTATCATTTCATACGCGACTGCTATGAAAAATAGTTAATTGATGTGATTAAAATAAACACGGATTTTTAGCGCACCGACCTCTACACTAAACCGTTTGATAAACCCAGAATTTTCTATCTGTTGGAGGTCAATGGCGTGAAAAAGAAAGAAGATGTGATTCCAGATGAATCAAGTGCTAAGTCCGACCGTGTCTAGCTTTTAATTTTGGTTTTACTATTTCTATTTATTTCTTGCTTTAGAAATTTCAAAAATCCAAAAAGATTTTTGGTTTTTAAAATTTTAGGGGGAGAGTTGGTTAGTTTGTTACTTACATAAAAAAAGGGGGGAGGGCAGATAAGCTAAAAAGGCAAAAACAACAAATTTAAGAATGTGATTTAACACTATGGAAAGTGATGGTACACAGGCGTCGAGTTACTTGGAACACCAAAAAGATTTTCAATTTTTGCAATTTTAGTTTAATAAAATCACAGAAAATTGTTAGTCAGAGAATTCTAAGTCCAACAAATTGGGAAAATGATAGTACGCTTGTTTATCACTGTAATTACACGGAGAAAGTCGATTTAGAGAGGTGCTAGTTCATTATACGATGTATCGGTAGGTTCAACACAAAGACTAGTAGACATCATTGGTGATTCACTTAAATCTGAATCTATCAACAAGTTGTGGGTTCCCATGGTATCCCTGGTTTGCACAATCAATCAATTTCCAATAAGGGGTGAGGAGCAATTGAATGCCACAAATGTGTGCAAAGACCTGAAAAGCAGAGCAAAAGATGACAAAAGTCACTGCTAAAATGTATATTATAGTATATTGCTCTAAGAAGAGGATAGATCTTACGCCTCTCTGCTGTGCGATGGCACTGACTTGAGGCTTAGCATAACCTATCCATTCTAAGAATTCACTGTTGTTTACGCCTCCCTGCTGTGTGATGGCACTGACCTGAGGCTTTGCATCTCTTTGAAAGCTCTTAGAACCAAAATCTTCTTAAACCACCGAACCGCTCAAAAATCTCCTGAGGAAGATTGATTACCATATACTAGTGGGACGCACAAACACTTGTTGGTCAAATCCACTTAATTATCACTGATGTGTGTCAAAAATCTATATATGGACTTAAGTGGACAAGTATACCGATAATCGTCATGACTGTATCACCTGATGTTCAAAATCAATGTGTTTTACATAACAGACCAAGCATGATTTCCAGTTGGCACTTAAAAGTCTTAGATGAATGAGAAACTGTGATCTATAAATATGTAGTTTCCTTTTCAATATATCAACAAAAGTTCCAAGAAACTACGTTTATGCCTGTCTGATTCCATATGAATCTGTCTTAGAAATGACGTTAATGTTAATAGGTTGTTCTGCTCAGGGGGAGAATCATTTTAAAACGATTGTTAAAGTGTTTTAAACCCTACCATAACAAAATCACAAAAACATGTTTATTTTTGTTACTTAGTTTAGTTTTCTAGTTTTTCAAGTTTTATGTATAGTGTGTCAGTGTCGCACTGTGCTACGAGATTCATCTCTATGAATGTCACAAAATGAACTTAACGTAAATCTTGAATCACTTGTTTCTGAAAAAGTAAAAGGATCACGTCTGAGGTGATCGGGTGGATAAATGGATCATGTCTAAGGTGATCGGATGGATAAATGGATCACGTATGAGGTGATCGGGTGGATAAATGGATCACGTCTGAGGTGATCGGGTGGATAAATGGATCATGTCTGAGGTGATCAAAGGTTCTTTAAGTTAAAATGGTCATATCTGAGATGATCGAATGCTCAAAACGTTTTATTAACTGTTAAAAAGGATCTAAGTGTCAAATGGTCATAAAGTCAAAATTCATAAGTATGAGCCCTTCGCACGACTGGACCATGAGTATGGACCAGTCATACGATTGGACCATAAGTATGAACCCAATCGCACAATTGGAGGTGACCAACTGTGACAGTCGCACGAATGACCCTCAATCACAGATTGGAAGTGACCGACTGTGACAGTCGCACGAATGACCCTCAATCGTATGATTGGAGGTAACTGTTGGTCCATTTGATCGGTTTTCAGTGCAGAAGAATGCTTGAATCGCTCAATACCAAACACACACAATCAACACCAAGAGAAGGATGATCAAAATAACACCAAAAAGCTTTCAAACATGGTTTTAATGATGAACAACAGTGAATGAATTGAAATAAGCTCAATGTATTCAGAAATCACAAGCTTACAATAGCCTCTTGCAACAATAATACACGATTAGGGTTTCTTGCAAGGATGCCTAACAATTAGACAAAAGAAATCTATATATAGCTGTCATAGTTTCGCATATAGTTTCGCTGTAGGCGAAACTATACAGGCGAAACTATAATTTCGCCCGGTAGAAACTAACAGTTTCACCAGGTAAACATGATCTGAGCTCAATAGTTTCGTCTGGCGAAACTAACAGTTTCGCCAGGCCGAAACTATAGTTTCGCCCGACAGCTAACATATAGATTTGCACTTAAACAAACTTACGAAAGGAAACTAACAAAGATCCTATTACAACGAAAGATAAACAAAAACTAATCCAATGGTGAGTCCAACCTATCTTGATCTTCAATACTCCCCCTAGGTTGGATCTCACCCATTCTTCTTGGCTTTATGTCTTCATTCAGCTCCAGCCTTCTCGTTACCTGCACATGATGTTTCCGGATCAGCTCCTGCAGCTATACTCTGTTGAGCCTCAGCACTTGATCTTCTTTGGTTGCCTCCTGCCTCATTGGCTCCATCAGGACGAGCACTAGCTTGTGCAAATCGTTTTGCTAAATCCTGAATGTCCATTTGTAAATCATCCTCAGCTCTAACTTTCTCTGCCAGCGCTTTCACTTCAGCTCTCACTCCTCTAACTTTGTTCACTACAATCATGAACAAGCTAGCTTCCCTTCTCGTTTCTTCTCCTGCCCCTGCCTTAATATGGTTCTCACACAGAACCAGTAGATCATCATCTGAAAAACCAAACAACTCCATCGGGTCAAAGATTCGGTATTCAATTCCACCCTTAACTCTGATAACAGCCTCCCCCGTCTGATTGTCATAAAACCACTTCTCAAACTCTTTCAGACGCGAGGGGGACGGATCTGCCAATCTAACCCTTTGAACCGTCTTAGGAGGCTTCACGCTCAACACAATCCTTCCCTTCCCAGTAGCCCAATCTTTATCTTTCTTTGATCTTTTTCTTTCTGCTTTCATAAAACCGAAAGCTTCAAAGTTATCATTGAGCCCATGTTGGATTTCTTTTTCTAGAAATCTGGCTCTTTCACTCAAGTGTGCTCCAAGTAAAGGCAAAGATGCCAACCTTCTCAAATCCCATTTTGGCAAGGTCTTGAATGCCTTCCTTTTGTGAAGATAAGTGATTCCACCCCCTCGCCTTTTTATCATAAACATTTTCAAGTCGGGGTTAAACTTCCAGCTCACTATCTTCTTATCAGCCTCTTTCTTCTTCAGACTCTCCATATTCTGAAACAGTGGAGTTAACTCTTCAGGTTCTTTCTCTCTTACAAACCAATCACTCTTCTCCATCTCAAAAATATCATTTTCATTTTCACCCTTCTGTATCACATATGTCAAAGGCCGTTCATCAACCTCATAGAACTCAGGCTCTGAGTCATAATCTACCAACTGCTCCTCATCAACTTCCTCATCCACCAGACCCTCCTGAATGGGTTGTTTTCCCATTTGCTCTTCACCAGTAAAATCTCCAAGGTTTATTCCCAAATCTACAAAGCCAGCATCAACCACATCATCGTCAGTTTGTAAATTCTCCATCTCAGGATCTCCAATTCCTTTACCAGACCCTCCAGCTTCTTCTGTTGCTGCTCCCGAGGTGCCCTCTCCTGCCTTCGAAGAAGTACCCACAGACAGGAACGGGTACTTAGATGTGTCAGTTAAATCATCTAGCTCATATTGAGTTAGCTGATTCGGCAGGCCGGCGGCAGCTTTCAACTCGTTTACTTCCTTCAATAACCTTTTGATCAAATTACTTTGATCAACCAGCATTTTCTTCATACCATCCAGCAATTCATCCTTTTGTCTCTCCCTCATCTCCTGATTTGTCAGCTTAGTCTTTATCATACTTAGTTCGTTAGAGAGAGAGGTATTGAGATTTCGGATCACATCCTCATCTAAACTAGTGTGTCTCTCAGATTGTGGAGGCTCAGAAAATGTCTGATGTTTCTGTTTTGTCCTCCTCTCTTCCTCCCCGGTATCAACCGTCCTTTTGGACCTCTTTTCTGTCTCCATTTTTGCTTTAGCTGCCATCTCAGCCACTTCTTTCTCAAAGTTGTAATCCTTCTCCTTGGCATATCTCTTTCTCTTCTTTACTGCCTCCGACTCAGTTGGTCTAACTTCCTCTGTTCGTCTCGCTTCAGACTGGATCACCTTCTTGATATACTCCCATCGATCAGGAGTATACATGTTTTCCCATAGATGAGTGATCCTACCACTGAAGTCGTGCCTGATGGCACAGCAGTCGGCAAAAATTCTGGTATTCATAGACACTAGATGCTTCACCTCTCCATGCCTCGGGATGTTGGGAATTTGATCATCGATGATCATTTGAAGAAATCGGGGATAGAGCAGCCATTTGTCCTTCTTCAAAGCCATTACATTTTCGGCCATGCAGCTAAATATGAGATTAGAAATGTTTGCCTTCTCACCTCGGCAACATATAACCATGGCTTTTGCCCAATCTAAGTTTAACCCATCTGATCCACCTTTTCGGTGATCTAAGCACATTATGAAGACATGGGCAATGTACCTCCACTCCTTGGACAGAAAGGATTTCTTGATTTCCTTTCTAGTCCCAAAAGGAGGACCTTCATATCCCATAGTTAAGAAGGCATCAAACACCTCCTGATCAGACAAATCAATATCACCTCCTGTGTCTTCTTCTAATCTCAACACCCTGGAAATAACTTCTTCTGTGATGTTCACTTGGTGGTCCAGAACCTTGGCTACAATACTCTCCGAATCTCCCCTTGTGATATACTCAGCAGTTCTCCAGAAATCTCGAATGTGTAGATCATAAATAGTCGTGGAATGAGATATGGCGAATGCTATAGGAGATCTTTGTAGCCACCTGATGCAATCTCTGAATCCCGCTGCTTTAGGATGTGAGTCGTCTAGAATAGCAGTGATATTGTTTCGAACATCAAACTTGAGGTTTGCCATTTTTATCTGACAGACAAACACAACCGGTTAGGAATTATATTAGAAATCAAATATTTACAGGCATAATGTAAATAAACAAATTGTGATAAACGTAAGAAATACAGCTATATACATGTATATTTAGAATGAATTTACAGATTAATATATATATATATATATATATATATATATATATATATATATATTTTTATTTTTTATTTTTTTTTTTATTTTTATTTATTTATTTATTTATTTATTTATTTTTTTTTTTTTTTTTGGTTGTAGTTTCGCATTGACGAAACTCTAATTTCGCAAGATATGATAATGGATTGAACTGGGCGAAACTGATTTTTGTTGACGAAAATGTTAGGTTCGCTCGGGCAGCATAACCACACAGTTTCGCAGTATCTAATGAACTTTCGTTCAGTTTCGCTGGAGGATGGTGTAGTTTCGCAGAACGAACTGCGAGACTACCCAAACGACACATTTCAATCCGGCCAAATGTACGAAAGATTAGTCTATGAAAACTCATGGTCTGAGTTCGAAACTCACATGAGAACTTCAAAATCAGGTGACAATGCAATAAAACAAGACAACGACGGAGATTTGTGTCACGAGTCTCAAAGACCCTAATAGTGCACAGTTTCGACGAAAGTGACTGATTTTTGCGAAAGTGAGTATCTTGATTCGAAACTATGTTTATATACATAGGAGTTTCGCAGAGAACTTAAGATATAATTTCGGCAGAGCGAAACTATACTTTCTGCAATAAGAAAATGTAGTTTCGACACTGTGAAACTATAGATTCGGCCAAGCGAACTTATAGTTTCTGCGGCACAAAACTACAGTTTTTCGGCACGGCGAAAATCATAGTTTCCCGAGTGAAACTGCTGTTTCGCTATGCGAAACTGTAGTTTCGCAGAAACTTCACTTATTAATAAAAACAAAACAAAATAGAATAAAATTAAAATTAAAATAAAATAAAATAAAATAAGATAAAATAGTTAAAGGATATAGTATCATGTTTTTCTTGAAGTGTTTTAAGAGGATCATGACTTAGCGAGATTGCTGATATGTTTGTCCGCTTAAACCCATTCCCATCTCTTTTCAACTCATGATCTGCAGCTGTTTATCATGTTCTGAATTGTCTTAGAAACTCAGCAACTTGGTCCCCACTGATATTTGATAAAGACCTAGTCTCGTCATCAAGGTTTATTGAGCATAATCATTGATATTGCCTGATCATTATACTGATGTACAATCACACTGACTGACACATATGCAGATGGGACTCTATAATGTACAGATGTAGACACACTTATATGTGAGATCCAGACGCAACCTATAACTAATTGATGAGAGCTTCAGGTCAATGTTTTCACATAGCAGAGAAGATCATCTAGGCGTGTTGATGAGAGCTTCAGGTCAATGCTTTCGCATAGCAGAGAAGATCATCACTCCAGGTCAATGCTTTCGCATAGCAGAGGAGATAAACACACATCTTTTCTTATGAAACATATGAATGTGTATGCAAGAGTGGACTATTTGAGATTATGTAATGTTTGTCTTAGAGGGCGTTATCACCGAGTCACCATCCCAGTGGGAAACGCCATAAGATTCACATCGATAATCTATATGTACAATAATAGGCTATTTGAGATTATTTAACGTTTGACTTAGAGGGTGTTATCACCGAGTCACCATCCCAGTGAGAAACACCATAAGTTTCACATCGATAACCTTTGATATCAATTAGCAACTCTCAACCAAGTTGTACACAAGACTTGTATCTTTGTGCAGACCAAAATATCATGAGGATAATCCTTATTACTGAGTTATGATCTTTATGTTTGCTGCATGATCACTTGTTTACTTTGTTTTCGGGATGAGTCTATCATGCATATCCCAACATAAGATGTCCCCTTGTTCTAACTTCATTTTCTTGAATTCCTGAGAGAATGAAAAATTAAGACTTCTTATCAGTATGAATCTCCCCCGAGATTTTTATTCAAAAGCCTACTAAAGAAAAATTTCTTAAGAATCAAAGAAACAGAAGATTAAAAGAAAAAGATTTATGTGACACAAGTTAGAAAACAATCAAGACCAAAAAGAAAATATGTACTTATGTACAGGTGAAACAATTGTTTTGCTCAGAAAAGTTTGTCAGAATGATATTAATCCTAGCATAGAAATCAATTCATAAAAACGTGGTTTATCAAATGTTTTTGTGAAAAGATCTGCTTTTTGATGTTTTGTATCAATAGGAATGATATCAATGAAACCCTTTTCTTGAGCATCACGAATGGCATGAATTCGTGTCTCAATGTGCTTGGTCCGGGAATGATGAATTGGATTCTTGGCAATTCCAATGGCCGCTTCGTTATCACAAAACAAAGGAGTGTGAAGAAAGTTGATCCCATAGTCCATCATTTGATGCTGAATCCATAACACTTGCGAACAGCAGCTTGAGGCTGCAATATATTCAGCTTCTCCTGTTGAGAGAGAAACTGTAGTCTGTTTCTTGCTTTGCCAAGAAACAAGACAGTTTCCCAAATACTGACAACCTCCAGTAACAGATTTTCTGTTTAATTTGCAGCCGTTGGAGTCGCTGTCAGAATAAGCGTGCAGGTCAAAATTCCCACCATAAGGATACCAAAGTCCTAAACGAGAAGATCCCTTTAGATAACGAAAAATTCGTTTGACTGCCTTGGCATGGGATTCTTTAGGAGCTGATTGGTATCGAGCACAATATCCAACAGCAAAGGTTATGTCAGGACGACTTGCTGTCAGGTACATGAGAGAGCCAATCATGGATCTGTAGAGATGAGGATCGATTGGTTTGCCGTTTTCATCCGGAGTGAGACATGTCTGAGCCGTGAAGGGAGTCATCTCAGAAGCAGCATCATCCATTTTGAATTTCTTCAAAATTTCTTTAATATACTTCTCTTGATGAATAAGAATTCCATCTGGTTTTTGTTCAACTTGCAGCCCGAGAAAGAAACACATCTCTCCCATCATGCTCATCTCAAACCTGTTTCGCATGACCTCCTCAAACTCCCGACATAATTGAGGATTTGAAGAACCAAAAATAATGTCATCAACGTAAACTTGCACAATCAACATCTCACCGTTTACCTCTCTTTTGAATAGAGTCATGTCAATGGTGCCTCGTGTAAAACCATTGCTCAAGAGATACTGTGTCAGGGTTTCATACCAAATCCGAGGAGCTTGATGAAGTCCATAAAGAGACTTATCAAGCTTATATACTTTGTCAGGAAAATCTGGATCTTCAAATCCTGGGGGTTGACACACGTATATCTCTTCATCAATGTCTCCATAGAGAAATGCGCATTTGACATCCATCTGATAGACTTTAAATTGCTTGTGAGTAGCGTGCGCTAAGAATATTCTAATGGCTTCAAGACGGGCGACAGGTGCGAAGACTTCTGTGTAGTCAATTCCTTCTTCTTGAGCAAAGCCTTGAACTACTAATCTGGATTTGTTTCGCACCACTATTCCTCGATCATCAGGCTTGTTCTTGAAGACCCATTTCGTGCCAATAGGATACTTATTTGGTGGAAGATCCACCAGGGTCCACACCCGTAGTTTTCTGAACTGTTGCAATTCCAATTGCATCGACTCTACCCAGCAGGGATCTTGGAGAGCTGCATGAACGTTCTTAGGAACAGTTTGAGATATAAAGCAAGAAAACAAGCAAACGTTGATCAATCCAGATTGACTCCGTGTTCGAACTCCATCAGTAATGGAACCAATTATGTTGTCATGTGGATGATCTTTCAAAGTTTTGAAATCCACATTCATGGAAGGGATATCAGTAGATGGTTGGTTAAATGATGAGCTGAGTGGGGAAGAAGAGTTCGGTAAAGGAGATGAAGAAGGTGATGTTGATAAGGGTGGAGGAGGAAGATCAAATGAAGATGAGGAAGAAGCAACACTGACTGAAGTATCATTAACAGATGTGGTGACAGGAGGCACAATAGGCTCAGTTGGTACTGGGGTAGGTGGAATGAAGTTTGTTGTTGAATTGGAGAGGGGCTCATCATCAGTGAAGACTGAAAGATTGAATGATTTGAACACCGTATCTGAGTCAAAAAACCAAGCTGGTTCTGTGGGAACATTAGATGAATTGGATTCCTGCCAATCGACATAGAATGACTCCTGAACTATACGTGTCCTCTTGTTATATACCCGATAAGCCTTCTGGGAAGAAGAATATCCTACGAAATAACATTCATCAGAAACAGCACCAAATTTTGTCTTCTGTGCTTGAGTATTCAGAAGAGTACACGAGCAGCCGAATGGGCGAAAGAAATCAATCAAGGGCTTTCGTTTGTGAAATAGTTCATACGGGGTTTTCATCTTATCTTTGACTATCAGCACCCTGTTGAGAACATAAGAAGCACAATTCACAGCCTCAGCCCAAAATATGATGGGTAAGGAGGATTCTATTAACATTGTACGTGCGGCTTCAATTAGGGTGCGATTCTTTCGTTCCGCGACACCATTCTGCTGAGGAGTTCTCGCAGCACTGAACTGTCTTAATATCCCTTTAGTGGCACAGAAGGAATCAAAAATTTGATTTTTGAATTCAGTACCGTTGTCACTTCGAATAGCCATAACCTTTCTCTTGCTTATCGATTCAATCGAGAGAATTAACTTTTGCAACTCCTCAGTCGTCTCTCCCTTTTGAGTAAGAAATCTTACCCATGAATATCTGGAGTAATCATCTGTAACCACAAGACAAAAAGATTTCTTAGCAATAGATTTAACACTTATTGGGCCAAACAAATCAGTATGTAACAACTCTAGGGGATTTAAGATGCTATTTTCAATTTTAGGTTTGTGTGGTTTCTTATGTTGCTTTCCTTTAGCGCATGCCATACATTTCTCGACCACAGAAAAATCTTTTAAAGGTAATCCCCTAACGAGTTGTTTTTAACTAGTTTGTTTATTATTTTGAAATTAACATGGCCCAATCTACGATGCCATAAGAAGGACTCAGAGGTGGAAGCTTTTGACAAGAGACATGTGACTGCAGATGATGAGCTCTTTGAATTCATGTCAAGGAGATATGTATCATTCTTTCTGGGAGCCCGCATGAGAACTAGATTATCTGGAATATCAAACTCAGACTTCAAAAAGATACATTCATCAGACTTGAATAAGACTGGAATGCTTTTATCACAAATCTGAGAGACGCTCAATAGGTTAAATGCAAGCTCGGGAACATAATTGACTTTTTCCAAGGTGAGCGAACCATTACAAACTTCTCCTTGACCTATCATTTTTCCTCCTTTCTTGTCTCCTGCGAAGGCAACATAACCACCATCGATTATGCGGTAGTTGGTCAATAAATCTTTAAGCCCCGTCATGTGTCTCGAGCATCCACTATCAACATGCCATACACTATTTACAGACTTAGTGGACGACTCCTGCAATCATATCAAAAGAGAATTAACCTGGTGTAATGGCCACCCAAGTTTGAATAACTTTAGGTTTCTCCGAAGTGGATTTCTTGCAAAAGAACTTATTAACTAACTGATTTAGTTTACTTCCAAAAGAACGTCTATAAACATATCTGTGATGTAGTTGAGGACAATGCTTGACTACATGATCATCTTTACCACATTGAAAACAATTTGATTTTAATTTAGATGTATTATGTTCTCCATTACACTTGGATAAACTTGAATCAGTAAGTGTTATATCATTATCACTGTATGCCTCATTTGCATTGACAGAGTTGATTTTATTTTGAAAAGAATGATTGTGTGCTGATGATACTGAAGTGTTATCTGAAATACATGAGGTACTAGTGTCACTAGTACTTGCTTCAGATGAAGATACAATCCGGTCATTAAGCACAACAAATTTTGCAGGTATAAATGATGGAATGGGATGAGAGAAGAATTTTTCAAAAGAGTTAGTTTTTGTTTCTTCATTGCTATGCGTGACATTATCAGACAATGAATCAGCAACATCAATAGATAAATCAGAATCACGGTCCATAGCATTTAACAAGCAAGCAGAAACATTACTAGAACTGAATGAAACAGAGTCTTTTACAGCATTACTAGAAACAAAAACAGAATTTAAACTAGAGTTATGATCTAAAACAGAAAGCTTGGGTTCAGGTGTACTAAGACTAGAGCATCCAAGACCTCTAGTTGGTCCATAATCGTAGTCCTCACGAACATGCATAGGATTCACACCTTCCAAACCTGCAGACATACTGTTAGAATCTTCTTTGATTAAATCATTAGAAGTATGTGGAATGGGCATCGGAGAGTAACAGTATGTACTAGGTGGAGGATAAACCTTAGCATTTTCATATCCCAAACCTGTTTTAATCCTAGCCCCACGTTGAGATTTACATAAATCATCATGTTTCATTCCTGATATGGTCCATTTATCAAGTTTTGACTGAAGTTTGCTTGTTTCAAACTCAGCTAGGGCAACCCTTTCAGTCAAACTGTTCACCTCAACGTTTCTTTCTAAGACAATTCTTTTAAATGATCAATTTCTTTTAGCGCTTCATTTAATTTAACAAAGTATTTTGACTCATTCACTTTAAGTTCTTCATTAATTCTTTTCAAGTCCTTTTCATTATCAATTAATAAACGATTAGCCTTATAAACCCCAAATAATCTAATTTTACATGCAGATGAACACATATCTTGAATTACCTCATATGGAAGTCCCATCACCACCTTCTCAGCTGCAAGGGCTTTATCACATTGACACACAGGAGTATACGACTTGTTTTCTTTCAACGTGGTAGCAGTATTGACATCATTTCTTTCAAGCACTGTAGATTGAGTTTCTGACTTTCCATACTCCTTCATATTTTCATCTTTCTCAGACTCATTCTCTGCACCTCCATCCTTAAACTCCTTAAATGGATCAAACTCGTCGTCACAGTTCATCTTCATTTTCTCCTTCTGAATCTCAGCTACTAAAGCTTGATTAATTTCTTCTTTTGTCTCTTCAGCCTCTGCACTCCAGTCAAAGTTAGAAATTAGAGCTGTTTCTTTCTTATGGCTTGACTCGTCTTTACTCCCACCAGCAGTCAATCTTGGAACTCCAGAGTTGTTAGGATCAGTGACAATTGGCAATGGACATTCTCGTTTGAAGTGTCCCAGTTGCTTGCAATTGAAACATCTAAGTTTAGACTTATCGTAACCCAGTTTGGAGTTGGAACCTTGACTGCCAAAGTTCTTTCTACCAGTCCTTTCCATAAATCTCCGAGCTCTAAGCGTCAGCATTGCCATTTGCCATTGAATATCAGTTTCTTCAAGATCATCTGGATCCACTTGATACATGTCCTCCATAGTCATTCCTTTTCCTTTCAGATCACCAGCAACAAGTGCTTCATAACTTTGAACAAACATCCCAAAAAGTGCCATAGTCTCAGCTGGAACAGTAGATTCATTAGATGCCTTTAAATTCCCTTGCTCTTTCCCGAGGTTAATGCCACTTCCAGAAAAATCACACACAGTCACTGCTCCTTGACGCGATGCCTGCATTGGAGAGCTTGCAGCGGACGATAGTAATGCAGCATTCTGTGAATAACCGGATGTTGGCATGATGGATTGATTAAACTCCCTCCTTTTTAGATCCAAATCAAAAGACTTCAGCTTGTTAATCACATCCATTAGTTTATAGTCAGCAAAGTTTCTTTCTTGTTTCAACATTCTTACTTGTAAACTCCACTGAGGTGGAAGAGAGTCTAGGAGTTTATTCACTTGCTCATGATTTCCTAGCTGATCATCATACTTCTTTAGAGCACTTGAAACAGACAAAAAACGATTAGTAATGTCAGTAAGATCTTCATTCTTGTGTCCCACAAATGAATTGAACTCCTTTTCAGCTTGAGCCTTCCTATCTTTCCTTAGATCCTCGTTTCCATCGTAAAATTCACACAAGGCATCGTATAGGGATTTTGCATCTTTGAATTCTGCAAAGCGATTGTAAATATCAGGTGCAAGACATAAAGTCAAGGCTCCGAATGCTTTCTGATCTCTGTCAATTAACTTTTGATCCTTTTCAGTGAATGTGGAGGAGTCCAAGTTTGGAGAGACAGTTCCACCGACAGTAACGGTTGGCTTGTGTGGTCCAGTGATGATTGACTCCCATTGGTTGTGATCGGTGTAAAAGAAGAAAGCCTTAAGACACCTTTTCCAATCTTCAAAGTTATCTCCATTGATGAGTCTAGGGGGTCGGTTTGGTGCAACACTCTCTAAATCAGCCAAGGTGAGAGTAGTCATTTTGGACATAACAATTTCGCTGAAGAAGGAGTAGATTCGCTAAAAGGTAGTTTCGCTAAGGCGAAAGTGTAATTTCGGCAGCACTTTCGCTAGCCAAAGACTATCAGTAGCTTAGTTTCGCTGTAAATTTCGCAGGAAACAAGCTTGAACTTTCGTTCGAATGAATTTCAGCAGCAATTTCGCACAAGTATCACCCAATCTGAATGAACTTTCGTTCAAGGAACACAGTTTCGCACCGAATATCAAAGAAGAAAAAGTATCAGTTTCGCTGAACGAAGATACAGTTTCGCTGGAAGGAACTTTAATTTCGCTGGAAGAACAGAAAACCCTTTTAAACCCCAAAAACAATCGAAAATCACCCAAATCTCAATGAAATTTGAATAGGAGTGATTCACGAAGCTTCCTCAATCAGAAACGTACACTATCCAATCAATTTCCATGACAAAAACACTCTGTTTTGAAGTAAAATTTGAAAAAGTTGGTATTGAACAAAAATAACCAAAAACCTCAAACAATCAAGAGCACTATGGCTCTGATACCATATTGTTGGTCCATTTGATCGGTTTTCAGTGCAGAAGAATGCTTGAATCGCTCAATACCAAACACACACAATCAACACCAAGAGAAGGATGATCAAAATAACACCAAAAAGCTTTCAAACATGGTTTTAATGATGAACAACAGTGAATGAATTGAAATAAGCTCAATGTATTCAGAAATCACAAGCTTACAATAGCCTCTTGCAACAATAATACACGATTAGGGTTTCTTGCAAGGATGCCTAACAATTAGACAAAAGAAATCTATATATAGCTGTCATAGTTTCGCATATAGTTTCGCTGTAGGCGAAACTATACAGGCGAAACTATAATTTCGCCCGGTAGAAACTAACAGTTTCACCAGGTAAACATGATCTGAGCTCAATAGTTTCGTCTGGCGAAACTAACAGTTTCGCCAGGCCGAAACTATAGTTTCGCCCGACAGCTAACATATAGATTTGCACTTAAACAAACTTACGAAAGGAAACTAACAAAGATCCTATTACAACGAAAGATAAACAAAAACTAATCCAATGGTGAGTCCAACCTATCTTGATCTTCAGTAACCGAATGGTCAAGTCACACGACTGATTCTCAGTCGTACGAATCAATTATGCAACTAGGTTCAATCGCACGACTGGAGGAAACCCTAGTATAAATAGAGGGGGAGTCGGTCGCAGTTGTTCATTCACTCCAATTGCCCTCTCAAACGCACGACTTAAACTCACTCTGCCAAATTTTCGTTTGATCACTATAGACCTTTGTGTGACTTATTCTGACGATTTGTACTGACTCTACAGGTAATGCGTGACGATGTTCAACCTCAAAGATCAGTAATACACGGTCAAATGATCGAACTTATGATCTAAATAGAACCGAGACTTAGTTTGATAAATAAACCATTAAAACTAAGTATCTTGATCAAATAAAAGTTATTAGGAGTTTAGTCAGATATGTGCGAACTTAATGAGCCAAGCCACAACGTCTAACATCATGTTTTTCTCAAAATTTGAATGTGAATGGACAAACAGTCTATCAAACTAGGGCCACTACTGCTGATGTTAGATCTCTACCATCTATCCAAGGAGGTATAGAGACTGCCAGATTCCATCAGGAGTTTCAGCCTGATGAGGAGGAGGAGTCAGACGAAGGGCCTCTGGTACGAACAGTGGGAAGCCGGGTCGTAGCCACTGAGAAAGGCGTGAGGGCGCTTGGTGGATGCCATGGTAAGTTTGGGGAGGCTACTTTTGATCCATCTTACTCCCCAGACCAACCCAGCAGCCAAGGGGGAGCCTCTGTGTCAAAGGGGACACGAAAGAAGAGGATGGCTAAGCCCTATGGCAAGAAGGGGAAGAGGCTGAGGTTCACTTGATTACCACCACCTCTACCACTACAGCCACCACCACTACTACCACACCACCCACTACTACTACCACACCTCCACCTTCCACTGCTACACCCCATACTTCTCCACCCATTCATTCACCACCACCCATATTCACAACAGCCACCACAACCACCACCAGCCACCAGGCCAGACCATCCTCACACCCCAATTTCCTTACTGGATCATCTCTTCCTCCCATTGGAGTGGAGGAATAGCTGTCAGCGCTGAATCGTATGGTGCTGAAGCTGTTGGCTGCTGATGAGGAGAAGACTGCGCAGATACGTCGGCTTGAGGAGCTCAATGCTACCCAAGCCCAACAGATTACCCAACTCCAAGAGCATAAGGTGGAATCAGCAAAGAAGCTAGAGTAGTTTAAGGCTGCCAATAAGACCATCATGCTCAAGCTAAATGGATCTAAGGATGAGACTCTTAAGATCGGTGAAGGAGATGATGATGACGATGATGGAGAAGATGATGAGAGTGATGATGATGAGGGCATCGGTGATGGAGAAACAAGAGAAAGGAGGGAAGATGATGATGATGAAGAAGGAGATGCAGCTACATCTGCCTCAGCTCTAGGTCAAGAGCGAAGAACGAAGAGAAAACAAGACCAAGGAGCATCATCGTCTGCTCTACCAACTTCCCCGACTGCAGAAGATCCCGACATGATTCAGGACAAAAGTAATGTTTAGATGTCTATGTATTTTTGAAAGCTTTTTACTTGAATCATGTATTAATGTTATGTAAATTAATGTTTATATTTCATTATCAAATGTTTGATTGTCTTGACCACTTACTAACTATTGATGTTTTACATGTTTAATTTAAGCAGATCAAACATCTCAGCAAGATGAATATGATGTTGCTCCCCTAAAGCACATTAAGTCTTAATTAACAATTATACTTGATTTGCAAGGGATTTTCAGGAGGTCCATGAGTTATACTCCCAAAGAAGGAGAAATAATTCAGGACCTTACTGACAAGCAACTTGCTGAGATGTTCCGGCTGAATCCAGATGAGATTGTCAAAGACGCTCCAACTGTTGATGTGGCTAGTGATGATGAGCTTAACGACATAGACAAAATAGAGATTGAGGACGTCACAACCCAGTATTATCCAGAGTACACTGACCGAGAGGGACATGTGGTTCCCAATTTGGGTAGTACTCTCGGTAGTGATACATTGGAGAAGCTTAATCAGATGGAAAAGGAAGCAGAGACATCAACAAGCCAAGCCTAGGCCTTGGACGATGATGTGGACATGAGAAAGGCTGAATGGGCGGCTTGTTTTTCAGAGATCCGAGCTCAGCACACTGCACCAAAGCCAAGTACCTACACCAAGCTCTACAAAGTGAAGAAGCATCTCAAGGTGTCAGGGAAGATCATAGCGTGGGCATACTTTAAGGATCTGAGTGTTTACGTAGTGAAGAGGAAGAGGGGAATAGAGTACTTTATATTTCCACATGATCTAAAGCCTCTTCCCGGTATTGAGCTCAACCAGCTGGCACGCCTAAAGCTGCTATATGCCGACCTGAAGAAGATGTCAGGCTGGTTTGAGGCTGTGTTGAAAAGAGAGTAACGCACTTGGTGGGTTAACTTCAGACCTCAACAACCGACGAGGTATATCAGAAGGTCTGAAGTTAATCCCATTACTGGAAGGCCGACAGTTGTCTTGAAATGGCACCCTCCACGCACAATGTCACCTATACCTTTGAGGGAGATGCCATAAGACTTTACACCCCATTTCAAATGGTGGTATTATGACTGGCGTACCGGAGAAGCCGTCATTGTTTTGAACAAGAAGGGAACAATCGAGACAATAAGGTTGTTCGACCCAATGTGGCTTACAAACTTGTCAGCAAATGATATATATAATTTGTACAAGTGGCCACTATTTTTTGATACGCAAAATATCGTGCAAGCACTTCTGTTTCAACATGTTATACGTTTATGCTTTGCATTTGATATTCATGCTGGGGTCTCAAAGGAAGAAAGATTCAAGTGATATGAAGAGTTTGCCAAGGAAGTCAAAGAATAGGTAGAACTAGGTCCAAGGGGGAGTTTGTTGGTACACATGTCCCTAGTTCTAGTTCTAGTGTGCTTAAATGTAAACGACTTTCATTTTGATTACACTGATGTAAGTTTTGATATATGTAATGAAAACTCTTTATTAAATGATTATTGGTTATTGAATGTCGTATCTATTTATATTATTATTTATTACATGCTTATATGAACATGTTATATGGGTTTACAGTTGTTAGACATAGTTCTGTATCGTTAAAGACAGGAATGTGTTTAACTAAGGCTATCACCAAATCATGGGTAGGGTAGTTGACTTCTTGGGTTTTCAACTGTTAGGATGCGTAGGCTATCACCCTTCCACATTGCATTAACACGCAACCTAGCCCCGAATAAGAAGCATCCGAATATACCACTAAGTCTTCACTCCCTTTGGGTAATGTCAAGATAGGAGCTTGAGTCAATCTCGTCTTCAAGTCCTTGAAAGCATCCTGTTTTTGACCCCATTCAAGCTTCACATCCTTACGTGTCAGTTTGTTCAAAGGCGAGGCTATCTTGGAAAAGTCCTGGATGAACATTCTATAGTAGCCCGTTAAACCCAAGAAACTACGAATCTTGGATGGCATCCTTAGAGACTTCCATTGCATCACTGCCTCAACCTTTGTCGGGTCTATCATAATTCCTTCTGCATTCACTATGTGACCCAAAAATTAAACTTCGCATAACCAGAATGTGCAATTGGAGAACTTGGCATACAGCTTCTCCTCTCTTAGTGTCTCTAACACTTCCCAAATATGACCAGCATGCTCCTCCTCGCTCCTCGAATAAATCAGGATATCATCGATAAACACAATAACTGATTTATCCAACATCGGTCGACACACTCGATTCATCAAGTCCATAAAAGCAGCTGGCGTATTTGTTAAACCAAAAGACATAACAAGAAACTCGTAGTGTCCATAACGCGTACGAAAAACTGTTTTAGGAATATTTTGTTCCTTCACTTTCAACTGATGGTAGCCAGATCGAAGGTCTATCCTTGAGAAACAACTGACACCTTGGAGCTGATCAAACAAGTCATCAATCCTCAGTGGCGGATACCGATTCTTTACGGTCAACTTGTTTAATTCCCGGTAGTCAATACAAGTCCTCATACTACAGTCATTCTTCTTCACGAATAAGACCGGAGCATCCCAAGGAGAGATACTCGGTCTAATGAACCCCTTATCAAGCAACTCATGTAGTTGCTCCATCAGTTCCTTCATCTCGGTTGGAGCCAACCGATACGGTGCCTTAGCTACTGGTTGGGCACCGGGTATTAAGTCGATCTGAAACTCGATCTCACGGTCCAGTGGCACCCCTGATAAGTCTTTTGGGAACACGTCCAGAAAGTCGCATACCACTGGTACGTAGGACAGTTGTGGCACTGACGCGTCCACATCCTTTATGTAGGCCGAATAAGCACTGCATCCACGCCTCATGCATTTCTCTACCACCGCCATTGAAATCACCTTCAGAACCATAGTGACGCGATCACCGTAGACCGTCACCGAACTTCCATCGGGCGCAACTAATCGAATCATCTTCTTGCAACACACGATGTTCGCTTCATAAGTTGCTAACCAATCCATCCCTAGTACTACATCAAATCCACCTAGGGGCATCACATGCAATTTAGAAGAAAACCTATGACCTTTTAATTCTATGGCACAGTCCTCTATCTTATCAGTAATTCTAGTGGACTTACCAATAGCGGTTTCAACATCGAAAGGCTCACTAATACATCTACTACTAACGGATAGCTTATCACAGAAAGCAGCAGAAATGAAACTCCTACTAGCACCAGAATCAAATAACAAAGAGGCACAAATTTGGTTTACTAGAAACATACCTGACACGACATCGGGATCCTCTATGGCCTCCTCCCGCGTCATCATCAATGCTCTAGCGATTGTCCTCTGTGCTCCTTCTTCTGTCCCCTTCTTTGCTCCGTAACTCTCAGCCCTTGGTTTCTTACACTCCCGACTCAGGTGGCCTACTTCATTACAGTTTTAGCACCTCGCTACCCTGCATTACCTAGAGATGTGGCCGGGCTTCCCGCACTTGAAACAAATATTTAGCCCCATCCTGCATTCACCATCCTGCTCCTTCCCACATTTACCACACTTCTTCAATCCTGAGCCTGTTGCAACCACCCGTCGATCATCAACCCTCGCTTTCTTGTTGTTTGGAGTGAAACGACCACGTCCAAACCTCTTCTTTCCACAGCTCTTATCACCATCACCTGTTTTCTTCACCTCGACTACCGCTACTTCCCTCTCATCATACAACCTACCCGCCAGGTCCACCACCGATCAAATGGTACCCAGCCGGGCAGCGATAAAATGCCAGCGTACGTTAGCTGGCAATCCCTAGATGTAGTTCTTGATCTTTCTTGACACCGGCGTCACCTGATCCGGCACCAACCTCGCCATCTCATTGAACTTGGTGGTGTACTACTGGTGTGTCATAGTACCAGCCTCCAGCTGCTGGAACTCCCTCTCTATCTTGTCGTGTTCCTGATGAGGACAGAATTCCTCAATCACTAGCTTCTTTAACTCCGACCACCTCATCCTTCTTATGGCCCTGCTACTCTCAGCCTGTACAATATTGTCCCACCAGCATAAGATCATGTCCACAAATGAGTGGGTAGCAAACTTCACCTTCTGGTTCTCTCGACACTCACTGATGTCGAGTACCACTTCCATCTCTCTCACCCATCAGTGAGCAGCAGCAGCAGTACCATTCCCATCAAAAGTGAGGGGCTTGCACCATTGAAATGCCCTATAGTTGCAACCGCTTGCAGTTTCCTGCACTGCTTCTTCCTCCTCCTCCTCACTTGAGACAATCGCCTCGATCTCCGATCGTTCCCTCTCTTCTCTTTCTATTGTCCTTCTCCTCTCTTTCTTCTCGTTCTCTCTTACCACCTTAATCACTTCAGTCACTACAGACGGTAGAATCGTCTGCATGACTTGATGTACTTCCTCTACCACCGCCTCTTTCACTGAGGCCCTTAGATCTGCACTCTTATCACCACCTTCCTAGTGATGTATCTCGAGCTCTTCACGGGCCCTCTCAATCGTCTTAGTCTTATTCCTAGTGACATATGGTTTAACACCATGTCCTCCCTCTGCTCCACCCTTAGAGGCCTTAGATGATCTACCTTCATCCATTCTCTAATCACTATAAGATTCAAACACTTACACGGTCATTCAGGGAATAGCTCAGTTCATGTTAAGTATAGTAAGTCCTTAATTACAGTGGCTAGTTGTGATTAGCTAGTTACTTTACTGTTCACACCCTAAGCATTTCCTATCCTGACTACATCAACATCTAAGTCTACTAGGAACATATAAATCAAATAGCACACACATAATACTAATTAACTTCAAGAAAAGGATTACCTGATGGCACATAGCTACTCGGGCTAACATCCCTCCATTTGTCCCATTTTCAGTCTAAGATTAGGTTTTGAAAATATTTACCCAATTCACTTAAACTTTGGCTTTGACACCAACTTGTAAGGCTCAGTTCCCGGGCACCTCACAGTTGGTCATTCATAGCACTAAAGATACATAATAATATACATTCCGTAAAATAAGCAGCGGAATTACATTTATCAAAAGTCATTCATTATCATTATAACTACTGTTGTTAAGCAATACAATGTTTTTCATGAGTTACAAAAGGATTGTTTAGTTGCATTACAAAACAACAATAGCATCAAAATACAAATGGATGTCAGTCTTGACTCGCCAAGTAGCTTCCCCCTCGTGCCATCCTTAGCAATTTACCTGCCAACTAAAAAGGCATAAAAGTCAGTGTTGCTAAGTGAGTTCTAGTTTTATACGTATCAAAATACCTTGTGTGTTTTATGTACGAAATATACCTTTCCATAAGTTACCTTTACCTTTGTATATGAACACACATCATATATACATTCAAATAATATTCATTGTTTATTTGGTTCTTTTATACTTTCATTATTATCTTCCATCATCGTATTCATGCTTTCATTCCATTCTTTTCATTAGCATTCACTTTCATATACTTACTTTTATTTCATGCTTTTCATTAATACTCTCTTTCGTATACATTCTTTCGTTTCGTACTTTTAACTATCTCTTAATTTCATTCTCATACTTTCGTATCGTACTTTACATCATTCTTTTATTTTCTTACTTTCTTTTTGTACGTTACGTCATTCTTTTACTTTCATACGGATCTATGAACAATACCCCAAAGATTATGCACGAAGCTGATGCTGGGCCGGTGGTAATTAAATCACGAACATTGTGCACCAAGGTGACCTAGTCACCTAGGGCAAGTCATCTCCCCCTTTCATCCGGACCATGTGCAGTACCTCGAACATTATGCACGAAGCTGGTGCTGGGCCTGTGGTAATTAAATCACGAACATTGTGCACGAACTGACCCAGTCACCTAGGGTATGCCATAAGGGTCCTGTCAATCTCAATGATTGACCCTGTATGCATCCTTTGGGTTATTTAAACCGCACACAGTTGAGCTAACGATAACATGGTGGTGCACCTCCTTTCTATTTGCTTGCAAGCCATTCTTTCTTTTATTTCGTTTCACTTTTCATCTTTGTTATCTTTCACTTCGTTACGTTTTACTTTACGTTCTTTCATTCATTTGTCATACTACGTAAAGTAATAACATAATTTTTAACGCATTTTATATTATAATATAAATACGTTTGAATACTATTAAAAGATAACACACTATACATATATACATACCATACATCAATCACACATACTATAACCATAGACCATCACATAATCATACTGAAAATGGGAAAACATAGCCCATAGGTCAAACTAGGGTCAAACCCTACAATTATGGTATTCCCAAAAATTTCATAATATTTTGTAAGTGTCTGGGCACATGGGAGCTATTTGGGCGCATCAGCCTTGTTTGGGCATTTCTCAACTATGTAGACGCATCGGCCTACACTTAGCCACTTTAAAACATAGGCGCATGAGCCTTTTGGGCGCATGAGCACTATTTGGGTGCATCAAACATACACTTAGTCCTTTTAGCCAAAAGTTCAGGCGCATGAACTAGTGTTTAGGCGCATGAACTACTGCTCAGGCGCATGGACCTACACTTAGAAATTCTAAGGCATTATTCGGGCGCATGGGCTACTCTTTGGGCGTATGAGCCTATACTTAACATTTATAAGCAAAACCTTAGGTGCATGGGCCTTGTTTGGGCACATGAACACCTTCTAATATGTTTCTAACATATTTTTCAGTCCCAAATCTCACCTTAAACATATTCTAAGCTCAATATAACCATTCTAAACATCATCCAAGTAAGAATAACCATAAATCATCTAAACTCATACATATATACATACGGTTACATGCATTAAAATTATAAAATAGTTTTGCATGCATTTCCAGCCCCGAAAATCTTTAAAACATTTAAAAGATGGGGTCTAGAAACTCACCTCTTGTAGCTTCCAAGCACAACACTCTCAAAATCATGAAATCTTGATGTTTCTAGCACCTAAACACCAAGAACACATACCCGAAAGCATATAGACACATAAGAACATGTATGTTTCGGTTACATGGTCAAAATCCTTAAAACCGAACTTAATTATGCTAAATTGGCTTACCTTGGCCGAATTTTTGCAGCTTTTTCTCTCTAGAACTCGAAATCTGCTTTCTCTCTCTAAAGCCGAAAATGGCAGTTGATGTAGATGGGGTTGTGGGCGGCCATGCTTCTTTTATACATAAAATAATAGTGTTTTGTCCTTTTTACACTTACACCCCTCCACTTTGGCTGCTTTTTATTTCTTTCAAAATACTTTTATTGCCTTGTTATTTGATTAGAAATTTTCGGGTGTTACACTAATAGTATAAAACATTGAAATATTGAATTTAACATTGTATAAATATAAATGTTACATGGATGGGGAATAGGTTCGACTACAGCAGCTACATTTTTTAAATATTATTATTAATATCCACTATAAATAAAGATAATTATATGTTATAACAAATTCAGAAAATGGAAATTACCATTAGCTTCAATGTTGGACAAACAATGATTGTGTCTACGTGTGGGTTGTTGAACTATCTCAGATGAATTTCCATCAACGGTTTACTAAATTCTAAGTTAACCTCAATCTTGTTCTTTAGATCTTTTTCTTGTAATGGCACTAACCATCATTGCGAACATCAATATCCACATTGTACTGCACAAAAACTAATAGTCTTGGTTACAAAAGTATTAATCATATTAAAACCTTAATTAGGTGAATAGAGATTTGTGATTAAAAAGTTTTTCTTAATAGTAAAATTCATCATTTATTGGGGTAGCAATGTTAACAGTAGCGAATCAAGCGACATGATAATAGTCTAGGCACGATTGGAGGTGACCGACTGTGACAGTCGCACGAATGACCCTCAATCGCACGATTGGAGGTGACCGAATGGACAAGTCGCACGACTGACCCTTAGTCGCACGAATCAATCATGCAACTAGGTTCAATCGCACGACTGGAGGAAACCCTAGTATAAATAGAGGGGGAGTCGGTCGCAGTTGTTCATTCACTCTAATCGCCCTCTCAAACGCACGACCTAAACTCACTCTGCCAAAATTTTGTTTGATCACTATAGACCTTTGTGTGACTTATTCTGACGATTTGTACTGACTCTACAGGTAATGCACAACGACGTTCAACCTCAAAGATCAAGAATACACGTGCAAATGATCAAACTTGAGATCTAAATAGAACCGAGACTTAATTTGACAAATAAACCATTAAAAATAAGTAGCTTGATCAAATAAAAGTTATTAGGAGTTTAGTCGGATATGAGCGAACTTAATGAGCCAAGCCACAACGTCTAACATCATGTTTTGCTCAAATTTTGAATTTGAATGGACAAAAAGTCTGTCACGCGAATGGACACCCTGATGAACTTCAATCGCATGACTGAGCTATGCAAATGGCTCAATCGCACGACTGAGATGGACGAATCCCTTAATCGCATGACTGAACCATGCGTATGAGTTTAGTCGCACGACTGAGGTAACCGCATGAGAGAATATACGTCTAAGCGCAGTCGCATGACTCAATCGTACGTATGAGCTCATTCGCATAGCCACTGAGAGAGGCGTGAGGGCGGTTGGTGGACGCCAGGGTGAGTTTGGGGAGGCTATTTCTGATCCATCTTACTCCCTAGACCAACCCAACAGCTAAGGGGGAGCCTCCGTGTCAAAGGGGACACGAAGAAGAGGATGGCTCAGCCCTATGGCAAGAAGGGGAAGAGGCCAAGGTTCACGTTGATTACCACCACCTCTACCACTACAGCCACCACCACTACTACCACACCACCCACTACTACTACCACACCTCCACCTTCCACTGCTACACCCCATACTTCTCCACCCTTTCATTCACCACCACCCATATTCACTACAGCCACCACTACCACCACCAGCCACCAAGCCGGACCATCCTCACACCCCAGTGTCCCTACTGGATCATCTCTTCCTCCCATTGGAGTGGAGGAACAGCTGTCAGCACTGAATCGTATGGTGCTGAAGCTGTTGGCTACGGATGAGGAGAAGACTACGCAGATACGTCGGCTTGAGGAGCTCAATGCTACCCAAGCCTAGCAGATCTCACAACAAGCCCAGTAGATTGCCCAACTCCAAGAGCATAAGGTGGAATCAGCAAAGAAGCTAGAGGAGTTGGAGGCTTCCAATAAGACCATCATGCTCAAGCTAAAAGGATCTAAGGATGAGCCTCTTAAGATCGGTGAAGGAGATAATGATGACGATGATGAAGAAGATGATGAGAGTGATGATGATGAGGGCAGTGGTGATGGAGAAACAAGAGAAAGGAGGGAAGATGATAATGATGAAGAAGGAGATGCAGCTGCATCGGCCTCAGCTCCGAGTCAAGAGCGAAGAACGAAGATAAACAAGACCAAGGAGCATCATCGTCTGCTCCACCTACTTCCCCGACTGCAGAAGATCCCGACATGATTCATGACAAAAGTAACATTTAGATGCCTATGTATTTTTGAAAGCTTTGTACTTGAATCATGTATTAATGTTATGTAAATTAATGTTTATATTTCATTATCAAATGTTAAATTGTCTTGACCACTTACTAACTATTGATGTGTTTACATGTTTAATTCAAGCAGATCAAACATCTCAGCAAGATGAATATGATGTTGCTCCCGTACAGCAAATCAAGTCTCAATTAACAATGATACTTGATTTGCAAGGGATTTTCAGGAGGTCCGTGAGTTATACTCCCGAAGAAGGAGAAATAATTCGTGACCTTACTGACGAGCAACTTGCTGAGATGTTCTGGCTGAATCCGAATGTGATTGTCAAAGACGCTCCAGCTGTTGATGTGGCTAGTGATGATGAGCTTAACGATGTAGACGAAATAGAGATTGAGGATGTCACAGCCTAGTATAATCCAGAGTACACTGACCGAGAGGGACATGTGGTTCCCAATTTGGGTAGCACTCTCAGCAGTGATACATTACAGAAGCTTAATCAGATGGAAAATGAAGCAGAGACATCAAGAAGCCAAGCCCAAGCCTCAAACGCCGATGTGGACATCAGAAAGGCTAAATGGGCGGCTTGTTTTGCAAAGATCCGAGCTCAGCATACTGCACCAAAGCCAAGTACCTACACCAAGCTCTACAAAGTAAAGAAGCATCTCAAGGTGTCAGGGAAGATCATAGCGTGGGCATACTTTAAGGATCTGAGTGTTTACACAGTGAAGAGGGAGAGGGGAATAGAGTACTTTAGATTTCCACATGATCTAAAGACTCTTCCCGGTTTTGAGCTCAACCAGCTGGCACGCCTAAAGCTGCTATATGCCGACCTGAAGAAGATGTTAGGCTGGTTTGAGGCTGCGTTGAAAAGAGAGTACCGCACCAGGTGGGTTAACTTCAGACCTCAACAACAGACGAGGTATATCCAAAGGTCTGAAGTTAATCCCATTACTGGAAGGCCGACAGTTGTCTTGAAATGGCACCCTCCACGCATAATGTCACGTATACCTTTGAGAGAGATGCCACAAGACTTTACACCCCATTTCAAATGGTGGTATTATGACTGGCGTACCGGAGAAGCCGTCATTGTTTTGAACAGGAAGGGAACAATCGAGACAATATGGGTGTTCGACCCAATGTGGCTTACAAACTTGTCAACAAACGATGTATATACTTTGTACAAGTGGCCACAATTTTTTGATACGCAGGATATCGTGCAAGCACTTCAGTTTCAATAAGTTATACGTTTATGCTTTGCATTTGATATTCATACTGGGGTCTTAAAGGAAGAAAGATTCAAGAGATATGAAGAGTTTGCAAAGGAAGTCAAAGAATAGGTAGAACTAGGTCCAAGAGGGAGTTTGTTGGTACACATATCCCTAGTTCTAGTTCTAGTGTGTTAAAATGTAAATGACTTTATTTTGTTTACACTAATGTAATGTTTTGATATATGTAATGAAAACTCTTTATTGAATGATTATTGGTTATTGAATGTCGTATCTATTTATATTATTGTTTATTACATGCTTATATGAACACGTTATATGGGTTTACAGTCGTTAGACATAGTTCTGTATCGTTAAAGGTTTAGGAATGCGTTTAACTAAGGCTTATGATCCAGTCGCACGACTGGACCATGCTAATGGGCCAGTCGTATGACTGAACCATGTGATTGAGCCAAACGCACGATTGAGTCATAAGACTGGCTCAGTCGTACGAATGAATCAATCGTGTGGGTTAGTCGTCCGTGTGAGTGGATTGTGTGGCTCAGTCGCACGGCTGAGCCATACTCATGGCTCAGTCGTACGAATGAAGACTGTAACCTATAAATACCACTTAATTCGTGGAAAAACACAACAATTCGAGAATTCACAACCCTAGCCGTCCCAGAACATCCAAGTCATCCCTTCCAACTTCATAGAGCGTTCCTGATCATTGCTAATCAATTCTTAGCGTTTTCTAATTGTTAGTTTTGATCAGATTAACGTTCTCCATGATTGGATCGCCAATCAAATAGGATTCCGCACTATTTGATCTGGTTTCATGTAGATTCGGTTAGTACCAGTTCGTACTCAGTCCTAACAGAAATAATAAATTGTTGGACCACTAAAGTCAGGATTAACCTCATATAAGTATGATTCAGATATGATAGGTTAAAATTGTTTACCTTATTCAAACATTAACTATGGATATAATGTTGGCAGGTAATTGTTAAGGCAACGTAGGTAGTATTAATAAAGCTTTGTCAAATTTGACCCATATAGCACCTAGGTCTGATTTGGATTTGATTTAATGGCTTAGGCATATAACGTATTTTTCTACTTCAATGATATTTTGTATATTTGTTAAAGTTTGAACTTATTTTATACTATTTATATAATCCGCGACTTGACCAAACCCATCATAATATGTTTTTGAATTTGACATGGCCTGATGTGAACTCGTCCTAACATGGCACTCCTCCCCACCCGACCCGCTCGTTTTACAAGTATACTCATAAGTAGTTGACAGGTTGATATGAACACGACCTGGTTATACATGAAATTTAAAACTATTTATTTTTTGATTGTATATTTATACTTTAAATCTTGAAAGTTTTAAATTTTTAAGAAATTATTTTTAATGATTTAGCTAACCCGATTATTATTTGTTTTTAGATATGTGATAAAGCTGAGTTTCAAAGGAAGTTGTTATAAAGGCTTGTGTTACTTGAGTATAAAGAGATTATTGATATGATTTTGTTACCAGTTTATTTGGATGCTAACTAGTGTCTTTTGTATTTGTTTAACTTTGAACACATTTTTGTGTTATTTTATTGGAATTGACTTCGGAATATTATGTATTATGTTAAATTTATTTTCATGCCTATAGTCTTTGAACAAACTATTGATCTGGAATAATGTGTATTGAATTTCTTTGTTTTGGTAATTAATAGAAGGTGACAAGTTTCATGAATAGTCTTTTGTTAGTCTATTAACTTTTTATATTGATGTAATTTAACTTTAGAGACTGATTTTCATTCTTCTATACCACTTTTAAAATTGCATAATTATTAGAGATTATCATTAGTTATTTTTCATAAAATTTTTTCCAAATTGAAAGTCAGCCCCTTATTCAATTTGCTTCTAATGTTAAAGACTGATTCGTAATCTTAAATATTATGTCCTCTAGAAATAGCAAAATGTGTTTTTTTTGTTTGAGACTGAATAATAGTTCCTACTTATGAATATAATTAACTGATTTGTGGTCTTTACTATGTTTACTAGTAATAATATAAAGTATTTTTTATTAGAGATTGAACATCATTCACCACTTATTACATCTACAAACCGCTTTAAAGATTGAATTTCAATTCCCAATAACAAAATTTACAATATGTTTAAGACTGATTCTCAATGTTCAATACCTTTCTTAAATGATCAAATAATTAGAGACTACAAATAAGTCATTGGTTATTTTCTTATGCAAATATCATTTGAGACTAAATTTAACTGCTTTAGTATGCATTTGGAATGTTAACAACTTATTTTCGGTCCTTAATATTAATCCTATTTATTAGAGACTGATTATTAGTTATTCATATAATGACACCATTTAGGTTAACTTATTTAGGATTGAAATTTAGTTACTATCAAATTTTCCTTCAAAAAATGTTATTGTGTATATATAGTAATGACTAAAGTTTAGTCTATAATAAGTTGTTTAAGTTTTAGGGATTGAATATTAGTCACTGGCATGAGTCTCAAAAAATTCAGTCCCAAATATAATTAGTGACTGATAATTTAGTCTCCGATAGCATGTAGACTAATAAATTAGTCGGTAATATTTTAGTACCTGATAGTCATTTTTCTTGGGCGATGGCGATTAGGGTTCTGGTTGGATTCCGGCCAAACTCTGACGAGGCCCAAAATAAACTGATCCTCTCATGCATGTGTGTTATTAACGAGATCTATAGGTTTTAGGTTAATTTTTAAGATGTGTTCAATGATCCAATGAAGTTACATTCAATAACATTTGTTTTTATGATTGCATTTGTGACTCTCAAGAGAATCTAAAGGTTTCTGATGTCTTGGCTAGGTTCTTTGGTGAATGAACAGTGACAGTGGTGACAGTGGTGACAGAAGTGATCGGAGACGGTGGGGTGTCGGTGGTTGGTGATGCCAAAAGGTGATATTGATGCTAAGGTCCAAGATGGATGTTTGGTAACATGTTTGTCTAATTTTATTGGGTTTGTTAAGGATATGGAGTTTGGATGTGAATATGGTGTGTTTGGACGCAAGTCAAATGCAAGTTAACCATAGTCAACCGCTAGTCAAGGATGGACAACCGAGCGGTCCATTTCAAGAGCGAGTGGGATTAAGATTCACTAACCAGGTGGAAAGGTATAATGCACATTGAAAATGAAAAACACTTATACCACGTTTAATTGAGATAAAGGTTGAGCTCTCGGTATAAAATGAAATAATATTAAATAAATAGTTCTTATATAAAATGAAATACATATACATTTTTACAAATTTTGGTAACCAATAAACTAACATGCGCCTTTGCACCATAAAAATATATAAGATATAAATACCTTAATCATTTGCAAATGCATGGTAGTGGTCATATATAATTCATGTAAATTAATTAATAGTAACGATTACAAAATTAAATCTAACTTAATTATGTCTAGGATTACCTTTATTATTGTCAATATTTGCAGGATCGGTGGTTTCACAAACACAAGTTCATCACTCAAACTCACTTAATCTCACTCGATTGATAAAGCAGAATCTCTAACTAAGTTGACAAATAATATACTAAGTTAATGAACACAAGAATTTTTATTCAAGATACTTGTATATATTACATCTCAACTCAGTGTTACAAGAATCTTACAAGTATAGTTTGATGAGTTACAATAAGAAACTATCTATACTACTATCTACAGCCGGTTATACTTGGATAATTAGATGGAATTTACAACTAGACAAATACTACATTGTTAGAAGTAAATTATCTAAGATAAAACACTATTCTAGATTAGGTAGTCATGATAAGTCCATGACTTACCTTTTATCACCAACTAGAAGTGTCAACTGTACTAATTCATAAAAGTAAAAGTGTATTAAAGTATGGTCAACTACATAGGCATGGGAAACCGCCATGCAGTATATTAGAAGTTGTAGCGGATGTCAAACAACCCATACTTATATCTACTAGTTCATAGTTGGTTCTTCCGGAGGTAAATGGCTTCGGAAGAATAAGTTCTTCCGAGGCCATTTATACTTCAGAAGAAATCAACTTCTTCAGAGTCTTCTGCAAGTCTTCATGAATTTCTTCTTCGGAAGACTTTGCCTTGGATCTTTTAAGTATAAATACTTTGGAAGTATCACTTCTTAGTCTCGGAAGACTTAGTTCTGTCTTCAGAAGTTCTTCATATACTTCAAAAGGAAAACTACTTCATCTCGGAAGACTGAGCTTTACCTTCAGAAGTTCTTCATACTTAAGCTTCGGACGATCTTCAACTTGTATTTGGAAGAGCAGCTTTGTCTTTGGAAGACTTCTTCAATTGTACTTCAGAATTCTCTAAGTGTTGTTTTAATTGCACCGCCTCCCCCTAGGCTAATGCTACTAAAACTTCACTTCCTTCTACTCCTTTAGGTTTTCAACACCAGGGAAAGCAAATATTTGTCTCTCTATTTGTTCTTCCCTGATATGGTGGTGAGGAGCTTCTATAAGTCATTTGTGTATAATTGATCAAGTCTGTTGCTCTGAATGATGTGCACTCTTTGTTGTGTCCCTCTGAAGAGAGTTGGTTGATGGGATTTGTAGTCATATTCCCATCTAACTATAGGATCAGAAGTCAGGCCTTCAACTAGCTGTAGGAATGTTCTTCCTTTTGTGGTTGCACCTTCTTCTTCTTCCTGTGCTCTCATTTTTAACTATTCTTCAATCATTGCTTTCTTTGTAAGCTCGGCAAGATGAAGACCGTTAAGATGATTTCTGATATGAGTAACAATCTGAGAGTTGGAGGGATTGGAGAATGGTTTCTCTACTAACTTAGCAATGTCAAATCTGCTAGAGTGTAGCAGTGATGAAGTATCCAGCTTGTTTACTTCACCATTCTCCCTTTCTATAACAAAGTAGTGTGAAGGTTCATCAAACCTCAACTGGACACTTTGCTTTCTAGGATTCAGGGGCCTAGTTGGAAGCTTGTCCCCTTTCCTAGTGACTAGTAAAGTCACCAGTCTCCTTCTTAACTTCTTCTCTTCTTCTTTCAGTGTGTCTGAGTTAGTTGCAAGAAGTTGGAGAGCTTGGTCTAGTGTTTCCCTGGGTAGATCAAGGAATGTATCTCTTGTGAGGGAACAGGAAGAGCCGTCAATGTACTTCAGCTTAATAGACTCTTTCACACAAGAAATGTCGCTCAAATTTATGCACTTGATGAGCTTCATCTTGATCTCCTTGAACTCTTCTAAGGTCAGGGGCTTAGATGGTTTAGAAGCTGGTTTGGGTAGTAATTGGGTTTGTGATTGTTTTTTAGGTTTAAGGATAGGTAGTGGCGGTGGTTGTTAAGAAGCGGTGAGTGATGGTATAGGTAAGGCTGATGGTGGGTTCAGGGGTGTAAGGCTTAGTGGCTAGTTCAGTCTTGATGGGGAAGCAAAAAGGTGAGGGCATAGGTGTTGTAGGTTGTGGTTTGGGCTTGGAAGCTGGTTTGGATGCCATCACTTGAACACTTTCCCTTATGGTTACCACCTGCCTTCTTCCTAAGCGAATGTCAGGCTTGATGTCACTGACATGTCGTTGTAGGTTCTTCTCAGAAATTGGACCAACTTGCCTACCAGTGAAGCTTTCATCCATTCCTTATCTCCTACCTTCTTTGCAGCTGTAAGTTTTGCCTCTTCCTCCTTCTTCTTGTCCTCCTCCTTCAGCTTTTCCCTTGTAGTCCTTTTCCTCTCCTTGTTGATTTGATCTGGTTCTTTAAAGAAAAGAAACAAGATTGTATCATTATCATAAGGTACCAGCTCCTCCTGAGAATAGCCTCTGTTGCAGAGAAAGGCTATTCTTTTCATCCTTTCCTTCACCGTAGCCTCCTCTTTCCTTTTCATCTTCTCCCCCTCTATAGCTAACCTTGCTACCTCCTCCTTCTCCTTTTGCAGCAAGGTTGCCTTCTTCAACTTCACAAGCTCATCAAGTCGGTATAGAACTATTTCTTCATTGTCTACTCCTAGGATGATGAGCCTGTCTATGACCTCCACTCTCTTTTTGTTGTTGATACTCTCTTGAGCGGCTGCTGCTGCTGCTGCTTTGCTGCTTGCAGCCAGCAGCTTCCCAGTATCAAGTCTGCCTTTCTTTTGAGCTTTTCCAACCTTTCCTCCTTTAGAAGCTCCTTAGCAGTGAGCTTTCTCTTCCCCTTAGGATCAAAGGAAGATTCAGCCTTTGTAGATTTTGGTTTAGAGGATTCAGGTTAGGGAGGTGGAGGTTGAACTTGTGGTGCAGGAGAGATAGGAGTTATAAGGAACTCGTCACTATTTACCTTAGAGGCTAGATCAAGAATGGCGTCTGTTATGAATAGGTCATAGGATAAGGAAGATAGTTCAATTATTCCTTCCGTAGCTTGGATTTCTGCTTAAGAAGTAATTAGAGCTACACTACCTGTCCCTTCTAAGTCAGTTGTTGGTCCATGAGTTTGCGTTTACCCTTCAAAGTTAATCTCAGGTTAAATAAAGATCTTAGGATGACTAACTTCCTCTTCAGAGGTAGGTGGTGCACTAAGCCTTTGAAGCTATTCAACTCCAAAGTAGGTAATGGCTACATCTGGGGAGGGTTGTTCAAGGGAGGAGCTTATCAAAAATTTAGTTAAAAATCTATTAAGGTCAATAAGCAGCATCCTTAGGTCCACTAGAATAGTAATGGAAGGTGGTTATGGGAAGATGGTTTCAGGGTGTTGCTATGTGCGATAGAGAGAAGAGATGGCAAGGCTGGCTTCCCTATGTCTTTGGTTTTCTATATTCTCCCCCTTTTTGGTAGCATCATCTTGAGAAGTAGATGAGCTAGAGGAAGAACTTAAAGAAACCTAAGTTTGTACATGCTTAACAGGCTTCTTAATCTATGTCTCAGCTAGTTGAGTCTGAAGACTTTCAATATCAAGTTGCTAAGTGGTTGACCTATCTTCTATAGTCTTAACTTTGGATTCAAGGTTTGAGACTTTAGAAAATAGGTACCTGATTGTGAGTTTGAACTACCCTTATCTTCATTTGAAGAATCATTAGGATATGAGATAACATACCTAGTATGTTCATCATCACCACCAGTAATCGTTTATGCCTTGGATACCCTTGCGTACTAATGTCTCTTTCAGAGTCATCAATGGGCAAGATTGCCACAGATTCAGTCCCACTTATGTTCCCACTGTCCTGAGAGGCTAGTGAAACACCCTCAATAGTGGCAGCTGAATCTACATGAGTCACCTCCACTATGGTTATACTTCCCTTAGTTTGGTCTAGCTAATGCGGGCTAGATATTAGAGATTCCCTGGGGCTCAGTTAATCTGGAAAATGGTGTGGTAGATTATCATCATGGCTCTGATGGAACATAATATCCTTATCAGGTCAAGTTAATAGGTCAAGAAAGGATACAGAGGTTATTTCTAATGACTCAGGACCGAGGTCAGCACCTAATGGCTCATCTACAACTGAAGTTGAGCCAATGATGTGGCTATTCCTTTTTGGCTTCTCGGGGGAGTGTTAAGACTCACCCTGAGGGCTTAAGGCCTGGGTTGTAGGCATATCAGGTTGAGACTGAGGAGACTTAACACTAATATTGAGTTAATTAAGGAGGATGGTTGGACCTCTAGCTGAGTGGGAGCCCTAAGTTCCACTTTAGCCTTTTTGGTTTGAAAAGAGGGGACTTGTTCAATCAGAGTAGATTGATCAAGGGTTTGTTTGGGGCATCTCTTTTATGTGATTTTGATTGAGTGGAAAGAAGTGATCGGTAGTGTAGGTTCATCACCTGCTAGGTCTGTAGGGATGTCATCGGAGCCATTGGCTCAAGCTTATCTTGAAAGAGATCTGTAAACCTTCTAGTGAAATTGGTGGACATCTTCTTTAGCATTTTGAAGATGCCAAGCCTCATGTGAGGGACCAGTAGGACATTTTCAAAATGAAGTTTGTCCTCGTCAAGCTTATAGTTGATTATGTACTGAATGATCCGTGGATACATATAGAATGGATCCCTGGTGACATTACCTCTCAGATTGTTCAACATCAATCTTATGTAGTTAAAGCGCAAGCCTTTCACCAATCCATGGACTAGGCAACCAAGATCATATGAGATTTGATCCCAACACCTTGACTTGTTGGATAGGCTATGTAGAACATTATGTAGCAAAAACTTTCAGTTATAGGACAAGTTGAACTTGTATACTATAGATATGCTCACATCTCCGCCATATCCCATTTGGGTGTAGGTATCCTCCAATTCAGTGTTGGGGAATTCAGTGGGGCTCCTTAATCATGGAGTTCCAGATGCTCCCTGATGATGGTTTCACAGATGGTGGTTTCACTGATGATGATTTCCTGTCCGGATCCTTGATCTGATGACCTTTTCATCGTTGAGTGTCTCGCTTCGACCATTGGCCTATAAATTGGCCACTAGCTTGAATAGATGGTGGGGTTAACAATAATGGCAGTAAAGTATGCGTATTGTGATAGAAACTGGATGATAGGGGCAAAATAGTCATCCTTTCAAGAATTAAGGATGGCAACCTAATTGTGTTGGGGATTCAAGGCTATTGTTCTGAAGATACTGTTCAATTAAAGGTATTTGAGAGTAAATGGAGAAAATGATGGAAATTTTTGGGACTTTTGCAGTGGTAAAGAAAGTAAAAAAAGAGAGTCGGAAGTTTTTAAATGGGGTGTAAAACCAAACCGATAAGGTGAAAGGACAGTTTAGATTTTGATTTAACAGGGGCGATAAGATAAACCATTTAAAATGTTCCACCAATCATCAATTAAATCTTACTATTTACATAGTTGGACCCAAATATTTCCGTTACATGGTAAGATTCTTTCTTCCGAAGGTAAAATTGCTTTTGAAAGAAAACAATTGTATTTCTCAGTATTATCTTTCGAAGCCACTTTTACATCCGAAGGCAAACCATGTTTCAAAGACAAATAGTCTTCCTAGGGTAAAGTGTTCTTTTGAGAAATGAAGTTAGTAAGCTTCGGAAGTGGATTTGATCTATGATCAGATTTTCTTTCATGGCTAAAAACTTTTTAGAAGAGAATACTATTGCTGAGGAATTTACCTTCAGAAGATAGATAAAGATCTCTTCCAAGGGTAAATTTCTCTTCGGAAGAATTTGTACTTAGAAATTTTGAAGAAATACCTTTTGTAACGGGGCTTAGATTGTATAAAGACAACATAGACAAGAGACATTGTAAAGGTTTTCAAAGAGATTGACAAGTCAATGTTAATTATCCCAATAGCTGTAATTAAATGTAAAGTCCATAATCCGATCAATCGAACATCGTTTGATAGTTGCACTTGATAAAACGCGAAGACGGGTGCGCACTCTAATTGAATCAATTGAGATAACAAGGTACTTCTAATGTTCATCAAAAAGTCATTGCAATTCAAATATATATATATGTTGAATGATTACAATGATAATCGATACAAGATCGATCTCACCCGAGGGTGGAAGAATCACAAATGTGATCTGCTCGTTTTGAGCGAAACAAAGTAAAAACACACACACACACACTCAATATTTTCACTCTTGTTTCTCTGTAAATGTGGCACACCTCTTTCGCACGCACACACATGCAAATATATATACATGCAGTTCCAAACTTCTCGCGTTGCATATAATAAAAAAGCATTTCCAACTTTTCGCGGTGCATGTATTAAACATGCATTTACATATTTTTCGCATCCATGCATTTCCACTTTTCGCATGCATGCATTTCAACTTCCGCATGCATGCGACTTTTTCACTTCTTCGCGCGAGTGTTGCATGGCATGCATGTTGTCGCACGCATGTCTTGCCTTGTTTTCGATCTACAATCTCTAGTTCTTCTTCGCGTGATTACTTCATGTTAAAACGATATTGTAATCCATATGTTTAGTCCCTTACATTAAATATTTAAATCTTTGTTCATCAAAGGTTTTGGTGAACAAATCAGCATATTGTTCATTTGAATTGACTTTGACTTGTTTGGTTAAGCTTTTCTCATGAATATCTCTAATGAAATAGTACCTGATGTCAATATGCTTTGTCCTGAGTGCTTGACTAGATTTTCTATGATAGAAATGGAACTCTTGTTGTCTATGTGGATAGGAGTCTCCATGAAGTTAAAACCATAGTCAAACATCTGATTTTGTAGCCATAGCAGTTGAGCACAGCAGCTTGCAGCAGCAATGTATTTAGCTTCAGCAGTTGATGTAGAGACACATGATTGGTTCTTGCATTGTCAGGAGATGATCCTTCCATCAAGAAATTGACATCCTTCTGATATGGATTTCTTGTTAATGTTGTAGCCACCATAATCACTATCAGTGTAACCATAGAGATTAAAATCCTTATTCTTAGGATACCAAAGACCTAGTTTAGGAGCTCCTTTGAGATATTTAAGAATTCTTTTGACAACAATTAGGTGTGACACCTTAGGAGCAGCCTTATATCTAACACATATGTAAGTTGCAAACATGATATCAGACCTACTAGCAGTGAGATACATCAGAGATCCAATAATTGCCATGTACTGATGCTGATCAGTATCCTCCCCTGGAATTAGGACAAAGATTGTGATTTCTAGGTATAGGTGTCTTGGGTGGCTTATAATCTTTCATCTCAAATATTTCTAAGATGTCCTTTACATACTTAGATTGATTTATGATGAACCCTTCTTCCATCTATTTCACTTAAATCCTAAGGAAGAAATCAATCTTTCCTATGGATCTTATCTCACATTTCTTTCTCATGATGCTTTCAAAGTCTTTGCACATTTGGTCATTTGAAGAGCCAAATATGATGTCATCAACATAGATTTGTACAAGCAACATGTCCTTCCCAGACTTCTTTATGAACAATGTCTTGTCTATGGTGCCTCTCGTATAGCCGTTCTTCAGAAGAAACTGAGACAGTGTCTCATAGCATAACCTAGGTGCCTAATGTAACCCATACTGAGCTTTATCTAGTTGACACGCATAGTTGGGGCGTTATGGGTCTTCAAATCCAGGTGGTTGGCACACATATACTTCTCTGTCAATATACCCATGCAAGAATGCACATTTGACATCAAGTTGATAGACTTTGAAGTTCTTGGATGCTGCAAAAGCAAGGAGGATTCAAATAGCCTCAAGTCTTATGACAGGTAAAAAGACATCAGTGTGATCTATGCCTTCCTCCTGTATGTATCCTTGAACCATAAGTCTTACTTTGTTCTTGATGATCAAAACTCTATCATCTATTTTTATTTCTAAACACCCACTTAGTGCCAATGGGAACTTGGCCAAGTGGTTCCATACCTTTTGCCTTTTAAACAGAAGAAATTCCTCTTGCATTGCTTCAACCCAGTTGTTGTCCTTGAGGGTTTCTTCCACCTTTTTTGGTTCCATATGAGAGAGAAAGCATGAGTACAAGCATACATTCCCATTGTGGATCTGATTTCTTGTTTTTACACCTTCTGAGACATCCCTAATGATGTTCTTTGTTGATACATGTTAATGTACCTAGTTTATGAGCTTGAATGTAAAAGTCTTTCATGTCTTACATATGTGTAATTGATGTAATGGTTTGAATGAATGATATAAAGTGCATTGTTATGTTTGATTTATATTTTGATTATGTCATGATATCATTATATTGAATGTGTTGCACATGTATGAACTAACTATATAGGTTTGATGTTGTTTGATAGTTCATGCTAATGGCCCATGCTAATGGATCATACGCATGAATTCATCATGCTTATGGACCAGTCGCACGACTGAACCAGGAGATTGGATCAGTCGTACGATTGAAACATAAGACTCACTCAGTCGCAAGACTGAACCTTCAGTCGTGCGTATGACTCAATCGCATGATTCAGTCGCACGACTGAACAATGCTAATGGTTTAGTCGTATGAATGTAAACTACAAACCTATAAATACCACTTAATTCGTGGAAAAAGGTAACGATTGAAAACACTTCGAATACTTACGTACCCTAGCTGTCTAGAGTTCCCTGTTCATCATTACAACTTCATAGTTCGTTCTTGATCGATTTCTACTCATTCTTAACGTATAGTCTATTCTAATATCGATCAAAGTAATGTTCTCACTGATTGGATCGCCAATCAAATAGGATTCCACACTATTTGATCTGGCTTCACGCATTATCAGTTAGTACTCCGTACGTACACGGTCCTAACAAGTGGTATCAGAGCATTGGCTCTTGGTTTTATGTGTGATTCGATTAGTTTTTGGTGTTAACTTAACGTTTTCATTCAAAAGAGTTAATTTTTTGAGTTAAAAGGTGTTTTCGAAGTTTTCTGACCTTAAAGTTTTGATTGTTCACTATACGGCAGATTAGGGTTCATGAAAAATCGCGTTTTTTTGTCCAAGTGTCAAAACCATTGATTTTGCCAAAACAGCAGCCTTCAGTCGCACGAATAGCTCATTCGTATGATTGAACTCATTTGTACACTCCATTCGCATGACTGAACTCAGTCGCATCCTTCATTCGCACGACTGAACAACTTCAGTCGTTTGAGTCCATTCGTCTAGTTCATACGCACGACTGAATCCAATCGCACGATTGAATTCATTCGCACCCTTCATTCGCATGAGTGAACCATCCGTATAGTCCATTCGTACGATTGAAATTGTTCTGTTCTCCAAGTCTCAAGCTTATACAAATGGAAGATCAGTTTGCTTCGTTTACTACCGGGAAGGACTCACGCATCCAGAACCTTCTTCTTCTGGAAAATGAGATAGGAAATCACAATAAACTGCCGAAGCTTATCACGTTAGATGATTATACACAATGGAAACAATGGTTCGAGATTTACTTAAATGGACTTGATCCCAATCTTTGGACTTCTATTGAGACTGGTTACGTGGTACCAGTCAGTGCTAATGGGGTAAAACTTACTTTGGGGGGAATGAGTGAATCACAAAAGACTTTGCATAATGCTGAAAAGAAAGCTTATGCGCTGCTGACTCAATCAATACCTAAAGACATATTTCATCAATTCTTTGAGAATAAGTAGTCTAAGAAGCTATGGGAGGCCTTGCAAAAGAGGTATGAAGGCAATGCAATGTTAAAGGCACTGAACGCTAAGACTCTCAAGAAGGAGTTTGATAATTTCTCATCAATTTGGAATGAGAGCCTAGATGACATAATTGACAGGTTCTATCATCTCATGAGTGAACTGCACACTCATGGTGTACCACATAATGGAAGATAAAGTTTCAAGTTTTGCTGATGGGTTACCTGAGAAATGGGATTCATTTGTGTCCAATCTCAGACAGAATGACATTTTAGCAACGTTGGACATAAATGACTTCATCTTGAAGTTAAGAGAAGATGAGCTGAGGATGCAGTACAAGTCAAAGAAAGGATCCTATGTTCATAAACCTTCACTCTACAACTCAGTTTCATCTCCAGCTATTTCAGGAGCACCTCTACAAACAGCTTATGTGTCCAATTCATCTGCTACTACATCATCCGTAGCTTCAGCACCAGAAACGCCAGGGTCATCTCCTACTCAATATATAGTGCATGAAGCCAATTCTACAAAGTTGAAGACCAAGAATCTCGGTAATATCACTGTGGAAGTTGCAAAGGAGCACATGGATCTTTCTAGCAGCGGTTGTCCAATCCTATGATGGTTTAGTTGCAGGGAAGATTGGAAATTGTCACCTTGCCGATGAAGACTTCAATCAAGTTGATGAAAATGAGCTAGAAAGAATGGATATTATATGGGCCTTGGCAAGTGCAGTCAGAAGAGCTAAAAAGTTTGTCAAGAAGACGGGACAGAACCTAGTAGCCACAAAGGACATGATGTTTGGTTTTGACAAAACCAAGGTAACATGCTTCAACTGTGGTGAGAAGGGGCATTTTAAACGTGAATGTGTAAAGCCCAAGAAAATAGGTAATGGAAACCCATTTTCAACCTTCACCCGTCAAGACAAGGAACAAATTGGAAGTGCTTCTTCAAGCAAAGATACAAAGGCTCTCACAGCTCAAGATGATGAAGGACAAGACTGGTCCTTCAGGTATGTTTCTCCCGTAGAATCAAATATTGCCTTTGTTGAAGCAGTAGATGATGAGTCTGCTAGTGAAAGTGAAGGTACAGCTGAGCAAGTATTGTCGGATGCTGAAGAAGCTGCGAATGTGGTAAATCACCTGGTTGAAGAAGATCTTAGAGCAAAAAGTACAGAATCTCCTGTCACAAAAGGATCTGATTCTACTTTGATGACTAACTCAACCGATTCATCACAGGTAAGCTCTCTAGACCAGTTATTTGATAAACATGATTGTCATGTCTGTGATAAGTTTAGAGAAAGCATTGACTTGAAATTTGCTAGGTTATCAGATTGCAATGATAACTTAGTAAATGATTTACAACTATGCACTGAGGCTAATCGTATTTTAAAACAAAATAAGTGCGGTTTTAAAGAAAGGATAGAACTTTTGGGAAAACAACTAAGGGAAACCGAGGTTGTTGCATTAACTCAATCAAATGATATAAAGTTTTATCTAAATTCTTTAGAAGAGACCAAAAAGGAAAAAGCAGTTTTGGAAGTCGAGGTAAATTCATTAAAACAAAAACTGCATAGGTGGACTAGTTCTTATCACATAGTTCAAAACTTAGTGAAAGAAAGAAACAATGGGGAAGGTCTGGGGTCCAAGGCAGTAGCACCACCACATGAAATCCTTTCAAAATACAAAGTGTAGACGGGTAAATGACAACCCAGTAAAGGATCATGTGGTCTCCACTCCTCTAGTTAGTGATCCCAATTCCACAGTCAAACATGTAGAAAAGATCACTAAACAGAATGAGACTGCTTTGAAATCTAATGGTAAAATGACGGTTGATTGGTTGGATGTAACACCCGGATATTTTCCTTGTAGCCGACGAAGAAAAAGAAATAAAGTCCAAAGTCGGGGGACCAAACCCGCCAACGCATGAAAGTTGGGCAAATGGGGACATGTTAAGGGAGAGGGCAGCCCATTTCCCCCTCCCCACACACTCATTTCAGCCACAAAAAGGAGAGAAGAGAGAAAGGAAGAAATAGGGAAGAAAGGGTTGATTCTGGCGATTTGGGCTCGAAATTCATCGTGTAGCAAGTCCAAATGAAGCTCTTCTTCTTCTTCTTGTTTGTGTGAGTTCCCCTCTTTTACACGTTTTGAATGATTTTGGGACTGGAACACCTAGTAAACCCGTTTTTGAAAATGTGTGTGTTTGACCCATTTGGGTGTGATTGTGTATAGTGTGTCTAGAGTGTGTGCTTGAGTGGTGTAATAGTATGCTTTCCTAAGGATTAGGAGGGTTAATTTGGGCTTAGAATGAGTTTGGAAAGGTTTGGAGGTTGGATATCGCGACTGCAGTTCGGGATGAACTACAGTCTGCGCCCAGCTAGGGCTGGGCGACTGGAGGGCCAATCGGCCGACTGAGGGACGACTGAGGTTCAATCGTACGACTGAGGCACGACTGAGGTTCAATCGCACGACTGGGGATCCAGTCACATGACAGGTCATATGACTGAGAGCCCAGTCGCATAGGTGCTCAGTTGCATAGGTGTTCATTCGCACAACTGAGAGCTCAGTCGAATAGGTGTCCATTCGCATAGTGTTTATTCGCACGATTGAGGGTCTATCCGCACGATTGGAGGTTCAGTCGCATGGGAGTTCATCCGCATTGGTCTAGTCGCATGATGTTCAGTCGCATGGAGGCCATGCGACTGAAGGGTGCCCAGTCCCCCAAATAGGGCTATTGTGTACGAGGAGAGGCATAGTTTAATTATAGACTTTCGGGAAAAGAGCAGGGGTAAGTAATGATGTGGTAGTTCCCGTAAGTACATGTAAGATGGCCATCGAGGCTTTAGAAGTTATGTTGAGCACGATGATGATAGTGTTGCATGTTATGCATGATGTATGTTATATTAAGTATGATGTTGCCATGTATGATGGTGATGACTGATGACTGGTAAATGTCGATGTTCCTTGTTTCAATACGTGTTTATCTTTCCATTGCTTTACGGTTATGATTAATGAATGTAATGAAAGTATTATGTAATGTAAAGTGAAAGATAATGAAAGAGGAACATGATGAATGAATGCATGAATTAATAATGAATGAGAGTAATAAAGTCTTGCAAGCAAACATAGGAGGTGAGCAACCTTGTTGTTGCAACAGACTCGAAATGGAATCCCTGTATTGCGACCTCAGTAATCGTGGCTATGTGCTAAGAGGAGGGTAAAATCCTGACACTGGGATTATCCATTGTGTAGAACCATCGCTGCATATCCTAGGTGCTGTGGCTAGGAGGGTGCGGTGCGCTGATATAGAAGGTCTATGATATAGACCTAGGTCCAGTACCACGATACAGAAGGATATTGCATGTGGCTATGGTACCCTTAAACTTTACCTTAGGTATTGTGGCCAGGAGGTGCGATGCACCGTTATAGAAGGTCTATGATAGCCCTAGGTCCGGTACCATGATACAGAAAGGTAAGGTTTATGTGAGATGTAAGGAAAAGAGATAAGATGAAAGAGTAAGAAAGCTAAAGACATACAAAGAATGAATGACAGTTAAAGAATGAACGAATGAAAGTAATGAACGGAAGAGATGAAATGATAAAGTGTGAAACGGGATCCTTGTCACTCGTCCTCCGTAATCATGGCTGAGTGCTGTGAAGAGGGTAAAGTGTGACAAGATCTATATAAAACAAAGATAACGAATGATGAAGATAATAATGATATTATCTATGTGTATGTATTATGTGTGATAGCATAAAAGTAAAGAAACGGTTTTAATGAAAGTAAAATATGATTATTTATAAAACTAGAACTCACTCAGCAACACTGACTTTTTATGTGTTTCCAGTTGGCAGGTAAGGTTGCTGAGTATGGCAAGAGGCGGCTACTCAGCTCTTTTGGGATGACATCCATTTATAGAATGATTTTGTGATGTAATACAACAATATATTTTGTAATTGATTAACGTTGTATTAACTGGCAAAAGTATTTATAGTAAAATGAGAAGTTATTTCAAAGTTTCCGCTGCATGATTTTTGTAAAGATTATATAATGATGTGTTTTAAGTGCAATGAAGACTAGTTGTGAGGTGCCCGGGAACGGGGCCTTACAAGTTGGTATCAGAGCCAAAGTTTAAGTGAAATGGGTAAATTTTCAAAATAAACCTTAACTTAAACTGAAAATGGGACAGAAAGGGAAGGGATGCCAATCTGAGGAGTTGCATGCCATCAGGTATTTTCTTAAAGATAACCGGTATTATGTGTGCATGTTATGTGTTTATCTGTTGCTGGTAGATTTAGATACTGATGTAGTCAGGACAGGTAATGCTCGGGATACGAAGAGTAAAGTAAGTGGCTAATCACAACTGGCCACTGTAATTAGGGACTTATTATACTTGACATAAACTGAGCTATTCCCTTGAATGACCATGTTCGTGTTTGAATCTTTCAGTGTGTGATAGAGGATGGCCAGTGGTAGATCATCCAAAGCCTCACATGGCGGTCTTGGTGCTGCATCGCGGCCCAAAAGAGGCAGACCTAGAGTTGAGAAGGTGGTTCCTGAGGGACCCGAGACCCCTCATCCGGAGGGTGGTGATGAGAGTGCAAATCTGAGGGTCTCGGTGAAAGAGGCGGTGGTCGAAGAGGTGCATCAGGTCATGCAGATGATCTTACCGTCTGTGGTGACCAAAGTGATAAAGGCTGTACGTGAAGGGGAAAGACAAGAGAGGAACCGGTCCTCGGGAGGACGGGAACAACCAGAGACAGAGATGATCCCTTCCGATAATGAGGAGGAGGAGGAGGAGCCTGTGCAGGAGTCAGCACGAGGCTGTAACTATGGGGCTTTTCAACGATGCAAGCCCCTAACTTTTGATGGTAATGGCACTGCTGCTGGTGCTTACTGGTGGGTGAGGGAAATGGAAGCCGTTCTGAATATCAGCGAGTGCCGGGAGGATCAAAAAGTAAAGTTTTCTTCCTATTCTTTCGTGGACTCGGCTCTGTGCTGGTGGGACAATATAGTCCAAGCCGAGGGCAGCAGGGCTATTGGTAGGATGAGATGGTCAGAGCTGAAGAGGTTGGTCATTGAGGAGTTTTGTCCTCACCGAGAGATGGATAAAGTTGAGAGAGAGTTCCTGCAGCTGGAGGCGGGAACGATGACACACCAACAGTACACCACAAAGTTCAACGAGATGGCACGTCTCGTGCCAGATTAGGTGACACCTCTGTGACAAAAGATCAAGAGGTGTATTCAGGGTTTGCCAGCGGATATTCGCAGGCACATGATCGCTGCCCGACCGAGCACATTTAGGTCGTCGGTGGATTTGGCGGGGAGACTGAATGATGAGAGGGCTGTAGTGGTGGTGGTTGAAGGTAATAGGAAGGGTGGTGGTGATAGGAATTGGAACGGGAAGAGGTTTGGTCGGGGTAATGCCTCGACGGGTAATAAGAAGGCGCGGGTGGATGAGCGCCGTGTAGCCACACCGGGTACGGGACTGAAAAGGTGTGGCAAATGTGGGAGAGAGCACAGTGGGGAATGCAGACTAGGGTTGAACGTGTGCTTCAGATGTGCGAAACCGGGGCATATAGCCAAGGACTGTCGTGCGATCCGATGCCACAACTGTGGCGTGGAGGGCCACGTAACTAAGGATTGTATGAAGTCAAGGGCTGAGGGTTCCGGAGTGAAGAAGACAGGGAGTGAAGGACCGAGGGTGAGCGCCAGGGCGTTCACCGTAACACAGGAGGAGGCTAGGACGGACCCTGATGTTGTGTCCGGTACGTTTCTGGTGAACCAAACTTTAGCTTCTGTGTTATTTGATTTGAGTGCCTGTAGAAGTTTTATTTCTGCTGCTTTCTGTGCTAAACTGCCTGTTAGTAGTAGACGTGTTGATGCGACATTTGATGTAGAAACTGCCATAGGTAAGTCTACCAGGATTTCAAAGTTGATAGCGGGTTATGATGTGGAGTTAGAGGGTCGTAAATTTCCGTTTAGACCATTTGTGATGACCTTAGGTGGTTTTGACTTGGTACTTGGGATGGATTAGTTGGCGGACTTCAAGGTGAATATAGTGTGTCAAAAGAAGATGATTCGATTGATAGCGCCTGATGGAAGTTCGGTAACTGTTTATGGGGATCGGGTCACGACGATCCTGAAAGTGATCTCAATGGCGGTGGCGGGAAAGTGCATGAGGCGTGGATGTAGTGCCTACTTGGCATATGTGAAGGATGTGGATTCGCCCGCACCATAACTGTCTGATGTACCGGTTGTGTGTGATTTTCCAGATTGTTTCCCGAAGACTTGTTGGGAGTGCCACCTGACCGAGAGATTGAGTTTCAAATTGATCTGATACCAGGTGCCCAACCTGTTGCCAAGGCACCGTATCGGTTGGCTCCGAAAGAGATGAAAGAGTTAATGGAGCAGTTGCAAGAGCTGCTCGATAAGGGGTTCATTAGACGGAGTATCTCTCCTTGGGGTGCTCCGGTCTTATTTGTAAAGAAGAAAGATGGTAGTATAAGGATGTGCATAGACTACCGTGAGCTGAACAAGCTGACAGTGAAGAATCGGTATCCATTACCGAGGATTGATGATTTATTCGATCATCTTCAAGGTGCCAGTTGGTTTTCAAGGATCGACCTTCGATCTGGCTACCATCAGCTAAAGGTGAAAGAGCCGGATATTCCTAAAACAGCTTTTCGCACGTGCTACGATCACTATGAGTTTCTTGTCATGTCTTTTGGTTTGACCAATGCGCCAGCTACTTTTATGGATCTGATGAACCGAGTGTGTCGGCTGATGTTGGGTAAATCAGTGATTGTGTTTATTGATAATATCCTGATTTATTCAAAAAGCGAGATAGAGCATGGCGGTCACATTCGAGAAGTGTTGGAGACGTTGAGGAGGGAGAAGTTGTATGCCAAGTTCTCCAAATGCACGTTCTGGTTGCACGAAGTTCAATTCTTGGGTCACGTGGTGAATCCGGAGGGGATTATGGTGGATCCGACAAAGGTGGAAGTGGTGATGCAATGGAAGTCTCCAAAGACGCTATCCGAGATCCGTAGTTCCTTGGGTTTGGCGGGCTACTACAGAAGATTCATCCAAGACTTTTCCAAGATCGCTTCTCCACTAACCAAGTTGACCCGTAAGGATGTAAAGTTTGAATGGGGTCAAGCTCAAGAGAAGGCGTTCAAAGAATTGAAGACAAGATTGACCCAAGCTCCTGTTCTGTCATTACCCGATGGAAGTGAAGATCTGGTGGTTTATTCTCATGCTTCCTACTCGGGGTTGGGGTGTGTGTTAATGCAAAGAGGAAAAGTCATAGCCTACGCATCCTGACAGTTGAAAGTTCATGAGGTTAATTACCCTACTCATGACTTGGAGCTAGCAGACGTGGCCTTTGCGTTAAAGATTTGGAGGCACTATCTCTACGGGACGAAGTGCACCATTTTCACTGACGACAAGAGCTTGAAGTATTTCTTCAAGTAGAAAGACCTGAACATGAGGCAGAGGAGATGGTTGGAGCTCATAAAGGATTATGATTGCGAGATCCATTACCATCCGGGCAAGGCCAACGTGGTGGCGGATGCCCTTAGTCGAAAGGAAAGACCCGAGCCGATTCGAGTGAAAGCATACCAGCTGATCATGACCTCTGATGTGATGAAGCAAGTCATGGAGTTTCAAGATGAAGCCTTAAAGGAAGATCATCTTAACTCTGAAAGAATGAGAGGTCTGGTCGCGGAGTTGGGTGAAAACACATTTGGTGTTAGGACTCGATTCGGGCGAATGTGGATTCCACGTTTTAGGGATCTATAGGGGAAGATTATGAATGAAGCACACAAGAATCGATACTCTATTCATCCCGGTGCTACAAATATGTATCTAGACATGAAGAAAGACTATTGGTGGCCGGGTATGAAGCGTGATGTGGTAGAGTATGTGAGTAAATGCCTTACTTATTTGCAAGTGAAGGCCAAGCACCAAAAGCTATATGGAAAGATTCAATCTTTGGATATACTGGAATAGAAGTGGGAGCACATCACCATGGATTTTATTACGAAGCTGCCGAGTACTCCGAAAGGGTATGATGCTATATGGGTGATTGTTGACCGCTTGACGAAGAGTGCTCACTTCCTACCGATGCGCGAGACATATTCATCCGAGAGGTTGGCAGATCTTTTCGTTAAGGAGATTGTGACTTGTCATGGTGTGCCGGTGTCTATTATGTCTGATCGTGACACCCGGTTTACATCTAAATTCTGGAAGAAATTCCATGACGCTATGGGGATGAGATTACATATTAGCACGGTTTATCATCCCCAGACTGATGGTCAGTCAGAAAGGACCATTTAGACATTGGAGGACATGCTTCAAGCATGTGTGATTGATTCCGGGGGAAGTTGGGATGACCACTTACCGTTAGCTGAATTCTCATACAACAACAGCTATCATGCCAGCATTGGCATGCCACCCTATGAGATGCTATACGGTAGGAGGTGCAGGACACCCGTATGTTGGGGTGATATTGGTCATAAAGAGTTAGGGAGCGTCGAGGTGATCGAGGCTACTACTGAAAAGCTTGAAAAGATCAAGGCCTTCATGAAGGCAGCCAAAGATAGACAGAAGTCGTATGCCGATAAACGACGCAGACCGATTGAGTTCCAGGTGGGTGACCGGGTTATGTTGAAGGTCTCACCTTGGAAGGGTATCATTCGGTTCAGAAAGCGGGGCAAGTTGAGCCCGACGTATATAGGCCCTCTCCGAATCATTGCTCGAGTAGGAGAGGTGGCTATAGATTAGAGTTGCCAGATGAGTTGAGTGGAATTCACCCAACGTTCCACGTATCTTAGGAAGTTTTTGGTAGATGAGGATATGATTGTTGCACTGGAGGATATCTAAGTAGACGAACGGCTCAATTACGTAGAGCAACCAGTGGCGATCATCGATAGAAAAGATAAGAGGCTGAGAAATAAAGTGGTTCCTCTTGTGCGTGTACAGTGGAAGCATAGGAAAGGATCCAAGTCAACATGGGAGACCGAAGTGGAAATGAGACAGCATTACCCACGTTTGTTCGAGGAATAACAGGTTTCGGGGATAAAACCTATATAAGGGGGTGGACTTGTAACACCCGGATATTTTCCTTGTAGCCGACGAAAGAAGAAAAAGAAATAAAGTCCAAAGTCGGGGGACCAAACCCGCCAACGCACGAAAGTTGGGCAAATAGGGACATGTTAAGGGAGAGGGCAGCCCATTTCCCCCTCCCCACACACTCATTTCAGCCACAAAAGAAAGAGAGAAGAGAGAAAGGAAGAAAAGAGGAAGAAAGGGTTGATTCGAGTCGATTCAGGCTCGAAATTCATCGTGTAGCAAGTCCAAACGAAGCTTTTCTTCTTCTTCTTGTTTGTGTGAGTTCTAGGACCCCTCTTTTACACGTTTTTAATGATTTTGGGGCCGGAATACATAGTAAACCCGCTTTTGAAAATGTGTGTTTGACCCATTTGGGTGTGATTGTGTATAGTGTGTTTAGAGTGTGATTTCAGGCTTGTGTGTGCTTGAATGGTGTCATAGTATGCTTTCCTAAGGATTAGGAGGGTTAATTTGGGCATAGAATGAGTTTGGAAAGGTTTGGAGGTCGGATATCACGACTGCAGTTCGAGATGAACTGCAGTCTACGCCCAGCTAGGGCTAGGCGACTGAAGGGCCAATCGGCCGACTGAGGGACGACTGAGGTTCAATCGTATGACTGAGGCACGACTGAGGTTCAATCGCACGGCTGGGGATCGAGTCGCATGACAGGTCATACGACTGAGAGCCCAGTCGCATAGGTGCTCAGTCGCATAGGTGTTCATTCGCACCACTAAGAGCTCAGTCACATAGGTGTCCATTCGCATAGTGTTCATTCGCACGATTGAGGGTCCATTCGCATGATTGGAGGTTCAGTCGCATGGGAGTTCATCCGCATTTGTCTAGTTGCATGATGTTCAGTCGCATGGAGGCCATGCGACTGAAGGGTGCCCAATCGCCCAAATAGGGCTGTTGTGTACGAGGAGAGGCATAGTTTAATTACTGACTTTCGGGAAAAGAGCAGGGGTAAGTAATGATGTGGTAGTTCCCGCAAGTACATGTAAGATGGCCGTCGAGGCTTTAGAAGTTATGTTGAGCACGATGACGACAGTGTTGCATGTTATGCATGATGTATGTTATGTTAAGTATGATGTTGCCATGTATGATGGTGATGACTGATGACTGGTAAATGTCGATGTTCCTTGTTTCAATACGTGTTTATCTTTCCATGGCTTTACGGGTTATGATTAATAAATGTAATGAAAGTATTATGTAACGTAAAGTGAAAGATAATGAATAAGGAACATGATGAATGAATGCATGCATTAATAATGAACGAGAGTAATAAAGTCTTGCAAGCAAACATAGGAGGTGAGCAACCTTGTTGTTGCAACAGACTCGAATGGAATCCCTGTCTTGCGACCTCAGTAATCGTGGTTGTGTGCTACGAGGAGGGTAAAATCCTGACACTGGGATTATCCATTGTGTAGAATCATCGCTGCATATCCTAGGTGTTGTGGCCAGGAGGGTGCGGTGCGCCGATATAGAAGGTCTATAATAAAGACCTAGGTCCAGTACCACGATACAGAAGGATATTGCATGTGGCTATGGTACCCTTAAACTTTACATTAGGTACTGTGGCTAGGAGGTGCGATGCACCGTTATAGAAGGTCTATGATAGGCCTAGGTCCGGTACCATGATACAGAAAGGTAAGGTTTATGGGAGATGTAAGGAAAAGAGATAAAGATGAAAGAGTAAGAAAGCTAAAGACATACAGAGAATGAATGAAAGTTAAAGAATGAACGAATGAAAGTAATGAACGGAAGAAATGAAATGATAAAGTATGAAACGGGATCCTTGTCACTCGTCCTCCGGAATCATGGCTGAGTGCTGTGAAGAGGGTAAAGTGTTACAAGATCTATATAGAAACAAAGATAACGAATGATGAAGATAATAATGATATGATCTATGTGTATGCATTATGTGTGATAGCATGAATGTAAAGAAACGGTTTTAATGAAAGTAAAGTATGCTTATTTATAAAACTAGAACTCACTTAGCAACGCTGACTTTTTATGTGTTTTTTGGCAGGTGTTGCTGAGGATGGCACGAGGCGGCTACTCATGGCATCCATTTATGGCATTTATAGAATGCTTTTGTGATGATTAACGTTGTATTAACTGGAAAAAGCATTTATAATAAAATGAGAAGTTATTTCAAAGTTTCCGCTGCATGATTTTTGTAAAGATTATATAATGATGTGTTTTAAGTGCAATGATGAACATTTGTGAGGTGCCCAGGAACGGGGCCTTACATTGGATGATGAAATTAAAAGGGTTAATGTAAGGTCAGGATTACATACGTCTACTTCAGACTCAAGACTGTTTAAACCAGTTAACCATAAACGTGTTACTCGTCAAAGTCCAAATAAAGTGCAAGTTAAGGATGTTCAAAACGTTAAAACAATTAATTTTTTTAATCAAACTGAAACATCTAAGATGGAAGTTATTAAACCCAAACAGACAAAGGTCACACCTGTGCAAAAGTCAAACCCTCATAAATATTTTCGTCAATCTGTATAAGTAAGATCTTGCTACAATTGTGGAAAACGAGGACATATCTCTTTAAATTGTCCTTACTATCAGACTCCCAAAAAGAATATTGAACTTAATGATACCAATCAAAGTTTTACTCAAAGGAGATCTACTACTCCACCAAAGAGATTAGTGAACCTAAAGTTCAAACAATAAGTCAGTCTTCTGTTTATCACAAACAGGCCTTACACAAAACTGGCTTATGGAAAGAAAAGTCAAGTAATTTGTCTGATAGTGAGGAAATTAAGAAGAAAGATATGCCCTCATCTTCTGAAGGTCAATGGGTTGAGTTTATGATGTGTGATTCCTCCGGGACACCCAAGCCAGTTAAGGCTTGGGTCCCAAATCTGAACTGGTAAGTTTCTTTGAATGTGCAGGGTGTCCGCTATAGTGCTTTCACAAATACATGGATTATTGATAGTGGGGTGTCCAGGCACATGACAGGGAACTCGTCTCGCCTTTTCAACGTCAAACAATTTAAAGGGGGACATGTTTCATTTGCTGGGAACAAAGGAGGTTACGTAACAGCACAAGGCAAAGTAGGAAATGAGAAAGTTAAGTTTGACAAGGTCAACTACGTTCAACAACTACAGAACAACTTACTTTCTGTTTCCCATATCTGTGACAAAGGATTTAAGGTGTATTCGACAACAAGAAGTGCTATATGTTGAAAAAGGACTATGTGATTGAGGAAGATAAAGTTCTTATGACAGCTTCAAGATACAACTAATTGTATGTCTTAGATCTATCAAAAGCATCCACAACTGATCACACGGTTCAATGCTTCTTGTCAAAGGCAACTGAGAAAGAGTCAATCTCCTGGCATAGAAGAATGGGACACATTAATCCAAGGAAGATGAATCATTTGGTACAGAATGATTTGGTAAATGGAGTAACTGTCAAAAACTTCCAACTTCCTGATTTTTGTGTGGCGTGTAAGAAAGGGAATTAGACCACGAAAGCTCACAAGTCCAAGAAAGTTCATTCAATTGATCTTCCACTTGAGCTTTTACACATGGATCTGTTTGGTCCTGTCAGTACACAGAGCATTGCTGGTGAAAGGTATTGCTTTGTAGTAATAGATGATTACTCAAGGTTCTTTTGGGTGATGTTTCTAAAAGCCAAATCAGAAACTTTTGACTCATTCAAGCAGCTGGTTACTACCTTGGAATCACTCTACAAGTTGAAAGTACGACAAATCCGATCAGACAATGTCACTAAGTTAAAAAATCAGTGGATGGAGACATACTATAAAGAAAGAGGAATTGTAGATCAACTTACTTTTGCCTACACTCCACAATGAATGGTGTTGCTGAAAGGAAGAATCGGAGCTTGATAGAGACCGCCAGAACAATGCTAGCTGACTCAAAACTGCCAATTCAATTTTGGAATGAGGCGATAGCCAATGCTTGTTACACGCTCAATCGAGTCTTAGTGGTCAAACGACATGGGAAAACATGTTATGAACTGCTCCAGCGACGTAAACCCAATCTGGAGTATCTAGAACCGTTTGGCGCACCATGCATGCTGCTGAAGAAAACACAGACAGGAAAGTTTAGTGAGAAGGCAGTAGAAGGTATATTTCTTGGATACAGCACACCCGACAAGAGAGTTTATAACAACTCAACAGGCCAGGTAGAAGTGTGGTGCAATATTTATGTTCAAAGATACACCACCCCCCTTGCTAGAAAAGAACCGTCATTTTTCTTTGATTATGATGGATTCTTTAAATACTTCAATATACCATCTTCTCCCACTGATGATGAGTTATGGACTAAAATGATGTACGAGGTTCTCAACTCACCACCACAAGACTCAACAGCATCGATTCCACTAGATGATTCCTCTAATACTTTAGGGGGAGCACTTGATGTAAGCGACTCATCTTCTGATGATAAAGCAATTGGGACTGAAAATGTGGAACAGGCAGAATAGGTTCCTGCTAATACAAGTACACCCATAAATGAACCAGAAGCTGCCGAAGCGTCGGAACCTCATACTCCAATAGCACATGAAATTCCAAATCTGGATAATGAGGTAGTTTTTCCCACCACTCCTGGAACCCGGATAAATGTTAATCATCCTTTGGGCAATGTCATTGGAGATATTAGATCGGGAGTTCAAATAAGAAATCAGCTATACTCAGCTGATTATGCCTCTGTCATGGAAAAAGTCGATCTTCACGATGGTGCGTATCGATGTTTTGTGTCTCAATTTGAGCCAAAATATGTCAGTGAAGCCTTAAACGATGAGGCATGGGTTAGTACCAAGCAAGAAGAACTTATACAGTTTAAGAAGCTAGGCATATGGTCACTGGTGGATAGACCAAAAGGTGCTAAGGTCATTGGAACTAAATGGGTCTTGAAATGCAAGAAAGATGACCAAGGGGTCATAATTCGAAACAAGGCTCGACTTGTTGTTCAAGGTTTTAGACAAGTCGAAGGCATCGATTACAATGAAGTGTTTGCACCTGTGGCTAGAATGGAAGCAATCCGTATCTTCCTAGCCTATGCATCTTATATGAAGATCAAAGTCTATCAACTAGATGTCAAGAGTGCATTCCTTCATGGGGAAATTCGTGAGACAGTGTGTGTCAGTCAACCCAAAGGATTTGAGGATCCCTACCATTGGGACAGTGTTTACAAGCTGGATAAGGCTCTCTACGGGCTCCATCAAGCCCTGAGAGCATGGTATGAGAAACTCTCAACTCATCTGGTAAAACACGGTTTTCGTAGAGGAGTTATTGACTGTACACTATTCATCAAAGAAAAGGATGGAGACTTACTGCTTGTACAGATTATGTTGATGACATAATCTTCGGTTCCAAAAACGAAGAGTTATGTAAAGAATTTGAGTCTGTCATGAAAGCAGAATTTGAGATGAGTGCAATAGGGGAGATGAAATTCTTCCTAGGATTACAGGTGGATCAGACACCAAAGGGAATCTTTCTACATCAGACCAAGTATGTAGGAGATATCCTAAGTCGATTCGATATGGCGAATGCATTAGCAGCTGGAACTCCACTTGCCACGACTCATGACGTGGCACCCGACGAAAATGCTGATCTGGTTGATGCTACAATGTATAGAGGAATGATTGGATCCCTGATGTATCTCATAGCATCTCGTCCTGATATCATGTATGCAACGTGTCTCTGTCCCAGATATCAGGCAAAACCGAAAGTCAACCATCTCATTGGTGTTAAACGATTTTTTCGCTATCTGAAGGGTACTCCAACACTCGGGTTGTGGTATCCTCATGATGATGATTTTGAGCTTACAGTGTATAGTGACTCGGATTATGGCGGATGCAAAATAAATTACAAGTCAACATCAACAGGATGTCAATTCTTTGGTAGACGGTTAGTCACCTGGCAGTGTAAGAAGAAGACCTCCGTTGCTCTATCAACATGTGAAGCTCAATACGTTGCTGCTGCAAATTGCTGTTCATAAATAATCTGAAGTCAATAGCAAATGCGCAACTATGGTTTGCAATTCTCTAACACTCCTATCTATGTTGATAATTCTGCTGCTATAGCTGTAAAAAAAATCCAGTCCAACATCCTAAAACTAAACACATTGGCATTAAGTATCACTTTATATGTGATTGTTTTAAAAAGTAATTAATCGATGTTGTTAAAATTAATATGGATTTTCAACGCGCCGACCTCTACACTAAAGCATTTGATAAACCTCGGTTTTTATATCTACTAGAGGTCAATGGCGTGAAAAAGAAAAGTGATGTGATTCCAGAGGAATCGAGTTCGTAGTTCGTCTTTCGAATTTTTATTTTATTTTTCTTTATTTTTCCTGTCTTAAAAAAACCAAAAACACAAAAAGATTTTTAGTTTTTGATTTTAGGGGGAGATTAGTCTAGGTTCAGTATTTATCCAGTATTCATTTACTTAAAAAAAGAAAAAAAAAAGAAAAAGGGAGCGGGCAGATAGGCTCAAATCAAATCAAAACCTGTGAGATTGATTCAAATCATGGAAAATGATAGTACACGGGGAACTAATTGTTTGGAACTTTAAAAGGACTGAAAAGATCATAATGATATATTAAAATTACAAGTCTGAGAAGTCTAAGCCAAATAATGGAAAAATGATAGTACACTAGTCTGTTACAGAGGTTACATAGATAAAGTAGGCCTAGAGGTTACTAGTTCATTGTACGATATGTCAGTAGATTCAACACAATATACAAGTAGACTTCTTTGGTGAAACAATTTAAACTAAATTGTTCAACAGGCTATGAGCTTCCATCTTATCCCTGGTTAACACAATCAACGCATTTCCAATAAGGGGTGACGAGCAAATAAACGCCACAAATGTGTGTGGACGACCATAAAATTGAGCAAAGCATATGAAAAGAATGATAAACGCAATCAAACTCACGACTAATGTTGTTGGTGCGTTATGTGTAAAAGAAAAAATTGCTCTTTCTTACAAGAAGATAGGTTGTGTGCCTCTCTACTATACGATGGCACTGACTTGAGGATAAGCACAACCTAAATATTCTAGAATTCATTGTGGTTTGCGCCTCTCTGCTATGCGATGGAACTGACCTGAGGCTTTGCATCTCTTTGAAAGCTCTTAGAATAGTTTCTTTTTGTCTCAATACCCGTAGACCGCTCAAAATCTCCTGAGGAATATTGATTACCATATAAGTGTGAGATCCACAAATGCTTGTTGAATAATACAATCTGATCACCAATGTGAGTCAAAGGTCTGTGTGTGGATTTAACTGGACAACAATACTGATAATCATCATGGCTGCAAATCTCGATAGTCAAAATCATTGTGTGCCTCTTACAGCCCTAGTATGATTTCCTGTGAGCGCTTATGACTCTGAGAGTAATAAGGATCATTAATTTAAAGATATATCCAAGAGTCCCAAATGATTATGATACACCTGTATGATTCCATATGAATCTCTCAAGAGATGATCGATCAAACTTAAGCCATTCTGCTCAGGGGGAGAAATCGGTTAAATGATAATCTAATAGTTTTCAACCCACCTTAAACAAAAATACAAAAATATGTCTTGTTTTGTTTAAGTTTCAAGTTGTTTTCAATTCCTAGTTATTGTCTTTCATGTCGGACTATGTAACAAGATGAACTCTGTAAATCATACTTTAAAAGGGTCACGTCTGAGGTGACCAAATTATTGCAAAGTTTAAAGGATCATATCTGAGAGGATCAAAGTTTTAAAGGTAAAAGGGTCACGTTTGAGGTGACCAAAATGTTCAAAATTAAAATCAGTCATGTCTGAGATGACAAAAATGGTTTAAAATTAAAAAGATCACGTCTGAGGTGATCAAACTGTCACACCCCAACCGTCACTGCGAAAACATCGAGGTGTGATGGTTAAGATCATTCACAGCCACATAACGCTATTAATAATGCAAATATATATTAATCATAAGTGCCAATTGTACCATTATAAACATAAGTCTCAAAAAAAGTAAATAACGTAACATAAGATGTAACAATCCAATTTATTTCGTTCAACTAGGTCCATTCCTAGATGTGAAAGCACTTCAAGATGTCAATCAAACTTGAGCATTTCTTGAAACATGTTAAAAATAAAAGGTCAACAATAATGTTTGTGAGATTTCCATAGTTTCAGTACATAAGTATATATAAAAGATGGCAATTCATGTTGTAAATTAGAGAACAAAGTAACTAGGGATGTAATAAAGAATGCACCATCAAACCTTGACAAAGTTTTACAAGTCTTAAATGTTTACAAGTATATACGATTAGGTAAGTGTACTTGGATCAACCAAGCAGGCTTGTTAGTCCCATAGATCTATGACGTCGCCAGGCTAGCAATAGTTAATGATTGTACATATATTCGACATTACATGGTAGCTACAAGGTTCAAGTAACCACAACACACAAGTAAATTTCCATAAGTTTACAAGAATTCAAACGTGTTACAAGTGCAATGATTATAACGTAACATGTTTCACCCCAAAGTGTGAAAATATGAAAAAAGGGGTATAGAAATACTCACTTGGTCAATGAATATAAAGTTGACAATTATTAAGAATATAACAAGCAACGTTCCAATGTAATGCTTCACAATACACCTAAGAATATAAATATATTTACAAAGTTTAAGTTTAATAATAAAATTTACGTTTTAACGCGAACTAGGGTTTCGGTAGGAATTTGGGGGTTATTTTTCATAATAAAATTAATGAACTATTATTTATATTTTGTTTGATAAAAGAGGGTACCATTTATAAAATTTTAAAGGAATTAAATCCGTTGTTAATAACTTGCTTATTATAACATGTATTTGAATACTATAATTATCATGATAAATCTTTAATCAAAGAAAACATAAGATTCTATAATAATTTAAAGAATAATTTAACAACTTAAATTATTATATAAATCCATTTTTATAATAATACTTAATTATAATTTTTTTATAATAAAATGTTAAAATATTTATAAGAATAATTTACAGAAAATATTTTGTTGATTTTAAAAGATTAGAAGTTTATAAAAATCATTTTTATATGCAATAAGAATTTTCTAAAATAGAATTAAGGCTAAAAAGCCATTTTAAAAATAATAAGAGGGTGCCCGGTTTCGAATCCGGGACCTCTAGGTTGGCAGGGTGAGGGAGTAACCAGTAAACCAAGGCCTTAGCCGCGGTTTTACGTGGTTCCCAACTCTTAAAAATGATTCGAACCAAATTGAAGATCAAATCGGCGTGGTTACTGATCTAAATCATGGGGCTTTTATTTCCCAAGTTAATACGAACATGTAGGTGTAAACAATTACCCATTTGACAATCAATTGAATATACACGTTTCGAGGATCAAACCGCGACCGAATGATGAGCGAACGATGGGTAATCGTTGATGATAACTCAATTAATCTCGTGTGAAGCTTCAACAGACAATCATGAGTCAAAGCCCTCAATAAATTTCAGGATTTGAGGTTCGAAAAATGGTGTTCGAGTGTAGAGCAGGTCGCGGTTCTTAGGGAGATCGAGGGAGATGTTTGTGTAAGTTGTAAGTGAAATTAGGAGTCGTATTCGATTGGGGATAGGTAGATGATTGTTTATGTTGGATTAATTGAGTTATTAACATCGTTTTAAGCTCGAACGGCTATATGATTAAAGGGTGTTTCGGTTTCATGGCGTGAATGCTCATTACAACACTTTAATCGAATTAAAATGTGTTGATAGGAACGATTCATGAATTTGAAACGGTTGGGAACGGTTTGTAGCTTTGAAATTAAGAGGTTTTTGGTGTTTTAGGCTCGCCGACGCCGCACCGGGCTTGGCTGGTCGGCGGCCGGAATAGCGGGGAGAGAGAGAGGGTGGGGGTTTGGGTTTTAATAATTTACACAAATGGTCCCTGTTGTTTCAAAAGTTATCATTTTATGTATAAAGTTTTCATTTAAAGTTTTTAAAATGGCAAAACACCCCCTAACTTAATTAACTTAAACATTTTTTCAAGAATAATAATTTTATAAATTAATGTTACTAATATTATTACCATTAATTAGTTATTAACATTACTATTATTATTAATTTTGTTACAACTCTCGACAGTCAAAGTCATTGTGTGCCTCTTACAGCCCTAGTATGATTTTCTGTGAGCGCTTGTGACTCTGAGAGTAATAAGGATCATTAATTTAAAGATATATCCAAGAGTCCCAAATGATTATGATACACCTGTATGATTCCATATGAATCTCTCCAGAGATGATCAATCAAACTTAAGCCATTCTGCTCAGGGGGAGAAATCGGTTAAATGATAATTTAATAGTTTTCAACCCACCTTAAACAAAAACACAAAAATATGTCTTGTTTTGTTTAAGTTTCAAGTTGTTTTCAATTCCTAGTTATTGTCTTTCATGTCAGACTATGTAACAAGATGAACTCTGTGAATCATACTTTAAAAGGGTCACGTCTGAGGTGACCAAATTATTACAAAGTTAAAAGGATCATATCTGAGAGGATCAAAGTTTTCAAGGTAAAAGTGTCACGTCTGAGGTGACCAAAATGTTCAAAATTAAAATCAGTGATGTCTGAGATGACAAAAATGGTTTAAAATTAAAAAGATCACGTCTGAGGTGATCAAACATTTATCATATTAAAAATATCAGGTCTGAGATGATCATCGCTCATAAAGTTTTATCTATAGTTAAAAGGCTAAGTGTTTGAAAAATCATCAGGTCAAACTCATAAGTATGAGTCATTCGCACGATTGGACCATAAGTATGGACCAGTCGCACGATTGGACCATACGTATGAGCCCAATCGCACGACTGAACCACACGTATGGACCAGATCTATGATTGGACCATAAGCATGGGTCAGTCCATGTGATTGGATCACCAGAATGAACCAATCGCACGAATAGAGGTGACCGACTGAGCCAGTCGCACAACTGAGCCCCAGGCGCATGAATGAAGCGTGTGAATAGGTCCAGTCGCACGATTGAAGGTAAACCTACTATAAATAGAGAGGAGTCGGTCGCACATACTCATCACCCCTCAATCGCTCTCAAATCGCACGAAAGCAAAATTACTCTGCCAAAATTCGATTTAGTTGATTTCGTACTGTGATTGTGATACTAACGTGTATTCTCATCTTCCACAGGTACTTAGTGAATGAAATCGTACAAAATACGTGGTGTAATCAAACCCTAACAGACCAAATTTGATTAAAATCAAGAAATCTGTAAAAAAACTTTCAAATAGAACCTAAATGTGCAAAATCGGTAAAATGAAGAACATACAGTGATAGTTAGGGTCCCTCCGAATCTAACGAGACTAAACACGACGTCTAACATCAAGTTTTGACCTAGATTCAAGGTTTGAGTGTCCAACAGAGAGTTAGGCGAATAGACACTCCGAATGAACTTCAATCGCACGATTGAGCTAGGCAAATGATTCAATCGACCGAATGAACAAGGCGTATGAGCTCAATCGCATGATTGAACTCAGCCGCATGCTCAATCGCCCAGTTGAACTCAGCCGCATACTCAACCGCATGACTGAACTCAGTCGTATGGCTCAATTGCCCGGTTGAACTCAGCTGCATGCTCAATCGCATGACTGAACTCAGTCGTATGGTTCAATTGCCCGATTGAACTAGACTGATCTCAGAACAGTTTAAATTTCAACAGTTTCTGTTATGGACAAATCTCATGTTTATGTGTCTTGTGTTACGGAGCTCGATCTTCGGACAGGAGATCAGCATTACTGCAACTGATCTCAGGCAAGTCCTGGAGTTGGGTGATGATGAAGATCACCCAACCAAGCTTCACCCTCTGACGGTTACGGGGTGCTTTGTACGGATGAAGTACCTGGGGACATCAACGCAGGTGTGCTCAACAAAAGCAATCTGTGTCCCCAGTTCAAGTACTTAACACACGTGATTCTGAAGTGTATTGCTTCGAGGAGAGGGGGATTTGACGAGATCTCAGATCAAATCCAGAACACCTATATGGCTCTGGTGCTGAACCACCCGTTCAGTTTCTCCCAGATGATATTCTCATACATGGTCGAGAATATAGAGGCCAAGGGGAAGGAAGGGTTCTGCATGTACCCAAGATTTCTACAGATGATCATAGATTAGAAGCTTCCTTCCCTGCCAAAGGAGAACGACGATGTAGTGGTGCTTGAGGTGATGGATGATACCACCTTGGGCAGGATGAGAGTGTACCGGGGGAAGCAGGTGAAACCCCCGGTCAGGAGACTATTTAGATATTTGGCCCGTGAGGATTACGTGGCACCAGCTAGGAAAAAGTGGCGTCACGATGATAGTGACTCGGACGTTGAGCTGATACTGCCTCCGATTGATGACGACGATGATGACGACGATGAGGATCATCAGGGTGGTGGAGATACAGGCCCGAGTGCCCCAAGGGCCACTAACTACAGGCCCGAGTGCACCAAGGGCCACTAAGACAGATACTATGTCTCCACCACCCCAACATGTCAGTTCATCAGCTCCCGATGGATTGGAGCAGGCTCCCATCCATCGGGACTTTCTTTATGATGAGGGAGATGAAGAGTCGGATGAGGAGCCACTCATACGGATTGTGGGTAGTCGTGTGGTGGCTACAGAGAGGGGCATTGAGGTGGTTGGAAGACGCCAGGCTGAGGGAGAGAGGACAGACATTGCTGACCCTACATACTCTCCTCCTCAGCCAAGCCTAGGGGAAGTACAGAGCTCAAGGGTCTCTCGGATTAAGAGGATGGCTCAGCCACATGGCAGGACGGTCAAGAGACGATGCGTAATGATGATGACGTCTCCGTCCACCTCAGCCACTATATCTACCACCCCTACCACACCTACCACCACCACAGCCACCCCATCTACTACACCCACTACACCAACCACTACCACTACACCCACCACCACTACATCTACAATCCCTCCACCCATCTCATCCATCCTACCACAAACCACTACCACCACCACTCCCATATATACCACATCTACCACTCCACCCACCATATCCTAGGCCGGAACTTCCACCTCATCAGTATTACTGAGATCCTCTCTGCCTAACGTTGGGCTAGAGGAACAGCTTGCCAGCCTCAACCTTCTGTTCTCAAACTGCTCGCCACCGATGATATATGAGGAAACTAGATGAATTAGTTGATGGCTGTCAACGCTGCACAGGGCAAACAGATTGCCCTGCTGACAGAGAAGACGACTGCTCAGAGTCAACAGATTACACAACTGACTGAGAGGGAAGCTGAACTTTAGAGAGCTATGTCCCGAGCTCACCTTGTCTTGACCATACAGAGTGATCTTCTGACAGCATCGGTGAAGCGTATTGAGGATGTTGAGAGGACAAACAAAACTACACCTAAAGCTCAAAGGAACAAAGGGCAAACCGCTCAAGATCAGAGGTAATGGTGACGATGGTGATGATGATGACGACGAATCATCTGATGATGATAAGTCAGATGATGATGATGAGGTTGAAGGAGAAGGAAGTGGCAAAGATAGGGAAGGGGAGACGAGGATGAGACCAAAGGTGATGCATCTGCATCATCCTCAGATCCACCGGCTTAGGAGCGAAGGTCCAAAAGATGTCAAGAATCAGGACTGTCCACCTCTGCCCCTCAATCTGAAGAGCAAAGTGATCAAAACAAGAGTATTGCTTAGATGTTTTAATTTTGATTATCTCTTGTACTTTGAAATATGTATTACACTTATGTAATTAATCTTTATCAATGTTTATTAATATAAATGTTTTGATTACTGATGTGCTTGTGTTGGTTTGAAATGTTTAATCAAGCAGATGAAAAGCAACAAACTGGCGAGTTTGATGTCCAACCCCTTCAGCAGGTTAGGAATCAATTAACAATGATTCTTGACTCGTAAGGGATAGTCAGATGGTCTGTTAGCTACACGCCAGAGGAAGGAGAGATAATCCACGACCTGCCAGATGAGCAGCTGGCTGAGATCTTCAGGCTAATCCAGACGAGTTGGTCAAAGATGCTCCTACAGTTGATGTGGCAAGTAACGATGAGCTTCACAATATTAATGAAATCGAGATAGAGGATGTCACTGCTGATCACTATCCTCAGTACACTGATCCGAAGGTCATGCTATCCCCAATTTGGGTGAAACCTTTGACAGTGGTACTTTTGATAAGTTGGATGAACTGGAGAAAGAAAAGGAGAAAGAAGAAAGTATTGCCCAAGCTACAGACGAAAGTGTTGAAGCCAAAAAGGCTGAATAGGCAGCTTGTTTTGCTGAAATGAAAGCCCAGCACGCGCCTCAGAAGCAGAATGCCTACATAAAGCTTTATAGAGTCAAACGTCATCAGAAAGTGTCTGGCAAGATCATCGCGTGGGCGTATTTTGAAGATTTAGACGTATATGCTGTGAAAAGAAAGAAAGGGATAGAGTACTTCAGATACCAGCATTATCTGAAGACTCTTCCTGGTTTTGAGCTCAACCGACTAGCATGCTTAGATCTACTGTATGCCAATCCAAGATAAATGTCAGGTTGGTTTGAGGAGGCATTAAAGAGGGAATACCACACCAGATGGGTAAACTTCAGACCTCAACAACCGACGAGGTATATCCGTAGGTCTGAAGTGGATCCTATAACTAGAAAGCCTAAGATCGTGCTGAAGTGGAGTCATCCGCACACAATGTCTAAGATTCCTATGCGGGAAATGCCTCCGGACTTCACTCCACACTTCAAGTGGTGGTATTATGATTGGAGGATGGGTGAAGCAGTCATAGTGTTGAATAGAGAAGGAAAGATCGAATATCTGGGTATTCGACCCCATGTGGCTAACCAACTTGTCAGCTAACGATGTGTATACATTATACAAGTGGCCACTGTTCTATGACTCGCAAGACATTGTACAAGCTCTCCAGTTTTAACACGTCATACGACTCTGCTTTGCATTTGAAATACATGCAGGTGTTACAAAAGAGGAGAAGTACAAGAAATTTCAAGAACATATGAAGAGTGTTAGACAATAGAGCAAACTTGGTCCAAGGGGGAGTTTGTTGGTACATGTTAATGTACCTAGTTTATGAGCTTGAATGTAAAAGTCTTTCATGTCTTACACAAGTGTAATTGATGTAATGGTTTGAATGAATGATATAAAGTGCATTATGATGTTTGATTTATATTTTGATTATGTCATGATATCATTATATTGAATGTCTTGCACATGTATGAACTAACTATATTGGTTTGATGTTGTTTGATAGTTCATGCTAATGGCCCATGCTAATGGATCATATGCATGAATTCATCATGCTTATGGACCAGTCGCATGACTGAACCAGGAGACTGGATCAGTCGTACAATTAAAACATAAGACTGACTCAGTCGTATGACTGAACCTTCAGTCGTGCGTATGACTCAATCGCATGATTCAGTTGCACGACTGAACCATGCTAATGGTTCAGTCGTACGAATGTAAACTACAAACCTATAAATACCACTTAATTTATGGAAAAAGGTAACAATTGAAAACACTTCAAATACCTACGTACCCTAGCCGTCCAGAGTTTCCCTGTTCATCATTCCAACTTCATAGTTCGTTCTCGATCGATTTCTACTCATTCTTAACGTATAGTCAATTCTATTATCGATCAAAGTAACGTTCTCACTGATTGGATCGCCAAACAAATAGGATTCCGCACTATTTGATCTGGTTTCATGCATTATCCGTTAGTACTCCGTACGTACACGGTCCAAACATTCTTAGCTGGATGAGTGTTGTGTATCCTGAGGCTAGGAATCACATCTAGTTACATAGATAGATCTAAGTTAGAGAAATTATGCTCAGGATTTTAAACACCATCACCAGCTGATGTCGCACACTCATTCAATGAGGGCTGATTGAATGAATGTGTGAAAATGTCAATAGTATTTTGTTATGAAGCAGCATCAACAGTTGCTTATTCCTCCAGATCAATGTCTTCATCAGCTTGGTGTTGGATGCTGGAGTTATTAGCTAATGAGTCTTGAGGCTTAGTTGACTGACAACTAGTTGAAGCTCTATTATTTCTTTAGATTTTTAACTTTTCAGGACTTCTAATAGTGGGAGCTTGATCTTTATGACTTCTTGGAGAAATTAGATTAGGTATGGGTAACTCAGATAGTTGATCTTCATAGAGGTCATTTTGAGTTCCTGTTATAGCTAAACATTCTCACAAGATGGTTTAGAATATTTTGGAAATAATTCTAAGTCAAAGATATGATCAGGACCATTTCCTTTAACACAAGGAGTGTGCTCATTGACAATAATGTTGGATGATTCCTCAAATTGTTGTTTTTTGATGTTATATACTCTTAAGCAATAGAGTTTGAGGAATACCCAACAAAGATATCATTATCTGAATTTTCAGCAAATTTTGCTAAATTATATTTTGTGTTAAGTATGGTGCACTTGCTACCAAAGGACCTAAGAAAGCCAATGAACGATGTCCTCTTGTTCCATAGCTTATAAGTGGTCTTTCCAATGGGGCTTAACAATGAGAACCGTGTTTTACACATAACATGCAGTGCTGATCACCTCTTCCCAGAAAGTTAGAGGCATCTTTGAATCGGCTAATATAGGTGTTACAGCTTAATAAGTGTCATGTTCCTCCTCTCAGCAACACAATTCTGTTGTGGAGTTCTAGGAGCACTGTATTGTTTCACAATCTGTTTTGTGTTACAGAATAAGTCAAGAACTTGATTCTTAAACTCACATGGCACATTCTTTTATGCCAAAGAGTTGACTCATCACCATTAGCTTTGGGAAGAAAGCATGATACTTCTCCCAGTGGGGAAGTATTGTTCATATCCAGCTTGTACATATCCCCCCTCCTTGGAGATCTAAGAAGCACCAATTCCTGAGGAATTATCATCCAGGTTTGAGGATAATGCACTCATGTTCTGTAAAAAGCATCTGGTGCTTTTGATCACATAATTGAAAAACACTAAAGAGATTGTGTTCAAGCTATTTGACAAAGTTTACTTTGTCAACTTTTAACTTACCACTGGATAGACTTCCTCTACCAGAAATGTATCCTTCGACTTCACCTCCTAACTGAACGGGACCTCCATCAAAATGATCAAACTGTTGTAGGAGAGATCTGTTCCATGTCATGTGCTTGGAGCATCCACTATCCACAATCCATAAATTTCCATTCTTATCATATTGATGTCCCTGCACATATGATGAAATGATTAGTTACTATTGGAAATCCCAGCCTTGTTGGTTTTGGGCTTTTCCAATATAGATGAAAAAATTGAACCAAAATGTATATATGGGTGTTCAACCATGGTTTGTTAAGAAGAGGTTTAGGCTGCAACATCTTTTTTGATCTTCCATTCCATACTATGGTTGATCAGTGTAGATGAGCCTGATGAGGCTAGAGTAGCATGACTTGCTTCCAAGGCTTCTTTCTTCTCGAAAGAAGTTGTCACCACCTTTTTCTTCCGAAGCAGTCTTCTTCTTGGAAGGTTTCAAAGTATTTTTTGTTCCTTTGTTTATTCTTTGGCTTGTCTTCTGAAGATATTTTCGTTTTAGAAGAATGAGTTTCTTCTAAAAGCAGCTTGGCTTCTAAAGCAAGCTTTCCTTTCCTTAACACTTGGACTATATGGTAAGGTCTAAATGTGAAACCATCCTTGAATCCTGTTTTCTTAACATTGGTTGCATAATGTGTGCCTGCTGGATTGTAGTAACAATATTTATCCATGTGGTTATACAGACCACAGATTATGCACTCAATGTTTTTCTTGATGGGGTGTGAGGGTTGTTGTTTCTTGCAGTTCTTTTCTACTTCAACAACCTTCCCCTTTAACTTCTGATCCTTCACCTTGATAAGAATGCTGGTATAACATTTCTTTCTTAAATCCGAGTTTCCAACCACTTGGAATCTGGCTGAGATGAATACACCCTTTTGCCTTGGGTCTATCTTTAACCTTAACTCAGCCACCTTCTTGGCAGTTTTTCTTACTGTCTAGATTTTGTCCTTTCTATCTTTGGATCTTAGGGGTTGATCATCAGCGGTGGGGATGAGGTTTTCTACCATATCCTTTCCTGTGGTGGCGACCATAGTTGTATCATTCATCGGCTCATTGGATTGTAGGTCAGCAGTTAGAACCTCTTGCTTATCAGTACCACATCTTGGCTGTCTAAAAGACACATAAGAGTATGGTAGAGCAATTTCATTAGTCCCCAACCTACTTTTGTTTTGATAACACACCTTTGAGTGGGAGGATGATGAAATGATGGTATTGAAGCTATTCTCTTGAATAATTTACTTCTTTGCTTTAGCCTCAGCTATTACTAGCTGGGCTTGACCCTCAGTCAACTTGGAAATTAAATCTTTTATTTGAGCCCTGTAGTTTGAATGTTTATGTCTTAAAAAGGACACATTTTTTTGTAACTCTTCAATTTTGAGTTTGTAGTCGGACTCTCCTCTCTTAAAATCAGATTTTACTATGTTTAAGGACTCGATATTAGATTTAATTTCCATATTATAGTCCTGATACAATTTGGCCTTAGCAATACAGGTTGGAGTACAAAGATGTTCATATACCTTACTGTCTTCAGTTCCAGCCATGAGAGCTTGAGCAAGAGTGACATCTTGCACCATGAAGCTCTAATAAACTTCTTAAGCAATAGCTGCAGTCTGTTGTTCAGTGAGTTTAGCTATAGCTTTTGGGGTACCAGGATGTTAGGAGGCTTGAGTTACTCCATGATTATATCTAGAAGCCTTGCATTCCCTTGCAAAGTGACCAAGTTGGTTGCAGTTGTAGCACATGGCCTTGTTCAGATGGAATTGCCTTCCAGTTTTCTTGAAGAACTTCTTTGCTCTGTAGGTCAGGAGAGCCATCTGCTGGACAATGTTCATGTACCCCACATCATCTTGGCTGAAACACTTAAGATCATCAAAACAAAATTGAAAATCTCCAGAGTGCTCATTTCCTAAAACAAAAGCACAACTATCTTGGAAAGGATTTTTTTAGCCTTTTGAGACCTGAATGTCTCAGGAAAGGTGATATAAGGCCCAGAAAAGGATGATGACTACTAGGGGTAGTTCAGGTATAACTGGGGCTTGGGAGTTCTTGAACCTTCAACAATATGTAAAGCATTGCTGACTGGATGGCTTGATTGTCTTTTCATCTGATGGCCTTTCTGAGTTTCCATCTCCATACGACATCCATTAAGGTTCCCATGTAGTTCAGTCATGGTGAGAGTGTTGAGATTCTCAGTTCTCTTGATCGAGACACAGTAGAAAGTCCACTCATTAGGAAGTGCACTCATAAATTTTCTCAATATGTCTCTTTTCTCATGAACCACTCCCAGAGACTGAAGAGCTGTGATCAAGTCCATGTACCTGAAGTATTGTTGTGTCAAGGTTTCACTAACAATGTCTGTGAAGTTTTCAAACTTCTGCTTCAACATATCTTTCTTGGACTCCTTGGATTTAGTAGAACCAGAGTACATCAACTTCAAAGCATCAAATAATTCTTTGGCAGTCTCACATTACTGAAAGCCTAATTATGGAGTTTGGTATGGCTGTAAGCAATAGAGTCACAACTTTGCTATCGATGTCCATATTCTTGAAGTCTTCATCAGAGTAGTCTTTAACAGCCTTCTCTATCATGTCACCATTACCGGCTAGGGATTCCACCTTTGGCTTGTAAGGACCA